>CM060904.1:812739077-815224077 GCA_030737815.1 Allium fistulosum
AGCAAGCAAAAAGGAAGTGGCGAAGTTGTAATTCGAAAAAAAATTGATTTTTATTCCTTTCAAAGTAATTCCTTTTTACCTAACTTGTCTAATTTGTCAAAGAATGATTGGTTGCCAATTCTTTATCAAAATCCTTTTCTAAAAGGCTTCCAAATTCAACAATTAACAAATGAAATCATTTTAACAAATAAGCCATTCCCCTTCACAAAACACTTAAAATATTTAAGTCCTCTAACTTAAATAATTTAATAACCATAGAAAAACTCTTAGGAAAAATCCCACAAATCACAATTATTCACTTTAATATGTTTTCTAGCATATATAAATTTCTGACCTAAAAGCATTACTTAATTGCCTTAAATAATTTAAACCCAAAATTATATATTTCTTCCATTCAAAATTCATAATAAATTATCCATAGCTTGAAATATTATGAAAATTTAAATCCATCTCTAAAATATTGTTTTACATAACATACTCAAACATCATGGCATTCAAGAATCAATTTGCATGATTTTAACCTTAAAATCGAATTATATTATCCCACAAAAATCCTTGTTTAAATTATAACATGGCATATAATCAAAACATATCATCATTCATCCATCCAAATGGTTTTAAACCTTAAAATCAAATTTAAACGTTCAAGAAGACATATATTAGATGGTTTAGATTATTATTCACCTTGTTTGGATAAGGAACTTGAGTTTGTTCTACACTTTAATCTTCCTAGCTTGATTCTTAGCCTCTAATTGATTTTGAGCTCCTCTTCTCCTAGGATTATAACCAACCTTGTTTCTTCTTTTATTATGTTTTTGATTTATGAAAATGTGAATGAGAATGAGGTAAGGGGTTTAGGGGTTATGGGATTCAGCTATTCCCATACTGCCCTTGCCTTATTCTCTTAGGTATTTAACTTATAACCCATTTTTATAAATCCATTTAGTTAGGTCACGACCATAATTAGATCTCAAATCTCAATTCCCTTATCACTCTAATCTCTACAATATTCTATTTAATTTATCTAATTAAATCTCCCGAGTAATGATATTTAAAATTAAGGGTATTATAGATTCTTATCCAAAAACCACTTCAAACAAATTTACATATTCGAAGTGAAGGCTTAGAATGATAATAAATGGAATAAAGGGCTGCTTGTCACTGACCCTCAGGGGAAATTTCCCATATCATATATATATGGCAACAATATCTTTATTTGATCTTTGATGCAAGGGCAGCTCGCTATAATCCTAGGGACGATTCCCGATAGGATGTGGTAGGAGAGTTCCATCGGTTTGTCTTGGACAACTTGTATGGACGAATGTCTGACATTGCATTTCCAACATACATGTGCATTGATTTTTACGAATGTACATTTATTTGGTAGTGTAGGAAGTAACTCTCCTATACTTAACACCCTTCTTTGAGACATAGGAGCTCATAAGTTGTACATACTTGGGAATCAATGGTTTGTGATGGAATTGGTAATGTGGCATTCAAAGTGGAATGTGCTATGTGAAAGGTAATCGTTACCTCGAGCCTTATCACCCGGAAATAGCTTAAATAGGGCATGCTGTAAGGCTATGTGGTTTGCAACCATTATGGTATGGTCATCACCTTTCTAGCTTACTCTATATCTGTCGAGTATGTTGTGTATGCTATGGGATCCCGGATAAGTCGATTACGACTGGGGTGGTGTCATATTCAGTTCTATCCGCCACCTAGATGGGTCTACCGGTAGGAGGTTTCAAAGTTATTGATCTTCGGTACATCCCTCTAGAGATGTACTGTACAGAAGGTAGTTCCTTACCTATCATTGTATGGAAATCCATTCTCTAATAAGTGCCTTTGGCTTGATTGTAGAACCTATTATGCAGGAATTTGATCTATGTAACAATTTCGGCTAAGATTTTATAAGTTTACTTGAAAAGTGTTTTCAAAAGAATACCGTTAAGAAATAATATTACCAGATTTTGCGTAGTAAAGATTTTGGTTATCATAAGGTAAAACTCATTTCGTGTTTATGTGAAGCGTGGTCTTATGAGATACCCTCTGTTTTCAAATATCTGTATTTTGAGTTTCTCATACCAGTCTCATGACTGACCCAGAGTTTATTTTCCTTTTCCCTTAAACTCTGGGTGCCCTATTTTTTTGGGTAGGCATGTAACTAGGTAGCATGGAACATTTTAGGAGAAGCTCAGAGCATTTTGGATGAAGCATGAAGCTGGAGGGTCCTATATAAATAGTCATCTATTTATTCCGCTATATTTTTGTTATGTATCTACCAGCACTTATGAGGATAGGCTGTTATAACTATCCTAACTGGATTAGTACTTACTAGTACTCTGATGGAGCAATTTGGAGTAATTGCATGTGCTACTCATATGTATAATTAAATGTTGAATGCGACGTGAGATTCTATTTTTTTTCTTTTATCTTTATTTTTTTACCCTATGATTATCTACCTCTCCAGCACTTAGATTTGCAGCATGCGAATATTGAGAATGTATTAGTGTCGATTTCTAAGGGTCGAGGAGGTGGGCCGTCACATTTAGTATCAGAGATTATGGTTGAACGAATACCTAGGCCTGGATAGGGTCAACTCATTTGAGATGGGGTTAGTAATAACCTATAACGAGTTTAGTAAGAGAGAGCGCATAATTGAAATTTTATCTGAATAAGTACATTCAAGTTTATACCCAATCCCTAAGATAATTTTGTCTATATTTCTAAAGATGTTTCCTTACTATATGCAGATAGTAGGAGATGAGTAATAGAAGAGGAAGAAGGGGAGGCAACAATACTATGGTCACTAATTGTCGATCAAATGCTATAGTAATTGAGGAAGTGGTAATCCCGATGCAGCCTTAAATGAACTTTGCTACTCTATGCAAAGATTACACCAGTTTAGGTGTTAAACCATTCAAAGAAACGGAGTCCATTATTGAAGTTCAGGCTTGGATCTGCTCTTGTGAAAGAAATTTTACGGGACTGATTATCGGGAATAAGCAGAAAAGGTTCTTAGCTTCTTGGCAGTTACAAGTTGGGGCTATAGCATGGTGGGAGTCCATAACCCTGAATGATTCAGAAGATAATTTCTCAAGGGAATGGTTCAAGGAAGTCTTGGAAGAACAATATATGCTAGCAACAGGAAAATACCACCTTTTTCAGAGTTTTATAAATTTAAAGTAAGGAGAGTTGTTTGTGGAAGAATATTCCAACAAGTTCAGTGAATTGTCCCATTCTGGGCCGAGTCTGATAGACACTCCTTTAAATAAAAATGAAATGTTTATTGTTGGGATGAAAGGGCAATATCAGGACAGGATGACCGAACATGTAAAGGGAACCTTTGTAGATTTGGTAGACATGGGTTTTCAATGTGAAACTCTAGAAAAAAAGAATCCGCCCACAACTCAAAGCAGTAACAATAACTAGAAGAAGATGAAGTTCAACCATTATGGGAAGAAGCCATGGTAAGGAAAGCTAGAATGAGGTCCGCAAGAAAACAATTTGAAGGATATTACTAGCTATAATTTCTAACAAAAGAGTTGTTTTGCCGCAACCTATAAGAATCCTAAGGCTCAGGATAGGAATTGCTACAATTGTCACAACCAGGGCATCAGAAGAAGGATTGCCCACTGATAAAGAAAGGAGAACAAGTCAGAGTTTTTGTCATCAAAGATGAACCCTCAACTTCGAATGATGCGAAGGGCAAGAGAGTTCTTGAAGGTATCATCTACATTAATGAAAATATAGTTAGAGTATTATTTGATACTTGGGCTTCCCATAGTTTTATTTCTTAAGAATTAGTTGATAAATTGAAACTTACCACAAAGATATTAGATACCCCTATATATGTCTCTAACCCGATAGATGGTAAAACTAATCTTGGTATAGTTTGTGAAAAAGTACAAGTTGCCTACCTATCCCAAAATTTTTTGTGTGACCTAATCGTCCTCGATTTTATTGGATTTTGAGATTATACTTGGTATGGATTGGTTATCTGAATATAAGGCTGTTCTTGATTGTGTTAAAAGGACGGTGTATTTGGAAAATAAAAAAAGTGAACCTTTTAAAACAACGTGTAAAGAATCATGTCCAATAATGGATAGTTTTATGTATGCCCTAAATTCATTTCAAAAACGTCTAGAAGAAATACCCATTGTTAAGGAATCTTCGGATGTTTTTGAGGAAGTTAAAAGTTTTCCCCCACATAGGGAAATTGAGTTTCGAATCGACTTGATTTCAGTGCGAGGTCTATTTTTCATTCTTCTTGAAGAATGGTTTCCAAGGAAGTAAGCGAATTTAGGAATCAAATAGATGAATTATCAAAGAAAGGACTATTTAGACCAAGGTGCTCAAGTTGGAGCTCAGCAATAGTTTTTGTTGCAAAGCCAAACGACTCCCTAAAACTTTGTGTAGACTATCGAGACCTAAATAAGCAAATGATTAAGAACAAGTATCCTCTACCCTGTATTGATGACTTGTTTGATCGACTTCATGGTGCTTGAATATTCTTCAAAATGGACCTAGATACAGGATTCCATCAACTAAGGATAGCAGAAGATTGCATTCCTTTAACTGCATTCAGAGGATCGAATGATTTCTATTATTGGTTGGTTATTCCTTTTGGGCTAACCAATGCCCCCGCTTATTTTGTGGACCTTATGAATAGAGTATCCAGAGATGTGCTCTATAAATTCATGTTGATTTTTATTGATGATATACTTATATATTCAAAGACCAAAGAAGAACACAAAAGGCATTTAGAGATTGTACTAGAAATATTAAGGAGGAATGTGCTCAAGGCTAAGTTTTCGAAATGCCACTTCTGGGAAGAAAAGGTAAGGTTTCTGTAACGACCCAATATTTTGGACAATTCGCATCCACACATGTCGGACTTGAATAATTCAAAATACCGAATTGTTAATTTAAATTGGGAAAACTGAGCATATACAGTAAATAAATAATCACAGATCACAGATCACAGACACAGAGTAATAAATGCAGCGGAAGCAAAAGATAGTAGTTCATGAAGCTACTATATACATATCAGAGTTAAATAAGGTACAACAGATGTCTCGAATACAATAATCAAATACAATAATCAGAATACAATCACTGAAATCAACTGGATATCTGAAAGCTGAATAGATAGCTAGATCTCCAAGCGAAGCTCCAACTCCAAAGGCGAGTCTCGAATACTGGTACACTCGGTCTGACCCGAGCATAAAGCAAAACACAAAACACTCGAGTCAGGATTAACATTCTTATATCATTAAATCCAACTCAAGTGAAATAGCAATTGAAATACAAGTAACTCAAAGGATGTTTGGAATAACCATCCTTTAAGGATCCGTTAAACTATCTACTATGTAGTAGTGTACAATAAGTAGATAATGCCTATCAGTAATATAAGGTATCAAAATAGTGTTAAGGCGTTACCATTATCCCCCTTAACACATTTTTATAAGCGTTATAGTCTATACAGCACTGTAAACTCCACCGTAAACTAGTGGGATATCAGGGAGTACTCCATAGGTATAACACAAAACAAATTCGTAGTGGTCGCGTATATAGGGATCCAAATATAACAAGGCACATGAGGCAATACCCAAGGTAGTGAAACTACCGTTTGCCTGATCCGGACTGGTGAGAACGCATCACTGCAGCGATCGCAACACCGTGAAACAACACTCCCAAAATCAAGGGTGCAACAATCGACAACAAGTAATGAGTAGTTTTCGAAGAAGTGTGTTCGCTCGAGGTAGCTAACCCCCATTTGGCCCGGCACGGCTCCTGTTTTAGTCATTTCCAATTTGACACAAGTGTCAAGGCTATCCATTATCGTTCACTTTCTTCAGTCATCACGTACATCATTCCAACCACTTCATTCTGGATCACACTCCACGTATAATTATCAAAGTGGTTTTCGGTTTAGACAGTGAGTATGTCCCTAACCGATTCCGGTCTCTTTAATAACTTTCGTGATTATTACACCGATTGGTCATTTATTTATTTCAAAACCAGATCAATTTCAATCTCAATTAGAATTTTTAAACCAACATTTCATTTGTCTTTCTAAACCAATTTCCAAAATTTACATTTCAAAACATCCAAATTACCATTTCAAAATCTTATAATTCAATTTCAATTTCTTTTTAAAACAATTCAAATATTGATTCAAGTTCGGATACAAGTTTCATTTTGAAATCATTTTAATTAATTTAATTTAACATTCAAATCAATTTAAATTCATTGACCGATTTCATTAAATATTCATTAAGTAAATTTGTCATTCAAACAATTTCTATTTAATTTCCAATTCATTAAATCAATTACTTAAGTTCAACTTCATTATATCAAAACTACAAATTTGTATTAAATTAAATTCATCAAATCAAATTCTTTACATTTCAAATCTTACATTAATTTCAATAAAACTCATTTTATTTCTTATTAGAGAAATTCAATCCACTTATTTGTTTACTTCGTTACAATTTCAAAGCTCAATTAATAAAGAAACTAAATTTCACTTATTCAAGAAGTTGAATTCCACTTATTAAAGAATTCAATTTTATTTAATTATTAAATAATTAAATCTTATTTAATTATTAAATAATTTCAAAACTTAATTACCAAATAATTTCAAACTTAATTATTTAAAAAATTCAAAACTTAATTCAATCGTTTCTCAAATTTAACAACGTTCTTCATCAATTACATTGTCAATATTTTGTTTCATATTATTAAATATTAACATTTTCCTTTCATAAAAATTCAATTTCCAACTTCATTTCAAAACCTTATTGTTTATTCGAATAAAATCTTTATTTTATTTTAAATCAAATTATTGACCAATCGGGTTTTATTTAATTCTCTATCCTAGGTCAAAGTTCAATTTGGGTATTTATCATTTCAACGCGATTCCAATTCAATTCAAAAATCATAGCATAGCAAAGGGAACTTATAGTGTGATAACTGGGATGGTGTCAAAGTAAATAAACAAGCAATAACAACAATCAATAACAATCCAATAATCAAATCAAATAATCTCGAAATAACCGTATTAATTCACATTGTTGTTTGTGCGAATTAATATAATTATTTCTAGAATCTACACTATCATTTCATGTAGATTAAAGATTATTATACTAATTATTCTATGCAATTCTATACTTGACATCAATTATTAAATTTCATACTTCATCAATTAATACAACATAAATTCAAATGGTTCAAGTATAATTAACCATTTTTCTACGTGTCAATGATTAACATTTAAGGGGTCATATTGTACAAATTTAACTAATCAAATTCGACTCATATGTCAATTCAATTTTTTTACTATCCTACGTCAAATTCAATTTCATGCTATTTATCACTTTATACATTACAATTTTAACGTCCAATTGTAATCATCAAACAAACAATCATTTAACAACCAAACTGGATTATCATTGCATATATAATAGATAAAGGTGTCAGATGTCACAGGTGAACTGATACAGGTAATAACAGTGTAAATATCTAACAACAGCATATTTCAATTGACATTTCAATTGAAATCAAATTTAATAAATAAAAGAACATTAATCGTGAGTGATTGCTCACCTTTCGAGGCTAGATAAATTTCAGAAGATGATATGGTTACACACACTGAGTTTGAATTACAAATCCAAGCGAAGCAAAATCAGCACGAATTCAACGATCAAAGCTGATTGGCACGAATTCGACAAACAGAGCTGATAACAGGAATGAATAAAACGAATCAGAACCATCTTAAGATAATAGAAATGAAGAGTAATTATATTATTATTTCCTTGAAATAAAAATTTAATTTAAGCAAATATAAAATAAAGTCATCGTTTTAAATTGAACCCGCATATTAGGCAACAAAACAAGTAACTACAAGAATTTAAGATCAATAAATCAATACTAAGATATAAGGTCTATATTTATTTTTTTTAAAATTTAACAGTACACGCCAAAATATATTGGTATAACTCGTTTCTTTTAAAAATCATAAACAGACCCTACTTATGTACTCTACCCTAGTACCGATCCTTTATAAAGTAATATAATATATTTTAAAACACGTGTATATATACCCTGGCCATAGCTCTAAAATAAAATATACACATTTTAAAAAAAAATATCATTTGGCAACCTTCATATAATATATGGTTTTAGAATACACATAGAACATTGAATTCAAATCATTGCATGCATAGAAACTGTTGCGAACATTGTATACAACGGTGCAACTATTGCTGTAAAACATATAAACTGTATCGTTTATTTCCAGATAAATATCACATCCGAAACTCCAAGTGGACCATATTATTATACCTCTTGAACTTAGACATATATACTAATATTAACTTGTATCTACACCTAATACTTTTTACTAAAGTACTGTTCCTCAAAATATATTTATTCCCAGTATTACATTCCTATAGAAGCAGACATATATAAACTTTGTGAATACTTTTCTGACTTTCCAAAACGAAGACAACCTTTTATATATATAGATCTTGACTGGCACATATTAAAATTTAAAACAAAACTTATAAAGGCAAGCTATACAACTCAACATATGCTCTCATAAATAAAATATTATCATAATACAAATATATAGTATAGCTTACGTATTATTATGTATAGAAACGAAAATAGCATTTGTTACAATCGAGTGTATATATGTGCATTACAACCTATATCTATATAATATATATACACGAACAGGCAATGATAAAACATGACAAAATCTAATATATAAACTAATATAATCACTAATATTATACTAACAGATCGCATACACAATACATGTATAAGCTGTCTTTTATAAAATTCAAAGTCAATATATAATAACAAATATATATACCCATTATAAAGGAGCAGTGAAAAAAACAGGAGGAAGGCCCAGATAGTGGCTCGGCTAGGTGCTTGCTCGGGTTTGAGTTGTTGGCCGATAGAGAAAAGGAGGTTAGGGAGGAAGCGATGGGTGCTTGCGGTAGTTTCGGGTTTGTTGCTAGGTGGGAGACGAAGCTTGCGTCAGGTAGGTGGAAGGCTATGCACTTGTCTTAGATGAGTGGGAGATTTGGTTGCTAGGACGTGTGTACAAGGAGATGGAGGCAGAGAGGGGTTCGATGAGGTGGTAATGGGTCGCTACCTGATGCTCGGTCAGCTGAGCAGTGCACGGTCGAGGCGGCTGCTGCTTTTGAACATGCGCAGTAAATTTTTATTTTTTTTATACTGAAGCATTGCCATTTGAAGCAGATAAAGAAAATGGTGGAGTTAGGATAAAGGGGAAGAGATGGGCGTGCATGTTCATAGGGAAATGAATCGTGGGTGACAAGCTAATATAAATGAACATATTAAAGAAGACTGGAAAGTGAACAGCTATGAAGAACGGCAGAACCGATGAAAGTAGGAAATGAACGAAAAGATGTTGAAATTTATTGAAAACCAAAAATTATACGGTTTAAATTCCAGAATATTAAATACAAATAGCTGTTTATAATAATATGGTGGGTCACAAATCGGACTTCAGGAAATTTTGTTCTCGGTGGACACATGCTTTCAATTCCCATTATTTAGCACTGCTCTATATATTAACAAATTATGCAGTTGATTTAGCAACAATGTCTACCTGATTAACTTTGAATTTTGTGATGTGATTACTTTACTCCGATGATAAATTTTGTTTCATTTTATATATTAGATACTAATTGATAATTTTTGTTCTAAAAAAAATGGTGGTATATGAATGGACAAAACAAAAGTCATAAAAAGCGGTACCGATAAGGAATCGTTTTCACGGATTCCGCAGCGAACCGGACTCCAAATCACAGAAATAAATATACTGCGAAGATCAGCACGATGAGACGATCAAAACGATATACAGATATCGGTGGTATGGTTGAATTATAAAATTTTGAATTTTCTACTAGCGGAAAATGCAGCAAAAACATAGAAAATAAGATCGACGGAGCTAAAGAAGTCCGAATTTGGAAAAACGAAAAATGACATCTTAGTCAGAAGATGAATTAGAATTTTTCTATGTAAAAATATTCAGGTTTCGAAAACATTTTATTTTCATCGCTTTTTAACTGATTAAATTGAAATAAATTTACGCACGAAAATAAACTTCCATATTTTCGGATGAAAATTTACCAGTTGCTATGTTTAACTAGACGCATTTCAAATATCAAATTTTTATTTTAAATTTATCGCTTAACATTTCACAAAATTTCAACTAATTATGTCGTTAAAACAGTTAAAATTTACGGGTCGTTACACTCTCCCCCACTCAAAACTTTTCGTCCCCGAAAGGGAAGGAGGTAGGAGGATAGAAACAACCAGAAAGAAAATAGATTGGAATACAAGTAAAACAATTAATTTAAACCATATAAATTTCAATTTAAATTAATTAATATTTAACAATTTGGTTAAATCCCTTTGAGTTCATTTAAGTTAAATCAACCTAACTATTTCTAAATTCATTATCTTATTATCTAGTCATCCTCAATTAACAATTTCTAAATCATCAATTTGTGTAATCATATATTATACTCATATTTTATTCAACAAATTTAATTCTTTTTTCCAAATTATTATTAAGTTTATTCTACTTAATATATCTTATTACATATACTTAAACCATATAAATTAATTTAAACCATATAAATTTCAATTTAAATTAATTTATATTAATTTATATTCAATAATTGATTTTAAGTTTAAGGTATTTCCATAAGTTGATCTAATTTCAATTTGTTAATTCTTTCAAAACAAATGTATTTGTTTCATCTATTATTCAATTAACTTATTATTCTATTCATTTCAATTAATATTTATAACTAAATTTTAAGTGTATACCCTTTATTATAACAACTCAAATTCTATTTATAAAAGTCATTTTATATTGTATATTATCCAATTACATTTTAACTTCTGAATAATTTAGGTAAGTTATTTTGAAATGCAATTTAGTACTATACAAATAAAATTTTCAGATTCAATTATTTCAAGTTTAAATACTTATTCAAAATTTTGGTTTTATTTATAATTAAAATCATCCTTTAACAAAATTTAAGAATTAGATTTCCGATTAACTTTAAACAATTTAGAGATATATATAATATATTTATATCAAATCAAATTAAATTTTAAAATAAGATACCTATATATATATAAAAATCAAATTATACTAAAGAAATTCAAATCAAAATATTTTTCAAAACAAAACCGTAGCAAAGCTACATAATAATATCTCCACTTCGAAACTCGAAAATGAATGTCGATGATGCGGCCGCCATCACCGAAATTATTTTCCAGCGACAAAGAGAAGAGCACTGATTTAATCATTTTTAAATTATTTGAAAATCATTTATATTCGAAAATACTTTACATAATATACATTTTAAAATTTTAAAAACCAAAGCTTGAAATATTAGGAAATTAAATTCTCAAATTCTTACTTTAAATTCATTTAAATTTCTAAATAAATCTATAACCAACTTTTATAATTCCATTTATTTTTATGTTGGAATAATCAATGATTTACAAAACAATAGTGAAAAATCAAATATTACCTTTCTGACAACCAATTCAGTTAACAATTCAATTTCAGAAAATTTATACTTATATATATAGTAAAATCATACAAACTTTATTTTATTTTCAAAATTTGAAAGCAATATTGTGTCAGCTTGCTCTGCTCAAGTGTTTTGGAAATCCTATCGATAGTGTTGATCAGACGAATCGATCAGAAACCCAAATCAACATCAACAACTCAAACAACACATCATATATTAACATTTATATATTAATTTACAAATACATTTCTTTGCTCGACGATACAGGAATGAATTCTCAAAATAAGGATAGGGTTTCAAATTTGATGGACTCAAATCAAAGAGAATTTTGATTCGAAAATAAGTTTGAAACAGAAGATAAGATGATTCAATTGACAGAATCAGGAGATGGATAAGCTTATATAATTTACGGGCAACCTTAACCGGGTCGACCGTGACTTAAAAATAAGATCGATGCAGA
Source organism: Allium fistulosum (assembly GCA_030737815.1). Taxonomy (NCBI): domain Eukaryota; kingdom Viridiplantae; phylum Streptophyta; class Magnoliopsida; order Asparagales; family Amaryllidaceae; genus Allium; species Allium fistulosum. Next base: position 812,751,141 of record CM060904.1, read on the forward strand.
ATTCCAAGGCAAATCGACATTCGATCTCGAGAAATGAAATTCAGACATAGTAGGAGATAGATAGCATCGCAAATCGAGGATACAGAAATCTCCGGTAAATCAATGTCAATTGTAAAGGAGTTTCACCCCTTTACAAATCATTCGAAGTTTGGCGAGACCGCCGATTCATTATAAGGGTCATTCGAAGTGGAGTTATGTGATGCTCCAGAATTGAAAGAAGATGAATAGTGAGAGACACGAATGAATTTTTGGAACCGCAGGGAACATTCCAAAATTCAAAGGAATCGAGTCAAAAGGAAGAGATTCAAACTCGAATGAAGTGATTCTGTAGATACATTTACCTTATATGCTGAGTTTTGCCTAGGGCTACCAAAGCTCCAATACCAACTGTAACGACCCAATATTTTGGACTATTCGCATCCGCACATGTCGGACTTGAATAATTTAAAATACCGAATTGTTAATTTAAATTGGGAAAACTGAGCATATACAGTAAATAAATAATCACAGATCACAAACACAGAGTAATAAATGCAGCGGAAGCAAAAGATAGTAGTTCATGAAGCTACTATATACATATCAGAGTTAAATAAGGTACAACAGATGTCTCGAATACAATAATCAAATACAATAATCAGAATACAATCACTGAAATCAACTGGATATCTGAAAGCTGAATAGATAGCTAGATCTCCAAGCGAAGCTCCAACTCCAAAGGTGAGTCTCGAATACTGGTACACTCGGTCTGACCCGAGCGTAAAGCAAAACACAAAACACTCGAGCCAGGATTAACATTCTTATATCATTAAATCCAACTCAAGTGAAATAACAATTGAAATACAAGTAACTCAAAGGATGTTTGGAATAACCATCCTTTAAGGATCTGTTAAACTATCTACTATGTAGTAGTGTACGATAAGTAGATAATGCCTATCAGTAATATAAGATATCAAAATAGTGTTAAGGCGTTACCATTATCCCCCTTAACACATTTTTATAAGCGTTATAGTCTATACAGCACTGTAAACTCCACCGTAAACTAGTGGGATATCAGGGAGTACTCCATAGGTATAACACAAAACAAATTCGTAGAGGTCGCGTATATAGGGATCCAAGTATGACAAGGCACATGAGGCAATACCCAAGGTAGTGAAACTACCGTTTGCCTGATCCGGACTGGTGAGAACGCATCGCCGCAGCGATCACAGCACCGCGAAACAACACTCCCAAAATCAAGGGTGCACCAATCGACAACAAGTAATGAGTAGTTTTCGAAGAAGTGTGTTCGCTCGAGGTAGCTAACCCCCATTTGGCCCGGCACGGCTCCTGTTTTAGTCATTTCCAATTTGACACAAGTGTCAAGGCTATCCATTATCGTTCTCTTTCTTCAGTCATCACGTACATCATTCCAACCACTTCATTCTGGATCACACTCCGCGTATAGTTATCAAAGTGGTTTTCGGTTTAGACAGTGAGTATGTCCCTAACCGATTCCGGTCTCTTTAATAACTTTCGTGATTATTACACCGATTGGTCATTTATTTATTTCAAAACTAGATCAATTTCAATCTCAATTAGAATTTTTAAACCAACATTTCATTTGTCTTTCTAAACCAATTTCCAAAATTTACATTTCAAAACATCCAAATTACCATTTCAAAATCTTATAATTCAATTTCAATTTCTTTTAAAAAAAAATTCAAATATTGATTCAAGTTCGGATACAAGTTTCATTTCAAAATCATTTTAATTAATTTAATTTAACATTCAAATCAATTTAAATTCATTGACCGATTTCATTAAATATTCATTAAGTAAATTTGTCATTCAAACAATTTCTATTTAATTTCCAATTCATTAAATCAATTACTTAAGTTCAACTTCATTATATCAAAACTACAAATTTGTATTAAATTAAATTCATCAAATCAAATTCTTTACATTTAAAATCTTACATTAATTTCAATAAAACTCATTTTATTTCTTATTAGAGAAATTCAATCCACTTATTTGTTTACTTCGTTACAATTTCAAAGCTCAATTAATAAAGAAACTAAATTTCACTTATTCAAGAAGTTCAATTCCACTTATTAAAGAATTCAATTTTATTTAATTATTAAATAATTAAATCTTATTTAATTATTAAATAATTTCAAAACTTAATTACCAAATAATTTCAAACTTAATTATTTAAAAAATTCAAAACTTAATTCAATCGTTTCTCAAATTTAACAACATTCTTTCATCAATTACATTGTTAATATTTATTTCATATTATTAAATATTAAAATTTTCCTTTCATAAAAATTCAATTTCCAACTTCATTTCAAAACCTTATTGTTTATTCGAATAAAATCTTTATTTTATTTTAAATCAAATTATTGACCAATCGGGTTTTATTTAATTCTCTATCCTAGGTCAAAGTTCAATTTGGGTATTTATCATTTCAACCCGATTCCAATTCAATTCAAAAATCAAAGCATAGCAAAGGGAACTTGCAGTGTGATAACTGGGATGGTGTCAAAGTAAATAAACAAGCAATAACAACAATCAATAACAATCCAATAATCAATTCAAATAATCCCAAAATAACCGTATTAATTCACATTGTTGTTTGTGCGAATTAATATAATTATTTCTAGAATCTACACTATCATTTCATGTAGATTAAAGATTATTATACTAATTATTCTATGCAATTCTACACTTGACATCAATTATTAAATTTCATACTTTATCAATTAATACAACATAAATTCAAATGGTTCAAGTATAATTAACCATTTTTCTACGTGTCAATGATTAACATTTAAGGGGTCATATTGTACAAATTTAACTAATCAAATTCGACTCATATGTCAATTCAAATTTTTTACTATCCTACGTCAAATTCAATTTCATGCTATTTATCACTTTATACATTACAATTTTAACGCCCAATTGTAATCATCAAACAAACAATCATTTAACAACCAAACTGGATTATCATTACATATATAACAGATAGAGGTGTCAGATGTCACAGGTGAACTGATACAGGTAATAACAGTGTAAATATCTAACAGCAGCATATTTCAATTGTCATTTCAATTGAAATCAAATTTAATAAATAAAAGAACATTAATCGTGAGTGATTGTTCACCTTTCGAGGCTAGATAGATTTCAGAAGATGATATGGATACACACACTGAGTTTGAATTACAAATCCAAGCGAAGCAAAATCAGCACGAATTCAACGATCAAAGCTGATTGGCACGAATTCGACAAACAGAGCTGATAACAGGAATGAATAAAACAAATCAGAACCATCTTAAGATAATAGAAATGAAGAGTAATTATATTATTATTTCCTTGAAATAAAAATTTAATTTAAGCAAATATAAAATAATACATATAAAATAAAGTCATCGTTTTAAATTGAACCCATATATTAGGCAACAAAACAAGTAACTACAAGAATTTAAGATCAATAAATCAATACTAAGATATAAGGTCTATATTTTTTTTTAAAATTTAACAGTACACGCCAAAATATATTGGTATAGCTCGTTTCTTTTAAAAATCATAAACAGACCCTACTTATGTACTCTACCCTAGTACCGATCCTTTATAAAGTAATATAATATATTTTAAAACACGTGTATATATACCCTGGCCATAGCTCTAAAATAAAATATACACATTTAAAAAAAAATATCATTTGGAAACCTCCATATAATATATGGTTTTAGAATACACATAGAACATTGAATTCAAATCATTGCATGCATAGAAACTGTTGCGAACATTGTATACAACGGTGCAACTATTGCTGTAAAACATATAAACTGTATCGTTTATTTCCAGATAAATTTCCCATCCGAAACTCCAAGTGGACCATATTATTATACCTCTTGAACTTAGACATATATACTAATATTAACTTGTATCTACACCTAATACTTTTTACTAAAGTACTGTTCCTCAAAATATATTTATTCCCAATATTACATTCCTATAGAAGTAGACATATATAAACTTTGTGAATACTTTTCTGACTTTCCAAAACCAAGACAACCTTTTATATATACAGATCTTGACTGGCACATATTAAAATTTAAAACAAAACTTATAAAGGCAAGCTATACAACTCAACATATGCTCTCATAAATAAAATATTATCATAATACAAATATATAGTATGGCTTACGTATTATTATGTATAGAAACGAAAATAGCATTTGTTACAATCGAGTGTATATATGTGCATTACAACCTATATCTATATAATATATATACACGAACAGGCAATGATAAAACATGACAAAATCTAATATATAAACTAATATAATCACTAATATTATACTAACAGATCGCATAAACAATACATGTATAAACTGTCTTTTATAAAACTCAAAGTCAATATATAATAACAAATATATATACCCATTATAAAGGAGCAGTGAAAAAAACAGGAGGAAGGCCCAGATAGTGGCTCGGCTAGGTGCTTGCTCGGGTTTGAGTTGTTGGCCGATAGAGAAAAGGAGGTTAGGGAGGAAGCGATGGGTGCTTGCGGTGGTTTCGGGTTTGTTGCTAGGTGGGAGACGAAGCTCGCGTCAGGTAGGTGGAAGGCTATGCACTTGTCTTAGATGAGTGGGAGATTTGGTTGCTAGGACGTGTGTACAAGGAGATGGAGGCAGAGAGGGGTTCGATGAGGTGGTGATGGGTCGCTACCTGATGCTCGGTCAGCTGAGCAGTGCACGGTCGAGGCGGCTGCTGCTTTTGAACACGCGCAGTAAATTTTTATTTTTTTTATACAGAAGCATTGCCATTTGAAGCAGATAAAGAAAATGGTGGAGTTGGGATAAAGGGGAAGAGATGGGCGTGCATGTTCATAGGGAAATGAATCGTGGGTGACAGGCTAATATAAATGAACATATTAAAGAAGACTGGAAAGTGAACAGCTATGAAGAACGGCAAAACCGATGAAAGTAGGAAATGAACGAAAAGATGTTGAAATTTATTGAAAACCAAAAATTATACGGTTTAAATTCCAGAATATTAAATACAAATAGCTGTTTATAATAATATGGTGGGTCACAAATCGGACTTCAGGAAATTTTGTTCTCGGTGGACACATGCTTTCAATTCCCATTATTTAGCACTGCTCTATATATTAACAAATTATGCAGTTGATTTAGCAACAATGTCTACCTGATTAACTTTGAATTTTGTGATGCGATTATTTTACTCCGATGATAAATTTTGTTTCATTTTATATATTAGATACTAATTGATAATTTTTGTTCTAAAAAAAATGGTGGTAAATGAATGGACAAAACAAAAGTCATAAAAAGCGGTACCGATACAGAATCGTTTTCACGGATTCCGCAGCGAACCGGACTCCAAATCGCAGAAATAAATATACTGCGAAGATTAGCACGACGAGACGATCAAAACGATATACAGATATTGGTGGTATGGTTGAATTATAAAATTTCGAATTTTCTACTAGCGGAAAATGCAGCAAAAACATAGAAAAATAAGATCGATGGAGCTAAAGAAGTCCGAATTTGGAAAAACGAAAAATGACATCTTAGTCAGAAGATGAATTAGAATTTTTCTATGTAAAAATATTCAGGTTTCGAAAACATTTTATTTTCATCGCTTTTTAACTGATTAAATTGAAATAAATTTACGAACGAAAATAAACTTCCATATTTTCGGATGAAAATTTACCAGTTGCTATGTTTAACTAGACGCATTTCAAATATCAAATTTTTATTTTAAATTTATCGCTTAAAATTTCACACAAAATTTCAACTAATTACGTCGTTAAAACAGTTAAAATTTATGGGTCGTTACAGTTTCTTGGACATGTTGTGTCAAAGGAAGGAATCTCAGTTGATTCCTGAAAAATTATAGCCATTCTAGATTGAAAACAACCACAAACTCTGAAAGACATTCCCAGCTTCTTAGGATGGCAGGATACTACTGGAGATTTATTCAGGATTTCTCCAAGATTTATCATCACTTAACAAAGTTGACTATGAAGGATGTTAAATTTGAATGGATGCCAAAATGTGAAGAAGTATTCCAAGAGCTTAAAAAAGGCTAATTACCACTACAGTCCTCACTATTATTGATGAAAACAGTGGTTTAACTGTTTATACCAATGTTTGTGGTGAAGGAGTGGGCGCAGTATTGATGCAACATGGAAAGGTTATCACATAGGCTAGTAGGCAGTTAAAAACGCATGAGCGAAATTATGCAACACGCGACTTAGAACTATTAGCCATTGTGTTCGCACTAAAGATTTGGAGACATTATTTACTGAGTAAGAATTTCTCATAGTTTATTTTGATAAACTTTTTTTGATTTAAGTATCTTTTCACTAAGAAGGATTTAAATACGAGACAACATCGTTGGCTATAATTTCTCGTATCATATGATTTAGATATCCTATATATGCTTGGGAAAGCCAATTGGTAGCGGATGCATTAAGCAGAAAGCATGCCGTTATAGCTTATCTAGTAGTGACTATGACTCCTCTAGAGAGAATTGCCTGCAAACAAAGAGAAGATCGGCGTCTAAGGAAAACTATTAAGGATATAAGCAGAGGGCAAGATTCAAGCTTTGAAGTAGATAACCATGGGATATTACAGTTAAATGAAAGAATTTGTGTTCTCAATATTGCCAACTTAAGATAAGAAGTGTTGACTCAGTGCCATCAATCCAAGCTTAATATCCACCCTGGAGTTAACAAAATGTACAAAGATGTAAAAGGAACAATTTGGTGGGAAAGCATGAAGAGGGAAATCTTTATCCATGTTAGTAGATGTACAAATTATCAACAGATCAAAAGCGATCAACAAAAGACAACTGGATAACTTCCAATCTCTTGAAATTCCAACTTAGAAATGGGACCAAATATCGATGGATTTCATTGATGGCTTACCTCGATCAAGAAAGGGAAATGAAGGCATTTGGGTTATTGTAGATTGGTTGACCAAAAGCGCACACTTTATCCCAGTAAACCCAACAAGAATAGTTGCAAGTCTTGTAGAAATATACAAGTGGGAAATAGTTCGATTGCATGGTGTCCCAAGCAGTATAGTCAATGATCGAGACACAATCTTTACCTTAATGTTCTGTGAGGCATTACAAACAGCTTTGGGAATGAAGCTGAGTATAAGCACCACATATCATCCCCGGACTGATGGGCAAACCGAAAGGGTAAATAGAGTGTTGAAAGATCTTCTAAGAGCTTGTATCTTAGATTTTGGATGTTCATGGGAAAACTATCTTCATCTTGTGAAATTCTACTACAATAACATCTATTAAGTAAGTATTGCCATGGCATCGTACGAAGCTTTATATGGTCGTCCATGTCGATCCCTAACATGTTGGATCAAAACCGGAGATCGATTAGTACTGGGTCCTTATATGATTCGAGAAGCCTCAAAAAAGGTAGACTTGATCAGAAAGAAGATGAAAGAAGCCCAAAGTAGGCAGAAGAGTTATGCCGATCAAAGGCGTAGAAATTTGGAATTCTCAGTTGGAGATTTTGTATTCTTGAAAGTCTCTCCGATGTGAGGAGTGGTAAGATTTGGTCAGGCAAGGAAGTTAGCACCTTGATTTATTAGACCTTTTCCCGTTCCTGAGCGGATTGGCCCATTAGCTTATCAAGTGGAATTGCCCAAAAGCGTATCTGGTGTGCATAACGTCTTTCATGTATCCGTAATTTTGAGGACAAAATTATTTTAAGGGAGAAGTATGTAACGACCCACAAATTCACCACTTCAGAAATTTTTTGAAATATGAAATATAAGATTTTTTAACATAAATGATAATGTTTTGAACAATTAATAATATTGGTAATCTTATTTTGAATAAATATTCAGAAAATATATACTTTGGAAGATATATCGATAAAATGACCGAAAATCGTTTTACCAACAAACAGCTCTTAGACCATCCGACATCATGCACAAAACTGGATACATACACTCATTTTGATTAATGAGTGAGAATATGTAATAAAATTATTTATTTTATTTTTGAAAATAAAATCTCTCTATGACATCATCGATGATATCACTATTTTGAAATGAATGATTTTTGAATTTAAATTGAGTTTAAATGATTTAATAATTATTTTAATTATTAAATAAGCCCTTTTAATTATTATATAATGATAGAAATATTATTATCAAACTTTTTTTACAAATATATATATATATATATATTTAAGAAGTGAAAATATGACCAAAAATCGAAATCGGTATCCGTAACGATTCAACGTAGAAAAGTTGTGCAATGTTGTGAATCATTTGAGATATACATATGCATATACATGTACATGAACACATTCACATGCACATGAACACATATATACTTACAAATATACATACACATTTAAATATATATACATTACAAAATATCAAGATATTTTCCTAAAAACTTAACCTTTAAGCAAACCGAAGTCAACCATTTTTACCTAAAGTACAAGCACATGGGTATACACACTTGGTGGGGATACACAACTGAGCATGATGACATGGTAGGGGAGTGTGGTGATGAACAAATGGTGATGCATTTGTGTAGGAATATCATGATATTTTCCTCCTTACTTTTTCCTATAAATAGCACCCATCTCTCTTCACTTCATTCACTTCATTTCTTCATAAAATTGCTAAGCCTCTTTACTTCTTATACTCCACTTTAATGGTCTCTTGCCTAAGAAAAAATATGGCAAAAAGAAATTAAAATTATATAGTAAGTATATATTATCAAAACTCTTCAAAACCAAAGCAAATCCACTCTTTCTCACCTCAAAAACTGTGACGCTCCACCTCTATACCCACGCTAACCAAGAACACTACGATGTAGTGCTGTCAATTAGCACGGAGAATAAGGCTGTGGAGGAGCGACCATTCATGTAACTTCTTTGTGCGAGCACCGATATGTCAGATAGAATAGAATGCATATCATTTAAGGAGGAAATCCGACATACCGATACAAACTCAAAGCTATCACACGGTGGCTATATATAATCTTCGGAAACAAACATAGAAACAAAAATAACATAAATCAGTCACAGACATCCATATCACAAAGGCGGAAGAAGATATGAAATAATAAATATATAACACATGAATGTGTACATCAGAGTAGTGGTCGGAAAGATCCACGATAATACAAAAGAATAGCAACACGTGCTATACAAAAGAATAAGTACACAACATAGAGTCTATATCTCAAATGTGTACACCCAAAAACTACTAATCTATGTAGTTAGCCAAAAGTCAGAATAATCCTGAAGAGAAGTCAAGCAGAAGCACCTGTAACATATCGGTCTGACCCAAGTATTATTTATAAGAAAATAATAAACGGACCGGTCTAGCTATAAATATCAGATGATAAGGTATAGGATAAATAATATGGCATGAACATGTAACAACCATAACGGCATACTACTATAAGCATGTAAATGATAATCAACAAAAGATTAACCAATATCACAAGAATCCTCTCAAAGATAAAATAGGGTATCATACCCTAAACTTGTCTTCATAACAAGTCAATAACACATAAATTCACCAATGCACAAAAACTGATATCATATCAATGAAAATCAAGTAAAATTGGTGAAGCACAAATTCCAGAAATCATCACCAGAAATCCAGAAAACACATAAAAAAGGGGGAAGGCCTAACACATGAACGGGAGTTAACAAACTCACCAACGCGTGAAACACATAAATGAGAAGCTATCTCATGGAAGCTATCCATTAAATTTCCACACAAAAATGGCCCGAAGACCATGGGGAGCTACCCCATATGTGTGAATCGAAATCACACCAATGAGGTATAGACTAACCTTGAAGACAAAGAGATATGTGTGAATCGAAATCACACAAATGGTGTCTAGTCTAACCTCGCAAACAAAGAGACATCGCTCAATCGCTAGTCTAAATCACAAAAATGATCGTCGTGATCATTAGGAAGTGTCAATTACACTAAGCCAGTAAATATATGAGTTTAGCTTCATGTCCCATAACCACTAGCTTAACTTAAATATTTACAAACAAACTGTATATCTCCACTAGTAAATTGTCACAAAAGGGTTCAATCGAACAAGTCCAAGAGCTAACCGACAAAGTGAACGCAAGCGTTTCATACCACTCGTTTTACTAAGTCGTTTAATTCGATTTCTCATCCGAGTGAAGTAAAGGCTTGTATATACTAATAGTTTGAAAAACGGTTTAGGAAAAGAGCTTTGTTAATAAAATAGTGATGAAATCGTTTGATGGAAGAATTTTGTTATTTACTACTAGTATTGAAACCTTTATATTTTTAAAGTGACAAGTCACAAAACGATTGTAGAAACATTCAATCATCAAAATTCACATTCGAAGACCTTAATCAAATCCAATTAAACCGATAAAGAATTCATCGAAATGGATATTCAAAAATCCCGAAAAAGGAGTCATCAAAGTCATAATAAATGATAACACCCACTAAGAACCAACATGAATCGATAAAATTCGGAAAACCAATCAAAATGAGCATAAATAGGCAAAACAGGAAAACAGGAGCAGGTCAGTCGACTGAACACTGTCTAGAAAATTCCGGGCTTCAGTTCAGTCGACTGAATAGAGGATTCAGTCGACTGAACCTGATTTCCTGCATTTCCTATCCTATTTTAAATGAAGTGCAAACTCTCTCTAATTGCAATCGGACAAGCACGGACGCTAGGGGTTTACGCCTATCGGCTACCCGGCCCTATAAGCTCTTTGATTTATCACCAAAAACATGATCCAACATCAAGCTATGATTTTTAGAGTTTTAGACTTCCAAAACACCAAAAATTGCAGTGCTCACAAAACCCATCCGAATCAAAAGCAATTGCACATGGATAATTGTTAGGAATTCATAACAAGAAATCAAGGATAGTTATAGACATAGATGTGAGATAAAAATCTCACCTTTTCACAAAAACAATGAAGAAGGAGCTTGAAAGCAAAGGGAGAACCAACCACACTTCAACACAACCCAAATGAGCTTGAATCTATGCTCAAAAAGAGAACATTCCCAAAGTTAGGTTTAGGAATTTCTGAAATTGATAAGAGAATGAGTTGGAGAAGAAGAAGAGGAGGCTTACCAAAGTTTCTTCTATTAGTTTGGAGCTAGAACTTGATTTGTAAATGGAAACTAGGGTTTGGAGTTTTAATTTCCCATTCCACTCACAATTAATCTCTTTAGAACTGAAAAGTAGAGGGGGAGGGAGTGAATGAAGAGGGGGTTTCAGTTTTGAGTATTAAGTTAGACATAGGGCTGAACCCAAACCCAAACCCAAAGTGAAAATGGTCAAATTTTTGGCTAGCTCCAAACATATCAATGTTTATACTCAAAAGATTATAAACGGCGTTTCGAACTCAATGGAGGTGGTCTCGAGTCCTAATTTGACCGTTTGCAAAAAGTAGCTTTTCAGACAAAAATACGACTATCGATAAAATATTTAAATAAAATATTTAAATATAAAATCGACAAATATGCGGGTTGTTACAGACTCCCCTCCTTAAAGAAATTGCCTCCTCGCAATATATAAGATTGAAATAAAAAGTAACAACCATAAAAGCATATTAACCCAAAAGAAATTTAAAGTAAGAAGTTCACCTCAAAGAGCATGAGAAAGTAAGTCTGGATGTGTACGCTCGATGAATTCTCTAGATTCCCAAGAGCAATCCTTAGGATTTGAGGACCATTGAACTTTAACAAGCGGAACATCTTTATTTTGAAGTCGTTTGACATCCGAAGCAATAATTTGAATAGGTTGTTGCTCATAAGTTAAATTAGGTGAAACTTCAATCTCTTCCACAACTCCGGGCTCAAGAATAGAATCGGAATCTCGAAGGCACTTCCGTAATTGAGAAACGTGAAACACGTCATGCATGGCAGAAAACTGAGCCGGTAATGAAAGGCGATAAGCCATGAGACCAATATGTTCGGTGATAGGAAATGGCCCAATATATCGAGGCGCTAACTTTCCCGATCGACTGAAACGTACAACACCCTTCGTAGGGGAAACACGAATAAATACAAGATCTCCAACAGAAAATTCAAATTTCCTTCTTCGATTATCGGCATAGGATTTTTGTCTACTCTGGGCTTCTTTCATCCTATGACGAATAAGTTCAATCTTTTCTGTGGAATCACGAATGAAATCTGGACCTAAAACCAACTTCTCACCGGCCTCAAGCCAACAAGAAGGAGATCGGCATGGCCTTCCATAGAGTGCCTCGAAAGGTGCCATACCAATACTAGATTGGAAGCTATTATTATAGGAAAATTCAACTAGTGAATTATGATCTTCCCAACTTCCACCAAAGTCAAGCACACAAGAACGAAGAAGATCTTCAAGAGTTTGATTCACACGCTCAGTTTGTCCATCGGATTGGGGGTGATAAGCAGTGCTAAAATTAAGCTTCGTTCCCAAAGCTTTTTGAAGACTCTTCCAGAATCCACTAGTAAATAATGGATCACGATCACTAACAATGGAAGTAGGGACTCCATGTAATCTAACAATTTCTTTGATAAAGAGTTTGGCCAGAAGAGGAACGGTTCGGTTCGACCGAACGGGAATAAAATGGGCGGATTTAGTAAGTCTATCAACGATCACCCATAAGCTATCATGACCCGAACGAGAATGGGGAAGGCCATCAATAAAATCCATGGAAATATGATCCCACTTCCAAATTGGAATTTCCAATGGTTGCAATAACCCACCGGGCCTTTGGTGTCCGGCCTTGACAAGTTGGCAAGTCATGCAACACTTAACAAAGTTAGCAATATCGGATTTCATTCCCTCCCAATAATAAAGTCGCTTCATATCTACGTACATTTTACTGCTACCGGGATGAATGGAATATTTGGAACGATGAGAATCTTCTAGAATATCTTTACGAAGATCTCCAGTGTTTGGTATGATAAGTCTACCAAATTTTTGAATGCCGCCACGAAAATTAATATCGAAGTCTTTCAAACCTTCAATATCAACTTTATCCTTAATATTTTGGCCAAGAAGAGCCAATTTAGGATCTATCCTTTGAGCTTCAAGAATGCGGTCTAAAAGAGAAGGGTGAGCCTCAAGGCTACATAAAACAAGAGATGAACATAAATCGGAAACTCGATCACGAATTTCACAAGTGGATAAAACCTCGAGATCATTCCATTCGGATATCATCATGGAAACAACCGCTTGTTGCTTGCGACTAAGTGCATCGGCAACTCGATTTCCCTTTCCGGGAGTATAAAGGATATCAAGGTCATAAGAGGCAAGGAACTCGAGCCAACGCTGTTGACGCAAATTAAGTTCCTTTTGAGAGAATAAATATTTCAAAGACTTATGATCAGTATAAAGCATAAATTTCTCTCCCAAAAGATAGTGTTGTAAAATTCGAAGGGCGAAAACGATAGCCGCGAGTTCTAAATCATGTGTGGCATATCTAGTCTCAGCCGGCTTCAATTGCCTAGAAGCATAAGCAATAACACGTTCTTTCTGCATAAGAACGGCACCCAAACCAATGCGACTAGCATCGGTATAAACGATAAAATCTTGATTCCCTTCGGGAATAACAAGAATGGGAGCATTAGAAAGGAGTTCTTTTAATTTCTGAAAAGAAGTTTCACATTTGTCCGACCAAATGTATTTAACACCTTTCTTTGTTAAGCCACTAAGAGGCACGGCAATCTTAGAAAAGTCTTTTATAAAACGGCGGTAATAACCTGCCAATCCGAGAAAGCTACGGATTTCAGTCATGCTCTCCGGTCTCTTCCAATTTTGAATCGCTTCAATCTTTGAAGGATCCACTGATATTCCAGATTCGGAAATAATATGACCGAGAAACTTCACACTAGATTGCCAAAAGTGGCATTTAGAAAATTTCGCTTTCAGTTGATTGCCCCTAAGAGTTTCCAATACAATTCGAAGATGCTTTTCATGTTCCTCCTCGGTTTTAGAATACACAAGAATATCATCAATAAAGATGAGAACAAACCGATCGAGGAAATCTTTGAAAACTCAATTCATGAGGTCAACGAAATAAGCCGGAGCATTCGTTAAACCAAATGGCATAACTAGCCACTCATAAGATCCATATCGAGTACGGAAAGAAGTCAAAGGAATACTATCCTCTGCGATACGAAGCTGATGGAAACCGGTAGCCAAGTCCAATTGTGAAAAGACTCTTGCACCACTAAGTTGATCAAACAGATCATCAATCCGAGGTAAAGGATATTTATTTTTAATAGTAAGATCATTAAGCTTGCGGTAGTCGACGCAAAGCCTAAGTGTACCATCGGACTTACTTACGAAAATAGCTGAAGCTCCCCAAGGCGAGGAACTAGAGCGAATTAGTTGCTTCGTCTCTAACTCGGATAATTTTTTGCGCATTTCTTCATTCTCCTTATTAAACATGCGATAAGGAGGACGAGTAATAGGTTGAGCTCCAGGTATAAGATTAATTTTGAACTCAATTGCTCGCTTAGGTGGTAATCCTAAAACGGGCTCAAAGATGTCGGAAAATTCACGAACGACGTGAATACGAGAAATGACATCTTCCTCATCATCATTATCATCATCACGAGGATTTAAAGAATATAAAGATGCAGCCAAAGTGGAATCCGAATCTTTAAGAATAATAGAAATCTGCTTCACGGATTGCGGATGTCGGAGATAAATAGTCCGCTCAGGACATAGGATATGAGCTTCATAACAGTTAAGCCAATCCATACCCAAAATCATTCCAAAGCCTAAGTAACGCATGACATGCAAATCGGCTAGGAAAGAAAAATCACACAAAATAATCTCGACATCTTTACAAAGCAGACTAAGAGTTGCGGATCCACCAACCGGATTCGCAATTCTTAAAGAAGTCATTAAAGCAACAACACTCAAAGAAAAATTATCGACAAGTTCCTTTGATATAAAAGAATGGGATGCACCCGTATCAAAGAGAACTCTAATAGGTTGATCATGAAATATAATAATGCCATCAAGGACAGAATGAGGCATACCTTGACCGCGAGATGTGTTGCCAGGGGCTTGAGCAACGTTTAACGTTCCCTCCTTTTCTTGGAGCTTAGGACATTGATGCATAAAATGATCTGGACTTTTACAATAGCGACAAGAGCGGGGCTTTGAACACTTGTTCGAAAAATGGCCCTTAGCACCACAGTTGAAGCATTTCTTATCACTGGGGGAAAATGCTTTTGCAGCAGGAGTTGCTTGCTTACCCTTTTTGTTGGGATAAGGACCTTTGAATTTATTAGGCCTTTTCTTGTTGTTGAAGTTTGGTTTGGCAGCCACCACTTCAACATCGCTGTCCTTATCAGCCTCTTCAAGACGAAGAGCGATATCAATAAGTTGGTCGAAAGGAACTTCTAACTTTAGAAGTAACGACTTCTTGAGATTCTTGTTTAAGCCATAGACAAACCTATGGTTCTTCTTCAATGGGGTGTTGATGTATTCAACCCCATATCTGGACAGTGACTCGAAGGACGCGACATAATCTGTCACAGAAGATTCACCTTGAACAAGGTCTATGAAACGTCGAGCCAATGTCACTTTCTCTGCTTCTGGTACAAATTTTAATTCGAAGCGTTCCCGGAATTGCTCCCAGGTGAGATCAGCTTCATTAATTTCAGAAATAAGAAGTTCGTACCAATCCAGTGCTCTTTCTTGGAGCATACTGGAGGCCACCTGAACACGGTGAAGATCGATAAGATTCATGCGAGAAAAGATTATATCGCATGATCTTAACCAAGCCCGGACTCCAATAATAGTTTCGGAATCTTTGAATGGTTTCCCACCCAAGTTGGTATAATCGTTGCACAAACGTGCAAATCCAGACTTAGGATGAGTAGGTTCCTGATTAGGACCAGCTGCTTGAGCATCCTTTACTAAATCGAGAAGCTGTTGAGCGGTCATAAAAACTCCATCTTGGGGAGTAACAGTAGATGGTCCAGCTCTGGGACGACCTGGTCTAGACATTCTCTTCTTTAAGAAAGAGAGAAGAAGAAAAAGGTTATTCACCAAATAAATATCAAGCAATCTTGATAGATGAAACAAGGAATCATAAAGGAAACAGGATGAATTGGTTCGAAGACTCGAACCAAACCCTGAAACACAACTCCTAAGGTGGACTTAGGACGATGATCCTTGTTAAGTTATTCTACATTGTTCCGAAGTTTGGCTCGGATACCAAGCTGTGACGCCCCACCTCTATACCCACGCTAACCAAGAACACTACGATGTAGTGCTGTCAATTAGCATGGAGAATAAGGCTGTGGAGGAGCGACCATCCATATAACTTCTTTGTGCGAGCACCGATATGTCAGATAGAATAGAATGCATATCATTTAAGGAGGAAATCCGACATACCGATACAAACTCAAAGCTATCACACGGTGGCTATATATAATCTTCGGAAACAAACATAGAAATAAACATAACATAAATCAGTCACAGACATCCATATCACAAAGGCGGAAGAAGATATAAAATAATAAATATATAACACATGAATGTGTACATCAGAGTAGTGGTCAGAAAGATCCACGATAATACAAAAGAATAGCAACACGTGCTATACAAAAGAATAAGTACACAACATAGAGTCTATATCTCAAATGTGTACACCTAAAAACTACTAAACTATGTAGTTAGCCAAAAGTCAGAATAATCCTGAAGAGAAGTCAAGCAGAAGCACCTGTAACTTCTCGGTCTGACCCGAGTATTATTTATAAGAAAATAATAAACGGATCAGTCTAGCATAAATACCAGATGATAAGGTATAGGATAAATAATATGGCATGAACATGTAACAACCATAACGGCATACTACTATAAGCATGTAAATGATAATCAACAAAAGATTAACCAATATCACAAGAATCTTCTCAAAGATAAAATAGGGTATCATACCCTAAACTTGTATTCATAACAAGTCAATAACACATAAATTCACCAATGCACAAAAACTGATATCATATCAATGAAAATCAAGTAAAATTGGTGAAGCACAAATTCCAGAAATCATCAACAGAAATCCAGAAACACATAAAAAAGGGGGAGGGCCTAACACATGAACGGGAGTTAACAAACTCACCAACGCGTGAAACACATATATGAGAAGCTATCTCATGGAAGCTATCCATTAAATTTCCACACAGAAATGGCCCGAAGACCATGGGGAGCTACCCCATATGTGTGAATCGAAATCACACCAATGAGGTATAGACTAACCTTGAAGACAAAGAGATATGTGTGAATCGAAATCACACAAATGGTGTCTAGTCTAACCTCGCAAAAAAAGAGACATCGCTCAATTGCTAGTCTAAATCACAAAAATGATCGTCATGATCATTAGGAAGTGTCAATTACACTAAGCCAGTAAATATATGAGTTTAGCTTCATGTCCCATAACCACTAGCTTAACTTAAATATTTACGAACAAACTGTAGATCTCCACTAGTAAATTGTCACAAAAGGGTTCAATCGAACAAGTCCAAGAGCTAACCGACAAAGTGAACGCAAGCGTTTCATACCACTCGTTTTACTAAGTCGTTTAATTCGATTTCTCATCCGAGTGAAGTAAAGGCTTGTATATACTAATAGATTGAAAAACGGTTTAGGAAAAGAGCTTTGTTAATAAAATAGTGATGAAATCGTTTGATGGAAGAATTTTGTTATTTACTACTAGTATTGAAACCTTTATATTTTTAAAGTGACAAGTCACAAAACGATTGTAGAAACATTCAATCATCAAAATTCACATTCGAAGACCTTAATCAAATCCAATTAAACCGATAAAGAATTCATCGAAATGGATATTCAAAAATCCCAAAAAAGGAGTCATCAAAGTCATAATAAATGATAACACCCACTAAGAACCAACATGAATCGATAAAATTCGGAAAACCAATCAAAATGAGCATAAATAGGCAAAACAGGATAACAGGAGCAGGTCAGTCGACTGAAATCCCTGTTCAGTCGACTGAACACTGTCCAGAAAATTCCGGGCTTCAGTTCAGTCGACTGAACAGAGGATTCAATCGACTGAACCTGATTTCCTGCATTTCCTATCCTATTTTAAATGAAGTGCAAACTCTCTCTAATTGCAATCGGACAAGCACGGACGCTAGGGGTTTACGCCTATCGGCTACCCGGCCCTATAAGCTCTTCGATTTATCACCAAAAACATGATCCAACATCAAGCTATGATTTTTAGAGTTTTAGACTTCCAAAACACCAAAAATTGCAGTGCTCACAAAACCCATCCGAATCAAAAGCAATTGCACATGGATAATTGTTAGGAATTCATAACAAGAAATCAAGGATAGTTATAGACATAGATGTGAGATAAAAATCTCACCTTTTCACAAAAACAATGAAGAAGGAGCTTGAAAGCAAAGGGAGAACCAACCACTCTTCAACACAACCCAAATGAGCTTGAATCTATGCTCAAAAAGAGAACATTCCCAAAGTTAGGTTTAGGAATTTCTGAAATTGATAAGAGAATGAGTTGGAGAAGAAGAAGAGGAGGCTTACCAAAGTTTCTTCTATTAGTTTGGAGCTAGAACTTGATTTGTAAATGGAAACTAGGGTTTGGAGTTTTAATTCCCATTCCACTCACCATTAATCTCTTTAGAACTGAAAAGTAGAGGGGGTTTCAGTTTTGAGTATTAAGTTAGACATAGGGCTGAACCCAAACCCAAAGTGAAAATGGTCAAATTTTTGGCTAGCTCCAAACATATCAATGTTTATACTCAAAAGATTGTAAACGGCGTTTCGAACTCAATGAAGGTAGTCTCGAGCCCTAATTTGACCGTTTGCAAAAAGTAGCTTTTCGGACAAAAATCCGACTATCGATAAAATATTTAAATATAAAATCGACAAATATGCGGGTTGTTACAACAACCCACGACCACATCTTCCACCAACCAAGACCGAGCCCGCCTACATCAGCAAGCATAGGTCGTGCCTTCCTTAAGGTCCAAGGCTCGATTCCATAGGCTCCCATGCGATCGTAACAGAGCATAGTCGTTTAAAGTTAGTCCGATTGAAAATCAATGTGAGAAACTCTATTATATATATAAATTGATGATGTGATATGATTTCTATAGTTGTTTACTATGTTTGATCATCAAGTTTAGAAGTTGATTATATGTTTAAATTTGATGTTGAAATGATTCACATTTAATACATGTCGAATATCACAAAGGAAATCACTTTCCTTTAAAAATAAAATGGTGTACATGAGATTGTTAAACCTCATTAAAATGGTTTAAAATGGTTTATAAACATTTTACAAATACTGAAATAAAATTTGGTGAAGTTTGGACAAGTTATGAAAGTTGAGTCAAACATAGGCGCGTTGCGTAACGGAAGTTCGTGATTTCATGCCATAGAAAGTTAAATACATTTATATGATGGATTCAGAGTCAGAATTCGTTGTAATAAAAAATTTTCAAACTCTTACAATCACAATTTTCAAAAAAGAAAACTATCAAGATTTTTTTAGTAGATTTTGAAATAAGAGCAAATCAAGTTTTCAAAATAGTCGCAGTTTGGCAGTTCGGAAACCAAAGTGATAAATTCTTTAAAAATGATATTTTTAATTCTGTTATTAAATTTTTTTAAAAGAGATTTTACTTATAAAAATGGATTTCTAAATGATAGAAAAGTTTTTTTGATTAAATAAGCTTAAAAGCACTATCTGCAGCACTATTCGTAGCACTTTTTGCAGCACTTTTAATAACTTTTGAATTATAGCTTTAAGCATAAGTATTCTTTCCCAAATATTTTATAAACGTTTTCAAATAAATAACTAAGTATTTTAAAGATTATTTGAAGGCTTTATAAATTATTTAAAAAGTTTAAATAAATGATTTAAAGAAAAGATGTTAAAATCAAGTGATTTAATCTTGACCCTAAAAGCCGATGAGTAGAATGGATTTTTCTATTCATGAGATCAGGATGCGAGGTTCTTAAACTAATGAAATGTTTAGGAGCAACCAGTGCCCTAGCTCACTTGGCCTTTTTCCTGGGCGAGGAATAGATAAGGTCGAAATATCGAAAACGAGATAGGTATAAAAGATTTAATTTTCCAAATTTAAACAACTTGGGTTATATAGAAATAACCTTCTTACACTTGGTATTAAATTGCGAGGAGGGAACCCATTGTAACGACCGTGATTTTTGAGTTACGGTCGGAGTAAATATTTTAAAAAGAAAATTTTTTAATTAAAATTTGGAAAGAAAAATATGGATGCAAATTCAAAAACGAAGTTGAAATAATTTTCTACTTGTCGTTCTAAAGTCAAGTTGAAAATTTATTAAAAAAACAAAAATTTTCTTTTACAACAGTGTTCCAAAATGCAAAGCATCTTTTTCTTTGCATTTCCGACAGTCAAGCAATAAACAAGTGTGAAGGCATATTTACATTGCTGTCACTATTTTTCCAAAAGAAAATGTATGAACTACCGTCACTACAAGTTTTTAAATCAAATATGTTAACATTTGCATTGCTGGCATTCAGGTAGTAATGCAAAGTCATAACCAAAGAAGTAAAACAAAGTGTGAACACTTTGATTTATATTTTTCTTATCATCATATTTCATTTATTGTCACTAGCCATCATGTGGCCGTGTACCATAATTGCAAATGCACGTTTGCATTTAATGAAATGGTACAAAACACTTTTTCAACACTCCTCACTCTTTACTGTTCTAGGCATTGAAGAGAAAAGTAAATCTTTGCAACATTCTTTTTCGCTCATTTCAGAACTTGAAAAAATGCATTAATGGCAGTATAAACTCATCTCTGTTGGATCTGGGCTAATTTGGTTTTGGAGCAAATATTTAGTGAGTTCACACTCACTCTCTAATTTTATTCTCCTTCATTCTTGCATGTATTTGTAGTGTGTGCCTGCGAAAACTATAATATCCAGTGGTTCGCGTGTATGGATGTCAGGCTAAAATAAGATTAAACTTCAGTAGCTAGTAGAGCTTAGGTGGATTATTTGACATCAGTTAAGTGTGTAGCTTCATTGAAGCATCCAAAGTGTGGTCACTTCATGTTATATTTGCATGCTTAGGTGTAATTTCGAGTTCTGTCCTCACTGCAGTAAAATGCGTACTATATTTGTTTAGGCTTGCTTGCCTTGAGCACATGGACTTCAGGTGTATAAATTGCTTTTCACTTGAATTTGTGGGTTTAGTGTTCACTCTGCTTTGCCTATACTCTAGCCTGTGCTGATTCCTCTTATACTTTGGTTCTTGGGTTCATATAGTTACTGAGTATTATCTAAACCTATAACTTGTTCATGAGTTAATTATAGTGCAGGCTTCTTCAATTTTTTTGTTGTATATAAATGCAAATTGTGTCTTCATGCATGTATTTCATGCGCATGGTACCTTGTGTGCATATTATTTTTGTTACAGACCATAGGTTAATTATAGCATATGTGCGTACCATTGTGTAGATGGAACATGAGTTTTGTTTAATTGTTTTGCCTAAATATGCGTGCGGAAAATTTTGTATAAGTATGTGTTTATTCTTGTAGTTAAATAAGTGTTTATACGTGTAGTTGAATTTGTGTTCATACCTGTAGTGAATCACTAATTACATGCGTGGGTCCGTATATATTATATGCCCAGGTTTTGTTATGATGTATAGTTAAGTGCAAGTATAAAATAATAATAACTATGCCCAGTTCACTTCAAAACTTTATCAACTTCTGTTCTTTGCAAGTTTAACATTAGAAAATAGGGACTGGTCATCCTTTTTATCAACATTTTTACACAAGGTTGTATTTCTTAGACACCAGGTTCCAGAGCACCAATGTTTGCATTTTTGTATGTACAATATTTTGGTGAAAATATAGTCGTAAAATCTACGGTTTAATTTGCTTTGAACCGGTGTTTTGTTTGCAACGTGTTTTACTACCATTATTTTTATAACGAAATTTTTACACCGGTGCTATATTTTTGAAGCGCGATATTTTGGTGACATTTTTTATGAATGAAAATTCACTGTTATTTTAACGTCAGTAACCGTTAATTTAAAGTGACTTTTCAAGCGGTTATCCCGCAACATTGATTTGGTATCCGTTTTTACGGTGTTTTGTGAAGCGCAATTTCCTCGTCGAAATTGCTACAGATGTTGCTGTTTTAACCACGTGTTTTAAAAATTGTTTTAAAATAAAATTGTTTCCAAATTTTTTTACAGTTGCGCTTTCAAAAGAATGAGGAAGCGATTTAAACGATTCAGCAAAATTGAGGACTATGAACCTTTACTTTTACTGATTCGGTTAATTCCGGACTTGTCCGTTTGAGAACGTAAATTTTATTTATAAAATACACAATTTTGCACTTTCAAGGAAACGATGAAGAGATTTAAACGATTTAGCAAAAGTGCGGAGTATGGAACCACGCTTTTACTAATTCGCTTAATTTTGGACTCGTTAATTGAAAAATTTGCTGTTTGATGATTCTGATGATTTATTGGGCTTTCGAGCCACTCGGTTGGACCGTTGGGTCATCTGATGGACCTTCGGGTCAATTACCAGTACTAGACCTTCAGGTCACTCTGCGGACCTTCGGGTCATCTGATGGGCGCCAAAAATTTATAGTACTTGGTAGGCTTCGGCCATCTAAGATGCACGTGCGGCGTAGATAAAACTCGCCATCTGCTGGGATCGATCCACTTTTATGCTGATTTTCTAGTTTTCTATTTTGATTTCTAGATTTTGCGTATTACTGTTTTGAATTCAATTGTGAATTTGAAAACTGATTTTGATGGAGTTTAAATTGAGATTTCTTCATTTCAACTATGCTGATTATTTATGCTGTATAGTCTCATTCGGGACTATAATTATTTGTTTAAGTGTCGTTTATCATACACTTATTTCTGAGTATAAATTAGACTGATCCGTTTATTATTTTCTTTTAAATAATACTTGGGTCAGACCGAGTTATTTTAGGGTAATCTCTTTCTCTGATTCAGTTGCAGCTTCAGCTTTTGGGATTTCGCATCATCTTTTGTCTAGACTTCGAGGAGTTCTTTTGGTTTATTAGCCCTCATCTTATGTATGTATTGATGGATATATATATATATATATATATATATATATATATATATATATTTGGTTCATGTGAACTGTCGGTTGTTGTACATGTATTCCAGACTTGTCTTCCGCTATATATATCTGATATTTCTATTCTGAGGTGATTATGCTATCAGCGTTGTTGTTATTATGAGTTGTTCTGGATTTTTCTTAAGCCACCGTAGTTTTGTTTTATATTTGGATTGAATATATATCTTTGGGAGTAATTTATACAACTCCTATCGATGTAATCAATACTCGTCTAAGGCATAACTTACGGATGGTCGCTTTTAACAAGCCTTATTCTTCGCAATAGCAGATGTTATTCCTTATAATAACCTTTGTTATTATGAGCATAGAGGTGAGGCATTACACCCATACTATCCATGTGAATTTAAAATGTGATTTCACCGTTATTCGACGGATAGTAAAGGTTGAATACGAAAATGGTGTTGAGTATAATTGGTATAATTTCCATCGACTCTTTCTACTCAATAAGGTTTTGCAATATGATTTATGGGAAATGATTTTGATTTGGAATTCCCAAAGTTAAAGAGAGGTTTAATGATTCTGTATATACCCAAAAAATGTTTTAAAGATATATATCTCTAGAAAATATTTTTGATAAAAAGAAAGTAATTAATCAAACGATAAGAACCTAATTACTTAACATCTTTTATTAGTGATTGGTTCGAAGGAACCGAGATTGGATTTGAGCGATTATTATCCAAAAACCACTTCGAACCAATTTACATATTCGAAGTGAAGACTTGGAATGATAATAAATGGAATGGAGGGCTGGTTGTCACTGACCCTCGGTGGAAATTTCCCATATCATATATATGTGGCAGTAATATCTTCATTTGGTCTTCAATGCAAAGGCTGCTAGCTACTAATCCTTGGGATGATTCCCGACATGATGTGGTAGGAGAGTTCCTTCAGTTTGTCCTATTCCTGGACAACTTGTATGGATGAATGTCTGACATTGCGTTTCCAACATACACGCACATTGATTTTTATGAACATACATCTGGTTGGAGGTGTAGGAAGTAACTCTCCTATACTTAACACCCTTCTCTGAGTCGTACGAGCTTAAAGGCTGTACATTTTTGAAAATCAATAAAGTGTGATGGAATTCTCAATGTGGCATTCAAAATGGAATGTGCTATGTGAAAGGTAATCGTTGCCTCAGGCCTCATCACCCGAAAATGGCTTAAATAGGATATGCCTTAAGGCTATTTGGTTCGCAACCATTAGGGTATGGTTATTACCTTTCTAGATTACTCTATGTATATCGAGCATGTTGTGTATGTTATGGGATCCTGGATAGGTCGGTTACGACCGAAATGATGTCATATTGGGTTATATCCGCTACTAAGATGGGTCTGCTGGTAGGTCAGTTTTGCCATGTGTAGAGGTTTCAAAGTTGTTGATCCTCGGTACGTCCCTCTAGAGATGTACTGTACGAAAGGTAGTTCCTTACCTGCCATTGTATGGTAATCCATTCTCCAATAAGTGCCTTCGGACTTGATTGTAGAACCTATTATGCAGGAACTTAATCAATGTAACAAATTCAGCTAAGCTTATATAAGTTTACTTGAAAAGTGTTTTCAAAAGAATGTCATTAAAAATAATATTACCAGATGTGCACAGTAAAGATTTTGGTTATCATAAGGTAAAAACCCGTTCCGTGTTTATGTGCGGCGTGGTCTTATGAGATACCCATTGTTTTCAAATATATATATATATATATATATATATATATATATATATTGAGTTTCTTATGCCAGTCCCATGACTATACCAGAGTTTATTTTCCTTGTCCCTTAAACTCTGGGTGCCCTATTTTTTCAAGTAGCCAAGTAGTTATGTAGCATGGAACATTTTAGAAGAATCTTAGAGCATTTTGGATGGAGCATGAAGCTGGAAGGTCCTATATATAGTCATCTATTTCTAATTCCGCTATATTTTTGTTATGTATCTACCAGCACTTGTGAGGATAGGCTATTATAACTATCTTAGCTAGATTAGTACTTACTAGTACTCAGATGGAGCAATTTGGAGTAAGTGCATGTACCAATCATATGTATAATTAAATATTGAATACGACGTGAGATTCTATTTTGTTTTGTCTTATATCTTTATTTTCTTTTACTTCATGGTAATCTGCCTCTCCGGCACTTGGATTTGTAGCACATGAAAACTAACGATGTATTAGTGTCGTTTTTTTTGGGTTGAGGAGGTGGGTCATCATAGCCATGACATGCAAATCGTCGCACCAAGCAAACATTGATCGCCTATCTCTAAACTTCGACCACACATGCTCCTCGACTTTACAAACACCACCATACTCTCCAAATCACCAATCGTCGACAACAACCCAAGAAAAACAAAACCCTAGCTCCTCCTCAAAACCATCGATTGTCCCAAACATCTACCGTACACCACCAAATTTCAAGGATTCGTGGATCTAGTTACTACAAACCTAAAGAACCTTGCTTTATATTTTTTTCATTGAATATTTGTTTGAATTTTTGAAGATGGAGGATTTACTCTTTTTTTATCAACTGGAATTTTTTGAAAATGAAAAGGAGAAAGGGAGAAAGAAAAGCCAGAGTGTGTTGATTTTTCTAAGAGTAAAATTTAGTTTTATTTTGAAATTTTTGGCATCTCGCTACCTAGAATTTTGATCGCGTATTAATCACGAACGACAAAACAAAAATACAATCGTGCATAAAAATGCGATACAATCTCAAAACAAAAATAAAATATAGTGGTTATCAAATTCTTTAAAATTCCAAAAATAACGTTATTTGTCAAAAAGTATGATAAACGATAATTTAAATATTTTCCAAATTAAAAGTTATGGAAAAATCAAATAAATTAAATTAAAAATACATCATTAAAAAAGTCGAGTCTTTTAATTAAATATTGATTTTATTATTATTTATTAAATTTGAATCAAATCTAAATATTTGAATAAATTAAATATTCTCATTCGAAAAGTTAAAAATTTTGGGTCGTTACATATAAAAAATATGGGACATCAACAGAGAAAGGGATCAAATTATATTTCACTAAAGGGAGACTCTGCCTTTTTCTATCTCTAATCCAATCATGATTTTGGGATTTTAAGTGGCATTGCTCTTTGGAAATCAGTGAAAATTAGGACTAAATTCAACTTAAAGTGGATGTAAGCATCGAAAAAACACTATAAATCCATGTGTGATTTTATGCTTCCAATCGAATTCTTTTCTATATTTTTTTATAATAGCTAGACTGGGATATGAGGTTGATCCATTTGAAATTAGTATCAATGTAAGTCAATGGTTAAATCCTCCATAAAACTACAATCAACAGTTATAATCTTAATCTTTAGCTCTACACAGTCTCTTTAGGGGTGTTAAACTAATTTTTTAGCTAATATTTTTTGGTGTTTCACCGAGAACGTTAAATTTGGGCTAGATCAATGAAGATACTTGGATATGATTTGTATCTTCTCGATTATCATATTAAATGGGTACTAGAAGGAATACTGGAATCATGTTGAGAGAGTGTGTGGAAATGAAGAAGGAAGTCCTAGCAAACATAACACGAGTAGCAAATCACATAAATGACCATCGTGGATCCTATTGCAAGGGAAGAGTTAGAGAGTATTTTCATTTGGTTAACAAACAAATGGAAGAAACTATATGAAAAATGATAGAGGAGTTAAGGCAACAATTCAAAGTCGATGTGGCAAGCCCTATAGGGGAAAAATGCTATGGAGATTGATCATATGTAAATATCGTGATGGTTTAACTTTAGATGGAGATTTACCGGCTCAATCTAGAGAAAGAAGTTTACCATAAGGTAACGTACAAATCGAAGTAGAGCTAGGGGAGATGATGGATCCATTTGCACTTGCGCTATGTTGAAGGAAAATTTCATGAAATAGTTTAGAGTTTACATTGTTTGGCCCAAAAATGAGATGTGCTTGAAAGATATCAAGCAAAATGATTGTTTAACTTTATAGAGCTATCTTTCATGGTTTAACACTAGAGCAGTTGTTATATGTCAACCAATTGAACAAATTGTCCCTGTAGCTATTGTTTTAGGAATCAACTGAGGATATAATTCTATAAGGAACCTAAGAAGTACCCAACCTCCAACTTGGAGGACTTCTACTACTAATTTGACAAGTACATG
Source organism: Allium fistulosum (assembly GCA_030737815.1). NCBI lineage: Eukaryota > Viridiplantae > Streptophyta > Magnoliopsida > Asparagales > Amaryllidaceae > Allium > Allium fistulosum. The sequence goes on from CM060904.1 coordinate 812,778,481, forward strand.
CATTTAGAGGATTCTAATGTCTAGGCTGGACTAATCACTTGCAATTGAATTAGGGATCAAAATCATCGGGATAAAAGAAAGTGAAAGATGAATGATAAGATGGAGAACATAAATGTTTTAGAGGAGGACAAGGAAAGTTTCCTTATTCGAAGCTTACATAAACTCCTGAAAGAATCTATCTTGCTACTACGAAAACCATGGAACATGGTGGATTAAGAACCAAAAATTCAACTACAACAAAGGGGAACTGGCAAATAATGCATCTTTCATGATATCTATTATCATCAGACCAATTAATGCCAATATCTCAGAAATACGATCGAGAAATACGATCGAGAAATACATTCAAAATAAAAGGTTGTTATAATATGTTAAGAGCCTATCGGATATTGGCCAAGCTTCAAAGTGGCGTCAATCACAGTAGCTAATGAACAAGGAGGTAATTATAAGATGCAACTTAGGTAGTGCACCTGGGCGCATGGTCGTCCCTTGAAGGCACTAAGGGGTGATTCTTAGACTTTTCTTTTTTTATTTATTTCTTGTTAAAATAATGTTCACGGTGTGTCTTGGTATGTCTACACATATACGAGATCAAGAGACATATGTCATAGGCATGCTCTAGACTAAAACCCAAGGCACATTTCAATCCAAATGTTTAGATTTAATTTCTGTACTTTCTAAAAATTTTGAAACTGCTTTGTTGCAAACTTTATTTTCATAGATCGATAAACTATTTCTTGTGATTGATTTATGAATTGATTGAATTATAATTTATATAATATGAATCGATAGTACTGTGTTTTGCTTGTAGTATGATGGTATGGAATTAATGTATGATTATTAGGCTTGACTTCGCCCTTTGCTGTTGACTCAATGAGAGTGCTAACAAACTCCTGTCTGTGGGCCCGCAATGAAAATGAGCGCCCACAAAAGAAGAATACAAACCACACTCAGTGCATGATGTTGGATCTCACATGGACGTCAGAGTATGTCCCTCTTCTACCATCCATCTAGGGACAAACATGCGTGCAAATTGTGAAGAATAGAATAGCCATAAGTTCATTTCAATTGATAAGTTACTAAATGGGTTCATCAGATGCCTCTCGGTCTTAAAGATACAATACCCTTTTGTTGACGAACGAATGGCTGGACTTCTTAGTTTCTTCTTGAACTAAGTCGTAAACCCCTCTCACAACTGAACACTTTAAATGACCCATCGGTTGTTCCCTAAATATACTAAAAACAATAGATTATAAAATCATTCAACTCTGCCAGTGATGGAAGAGTATAAACTCATTGAACTTTGCCAGAGATAGTAAAGAATAAACTTATTTAGCTTAGCCAGAGACAACATAGTATAAACTAATACAACTGTACTAGAGATAGTGGAGTAAAACCTAACTATGCCATAGACACTGGTTTATAGACTTATTCCACTATACCAGAAAAAAAATGTATAAACTAACCCAACTTTGTTAGAGACAGCGGAGTATAAACCTCATAACCTCAAAGATTGTGTTCAACTCCATCCAATATAAGGTATAACTTCAACAGAGACAGTGAAGTATCAAGTTAAGTGAAGTATCAAGTTGTTTTGCCTCAAACACTAGCCTCAACTCCTTTAGAAATAGTGGAATGTAATTTTGACTAGGCCTAGCGATAAGACAATAAAGTGTAATATGTCCAAAAATCACTATACAATGGTACTCCAAAGACCAAGTATCCTCATGAAATATGGGGATGGCAATGCAAAGGTATGACTTAGTTTTATGAATAAATTTCGATAGATATTTGATAGAAATATATCAGGCACTAGAACCTTTCTACTTGACTGTGCGAAACCCGAGGGAGTGGAAAAAAGACTAATTACCGAGCAAGGATGAATATTTTTGACCCTTTGGGTTAGATAGAGCTCTTACTTTATAGGCTAGATGAAAGGCTGACCAGAGTATTATGGAATTCTGCATCAACTGCTCTGTTTCCCCACTATGATTGGATCTCGAACAAAGCACACCCCATATCCACAAAGGATACTTTAGAGGGCAAAATGATAGGGGAAAACTTGGCATAGTCTTGGAATGAACCCATACTAGTTGGAAAATATTCTTAAGGTCGGGGCATGCACCTCAGTGGAAACAACTTAACCGGTACTATAGATTGAAAGATATGGTTATCATAAAATTGCTCCATTACTTAATTGAATTTATAATGAATTTAAAGGTATGTTGAAGATATATATGTGAAAAAGTTATATTTATATTTTCTGAAAACCAGTTTTGAAAACACTGTTTTCTATAGAATCTTTGAAGATTTTGATGAATTTTTTTTCATGAAATTAAATAATAAAGGTAATACAGAAACATATCTAGACTTGAAAAAAAAGCAGATCAAGAACTGGGTCAAGAACAAGTCGGAAATAAGCAAAACAAAAAACTAAAGAAAAACAATGCTATCAACAAAAGCAGGCTATTCTGTTCAACCGGACACCATGGGTGCATAAGCGGACACCATAAATGCATTGGTTAACACATTTTGGTTAGGTTTTATTATCAAAATAAAGAATTGAAGGGCGTTCGATCTAGGGTTCTTTCGGGGTATTTGGGCAACGCTTAGGTTAGTTTTTGACTCGAATTCCATGCTTGATTGAATGAATATGCAGTGGTGATATATAAATAGATTTTCTTACATGGATTCATGTATATTGAAGTGATTTTCCATCTTGATTGAAGGGAATGCTTAAACATATATATGGATGAAAGTGTGTGTGTATGTAATATATATGAATATATACGTATGAATAGTGGACTGTTATCGATGTTTGATGTGCTATTGATCATTGGATGGTTAGATATTTGATATTGGACATCGAATGCATGTATGAGTCACATATAGTCTGAAGAATAACTGTCCTAAGGAAATACTTGTTCCCTAAGTAGTCAAAATGGAAATAGTTATTTTGGAGAAATGGTTATTCCCTTTGTATCGTTGTTATTGACTCAATAAATAGATGTTTCGGGGAAATGACTGTTCCCTCAGTGATAGCATAAATTGTCGTTTGGAAATTGATGTTCGTTAGATATATAGAATTGATAGACTCTATTAGATCGAGACCTTATTTCATAATGTTAGTCATGTATCAATGTATTGTTTGAATAACATTTTGTATGCAGGTGAAACAAGATTAAGGTATGATTGGTTACAATAATTATCCTGGTATTATTTGAGAATATCTAGAGTATGTTGTAGAATGGACGTACATCACTCACCATACTATAGTCTAACCCTCTCCTTATATTTTTTCCTTTTCATTTCATCATTAGGTTAACGAAAGCCAGAGGATGGTACATAATGATGCTAGATTGTGCTGATGACGAAGGCATTACAATTGTGTGTACATCTATATATAAATAATCACTTGACGTTGATGTTATATGTGTATTGGACTAAAATTGAATTTATTTGTATCTGACTATTTATATACATTAAATCTGTTTCTATGAAGTAAAATGATATTTCATATATTATATTCCTTCCGTTGTGAGTTCAAAAAGAGATAGATAAACTTTATTATCTTGTTTTTTTCACCTGTTATCTTAACCTACCGAAATGCCATCTTTGGCTTTCGGGCTTTTGCACATCGTGTTGTGTTAAATCGAAAGGCCGAAAATGGTGGGTTGTTACATTTGGTATCAGAGCAAAATTTTCCTTAAATTAAGGACCATGACCATATCGAGAGAGCATATATGTAACTTATGAGTCGGGTATCAGTATATTCCATACTTACTATTCCTGTCTCATTTACTACCTATTGGGGAGTGCTAATGAATCTTAATTTTCAGGTAAGAGAATACGAGTACCTCGATGAAAACTGGAACAAAAGATAATGTTGTAGGGTTGATGCTAGGGCTGGAAATGACACTAGAGTGGATGCTATGGGTATTCTTGGTGTGAACATTCTTGTTTGGTTTTGCCATATAAGCAAGCAAGCAACCCAACCAGTGTAAACCCCATAGAACCTGCAGCTGCAAACCAAGGAGTGGTCCAAGTCCACACATCACCTAATTTGAATTTCCCAAAGTTGTGTAGAGACTTTACTAGTTTGGCTGGTAGCTCTTGTTTGGAACGGAACCATATGCAGCAACAGTGGCTTAGCTTAGCACATGTGAAAAAGTTTTCAATCTTTTGGTTTAAGTGATACGATAAGGAGACAGTTGGCTTCTCAGCACCTTCAGGGGAAGTGGCAAATTAGTGGTAAGTTGTCGCTGCTAAGAATGATGAAGAGAATATTACATGAGCAGATTTTAAGAGAAAATTTGAAATTAAGTTTTTTTTGGAGCCAAAAAGGATCGTTGAGATTTATCCATCTGAAGCAGGGTGACATGACTATAGTGAGTATGTAAACTAACTTAGTGAGTTAGCTATGCTAGGGTTTGAATTGGTTAACAGCATGAATAAGAAGGTGATGAAATTTGCGAAAGGATTAAACTCACCATTTAAGGAGTTTTCATTGAAATAAATTTCATTTTGTAGCCATATTTGAAGGGTTAGTTGAGACATCACAGCTTATTCGATTGATGGAGAATTAGGAAAGGGACAATCCAAGAAAGAGGTGAACCAACAACAAGGAAAACATAATAGCGAATATAGTCATGGGAAGCCAAAAAGGAGAAGGTATAATCGATATAGGAAGAAATGACACATAGTAAAAGATTGTATAGTTGACCTTGCTTAGATTAAATTCTATCACTGTAACTAGTTGGGTCACATAAAGAGGGAATGCACATGTTTACCAAGAGAGAACCAAATTGTTAAAACCTATGCGCTGGAAGCGATCATAATGGTTAGTGTACTTCCATCTACTCATGGCAGAAGAAAGTAGATCATAATTAAAGGTAAGTTATTAATTTTGAGTTATGAAGTATATTTGTTGGTAGTTGTGGATAAAACCTCACATGGTATGTAAGTCATTTAGTAGCATTTTATTATGATTGGAAATAAGTGTTTATAATGTAGCATCCTTTAGCAACACTTATATTTTGAGATTTTGGGTTATAGGTTAAGAATTTTTAAATGGGATTTGGATAACTCATTATAAGATAATATTGGATGATGGTGGTATGAAATGAATGAGGTGTAAAGGACTAGACAAGATTTTTGTTGTACATCGTGATCCTAATAGTCATAAGATGACGAGTTGATATCTATCTTTGATGAAGGAGTCCCATATATTTTTGTTGGAGATTTTAACCTCCCTCCCCAAATAAGTTAAACTACTAGGCCAATTGACATGCACTTTGGCATATGACTTTAAAAGATGGCTGAAATTTAAGGGGAAAAGGTTTCTAAATCAGTAAAGAAGAAAGATTAAATTTTTGGTTAAGTTAAGATAGTTGAATTATTTTGATTGAAAAAATCATAAGCAAGATGTTAGCATAATAACAAATAACTAGACTAAGATTTATAGGAAGGAGGTTGGACAAAACTGATACTTACTTAGTATTGGAAGATCTATTTACAATAGAATTGACTCGGATGGTTTGGTAGTAGAAAAAGGCATAAGTGACATTAAAATTTTAACTGATTGGATCCCGTAAACTAATTGATTGGTAAAAGAATTTAAGATGTTGATGAAGATTTTTTTTGAAGGGCCTAGATTTTAATTTAAAATAGGGCCTTGACAACCCATTGATGCTACTACGCGATCTGTCCTGGTGATAGGTCCAAATGCAGAAATTTTGAAAAACTGACATTCACATCCTCTTATTCTGTATTATTGTGGTAATGATTGGGAACATAAGCGAATGATAATTAAAATTCTTTGTTGTTTATATCATTGTAAAGGTGGGTTATTTGAGTTGATCTGTGAATGGGTGTCATTGACCTGTTGTGAGTAATGTTACACTATTTGTGTTGTATTGCTTGAATGGATGCTGATTTCCAAGCAATTGATTATTGTTCTATGACTTGGATGGATATTGTTCTCCAAGTAAATGATTGTTGTTTTGCTATATATGTTTTGGGTGATAGTTATAGATTGTCGATACTTGAGTGATGGTTGAAGATATAAGTATATGGATTAGATTGGATGTGACATGAGTTTGATGGCATGTTGTAACGACCTATAAATTTACCACTTTGAAAATAGAATATTTAATTGAATTTAAATATTCAAATATAGAATTTTAAAAATTAAAGAATCATGTTTTATAGGATAAATAGGAATGGTGAACTTATTTTAGAATTGGTTTACAAAAAATAGTGATTTTGGGAGTATTGTCGTAATTCCAACAAAAGCCGATTTTAGGTAAAACTGATATACAGTCAAGTATTGTTTTAAAAGATAAATAGCCCCTTTTAAAACTGTTACATAATGAAAATAATTGGTTGGTGAAGGTTTTATAACTATATATATTTATTTTATAATGGTTGACAAATTTCATCGCATATTGACAAATCAATGTCGTATTTTTGCGAATGGATTTTAATATTGTTTTATAAGTCAAAATATACTTGTTTTAATTAATTAAAGATAAGAAGAAACTTATTTTCAAGTTTTGTTTACATAAATAAATAGTTTAACAAAAACGTCAAAATGCGACCATAAAACATTTTGTCGAAAAATCAACGTTTTGTTCAATATAAGTTGTCGCAACATATTTGCATCTTTGTTAAAATGTTTTAACACATATACATACATTTTTACAAATAATCAAGTTTACTTCTACTAAGTATCATTAGAAAATTCTAGAATGTCATTAGTAAAAGTGAGTAAGGTAATTAAAAAAGTCAAAAAGCAAACATCAAATCAAATCTCACCAAAACTAAGGCAAATCTTCACTTTAATCCACTTTTCCACTCAAATACATTCCTTAAGTATTAAGTGAAAATGACATAAAGTAATGAAGTGATGTATGATGGTAAATGTTGAAAAAGTAAGTTTACTTTAAGGTTAAGGAAGGGTAATTTGGTAAGGGGTTAATTTGGTAACTTATCACTTCTTTCTTTTCCAATAAATACACAAGCTTGCCTCTCATTTAATCACACACATTCTCTTCTTCTTCTTCTTCTTCTTCTTCCTTTAAGCTATTTTAATGGCTTCTTCTTCTCTTTTTCTTCCTTACTAAATTTCTTGAAGTCATATCAAACCAACTTCAGACTCCACCAAACTTTGCCAAATACCTTAGAATTCCATTTGTAACACCCAGTATTTTTTGTAACATTATTTAAGATATTTAAGTAGTTAAATAAAATAAAATAATGTGTTGATTAGGGGGATTGAGATTTGATTTTTATTAAGGGGTAGCCATGCCACCTAACCAATGAATTAAAATAAGAGTTAAAATGAAATAGAGGAGGGGTAAAATAGGAAAGAGGCCATTCTTATACCCTAAACCCTTGGCCGTGTATCCCATACACGTTCATTTTCATTTATCAAAATTTTAAAAGCTTAAGGCCAGCCACCATTAACAAAAGAAAGAGGAAGAAGATTAAGAAAAGCTAAAGGAGAAGCTAAATCAAATCAAATCCATTCACATCTCAATCTCTTTAATCTCAAAAGCTAAGGTGAATAATGTTTACATCTCATATTTCTTTTGTTTTCGGTTTTAAGATGAAATCCAAAATATTTTGCATTGATTTGCCATGTTTTTGAATGATGGAATGATTATATATACTTGTTGATGATTTATGGTTGTTCATATAGATTTTATGATATGTTTTAGAGATGGATTAAAAGGAAAGGTTTTCCTAGGGTTTGGAAAGGCAATGTTTAAAGGTTTTAAAAGAAAGACGTCTAAGGTTTTAAGGCTTTCGAAAGGAAGGTTTTTCAGTGGTTTCGAAAGGGTTTCGAGAATGGTTTCGAAAGGAAGGTTTTAGCCTTTCGGCCTAGATTAAATAAAGGGTTTTACTTGGTTTAGAAAGACGTACTTTCAATAGATTCGAAATAGGGACATTCAAAGTTTAAATGTTTTCATCATCTAGGATTTGAGGAAAGTATGTATATATATATATATGACATGGCAAGGTGATTTTGAGTAAAGCATAGAATATATATATAGATTTTCCTTGTTTGAGTTTGATTCAAAGGTTTTAAATCACTTTGAAAAGGTTTTCAAGGAAAATTATGGGAAGGGATCCCTAAGTAAAATGATTTAGATATTAGAATACCAGATGAGACTGGTATAGGGTCATGCCCTATACATTAGCTATTAGACCCAGCTAATTTTGTCCAAAATTCCAATGTGTAGGGCTTTGTCATAGGTAAGACCAAAACTACGATTACACACAGAAAGGAATATATGTTTGTATACAAATAGGTTATTGGTGAGCCTGCAAAACCATTAGGATTAGGTGACCCTGGGAGATGTTAAGTTAGGGACAGATCGTCCAGAAGAGAAGTATTTAGCAGATAGTTAAGGACAGACCATCCGGAAGAGGAGTGTCTAATAGATGTTAGATAAATTTTGATATATTGTCTGGTAGGCCTGAGTCAGCCAAACGTTAATAGTTAGCCAAACAAAACTATAATGTTCGAATAGATATTTCATTTATTACCTGATATGTATGTTTACATAATGATGCTTTATAGCTTTTAACCAATTTTGGTTGCATGAAAAGGTTTGCAAAAGATATGTTTCAAAAAGGATGTTAGTGAGGGGAAACCCGTTCCGCTAAGAGGCATGGTCTCACTTAACATAAAATAACCAAGATGTGTAGTATTATTCACACCAGGCTTTATATCTGATTCGAAGTTTTTGTTTTCCCCTTAAACTCTCGAGTGCTCAAAAATTGTTTTGAGTATGCTGAGGTTGAGGTTTTTGGGTTTTAGTAATTTTGGTGAATAAAGCTTCCGGAGACGAGCAGGTGGCTGACGGATAGCTAATAAGGAGTTACAGTTTATTCTATTTGTTTCTACTGTGTGTATTAAGTCAAATATGACTATGTTGACTCTGGTCAACCAAGGGGGCATCATCATATGTCTCACTTGGCGTATTTTGTAATAGATATATTTGATCATTGCCTGGGAAACGTTAAGGGATTATATAACTTGGATATGAATTATTGTTTTGAAATGTAATCAGTAAAATGTGGTTTTTGAAATTTGTGATTTGTTCATATTTAAATGCTTCGGATATTATAGGTACCATTAGCATTACCATATTTTGTCAGAAGTTAATACTATATATGTGTTAACGTCAAAATCGAATGCTAACAACCCGGTGTGAATATTAGTAAAGTGAAAGCACCACCCGTTGGTACGGGAACTAAAACAAGCAGATAATTGCAGTAAAAGTAAAGAGATAGTAATTTTTATAGTGGTTCAACTCAAAATTAAGCCTACGTCCACTTTATCTTCTTTATCACAAGTTCGATTATAAGTTTTACAAGAATTCCTTCGATTATTCAACAATCGATACAAGTAATTCGCGCTACAATGCAAAAGAGATTCTAGAATCCATCTTGAATGTAGCTGATCTTCTCCTCAGGTAGTTTGAAATGTTTTTGGTAGTAGATGTGTTGTAGAGGTCGTGAATGCAGTAGAGTTTTGGTGCTTCAAAGTCCCGAAAAGTCCCCCTTCAATGTGGAGTAGGCGGGGTATTTATAGGAGAAAACTGGGCTTAGGTCGTTAGGTCTTAGGTCGTGAGCGACCTAAGAAGTTGCGAGGTAGCTTAAGTCGTTGGCGACTTAATGGAACCATTCTGGGCGAGATAAGGGCAGAGAGCGACCTAATATGGGTAGTGCTGAAGTTGTCTCGGCAAGATTAGGTCGTATGCGACCTAACAGAAGAGGCAGGGCATGCGGCTTAACTTTGGAGTTCCTTAGGTCATTAAGTCGCTCTCTCTTTAGCTTGCTAGGTCGCTGTCTTTATTGAATAGCTAGGTCGTTAGGTCGCTAGCATGTTAGGTCGTGGGAGTCTTTAGGTTACTAAGTCGCTGCTTCCTTATCTCGTTAGGTCGCGCCTCATTGAGTCGCTTTGTGTTATAGGTCGCTAGCATGTTAGGTCATAGGTCGGTGGGTTGTTCCCCTTTTAGCTCGGTAGATCGTTGTCTTTACTAAGTCATTAGGTCGTTAACTGGTAAATCGTTGAGCCGGTGAGTTTCTTAGCTCGCTAAGTCGTTGGGTCGCTGAAGCCTTGAGTTGCTTGAGTCGCTTGAGTCGCTTGAATCCTTTAGATCGGTAAGTCGTAGATCGTTGGTTGCTAGGTCGTCGAAAAGGAGGTGTTAACACTTGCCCCTCGAAGTATACGCCTAGGGACTAGGTCGTGTGCTTCGACACCTTTTAACTCGTGCCATCTGAGTTGCTATGTCGTGAGTCGCTTGAGTTGTTAGGTCGTTTGAGCCGATTCGAATTCCACTTCTCCGCCTATAAGTTGCTCGGCTTCTCCTTCCTTCTCCTTACTTGCTCTATTATTCGAAACTACCATTGGCGTTTTCTCCAAGCTTTCGAAGACAAATTCCAACCTTCTCATCGTCGATCAACCCTCCGTCCAACTACATAAGTAATTTTGTCCATCGTTCACCTGCACCCGTCGTCAAATCGCCGATTTCCACTTTCTGACTTCGATTCGCTTTCTTTTGCTGCATTTTATCAAGAATCATGTTTTCGACCAATTTGCGACCGCTGTCGATCACGCCGTGGCTGGATTCATGATAAAACAGTAATATTGAATTCATGGCGAATCTGAGACAATTTTAATGGTTTTTTGGGTGATTTGGTGGCATTGGAGAGACGAGGGTTTTTTTGTTGTGAAGGCGCCAATGAGTTATTAGGTTATCGGGTTATCGGGTTATCGGGTTTGTGAGTTAGGCGCTAGGCGAGTTAACAACCAATGGAAAATTGAGCGAGTTAGGGAGTTGGTGAATTGACGTATTGGGAAGTAGTGAACGGGATAAGGCATTAGGCGAGTTAATGATCTGAGGAGGAGCGACTTACGGTTTAAACATGAATCACATGACATAACTCGACAAACTGTATAAGGAACTAACACGACTTAACCAAGCAAACAACTTAAAGTTTTTGCGCGATTTAACCAAAGAGAACAACTTAAAGAATTCATACGACCAAACCAATCAGACGACTTAATTTTAAACCATAGAGCAGTTTTAACTCGTAGGGCTGATGAACTTTTATAACCCAGGCAGAGCGACTTAATGGAGGCCGACTTATGTTAGGTCGTTGAACATGATTTGGACGACCTAAGTAATCCTGAGCTAGTCTTAAGTCGTTCCTGCGACTTAAGGACTTGAACACTTGCAAATTTTTTACATAACTTGACTGAATTGTTAATTTGAACTGCTTGAACTTATTGCACTTTTTCACAGAGTGTATTGACTTGATTGCTAATAACCTGTTAAATACAACATTTGCAGAAAACGGGGACGAATATACTCATCATTGACTGCCCACATCGAATGATGGATTAGATCAAGAGACAATATTTTACTTAAGTAAAATAAACTGAATTCGATCGAGTGTGAAATGCTGTGAATCAACTAACTTGAATGAAGTGTCAATGCAAAATTCTCACAGTTAGAACTGCTTACTATCGAATGTTATCTACATTAACACTACTCTCAGTTTTAATTTAATAACAAGTCTTGAATTTTCCTAAAGTGACGTATGCCAACCAGTATTATTATTTTTATTTACTTGTTATTTTATTAGCTTCGCACAACACTTCACACGCTTTTAGGAAACGTGCACCTTCATATTTGAACATCCAGTTCCTTTTGTAGAATGACTTCTCATCAAGCACGAGAAGAAACAGTAGAACAAATTGAAGAAGTCTTCCCAATAGCTGACCCTCTGGAGACTCCTCCGGAAACAGTCTCAACCACTCTAACCCAACGGGTTTTCAGCCAGCTTTGCGTCCAATTTGCCATTGCTGAGACCGAAGCTTTACTTCCTGGAGTAAATGATACCACTGGCAGGCCACCTCTTGGCTTTATTGTGGTCAACCGTCAGATGTGCTTGAGCGGAGCTATTCCTCCTTTCAATGACTTTCTCAGAAAGCTGCTTCTTCGGTTGACTATTTCTCCATTCCAGTTGCACCCCAATGGCTATGCCATTCTGATGGGGTTGTGTGTGTTGTTCGAGAGAACACTTAATCGCCTTCCGAACTTCGACGAAATTTCTACTTGTGTTCGTTCGGGAGGAATAAAGATCATCCTTCCATCACACTTATAAGGAGCGCTAGAAATCGTAAATTGATTACAGACTTGCCCGACAGCGCTCACGGGTTCTTAAATCAGTTTTTATTCATTCGTTGCCCTCCAGGATTCTATGGCATCTGGAGAGTAGGAAGTAAGATTGTCTATCTCCATTCACTCCATTTCTGAGCCTTTCAGAATTTGGGTTGTCAAGTATTAACTTCATTTTTACTCTTGTAGCACTTCCTCCCCCTTCTAAAGACTCCAATCACAAGTCAACTTTTGAAAGGCTAAGTGCTGTAGCCGTCGAGGAAAGGAGTATCAAATTTCTTTTGAAAGATGAATTTCTACATCAATCTGGCCTTTTACATCCTTCCCGATCCCTTCAGCTTCGCGACGCCCCTGCTTCTCAACTGGAAACATCTGATGCCCCAGCCCCCGCAAAAGAACTTGCATCGAAAGAACTTGTTGCAGAAGCTTCATTGATAAAATGCTCCGGTTCTGCTGAGGGTGCAGAGTTTTCCGGCAAGTCTAAACTTCTTCCGGTTATCGAAGAAGAGGAACTCCCTCAACATCCCGAGAAGGCCGCCACGGAAGTTGATGAGGGGACGGAGAAGGAAAGTTTTGCCACAAAAATTGTTGAGCATGCCGAAGAAGGAACTGCTGGTGTGACTCACTCGGTTGGGCATGACGGTGATGACATCTTTGGGGGGTTAAGCGACTTTATGGTGACTTCTCAAGAGTTTTTTAAAGACGATACCACCGCTTCTAAGCTTGTCTCTCCATCGGTTGAAGCAACATCCGTCTTGCGACTACTTCCGTCAACCCAAGAGTTGACCCCTATTTCAAAAGCCGTCATCACTCCGAAGCTGAAGAGTGGTTTGTAGCTTGACGCGCGTAGTTTGCACGCCACACACACTTAGGATTTTTAATAGTTACTCGCACTTAACTTCCTTTTTCTGGAGATTTCTAAATTCTATCTCTTTTTTCATTTTCAGATTCTCCAATGGGATGGAGCGGCTCGTATTATGATGATTTTCAATGCTACTGAAGGCGTGACTTTTATGATCCCCGGCGCTATCTCTCTACCCCCAGGGAAACTGATGAGGAACGAGCGGCTAGGAAAGCTCGTGAGAGGCAGGCTTACAAGGAGCGGTATGGAAGAAAAGATGACCGCCATGAATCTTCCCAAAGAGATGACGATTCTCACAAAAGAAAGTCTCACGATGATAGGGGAAAGAGTCACATAACTGAGGATCCAAGCAAGCGGGCCAAATTCGACGACAAGTCTTCATCTGAAATCTCTAAAGTGCCCGCTGCTTCTATCTCTTTAGACATCCCTTCCAGCTATCCTGCCCTTTAAAGAACTGATATCCAATCAATCATCAATAGGCCCCCCTATCAAGTCGAGAAGCCTCCACCTACACTCCACAGCCGATTCCCGAACTGGTGTCTGAAAGGTGTGCGTTTTGATTTGGATTTGGTACCGATCGACAACAAGCCATGATGAGAAATCTTGATGTTGTAAAGCTCAATATCGAAAGAATGTCTAGTTGGCAAAAACTGGCCGATGAACTCCAAAGAGTAAACCGTGCAAATCTTGAGGCTATGCTGACTATGGAAAATGATAAGTCTGAGTGGCAAAAAATTCTTAATCAGCATGATGCAGAGATGAGAAGCATCACCACCTTCAACGAGGAGCTTGAGGCTAAAGTTAAGAAACTCAAAGATGAGCTCGCCACCTCTTCCACTTCTTATACACAAAAGGAAGAGGTGCTCCAAAAGAAAGTAAGAGACGCTCACGCTGCTCAGCGAGATGTTGAGGCCAAACTTGAGGCAGAGCAGAAAATTGTTGAAAAGTACCGCAAAGATGCTGCTCAGCTGCAGGAAAAAACTAGCTCTCAAGATGCGGAGATTGCGATGCTGAAGATCCAGCTTGCTAGAGCTAAAAAAGAACGTGACGACGCCATTTCTGGAAAAGTGGCAGCTGAACATTCGCACGAGGCGACTAAAGCTAACATCAGCTCCACTCTATTTGAGTTTTACGTTCTTAGCGTCTTGGGAAAAGGCAATCTTTCTTTCTTGGGCCCGAAGTACGAGATTACATTGGCTGAAGTGTGTGAAGCAGCAGTTGAAGTGCTCAAAGATGGTGGCTACACCGAAGAGGCTTTTGAGGCTAATTACTTGGACGACGAGGGTCGTGCCGCCCTTGCGAGAGGGAAAGAACTACTTGCCATTCAATGAGCCAAAGTAGTGGAAGAAGAGTGTCCAGGGAAGGCACATTTAACCGACCCAGCTCGTCCTTCGTCTTCGGTTGACGTTGATATTATTAGCTCTAGTTCCCATTCTCCACCTCCTGCTAAAGCCGAAATCGAAGCTAAAACTGCTCACACCGAAGAAGAGGCCCAAGAAAGCACTGAAGTCCAAGATTATGAAATCGACGTGATCAAGCCAACTTCTCCAGGTAACTTCAACATTGATCTAGCTCAAGTGGACTACTCGTTTGCCTTACATGAGCTCGATGAATGTCTTGCTTATTACTTAAGCCTCGACGTGCCACTATCTCCTCTCTTTTGCGAGGAATACTGATGTCTAACTTTTCTTCTTCTGTAGCGAAATCAATAAGTGCTGTACAGGTTTCGCCTTCTCCCGCTGTTGCCCCTCCACCTCTTTAAGTTACTCCTCCTTCTGCTTCTCAACCGGGATCACAAGAAGAACAAATAGAAGCTCTTCAAGGCTTAGATGACCCGACGGCTTCACATGAGCAGAAGGCTGAAGAACTTGAGGAGGGCGAGAAGACCCCAGAGAGATTAACTGCTGATGACAAAAAACTCTCTGATCTTATCTCTCTGGGCAGCGAGTCTTCTTCGAAGAAGAGGGGAAAGCGCAGAATTTCAAAGAAAAAGAAGGACGCTCCTGTTGATGATGATAAAGCAGAAGAGGACCCAATTACACCTCTTTCTCCTTCTTCCCTGAAGAGTTCAAACCGACCTAAGAAGTTAACCATCAGGAAGAAGAAATGAGTTTGGTTCTAGCCTTCTTGTTTTGCTTCTTTGTCTTTGTACAAAGACTTGTATCGGCCGGAGATTGTGCAGGTACCGGCCCCCGCTTTTTGAAATCTGCACATGTAAAGAAACTTTTTATAGTATGAAATAAAATAATTCTTTTTACTTGTACAATCTCTTGTCAGTATTTGTGAATGCATTTATTCCCTATTTTAGCACAAGTTTCTTTATTTTCTTTGTATGATATTGCAGTGGGCTCGTGGTATGTTGTTTGAGCGTTGTTTTTGTTAATATAGCTATATGCCCCCGTACCATGGCTCATTGTAATATTCTGAAAAGACTTGTACTCTTATTCTAGAGAATAATTCTTCCATTTTTGAGGAAATATTATTCTGCTTTTAGTAGAGCGTGCCTTGCATCGGAGAAGTTTTTCTTTCTCCTTTTTTTTTTAAAACACTTCAACTTTCGGAGATGGTCACTTTTTATCTTTTGAAAAGTGGATTCCCCTACGCAGTGAAGCGAGCTTCCGAAGAAAGCTTTGATCTGTTTGTCAGAAAGTTATGTTCCATCGTTGAATGGGCCCACGGGACAGACGTCAGCTGTTTTATCAGATATTTGTCTGCACAAATGATCACGAGTATTTAGCTGCGGCCTAGAACCTTCTTTTTGAGAAGGTGCCCCTTTGGTGGTTCCATCAACGAAGTTTTTGGATGTGCCTCGTTAGAGGGCTTTACTTGTTTAGTGCTTCCGAAGAAGGCTTTGTGCCTCCGAAGAGGGCTTCTTGATTTGTGCCTCTGGAGAGGGCTTGTTTGATATGCCTTTGGGAAGGGCTTTTTTTGTGTGCCTCTGGAGAGGACTTTGTGCTATTTTGCCTGAAAGTTACTTTCTCACAGTTGAATGGTCCCACGGAGCAGACGCAAGCTACCCGACTGGATGTTCATTTGCACAAACGATCGCAATCAAGTAACAAGGGCCTGGAACCTTCTATCTTGGGAAGGTGCCCCCTTGGGTGGTCCCACCAACATTCTTGGGTGAGAGAAGCATTTCGATTTGGGCATGCCTTGTTAGAGGGCTTTGTACCTCCATAGAGGGCTTTGTGCTGTTTTGCCTGAAAGTTACTTTCTCACAGTTGAATGGTCCCACGGAGCAGACGCAAGCTACCCGATTGGATGTTCGTTTTCACAAACGATCGCAATCAAGTAACAAGGGCCTGGAACCTTCTATCTTGGGAAGGTGCCCCCTTGGGTGGTCCCACCAACATTCTTGGGTGAGAGAAGCATTTCGATTTGGGCATGCCTCGTTAGAGGGCTTTGTGCCTCCGTAGAGGGCTTGTGCCTCCGAAGAGGGCTTTGTGCCTCCGAAGAGGGCCTTTTCCTCATTGGAGGTCTTTGTTTGTGTGCCTCCGAAGAGGGCTTGTGCCTCCGAAGAGGGCTTTTGCCTCGTTGGAGGTCTTTGTTTGGTTTGCCAGGAAGGTTGCATCTCACAGTTAAGTGGGTCCACGGGGCAGACGCAAGCTACCCGACTGGATGTTCGTTTGTATGAACGATCACCATCAAGTAACAAGGGCCTGGAACCTTCTATCTTAGGAAGGTGCCCCCTTGGGTGGTCCCACCAACATTCTTGGGCGAGAGACAAGATTCCATTTCGGCTACTTTTATCTGCTTGTCCATGTCTTTTCATCAACTGCCACTTAGCGATTCCTCGTTATCATTCTCAAATACATGTTCCTTTCTTTGGTAAGCTGTTTGATTTTTCCAAAGTAGTGTACTTCATGGTTGAGTGAATCCACGGGGTACACGCAAGCCACTTAACCGGATGTCTGTTTGCACAAACGATTGTAGTCAGTTAGCAAGGGCCTGGTGCCTTCTCTTTGGGAAGGTGCCCCTTCGGTGGAACCACCAACCGTTTGTGTGAAGCCCTTCTTGTGTAGGAATTGAGTTTGAAATTTTTGTGGCTTGACATTTGTTTGTTGAGTGATTTATGGGAATCTCTTGGGTTTGTGATGTGTTGAATAGGTAAGCTTTGCTTTGATTGCCTGCAATATTAAATCAATACTTTAGCAACATATTTAAGATATTTGCACATTGAAATGAGACAGGCATTTTATAGTAGCAGAAGACACAAGATTTATAGTGGTTTGGCCAAGAATTGGGCCTACATCCACTTTATAGTTCTTATTGCTGAGTCACACTGATTTTACAATGGCTTACAATATAAGAATGATACATCCAGAATTATTTTACAAATTTAAGCATCGCTTTTAAGTAAAATATGGACGCAAGTGGTTGCTGTTCCAAGCTCTCGGGATTGGATCTCCTTTGACAGTTGTGAGTTTGAAAGTGCCATCAAGAAGTTTTTTGCCTATGACATACGGCCCTTCCCAGTTTGGCCCAAACACTCCTGTTGCTGTCATGATCCTTCTCAAAACTAGATCCCCAATTTCAAAGCTACGTCGACGAACTTTAGAATTGAAGTGCATGGCTATCCTTTGTTGTTAAGCTGCGTTTCTGAGTTCAGCTTCTTTCCTTCTTTCATCAAGTAAGTCAAGTGCTTCAAGTTGCAGCTTTTCATTTTCAGCTTGGTTGAAATGAATTCTTCTGTGTGAGGGGACCTCTATTTCCACTGGAATCATTGCTTCTGATCCATATGCTAATGAGAATGGAGTGTGCCCAGTCGCAGTTTTGTGGGTAGTCCTATATGCCCATAGTGCTAGTGGCAGCTTATCAACCCAACCACATTTTGCTTTTTCCAGTTGCTTTTTGATGGTTGATTTGATGATTTTGTTCACTGCTTGCACTTGCGCGTTTGCCTACGGATGAGCCACTGCTGAGAAGCTTTTTCGGATCTTGAATTGCTTGCAAAATTCCTGGAATTCTTCGCTTTCGAATTGGGTACCATTGTCTGTTATTATCTTCTAAGGCACACCATACCTGCAAATGATATTTTTAGTCACAAAATTTATCATCTTTTTAGAGGTAATAGTAGCCAATGGTTTAGCTTTAGCCTATTTAGTGAAATAATCAACAACAACAATGGCATATTTGATTCCGGATCTGGCAATCGGCATAGGCCCAATGAGATCTATTCCCCAAATGGCGAATGGCCATGGACTGACCATCTGTGTTAGCATGGTGGAAGGTGCTCTTGGGATTTTTGCAAATCTCTGGCATCTGTCACACTTTCGGGAGTAGCTAGCAGCATCTCGATTAATATCCGGCCAAAAATACCCATAGCGGAGAATTTTCTTTGCAAGAGTTTGGCCACCTGAGTGATCCCCACACTCTCCTCCGTGCACCTCAGCCAAAATTGTCTTAGCCTCTTCTTAGGTTACACTTTGGAGTAATGGCATCGAGAATCCTTGTCTGTACAAATGGTCGCCTTGAATTACATATCTCGGGGCTTTTCTTAACAGCTTCTGGCGTTCTTTTGAGTTTTCTGGCAAGGATCCGTCTAGTAGATATTCTTTGATCGGGGTCATCCATGACTCCTGTTCTTGAGATACAGCCATGATCCAGTCAATATCCATCTCATCAATACTCGGAGCTGTCAAGACTTCTACATGGACTAATCCCAATAATTGAGCTTCGCTAGAGCTTGAGTATTTCGTGAGAGAATCTGCCTTCATGTTCTCTTCCCGGGGTATATGGTTTATTGTATAATGATCAAAATCATCGAGAAGCTCGCAGGCTTTTGATAGGTAAGCAGGCAGATTTCCTCCTTTAGTTTGAAACTCTTTCTTGACTTGGCATACAATAAGCTGGGAATCACTGAAGATCTGCAATACTTTGATGCTCAGTTCTTTAGCAATCCTCAGACCGGCAATAAGAGCTTCATATTCGGCTTCATTATTTGTCGAAGGAAATTCTAATCTCAATGCATAACACAATGACCGTCCTTTGGAGGTTTCAAGCACAACCTTAGCTCCGGAACAGTGGTCATTTCTTGCACCATCAACATATAATTTCCATCGGATCGGAATGTCACCAGTTACCTCTTCCTCACAGCCACCTTTATCTGTGTATTCTGCAATGAAATCTGCTAAAGCTTGTCCATTAATTGCTCTTTAGGGATGGTAGGTGATATCATATTGACTGAGTTCAATATTCCACTTCAGAAGACGACCCGAAGTTTCAGGGCGGAATAAGACTTGCTTTAGAGGTTGATCAGTGAGGACTTTAATAGGATGAGCCTGGAAGTATGGCCTCAATTTTCTGGACGCGACCAATAGACAATAGGCGAGCTTTTCTAACTTCGAATAATTCATCTCTGCCCCAGTGAATCTTTTGCTGATGTAATAAACCGGGTGCTGAACTTTTGCGTCTTCCCGTACCAATGCTGCACTGAGAGCATGAGATGAGACTGCCAAGTATAAGAAAAGATCTTCACCATTGCTGGGCTGAGAAAGTATTGGAGGCTTTTCCATGTGACGAATCAGTTCTTCAAAAGCTTTCTGACATTCGGGAGTCCACTCAAAGTTTTTCTTTCCTTTCTTCAGAGCATCAAAGAAGGGAATGCATTTATCAGTGACTCTAGAAATAAATTGACTCAAAGCAGCGACTTTACCATTTAGGCTTTGCAATTCCTTCTTTGTTCTAGGGGCTTTGACTTCTCTTAAGGCATTAATCTAAGCAGGATTAGCTTCGATGCCCCTAGCACTCACAATGAAACCCAAAAATTTTCCGGACTCTACTCCGAATGAACATTTCAGAGGATTTAGCTTCATCCCATACTTTCGGAGAACCGCGAACATTTCTACCAAATGATCCATGTGGTCTACTACCTTTTTCGATTTCACCGACATATCATCAACATACACTTCCATAGTTTTCCCAATTTGGGGTTTGAACATGGCATTCACAAGTCTTTGATAAGTTGCCCCTGCATTCTTTAGTCCGAAGGGCATGACTTTATAACAGTAAAGACCAACATCAATGATGAAGCTCGTGTCCTCCTGATCTGGCTCATGCATCATTATTTGGTTATATCCTGAGTAAGCATCCATAAAAGACATTAATTCATGCCCGGCTGTTCCATCCACCAACTGATCAATTTTGGGCAACGGGAAACAGTCTTTGGGACATGCTTTATTCAAGTCTGAAAAGTCGATACATACTCTCCACTTCCCATTTGCTTTTTTAACCAACACTGGATTAGAAACCCAATTTGGATAAGTGGATTCTCTGATGAAGCCATTCTCCATGAGCCGATCTACTTCTTCTTTCAATGCTGTTGACCTTTCAGGACCCTGGGTTCTTCTTTTCTGCTTTACGGGTGTGAACTTCGGATCAATATTCAAAGCATGCACTGCGATTTCTGGAGATATTCCACACATGTCGGCATGACTCCAAGAGAAAACATCTAGGTTTGCTTTCAAGAATGCTATTAGCATATTTTGAACCGTCATACCAAGTTTTAAACCCACATTCAGCACCTTGTTTGGGTCATTCGGGTCAACAGGTATTGGCACCGTTACTTCTATCGGCACCACTCTATTCTCCCCTGCACTGGTCTTTCTGGGTTCAATTTCTTTTCACGCACCACTATGCTCACTAGTGCAGGGTCCACCCCGTAATTGCTACAAGGTGGGTTCTTTGATGTAGAGAGGAGCTGTCGCACCCTTTCCCATCTCTCTCTTTTTCGCCTCCCGCAACTCTGTGAGATAACATTCCCGCCCAGCATTCTGGTCCCCCTTTAAAACACCAACGCCATTATCAGTGGGGAATTTCATAGTTAGGCACCACGGGGTGAGTATAGCTTTGAATGCATCAAGAGTTGGTCGTCCCAAGAAGGCGTTATAAGCAGAAAATTCATCAACAATAACAAAAGTTAGCTTACAGACCACTTTTCTTTCCCCTTCACCAAGTTCTACAAATAAGTCGACGGTTCCGATGGGCTGTTTTGGTTCCCCAGTGAACCCAACAATTTTTGCGAAGAAGCTTGAACATCAGCCATTGGAATTTTCATTTGATCAAATGTCTTTTTGAAGAGGATATTAAAAGAAGCGCCGCAATCAACAAGCACTCTTCTCACAATAGCTGGTCCGATACCGGCGGATATTACCAAAGGATCCATGGTGGGAGCCTCAATTCCCACAGAATCTCTAGCTATGAATATGATGTCATCGTGAAAAGTTCTTTGTTGTTTTGAAGGCACAACATCTTCCAAGACAAAAACAATTTCTTCTTTCGGGGCATGTCTTAGAGCATGAGCATACCTCTCCGTCTCTCCCCAATTTCTGCCTGCTGGGTGAGGACCCCCTGTGATTACATTAATAACAGGCCTTTCAGATTCTTGCACCACAGCCTTTTCACCTGAGCCAGATTGACGAGCAGGAAGTTGCTGCCCCTGAGTAGATGAGGCCGGATCACCTCTGTTTCTCTTGACATACTGTTGCAGTTTATTCTGTCACAGTAGCTCTTCAATTAAATTCTTCAAATGGCGACACTCATTAGTGTCATGGCCATGCTGATTGTGAAATCGACAGAATCTTCCATTAGGCACAAAATTTTTCCCAAACTTCATCTCAAGTGGCTTAGGGTACTCGATAGCATCCTTGGTTGCGAAGAAGATGTTCTCTGGAGTCTCAGTCAAAGGGGTAAAATCCAAAAAATGGCGAGGTTTCTTCATATCTTTCTGCCTTTTCCCCCCGTTATTTTCCCTCTTCTGACCACCAGATTCTTTCTTATTAGAAGCTTAAGCCACATTGTTGTTTTCAATTTCAGCCACAACCACCTTTACTGGTGCAGCAAGATTCTCTAGACGCATAAATTCGTCAGCCTTCTTATAAAACTTCTCAAGTGAATTTGGTTCCTTCATCTTCAACCATTTTCTGAACTCACTTGTTTTATCGATGGCTCGCATCAAGTAAGTTAGATTCATTCGAGGCTTAGCATTATCCACTTCGGCCAAGGCTATATTAAAGCAGTTCAAGAAAGATTCGATAGATTCTCCGGGAGCTTGTTCGAGGCTGGACAGTGACATTATGTCCTTGGCCTTTGAAGCATACAACCTGAACTGATCCTTGAATTTACGAGTTAAGTCAGAGAATTGATCCACAGATCGGACTGGTAGCTTTGTGAACCAAAGTAGAGCCACCCCCTCCAAATAGATAGGAAAATATCTGCATTTAATCTCATCTGTTGCCCTGGCACCTGTCATATGCCAGTCATACTTGTACAAGAACTGATTAGGGTCGCTTGTCCCCCGATAGGCTGGGATAGTAGGGGGAACAAACTTCTTTGAAAATTCAGCTTTTAGAATTCTTTCGGTAAACGGAGTCTTGCTTGGAGCAAACCCCCAGTCATTTTCATCTTCATCCCTTTGCATACTTTCTTTCATAATTTGGCGAATCATTCCTGATAGGTATTCCTCATCGTTCAGAGGCCTTGCCGGGCAGACGTCAGCCACTTTTTTGGAAGTTTGCCTGAAAAAGCGTTCGCGAAGAGGTGGCTGCGGCCTTGAACCTCCAGCTTAGGGAGGTGCCTCTTTGGCGGTGCCAACTGCCCTTTGAGGAATACTTTTCTCTTGGGAATCATGAGCATCTTCAGCAAAGGTTGGTTCATTATTTTCTGGTTGTTGGTTAGCCCCAAGCACAGCGTTTAACCTGTCCATCATCAAAGCATTTTGAGCTTCCATTTGCTGGTATAACCCAGACACAACATCATCAAGTTCAGCCCTTGTGACTCCAACAGTAGGAGTCGCCTGATTTGGCGCTGGAGAAGTGGCAGTCCTGTCATAAGCTTCTCTGGATCTTGTAGATCTACTCTTTCTCCCAGGAGCCATGATTTCAGATAGACTTCTGGTTTTTAAGGAGAGTCTTTCAACAAGTCTTTGCGAAGCAAAGGTGAGAACACACCTGAGTTTGATGCTCTCAATGAAAGCACCAAAAATGTTAACGTCAAAATCGAACGCTAACACCCCGGTGTGAATATTAGTAAAGTGAAAGCACCACCCGTTGGTACGGGAACTAAAACAAGCAGATAATTGCAGTAAAAGTAAAGAGACAACAGTTTTTATAGTGGTTCGGCTCAAAATTAAGCCTACGTCCACTTTATCTTCTTTATCACAAGTTCGATTATAAGTTTTACAAGAATTCCTTCGATTATTCAACAATCGATACAAGTAATTAGCGCTACAATGCAAAAGAGATTCTGGAATCCATCTTGAATGTAGCTGATCTTCTCCTCGAGTAGTTTGAAATGTTTTTGGTACTAGAGGTGTTGTAGAGGTCGTGAATGCAGCAGAGTTTTGGCGCTTCAAAGTCCCAAAAAGTCCCCCTTCAATGTGGAGTAGGCGGGGTATTTATAGGAGAAAACTGGGCTTAGGTCGTTAGTTCTTAGGTCGTGAGCGACCTAAGAAGTTGCGAGGTAGCTTAAGTCATTGGCGACTTAATGGAACCATTCTGGGCGAGATAAGGGCTGAGAGCGACCTAATATGGGTAGTGCTGAAGTTGTCTCGGCAATATTAGGTCGTATGCGACCTAATAGAAGAGGTAGGGCATGCAGCTTAACTTTGGAGTTCCTTAGGTCGTTAAGTCGCTGTCTCTTTAGCTTGCTAGGTCGTTGTCTTTATTGAATAACTAGGTCGTTAGGTTGCTAGCATGTTAGGTCGTGAGAGTCTTTAGGTTACTAAGTCACTGCTTCCTTATCTCGTTAGGTCGCGCCTCATTGAGTTGCTTTGTGTTATAGGTCGCTAGCATGTTAGGTCGTAGGTTGGTGGGTTGTTCCCCTATTAGCTCGGTAGATCGTTGTCTTTACTAAGTCATTAGGTCGTTGACTGGTAAATCGTTGAGCCGGTGAGTTTCTTAGCTCGCTAAGTCATTGGGTCGCTGAAGCCTTGAGTTGCTTGAGTCGCTTGAATCCTTTAGATCGGTAAGTCGTAGATCGTTGGTTGCTAGGTCGTCGAAAAGGAGGTGTTAACAATATGACTGCAGCATCTGTAGTGCTTAGCTTTTGGCCTCCAAATACGGGATGTTACAACTTGGTATCAGAGCGTAGGTTTATGAATAATTTTAAACTAAAAATGATTTTTGAAAACATAATCCTTAGGAATTAGAGTAGGATTGGGGTATGGGATAACGCTATAGTAACGTACTTGTATTTGCTGCATATAAGTATACACTTTATCTCTAGTCTCCTATCTTTGTTAGGTTATATTCCGTGTCTTATGAGGTTTGTATATAGATATGGATAGTAGAAGAGGAAAAGTTAACCCAGGAGGGGACTGCGCCGATGGGAATGCCAAACCTAATTCGAGCAGGACCCAAGGTCAGGCATAAGTAGAGAATGTGGGTGCTAGAGTGCCGCAAGTTGAAATGGAAGCTATGTATCTGTTTTTCATGAATATGATGCAAGTGGGTGTTGCTGTTGGAGTAATGGGAGGAGGAGTTTAGGAAGCTCCAGTTGTCAACAATTATGCTAAGTTGAGTGGAGATTATACTAAGCTTGGAGGGAAGCCATTTATTGGGACCGAGGATGCTAACGAAGTGGAAAATTGGTTGCTGCACTGTGAGAGAATATTTGCAGACTCGAGGCTCGATGATGAGAAAAAGAGAAGGTTGGAATCAAGACAGCTTTAGGGAGCTGCTTTATTTTGGTGTAATAGTGTGACTATGGCAATGGATGAGGAGTCCATGACATGGGCAGAGTTTAAAAGGAGATTCCAGGAGAGGTTCATGTCACTGATGTCGCAGTCTGTTTTGATCCGGAGTTTGCTGAGCTAGAACAGGGAGAGATGACTATTCTGGAGTATGCTCGCAGGTCTGAAGAGTTAGCCACATATGATTATGCTGCTGTAGAAACAGTGATGAAAAGGAATGAGAAGTTTATCAGGGATTGAAGCCTAAGTTGGCATGGGCTTCCTTACTGCACATTAGAGAACCCTATGATGTGGTTGTGGAGATGACATTGAGACATAAAGAGATGCTTGCTTGTCAGGAGAAGAATAAGGTTAAAGAAGTCCAAGTTGGGCAAGGTCAGAAGAGGAAGTTCTTTCACAAGAAGGGTGCTCAAAAGGGTGAAGCAGCCAAGAAGGGGAAGTCTGAGGTGGTCTGTTTCAAGTGAGTCAAGAAGGTTCATTTCGCTAATGAGTGTCATACTGGGAAGGCTAAAGAAGTGGTCAGGAAGAAGAATGTCAGATGCTTCAACTACAATCAGATAGGCCACTCTAAGAATCAATGCAAGGATCCCGCTAAGGATGGAAAGGGCAAGGTTATGCATTGGAGCCCGCTGCTTCAAAGCCAACAGCTCAGGAGAAAGGAAAAACAATTTTGGGAGGTACGCTTCAGGTTCATGGTATGTCTGTTAGCATTCTATTTGATACTGGTGCATCACATTCTTTTATATCTAGATGTTTGATAGATAAGCTTAACCTAGAACCCACATATTTAGTTACTTCCTTACGGGTTGCGAATCCAATAGGAGGGTATGCAACTCTAGGGTTGAGATGTGACCAGTTAGAGTTTGACTTATTAGGTCATGCCTTTGTTTGTAGTTTGCATCTGTTTGATTTTGCGGGGTTCGGGATTATTCTTGGGATGGATTGATTAAGTGAGTACGATGCTAGGATATTTTGCCATGATAGGAAAATATCACTTAGGCACCCTGATTGTAGCGGTGAGGTGAATGCTTTGTTGGGTGTTATGGAGATGGATGATGAGCTGAATTGAGTTTTCATGGTTAAAGAATTCACGGATGTTTTTGAGCCTATAGTAGATTTGCCATCGAAACGAGCCATTGAATTTTGGATAGATTTGGTTCTAGGAGCAAAACTAGTGAGTAGGTCGCCAAGCAGGATAACCCCTACAGAGATGAAGAAGTTGAAGGCGCGGTTGGTGGATTTAGAAGGCAAGAGTTTTATCAAGTCAAGCAGTTCACCTTGGGGGGAAACCGCAATGTTTGCTAAGAAGCTGGACGGATCGTTGAAGCTATGTATCGATTATCGTAAGTTGAATGAGAGAACGATAAAGAATCGATATCCATTGCTCAGAATTGATGATTTATTTGACCAATTGAGTGGAGCCAAGATATTTTCTCAGTCACGCAACGGGTTTCTATCAGCTCAGAGTAGTAGAGGATAGTACACCTTTGACGGCATTTAGGATAAGGTATGGACTGTACGAATGGTTAGTTATGCCGTTCGGACTAACTAAGCGCCAGCTTTCTTTGTGGATTTGATGAACCGGGTTCCGAGAGCACTTGGATAGGTTCATAGTGGTTTTCATAGATGATATCTTGATATACTCTAAGGATGAGAAGGAGCATGAAGTTCATCTTAGGGTGGTGCTTGAGACCCTGATGTAGCATCAGCTGAAGGCGAAGTTTTCGAAAATCATTTCTGGAAGAAGGAAGTGACGTTTCGAGGTCATGTAGTCTCAGAGAAAGGGTTGTCAGTAGATCCGACTAAGATTGAAGCGGTGAATAATTGGAAGAGACCTGAGGCAGTGACTGAGATAAAGAGTTTCCTTAGATTAGCCGGTTATTAACGGAGGTTCATTAAGGATTTTTCACGGATAGCGGCACCGATGACCAAGCAAACAAGAAAGGATGTGAAGTTTGTGTAGATCGATAAGTATGAGGAAGCATTCCAGAGTTTGTAACACTTATTGAACCATGCACCCATGTTGGTTGTTCTGGAAGGAAATCAGGATTTGGTGGTTTATACAGATGAGTGTGGAACAGGGTTAGTAGCTATGCTAATGCAGAGAGGTAAAGTGATTGCCTATGCTTCTAGATAGCTTAGACTGCATGAGGTTAGATATCCGACGCATGACTTGGAATTGGCTGCAGTTATTTTTGTTTTGAAGGTGTGGAGACATTACCTTTTGGGAGAGAGGTTTGAGTTAGATACAAACCATAAGTCGTTGAAGTATTTGTTCTCTCAGAAGGAGCTGAACATGAGACAACAAAGGTGGTTAGAGTTTATTGCTGCATATGGTTTTGGGATTGAGTACACACCAGTGAAAGGCAACAAAGTTGCAGACGCACTTAGTAGAAAGCATCAGAATGCAGTGTTAGCAATGATTGCTGAGTGGAAAGATTTGGAAGCATTGGCAGATTGTAGAGTGTAGTGGAGATCTGAGGTTGGGTCTAGCGGAGAAACCATAGTATTATCTTGTTTGGAAGTTCGACTAGTGATGATTGAAAGGATTGCTTCTAAACAGGAGGAGGATCCAGTGTTACCTGAACGGATCAGGAAGTTAAGAGGTGGAACCAAGAGTGATGACTTAAAGGGTATCAATCTTGACCAGAATGGGCGGTTAAGAAATAAAGGGAGATTATGTGTTCCAGGTATAGGAAACATAAGGAAAGAAGTTTTGGAAGAATGTCATCGTTCGAAGTTCACTATTCATCCGAGAGGAACTAAGAATTATTAGGATATGACGAGAAGTTTCTTCTGGGAAGGTATGAAGCAGGATATTGGTTTATGGGTAAAGTAGTGCTTGAATTGCCAACAGGCAAAGGCTAAACACCAGAAGCCAAGTGGATTACTTCAGCCATTAGATATTCCGGTTTGGAAATAGGATTTTATTTCCATGGATTTTATGGACGGGTTGCCAAGATCAAATAGAGAAAATGAAAGTGTATGGGTTATAGTGGAAAGATTGACCAAGAGTGCCCATTTCATTCCAGTTAAGTCAACTAGGACAGCACTTGTTTTAGCGAAGTTGTTTATGAAGAATGTAGTTAGACTGGAAGGAAGTCCTAGTAGTATAGTTAGTGATAGAGATTCCTTATTCACTAGCGAGTTATGGAAGAGTCTATAGGAAGTTTTAGGAACAAGGCTCAAGATGAGTACCGCTTAACATCCGGAAATAGATGTGCAAACGGAAAGAGTTAACAAAATCTTGGAAGATTTGTTAAGAGCTTGTGTACTAGATTTCAGGAGACTATGGGAGGACCATCTGCATTTAGTCGAGTTTTCATATAATAACAGCTATCAGACTAGTATTGGGATGGCATCATTTGAAGCTTTGTATGGAAGGCCATGCAAATCTCCCATATGTTGGTTGGAGACCGGGGATAGGTTGGTTCTTGTCCCAGATTTGGTTAGGGAAGCTGCAGAAAAGATTGAGGTCATTCGGGCTAGAATGAAGGAGGCTCAGTCAAGGTAGAAGAGTTATGCAGATAAAAGACGGAAAATTTAGAGTTCTCATTTGGATATCAGGTTTTTGTTAAAGCATCACCGATGAAGGGTGTGATTAGATTTGGGAAATTGGGAAAGTTGACACCGAGATTTGTTGGACCTTTTCCTATTGTTGAGAGGATCGACAAACTCGCATATAGAGTCGAGTTACCGAGCAGTTTGGCAGGAGTCCATGATGTTTTCCATGTTTCTCATCTCAGAAAGTGTGTTAAAGACCCGAAGGCTACTATTGCACCGACTGTGCTAGACGATTTAGTGGTAGAACTGGACTTGACTATAGTGAGAAAGCCGATTCGTATTGTTGTGAGAGATGAGAAGAGGCTTAGGAACAAGACAGTCAGACTAGTAAAAGTCCATTGAGGTGACGATGAGAGAGACTGTACTTGGGAGACTGAAAGCAGGATTAGAGATACTTATCCTGACTTGTTTGATGGTATGTTTTACCTCTTTGATTGATGTGTAGTGTACCTTATCGTAATTTCAAGGACGAAATTCTTTAAGGAGGGGAGTTTGTAACACCCATATTTTTGGTAACATTATTTAAGATATTTAATTAGTTAAATTAAATAAAATAATGTGTTGATTAAGGGGATTGAGATTTTATTTTTATAAAGGGGTAGCCGTGCCACCTAACCATTGAATTAAAATAAGAGTTAAAATGAAATAGAGGAAGGGTAAAATAGGAAAGAGGCCATTCTTATACCCTAAACCCTTGGCCGCATATCCCATACACGTTCATTTTCATTTATCAAAATTTTAAAAGCTTAAGGACGACCACCATTAATAAGAGAAAGAGGAAGAAGATTAAGAAAAGCTAAGAAAGAAGCTAAATAAAATCAAATCCATTCACATCTCAATCTCTTTAATCTCAAAAGATAAGGTGAATAATGTTTACATCTCATATTTTGTTTTTGGTTTTAAGATGAAACCTGAAATATTTTGCATTGATTTGCCATGTTTTTGAATGATGTAATGATTATATATATTGTTGATGATTTATGGTTGTTCATATAGATTTTATGACATGTTTTGGTATGAAAACCCTAGTAAATGACATCCAAATGCCTTGCAAATTTTTATATAGACCAGAGATAATATTTTTAAGATGGGTTTCAATTTTCATAACTTTTTGAATTTACGTGGAATTTATATAAATTTTAGTGAAGAAAATGTTATTTTGGGTTAAAAATTATTTACGACTAAATAATTAATGGTTTGGATCTGAAATTTGTATATGTTTGAAAACATATAAAAAGTGATTTTCTGGAATTTTTGTAGAATTTTCCTAAGTGATTTAATGGGTATATAAAATTATTTAAGGTATAGTACTTAAATGTTTTATATATTTATAAAAGTAGAAGGGACGTTTTGTAAATGAATTCAAATTATTAATTCTGGAAAGTCGGCAATACCTTTAGAAAAGAGAAACTTGCAACCAACCACAATTTGACAAACAAGGCTGGTTAGGTACAGAGAAATAGTTTAAAAAGGACTAATCTATATGTTTTTCACTGCTTTGATGCTTTCTGCACCAGGTTCCGCCTCCTTACCTTCGCCTTCGACACTGTCGAAACCAATGTGCATGGTATCAGGGAACCGGTACGTAGTGAATTGGATGTAGGCAGAAGATACAAGGTCAAAACCAGGGGTCCCGAAGGGGTTGAGGCATTACTTTGCTTTTAAAAGAAAATACGCCTGCTTGATTTCGACTTAGTAGCTTTCGACTAGGTTGGCTTTCGACCAGGTCAAATGGTTTTAAAGGAAATGGTTTCAATTGGGTTGCGCTTTTGTTTTAAATGACCACTTTCGACTAAGATGAAACCTTTTGGCTATCGCTTTGTACCTTTCGACTCAGATGGGTTTCAAAAGGGTTGTTTTGCTTTGTTTTACCTTTTAAACTTGACCACTTCTCCAATGCTTTCGAAGGGATGGTTTCGACACCATCACTTCTTTACATATGAATGATTATAAAAGGAATGCTTTCGACTTTAATGGTTTTCTGATCCTTTTGCTCTACTCGTAGGCATAATCCAAATGGTTTCGACCGAAACGGTTTTCAAAGGTTTCGAAGGAGTAAAATTTGAATGGTTTCGAAAGGTTTCCACATGTCTTAAATTGAACCCAAAGGCTTTCGAAAGGTTTAGTATTTAATGCATTCGAAAGGGTTTTAAATTAAGGTTTGGAATGGGTGGTTCCCCAATGATTTCAAAAGGTTTTGAAGTAAGGTTTTCCAACGGTTTCGAAGTAGTCGAAAGGGAAATTTTTTCTGGTTGTTTCGAAAGGATTAAAAGGAAAGGTTTTCCTAAGGTTTCAAAAGGCAATGTTTAAAGTTTTAAAAAGAAAATTGTCTAAAGTTTTAAAGCTTTCAAAAGGAAGGGTTTTTAGTGGTTTCGAAAGGATTTTGGGAATGGTTTTGAAAGGAAGGTTTTGGCCTTTCGTCCTAGATTAAATAAAGGGTTTTACTTGGTTTAGAAAGAGGTACTTTCAATAGATTCTAAGGGGGACTTTCAAAGGTTTAAATGTTTTCATCAACAAAGATTTGAGTAAAGTGTATATATATATATATATAACATGGCAAGGTGATTTTGAGTAAAGCATAGAATATATATAGATTTCCCTTGTTTGAGTTTGATTTATAGGTTTTAAATCATTTTGAAAAGGTTTTCAAGGAAAATTATGGGAAGGGATCCCTAAGTAAAATGACTTAGATATTAGAATACCAGATAGGATTGGTATAGGGTCACGCCCTATACATTAGCTATTAGCCCTAGCTAATTTTGTCCAAAATTCCAGTGTGTAGGGCTTTGTCATAGGTAAGACCAAAACTATGATTACACATAGAAAGGAATATATGTTTGTATACATATAGGTTATTGGTAAGCCCGCAAAACCATTAGGATCAGGTGACCCTGGGAGATGTTAAGTTAGGGACAGATCGTTCATAAGAGAAGTATTTAACAGATAGTTAAAGACAGACTGTCCAGAAGAGGAGTGTCTAATAGATGTTAGATAAATTTTGATATATTGTCCGGTAGGCCTGAGTCAGCCAAAGGTTAATAGCTAGCCAAACAAAACTATAATGTTCGAATAGATAGTTCATTTATTTCTTAATATGTATGTTTACATAATGATGCTTTACAGATTTTAACCAGTTTTGGTTGCAGGAAAAGATATGCAAAAGATATATTTTAAAAAGGATGTTAGTGAGGGAAAATCTGTTTCGCTAAGCGGCGTGGTCTCACTTAACATAAAATAACCAAGATGTGTAGTATTATTCACACCATGCTTTATGTTTAACTCGAAGTTTTTGTTTCCCCTTAAAACTCTCGGGTGCTCAAAAATTGATTTGGGTAAGCTGAGGGTTGAGGTTTTCAGGTTTTAGTAATTTTGGCAAATAAAGCTTCCAGAGACGAGCAGGTGACTGACGAATAGCTAATAAGGAGTTACAGTTTATTCTATTTGTTTTCGCTGTGTGTATTAAGTCAAATATGACTATATTTACTCTGGTCAACCAAGGGGGCATCGTCATATGTCGCTCTTGGCGTATTTTGTAATTGATATATTTGATCATTGCCTGAGAAACGTTGAGGGATTATGTAACTTGGATATGAATTATTGTTTTGAAATATAATTAGAAAAATGTTGTTTTTGAAATCTGTGATTTGTTCATATTTAAGTGCTTTTGATATTATGGATACCATTAGCATTACCATATTTTATCACCGGAAGTTAATACTATAGATGACTGCAGCATCTATAGCGCTTAGCTTTTGGCCTCCAAATACGGGATGTTACACCATTAAAACATGGTTTAACATCTAAATAGTTAATGAATGTTGGACAAAAGGGTAGAGCACGGTGGGGCCGAACCTATTTAGGAGGAAGGAGCTAGTTTGGAAAGCTCCGGTGCAAGAAAAAGAGAAGGAAGTGTTGTCGGTTTCATTCCAAGGAAATAGGAGAAAGTTTAAAGTACTACAGAAGCTTTGTCGGATTTTCTGGAGCTTGGGAAGAAGGGAGCATTTGTGATAGTGAGTACTCACATTTAAATTTACAAATTAATCTCTAAATAATTCCAAGTTGAATGATAAGAAAATATAATTTATATTGGATGATTAAAGGTGTGATTACTTGGTTGAATTTACTTGTTTGAATATATGGATGTTAATATGGATGATTACTTGGTTTGATAAATGATAAGAGAAATTATTACTAATTAACTATAGTTAATTTAATTAGAATTAAATCCATATAAGTATGTGTAGGGAAATTATTTAGCCTCTTAATGATTTTAAAATATCTAAAAAGATTGAAAATGATATTATAATAATATAATGTTATAATATCGAATGAAATAGAAAACGAGTTTGAAATATAAAAAGTATTTATGAATTTAAAATGGGTTAGAAATGTTTTATAAACATATAAAAGTGTTTCCATTAAGTTTGAAAAGAAATTGAAAAACAAGTGAAAGCTACGCGCGTCGCGTAACGATAGTTTGCGATTTCGCGTCGAAGAATTCAAATGAGTATATGGAATGAAATACAGCTTGGAATTATTTGAAATAAGAATTTTTTGGACTATTATATCCATAGTTTCTAAATGAAGAAAGAAAATTAAGATTTTATCTTGTAAGTTTGTAAATAAATCCAAAACAAGTTTTTCAAAAAAATCGCGGTTTTGCAGTTTAAAACCAAAATTTGAAATTGATTTAAAATGAATATTTTTAAATATTTAAAAATATGAATTAAGTTTATAAATCTTTTAAAATGTTTTAAAGGAAATTTGAGTTATATAAATGAATTTCCAAAATGTAGAAAAGTCGTTTTGATTAATATAGCTTTTCGGAGCACTCTTCTCAGCACTTTTCCCAGCAGTTTTAAATAACTTGTGAAATATGATTTTAAACTTAACCATCCTTTTTCATATCTTTTATAAATGGTTTATAAAAGTATATTTAAGTGTTTTAAACATTGATTTGGAA
Organism: Allium fistulosum; assembly: GCA_030737815.1. Classification (NCBI taxonomy): domain Eukaryota; kingdom Viridiplantae; phylum Streptophyta; class Magnoliopsida; order Asparagales; family Amaryllidaceae; genus Allium; species Allium fistulosum. The sequence goes on from CM060904.1 coordinate 812,811,759, forward strand.
GGTTAATAAATCATTTCTATAATGAAGACTAATAACTGAGTATGTTGAAACAAATAGTACATTTGTCCCGCTTGTGAGATCGAGAAAGGTAAAACAAGGTGTGTAACCAAGGCTAGGGATGGAGCAACGAATGCTCTGAACTTACCTAGCCTCTGTTTTCTCTTTTTAAGCGAGGGGTGGAACAGATCGAAAGGAAATCCCGGATGCTCTAAAAGGATCAAATTAAGGTTTTTTCAAAATAAAATGAGATTTAGAATTCTCCAAAAGTTAAACAAGTTAGGTATAAAAGATTTAATTATCAAAAATAAAATAAAATAACAATTGGAATTGTATAGAAATAAATCTTCTTATACTTGGTGTTAAATTCCGAGGAGGTAACTTGTATTATTCGTGGAATTTAAAAGGTGATTACACCATTATTCTGCCCATAATACTTGTTGTATGCGGAAATTAGAATTTAGTATAATTAGTAAAATTTCTATGATTTCCTTTTTCTACTCAATATTAATTGGTTTGGGTTATAGTAAATGATGTCTTAACTAACATCGTTTTTGAATTTTTTAAAAGTTATGAAACCTTTGATTTAGATTCAATAAATAATTTGGAAATGTTTTTCTTAAGTAAAAAGTGAAACGATTTAGAATTATTCTAAGATTTAAAAAGGGTTTTAATTAATCGAAGGATTTGATAAATGAGGCTTAATGATTCCATATACTGTTAAGAAGATAAATTGAATAATTTAAAATAATATGTCTCTCTGAGATAGTTATGAATAAATAAAAAAGATGAATTAAATTGAATGATGATTTATAATCACATATGAACTTAACATCTTTTTATCGATGATTGGTTCGGAGAAACCGAGGTTGGATTTGGGTGATTCCTATCCGACAACCACATTGAATCAATGTATATATTCAGAAATGAAGATGTGTTGAAGATGATGATTTTTGAAGACTGGAGATCTTCATAATGTTGGGATTTCTTACATGAGTCTCAAGGGTTTACCCATATTATATTTATATGGCAATGGTGTCTGCATTCTGAAATCTTTGTTGTATTGAAGACCAAAGATCTTCATAGCGGAAGGATTGCTTGTTGACATTCTCTGGGTCGCTCCCAATATAGAGATATTTATTATAGTTGTGGTCATGTCGTGTTTTAAAATCTTCGTAATGCAAGGACTACTCGCTACTGATCCTAGGGATGATTCCCAAAGATGTATTAGGAGGAGTGCCTTCGGTTTCATTCAGTCCCAGAACGAACTTGTATGGATGAATGTCTGACATTGCATTTCTAAGATCACAATGTCGACTTTTACAAATGTACATCTACTTGGTGGCGGAGAAGTCAACATCTCTTACTTAACACCCTTCTTTGAGACGTATGAGCTTAGAGGTTGTATGTTCGTTGAAGTCAATAGTAATTGAAGGAATCGAAATGTGGCATTATTTGTGGAATGTGCTTTGTGGAAGAATAAAGTGTGGCTTTGTTAAAAGCAAAGCGTGCCTTTAAAGAAATTAAGCGTAGCCTCATGAGCCTCACATTTCGAAAATGATACGGGTAATTATGCGGTCGGTAGGACATATATTTTAGTCTATCGTTGTATGAGTATGGAGGAGTCCAGTGGAATCTGGATCCTCAAGGCATTTATTGCCCATTTATTTTAATATAGTAGCTAACTTGTGAAAAGTGATAAGGCTACCGGATATCGGTAGTGTAGCAAGTGCAGTTCCAAGTGGCCAGCTTGAGAAAAATGAAAAGGTCACCGCGGGGACTATGTTTGCTATGCTTGGATTGAAGGAAAAGGTCACTAGTTCCCTATCATATTGGAAATCCAATCCCAGTACGTGCTTTACGGTTATTATTGTAGTCCAAAAATAGCTATAATTTTTTGCAAACATTTCAGCTACCCCTTTTAGTATCATATATTCTATTGACCTAGTCCAGATATATATTACCATAGTCTGGGTATTGATACTTTCTTTATATAAATATTTATTTGAAAGCGTTTTCAAACTGACATCATTAATAATAATATCAAAGTGATTTTCCATATAAAGTATTTTGGTTATCATAAGGTAAAAACCCGTCCGTGTTTATTTATGGACATGGTCTTATGAAATACCCTTCTTTTCAAAGGTTTTTGATTGACATCAGCATTAAATTTTTTGAGTATCTCATACTGGTTTATCAAGCCTGATCCGGGTATTTTTAATACTCGGGTCAGATTTAAGTAGTTTTAGGTTTAGTTGAAGACACTTGGAGTTTCCAGAGGAGAGCTGGAGATCTTCATCTACGTACGGACGTATTCTATTATCCACTGCATCTATTGCATTTGTTTTCATTTTTCAGCATTTGTATGGACATAGGTTTGATAATTGTCCAGGCTGAATCCAAGTTAGACTCTGATACTGTATTCAAAATTTTCCATTGAAAAGATTATATATATTGAAATAATATATGTTATTCTGTTCATGTGAGATTATGTTTTATCTTTATCTTCTTTTTCACCCTTCATGATCTACCTTTTCGTTAAATTTAGGTTGGACATGTGTGCTTTATTATCAACTTAAAGGGTACGGAAAAACGGGTTTTGATATTTGGTATTAGAGCTTAGGTTGAGCGAACACCTAGGCTTTATTAGGGTAAAACTCATTATAGATAGGGTTAGAAACACCCTAGATGAGTTCGAGATTATTATATATATGTGTGCGTATTTGTTATTTGATATAAAAATATTTTTTGGTGATTTATTTGTAGAGTGGTTTATGAATTCTGGTTGGTGCATGAAGATCTCCGTGTAATCGATATGGATTCCTAAATACTTAAACAAAGCGAATCGACACACTGTTTTAAAACGAGTATATTTTATATATACAAATTATATATATTTGTGTGATTTGGAAAATTTATAAGATGCATACCCTTAGAAAAGTTCCATGGATAAGGTCTTGATCTGTTTAGTAATGATTGGAATAATCTTCTAAGTATCGATCATATGTTGGCTTGGGCAAACAGTATTGAAAACTTGGTAAATTATTCTTCTTATTGTACAATCAAGGCAAGTTCAAATCCGTACATAGTTAAATCTAGATATTTAAGTTTTTAGGACAAGAGATGGAAATGGTATAAACACTTCTGACCTTATCTTGGAATATTACTTTGGGGCAAGATGTCTTATGTCGGGTGGTGAGTTATAGGCTAATCCAAAGCAAGCACGTAGAGTATGTGCACAGAAAGAAGCTGAAGAAAAAGAAAAACTAGGATCCTTGTGTTGACATCGACTGTTACTATTACGGTAAGAAAGGGCATAATGTAGTTATGTGTGAAATTAAGCAAAGAAAGAAGTAGAGGAGTGTAACGACCCACTATTTTGCACCATTCAAATCGACAATAAAACCACACATGTCGGACTTGAATAATACAAAACAATAGATTGTAATAAATTTGGAGCAAATAAAACCAATCACAGAATCACAGACACAGAATATCAGAATAACTCGCAGCGGAAAATAAATAAACAGTGGTTCCTGAAGCCAGTACAATACATAGTCTCAAAACAGATTCAAAATACATAGTCTGAAAAACAGATACAACAGAAGTCTGAATACATAAGTATAGTAGAAATCCAAATACATAAGTCTCTAATACAAAGTTGACATAGAAATACTGAATGGAAATAGATAGCAACTAAATAAAAGATGATCTCCAGCAGTCCTAGCTCCAGAAGGTGAAATCCAAAGCTGATACTCAAGCTGACCCGAACGTAAAGCAAAACACAAAACACTAGAGTCAGGACATACATACTTATACAATGTAAACCAACTCAAGTGAACTGTAATAAAAGGTACAAGTAACTTAAAGAATGCTTGGGATCACCCATTCTTTAAGGATCCGTTAAACTATCTACTATATAGTAATATTCACTATTATAATAATGTCTAATAATAAAATAAACTTACTTTTAAATAGCATCAAGGCTTTACATTTTCCACCTTAACATGTAATAGTCCCAGTAGTCTATCCAGTATTAGTATACTCCTAGATCGGGGGCTACCCTCAATACTCCACAGGCTACGACACAAATCCAAACTTGTAGTAAAGCTCGATATGGTAGGTGACATGGCACAACTAGGCAAGGCCAGGGTAGATATACCAATTACGCATCCGAGTTGGTGGAAACGCATAGCAGCCACTACCGCCCACCTCGAGCCACACTCCCAAAATCAAGGGGTGCACCCAATCAATCACAAAAGTAATAGAATGGTATGGAAGAAGTGTGTCCGATCAGAGGTGCTACCTCATTGGCCCGTCAATTGCTCCTGTTTTAGCCACCTTATGCCAACTCACGGGAGTCGGGTCCATGTATATACCTCAATAGGATCATCATCACCATCCTACTTCATTCTGGAATCTCCATCGCGTACACTGTTGTTAAAGTGGTTTTCGGTATCGACAGAGAGTATGTTCATATCCGATCCCGGTCTCTTTAACAACCAATCGTTATTATAACCTGTGGTTATACATTTTAAATTGGCTTACATTTCAAATCAAAATACATCATTTAAACCATTTAAAAGTAAAGTCATTATACTTACAAATCAAATATTCAATTCCCAAAAATTTAGCACTTTTGAAGCTTGTTTATTTAGTTAAATACTTCAAAACATTGAAATTTCAGCATTCGCAGCACTTAGAAAATGCTGCGGTAAGTTATATTTGAAAATAGTTCATTTCAGCAAAAGACAACATTTATAAACTGTTGTAGTAGTTCAATTACATTTGAAAACCTCGTTTCAGCCAACTGCAGCATTTATCAAGTGCTACTGTAGCCCTTTTATTAGTTTCAGATTTTAGATTTTCTTTCTGCAACCACAACACTTACCAAGTGCTGCAGTACCCCATAGTTAATTTAGCCTTTAGTTCATTTGCATCAACCACAGCACTTACAAAGTGCTGCAGTATCTTTTACTTCAGATTTTAAGTTAATTTCAGAAATGATAGCATTTCTGAAGGCTACTAATTCAATTTCCAGATTTATAATAAAATCTCAAAAATAAATAAACTTCAATTTTAACCATTTTAACTTATAAAAATCATATTTTTCCACTCAAAATGTTCATTTGAAAACCCTTTAACTTATGATTTTTATAAAGTAAAATTTTCATAATTAAATCCAAATTTTTCAATAATTTACTTATTAAATCTAAGTGTACAATTTTCTTATTCTTTGCATTTTTTTAACAATTAACTCAACACTTCAATTTAAATTACCATTTCAAAAATAAAACTTAATTTCCATTTTATTTTCTTTACTTAAAACTTTCATTTTAAACCAAATCACAAATTTCCAAATTAAGTTATATTTCAAATTATAATTTAATCATTTATTTATTTAACATTTTTAACTTATAGAAAAACCACTAACCCTTTATTAAATCATTTTAAATTCAATTTAAATCAAATTATCATATTTTTATATTTAATACTTAAAATTTTCCAGAAAAATATATAAAATAACCACGGGTCTGTATAATATTTTCTAACTTAAGTCAAGTGATACGGGTAATATATCATTTCAATCCATAATTTACAAAGAAAATCCAGGTTCTATCATTTCAAACCCGCAATCCCAAGTCAAATAAAATAAATAAAAATCGCTCAGGCCTATCATTTCTGTTCATAACGATTTTTTTCCTATTCTAAAGTCCGTTCGGGTATGTATCATTTCAACCCATAGTGATTCTATTCTACAGGGAACTTGCAGTGTGAGAAACGGAAATAAATAAATGGTAAAAAAATATAACATATCAGATGATGTGACAAGTTTATAACAAAGTTTAACATCATATAATTCATATCACAGGCAGGTATAACATGGTATAACAATTCTACACATTCACTTGTTATCGTTTCACAATTCTATAAGTATGAATGTCAAGCATGAATAATTCACCTTTTCAAGCTGGAGTTAGCAAATCAAAACACACAAATAAATCCCGAAAGCATGATACAACATGACTTTTGATTCAAGTAGAGAGAGAGCCAAGATATTAATCTTGTATACAACAAATAAACAACGCAATATAAATATATATTCAACAAATATAACTTGAAACAAAATGGAAATAGAATTAACAATGAACATCACCAAGCCTTTAAATCAAAATTTCTTGACCACTACTCCATGGTTTGCTCGGCCATGATGTTATAGGTTCGACCATGGTTCTAATTTGAGGAACAAGGCTCGGGTATGGGTCAATTTGGCATGGCTAGCATAAGGAATGTGAAGAGAATGGAGTTACAAGCATGGAATGTCAAAGGTCAAGGCATGAAAGAGGAGTTTTGGGTTGCATCTAGGCTCGGCCATGTGCCACTACAGGTCAGGTGATGTGGATGCCAATGGTGATGGTCACGGCAGCTGGTGGTGGAGCTAGAGGTGGTGGCCGAGACAAACTATGGGATGGTGATGGGATAAAGGCTCGGCTATGCATTGTTTGGAGTTTAGGCAAAAAAAATTTGGTGCTTGTTCAACCTAGTGGTCACGGTTAGGTCTGAACAGAGGGGTAGGGTGGTTAGCCATTGATGATGAGGGGGAGGAGATGATGTGGTGGTCGGTGGAGGTGATGGTGGTTATGGCCGAGCAAAACTAGAGAGAGGAGCAAGGCAAAATCAATAAAAATGAAGAGAAAGAGTAGGAAAAAGGAAGCCATTAACTTACAATTTTTTTCCAGAAATGAGAATAGCTGTGAGAATGAGGATGATGGGAAGTTTTCACATGATTAAGCGATAAGAAATGTACGGCTACAAGGAGAAAATGAAAGGCCAAGCAAATGAAAAGATAAGCAAATGAATAGTCACAAGTTTTAAAAGCTTTTGTCTCTTTGAATTTCCACTTTCTTTTAATTCAGTTTAAACAAATAAAAATCAAGTAAATAAAATAAAAGATAAAACAAAACAAAGTAGAAATGATAATAAATAAATAGTCTTAGGAAAAATAGAAAATAAATAAAGAAAATAGTTTGTTATAATGAAACTAGAATTAAAAATTGTAAACAAAATACAACTACTGTTGGAAAATTTCAACCACACTTTAAAATGTTTTTAAAAATAAAATTTTGAAATGAAATCTAATTTAAAAATATTTGCAAAAATCTTGGGTTGTTACACTCTCCCCCACTCAAATCTTTCATCCTCGAAAAGAACGAAACAAGGAAAACAAAGAAAAAACAAGTTAGAAAAGCAAATAGTACCTGAAACGAATAATTCCAGATTCGAACCATGAATGCTCTCCTTTGTCTCCCAGGTACAGTCTTGATCATCAGTACTCCACTGTACTTTGACCAGACTAAAAGATTTCCTTCTCAGCTGCTTCGTACCTCTGTCGACAATACGAAGTGGCTTCCTTTCGATAGTTAGATTAGGCTCAATATCCAAACTATCAAGAGCAGAAGGCTGAACAATAAGAGATGGGTCATGCAGATAGCGACTAAGATGCGAAACGTGGAATACATTATGCACTCCAGAGAACTTCTTAGGCAAATCTAGGCGGTAAGCTAAAGAACCAATCCTCTCCAAGATGCGGAAAGGACCAATAAACCTAGGAGCAAGCTTCCCTCTACGACCAAATCGAATAACATTCCTTAAGGGAGAGACTTTAAGGAAAACCAAATCACCAACAGCAAACTCCAAACTCCTCCTACGACGATCAACATACTACTTCTGCCTATCCTGAGCAATCTTCATCTTCCTCCTAATCTCCTCAACTCTCTCAAAAGCCTCCAAAATCACATCAGGACCAAGAACCAAACAATTACCGGATTCAATCCAGCAAGATGGAGATCTACAAGGTCGTCCGTAAAGAGCAGCAAACGACGACATTTTAATACTGGCCTGAATTCAAAGATAGAAATGAGATAGATAAAAGATTAAGACAAGATTCAAAATAAAAGATTTAGATTATACTTGATAACTATTGTTATAGGTAAATTCGACAAGATGGAGATGATCTTCCCATGATCCTCCATAATCAAGCACACAAGCACGAAGAAGATCCTCTAGAATCTGATTCACCCTTTCCGTTTGACCGTCGGTCTGTGGATGGTAAGCAGTGCTCAGATTCAGATGAGTACCCAAAGATTCCTGAAAAGCTTTCCAAAACTGACTAGTAAAGATAGGGTCACAATCACAAACAATACTGAGAGGAACACCATGGAGACTAACAATCTCCCTCATGTAGATCTCAAACAAGCTAGAAGCAGAATGGGTAGACTTGACCGGAATGAAATGAGCGGACTTGGTCAATCTATCTACAATAACCTAGATACTCTCACTACCCCTCATAGTCCTTGGTAATCCATCAATAAAATCCATAGAAACTTGTTCCCATTTCCAATTGGGAATCTCAAGGGCTGCAACAAACCAGGGGTCTTCTGAAGATCGGCCTTGACTTGCTGACAAGTCGCACACCTACTAACAAAAATAGAGATATCATGCCTCATACCTCTCCACCAATGCAACTTCTTCATATCCTGATACATCTTGGTCACTCCCGGATGAATAGAAAGTCTGGATCGATGATTCTCCCGAAGTAACTCCTGTCTCAATCAATCAACATTCGAGACACAAATCCTATTATTAATCCTCAAAGTACCTCTATCATCGATCCGAGCACCACTGCCATCCAAACTACTACTTCCAGCCGTACTACGAACATTCTCCTTAATAAGCCTAAGCATCCGATCCTCATCCCGCTTAGCCATGACACGATCCAGGAAAGGAGAAGAAACAACTAGCTGACACAACATAGCCTTCTTCCAACTCAAAGCATCTACCACAACATTAGCTTTCCCAGGGTTATAGTTGATGTCGAGGTCATAAGAAGCAAGAAACTCCAACCACCTAACTTGTCTCTAATTCAAATCCTTCTGAGTGAAAATATACCTCAAAGACTGATGATCTATAAAGAGCTCAAACTTAGTTCCGAAAAGATGATGCCTCCAAAGCTTCAAAGCAAAAACCACAGCAAGCAATTCCAAATCATGAGCAGCATAATTGGCTTCATGGGTCTTCAACTAACGACTGGCATAAGCAATGACCTTCCCATCCTGCATCAGAATAGCTCCCAAACCATCACGACAAGCATCAGTGTATACCGTTAATCCCTCATTTCCATTTGGAACGGTAAGAACTGGTGCAGAAGTAAGCTTGTGCTTTAACTCACTGAATGCAGCTTTACACTCATCACTCCAAATAAACTTAGCATTCTTTCGAGTCAAAGCGGTGAGAGGTGAAGCAATCCGAGCAAAATTCTCAATGAATCTTCGATAATAACCGGCATGGCCCAGAAAACTACGGATATCAGATGGAGTCTTAGGAGTTTCCCAATCCTGTAACAGAATAAGGAAAAATAAGAACCGCAAAAGAGATAGAATAATTAAATGATAAAGGAAAAAGAGAAGGAAAGAAAGACTTACATTGATCGCAGCAATCTTGACTGGATCAATAGAAACTCCATTACCAGAAACAATATGTCCAAGGAATCAGACTTCATCCTTCCAGAAATGGCATTTAGAAAATTTAGCCTTCAACTGATGATTTCTAAGAGTCTCAAGAACAGATTTCAAATTCGACTCATGTTCTTCCTCAGACTTAGAGAAAACGAGAATATCATCAACAAAGACTAGAACAAATTTATTAAGCACATCACGAAAAACACGATTTATCAAATCAACAAAGAAAGCAGGAGCATTAGTGTAATGCCCCAAAATTTTGAGGAAAATCATTTTAATAAAATAATTCAGTTCTAAAAATATTTAGATAAAATGTTGAAGGATTTCTTGATGAAATGATGTGCAAGAGTAAGTGTGCACGTGCACACTGGAAATGGCACAAGGAAAAGGTTTAAGATCTCTGGAAAAAAAATGATAATAAAATAAATAAACAAAGGAAGAAAGCATTTCAAATATGATTTTGAAATGTGAATAAATTAAACCAACTAAAACATGTTTTTCTGTATACACACTGAAATTAAAAATATATTAGTATATTGAAAAAATATATATATGAAACATATGAATAATTATTTTTAGGAAGAAAGGAAGAATTAAATAAAATACATATATGTTTATACCCAGATACATTTTTTTTGAAGTTGGAATATATTGGAACTGAGCAAGAAAAACAACATTAAAATGGTATGAGATATAATAATAAGTAAGTAAGTGTGTATAGGTAAAAATAGTAAAGAGGATTTTCAGAAATGAATAGAATATAAAATATAGTAAAGTCACACATTTAACATGACATGAGCAAGTATTCAAAAATATATATATATATATATATAGCCACTTTTCTGGAAAAGCAAAAGGAGGAAAGTACTGACCTTAGTTAACTAATATGGTTGGGGTACTAAGGATGGAAATGTGGGTACAAAATGCATGATACTGGCCAGGACAGAAATGGAATTTTATCTTGATAAAAACCCTAGTGAAAATGCTTATAAATAGGTAGTTATAACCAGAAAATCATTTTTACCCAATTTGCTTAAAATAAAAATAAAAAGAAGAAAAGAAGAGGGGAAAAACATATTGGGATTTTTGAGCAAAGGCAGGAAGAATTTAGGTGAGTAATATCACTAGATTCATGGCATTAAGACCTGATATGAGGCAACCAAACTTTTATGTTGCTATTTGATACTTTCTGGTTTATTTTGAAAATAGTTTTATTGATATTCTTTGAATGATTTTAATCTGATACAATGTTTTGTTATGGATGCTCTTTGGATGGACTTGATCTGATAAGATGTTTTATTATGGATGTGCAAGCTACTGTTTTATTATATTTAAAAAAAACTAAGGCATCAGATCTTGGAATCAGGGGAAGAATACTTATATCTGATATAGAATCATGGGAAGTAAATCTCAACAAAGAAAATAAAATAAGCTGCAATATACATTATATAAGTGCTGAGGCTTTAGAAAAGATATTAGGGATGCAATAGAAATTTCTATGTGCTGAATCCCTGATTTAAAATAGCAAAAATCTACAAGACAAAAATTATGATTCAGCTAGATCTTGAATCTGGTTCAATCATAGTTATTTGCAGATCATAATAATTCATTATTCCATGTTCTTATTCTCAGCATAAATATTCTTGTACTTAATTCAAAGACAAAATATATGTTAGCAGTATCCTTGAAAATAATTATTTGTTTGGAAAAATATGCTTGCAGTATTACAGGGGTGTTTCAATGAACACAGTGACATGTTCACTTATCTATCTGCTGATAGGATTAAATAAATACAAATTAGTAAATGAACTAGGAATTGTAAGCCAAGAAGGCTGCTGGAATGCTTGTCATATTTGAAGTATGCAAGTTTGGCACATGGTTTGTTTAAGCCCTGAGATCTTTGTGTAATGATGTGAATTAGTTCATTGCAATGTGTCCCTGTGATTCCTTGATAGCATATGAGGCTAGGATTAAATTGGTATATTGTAAAGGCTAGGCAAAGCTATGAAATAAGAATATGAGTATTTCTTAGATTGTTGATTTGGAACCATGAGTGTCCCAGGGCATCTGATTGCTCCAGATTGATGTGAATGCTTGTATAGATATGCTTGTGCTAATGGTTAATTTATGATGTCATTGCATTTGCATAACAGTTTATCTGAAGTATAGTAATATAGTTGAATTAAGAAATTGCTTAAGCAACTGGTTAGTGCTTATGTATCATTTAATTGCTTAATATCATGAATATATTGATGTTGCTCATACCAGATCATTGATCTGACCCTTATTTGCTCATGGCATATGGGGTGTCTCAATTCAGACTGAGGCAGCCACCAATGCTTTTTCAGAGGATGCAAGACATAAGTTGGAAAGAAGATTATGGCTAATGAGAAAAATGGAAGAGCGTGCTTGTTAGTTTTACTAAGAGCATAGGATGATTTATCTGCATGTATTCATGAAAACTTATGTTTTTAAAACTTCTTGTTATGTAATGAATTTGCTATGTTGGTTTAAAATGGATGTTTTCTGTTATATTTTGTTATGTATTAAGTTTTGAGAATTTAAAGATTATTTGAGTTATGAACAAGAGAACAAGTTTAGAGTATTATCTACCAAAATCTGAAAGAAAAAAAATATATATACTGGAGCAATTAACTAAAACATTCTATACTTTGCATTAATCAATCTGGTGTTATTTAAAAGCATTATGTTTGGGATAAAATATGGTTTGACTCGGGGTAATCCTTCAAGTATTTTGTTACCTTTATTGGAAAATTTTGTAAAAGAATTCAAGTCCATTATGAGCTGTTTTGAGAAATGTATATATTTTAAATAAGGCATCAAGTAGTTTGCATATGAATAACATTTTAAGAGACATGGTTGATGTTTGTCTGGTTGATCATATTGGTTTGCAATTCAGTAGTGAAATGTATTACAAAACCTCTTGTAAATTTAACAAGTGCATAAACCAAAACTTCTTTTCAAATGCTACACACATATGTGCATTTAGGAACTGGTTTGTATTATCAAACCAGAGAACACTCTGCAATCAAACCTGGCTCACAAAAAATCCAGGGATTGCACCATTTACAGGCACTTTCAGAAAGATTTAGAAATCAATATGCATGAGAACCAAACGTGGGTTGATTAATGGGATAAGTTAAAAACAGATGAATCTCAAAGAAAAGATTATGAGCCAAAATGATATAAGTATATATCATTTTCTGGTCTTAATCAGATATCAAACATCTGAATTGTACAAAAATAATAATATAATCTCAAGCATTCAGAGATTATCTTGTCAAGATAAATTATTGATAAATCTTAATTTTGAATAATTAAAGTTATCAAAATAAATAAATATGAGCAGGATCTACTCATATATTATAAGTATCAAAGACATGAAAATCAATAATGGGATGAGAAATTCAAAATTCAAACCAAACAGAATATGCTCTTGTTTACAAAATTTAAATATATGTATACTCTGATTTAAACAAGAGGGACATATACATCATCATATGTATATGTATATGTATATTTCTATGATTAAATTAATATACTTATATTAATAGGAATTTTAAATCTTGGACAAATTGTTTGAAAAGAAAATGACTCTGAGAATGTTAATTATAGGAATGTAAAAAAAAATTTCACCAAAAATTAAGACAAATCTGGAGGGTCATTTCAGTTGGTATCAGAGCATGGTTGCATTGATTGTTGAATACTTAGAAACGTATTATATTTGTTTGTTTTGGATGAAATAACTTAAATAGGAAAATATTAACCATAGAAAATACTCACAGTACACTAATACTATTTGCCCATAATTTGGTTAGCAAACCATGGTAGGAAGGGGATCACATCATGCAGGAACAAGTGCACCACAAATGCTTGATATGCAAGAATTTGTTAGAGTTTTAAGGGATGGAATTGGGCATAGGCCTGAGAATCCACATGAGGAATTTCAAAATTATTAAAGGCTTATACAAACTTGGGAGGCAAAAGTTTTGAAAGGACTGAGAATGTGATGGAAATTCAAGCATGGTTGAGAACACTAGATAGGATTTTCAATGATATGCAACTTGATGATCAAAGGAAGAGGCAAGTGGCTTCAAGATAGCTGAAAGGAGTAGCTTTAGGCTTGTGGGAGGTGATCATAGCTGGGAGAAATGAAAATGAAATCACTTGGAATCAATTCAAGGAGATGTTGGAGGCAAGATTTGTACCAGCATCAGCTAAGACCACATTACTTGAAGAATTTATTAGAATCAGGCAAGGAACTTTGAATGTCACTGAGTATACTCAAAAGTTTGAGGGATTATCCAAATATGGAGCAATGCTAGTGGCAGATGAAGCATCCAAAAATTATAGGTACATTAGGGGTTTGAACCCAGGACTTAGCAGAGCCATGCTACCATATGCAGATAGGACTTTTGATCAAGTAATAGATCTGGCTTTGAAATTGGAACAGCATGACAAGGAGAGAGAGAAGTACAGGAATTTTAAGAACCAAAATAACAAGAAGAATAAGGGAAGATATCACCCTTATGATAAAAAGAAGGAGGAGACAAACAACAAGAAAGCCAATGACACCAAGGCTAATGATGCTAAGAAGAAATTGGTCTGCCATCATTGTGGAAAGGAAGGACACATTAAACCAAGGTGCCCAGAGTTAAAAGGAGGAGCCTTCAAATGCTACCTATGTGGGAAAGAGAGGCATATGAAAAGAAACTGTCCTGAGTACAAGCAGCAAGGGAAGTTAGCAAATCTGGAGGGCAAAAGCAAATCTACAGTGGAAATTAATGCTGAAAATCATAGCCAAGTGGAAGGTACATTACTTATTTGTACCATACCCATATCAGTAGTATATGACACTGGGGCAACTCACTCTTTGATTTCTTATGAACTAGTTAAAATGCTAAAATTAAATTGCATATTGGTTGAAACTCCATTGTTTATACAAAGTCCACTGGGGAGTTCTAGTGTTCTAGATATGATTTGTGTGGATGTGGAATTAAACATAGGAGGAAATACTTTTATTTCCAATTTATATGTTTTAAACTACCCAAATATAGGTGTTATATTGGGAGTAGATTGGTTAAGGCAATTTAAAGCCATAATTAACTTAGAATCATCCACCATATCATTGCAAAATCATAGAGGCCAGAGAATCACAATTTTATGTGAAGTAGCTAAAGAAAGAAAATTATATCTTTAATTGATTTGGAAAAAGATTCCAATGAACTTACTATTGAAGAAATTCCCATAGTCAATGAATACTTGGATGTGTTTGGGGAGGTTAAGGGTGTTCCACACCATAGACCAGTAGAGTTTCAAATCAATCTTATTCCCGGAGCAAGCCCAATAATAAAGAAACCCTATAGAATGGGGCCAAGTGAACTGAAAGAACTGAAAAATAAGTTAGAAGAATTAGAAAGCAAAGGATTTATAAGGCCAAGTAATTCATGCTAGGGTGCTCTAGTAGTGTTTGTAAGAAAACATGATGGTACTTTGAGAATGTGTATAGATTACAGAGGGCTAAATAAAGTTACTTTTAAAAACAAATACCCATTGCCTAGAATTGATGATCTATTTGATCAACTCAGTGGAACTAATATTTTTTCTAGGTTAGACTTGGCATCTGGGTTCCATTAGATGAAGGTGGAGGACTCAAATGTCAAGTACACTGCATTTAACACCAGATATGGTTTGTATGAGTTTCTAGTTATGCCATTTGGGTTGACAAATGCTCCTTCATATTTTGTAGATTTAATGAATAGAATATTCAGAGATTATTTAGACAAGTTTGTGCTAATTTTTATTGATGATATTTTGGTTTATTCCAAAACAGTAGAGGAGCATAAAAATCATTTACATCTGGTTTTGTCTAGATTGAGAGAAAAAGATTTAAAGGCAAAATTTTCAAAATGTGCATTTTGGAAAGAGGAAGTACATTTCCTTGGCCATGTTATTTCTGCAAAAGGAATTTCAGTAAACCCCAATAAGGTTGTAGCAATTCAAGCATGGAAAAGACCAGGTACAGTGAGTGAGATTAGATCATTTATGGGGATGGTGGGTTATTATAGGAGATTTATAAAAGATTTTTCTAAAATGTCATCACCACTTACAAATTTAACTAGAAAGAATCAAGTGTTTATATGGACTGAAAAATGTGAGCAAGCTTTTATCAAAATAAAAGAAGCTTTGGTTAATGCACCAGTACTGAGAGTGCCAGAAGGTAATGAAAACTTAATTGTGTATATTGATGCAAGTGGCTCTGGGCTAGGGGCTATGTTGATGCAACAAGACCAAGTAATGGCCTATGCATCTAGGCAATTAAAGCCACATGAAACTAGGTATGCAACCCATGATCTTGAACTAGCAGCAGTAGTGTATGCCTTGAAACTTTGGAGACATTACTTATTAGGTGCCAAATTTATTTTGTGCACTGATCATAAGGCACTAAAATATTTATTCTCACAAAAAGATTTAAACATGAGGCAACATAGGTGGATGGAGTTCCTAGCTGCCTATGACTTAGATATACTCTATACACTAGGAAAAGCAAACAAAGTTGCTGATGCTCTAAGTAGACAACATGCTAAGTTAGCTATGATGATGATAGAAGAGTTTAAGGACTTGTCTTTGCTTGCTGAGTTAGAAATTGGGGAGAATGGCTGTGTGCACATGGATGTGCATGTGCATGGTGCACAGGAAAATAGAGGGAAGTTGAGTTTGTTGACACTTCAATCTGAATTAATTTTGAAGGTAAGTGAAATGCAAGACCAAGACTCTAATATAGTTGAGAAGAAAACTCTCATATCAAAAGGGGAAGAAGTGACAAATTATCACATTGATAAAAATGGTTATTTGAGAAACAAGAATAGGATATGTGTTCCAGAAAACACAGAATTGAAGGAGGAAATTTTAAATGAATATCATAGGAGTAAGTACTCCATACACCCAGGTAGTACAAAAATGTATCAAAATTTGAAATGGAATTTTTGGTGGAAGGGAATGAAATCAGATGTGGCCAAGCATGTTGCAAAGTGTATGACTTGCCAACAAGTTAAAGCAGAAACACAAAGACCATCTGGGTTGTTGCAACCTTTAAGTATACCACAGTGGAAATGGGAGGATATATCTATGGATTTCATAGATGGCCTGCCTAGATCCAAAAGAGGAAACACAAGCATTTGGGTAATAGTGGATAGGCTAACTAAAGTAGCACATTTTATCCCAGTAAAATCAGAAAGAAATGCACCAAGATTGGCTTAGGTATTCATGAAAGAAGTGGTAAGACTACATGGCATTCCCAAAACCATTGTGAGTGATAGGGATACCATCTTCACCTCAAGATTCTGGAAAAGTTTTCAAGAGGCCATGGGGAGTGAGTTATGTTTAAGCACTGCCTACCATCCACAATCAGATGGACAAACTGAGGTGGTGAACAAAATTCTGGAAGACTTATTAAGAGCATGTGCATTGGATTTTGGAGGCAACTGGGAGGATCATCTCCATCTAGCTGAGTTTACTTACAATAATAGTTATCAAAGCACCATAGGGATGGCTCCATTTGAAGCCTTATATGGCAAACCATGTTTATCACCTGTATGTTGGGTAGAGACAGAAGAGAGGGCTGTTTTAGGGCCTGAATATATAAAAGAAACTACAGAGAAAATTGGGCTAATACGAAGAAGGATGGCAGCAGCTCAAGATAGGCAAAAGAAGTTTGCAGACATGAAGAGAAAGCAGGTGGAATATGGAGTGGGAGACTTTGTTTTCATAAAGGTTTCACCCATGAAAAAGGTCCTGAGGTTTGGCAAGCAGGGAAAACTCACACCAAGGTATGTTGGACCCTATAAAATTCTAGAGAGAATATGCTCTTTAGCATACAAATTAGAACTGCCAAAGGAAATGAAAGCAATGCACAATGTGTTTCATGTGTCACAACTTAGAAGGTGGGTACATGATAAAGAAGAAATTCTGGAAAAGCCTACCCAAATTCAAATAAATCCTAATTTGGTTTATGAGAAAGAACCAATGGGGATTTTAGCTAAAGAAGAAAAGAAATTGAGAAGTAAAACTTTGAAACTGGTGAAGATCCAGTGGAGTCTTGATCCAAATGACTGCACATTGGAGTTAGAGGACAAGATTGGGATAGATTATCCTAAGCTCTTTGCAAATTAAAGGTAATTTTTAATTTCTGAAGAATTTAAGATGTGTGGTTATTATGGTTGAATTTGTTTGCTTATGCATATGTTTGATAGATTCCTTAGAATCAGTAAATGCTTGTTATAAGTATTAGAGAAATTGTGAGGACACAATTCCTAAAAGGAGGGGTGAATGTAATGCCCCAAAATTTTGAGGAAAATCATTTTAGTAAAATAATTCAGTTCTAAAAATATTTAGATAAAATGTTGAAGGATTTCTTGATGAAATGATGTGCAAGAGTAAGTGTGCACGTGCACACTGGAAATGACACAAGGAAAAGGTTTAAGATCTCTGGAAAAAAAATAATGATAATAAAATAAATAAACAAAGGAAGAAAGCATTTCAAATATGATTTTGAAATGTGAATTAATTAAACCGACTAAAACATGTTTTTCTATATACACACTGAAATTAAAAATATATTAGTATATTGAAAAAAAAAATATGAAACATATGAATAATTTTTTTTAGGAAGAAAGGAAGAATTAAATAAAATACATATATGTTTATACCCAAATCCTTTTTTTTTTGAAGCTGGAATATATTGGAACTGAGCAAGAAAAGCAACATTAAAATGGTATGAGATATAATAATAAGTAAGTAAGTGTGTATAGGTAAAAATAGTAAAGAGGATTTTCAGAAATGAATAGAATTTAAAATATAGTAAAGTCACACATTTAACATGACTTGAGCAAGTATTCAAATATATATATATATATATATATATATATATAGCCACTTTTCTGGAAAAGCAAAAGGAGGAAAGTACTGACCTTAATTAACTAATATGGTTGGGGTACTAAGGATGGAAATGTGGGTACAAAATGCATGATACCGGCCAGGACAGAAATGAAATTTTATCTTGATAAAAACCCTAATGAAAATGCTTATAAATAAGTAGTTATAACCAGAAAATCATTTTTACCCGAGTTGCTTAAAATAAAAATAAAAAGAAGAAAAGAAGAGGGGAAAAACATATTGGGATTTTTGAGCAAAGGCAGGAAGAATTTAGGTGAGTAATCTCACTAGATTCATGGCATTAAGACCTGATATGAGGCAACCAAACTTTTATGTTGCTATTTGATACTTTCTAGTTTTGTTGAAAACAGTTTTATTGATATTCTTTGAATGATTTTGATCTGATACAATGTTTTATTATGGATGCTCTTTGGATGGCCTTGATCTGATAAGATGTTTTATTATGGATGTGCAAGCTACGGTTTTATTATATTTAAAAAAAAATTAAGGCATCAGACCTTGGAATCAGGGGAAGAATACTTATATCTGATGTAGAATCATGGCAAGTAAATCTCAACAAAGAAAATAAAATAAGCTGCAATATACATTGTATAAGTGCTGAGGCTTTAGAAAAGATATTAGGGATGCAATAGAAATTTCTATGTGCTGAATCCCTGATTTAAAATAGCAAAAATCTACAAGACAAAAATTATGATTCAGCTAGATCTTAAATCTGGTTCAATCATAGTTATTTGCAGATCATAATAATTCATTATGCCATGTTCTTATTCTCAGTATAAATTTCTTGTACTTAATTCAAAGACAAAATATATGTTAGCAGTATCCTTGAAAATAATTATTTGTTTGGAAAAATATGCTTGCAGTTTTACAGGGGTGTTTCAATGAACACAGTGAAATGTTCACTTATCTATCTGATGATATGATTAAATAAATACAAATTAGTAAATGAACTAGGAATTGTAAGCCAAGAAGGCTGCTGGAATGCTTGTCATATTTGAAGTATGGAAGTTTGGCACATGGTTTGTTTAAGCCCTGAGATCTTTGTGTAATGATGTGAATTAGTTCATTGCAATGTGTCCCTGTGATTCCTTGATAGCAGATGAGGCTAGGATTAAAGTGGTATATTGTAAAGGCTAGGCAAAACTATGAAATAAGAATATGAGTATTTCTTAGATTGTTGATTTGGAACCATGAGTGTCCCAGGGCATCTGATTACTGCAGATTGATGTGAATGCTTGTATAGATATGCTTGTGCTAATGGTTAATTTATGATGTCATTGCATTTGCATAACAGTTTTTCTGAAGTATAGTAATATAGTTGAATTAAGAAATTGCTTAAGCAACTGGTTAGTGCTTATGTATCATTTAATTGCTTAATATCATGAATATATTGATGTTGCTCATAACAGATCATTGATCTGACCCTTATTTGCTCATGGCATATGGGGTGTCTCAATTCAGACTGAGGCAGCCACCAATGCTTTTTCAGGGGATGCAAGACATAAGTAGGAAATAAGATTATGGCTAATGAGAAAAATGGAAGAGCATGCTTGTTAGTTTTAATAAGAGCATAGGATAATTTATCTTCATGTATTCATGAAAACTTATGTTTTTAAAACTTCTTGTTATGTAATGAATTTACTATGTTGGTTTGAAATGGATGTTTTCTGTTATATTTTGTTATGTATTAAGGTTTGAGAATTTAAAGATTATTTGAGTTATGAACAAGAGAACAAGTTTAGAGTATTATCTACCAAAATCTGAAAGAAAAAAAATATACTGGAGCAATTAACTAACACATTCTATACTTTGCATTAATCAATCAGGTGTTATTTAAAAGCATTAAGTTTGGGATAAAATATGGTTTGACTCGGGGTAATCCTTCAAGTATTTTGTTACCTTTATTGGAAAATTTTGTAAAAGAATTCAAGTCCATTATGAGCTGTTTTGAGAAATGTATATATTTTAAATAAGGCATCAAGTAGTTTGCATATGAATAACGTTTTAAGAGACATGGTTGATGTTTGTCTGGTTGATCATATTGGTCTACAATTCAATAGTGTAATGTATTACAAAACCTCTTGTAAATTTAACAAGTGCATAAACCAAAACTTCTTTTCAAATGCTACACACATATGTGCATTTAGGAACTGGTTTTATTATCAAACCAGAGAACACTCTGCAATCAAACCTGGCTCACCAAAAATCCAGGGATTGCACCATTTACAAACATTTTCAGAAAGATTTAGAAATCAATATGCATGAAAACCAAACGTGGGTTGATTAATGGGATAAGTTAAAAACAGATGAATCTCAAAGAAAAGATTATGAGCCAAAATGATATAAGTATATATCATTTTCTGGTCTTAATCAGATATCAAACATCTGAACTGTACAAAAATAATAATATAATCTCAAGCATTCATAGATTATCTTGTCAAGATAAATTATTGATAAATCTTAATTTTGAATAATTAAAGTTATCAAAATAAATAAAAATGAGCATGATCTACTCATATATTATAAGTATCAAAGACATGAAAATCAATAATGGGATGAGAAATTTAAAATTCAAACCAAACAGAATATGCTCTTGTTTACAAAATTTAAATATATGTATACTCTGATTTAAAGAAGAGGGACATATACATCATCATATGTATATGTATATTTCTATGATTAAATTAATATACATATATTAATAGGAATTTTAAATCCTGGACAAATTGTTTGAAAAGAAAATGACTCTGAGAATGTTAATTATAGGAATGTAAAAAAAAATTCACCAAAAATTAAGACAAATCTGGAGGGTCATTTCAGTTGGTATCAGAGCATGGTTGCATTGATTGTTGAATACTTAGAAATGTATTATATTTGTTTGTTTTGGATGGTATAATTTAAATAGGAAAATATTAACCATAGAAAATACTCACAGTACACTAATACTATTTGCCCATAATTTGGTTAGCAAACCATGGTAGGAAGGGGATCACATCATGCAGGAACAAGTGCACCACAAATGCTTGATATGCAAAAATTTGTAAGAGTTTTAAGGGATAGAATTGGGCATAGGCCTGAGAATCCACATGAGGAACTTTCAAAATTATTAAAGGCTCATACAAACTTGGGAGGCAAAAGTTTTGAAGGGACTGAGAATGTGATGGAAATTCAAGCATGGTTGAGAACACTGGATAGGATTTTCAATGATATGCAGCTTGATGATCAAAGGAAGAGGCAAGTGGCTTCAAGACAGCTGAAAGGAGTAGCTTTAGGCTGGTGGGAGGTGATCATAGTTGGGAGAAATGAAAATGAAATCACTTGGAATCAATTCAAGGAGATGTTGGAGGCAAGATTTGTACCAACATCAGCTAAGACCACATTACTTGAAGAATTTATTAGACTCAGGCAAGGAACTTTGAATGTCACTGAGTATACTCAAAAGTTTGAGGGATTATCCAAATATGGAGCAATGCTAGTGGCAGATGAAGCATCCGAAAATGATAGGTACATTAGGGGTTTGAACCCAGGACTCAACAGAGCCATGCTACCATATGCAGACAGGACTTTTGATCAAGTAATAGATCTGGCTTTAAAATTGGAACAGCATGACAAGGAGAGAGAGAAGTACATGAATTTTAAGAACCAAAATAACAAGAAGAATAAGGGAAGATATCACCCTTATGATAAAAAGAAGGAGGAGACAAACAACAAGAAAGCCAATGACACTAAGGCTAATGATGCTAAGAAGAAATTGGTCTGCCATCATTGTGGAAAGGAAGGACACATTAAACCAAGGTGCCTAGAGTTAAAAGGAGGAGCCTTCAAATGCTACTTATGTGAGAAAGAGGGGCATATGAAAAGGAACTGTCCTGAGTACAAGCAATAAGGGAAGTTAGCAAATCTGGAGGGCAAAAGCAAATCTACAATGGAAATTAATGCAGAAAATCATAGCCAAGTGGAAGGTACATTACTTATTTGTACCATACCCATAGCAGTAGTATATGACACTGGGGCAACTCACTCTTTGATTTCTTATGAACTAGTTAAAATGCTAAAATTAAATTGCATATTGGTTGAAACTCCATTGTTTATACAAAGTCCACTGGGGAGTTCTAGTGTTCTAGATATGATTTGTGTGGATGTGGAATTAAACATAGGAGGAAATACTTTTATTTCCAATTTATATGTTTTAAACTACCCAAATATAGGTGTTATATTGGGGGTAGATTGGTTAAGGCAATTTAAAGCCATAATTAACTTAGAATCATCCACCATATCATTGCAAAATCATGGAGGCCAGAGAATCATAATTTTATGTGAAGTAGCTAAAGAAAGAAAATTATATCATTTAATTGATTTGGAAAAAGATTCCAGTGAACTTACTATTGAAGAAATTCCCATAGTCAATGAATACTTGGATGTGTTTGGGAGGTTAAGGGTGTTCCACACCATAGACCAGTAGAGTTTCAGATCAATCTTATTCCCGGAGCAAGCCCAATAATAAAGAAACCCTATAGAATGGGGCCAAGTGAACTTAAAGAACTGAAAAATCAGTTAGAAGAATTAGAAAGCAAAGGATATATAAGGCCAAGTAATTCATTTTGGGGGTGCTCCAGTAGTGTTTGTAAGAAAACATGATGGTACTTTGAGAATGTGTATAGATTACAGAGGGCTAAATAAAGTTACTATTAAAAACAAATACCCATTGCCTAGAATTGATGATCTCTTTGATCAACTCAGTGGAGCTAAAATATTTTCTAGGTTAGACTTGGCATCTGGGTTCCATCTGATGAAGGTGGAGGACTCAAGTGTCAAGTACACTGCATTTAACACCAGATATGGTTTGTATGAGTTTCTAGTTATGCCATTTGGGTTGACAAATGCTCCTTCATATTTTGTAGATTTAATGAATAGAATATTCAGAGATTATTTAGACAAGTTTGTGCTAATTTTTATTGATGATATTTTGGTTTATTCCAAAATAGTAGAGGAGCATAAAAATCATTTACATCTGGTTTTGTCTAGATTGAGAGAAAAAGATTTAAAGGCAAAATTTTCAAAATGTGCATTTTGGAAAGAGGAAGTACATTTCCTTGGCCATGTTATTTCTGCAAAAGGAATTTCAGTAAACCCCAATAAGGTTGTAGCAATTCAAGCATGGAAAAGACCAGGTACAATGAGTGAGATTAGAACATTTATGGGGATGGCAGGATATTATAGGAGATTTATAAAAGATTTTTCTAAAATGTCATCACCACTTACAAATTTAACTAGAAAGAATCAAGTGTTCATATGGACTGAAAAATGTGAGCAAGCTTTTATCAAAATAAAAGAAGCTTTGGTTAATGCACTAGTACTGAGAGTGCCAGAAGGTAATGAAAACTTAATTGTGTATACTGATGCATGTGGCTCTGGGCTAGGGGCTGTGTTGATGCAACAAGACCAAGTAATAGCCTATGCATCTAGGCAATTAAAGCCACATGAAAATAGGTATGCAACCCATGATCTTGAACTAGCAGCAGTAGTGTATGCCTTGAAACTTTGGAGACATTACTTATTAGGTGCCAAATTTATTTTGTACACTGATCATATGGCACTAAAATATTTATTCTCATAGAAAGATTTAAACATGAGGCAACATAGGTGGGTGGAGTTCCTAGCTGCCTATGACTTAGATATACTTTATACACCAGGAAAAGCAAACAAAGTTGCTGATGCTCTAAGTAGACAACATGCTAAGTTAGCTACGATGATGATAGAGGGAAGTTGAGTTTGATTACACTTCAATTTGAATTAATTTTGAAGGTAAGTGAAATGCAAGACCAAGACTCTGATATAGTTGAGAAGAAAACTCTCATATCAAAAGGGGAAGAAGTGACAAATTATCAAATTGATAAAAATGGTTATTTGAGAAACAAGAATAGGATATGTGTTCCAGAAAACACAGAATTGAAGGAGGAAATTTTAAATGAATATCATAGGAGTAAGTACTCCATACACCCAGGCAGTACAAAAATGTATCAAAATTTGAAAAGGAATTTTTAGTGGAAGGGAATGAAATCAGATGTGGCCAAGCATGTTGCAAAGTGTATGACTTTCCAACAAGTTAAAGCAGAAACACAAAGACCATCAGGGTTGTTGCAACCTCTAAGTATACCACAGTGGAAATGGGAGGATATATCTATGGATTTCATAGATGGCCTGCCTAGATCTAAAAGAGGAAACACAAGAATTTGGGTAATAGTGGATAGGCTAACTAAAGTAGCACATTTTATCCCAGTAAAATCAGAAAGAAATGCACCAAGATTGGCTCAGGTATTCATGAAAGAAGTGGTAAGACTACATGGCATTCCCAAAACCATTGTGAGTGATATGGATACCATCTTCACCTCAAGATTCTGGAAAAGTTTTCAAGAGGCCATGGGGAGTGAGTTATGTTTAAGCACTGCCTACCATCCACAATCAGATGGACAGACTGAAGTGGTGAACAAAATTCTGGAAGACTTATTGAGAGCATGTGCATGGGATTTTGGAGGCAACTGGCAGGATCATCTCCATCTAGCTGAGTTTACTTACAATAATAGTTATCAAAGCACCAGAGGGATGGCTCCATTTGAAGCCTTATATGGCAAGCCATGTTTATCACCTGTATGTTGGGTAGGGACAGGAGAGAGGGCTGTTTTAGGGCCTGAATATGTAAAAGAAACTACAAAGAAAATTGGGCTAATAAGAAGAAGGATTGCAGCAGCTCAAGATAGGCAAAAGAAGTTTGCAGACATGAAGAGAAAGCAGGTGGAATATGGAGTGGGAGACTTTGTTTTCATAAAGGTTTCACCCATGAAAAAGGTCCTGAGGTATGGTAAGCAGGGAAAACTCACACAAAGGTATGTTGGACCCTATAAAATTCTAGAGAGAATAGGCTCTTTAGCATACAAATTAGAACTGCCAGAGGAAATGAAAGCAATGCACAATGTGTTTCATGTGTCACAACTTAGAAGGTGGGTACATGATAAAGAGGAAATTCTGGAAAAGCCTACCCAAATTCAAATAAATCCTAATTTGGTTTATGAGAAAGAACCAGTGGGGATTTTAGCTAAAGAAGAAAAGAAATTAAGAAGTAAAACTTTGAAACCGGTGAAGATCCAGTGGAGTCTAGATCCAAATGACTGCACATGGGAGTTAGAGGACAAGATTAGGATAGATTATCCTAAGCTCTTTGCAAATTAAAGGTAATTTTTAATTTCTGAAGAATTTAATATGTGTGGTTATTATGGTTGAATTTGTTTGCTTATGCATATGTTTGATAGATTCCTTAGAATCAGTCAATGCTTGTTATAAGTATTAGAGAAATTGTGAGGACACAATTCCTAAAAGGAGTGGTGAATGTAATGCCCCAAAATTTTGAGGAAAATCATTTTAATAAAATAATTCAGTTCTAAAAATATTTAGATAAAATGTTGAAGGATTTCTTGATGAAATGATATGCAAGAGTAAGTGTGCACGTTCACACTGGAAATGGCACAAGGAAAAGGTTTAAGATCTCTGGAAAAAAAATAATGATAATAAAATAAATAAACAAAGGAAGAAAGCATTTCAAATATGATTTTGAAATGTGAATTAATTAAACCAACTAAAACATGTTTTTCTGTATACACACTGAAATTAAAAATATATTAGTATATTGAAAAAAAATATATGAAACATATGAATAATTTTTTTTAGGAAGAAAGGAAGAATTAAATAAAATACATATATGTTTATACCCAGATCCATTTTTTTTGAAGCTGGAATATATTGGAACTGAGCAAGAAAAGCAACATTAAAATGGTATGAGATATAATAATAAGTAAGTAAGTGTGTATAGGTAAAAATAGTAAAGAGGATTTTCAGAAATGAATAGAATATAAAATATAGTAAAGTCACACATTTAACATGACTTGAGGAAGTATTCAAAAAAAAAATATATATATATAGCCACTTTTCTGGAAAAGAAAAAGGAGGAAAGTACTGACCTTAATTAACTAATATGGCCGGGGTACTAAGGATGGAAATGTGGGTACAAAATGCATGATACTGGCCAGGACAGAAATGGAATTTTATCTTGATAAAAACCCTAGTGAAAATGCTTATAAATAGGTAGTTATAACCAGAAAATCATTTTTACCCGAGTTGCTTAAAATAAAAATAAAAAGAAGAAAAGAAGAGGGGAAAAACATATTGGGACTTTTGAGCAAAGGCAGTAAGAATTTAGGTGAGTAATCTCACTAGATTCATGGCATTAAGACCTGATATGAGGCAGCCAAACTTTTATGTTGCTATTTGATACTTTCTGGTTTTTGTTGAAAATAGTTTTATTGATATTCCTTGAATGATTTTGATCTGATACAATGTTTTGTTATGGATGCTCTTTGGATGGCCTTGATATGATAAGATGTTTTATTATGGATGTGCAAGCTACTATTTTATTATATTTAAAAAAAACTAAGGCATCAGATCTTGGAATCAGGGGAAGAATACTTATATCTTATATAGAATCATGGCAAGTAAATCTCAACAAAGAAAATAAAATAAGCTGCAATATATATTGTATAAGTGCTGAGGCTTTAGAAAAGATATTAAGGATGCAATAGAAATTTCTATGTGCTGAATCCCTGATTTAAAATAGCAAAAATCTACAAGACAAAAATTATGATTCAGCTAGATCTTGAATCTGGTTCAATCATAGTTATTTGCAGATCATAATAATTCATTATGCCATGTTCTTATTCTCAGTATAAATATTCTTGTACATAATTAAAAGACAAAATATATGTTAGCAGTATCCTTGAAAATAATTATTTGTTTGGAAAAATATGCTTGCAGTATTACAGGGGTGTTTCAATGAACACAGTGACATGTTCACTTATCTATCTGATGATAGGATTAAATAAATACAAATTAGTAAATGAACTAGGAATTGTAAGCCAAGAAGGCTGCTGGAATTCTTGTCATATTTGAAGTATGCAAGTTTGGCACATGGTTTGTTTAAGCCCTGAGATCTTTGTGTAATGATGTGAATTAGTTCATTGCAATGTGTCCTTGTGATTCCTTGATAGTAGATGAGGCTAGGATTAAAGTGGTATATTGTAAAGGCTAGGCAAAGGTATGAAATAAGAATATGCGTATTTCTTAGACAGTTGATTTGGAACCAAGAGTATCCCAGGGCATCTGATTGCTGCAGATTGATGTGAATGCTTGTATAGATATGCTTGTGCTAATGGTTAATTTATGATGTCATTGCATTTGCATAACAGCTTATCTGAAGTATAGTAATATAGTTGAATTAAGAAATTGCTTAAGCAATTGGTTAGTGCTTATGTATCATTTAATTGCTTAATATCATGAATATATTGATGTTGCTCATACCAGATCATTGATCTGACCGTTATTTGCTCATGGCATATTGGGTGTCTCAATTCAAACTGAGGCAACCACCAATGCTTTTTCAGGGGATGCAAGACATAAGTAGGAAAGAAGATTATGGCTAATGAGAAAAATGGAAGAGCATGCTTGTTAGTTTTAATAAGAGCATAGGATGATTTATCTGCATGTATTCATGAAAACTTATGTTTTTAAAACTTCTTGTTATGTAATGAATTTGCTATGTTGGTTTAAAATGGATGTTTTCTGTTATATTTTGTTATGTATTAAGGTTTGAGAATTTAAAGATTATTTGAGTTATGAACAAGAGAACAAGTTTAGAGTATTATCTACCAAAATATGAAAAAAAAAATATATACTTGAGCAATTAACTAACACATTCTATTCTTTGCATTAATCAATCTGGTGTTATTTAAAAGCATTAAGTTTGGGATAAAATATGGTTTGACTCGGGGTAATCCTTCAAGTATTTTGTTACCTTTATTGGAAAATTTTGTAAAAGAATTCAAGTCCATTATGAGCTGTTTTGAGAAATGTATATATTTTAAATAAGGCATCAAGTAGTTTGCATATGAATAACATTTTAAGAGACATGGTTGATGTTTGTTTGGTTGATCATATTGGTCTGCAATTCAGTAGTGAAATGTATTACAAAACCTCTTGTAAATTTAACAAGTGCATAAACCAAAACTTCTTTTCAAATGCTACACACATATGTGCATTTAGGAACTGGTTTGTATTATCAAACCAGAGAACACTCTGCAATCAAACCTGGCTCACCAAAAATCCAGGGATTGCGCCATTTACAAACACTTTCAGAAAGATTTAGAAATCAATATGCATGATAACCAAACGTGGGTTGATTAATGGGATAAGTTAAAAACATATGAATCTCAAAGAAAAGATTATGAGCCAAAATGATATAAGTATATATCATTTTCTGGTCTTAATCAGATATCAAACATCTGAACTGTACAAAAATAATAATATAATCTCAAGCATTCAGAGATTATCTTGTCAAGATAAATTATTGATAAATCTTAATTTTGAATAATTAAAGTTATCAAAATAAATAAATATGAGCAGGATCTACTCATATATTATAAGTATCAAAGACATGAAAATCAATAATGGGATGAGAAATTCAAAATTCAAACCAAACAGAATATGCTCTTGTTTACAAAATTTAAATATATGTATACTCTGATTTAAACAAGAGGGACATATACATCATCATATGTATATGTATATTTCTATGATTAAATTAATATACTTATATTAATATGAATTTTAAATCCTGGACAAATTGTTTGAAAAGAAAATGACTCTGAGAATGTTAATTATAGGAATGTAAAAAAAAATTCACCAAAAATTAAGACAAATCTGGAGGGTCATTTCAATTAGTCAAACCGAAAGGCATGACTAACCATTAAAATAACCCATTCTCAGTACGGAAAGCAGTCTTCGGAATACTTTCCTTAGCAACTCTAAGCTGGTGGAAACCTGTGGCAAGATCAAGCTGAGAGAAAATAGTAGCACCATAAAGCTGGTCCAACATATCATTGATGCAAGGCATTGGATATATGTTTTTCATAGTGAGCTTGTTCAGCTCGCTATAATCAACACACATCCGGAGAGAACCATCGGACTTGGTGACGAAAACCACCACCGCTCCCCATTTGGAGTGGCTAGGTCTGATCAGGCCCTTGGAGAACAAGTCCTCAATTTGCTTCCTTAACTCAACCTTCTTACGGGGTGCCATTATTCTAGGAGGAAGAACTACAGGTCGAGCTCCAGGAATAAGATCAA
Source organism: Allium fistulosum (assembly GCA_030737815.1). Taxonomy (NCBI): domain Eukaryota; kingdom Viridiplantae; phylum Streptophyta; class Magnoliopsida; order Asparagales; family Amaryllidaceae; genus Allium; species Allium fistulosum. The sequence goes on from CM060904.1 coordinate 812,841,479, forward strand.
TACGGAAGTCGATTTCCCGCTTAGGGGGTAAAGCAGTGACTTCACCAAATACATCGGGATAAAGTTTGACCACACGAGTCGACTGAAGATCAACAGGAGAAGAATCCAGAGAATAAATAAAGCTGCCAGCAGAATAATCATGAGGCATACGACACTGAATAACCAAAGGATTTCCCTGATCATCCTCAAGAGAAACAATTCGGGATTTACAAGAGATATGAGCATCATGCCTCTTAAGCCAATCACCTCCAAGCAACAAATCAAAAGCATTGAAACCAAGAACATTGAAATCACCAGAGAATTTATGGCCAGAATAGAGGAGTCTCACTTGCTTATAAATCCTATTAAGGTTCGCGGGACCGCCAATAGGATTTTTAACACACAAAGATATAACAGCATACACAGGAGAAAGAAGATGCTCAAAATTATCACAAAGATCCACAGAAATAAAACTATGTAAAGCTCCAATATCAAATAAAACACGAACAAGATGATTAAATAAAGAAAAGGTGCCCTGGAGAGTACCTTGGTTATCACTAGGAGCAGGAGTAGGTGCAGGTGGAACAGGTAAAGAAGCAGAGGTAACAACAAAAATACCAGATGGCTTGCCTTTCTAATACAAAGGACAATCATTCTTGAAATGACCAGGCTGCAGACAGACATGACAGAGATTGTTCCTGGTATTCTGAGGTGGAGGAATAGCAGCACCAACTGAAGTAGGGCAACTATTTGCATAGTGTCCCTTCTGATCACACTTGAAACAGGTAATGGTAGATAGGTCGATAGGCTGCCTATGAGAAGGAGAAGATGAGGATCCCAATCCTGGATGCTTGAGCCAATTCTTCTTCTGCTGATGGAAATTTGGCTTTCTCTTCCTAGAGTTAGCAGAGGAAGGCTGAGATGAAGGAGCAATAGCAACAGCAGGACCCTTGGAAGTAGGGTTCTCATAACGAATAGCCATATCCATAAGCTCGGTGAAAGTGCAATGAACATGAGAAATGAGACGATCATAGAACTCTGGGCGAGCTCCAGCTATGAACTTTTTGTTCTTCTTAAGTTGGGTGTCAATAAGGCCAGGACCAAACTTGGAAAGTTCATTGAACTTCCGCTCATACTCAGAAAAGGACATGGTACCCTGCTTGAGATCCATAAACTCACGATAAAGCTGAGATTTCTCGGCTTCTGGCATCCATTTTGCCACAAAAGCCTCCCTGGAAAGAAGATACAGAAACAAAACTTAAGATAGATTCAAAAGAAAGGAAATGGGAACAAAATTCAACATAGCACAAAGGATACCTAAACTGCTCCCACGAAATATCACCCTCGTTAGTGTGAGCTGTAACAGACTCCCACCAATCCAAGGCTGACTCTTGCAGCTACCAAGCTGCTAACTGACGCTTCTGGGCATTAGAAATCTCGAGACCAGTAAAGATCCTCTCTAAACTCCATAACCATTGCTGGGCTTCAATAATGCTCTCTGAACCGGTAAACTTGGTACCACCAAGTTGAGAGTACAGAGAACAGTAAACCTAACAGGTGCAGCAGGTTGAGGAATTGGGGCAATACCACGACCCTTACCTCTGGCATTTCCACGATTCATCCTGAAAAATCAAGAATGAATTTTAGGACAAAGGTAACGAGAAGACAAAGATAAGATAAGACAAGATAAATTCACTTGGATGGATATCCTAAAGAAAGAAAATACTAACAAGGTAGATACGAAAGGAAGGAAGTTTAGAAAATTTGCTTTTAAAACAAGAAAATTTTATATCAAAATAATCTTTGAAAAATCATTTTAAAATCATTTTATACTTTGAAAATACGTTCTCTCACAAAGAAATGATTCTGAGGTTGATTTCACTCATTCTAGGGTATTTCTACCCTATCTCTAATGAGTTTTTGCTCCTTAGGCTAAGGTTGCCTAAAAACCAAAGCTCTGATACCAAATGTAACGACCCACTATTTTGCACCATTCAAATCGACAATAAAACCACACATGTCAGACTTGAATAATACAAAACAATAGATTGTAATAAATTTGGAGCAAATAAAACCAATCACAGAATCACAGACACAGAATAACTCGCAGCGGAAAATAAATAAACAGTGGTTCCTGAAGCCAGTACAATACATAGTCTCAAAACAGATTCAAAATACATAGTCTGAAAAACAGATACAACAGAAGTCTGAATACATAAGTATAGTAGAAATCCAAATACATAAGTCTCTAATACAAAGCTGACATAGAAATACTGAATGGAAATAGATAGCAACTAAATAAAAGATGATCTCCAGCAGTCCTAGCTCTAGAAGGTGAAATCCAAAGCTGATACTCAGGCTGACCCGAGCGTAAAGAAAAACACAAAACACTCGAGTCAGGACATACATACTTATACAATGTAAACCAACTCAAGTGAACTGTAATAAAAGGTACAAGTAACTTAAAGAATGCTTGGGATCGCCCATTCTTTAAGGATCCGTTAAACTATCTACTATGTAGTAATATTCGCTATTATAATAATGTCCAATAATAAAATAAACTTACTTTTAAATAGCATTAAGGCTTTACATTTTCCACCTTAACACGTAATAGTCCTAGTAGTCTATCCAGTATTAGCATACTCCCAAATCGGGGCTACCATCAATACTCCACATGCTACGGCACAAATCCAAACTCGTAGTAAAGCTCGATATGGTAGGTGACACTGCACAACTAGGCAATGCCAGGGTAGATATACCAATTATGCATCTGGGCTGGTGGAAACGCATAGCAGCCACTACCGCCCACCTCGAGCCACGCTCCCAAAATCAAGGGGTGCACCAAATCAATCACAAAAGTAATAGAATGGTATCGAAGAAGTGTGTCCGATCAATGGTGCTACCTCATTGGCCCGTCAATCGCTCCTGTTTTAGCCACCTTACGCCAACTCACGGGAGTCGGGTCCACGTATATACCTCAATAGGATCGTCGCCACCATCCTACTTCATTTTGGAATCTCCACCGCGTACACAGTTGTTAAAGTGGTTTTCAGTATCGACAAAGAGTATGTCCATATCCGATCCCGGTCTCTTTAACAACCAATCGTTATTATAACCCGTGGTTATACATTTTAAATTGGTTTACATTTCAAATCAAAATACATCATTTAAACCATTTAAAAGTAAAGTCATTATACTTACAAATCAAATATTCAATTCCTAAAAATTTAGCACTTTTGAAGCTTGTTTATTTAGTTAAATACTTCAAAACATTGAAATTTCAGCATTCGCAGCACTTAGAAAATGCTGCGGTAAGTTATATTTGAAAACAGTTCATTTCAGCAAAGACAACATTTATATACTGCTGTAGTAATTCAATTACATTAGAAAACGTCATTTCAGCCAACTGCAGCACTTATCAAGTGCTACTGTAGCCTTTTTTTTAGTTTCAGATTTTAGATTTTCTTTCTGCAACCACAGCACTTACCAAGTGCTGCAGTACCCCTTAGTTAATTTAGCCTTTAGTTCATTTGCATCAACCACAGCACTTACAAAGTGCTGCAGTATCTTTTACTTCAGATTTTAAGTTAATTTCAGAAATGATAACATTTCTGAAGTTCTACTAATTCAATTTCCAGATTTATAATAAAATTTCAGAAACAAATAAACTTCGATTTTAATCATTTTAACTTATAAAAATCATATTTTTCCACTCAAAATGTTCATTTGAAAACCCTTTAACTTATGATTTTTATAAAGTAAAATTTTCATAATTAAATCCAAAATTTTCAATAATTTACTTATTAAATCTAAGTGTACAATTTTCTTATTCTTTGCATTTTTTTAACAATTAACTCAACACTTAAATTTAAATTACCATTTCAAAAATAAAACTTAATTTCCATTTTATTTTCTTAACTTAAACTTTCATTTTAAACCAAATCACAAATTTCCAAATTAAGTTATATTTCAAATTACAATTTAATCATTTATTTATTTAACATTATTAACTTATAGAAAAATGACTAACCCTTTAATAAATCATTTTAAATTCAATTTAAATCAAATTATCATATTTTTATATTTAAAAATACTTAAAATTTTCCAGAAAAATATATAAAATAACCACGGGTCTGTATAATATTTTCTAACCTAAGTCAAGTGATACAGATAATATATCATTTCAATCCGTAATTTACAAAGAAAATCCAGGTTCTATCATTTCAAACCCGCAATCCCAAGTCAAATAAAATAAATAAAAATCGCTCAGGCCTATCATTTCAGCCTATAACGATTTTTTTCTATTCTAAAGTCCGTTCGGGTATGTATCATTTCAACCCATAGTGATTCTATTCTACATGGAACTTGTAGTGTGAGAAATAGAAATAAATAAACAGTAAAAAAAAAATAACATATCAGGTGATGTGACAAGTTTATAACAAAGTTTAACATCATATAATTCATATCACAGGCAAGTATAACATGGTATAACAATTCTACACATTCACTTGTTATCATTTCACAATTCTATAAGTATGAATGTCAAGCGTGAATAACTCACCTTTTCAAGTTGGAGTTTGCAAATCAAAACACACAAATAAATCCCGAAAGCACGACGATACAACACGACTTTTGATTCAAGTGGAGAGAGTGCCAAGATATTAATCTTGTATACAACAAATAAACAAAGCAATATAAATATATATTCAACAAATATAACTTGAAACAAAATGGAAATAGAATTAACAAAGAACATCACCAAGCCTTTAAATCAAAATTTCTTGACAACTACTCCATGGTTTGCTCGGCCATGATGTTATAGGTTTGGCCATGGTTCTAATTTGAGGAACAAAGCTCGGGTATGGGTCAATTTGGCATGGCTAGCATAGGGAATGTGAAGAGAATGGAGTTACAAGCATGGAATGTTAAAGGACAAGGCATAAAAGAGGAGTTTTGGGTTGCATCTAGGCTCGGCCTATGGTCAATATGGCTCGGCCATGTGCCACTACATGTCAGGTCAGGTGATGTGGAGGCCAGTAGTGATGGTCACGGCGGCTGGTGGTGGAGCTAGAGGTGGTGGCCGAGGCAAACTATGGGATGGTGATGGGATAAAGGCTCGGCTATGCATTGTTTGGAGTTTAGGCAAAGTTTTTGTGGTGGTTGCTCAACCTAGTGGTCACGGCCAGGTCTGGACAGAGGGGTAGGGTGGTTAACCGTGGATCATGAGGGGGAGGAGATGATGGTGGTGGTCGGTGGAGGTAATGGTGGTTATGGCCGAGCAAAACTAGAGAGAGGAGCAAGGCAAAATCAATAAAAATGAAGAGAAAGAGTAGGAAAAAGGAAGCCATTAACTTATAATTTTTTCAGAAATGAGAATAGCCGTGAGAATGAGGATGATGGGAAGTTTTCACGTGATTAAACAATAAGAAATGTACGACTACAAGGAGAAAATGAAAGGCCAGGCAAATGAAAAGACAAGCAAATGAAAAGTCACAAGTTTTAAAAGCTTTTCTCTTTGAATTTCCACTTTCTTTTAATTCAGTATAAACAAATAAAAATCAAGTAAATAAAATAAAAGATAAAACAATATAAAGTAGAAATGAAAATAAATAAATAGTCTTAGGAAAAATAGAAAATAAATAAAGAAAATAGTTTGTTATAATGAAACTAGAATTAAAAATTGTAAACAAAATACAACTACTAGTGGAAAATTTCAACTACACTTTAAAATGTTTTTAGAAATAAAATTTTGAAATGAAATCTAATTTAAAAATATTTGGAAAAATCTTGGGTTGTTACAAGGAGGGAAAACAAAAATTCTGATCGGGATGATATAGTCTTTTCAAGTGCAAAGAGAGAGGACATATTCTACATAAATGTCCTAGAACGAAGAAGAAACCGAGGATTAAAAAGAAGACAATGGGCTGCTACCGATGCAAGAACCTAAGACATAAAGTCAAAGATTGTCCTAAATTAACTTGCATTTGGTGCTTCCAAGGGAAACACTTAATGAAGGACTGTCCAAAAATGGAAATGGTTAACTTAGGCCTCCGTGATAAAACACCGTCTACTTCAAAAGGAACCCAAAAATAATATATATGGCAGTTCAAGTATCTATATAATGGTAGTGTGTGATAGGTTGTATTCCCTATGGAGTTATCTATAAAGTTTGTAATACAGGTTAGGGTTAGAAATGGATGTATAAATACGATGTTAATTAATAAACTTTTCTTTAGATTATCCTCTCGAAGCACTTCTTCTATCTTATATCCGACCAAATTTAATAAGATATTTTGAAATAAAAAGATTAGATAATATAAAGAAGTGTCTTTATAAAAAGCGTTTAAATTAATAAATTATTTAAGAATATATTTTATAAAAGTATATTGTATAAAATAAAGTGTAATTAGCAAAAATAAAAAGATGTTTGAGAAAGATGGATTTGAGAATTTATATCCTAATGTTTTGAAAAAGTATAAAAGGGAAAGTTATGTAATATAAAATAAGTTTAGAATTAAATTTATAATGAAACATATTAACAAAGAAATTTCAAACGAAGTTTGGGATAAATTTTTTAATATTATATTCCTAATAAAAGATAAACGGTTCTTTTGGAAAAGAGATAGAAATATTTTATGTATAAATATTTTTAAGAAATAAAGGGTTTATAAAGGTATTTAAATAAAAGTTTTATGAGATGTTTTTATAAAGATTTGAAAAAGATTAAATAAGTTTTAAGTAGATTATTTTGTCGCACGATTTTGACCTAAAAACTCGTGTATGGAACTTTGAGGCGTTTACACTGGTTCGAAAAAGGATTTATCATTCGATTCTTGACGATGAACATTGATGAGAGTTTATGATTAGGTTCTTGAGTTTTCTATCATAGTTGAGAACTATGCAAGCAAAACTAAATCGGAAGGCCTGATCAGAGTCCGCCCTAGAGGATTGAGGGATCAATACTAGATCGAAAGTAAAGTTGTGGATTCAAATAAAAGATCATTAGATGTTATGGATGATCTATGTATATCATATAGAATCGAGTCTATAAAATAATATTTTGGGTAAGGATTATCGAGTTTTTATTTTTGTGTAATTTCGGAGACGAAATTCTTTTAGGGGGAAGAACACAATGATCCGTAATTTAACCACTTTGAAAATGGAATATTTAAACGATTTTAAATATTCAAATATAAAATTTTCAAACTTAAATAATCATATTTTATGTGATAAATAAGAATGGTGAACTTATTTTAGAATTGGTTTACAAAAATAGAGATTTTGGGAGTATTCTCATAAAGTCGACAAAAGCCGGTTTTCGATAAAACTGATATATAGTCAAGTAATTGTTTTAAAAGATAAATAACCCATTTTAAAATTATTACATAATGAAAATAATTGACTGATAAAAGTTTTATAACTATACATATTTATTTTATAATGATTGACAAATTTCATCGCACATTGACAAATCAATGTCGTATTTTTGCGAATGGATTTTGATATTGTTTTATAAGTCAAAATATACTTGTTTTAATTAATTAAAGATAATAAGAAACTTAATTTCAAGTTTTTTTTACATAAATAAATAGTTTAACAAAAAGGTCAAAAATGTGACCCTAAAACATTTTGTCAAAAAATCAACGTTTTGTTTAATATAAGTTATCGCAACGTTGTTGCACCTTTGTTAACATGTTTTAACACACACACACAGACACACACATAGATATATATATATATATATATAATCAAGTTTACTTTTACTAAGTGTCACTAGAAAATTCTAGAATGTCATTAGGAAAAGTAAGTAAGGTAATTAAAAAAGTCAAAAAGCAAACATCAAATCAATCTCATCAAAAACAAGGCAAATCTTCACCTTAATCCACTTTTCCATCCAAATACATTCCTTAAGTTTTACGTGAAAATGACATAAAGTAATGAAGTGATGGATGATGGTAACTGTTGAAAAAGTAAGTTTACTTTAAAGTTAAGGAAGGGTATTTGGTAATTTGGTAAGGGATTAATTTGGTTACTTACCACTTCTTTCTTTTCCTATAAATACACAAGCTTTCCTCTCATTTTATCACACACATTCACTTCTTCTTCTTCTTCTATCTTTAAGCTATTTTAATGGCTTCTTCTTCTCTTCTTCTTCCTTACTTACTTTTTTAAAATCATATCAAACCAACTCCAAACTCCACCAAACTTTGCTAAAGAACTTAGAATACCATTAAAACAAGATTTAACATCTAAAAAGTTGGCGAATGATGAAGAAAAGGGTAGAGCATGGTGAGGTCGAATCTATTTAGGAGGAATGAGCAAGTTTGGAAAGCTCCGGTGTAAGAAAAAGAGAAGGAAGTGCCGTCGGTTTCATTCCAAGGAAATATGTGAAAGTTTGAAGTACTGCGGAAGCTCTGTCCGATTTTCTGGAGCTTGAAAAGGAGGGAGCATTTGTGATAGTAAGTACTCATAATGATATGAAAATATAATATATATTGGATGATTAAATGTGTGATTACTTGGTTGAATTTACTTGTTTGAATATATGGATGTTAATATGAATGATTAATTGGTTTGATAAATGATAAGAGATGTAACGACCGGGATTTTTGACCCTCGAAAATCGACAATAACACGTCTATTGTATTACATGCCAAGAAATCGAACGTTGGAAAACCCGATTGTTAGGGGAAAAGAAAAAGAAAGATAGAAGAAATAGAAGCAACACATAAAATCTCACAATCGCAGCGGAACAATATTTAATAGATAATAATATATCTTTATACAAAAAGAACTATAACTATTATTATACATACCACCATCAGAGTAGAACAATCAACAAATCAATTCTAGACAGTTAAAATAACTTGTCCTCACCAGTGCTGACTATACACCCTGACACACACAGCGGAATATAATCAAGTACGTGGAATACGTCTCTATCGTCTAGCTCGTCTCCTGAGTTCCGTAGCATCCTACCCTGAATGTGTAATACTCGGTCTGACTCGAGCATTATTAAAAAATAACACCCAAGTCAGTCTGGAAATCCAGCGTGAGAAAACACACTTAATTTGAATTATTAATGTTAACAAAATCCTTTGAAATCAAAAAGGTATCTCGTAAGACCACGCCACACATAAATATGATGGGTTTTTACCTTACGATAACCAAAACATTTTATATCAAAATCATCTGACATCATAATAGTGTCTATAGAAAGTAAATTAGAAAATAAATGAAATGCTTGCATCTCACGTTTCAACATAATTGGTATACAATCAAAACAGGACGCGCTTATTGGAGAATGGATTCCATACTATGAACCAAGTAAGGAACTACCTCCGATGAGTGCATCTCTAGACAAATGCACCTGGGTCTGACAAGAACATCTTGTCCCCTACCACATAGAATCGGCTAGCACTTGACAACTAGTACCGAATATGTCATCACCCCGGTCTTCCGACCTTTTTGAGATCTCATGCACAACCAAATCCATAATAATGTATGTGTAGGGTATCTAGAAAGATGATGACATACCCTAATGCGAGCGACCCACTTAGCCCTGTTGCATGCCCTGTTTTGGTCATTTCCCAGTTGATGAGGCTTGAGGCCACATTTAACTTTTTGAATAGCATTCATACTTGGAATGCTAACACTCCCTTCCAAGCAACAATGCAATGATAGCATTCATCCATACAAGTTGTCCTGGGTTTGGACAAACCAATCTCTTCAAAGATCACCGTCTTCATTAGCTTCACGATTTCACAATTCGTAACGCACAAATCAGATCGAAGTGGTTTTCGGATAATTAAATCCGATCCCGGTCACTTTGAAACGATCAACGAATTTGGCCAGATTTGATAGTCGGTTATTTAACTATCAAATTACACACATAAGCAGACGCTAGGCCCAAATTATAAATTTTTCAAAATATTTATTTCAAAATATCTTTACAAAGATATATATATATATATATATATAACCCCTTCCAATAGTTCAAATTTGAAAACTTTCCTGAATACTTCTATTCGTAATAGAATATTTCCAACACTTAGAAATATTTCCAATTCCAATTTGCAATCCATTACATAGAAAAATATTTCTATAATAAATCATTTCATAGTTAGAATATTTCAAAATCATTTAATCCAAATACTTAGGAATAACTTATAAGTCTATTTTCCAAAAATCACTTTTGATATTCTATACTTCAGAATCATTCCGTACTTATCTCATAAATTCCCGGAATTTTATTAATCCCATTTACAATTCCTAAATATATCGATTATACTTATTTATAATCCAACTAACACTTTATAACTTCTTTATTGAATTCAAATTCATTATTGAAGTTTTCGAGTTTAATTATTTTGGAAATTTCCTAAATTTCCAGAAATCCCATTATAACACTTAATTATACGATCACATCCGTTTAACAAATCTGGATTACGATCTCGAGAGTACTTTATAAATAATTTCCAATTACTTACTTTTAAACTATATACATAATAATAATAAAATTTCAAAGTTATGGTTAAATAATTATTTAAAATATTAAACACTTTTTAAAATAAACTTCAATAACCACTTCCAATTTATTTATAAAATTTCTAGTCGATTTACAAACTTATTTATAAAACTTAGAATTTCATTTTAACAAATTTAAATATTTAAATAACTAACTTTCTGAAACTTAACGCTAAAAGATTTTTAAATTACCTAGTTTAATGATTAAAAGTCCAGCTGTGATGCCCCATTTCTATACTCACGCTAGCCAAGAACACTACTGGGTAATGCTGTCCAATAGCGCGAAGAATAAGGCTGTTGAGGAGCAACATTTGTGCAATTACCTTGTGCGAGCACCGATATGTCAGATAGTATAACATGCATTTCATATCAAGAGGAAATCCGACATACCGATACAAACTCAAAGCTACTACACAGTGGCTAAGTGGACCTCAGAAACAAATATAGAAATAAACATAACATAAATCAGTCACAGATGTTCATATCTCATAGGCGGAAACAGATATGAATATAACACATAAAGTGTACATCAGAGTAGTGGTCATATAAGATCCACAATATCACAAAAGAATAGATACAAGTGCTAGACAAAAGAATAAGTATACATCAGGGAGTCTATATCTCGAATGTATAACAACAAAAACTACAAATGTAATGTAGTTTGACAAAAGTCAGAAGATGATCCCAGATAAGGAGTCAAGCAGAAGCACCTGAAACATCTCGGCCTGACCTGAGTATTATTTAATAAGAAAATAATAAACGGATCAGTCTAGCTATAAATATCAGATAAAGGAGTGAGATATAAGCAGAGATATAATAAGAACGTATGATAACAATAATGTCATACTAGAACAAATATGATATAAAACAACAACAAAATCATACAACATCTCATAAATCTCAAAGCACCAAAAAGAATATCATATTCTTTATTTTATTCACCATACCACAAATATTGACAAACATATCATTGCCAATCACATAAAGAGGTGAAACACAATTTCAAGAAATCATCAAATAGAAATCCAGAAATCACAAAGGGGGAGGCCTATCACAAATGGGAGAATGAAAACTCACCAACACGTGTATCACAAACGGAACGCTATTCCATGGTCGCTAACCATAAATTTTGAGCCGAAGCTCCACAAACGGTCCGAAGACCACGAGTCGCTACCCCACCAAATTGAACCGAAGTTCTACAAAACGGGGTTTAGTCTCCTTCGCAGACAAATAGACATCGCACATCGCTAGTCTAAATCACAAAATGATCATCATCGATCAATAAAAAGTGTGAATTACACTAAGCCAGTAAATATAAGAGTTCAGCTTCATGTCCCATAACCACTAGCTTAACTTAAATATTTATGAACAACTTGTAGATTTCCACTCGAAAATTGTCACAGGATTTTCAATCGAACAAGTCCATAAATTAACTGACGAAGTAAACGCAAGCGTTTCATACCACTTGTTTTGCTAAGCCGTTTAATTAGATTTTCTCATACGAATGAGGTAAAGGTTTGTATATACTAATAGGTTAGAAAACGATTTTATAAACGAGCTTTGTATTAAAAACAGAGTTGAAATCATTTTAGTAAAAGAGTTTGAATATTTACTACTAGTATAGAAACCTTTGTAATTTAAAGTGACAAGTCACAGAAATGATTGTAGAAACAATCAACCATCAAAAATTCACATATGAAGACGTGAATCAAATCCAGATAAATCGATACCGAATCCATCAAAAATGGATAACCACAAAAATCCCGAATAAGAAGTCATCAGAGAAGATAATAAACGACAACAACAAATCAGAAATCACGAATCGATAAAAATTGGAAATCAAAACAAAATACTCAATTTTGCTAAGGTAATCAGGTCAGTCGACTGAACCAGGTGGTCAGTCGACTGACACAGGGATACAATTTTTGTATCCCCAGGGTCAGTCGACTGACCCAGATGGTCAGTCGACTGATACAGACCCAGGCAATTTCCTGGGTCTGGTTCAGTCGACTGAACCTGCTCTGAAGCATTTTCTATGTTCTGGTTCAATCGACTGACCCAGATGGTCAATCGACTGATACGGACCCAGGCAATTTCCTAGGTCTGGTTCAGTCGACTGAACCTGCTCTGAAGCATTTTCTATGTTCTGGTTCAGTCGACTGAACCTGCTTCAGGAGCATATTCAGTCTAGCCCCCTTCTGGGGCAAGTCCGATAACACGGATGGAAGCGAACGAACGAGCGACTTCGACTGAGGATTTACGCCAAACGACAACCCAGCCTTGTATGGCCCTCCGAAATGCTCCACTAACGTGTTCAAACATCAAAGATTGGATTTTTTTATAAAAATTGGATTCCAAAAACCAAAAATTGAAAAATTCACTAATTCGATCCAAATCAAAAGCAAATGTACATAAATGAGTGTTAGGAATTCATACCCGACAACAACAATATCTATAGAAATAGATGTGAGTTTAAAAACTCACCTTTAAACCGGAAAACGATGAAGGAGAAGCTTGAATGCAATGGAAGATCAACTTCTCTTCAACCTCAACTCAAGAAGCTTGAATCTAAGGTCAAAAGAAGAACATTTCCTAAATTAGGTTTAGGAAATTTCTAAAATTAAAGAGAGAATGAGTTGGAGAAGAAGAAGGAGATACTTACCTTAGCTTCTCTTTGAATTTGGAGCAAGAATTTGGTTTTGCAAATGAGAACTAGGGCTTGGAATTTCTAATTCCTATATTCTTCCCCTATTTTCAGTTTTGCTTAAGTGTTTGAGAAAATAGAAATGAAGTGAAGAGGAGAGGAGGGGGCTGAACTAGGTTATAGAGAGAGTTGGGGTGAAACCCAAACCCAAAGCCCAATAGAAAATAGCAAAATTCAACTTACTCCAAATATATCGATGTTTATACTTAAAAAAGTCGCAAACACGGTTTTGGAATCAATGGAAGTGGTCTCGAGTCCCAATTCGACTGTTTGCAATAAGTAGCTTTTTAGACCTTAATCCGATTAACGATTCTATATTTAAATAAAATATTTAAATATTCAAAACTTTAAAATATGCGGGTTGTTACAGACTCACCTCCTTAAATGAATTGCGTCCTCGTAATCTTTAAGAAATAAATAAGAAGTAACAACAACAAAAGCATATTAACACAAAAAGAAGAAATTTGAAATAAAAAGTTCACCTTAAGGAGCACGAGAGAGCAAGTCCGGATGTGTTCGCTCGATGAATTATCTGGATTCCCAAGAGAAATCCTTAGGATTTGAGGACCATTGAACTTTCACAAGAGGAACATCTTTATTTCGAAGGCGTTTAACCTCCAAAGCAATGATTTGAATAGGATGTTGCTCATAAGTCAAATTAGGCGAGACTTCAATTTCTTCAATAACACTGCGCTCAAGAACAGAATCGGAATCTCGAAGGCATTTCCGTAGTTGAGAGACGTGGAATACGTCATGAATAGCAGAAAACTGAGCCGGTAATAAAAGGCGATAAGCCACAGAACCAATGCGTTTGGTGATGGGAAATTGGCCAATATATCGGGGTGCTAATTTTCCCAATCGACTGAAACGCACAACACCCTTCATAGGTGAAACATGGATAAACACAAAATCTCCCACAAAAAATTCTAATTTCCTTCTTCGATTATCGGCATAGGATTTTTGTCGACTTTGAGCTTCTTTCATCCTATGACGAATAAGGTCGATCTTTTCTGTGGCATCACGAATAAAATCTGGACCTAAAACCAGCTTCTCAATGGCTTCAAGCCAACACGAAGGAGATCGGCATGGCCTTCCGTAAAGTGCCTCGAAAGGAGCCATCCCAATACTAGATTGGAAGCTATTATTATAGGAAAACTCAACAAGAGAAATATGATCTTCCCAACTTCCACCAAAATCAAGAACACAAGCACGAAGGAGATCTTCAAGAGTTTGATTCACACGCTCGGTTTGTCCATCGGACTGAGGATGATAAGCGGTGCTAAAATTAAGCTTTGTTCCCAAAGCTTTTTGAAGATCTTTCCAAAATCCACTTGTAAACAATGGATCACGATCGCTAACAATAGAAGTAGGAACTCTATGCAATTTAACAATTTCCTTGACATAGAGTTTAGCCAAAATAGGTACGGTCCGATTGGACCGAATGGGAAGAAAATGGGCGGATTTTGTAAGTCTATCTACTATCACCCATAGGCTATCATGGCCTAAACGAGAACGGGGAAACCGTCAATAAAGTCCATGGAAATTTGATCCCACTTCCATATTGGATTTTCCAATGGTTGCAATAACCCACCAGGCCTTTGGTGCTCGGCCTTGACAAGTTGGCAAGTCATGCAACGCTTAACAAAGTTAGCAATATCGGATTTCATTCCATCCCAATAATAAAGTCGCTTCATATCCGCGTACATTTTACTACTACCGGGATGAATGGTAAATTTAGATCTATGAGAATCTTCTAATATGTCTTTACGAAGATCACAAATATTTGGCACGATAAGTCTACCAAATTTCCGAATACCACCACGAACATCAATATCAAAGTCTTTTAAACCTTCAATATCAATTTTATCCCTACAACTTTGGCTAAGAAGAACCAATTCGGGATCATGCATTTGAGCTTCAAGAATGCGGTCTAAAAGAGAAGGACGAGCCTCAAGGCTACATAAAACAAAAGATGAACATAAATCGGTTTCACGATCTCGAATCTCACAAGTGGACAAAGTCTCAAGATCATTCCACTCGGATATCATCATAGAAACAACCGCTTGTTGGTTACGACTAAGGGCATAGACAACAAGATTTCCCTTTTTGGGAGTATAAAGAATATCAATATCATAAGATGCAAGGAACTCGAGCCAACGTTGTTGACGCAAATTAAGTTCCTTTTGGGAAAATAAATACTTCAAAGATTTATGATCGGTGTGGAGAACAAATTTCTCACCCAAAAGATAATGACGCAAAATTCTAAGGGCGAATACGATAGCCGCGAGCTCAAAATCATGAGTGGCATATTTAGTCTCGGCAGGTTTTAGTTTCCTAGAAGCATAAGCAATAACACGTTCCCGCTGCATGAGAACGACACCCAAACCAACACGACTAGCATCGGTATAAACAATAAAATCTTGGTTCCCATCGGGAACCACAAGAATAGGAGCATCAGAAAGGAGTTCTTTTAATTTTTGAAATGAAGCTTCACATTTGTCCGACCAAATGTATTTAACTCCCTTCTTTGTCAAATTAGTAAGAGGTACGGAAATCTTAGAAAAGTCTTTTATGAACCGACGGTAATAGCCCGCCAATCCAAGGAAGCAACGAATTTCCGTCACACTCTCCGGTCTCTTACAATTTTGAATCGCTTCAATCTTTGAAGGATCCACGGAAATTACGGATTCAGAAATAATATGCGCCAAAAATTTCACACGAGATTGCCAAAAGTGGCATTTGGAAAATTTTGCTTTTAATCGATTTCTCCTAAGAGTTTCCAACACAATCCGAAGATGATTTTCATGCTCTTCCTCAGTTTTAGAATAAATAAGAATGTCATCTATAAATATGAGAACAAATCGGTCAAGGAAGTCTTTAAAAACTCGATTCATAAGGTCGACGAAATAAGCTGGAGCATTCGTCAAACCAAATGGCATAACAAGCCATTCATAAGATCCATAACGAGTACGGAACGATGTCAAAGGAATGCTATCCTCTACAATACGGAGCTAATGAAAACCGGTTGCTAAGTCTAACTGTGAAAAGACTTTAGCACCACTAAGTCGATCGAATAAATCATCAATCTACGGTAAGGGGTAATTATTCTTGATGGTGAGATCATTAAGTTTGCGGTAGTCAACGCAAAGCCTAAGTGTACCATCAGATTTCTTCACAAAATAGCTGAAGCTCCCCATGGGGAGGAACTAGATTGAATAAATTGCTTTGCTTCCAATTCGGATAATTGTTTACACATCTCCTCATTTTCTTTATTGGACATACGATAAGGAGGACGAGTAATAGGTAGAGCTCCAAGGATTAGATTAATTCGGAACTCAATTGCTCGCTTAGGTGGTAAACCTAGAACGGGCTCAAATATGTGGGGAAATTCATGAACAATGTGAATGAGATAAATGACATCTTCCTCATCATCATTATCGTCATCATGAGGATTTAGAGAATACAAGGATGCTTTCGAATTGGAATTTGGATCTTTCAGAACAAGAGAAATCTGCTTAACAGATTGAGGATGCCGAAGATATATAGTCCGCTCAGGACATAGGATATGGGCTTCATAACGGTTAAGCCAATCCATTCCCAAAATCATTCTGAAACCAAGGTAACGCATAACATGCAAATCGACACGGAAATAGTAATCACACAAAATAATTTCGACATCTTTACAAAGTAAATTGAGTGTTGCGGATCCACCGACCGGATTCGCAATTCTCAAAGAAGTCATCAAACCAATAACATTCAAAGACAAAGCATCAACAATTTCTTTTGATATAAAAGAGTGAGATGCACCCGTATAAAAAAGAACTCGAATAGGAAAATCATGAAATGTAATAATGCCATCAAGGATAGAATGATAAATACCTTGACCACGAGAAGTTTTAGCAAGGGCTTGAACAACATTTAGCTTGCCCTCCTTCTTGCTCTGAAGTTTGGGACACAAAGATATGGTATGACCCGAACTCTTGCAATAGCGGCAAGAAAGAGACTTCGGGCACTTGTTTGCATAGTGGTCCTTAGAACCACAATTGTAACATTCTCCACGACGAAATATAGGAGTATTTGCTATCGGTGTTGCTTGCTTTCTCTTTTTGTTGGGATTAGGCTTGAATTTAAGAGGTCTCTTTTTGTTGATGTTTGGTTTGACCTCAGCATCACTATCTTTATCAGCCTCTTCGAGTCGAAGAGCAATATCAACAAGCTAATCAAAAGAAACTTCCAATTTCAGAAGTAATGGCTTTTTGAGGCTCTTGTTCAAGCCATATACAAATCTCTGGTTTTTCTTCAATGGGGTATTAATGTACTCGACCCCATATTTAGATAGAGATTCGAAAGAAGCGACGTAGTCTGTCATGGAAGATTCACCTTGAACAAGGTCTATGAAGCGTCGGGCTAAAGATACTTTCTCAGCCTCCGGCACGAATTTCAACTCGAACCTTTCCCGGAATTGCTCCCAAGTAAGGTCCGCTTCAATAATTTCGGAGATCAAAAGCTCGTACCAGTCTAATGCACTTTCTTGGAGCATACTAGATGCCACTTGGACTCGATGAAGATCAATAAGATTCATGCGAGAAAAGATGTGGTCGCATGTTCGAAGCCAAGCCTGGACTTCTATAACGCTCTCGGAACCTTTGAATGGCTTTCCACCCAAATTAGCGTAGTCACTGCACAAGCGTGCAAACCCATATTTAGGGTGAGTAGGCTCAGGAATAGGTCCGACAGCTTGAGCATTTCTTACAAGATCTAGTAGTTGCTGAGCAGACATAAATACTCCATCCTGGGGAGTAGCACTAGATTGACCGGCGCTGGGACAGCCAGGTCTAACCATTTATTTTCTTTAAGAAAGAAAGAAAAGAGAAAAAAGTCAATCTCAGAAAGAATATCAAACAAACTTGATTGATAAAACAAGGCATCATAAAAAGGAATAGGATAGAACGGTACGAAGACTCGAATTAAATCCTATGGCACGATTCCTAAGAAAGACTTAGGACAATGATCCTTGCTAGATTATTCTATATCGTTCTGAAGTTTGGCTCTGATACCAAGCTGTGAGGCCCCACTTCTATACTCACGCTAGCCAAGAACACTACTGGGTAATGCTGTCAACTAGCGCGAAGAATAAGGCTGTTGAGGAGCGACCATTTGTGCAATTGCATTGTGCGAGCGCCGATATGTCAGATAGTATAACATGCATTTCATTTCAAGAGGAAATCCGACATGCCGATACAAACTAAAAGCTACTGCATAGTGGCTAAGTGGACCTCGGAAACAAATATAGAAATAAACATAACATAAATCAGTCACAGATGTTCATATCTCATAGGCGGAAACAGATATGAATATAACACATAAAGTGTACATCAGAGTAGTGGTCATATAAGATCCACAATATCACAAAAGAATAGATACAAGTGCTAGACAAAAGAATAAGTATACATCAGGGAGTCTATATCTCGAATGTATAACAACAAAAACTACAAATGTAATGTAGTTAGACAAAAGTCAGAAGATGATCCCAGATAAGGAGTCAAGCAGAAGCACCTGAAACATCTCGGCCTGACCTGAGTATTATTTAATAAGAAAATAATAAACGGAACAGTCTAGCTATAAATATCAGATAAAGGAGTGAGATATAAGCAGAGATATAATAAGAACGTATGATAACAATAATGTCATACTAGAACAAATATGATATAAAACAACAACAAAATCATACAACATCTCATAAATCTCAAAGCACCAAAAAGAATATCATATTCTTTATTTTATTCACCATACCACAAATATTGACAAACATATCATTGCCAATCACATAGAGGTGAAACATAATTTCTAGAAATCATCAAAAAGAAATCCAGAAACCACAAAGGGGGGAGGCCTATCACAAACGGGAGCTTGAAAACTCACCAACACGTGTATCACAAACGGAACGCTATTCCATGGTCGCTAACCATAAATTTTGAGCCGAAGCTCCATAAACGGTCCGAAGACCACGGGTCGCTACCCCGCCAAATTGAGCCGAAGTTCCACAAAACGGGGTTTAGTCTCCCTCGCAGACAAATAGACATCGCACATCGCTAGTCTAAATCACAAAATGATCATCATCGATCAATAAAAAGTGTGAATTACACTAAGCCAGTAAATATAAGAGTTCAGCTTCATGTCCCATAACCACTAGCTTAACTTAAATATTTACGAACAAATTGTAGATTTCCACTCGAAAATTGTCACAGGATTTTCAATCGAACAAGTCCATAAATTAATCGACGAAGTAAACGCAAGCGTTTCATACCACTTGTTTTGCTAAGCCGTTTAATTAGATTTTCTCATACGAATGAGGTAAAGGTTTGTATATACTAGTAGGTTAGAAAACGGTTTTATAAACGAGCTTTGTTTTAAAAACTGAGTTGAAATCATTTTAGTAAAAGAGTTTGAATATTTACTACTAGTATAGAAACCTTTGTAATTTAAAGTGACAAGTCACAGAAATGATTGTAGAAACAATCAACCATTAAAAATTCACGTACGAAGACGTGAATCAAATCCAGATAAATCGATACCGAATCCATCAAAAATGGATAACCACAAAAATACCGAATAAGAAGTCATCAGAGAAGATAATAATCGACAACGACAAATCAGAAATCACGAATCGATAAAAATTGGAAATCAAACAAAATACTCAATTTTGCTAAGGTAATCAGGTCAGTCGACTGAACCAGGTGGTCAGTCGACTGACAGAGGGATACGATTTTTGTATCCCCAGGGTCAGTAGACTGACCCAGATGGTCAGTCGACTGATACAGACCCAGGCAATTTCCTGGGTCTGGTTCAGTCGACTGAACCACTGGTTCAGTCGACTGAACATGCTCTGTAGCATTTTCTATGTTCTGGTTCAGTCGACTGACTTTCTGGTTCAATCGACTGAACCTGCTTCAGGAGCATATTTAGTCTAGCCCCCTTTTGGGGCAAGTTCGATAACACGGATGGAAGCGAACGAACGAGCGACTTCGACTGAGGATTTACGCCAAACGACAACCCAGCCTTGTATGGCCCTCCGAAATGCTCCACTAACGTGTTCAAACATCAAAGATTGGATTTTTTATAAAAATTGGATTCCAAAAACCAAAAATTGAACAATTCACTAATTCGATCCAAATCGAAAGCAAATGTACATAAATGAGTGTTAGGAATTCATACCCGACAACAACAATATCTATAGAAATAGATGTGAGTTCAAAAACTCACCTTTAAACCCGAAAACGATGAAGGAGAAGCTTGAATGCAGAGGAAGTTCAACTTCTCTTCAACCTCAACTCAAGAAGCTTGAATCTAAGCTCAAAAGAAGAACATTTCCTAAATTAGGTTTAGGAAATTTCTGAAATTAAAGAGAGAATGAGTTGGAGAAGAAGAAGGAGATACTTACCTTAGCTTCTCTTTGAATTTGGAGCAAGAATTTGGTTTTGCAAATGAGAACTAGGGCTTGGAATTTCTAATTCCTATATTCTTCCCCCATTTTCAGTTTTGCTTAAGTGTTTGAGAAAATAGAAATGAAGTGAAGAGGAGAGGAGGGGGCTGAACTAGGCTATAGAGAGAGTTGGGGTGAAACCCAAACCCAAAGCCCAATAGAAAATAGCAAAATTCAATTTACTCCAAATATATCGATGTTTATACTTAAATAAGTCGCAAACACCGTTTTGGACTCAATGGAAGTGGTCTCGAGTCCCAATTCGACTATTTGCAAAAAGTAGCTTTTCGGACCTTAATCCAATTAACGATTCTATATTTAAATAAAATATTTAA
This sequence comes from Allium fistulosum, assembly GCA_030737815.1. Classification (NCBI taxonomy): domain Eukaryota; kingdom Viridiplantae; phylum Streptophyta; class Magnoliopsida; order Asparagales; family Amaryllidaceae; genus Allium; species Allium fistulosum. The sequence continues at coordinate 812,862,507 of CM060904.1, forward strand.
ATATTCAAAACTTTAAAATATGCGGGTTGTTACACCTATTTCTAAAACAAATTCAACTTCTCGATAAAAATATATTTTTCAATTCCAATATAACCAACATAATATTTATAAATCTCTCTCGATTTGTCACAAAATGATTTACGTTCCCAATTTCATAAACCCCTTTCCCCCAAATTCCGAACTAGAATTCACTATTCCTTCTAAACCGATCACCATATCTCATTATAAATTCTCATTGTGAATTTATATTTCTAATTTATAATCATTTCACATATTTATAAACTTCTTCTGTAAATTTCCCAAACTCATTCCCAGTTTATCAGGTTCACACTACAAAAATCTATTTATAAATCGATTTCTAAATTTAATCCCTTTTATAAATCCATTTCTTAAATAACCCTACTATATACCAAAACCAATCAAATCTCGGTTTCTACTTACATTCCATAATTTTAAAAATCTTATTTAAAATCCAATATAACCAATTTTATATTTATTTCCAAATTTCCTTTATTCTCCCAATCTACTTAAATCTTTATTTTTAAAACCCTTTTTACATTTATACAAATATCACATAAATTTATTGTTTAAAAATCCTTTATTTACATTATTCCATCTCTATTTAAAATATCACAGAATAGTTAAGTACAAAGTCAAACCATTTATTTTATCCAAATCAATTTCTTTTAATTAATCCAAAATTCAATATAAATATTTCACTTCCTAATCGCGTTTCAATTTCCTATCAAATCCAAAAATAATATTTATAATTTTTAAAACATTAAAATTAGGGCCAATGCTACTATGACATTTAATAAAACAAACCATATTATAATCTATCACAGATTATTCAAACACATCAAATATCGCTATAAATAAAATTTAAAATCAACAAATTTTTGAGGAATCCAGTTGGATCCCTCCAACCTATTTCCCTGCATCCATAGATGTTATACATCATAAAATACCCCCACTTCGAGGGGGATATCGCGGTAATATAGGATCACCCGCTATTATGCGGGGCGCATAGGGTCTCATTCGCTCCAATCGGTGGGAAATATATCCAACTACTAATATATACACTAATATATATATATATATATAATAAACATTCAACTAATAATAATAATAATAATAATAATAATAATCAATTCATTTAATCAACCAATAAATAATTTTTAATTGCTACAAATTAATCCAGCCAACCAAATTGAGTGAGATTTACTCACCTTGATTTTATTTGTCGCTTTCACGTTCTGGTTTCGATTAAATTCGAACGCGTTCGAATTTAACTGAAATTTCTGCAAGCTCTGAACTCAACCAGTTTGATCCTATAGTAAAGATCTCGTTAATACGAACCCAACACGACTGACCGCGTCTCAATCAGACCTAATATGAACAATTTATTAAATTTTCAAGTTAACGATTAAATTTTAAACAATAGATTATATAAATTAGAAAATATTATTTACCCAATTAACACAAACCAAGCTCGCTTCTTTTACTTTCCTTCTTCCCCAAACTTCTCGATCCAAGGCTGTACACGATCACAGTATACCCAGCGTGCACGCTCCCCTGATGACACCAACGAATGATCGACGATCGAGCAAACAGACATCGCCAACGTATCCCACTCGACGAAACATACCTGCTCGACCCCACGAACGTTGACTCGAATCACCACTGGAAATCGCAACCATCCCTATCTCTTCTTATTGTAGCAAGTGTCGCGACTGCCCATAGGCACTCGACCTTCACCAAAACTTGTCCCCCGCTTCCCCTTCGCCTCGCGAGCACTATTCCGGCATCCAATCTTCGAATAAAAGACTATTACTCCACAAATCTCAAACCCAAGCCTCGAGTTCTAAACCATAGCCACTGACATTTCAGAAATTTGCATGCAACGTTCGAAAACAATTTGCAGATCGAAGACCATCTTAAACAAGATTTAAAAAAAATCGTTTTAGGATTTTATGGTTTTGTATTTAAGTGATTTCGATTTTTCTTCTTCTTACTTCTGCTGTGCTTTTAAAACGAAGAAAAATAAGCATATTTTAAAAGGAAGAGAGGTAGCAGACCATGTTGGGTGGCTGTAGAGTGGACTAGGATTGAAAATAAGGTGGCTAAACGTTGAATTTTAAATTTTAAAATATATTCAAATTTCAAAACATCTCATTAACTATAACTTAAAATCATGAACTCCTATCGAGGCATGCCGCCTGGCGTTCCTAATGTTATACCCCTATTCCGAACGCAATGGGACAATTTTCGGGACCTAATTCGATCTTATGTAGAAGATAGCTTTTTGAACCCAATTATTGGATTAAATTTTCGATTTTAATTTCAACGCGTTTCTATCTCGTACAACCAAATAGCAAATCCAATTGCCATGTAATTTGAAATCCAATAATAATACACTATTACGGATCCAATGGAACTGGTCTCATCGAAATTCGAGACTGTGCCCCGGAAGGCTATTTTTATATGTTAATCTAAACGAGATATTTTTAAAATCGAGTAAATCACTTTTAAATCCAATTTAAAATTTTTATTATCTTCATTCTTATTAATATAAATTTAAAAAGCCTTTAAATTATTTTTATCAAGCTTAAAACTCAAGATTCAATTATTTAAGCAAATTCCAATTATTTAATTCAGCAATTAAATTATCCAATAATTCATTATATTTGAAATTCAAGTTATTAAATCTGTAAAATTAACTTTTAAATATTTAAAATCAATTAAATATTTTAATTTCAAATAACCAAAATTATGCGTCGTTACATTCCTTCCCCCTTTAAAAGAATTTCGTCCCCGAAATTGCCAAGGTAAGAAGAATAGCCCAAAACTCATTAACTTTCCCCAAAACCAATTAGTTTAAATACTTTCCAAAATCAGTTTGTTGAAACCACATTACCACTTTTAAAAATTTCCAAATTCATCCATAGATTCCAAATAATATTATTTACTCAACTATTTCAAGTTATAATCCAAAATCAAATTTTAGTTATTAAAGATTTTCTTTAAAATTTTCTAACTCCTTAATTTTTCGAATTTTTTTGCCAGCGTCTCCTTTGCGCAGCTAGATCGTATTAACTACAAATCGCCACTACAGGCCCAAACCAACAAAAGAAAACAAAAGCCAATTGGCTCAGTCATAAAATAATCAAATCAACAACAATTTAAACATGTACCTTTTTGTCGGGCAATCAAAATTTTCTTCTGAAATCGAAAGTATCATATTAGCTCTTGATTTTATATACCTGCATCTTATTTACAACTGATATCCGATCATATAATTCAAAATCAGATTATTTTGCAAATTTCCATTTCCAACATTTACTTTACAAAAACCCGTACGATGTACATATATCATCTGCATGTAATATCAAATCTGATCGCTCACCCGATCACAAAAATTCACTTCTGAACTAGTATCGTTCACACGACTCTCTACTGCGACTCAAATTCAGTTCCTTGATTAGAAACCGTCAGTCTCCTTGCATAGCCATACACTATGATAGAGAATCCCAAAATCAATCAAAAATCCATATCCAGTGTTCATCGTCCAGAATCAAGTGAAAAATCCTAACTCGGATCGATATAAGGTTTTCTCGAAATTCTGTGCTCGAATCTGGATCAAACCGTAATGCGAATAAAACAATATATGTACAACTTTCGTATTTATTTCGATTGATTCTATCTATACCCAATTCCCATTTTTTCTTCATTTCATTTCCAATCAATTTTCCACAATCATTATTCACATTGCTTTATTCACATTCATTATTAACTTAGTATATTTTTCAATACCAATTATTTCTTAAGAATTTTTCTCATCAAATTTTCTTAATTCAATTATAAACATTTTATACAAAGGTTCTTATGCTTATTATCACTTCAGCACTTAAATTTATATCCACTTCTATTCAAATTCAAATTCAATTCCAAATAACTCGATTTATCTCCCAATTTTAAATATTGAATTTTATCAACCATATTTACTCACTAATTAAATTAGATAGTTCAATTAGCCCATTTCGTTAATTGTATCAAATCTCAATAAATTCCATTTCCAAAATTTATTTTATTTCGCCCCACTTAGGCTAAATTTCCTAATTTTACTTTATTAGTTCTATTCAATTCACTTAATTTGTTCACTTCATTAATTTATTCTACTACCACAATCACTTCATTTAACTTTTCTTAAGTTAAATTTTGTCTCTTATCTTAATTTCATAATTTCTTTTCTTATCTATATCATTTCTCAAATTTATAAGTTCAAAACTTATCTTTATTCATTTCATAAACACTTAGATAGAAAATTTCAGAATCTGAACACCCGGTTATATTTCAAATCAATTTGAAATCATATATATATACACACATACACATACATATCTCACTTTTATATCAAATCAAAATTTTAAATTTCTTACAATCAACAACTTGTTTATCAATACAAGACTCCATTAGCAAATCATTACTGTAGCAATCCATCACTTAGAAACTCGAAAATGAACACCGATGATGTCACGATCATCATCCAAATTATTTTCCAGCGACTGAAGTGAGTTCAGTGCTTTTATCACTTCTAAAAACCATTCAAAAATACTTCCAAAATAATACCATCATTATTATTTTTCCAAAACACTTTGGAACACATTGCAAAATTTCCGGGACTTAGATTCAAAACTTTTCAATTTAAATTCATTTTAATTTATAAGTCACATTTATAAATTATATTTACAAAATTTCACTTCCTTAAAACATTTAACAAATGTTTTATCATTGTTTATTTTTAAAATAAACATCTTTTATTAAGGCACAACAACCAATTAATGATAATAACCAATATTATCATTCCTAACAACCAAACACACCATATACTAATAATTTCTGAAAAATTATTCCTTTCTATATAAAATATAATCTATTTAAAATTATTTCATGTACTCAATTTCAAAACAATACTATGTCGAATTGCTCTGCTCAAGTGTTTAGAGATCCCTATCAATAACGTTAATTACTCGTATTGACCAAAATCCATATGCCACTCAATATATCAACCAACACAATATAAATTAATTTTTATATTCATTAACAAATACGCACTCATATATATGCACTCAAACTCATCCTAGGGTACTACTAACCCTATCTCTAATGAGTTACCCCATCATAGCCAAGGTTCTTTCTTAACCTTCAGCTCTGATACCAAATGGAACGACCAGGATTTTTGACCCTCGAAAATCGACACTAATACGTCTACTGTATTACATGTCGAGAAATCGAACACCAGAAAACCCGATTATTAGGGGAAAATAAAAGGAAAGATAGAAGAAATAGAAGCAACACATAGAATCTCACAGTCACAGCGAAATAATATATAATAGATAATAACATATCTTTATACAAAAAGAACTATAACTATTATTATACATACCGCCATCAGAGTACAACAATCAACAAATCAATTCTGGACAGTTAAAATAACTTGTCCTCACCAGTGCTGACTATACAGCCAGACACACATAGTGGAATGTAATCAAGTACGTGGAATACGTCTCTATCGTTTAGCTCGTCTCCTGAGCACCATAACATCCTATCCTGAATCTGTAATAATCGGTCTGACCCGAGCATTATATTAAAATAACACCCGAGTCAGTCTGGAAAACCATTGTGAGATAACACACTCAATTGAAATTATTACTGTAAACAAAATCCTTTGAAATCACAAGGTATCTCGTAAGACCATGCCACACATAAATACGGCGGGTTTTTACCTTACGATAACCAAAACATTTTATATAAAAATCATCTGATATTATAATAGTGTCTATAGAAAGTAAATTAGAAAATAGCCGAATGCTTGCATCTCACATTTCCACATAATTGGTATACAATCAAAACCATGCGGCGCTTATTGGAGAATGGATTCCATACTATGACCAGGTAAGGAACTACATCCAATGAGTGCATCTCTAAATCAATGAACCCTGGTCTGACAAGAACATCTTGTATCCTGCCACATAGAACCGGATTAGCACTTGACTACTAGTACCGAATATGTCATCACCCCGGTCTTCCGACCTTTTTGAGATCTCATGCACAACCAAATCCATAATAACGTATGTGTAGGGTATTTAGAAAGATGATGACTTACCCTAATGGGAGCGACCCACTTAGCCCTACTGCATGCCCTGTTTCGGTCATTTCCCGGTTGATGAAGCTTGAGGTTATGTTTACCTTTTTGAATAGCATTCATATTTGGAATAATAACATTGCCTTCCAGGCAACAGTGTAATGATAGCATTCATCCATACAAGTTGTCCTGGGTCCGGACAAACCAATCTCTTCTAAGATCACCGTCTTCACTAACTTCGCGATTTCATAATTTGTAATGCACAAATCGGATCGATGTGGTTTTCGGATAATTAAATCCGATCCCGGTCTCTTCGAAATGATCAACGATTTTGGCCAGAATTGATAGTCGGTTATTTAACTATCAAATTACACACATGAGCAGACACTAGGCCCAAATTATAAATTTTCCAAAATATTTCAAAATATCTATACAAAGATATATATATTTAACCCCTTCCAGTAGTTCAATATTTGAAAACTTGTCCAAATACTTCTATTCATAACAGAATATTTCCAACACTTAGAAATATTTCCAATTCCAATTTGTAATCCATTACATAGAAATATATTTCCATATAAATCATTTCATAGTTAGAATATCTCAAAACCATTCAATCCCAATACTTAGGAATAACTTATAAGTCTATTTCCAAAAATCACTTTTAATATTCTATACTTCAGAATCATTCCGTACTTATCTCATAAATTCTCGAAATTTTATTAATCCTATATACAATTCCCAAAAACATCAATTATACTTATTTATAATCCAACTAACACTTTATAACTTCTTTATTGAATTCAAATTCATTATCGAAGTTTTCGAGTTTAATTATTTTGGAAATTCCCTAAATTTCCAGAAATCCCATTATAACACTTCACTTATACGATCACATCCGTTTAACAAATTTGTTACGATCTCAAGAGTACTTTATAAATAATTTCCAATTACTTACTTTTAAACTATATACATAATAATAATAAAATTTCAAAGATATGGTTAAATAATTATTTAAAATATCAAGCACTTTTTAAAATAAACTTCAATAACTACTTCCAATTTATTTATAAAATTTCTAATCGATTTACAAACTTGTTTATAAAACTTAGAATTTCATTTTAACAAAATTAAATATTTAAATAACTGATTTTCTAAAACTTAACGCTAAAACATTTTTAAATTACCTAGTTTAATAATTAAAAATCCTTTTTTTTAAAACTCAACTTCTCGATAAAAATATAATTTTCAATTCCAATATAACCAACATAATATTTATAAATCTCTCTCGATTTATCACAAATTGATTTACGTTCCAAATTTCGTAAATCCCTTTCCCCCAAATTCCAAACTAGAATCCACTATTCCTTTTAAACCGATCACCATATCTCATTATAAATTCTCACTGTGAATTTATATTTCCAATTTACCAATTTATAATCATTTCATATATTTATAAACCTCTTTTGTAAATTTCCCAAACTCATTCTCAGTTTATCAGGTTTACACTACAAAAATCTATTTATAAATCGATTTCTAAATTTGATCCCATTTATAAATCCATTTCTTAAATAACCCAACTATGTTCCAAAACCAATCAAATCTCGTTTCTACTTTCATTCCATAATTTTAAAATTCTTATTTAAAATCCCATATAACCAATTTTAAATTTATTTTCAAATTTCTTTATTCTCCCAATCTATTTAAATCTCGATTTTTAAAAATCTTTTTACATTTATACAAATATTACTTAAATTTATTGTTTAAAAATCCTTTATATACATTATTCCATCTCTATTTAAAATACCATAGAATAGTTAAGTACAAATTCAAACCATTTATTTTATCCAAATCAATTTCTTTTAATTAACCCAAAATTCAATATAAATATTTCACTTCCAAATCGCTTTTCAATTTCCTATCAAATCCAAAAATAATATTTATAATTTTTAAAATATTAAAATTAGGGTCAGTGCTACTATGACATTCAATAAAACAAACCATATTATAATCTATCACAGATTATTCAAACACATCAAATATCGCTATATATAAAATTTAAAATCAACAAATTTTTGACGACCCAGTTGGATCCCCCCAACCCGTTTCCTTACATCCACAGATGTTATACAGCATAAAATACCAATCCCACTTCGAAGGGGATATCGTGGTAAAATAAGGTCATCTGCTATTATGCGGGGCGCATAGGGTCTCATCCGCTTCAATCGGCGGGAAATAATATATACACTAATATATATATATATATAATAAACATCCAACTAATAATAATAATTATCAATTCATCCAATCAACCAATAAATAATTTTGAATTGCTATAAATTAATCCAGCCAACCAAATTGAGTGAGTTTTACTCACCTTGATTTTATTTGTCGCTTTCGCGTTCTGGTTTCGATTAAATTTGAACGCATTCGAATTTAACTGTAAATTCTACAAGCTCTAAACTCAACCAATTTGATCCCATAGTAAAAATCTCATTAATACGAACCCAACGCGACTAACCGCATCTCAATTGGACCTAATATGAACAATTTATTAAATTTTCAAGTTAACGATTAAATTTTAAACAATAGATTATATAAATTAGAAAATATTCTTTACCCAATTAACACAAACCCGACCCGCTTCTATTACTTTCCTTCTTCCCCAAACTGCTCGATCCAAGGCTGTACATGTCACTATATACCCATCGTGCACGCTCCCGTGATGACACCACCCAACGATCGACGATCGAGCAAACAAACATCGCCAACGAATCCCACTCTACGAAACGCACCCGCTCGACCCTACGAACGTCGACTCGAATCACTACTGGAACACACAATCATCCCTATCTCTTCTTACTATAGCAAGTATCGCAACTGCCCATAGGCGCTCGGCCTTCACCAAAACTTGGCCGCCGCTTCCCCTTTGCCTCGCAAGCACTATTCCGGCATCCAATCTTCGAGTAAAAACTATTACTCCACATGTGACGACCCGGCTTTTTCTCCACAAAAAGTCGTATCGTCAAGAAGAAAGAAAGGGATAGAAAAAGAAAAGATAGAAAAGAAGAAAGAACAACACATCAGAATCTCACAGCGGAACGAATAAAATATAATATATCACATAAAATATTGCATAGTATCATATTACATCAGAGTACACAACTATACATCTCATATTAGACAGTTATAAACATCGGTCTATCATACATCTCTATATATCAATACAATACAGACACAACTCTAACACAGCGGAAACCATAATATGTACACGTTGAAGCCACCTGCTCCAAATCTCCTTCAGCATTCGTCAAAGCTAACCTGAATCCCTCGACTACTCAATACAATATTGAGTACCCAAGAGTTTAATAAAACAGAAAATAAACACTTGGGTCAGACATGGGTCTGGTGTGAGTAAACGGTTTAAACTTGTTTAACTTTGAAAAACCTTTGAAAGAAAAGGTATCTCGTAAGACTTCCCGCACATAAACACAGAAATGTTTTTACCTTACGATAACCAAAACATTTGATAGGAAATCCGATTTTATTATAATAGGGTCTAGGGTTTTCAAATAAAATACAGAAATAGCTGGAATGCTTACATCTCACGTTCCAACATAGTTGGGCACAACTAAATCGTACGACACTTATTGGATTTTGGATTCCATACAATGGCAGGGCTACTGGGGTACCGCCCGTCACAGTACGTGGCCTAGATCACCGTACCGAGGAGTACGCCCGCTCCCCTGCAACACAAGGCCGGAACATCCCTTACTGGATAATTCCCGCATAAGAAACCCCGCGGTTGTAGCTAGCAACCGCCCACAAAGCCGAAATAAAAAGGGACTCTAGACAGAGGAATCTTATACTACTTGGGTGCTACCCACTAACCTTGCTGCACCTCCCCTGTTTTAGCCATTCCCGGTTGATGAGGCTTGAGGCTACGATTACCTTTAACCAGAACACATCACTTAGAATGCTCATCGTCCACCTGACGATGTGCTGAAAGCATTCAATCCATACAAGTTCGTTCCGGGTTCGAACGAAACCGAAGGCATTACCTCGTTACACTCATTTTGGAATCACCCTCAGAGTTAACGACAATAACCCTTGCACTCTGAATCTTCATCTTCACTTCAGATTCACGACCTAACGTTAATTTGGATCGATGTGGTATTCGGATATCCAAATCTGGAAACCCGATCCCGGTCTCATCGAAATCCAAACGTATTTTAAAGGCCAAGTTGTTTAAAGGTTTAAACAATTCAATTCAATACTTGAATTCACACAGCATTTAACATAGATAAATATCACACATTTATCACAGATATATACAATATCATATCACAGAATATCATAGCATATCATCTAATAGATATCATCCAATTTAGATATTCAACTCAAACAATCATCCATAAGCAATAATTATTAAGCCTATATTATAATTAATTTAATTAACTTAAATTAAATTAATTACTTAAGAATTAATCATCTAACCTTGCTTAATCAATCATTAATTAATTACAAACCTTTAATTAATTAATTACTCATTAAATATTAATCATCCTTGATTAATTATTCATTTATTACATAAAGTAATTATTCTTTAATTAATTCCACAAATTAATCATTCTTAACCATTAACAGTAATTAATCTTTATTACTCTTATTAATTACATTAATTAATAATCCTTAATTAATTACTTCCATTAATTAATTAACTATAATTAATTACCTTGACCCTTAATAAATTACATTAATTAATTAAACTTTAATTAATCGCTTCTTTTAATCCACCTTAATTAATCATAAACAGTAATTATCATCCTGTAATTACTTACCTTAATTAATTAACTTCTTAATTAATTATATTAATCCTTTAATTAATTACACCAAATAATTAATCCTTAATTACTTTTACAAAGTAATTATACTTCAATTACTTCCCATTAAGTAATTCCCTTTAATTAATTACATCTTGTAATTATACATTAATTACTTACAGTAATTACATTTATTAATTTCATTAAGTATTTATACTTAATCAGTATCAAGATTATCTTTAATTAATTTACAAATAATTAACTTAATTTAATCACATCCATTTATTATTTACAATTGAGTAATTCATTCCTTAATTACTCTTAAACAAATTAATTAACCTTAATTACAGATTAATTATTCTTGTAATTATTAATTTATAAAACCTAATTATTAATTAATAAAACCTAATTATTAATTAATCAAACTTAATTATAATTTAAGTACTTTTTAATTACTAATTAATTTATCTCTAATTACTTAATTACTTAATCTCTAATTACTAAATTAATTAATCTCCAATCATAAATTAATCTCTAATTACTTTCATTAATCAATTACTTTTTAAATTAATTACATTTAACAAGTAGCTTTAATTAATCACATTTTTAATTAAAGATAAAATCATTATTTTCATTAATTACCTATTTATATCATTGGAAAAACATTGAGGGATTAATTACATGATTTAAAAATATATAATTTACTTTAAACAAAACAATTTAAACATTAAATTTTAACATTTAAAATCTTTGAAACTTGTTCAAACCTGTTTAATAAATTTAACAAATTCTTATTCTTTGAAAACTTAATTACCATTCTTTTAAAACTCATCCATTTTAAATATATTTTGAAAACTTGATTTATTTAAGTTTGTTTTATGATTTCCTTAAAATTTTTAAAACCTATAAATTCTTTGTCTTCTAAAATTTAAAACCTGGTTATCATCAAATCAAACCCGAGCCTAACAGATAAAAACCCGAGCAAAACCAACAAATCCCGAGCAAACTTTGATTCACTCACGAACCCCTCCCTCTTCGAATCACACACGAAACTACTCGAGAGCGTCTCCGAGAAAAACATCATCTACCTAGACCAACCAAACCCAGACACTCGAAGGTGTACACGTGCACGTGCACGGCGAACTTACGCGACTCCGATCATCCCTCCGGTCCTCGACGAATCGCCCACAACCTCTCCATCCTCCTCGACCTCCCAGTTTATCGATTTCGACAAAGAATCGAAATTGAGCAGTTCGATCACCCAGGTACTCAAACCAAATCAACTAAAATGCCTCGCCGATGACAATACCGACCATCAGAAACCACGCAACCTCGACCCAATCCTCGTCGTAGACCCAAGCTTCCTTTCCCCCTACTCTAGTCGAGTCCGATGCTTCCTAGTCGACGAAATTGCTTCGAAACTCAAGTCGACCAAAACAGGTCCTAAAACCCTACAACGATGCCCTGCCGCCACCACGGTGATCAGAAAATTCACCGATCATTTTTCCCGAGATCATCGACCTCCAAGCTTCCTCCAGCAGCAACTTCGACGCTCTCCCTTGCTCCGATCATCGGAAATCACCAAAAACCCAATTCCCGTTCAACCCGAGATTCCTCACTCAAAACTTACATAAAAATCTTGATTCTAGATTTAAAAATCATAGTTTTTGAAAGCGAATTATGCGATGTGAGTGAAACAAGAAATCATGATGTTCGAATTTTGACATGCCTTAGATTTTTACTGTATTTCCTCATCCCAGTTAAAACTACTTTCTAATTTTTCTTGAAAATGTTTTTTTTTAAATTTAGATCTTCTTAATTCAAATATATTTTGTACATACATCAAAGCCTAAAAAGAATTAGGGGAAGAGAATTTAGATTTTGAATAAGTTTAAAACTGTAATCTAGAACAGAGCCAAGTTTTGCCAGTGCACAGACATGCACACAAATAACTCCACATATATACAATGCAAACCTATTTATACACGCATGCAAACATCTTTCACAACATTATATCAAATATTAATCTCATGCATCAATATTTAACAGGTTTAAACTTTTATAAAGGTTATTTACTCCCAGGAAAATAACAGAGAAGCTTGAACATCAATATGCACAAATATTTCATAACAATCTCTTATATAAACATCCATTCACATCCAACATTCAAGTAAGCATTGCATATCATGTTACTGTAACATTTATCAGGCATATCAAGACATAGTAACAGATTTTAAAACTGTTTTTAAAGTTAGATTTACTCACCATTTAAAAATGCAGAGAGCTTTATGAAACTGAAATTGAAAATTTGCATTGCCTTGTTGATTCCAGAAACTTGAATGCTTGAAACTTGAAAGGCTTTGATCTTGAAGAAATATAAAAACTGGAAAGCTTTATGTTGCTGACATGCTTGAAAATGCTTTCCAGGTTGAAGATAAATCATTACAGGTTTGCACATTGGTTTGAGAAATGAATTTCAGGCTTTTGATTTGGAAAATGAATTACAGGAATTATGTTTTGATCTAAGTTTCGAGGGATGGTTTCAGGTTCTTGATCTTAGATTTGAAATTGAAACTTTGCTAGAAAATTTGATTGCAAGTTTGATGATATTCTCTCTGGTATGCATTTGGTTTAGAGGAATGGTTTACAGGGGTTGCTTTTGAACTGGGGTGTTACTCGTTTTGAAGAGGTGTTTAAAGTTTTCTTTTTGATTTTGTAAATGGAAAGGAACAAGTATGAATGAAATTCAAGTTTTTATAGATAAATTTTCAGATTTAATTAAATAAAAGAAAATCAAAACAAAAATTTACACTTGTAAAAATCATTCAACATTTGTCAATTTGTTATGTTAGTTTTTGAACACCTGTTAAATGAATGTTTGAAAACGCAACACTTGTCTCTTTAAAATAATTAGTACTTGATTTACAAACTAATGTGTGTATTAGCCTAATTTTCATTTGTTAGTTTATATTTAAATATGTGTATAAATTTATAAATAAAAACAAACCATGTTAATTTTAATAAATAAAACTTATACATATTAAAATTAAAACAATGCTAATCTATTTAAAATATTAACCATATATTTATATTATAAATAGAAATCAATTTATTATTTTTAAAAGATAAAATAACCAATTAAATAATTATTGAAGAAGATTATTAAATCAATTTGAATTGTTATTAACAAAATTATCAATATCAATTTAATTCTTAAATATAGATTACTAAATTGATATTGTTAAAAATTCCGGGATATTACAATCCTTCCCCCTTAAAAGAATTTCGTCCCCGAAATTTAAAACAAAGGAAATTTTAATAATCCAGCAAAGATTTAATTTTAAACAGCAACCACATACATATCATCCAATTCCTAACAACCAAAGCAACCAATCAAATAATCAAACAAACTTATCTAACTATCCTAATACAAATCAGGATAGATCTCATACTACTATCTCGAGTTTCCCCAATTATAAATCACCGGGAGACTCGCTCTACAGAAGCTAAACAAACTACACTACTATGATCCAGAGCTCCTCTCTTCTCTAGATTCACAAATCTGAACAGAATATCAGATCATACTCAAGTCCAGCTCAACTTCCAAATTCAACTGAACTGCAGATTCCACACTAGCAATGCATCATACACGTACTCCCTCAGAGATACGTGAAATACAATGAATTCCAGATATCCAACTGGCCATTCAATCCTGTAGACAAGGAACTACGTACTCCTCTCGAGAACACAGGAAAATTAAAATATTTCGGAGCTAGCTTTCCAGACTTACCAAATCTTATAGCTTTATATCGGAGAAAACTTAAACAATTTCCAATCTCCAACTCCGAATTCCAAACTCTGTCTCATATCTGCATAACTCACCAGACGATCTTGAGCTACCTCATCTCTTCCTGATCAACTCAACTCTTGCTGATGCTCCTGAAATAAATCTGAATCAAGGACAAAATGATCCCCAGATCCTATTCAACAATATGATCCTTCCAAAATCTATTAATATCCAAACTTGAAAACTAGATCTGACCAATCCATTTCCAAAAATTTCTGAGCTGCTACACCAACTCTTCTTTCTCTAAGAACCATCCTACTACCAGACTAACCACCGATATCGCTTCTGGAATCAAATCGATACGGAACTCTAACTCCGAATGTAGACAAACTTCTACTTCCTCGAATACATCCGGAAAAATTCTGACTACTTCAGTAGCTCCTACTTCCACATGAGAAACCTCAATCTCAAACAAAAGATTACCCAAGATGAATTCCCAAACTAATCGCAAGTCACTTTTGCGATCTTACCTAGTTTGGATTCCAAAGAAATTGTTCTCTCTTTACCAATTAAACGAGCCTTAAGCTTTTCCCAAACAAGGTTAACACTTCCAGAAAATCTTCACCAACTACCCGGACTGCTGAATAAAAGAACCACAAAGATTCTTGAACCATCGAAGAAACGGCCACACTACTGCTTCCAAACTCTATCTCGATGATACTACTAAGCCAAAGACCTCCTCGTCAGCACACCGAACATTTCGAGTTGCACTACTACCACAACTAACCAAAAACTTCTAATCTATAGGCTTCTCAAAGCTAAAACCATCAACTAACCTCACAACGAACCTCCGAGACGACAGACATCTCTCAAGAAACTCGGGCTCCAAACCAAACGCCAACAACTTACTCTTCTTAAGGGAAACAATGAGACCATGTCCGAAGAACAACTAATCGACCTTAGTCCCATACTTCAAAATAGATAAAACTCTCTTACTCGATATCCAGAGAATTCCTATACAGCCGAGTCTTTCCTACGGTAGGCATCAATTGTTCCTCCAATACCTTCTTAATTTTGTTCCAAAAAGAAAATCTCCTTCGGGAACATCCATAGATACTGCGTCTCATCACACAGCTGCTCCTTCCTGAAGTCGCCAAGCTTCCATTACTTACTTCTGCACAACCGACAGATCAACTCTAGAAAATCTGCTCACCCGAGCTCAACCAAACTTATACTCCAATAATGGACTCCGAATCTTGAAAAAGATTTCCTTCAGAGATCTGAGAAAATCCTTACACCATACTACCAAACTTACTCGAGACGGTATTAGGTTTACAGTCTCGACAGATACTCTTCCAACCTCAACATTCAGACTTTAACCAATGGTAGTCGTGTTACAGACACCACCACCCTATCTACCTTTATAACTCATATTGGAAAATCCGAACAGATAATCCAACAAATAGGTAGAAGTAAATATATATATATATATAGTTATATAAAAATTACAAATACGCTCTCTCAAGATAGACACCACTCCAGAGCTAGGTATTCACTCCACCTACAGCTCTGATACCAACTGTCACGACCCGGCTTTTTCTCCACAAAAAGTCGTATCGTCAAGAAGAAAGAAAGGGATAGAAAAAGAAAAGATAGAAAAGAAGAAAGAACAACACATCAGAATCTCACAGCGGAACGAATAAAATATAATATATCACATAAAATATTGCATAGTATCATATTACATCAGAGTACACAACTATACATCTCATATTAGACAGTTATAAACATCTGTCTATCATACATCTCTATATATCAATACAATACAGACACAACTCTAACACAGCGGAAACCATAATATCTACACGTTGAAGCCACCTGCTCCAAATCTCCTTCAGCATTCGTCAAAGCTAACCTGAATCCCTCGACTACTCAATACAATATTGAGTACCCAAGAGTTTAATAAAACAGAAAATAAACACTTGGGTCAGACATGGGTCTGGTGTGAGTAAACGGTTTAAACTTGTTTAACTTTGAAAAACCTTTGAAAGAAAAGGTATCTCGTAAGACTTCCCGCACATAAACACAGAAATGTTTTTACCTTACGATAACCAAAACATTTGATAGGAAATCCGATTTTATTATAATAGGGTCTAGGGTTTTCAAATAAAATACAGAAATAGCTGGAATGCTTACATCTCACGTTCCAACATAGTTGGGCACAACTAAATCGTACGACACTTATTGGATTTTGGATTCCATACAATGGCAGGGCTACTGGGGTACCGCCCGTCACAGTACGTGGCCTAGATCACCGTACCGAGGAGTACGCCCGCTCCCCTGCAACACAAGGCCGGAACATCCCTTACTGGATAATTCCCGCATAAGAAACCCCGCGGTTGTAGCTAGCAACCGCCCACAAAGCCGAAATAAAAAGAGACTCTAGACAGAGGAATCTTATACTACTTGGGTGCTACCCACTAACCTTGCTGCACCTCCCCTGTTTTAGCCATTCCCGGTTGATGAGGCTTGAGGCTACGATTACCTTTAACCAGAACACATCACTTAGAATGCTCATCGTCCACCTGACGATGTGCTGAAAGCATTCAATCCATACAAGTTCGTTCCGGGTTCGAACGAAACCGAAGGCATTACCTCGTTACACTCATTTTGGAATCACCCTCAGAGTTAACGACAATAACCCTTGCACTCTGAATCTTCATCTTCACTTCAGATTCACGACCTAACGTTAATTTGGATCGATGTGGTATTCGGATATCCAAATCTGGAAACCCGATCCCGGTCTCATCGAAATCCAAACGTATTTTAAAGGCCAAGTTGTTTAAAGGTTTAAACAATTCAATTCAATACTTGAATTCACACAGCATTTAACATAGATAAATATCACACATTTATCACAGATATATACAATATCATATCACAGAATATCATAGCATATCATCTAATAGATATCATCCAATTTAGATATTCAACTCAAACAATCATCCATAAGCAATAATTATTAAGCCTATATTATAATTAATTTAATTAACTTAAATTAAATTAATTACTTAAGAATTAATCATCTAACCTTGCTTAATCAATCATTAATTAATTACAAACCTTTAATTAATTAATTACTCATTAAATATTAATCATCCTTGATTAATTATTCATTTATTACATAAAGTAATTATTCTTTAATTAATTCCATAAATTAATCATTCTTAACCATTAACAGTAATTAATCTTTATTACTCTTATTAATTACATTAATTAATAATCCTTAATTAATTACTTCCATTAATTAATTAACTATAATTAATTACCTTGACCCTTAATAAATTACATTAATTAATTAAACTTTAATTAATCGCTTCTTTTAATCCACCTTAATTAATCATAAACAGTAATTATCATCCTGTAATTACTTACCTTAATTAATTAACTTCTTAATTAATTATATTAATCCTTTAATTAATTACACCAAATAATTAATCCTTAATTACTTTTACAAAGTAATTATACTTCAATTACTTCCCATTAAGTAATTCCCTTTAATTAATTACATCTTGTAATTATACATTAATTACTTACAGTAATTACATTTATTAATTTCATTAAGTATTTATACTTAATCAGTATCAAGATTATCTTTAATTAATTTACAAATAATTAACTTAATTTAATCACATCCATTTATTATTTACAATTGAGTAATTCATTCCTTAATTACTCTTAACAAATTAATTAACCTTAATTACAGATTAATTATTCTTGTAATTATTAATTTATAAAACCTAATTATTAATTAATAAAACCTAATTATTAATTAATCAAACTTAATTATAATTTAAGTACTTTTTAATTACTAATTAATTTATCTCTAATTACTTAATTACTTAATCTCTAATTACTAAATTAATTAATCTCCAATCATAAATTAATCTCTAATTACTTTCATTAATCAATTACTTTTTAAATTAATTACATTTAACAAGTAGCTTTAATTAATCACATTTTTAATTAAAGATAAAATCATTATTTTCATTAATTACCTATTTATATCATTGGAAAAACATTGAGGGATTAATTACATGATTTAAAAATATATAATTTACTTTAAACAAAACAATTTAAACATTAAATTTTAACATTTAAAATCTTTGAAACTTGTTCAAACCTGTTTAATAAATTTAACAAATTCTTATTCTTTGAAAACTTAATTACCATTCTTTTAAAACTCATCCATTTCAAATATATTATGAAAACTTGATTTATTTAAGTTTGTTTTATGATTTCCTTAAAATTTTTAAAACCTATAAATGCTTTGTCTTCTAAAATTTAAAACCTGGTTATCATCAAATCAAACCCGAGCCTAACATATAAAAACCCGAGCAAAACCAACAAATCCCGAGCAAACTTTGATTCACTCACGAACCCCTCCCTCTTCGAATCACACACGAAACTACTCGAGAGCGTCTCCGAGAAAAACATCATCTACCTAGACCAACCAAACCCAGACACTCGAAGGTGTACACGTGCACGTGCACGGCGAACTTACGCGACTCCGATCATCCCTCCGGTCCTCGACGAATCGCCCACAACCTCTCCATCCTCCTCGACCTCCCAGTTTATCGATTTCGACAAAGAATCGAAATTGAGCAGTTCGATCACCCAGGTACTCAAACCCAATCAACTAAAATGCCTCGCCGATGACAATACCGACCATCAGAAACCACGCAACCTCGACCCAATCCTCGTCGTAGACCCAAGCTTCCTTTCCCCCTACTCTAGTCGAGTCCGATGCTCCCTAGTCGACGAAATTGCTTCGAAACTCAAGTCGACCAAAACAGGTCCTAAAACCCTACAACGATGCCCTGCCGCCACCACGGTGATCAGAAAATTCACCGATCATTTTCCCCGAGATCATCGACCTCCAAGCTTCCTCCAGCAGCAACTTCGACGCTCTCCCTTGCTCCGATCATCGGAAATCACCAAAAACCCAATTCCCGTTCAACCCGAGATTCCTCACTCAAAACTTACATAAAAATCTTGATTCTAGATTTAAAAATCATAGTTTTTGAAAGCGAATTAGGCGATGTGAGTGAAACAAGAAATCATGATGTTCGAATTTTGACATGCCTTAGATTTTTACTGTATTTCCTCATCCCAGTTAAAACTACTTTCTAATTTTTCTTGAAAATGTTTTTTTTTTTTAATTTAGATCTTCTTAATTCAAATATATTTTGTACATACATCAAAGCCTAAAAAGAATTAGGGGAAGAGAATTTAGATTTTGAATAAGTTTAAAACTGTAATCTAGAACAGAGCCAAGTTTTGCCAGTGCACAGACATGCACACAAATAACTCCACATATATACAATGCAAACCTATTTATACACGCATGCAAACATCTTTCACAACATTATATCAAATATTAATCTCATGCATCAATATTTAACAGGTTTAAACTTTTATAAAGGTTATTTACTCCCAGGAAAATAACAGAGAAGCTTGAACATCAATATGCACAAATATTTCATAACAATCTCTTATATAAACATCCATTCACATCCAACATTCAAGTAAGCATTGCATATCATGTTACTGTAACATTTATCAGGCATATCAAGACATAGTTACAGATTTTAAAACTGTTTTTAAAGTTAGATTTACTCACCATTTAAAAATGCAGAGAGCTTTATGAAACTGAAATTGAAAATTTGCATTGCCTTGTTGATTCCAGAAACTTGAATGCTTGAAACTTGAAAGGCTTTGATCTTGAAGAAATATAAAAACTGGAAAGCTTTATGTTGCTGACATGCTTGAAAATGCTTTCCAGGTTGAAGATAAATCATTACAGGTTTGCACATTGGTTTAAGAAATGAATTTCAGGCTTTTGATTTGGAAAATGAATTACAGGAATTATGTTTTGATCTAAGTTTCGATGGATGGTTTCAGGTTCTTGATCTTAGATTTGAAATTGAAACTTTGCTAGAAAATTTGATTGCAAGTTTGATGATATTCTCTCTGGTATGCATTTGGTTTAGAGGAATGGTTTACAGGGGTTGCTTTTGAACTGGGGTGTTACTCGTTTTGAAGAGGTGTTTAAAGTTTTCTTTTTGATTTTGTAAATGGAAAGGAACAAGTATGAATGAAATGCAAGTTTTTATAGATAAATTTTCAGATTTAATTAAATAAAAGAAAATCAAAACAAAAATTTACACTTGTAAAAATTATTCAACATTTGTCAATTTGTTATGTTAGTTTTTGAACACTTGTTAAATGAATGTTTGAAAACGCAACACTTGTCTCTTTAAAATAATTAGTACTTGATTTACAAACTAATGTGTGTATTAGCCTAATTTTCATTTGTTAGTTTATATTTAAATATGTGTATAAATTTATAAATAAAAACAAACCATGTTAATTTTAATAAATAAAACTTATACATATTAAAATTAAAACAATGCTAATCTATTTAAAATATAAACCATATATTTATATTATAAATAGAAATCAATTTATTATTTTTAAAAGATAAAATAACCAATTAAATAATTATTGAAGAAGATTATTAAATCAATTTGAATTGTTATTAACAAAATTATCAATATCAATTTAATTCTTAAATATAGATTACTAAATTGATATTGTTAAAAATTCCGGGATATTACACCACAAATCTCAAACCATAGCCTCGAGCTCTCAACCATGGCAACTGACATTTCAAAAATTTGCATGCAACCTTCGAAAAAAAATTGAAGATCGAAGACCATGCTTAAACTAGATTTAAAAAAAAATCGTTATAGGATTTTATGGTTTTGCATTAAAGTGATTTCGATTTTTTTTCTTCTTGCTTCTGTTGTGCTTTTAAAATAAAGAAAAAGAAGTGTATTTTAAAAGGAAGAGAGGTAGTAGACCAGCTAGGGTGGCTGTAGAGTAGGCTAGGATTGAAAATAAGGTGGCTAAATGTTGACTTTAAAATTTTAAAATATATTTAAATTTCAAAACATCTCGTTAATCATAACTTAAGATCCTGAACTCCTATCGAGGCATGCCGCCTGGCGTTCCTAATGTTATACCCCTATTCCAAACGCAATGTGATAAGTTTTGGGACCTAATTCGATCGTATGCAGAAGATACCTTTTTGAACCCAATTATTATATTATATTTTCGATTTTAATTTCAACGTGTTTCTATCTCGTACAACCAGACGGAAAACCTAATTTCCACGTAATTTGAAATCCGATAATAACACACTATTATTGATCCAATGGAACTGGTCTCGTCGAAATCCGAGATTGTGCCCCGGAAGGCTATTTATATATGTTAAATTAAACGAGATATTTTTAAAATCGAGTAAATCACTTTTAAATCCAATTTAAATTTTTTATTATCTTCATTCTTGTTAATATAAATTTAGTAAGCCTTTAAATTATTTTTATCAAGCTTAAAACTCAAGATTCAATTATTTAAGAAAATTCCAATAATTTAATTCAACAATTAAATTATCCAATAATTCATTATATTTGATTTTCAAGTTATTAAATCTATAAAATTAACTTTCAAATATTTAAAATCAATTAAATATTATAATTTCAAATAACCAAAATTCTGGGTCATTACAACAGAAATGGTTAGTAATTTATCATAGTTAATATAATGAGAATTAAATCCATATAAATATGTGTATGGAAATTATTTAGTCTCTTAATAATTTTAAAAAATCTAAAAAGGTTGAAAATAATATTATAATAATATAATATGGAATGAAATAGAAAATGAGTTTGAAATATGAAAAGTATTTATGACTTTAAAATGGTTTAGAAATGTTTTATAAACATATAAATGTGTTTTCATGAAGTTTGAAAGGAAATTGAAAAACAAGTTAAAACAACACGGGTCATATAACGGTAGTTCGCTAATTTGTGCCGAAGAATTCAAATGAGTATACAAAATGGAATATAGCTCGGAATTATTCAAGAAAAGAATTTTCTAGACTATTGTATCCATAGTTTTTAAATGAAGAAAGAAAATCAAGATTTCATCTTGGAATTTTTTAAATAAGTCCAAAACAAATTTTTAGAAAAACCGCGGTTTTGCAGTTTAAAACCCGAATTTGAAATTGGTTTAAAATGAATATTTTTAAATGTTTATAAATATGAAATAAATTTTATAAATCTTTTAAAATTTTTTAAAGGAAATTTGAGTAATATAAATTAATTTCCAAAAGGAAGAAAAGTCATTTTGATCAATATAGCTTTTCGAAGTAGTTTTAAATTGCTTGTGAAATATGATTTTAAACTTAACCATCCTTTTTCATATTTTTTATAAATGGTTTTAAAAAGAATAATTAAGTGTTTTAAACAATGATTTGGAAGTTTAATAAATCATTTCTAAAATGAAGATTAATAAGAGAGTATTGAGTATAATTAGTAAAATTCTTATGAATTTCGTTTTTTACTCAATATTAATTTGGTTTTATAGTAAATGATGTCTTAAATAACATCATTTTTGAACCGTTGGAAAGTTATGAAACTTTTATTTAGATTTAAATAAATAATATGGAAATGTTTTTCCTAAGTAAAAAGTGAAACGATTTAGAATTATTCCAAGATTTAAAAAAGGTTTTAATTTACCAAAGGATTTGATAAATAAGGCTTAATGATTCCATACACTGTTATGAAGATAAATGGAGTAATTTAAATATTATTTCTCTCCGAGATATTTATGAATAAATAAAAAGGTGAATTAAATTGAATGATGATTGATAGTCCCATATGAACTTACATCCTTTTATCGATGATTGGTTCGGAGAAACCGTGGTCGGATTTAGGTGATTTCTATCCGAAAACCATTACGAATCAATGTATATGCTCGGAAGTGAAGATGCGTTGAAGATGATGATTTTTGAAGATCAGAGATCTTCAGAATGTAGGTATTGCTATCATGAGTCCCAAGGGTTTACCCCATATTATATTTATATGGCAGTGGTGTTTTCATTCTGAAACCTTCGTTATATTAAAGACTGAAGCTCTTCATAGCGGAAGGACTACTGCTTGTTGAAATTCTATGGGTCGCTCCTAATATAGAGATATTTATTATAGCAATGGTCCTGTCATGTTTTGAAATCTTTGTAAAGCAAGGACTACTTGCTGTGATCCTAGGGATGATTCCCAAAGTTGCAGTAGGAGGAGTGCCTTTGGTTTTGTTCAGTCCTAGAACAAACTTGTATAGACGAATGCCTGACATTGCATTTCTAAGATCATAACGTTGACTTTTACAAACGTACATCTACTTGATGGCGGAGAAGACAACTTCTCTTAGCTTAACACCCTTCTCTGTGACATACGAGCTCAAAGGTTGTATGTTCGTGGAAGTCAATAGTAAGGAATGATAATGTAGCATTCTAAGTGGAATGTGCTTTGTGGAAGAATAATGCATGGCTTTATTAAAAGGAAAGCATGGCTTTAAAGAAATTGAGCGTAGCCTCACGAGCCTTACATCCCGGAGATGATATGGGTAATTATGTGGTCCGCATGACATATTTCAGGTTATCAGTTGTATGAGTATGGAGGAGTCCAATGTAATCTGGATCCTCAAGGCATTTACTGCCTCATTTATTTTAATATAGTAGCTAGCTTATGAAAAGTGATAAGGCTACCGGATATTGGTAGTGTAGTAAGTGAATTTCTAAGTGGCTAGCTTGACAAAAGTGATAAGGTCACTGCGGGAACTATGATTTCTATGCGTGGATCAAAGGAAAAAGGCCACTAATTCCCTATCATGTTGGAAATCCAATCCCAATACGAGATTTATAGTTTTGATTGTAGTCCAAAAATAGCTATAAGCTTTGCAAACATTTCAGCTACCCCTTTTAGTATCATATATTCCATCCGGTATATTCCGTTGACCTAGTCCGGATATATTACCATAGTCTGGGTATTGATACTTTCTCTGTATATATATTTATTTGAAAGTGTTTTCAAACTGACATCATTAATAATAATATCAAAGTGATTTTCCATATAAAATATTTTGGTTATCATAAAGTAAAAACCCATCCATGTTTATGTGTGGGCGTGGTCTTATGAAATACCCTTCTTTTCAAAGGTTTTTGATTGACATCAGCATTAAAAAAATTTGAGTATCTCACGCTGGTTTATCAAGCCTGATTCGAATATTTTTAATACTCGGGTCAGATCCGAGTAGTTTCAGGCTTAGTTTAAGACGCTTGGAGTCTCTTGAGGAGAGCTAGAGATCTTCATCTACGTATGAACGTATTCTTTTATTCGTTGCATCTATTGCATTTGTTTTCATTTTTCAGCATTTGTATGGACAGAGGGTTTATAACTGTCGAGGCTGAATCCAGGTTAGACTCTGATACTGTATTCAAGATTTTTCATTGTAAAGATTATATATATTGAAGTAATATATGTTATTCCATTCATGTGAGATTTTGTTCTATCTTTATCTTCTTTTTCACCCTACATAATCCGCCTTTTCGTTAAATTTGAGTTGGACATGTGTGGTTTACTGGCTTAAAGGAAACAAAAATGGGTTTTGACACATGTTCACTATGCTAGAACATCATTCATTTTTCAGATGTTCCTAGATATGTTTGGGTTATGATGTTACAATAATTTCTTAGTATTATGTTGATTTGATTATATGGCGGGGCATCATCCAGGTTGAATTGTCTTAACCATAGTATGAAAGAAAAGTAAGTTGATAAGAAACTATATGAGGATAAATATTTTGGTATGTTGGATGAGTACGTAGAAATACTTGAATATGGATGAGTACTAAGATCATATGGATAGGTTTTGCCTATGAATATGGTGAAGTATTTGGAAGTTTATAGACATATATGATTTGAAAATATAAAGAATGTGTAGATCTATGACCTTTGTTTATAATGGGCATTACAATTTGGATTAGTGGCAATGATTATATGAGAAGTATTTTGATTGGTGTAGATAAAGAACTTAGATAATGGATTTTTATAAAAGATTTTGAGCTATTAAGGTAAACCAAATTTGGGAAGTTGAAGAAAAGACACACTGGATTAAATGGATACTAAAGTAAAATAAGAAAGTTCCACCAAGTGGTGTAGATTCAAGTGTTCCTTGATAATTGAAAAAAAATTGATTTGAAAGATTGAGGAAAAGCTATATCATATGCACATGTAAAGGATGTGGAGACAATTTTGGTGGAAAATGGGATTTGTAAATTTTTGATATGACTTAAAATGAGGGGTAGATGGATTCCTTTCAATTATCCCTTGGATTGAAAAGAAATTATCTATTAAAAAACCTCCTTTTAGAATAGCAACTTAAAGGTATAGAGTTTACATTTCTTATGAGGTGGGTGTAGATAATGTATTATATAGTCGATTCTTTTAACCTTGTTGTAATGGCCCGTATCTCCGTACCCTTTAAGTCGACAATAAATCACACGTGTTTAACTCAAATTGAAAAAAATATGAATCATTAAAGGTGAAGAAGAAAAAGATAGAAGAAAAAGATAGAAGAAAATAGAAATAATAACACAGAATCTCACAATCGCAGCGGAACAATATATAATATATAATATCAGATCTTTATACAAAGAAGCTGTAACTGTAATATACATACAATCACCAGAGTACAACAGTCAATAATTAATCTGGACAGTTATAATAACTTGTCCTCATTGTACTAAATATACAACATGACTCACACAACGGAAATAACCAAGTACGTATAATACGCCTGAGAATCCCCCAACTCATCACCTGAGCTCCATTGCATCTTAACTTGAATCTATAATACTCGATCAGACCCGAGTATTATAATAAAATAACACCTTAGTCAGTCTGGAAAACCAGCATGAGAAAACACACTCAATTTGAATTATTACTGTTATCAAAATCCTTTGAAAACAAAGGTATCTCGTAAGACCACGCCACACATAAATACGATGGGTTTTTACCTTATGATAACCAAAACATTTTTATAGAAAATCCAGTGATATTATAATAGTGTCGAAGTATAAATACTTATTAAAATAGTCGAAATTGTTACATTAATTAAATTCCAGCGTACTAGGCTTTACAATCAAAACCGTAAAGGCTCGTAGTGGATATTGGATTCCATACAATGACTGGGCTACCGGGGTACCGCCCATCACAGTACATCTTTAGAAAAATGTACCGAGGACCTCACCTGGATCCCTTGCCAACATAGAACCGGCCTACCCTTGACCTGGATAGTTTCGAATATGTTATCACCCAGGGTGTCCCCACCCTAATCGAGCGCTCTCTTTTCTATGCACAACCATATCCATAAATATAATATAATATATCCGAGGGTATCTAGAAAAGTGATAACATACCCTACTTGGATGCGACCTACTTAGCCCTACTGCATCTCCGCTATTTTAGTCATTCCCGGTTGATGAGGCTTGAGGCTACGTTTTACCTTTATAATAGCATTCATACTTGGAATGCTAACACTGTATCGTTGATCCACGATGCAAATGATAGCATTCATCCATCCAAGTAGTTCTGGGTCTGAACAAACCAAATCTCTTTCAAGATCACCATCTCTATTATCATCGAGATATCACAATTCATAACGCATAAATCAGATCGAAATGGTTTTCGGATAATTAAATTCGGTCTCTGTCTCTTAAGAACGATCAACGAATTTAGCTAGATTTGATAATCGGTTGTTTAACTATCAAATTACACACATAAACAGTCTCTAGGCCCATATTATAAATTTTGCCAAAACACTTATTTCAAAATATCTTTACCAAGATATATATTCAAATCTCTTTCGGTATATTCAATAATTGGAAATAATTTCAAATCACTATATCCATAACATGATATTTCCGAATCATATCAATACTTAGAAATATTTTTTTTCCATTTCCATTTATAATTCAACATTTTGAAAATATTTCTATAATAATAATCTTGTAGTTAAATATTTAAATCCCTCCAGTCCAACACTTAGGAAATATTTATAAGTATATTTCTCTAAATCATTTTATTTCCCATACTAAGGAAATATTCCATTTATTTCATACTTTTCAAAATCCCTACAATTTACTTGTAATTTCCTCAACTCATTTATAACGGGTTCTATCAGTTTTTCGGAATTCATTAATTTATTTCCTTTAAAATTTCCAAAATCGATCATACCTATCTAAAATTCCACCTACTCATTTCTAACTCATTTTATGAATTCTAATTCATTTTTGAAGTTCTATTTTTAAACACTTTGGAAATTTCCTTATGTTTCCCTAAATTCCATTTTGAGAATTTCTCTTATAAAATCACATCTATTGAATAAACCCCGTTACAAATCTCGAGAAGATTATAAATAAATTTCAATCATTTCAAAACTATATATATATATATATATATGATAAGTACTTTTAAAGAATAATAATTAGTTTTTAAAAACATATTTAAGTAATTATTTAAAATATTATAAAATTTTAAATAAACATCGATAATTCATTTCCAATTCATTTTTAAATATAACTAATCGATTTATAAAGCTTATTATGAAAATTAGAATTCATTTCAATAAATATTGGATGTTTTAATAACTAACTTTTCCAAAATATTTTATCTAAATAATAGTTTTTAAACTACATAGTTTAATAAATAAAATCCCATTTTAAAGCAAAATTTAATTTCTCGACAAAAATCTATTTTTAAAATTCAATATTACCAATTTCAATTAATAAATCTCTCCCGATTCATACCACATTGACTACATTTTAATTCATAATCATTCCTACATTCCAAAATAGAATCCACTTTTTAAAAAAAACGATTTTCCATATCTCGATATAAATTCATACTGTAAATTCATATTCCCAATTTTATCCACTGATAATCATTTCCTTATTCATAAACGTCAGTTATAAATCTATAAACTCATTTCCCGTTCTTCCCTTGTAAATAACAGATTCATATTACTAAATGCATTTATAAATCGATCTCTATTTAAAACTCATTTAGAAATCTATTTCTTAATAAATCCTAATTATATTCCAATTAATTCAAAATCTTGTTTCGCCTTCCATTTTATATTTTTAGGAAAACTCATTTAAAATCCATTGTTTAAAAATACTTAATTTAAAATTCCATGTTCGAAACCATTTTATGAAATAGCTAAATAAATATCAAAAATCAAATTATTTATTTTATCCAAATCAATTTTTTTTTAAATCCCAAAATTTAATATAAATATTTTCATTTCCAAAATCTCCTTTTAAGTTATTTCCAAATTAAAAAATAATATTCATGGAATTTAAAATACCATAATTAAAGCCAGTGCTACTATAGCATTCAATAAATCAAACATATCACGATCCATAACAGGATATTCACAGACATCATACATCAATATATATGAATAATTAATATATTTTTGAGAAATCCAGTTGGATCCCTCCAACCTGTATTCCCTGCATCCATAGATGTTATATAATATAAAATACCAATCCCGCTTCAAGGTGGGATATCGCGGTAATATAGGGTCATCCGCTATTATGTGGGGCACATAGTGTCTCATCTGCTCCAATCGGCGGGTATATATTCAACTACTAATATATAAACTAATATATGTATAATATAACATTCAACTGGTAATAATATATCAATTCAACCAATCATCTAGTAATTAGTTTTTAATTATTATAAACCAATCAACCAAATTGAGTGAGATTTACTCACCTTGATTTTAAAATTTGCTAATCGTTCCAATTTAATTCTTTTGCATAGATTTCATAGCTCCGAACCCAAATGATCGATTCCGTTTGATTTAAACCTCGTATAAGCAAATTTCGAATTATATAAATTAACGATTTCAATTTTTAATTATAATTGAATTTACTAATTACACTTAAGCTAGCTAATTACCTCTCATAGACATCGCTCCAGGTTGCCTTCTATTCTCTGAGCATTTCCGATCCGATGCCACAACTTCCATTTCTTTTTCCTATCTAAAATCATGCTCGACCATATCAGTTGCCGCCGACCATCACCTACTCGCGCCTGTCATCGTCCACCACCAAGTTGCCAACTCCAACAGCTAACGGAACTAGGCTCACCCCATCATCAGCCAAGCGGCTCTGACTGTGCAATCACCAATCACCGTGGCTCCAACAATGCTACTACCACACATCGTGACTTCCCCCTTCATTTGTTGCCAAGACTGAAATCAACATCATTGCAACTAAACCCTATGCCACCTCCACCCTCCAACACGCCCCGCCACGCGCCTCACGCCCATGTGAACCTCCCTCCAATCGCCTATGTGCGACGCCACCATCACTAGAAAACACCACCAAAGTCGCCGCCTTCCTCCCCCGCACTCGTGCCCCTCCTCTGCAGCGGCGCTACCTCCTCATTGCGATTTTGTTCGATCGCGACTCTCGTTCGCTTCCCTTTTTTTACAATATATCAAACTGATTTCGATTTAGAAAGGAGAAGGAGGGATGTACGCAATTCAAGGCTAAAGGAAGCGATGCGTGCAGATAGTAGGGTGGCGCGTCTCAAGGGTAGGTCGGCTGATGGATAGTGTTGACTTTTTATTTTTAATTTTATATTCAAAATATCTCGTATTATATACAGGGAAATATCGAACTCCTATTGAAGCATGCCGTCAGGCGTTTCTAATGTTATACCCTTATTTCGAACCCAATGGAACTAAACTTGAGGCCTAACTCGATCGTATGGAGAAGATAGCTTTTTGAACAAAATTATTAAATTAAATTTTCAATATAAATTCAACGCGTTTCTATCCCGTACGAACAAACGTTAACTTCAAACACTACAAAATTTGAAATCCGATAATAATACACTATTACGGTTCTAATGGAACTGGTTTCATCGAATTCCGAGACTGTGCCCTGGATCGCTATTTTAATGCGTCGATTAAATCGAAGATTTTAAAAATTTGCAAAATCAATTGAAATCCCCGTTTTAAAAACTTACTAACATAATTCTAATTCAAATAGAATTTATATCAACATTAGAAATCGTTTTTGATCCATATTCAACTCAAATTTCAATTATTTGCACTATTTTCGTATTACGATAAATCGCTATATTTGAAATTAAATTTCATTTTGAAAATTTCAACCAAAATCTTCATATTCAAAATCAACTTATATTCCAAATCCAATTTATAAGATCATTTAAATATTCAAAATCAAATGATGGAAAATCCGGGTTGTTACATTCCTCCCCCCTTAAAAGAATTTCGTCCCTGAAATTGCTAAGTAGGAAAAATGCTCCAAACGCATTACTTTTCAAAAACCCACTTAGTGAAAATCCGATATTTCACTTTTCTAACCTTTTAATTCCTACCCAAAACAATTAGTTTTCCATTCTAAACCAAAATCCTTTATTTCGATTACAATTCGAAATCCAATTTTAGTTAGCAAAAAATTTCCAAAAATTTTCAAAATTTTTCTAACACCCTAAATTTTCAATTTTTTTTGGCAGAGTCTCCTTTGTACGGAGAGCATTTTGCAATATCATAAATATAATAAAAATGATATCATCGACCCACATGGTCGGAAACACAAAACATATCAATATTTTATCTCATTTTCGCTTTTAATGCATAAGCGTACCTTATTTTAGCATTATTAAGCAAGCTTGCCCGATTAATATGCAATCATGCAACCAGAATATAGCTAAATGGTCTTCTCGTACCTGTACTTACTCAAATAAAACCCATAAGTTCCATAAAAATGAAATTTAATAACATCATATACTTTTAACTTATTAATCACCTAAATTTCATGTATATTAGGGTGTGTAAACAATTACAAGGTTCTAGCATGAAATTATCCACTTCAATCGATTTATATACCTTTTACTTGAATTCTAATAATCCATAAAAAATTTATTTACATTTGATACATATTTGAACACATTATATTCATATCCAATTCAAATTGATTCCAAATCTATTTGTCCACTTTCCATTGATTTCAAAATTTTTGTTTACTTCCATTTACGACAAACGTTAATTTTTCCATGTAAATTCAGTGAAATTCATTTATTAAAATAGTCACTTAAGCTTATAAACCATTTTCAATTGATTTTAAATCAATTAGTCAATTTCTATTGATTCATATTCAATTTATTCACAAAATCTTGGCCCTCAATTTTATATTCAACAACAAACCAATCCATGCCAATTTATTAATGAATCATCTCATAAATATATTTGAGCCAAACTTCCATTCAAAAATATTAACTATATTAACTTAAGTTAATTCATTTACTTTCAATCATTTCAACCATATAACTTAAGTTCATTACCATTGCAATCGAATTCCATTTCATTATAAATTGATTGTTATTCAATTTATTTACCTTCGATTGATTCGCATTTCCATTTACTTGGTATACCTAAATTTACACTATATTACTTGAGAATCATTTCATAAAATTAGTATTAAGGTTTATTATAACCTTTTATATAACACATATATTCATATCAACTTCAAAACTAAATTCCATACTCGATTTATTTACACTTAAGTTAAATTTGTTTATAATTTAAGTTATCACCATTTCAATCCATTTTTATTTAATTCAACAACATTTCAAAATATATTTAATTCGCTTACATATAAGTCGAATTCCATTTATAACTCAAGTCCCATATTCAGTTTCAATTTTAATCCACAATCCATTTTACTTAACCAAGTTAAGTTCCAATTATATTTTCAAGTAACTAATTAATTTATTTAATTAGTTCACTTCCATTTTATGATTCAAAATCTGATTTTTATTTCAAAAATCACTTCAATTGGGTTGGCTTGAGTCCACTTGATTTTATAATTCAAATTTTGATTTTCATTTCTTCACCCAAAATATCAAATCATTTTTATTTTGGTTTTACCATTCCATTTTTATCAATTCATAAATCACACAACTTATTTTCCTCAATTATATAAATTATATATTTGAATTGATTCCATTTAACTCATTTTAAATTAGATCTTCTTTGCAAGGTTAAATTTCCAATCAAATCCTATTCGTCGATGCTTACTCGAGTATATTCACATTTACAATTTTTTAACTCAAGATTATACATCTCTTTATAGCTTAAGTATATATTTATTCTATTAACTCCAATTTTGTATGCTATTCAAACTTGTTTATTCACAATTCCATAATCTTCCACCTAAATTTCATTCCCTTCACAATTTATAACTTATAGTTATATAGTCACTTTATAATTCAAACTTTATATTCAATTCCATTCAATATCATTTCTAATCCAATCCAATTTTATTTAACTTAGCTTATGTGACGACCGCCCATGACCCCTGCAATGAACATAGAAATAGTGCGCTGTAAAGTGTGCCAGGCAGCCATGGGAGATTGCCAAGGTTAAATTAAAACAGCAGAATCTATCGTATTACTCACAGCGCATGGATAAAATACAATAGAGAATATATATAGTGAAGCTTCACAAAATAGAATCTCATCAATTAAGCTTCATAATAGTTGAATACAAACATCTGAATAGTCAATACATCAAGCCTCACTACATATCACTCAGAGAATATACAAGCAGCGGAAAATCCAGTACATATAGTAAGAAACTAATACGTAAGCCTCCAGCTCGTCTTCGTCATCAGCATCGTCGGAAACTAAGAACAGCACGTGTCACCTGCTACCTAGTCTTCCCATCCCAAAATGGATGAACAGCCCAAGGTAATAAGAGTTGAACATAAAACCTTGAGTCAGACAACAGTCTTAGTGAGCGATAAATTAACTAACAACATACCAAAAGAGCATAAAGGTAAAAGGAATAGGAATCCAACCCTCCCACTCCACCTCTTTCTACAGTGATAGCCCCAGACACACAAAGCAGAAATAAACATAGCAATGCAGACATTTAAAGTAAAGCAATTGTCACTCGAGTCAAGGTCGGTGTTTTCCAAGTACAAACCCCCAAGGCCTAAACCAAGATCAGATAAGCACCCAGAAAACATCGCTCTTGAGACCGAATGACGATACAACCAAACATCCATGACTCTGGCTATCACTGTTATCATTGCTTCGATACCACTGTTAGTTGAATGACCGAAACATTCTTTCAACCGTCCGTCAAGGGTTAATGGCAACCCCGGTTCTAGACAGAACTCCGCACGTCGTCGCAGCCCGTGCGAAGGATTATCGAATCTGCCCAAAGTACTCGACTACAATCATAGTCTTTAGGGACTATCGAATCTGCCCAACGTACTCTTGCTTTGAGCCTGCTAGAACCTTCAACAACGATGAAATCTCAGCCTTCTAGTCATCCTCCTCGATGACTATTCTCATACTAGCTCAAGCGCCTCTCGAGCAAACCATTATCCTCAAACCCGAACCATTTCACCGAGTTATCAACATGCTTGGAATGATCCCGTCTGGATTAAACCAAGGCTATCTCATACCATGCCTCGCTTCATCTCATCATAGCAAAGCCACATCTCAACATCAATATCATCAAATCTATCCATATGAGCTTCATCATCCGCCACATATGCCACGAGCAGCTTTTCCAATTCAAGAGCCTTTCCCTTAGCTTTTGAATCATCTTCGACCATCTTGTCCAAATCAAATCATCAATCAACTAATTTATAACAATCAATCAAGTCAATCATTAATCCAAGTAATCAAGCATTCAAACATGATCAAATAAACAATTATAACAATAATGGCAATCTTGTAAATAAAGAGTCCAAATCTAACAAGCATGAAACATGAGCACTATCTCTACAACTTGATGAATGAACTTGCATAGATTAACATGTAGTAAAATGGATGTCAAATCATCATGAACAATGGATCTATACTTAAGTTTACGAAAATGCATGGAAATCACTATTTAACACAAAATCAAGCCATCAATCTGATATACTCCTTTGGATCCGTGTGAGAGATAACCACCACTCACCAAATCACCTAAACACCTCAAAAGAAACACACTTCAGATCTGGACAGCGAAGGATCTAACTCGATCTATCGAAATTCTGCTTCAAACGATGAAATCTCTCCTCGAAGAATGTAGATCTTCAATCTAAGCTCTTGAATCTTCGATTTGATCTTCGATTTGATCTTTGATTTGGATGGAAGGAATCACAAGATTAGAGTGGAGAAAAGAAGTGAAGAAGTGTAGAACTCGAGCTCTCAAAATAGCAGCACTTCGTCGCTTAAAAATCCGGATCCCAAAAAGTGAAGAAATGGACGTGTATTTATAGGCTGAAATCCCTAAGTCGTTTGCTCGCTATTAAGTCGTCCACGACTTAAGACACCCCACGACCTATGTCTTAACGACTTAACAGAATGCGGCTTCGTGACTTAACAGCACAAATCCTCACACGACCTAACTATCCTCACGTGCGCGACCTAATAACCCAACGACCTAGGCCTCAACACTAATGCGCGACCTACGACTTAACTGAGACGCGACTTAACGGATCTTACGACTTACGACTTAACAGAAGTACTGACCTAACACACACACGGCTCACCACACGACCTAACGACTTAACACCTTAGGTCGTCTAACGACCTAACTACACGCAGGGTCTTCCGACCTAACTCCTAAGTCGTATGGACGACCTAACTACTCATAACTGCTAAACTTAGGTCGCTCACGACCTAACTAAGCACAACACCCCATAGGTCGCTCACGACCTAACTACAACAACTCCTTAAGTCGTTAACCCGCTTATCTCCTAGTTCGTTAACTCGCTAATTCTTAAGTCGCCGCTAACTACTAGGTCGTTCACTTCTAATACTAACTTCCATAGGTCGCTGTCTTTCCTTAAGTCGCCCCAATACTTAAGTCGTTAACTCTTAAGTCATTCACTCGACCTAAGCCACCACACGACCTAACTTCTACACGACTTATCCCATAATCCTTAAGTCGCCAACTTCCTTAGGTCGCCAACTCCCCTTAAGTCGCTCCACCGACCTAACTACTATACTACCTAAGCTCCGAACGACCTAACTCTGGACGCTCTAACAACAGTTTTTACTATGTTATGATCCGTAAAAATACGGGTCGTTACATTCTCTCCCCCTTAGGAATTTCGCCCCCGAAATTCCAAAAAAACAAGAGCAATCAAAAACTATTCTGCATGCCTACCATCCATAGCAATCAACAAACCATGCATCCAATTCTATCCTAGCATGCAGAATCCTAAAACTAGAACAAGTTACAATGTCGTGAGATGACACGACACCTTATGGCCATACCTCGAAGAGTTCAGGATGAGCTGCCTTCATCCTCTCTTCCACCTCCCATGTACAGTCGTTAACATCATCACTCCATTGTATCTTGAGCAACCTAACTACCTTCCTCCTAAGCTGTTTCGTGTCAGTTTCCACAACACGAATTGGCTTACGAGGTCTCTTATCGACTGGATCAATCTCAAAATCTTCACAGCTATCTGCAGAAACTACTGTATTCGAGTCGTGCACATACTTCCGTAGATATGATACATGAAAAACATTGTGCACACTCGACATCTTTTCTGGTAGCTCCAACTTATAGGCGAGCTTTCCAATTCGCTCGATAATCAGGAATGGTCCAACAAATCTCGGAGTCAATTTTCCTTTCTTCCCGAATCGAATAACATTCTTCAGTGGAGAAATCTTCACAAAAACCATATCACCTACGTCGAATTCCAAATCCTTACGACGCTTATCAGCATAACTTTTCTGACGGTCTTGGGCTGCCTTCATTCGTTGCCGAATGATCTCTATGCAATCCGAAGTCTGACGAATCATTTCTGGCCCAAGTATCAACTTTTCTCCTATTTCTAACCAACACGTCGGAGAGTTACACGGTCTTCCATACAATGATTCATACGGTGCCATACCAATGCTTGACTGGTAACTGTTATTATACGAAAATTCCACCAAATGAAGGTGATCTTCCCATGATCCTCCGAAATCCAAAACACAAGCTCTAAGGAGATCTTCCAAAACTCGATTGACTCTCTCGGTCTGACCATCTATTTAAGGGTGATAAGCTGTACTCAAACACAACTCGGTTCCCAGAACTTCCTGGAAGCTTTTCCAAAATCCACTAGTGAACAATGGGTCTCGATCGCTCACTATACTCTTCGGAATACCATGGAATCGAACTATCCACTTAACATACAGCTCAGCCAACTTTGATGTAGTCCTAGTTGATCGAACAGGAATAAATCTTGCACTCTTAGTCAAACGATCTACAATGACCCAAATCCCTTCATTTCCCGTTCTGGTTCTAGGTAGTCCATCGATAAAATCCATCGATATTTGCTCCCACTTCCATGTAGGAACTTCTAATGGCTGAAGCAGTCCACTTGGCTTCTTCTGCTCGGCTTTTACCAACTGGCAGTTCATGCACTTGGAAATAAAATTTCCAACATCCTTCTTCATACCTTCCCAGTAATAGGTTCTCTTCATATCCCGCTACATCTTATTTCCACCTGGATGAATTGTCAACTTCGAGTGATGACTTTCCCTCAGAATTTCATTTCTCAATTCATCTATATCGGGAACAACTAGTCGTCCTTGCTTCCGAAGCCAACCCTCTCGATCGACCTCGAATCCTTTATCCTTTTCTGGGTCCAATCCAGATTCCAAATCACGGATAATCTTGACAAGCTTATCGTCTCGCTTTTGGCTCTCGCCAATTCTTTCCACAGGAGTCGGTCTTATCGATAAGTTTGCCAACATTTCAGGTTCCAATTCACATCTGGGCCTGAAGTCAAATCCAGCCAAATACTCGAGACTCTTCCATTCTGAAAACATGGCTCCCAATCCTGCATGTCTTCGACTTAACGCATCTGCCACTGCGTTACCCTTTCCCGGAGTATAGGCTATACCGAAATCATATGATGCCAAATACTCTAGCCATCGTTGCTGCCGAAGATTCAAATCCTTTTGGGAGAAAAGATACTTCAACGACTTATGATCTGTAAACAACTCGAATTGAACTCCCAAAAGATAATGTCTCCACATCTTCAGAGCAAATACAATCGCCGCTAACTCCAAATCATGAGTCGGATAATTCCTTTCATGCGGCTTCAGTTGTCGACTTGCATACGCAACAACTTTACCCTTCTGCATCAGCACTGCTCCAAGTCCATTACCACATGCATCGGTGTAAACCACCATCTCATCATTTCCACTTGGAATAGTCAAAACAGGAGCACTTGTCAATCGCTCTTTCAGAATTCCGAAAGCTTGCTCACACTTAGCATCCCATCTGAATACTTGATTCTTTTTCGTCAATCCTGTTAATGGTGCAGCCACCTTGGAAAAGTCTTTGATAAACCGTCGATAATATCCTGCTAATCCAAGAAAACTTCTCACATCAGATGCATTCTTAGGTCTAACCCAATCCTGGATTGCTGCCACCTTAGCGGGATCAACCGCTATTCCACTTCCAGAAATCACATGGCCTAAGAACCTCACTTCGCTCTTCCAGAAGTGACACTTCGAAAACTTAGCCTTCATCTGATGTTTCCGCAAGATTTCCAAAACAATACGCAAGTGCGTCTTGTGCTCTTCTTCAGTTCTGGAATAAATCAGAATATCATCCACGAACACAAGTACGAACTTGTTCAACTGATCTCTGAACACTCTATTCATAGATCCACAAAATAAGCTGGTGCGTTAGTCAATCCAAACGGCATTACCAGCCACTCAAAGAAACCGGATGGTGTCCTAAAAGCAGTCTTCGGCACACTATCCTTAGCCACTCTCAACTGGTGAAATCCCGTTGCCAAATCCATCTGAGAAAACACCTTAGCTTCGTGAAGCTGATCAAACAAGTCATCTATTCTCGGCAATGGATACTTGTTCTTCTTAGTTACCTTATTCAGCTCACGATAATCCACACACAACCTCAGCGATCCATCCGCTTTGGTTACAAACACAACTGGTGCACCCCATTTGGACACACTACGCCGAATGAATTCTTTCTGCAAAAGATCATCAACTTGCACCCTCAACTCCTGCTGTTCCCTAGGCGCCATCCGCCTAAGAGGCATCATAACAGGTCTGGCTCCTTCCACTAGATCTATACGAAACTCGATCTCTCTATGCGGCGGCAACCCTTTGACTTCGTCAAAGACATCCTCGAATCCATTAGCGATTGGCACCGATGACAGTCCATCCCGTGGAACAACCAGCGAATACATGAAGCTCATGAAGACGCCTTCTTCATGCTTACATCGTATCACAACCTTTCGCCCCTCCACATTCTCGACTGTCACCTCCAACCTTTCACAATCAACCTTTCCGCATACTTCCTAAGCCAGTCCATACCCAAAATAATTCCGAACCCCGCAAAGTTCAGAACAAAACAATCACAAACAAAAGAGCAATCATGACTCGATACAATCAGACCACAGCATAGCATACACAGACAAGACGAACCCCCAACTGGATTAGTCACAACCAATGGTCTATCAACGATATCCGGTTCTAAACCCAACCGACCTACAAGTTCATTACAAACAAAAGAATGCGACGCCCCAGTATCGAATAACACTCTAACTGGAACACCACATATGGAAAGAGTACCTTGAACCACCACACTCTTTCCTTTCTCTTCAGCGGTAGGAGCTTTCGAAGATGATGGAACAGCCCCCAAAGCATAAGCTTGCACAATCTGCTTGTCCTTCCGCGGTTCTGGACAATTCTTCCTGATATGCCCCGGCTTGTCACAGTTGTGGCACTTCACCGGCACCTTCGGATTCTTGCAATCTCTGGAGAAATGGCCTTTCTGCTGACAATTGTAGCAGGTCACTTCGCCCTTCGGCTTCTTCTGGCCATCCTTACCCTTTTGCTGCTGCTGCTTCCTCTTCTTGTTTCCACCCTGCTGTGGTTTAGACTCCTCCTTGGTCGCAGCAACAACAGATCCTTCTTTAGGAAACAGATTCTCGTGCCTGAGAGCCTTCTCCACAAGCTTCTCAAATGAATCGTCTAAATGATCCACCAACTGCCTCCCAAGATAACTGTCCAAGCCTGTCACAAACTTCTCGTTTTTCTGATATGGAGATTCAATATACGACCGGGCATACTTGGACAAAGCTTCAAACTCAGAAACATACTCAAGAACTGGTCTTCCACCTTGCTTGAGCTCCACAAACTTCTTGAACAGAACAAACGTCTGAGATGTAGAAATGAACTTAGCTTCAAATCTTGCTTAGAATTGCTCCCAAGTAATTTATTCCTCCGGAGTATCAATGGTGATAGAGTTCCACCAATCAGAAGCTCTCCCTTGAAGCTGTCTTGATGCAAGCTTCCTTTTAGTTGCATCATCGATTCCCAAGTCACCAAAGATCCTTCTACAAGCATCTATCCATCTCTGAACTTCAATAGTTGACTCTGTTCCCAAGAAAACCTTTCCTCCAAGAGCAGTATAGTCTTTACACAGCTTGGCAAAATCCACCGGTTTTGGAGTTTGAACTTGAACCCCAACATCTACTGATGGCCCCGGAGCTGGCATCCTTCTCATGATCGAAGTCATCATAGCTTCGAACATAGCAGCATAATCAGCAGCCCCCTCAGTAGCACGGCCTTCCCTAGCAGCTGGTCTCCCTCTTCGACTCATTCTCAATATCTATAAAAAGGAATGATTAATACACCTTGAGAACAACCGCATAAAGGACTCACATACTTCTAAGCTACTATATTATATATAGTAATCATCCTTCAAAATACAATTACGTCTCTCATACGTAGTTACGTCAACGAGCGTTGGGTAAAATCGATTAACCAAAGCTCTGATACCAAATGTGACGACCGCCCATGACCCCTGCAATGAACATAGAAATAGTGCGCTGTAAAGTGTGCCAGGCAGCCATGGACGATTGCCAAGGTTAAATTAAAACAGCAGAATCTATCGTATTACTCAAAGCGCATGGATAAAATACAATAGAGAATATATATAGTGAAGCTTCACAAAATAGAATCTCATCAATTAAGCTTCATAATAGTTGAATACAAACATCTGAATAGTCAATACATCAAGCCTCACTACAAATCATTCAGAGAATATACAAGCAGCGCAACATCCAGTACATATAGTAAGAAACTAATACGTAAGCCTCCAGCTCGTCTTCGTCATCAGCATCGTCGGAAACTAAGAACAACACCTGTCACCTGCTACCTAGACTTCCCATCCCAAAATGGATGAACAGCCCAAGGTAATAAGAGTTGAACATAAAACCTTGAGTCAGACAACAGTCTTAGTGAGCGGTAAATTAACTAACAACATACCAAAAGAGCATAAAGGTAAAAGGAATAGGAATCCAACCCTCCCACTCCACCTCTTTCTACAGTGATAGCCCCAGACACACAAAGCAGAAATAAACATAGCAATGCAGGCATTTAAAGTAAAGCAATTATCACTCGAGTCAAGGTCGGTGTTTTCCATGTACAAACCCCCAAGGCCTAAACCAAGATCAGATAAGCACCCAGAAAACATCGCTCTTGAGACCGAATGACGATACAACCAAACATCCATGACTCTGGTTATCACTGTTATCATTGCTTCGATACCACTGTTAGTTGAATGACCGGCACATTCTTTCAGCCGTCTGTCAAGGGTTAATGGCAACCCCGGTTCTAGACAGAACTCCGCACTTCGTCGCAGCCTGTGCCTAGGATTATCGAATCTGCCCAGAGTACTCGACTACAATCATAGTCTTTAGGGACTATCGAATCTGCCCAACGTACTCTTGCTTTGAGCCTGCTAGAACCTTCAACAACGATGAAATCTCAGCCTTCTAGTCATCCTCCTCGACGACTATTCTCATACTAGCTCAAGCGCCTCTCGAGCAAACCATTATCCTCAAACCCGAACCATTTCACCGAGTTATCAACATGCTTGGAATGATCCCGTCTGGATTAAACCAAGGCTATCTCATACCATGCCTCGCTTCATCTCATCATAGCAAAGCCTCATCTCAACATCAATATCATCAAATCTATCCATATGAGCTTCATCATCCGCCACATATGCCACGAGCAGCTTTTCCAATTCAAGAGCCTTTCCCTTAGCTTTTGAATCATCTTCGACCATCTTGTCCAAATCAAATCATCAATCAACTAATTTATAACAATCAATCAAGTCAATCATTAATCCAAGTAATCAAGCATTCAAACATGATCAAATAAACAATTATAACAATAATGGCAATCTTGTAAATAAAGAGTCCAAATCTAACAAGCATGAAACATGAGCACTATCTCTACAACTTGATGAATGAACTTGCATAGATTAACATGTAGTAAAATGGATGTCAAATCATCATGAACAATGGATCTATACTTAAGTTTACGAAAATGCATGGAAATCACTATTTAACACAAAATCAAGCCATCAATCCGATATACTCCTTTGGATCCGTGTGAGAGATAACCACCACTCACCAAATCACCTAAACACCTTAAAAGCAACACACTTCAGATC
Source organism: Allium fistulosum (assembly GCA_030737815.1). NCBI lineage: Eukaryota > Viridiplantae > Streptophyta > Magnoliopsida > Asparagales > Amaryllidaceae > Allium > Allium fistulosum. The sequence continues at coordinate 812,904,777 of CM060904.1, forward strand.
TGGACAGTGAAGGATCTAACTCGATCTATCGAAATTCTGCTTCAAACGATGAAATCTCTCCTCGAAGAATGTAGATCTTCAATCTAAGCTCTTGAATCTTCGATTTGATCTTCGATTTGATCTTTGATTTGGATGGAAGGAATCACAAGATTAGAGTGGAGAAAAGAAGTGAAGAAGTGAACTCAAGCTCTCAAAATAGCAGCACTTCGTCGCTTCAAAATCCGGATCCCAAAAAGTGAAGAAATGGACGTGTATTTATAGGCTGAAATCCCTAAGTCGTTTGCTCGCTATTAAGTCGTCCACGACTTAAGAAACCCCACGACCTATGTCTTAACGACTTAACAGAATGCGGCTTCGTGACTTAACAGCACAAATCCTCACACGACCTAACTATCCTCACGTGCGCGACCTAATAACCCAACGACCTAGGCCTCAACACTAATGCGCGACCTACGACTTAACTGAGACGCGACTTAACGGATCTTACGACTTACGACTTAACAGAAGTACTGACCTAACACACACACGGCTCACCACACGACCTAACGACTTAACACCTTAGGTCGTCTAACGACCTAACTACACGTAGGGTCTTCCGACCTAACTCCTAAGTCGTCTGGACGACCTAACTACTCATAACTGCTAAACTTAGGTCGCTCACGACCTAACTAAGCACAACACCCCATAGGTCGCTCACGACCTAACTACAACAACTCCTTAAGTCGTTAACCTGCTTATCTCCTAGTTCGTTAACTCGCTAATTCTTAAGTCGCCGCTAACTACTAGGTCGTTCACTTCTAATACTAACTTCCATAGGTCGCTGTCTTTCCTTAAGTCGCCCCAATACTTAAGTCGTTAACTCTTAAGTCATTCACTCGACCTAAGCCACCACACGACCTAACTTCTACACGACTTATCCCATAATCCTTAAGTCGCCAACTTCCTTAGGTCGCCAACTCCCCTTAAGTCGCTCCACCGACCTAACTACTATACGACATAAGCTCATCTTGAATGGGACATGCGGTATTTATCTGTTCTTGGAGTTGGAAACAACCAGTTATATGAACTTAGGTTGCAGACTCCTGAGAACGTATTTGTAGAAGAGGAAAATGAGTTGAGAAGGATTATGGATTCATTTAGAGTACTTGAATCGATTAAATGAAGGTACAGTATTATATTTTCGCGGTCAACTTTTTCTTTGCTGGATCTGAGTTCTTTATTCCTGCATTTTTAGTTATAGTATGAAGCCCTTTATATTTGAAATATGATGCTATGTTGGTAGAACGAAGATTTTGGTTAAAATCTTGCTATTGTTTATAAATAAAATATAAGTATAGTTGGTTTGTATATGTTATGTGGGGAAAAACATTCAGTTAGAAGCAATTATCTCAGAAATAGCTTCTACTAACCAAGCACCTGATTTTAAAACATTTCATTTAGAAGGAAAATTGAAGTAAATTGAATAATAGATTGAAGGAAATACATTAGAAACAAACATAAACCTGATGATTTATTTAATGGTTTAATAAACCTGTACATATATATAAGTTATAGTGTTATACATATATATCATAATAATAAAAGGAATCTAAAGGAGTAATCAATATGACTGTATGACAGAAGGATTGCCATGTCGTATATGAGGAAAGTTGACAATTATAATTCATAAATGTTCATATATTAATAATTTATGAAAAAGGTTGCATGAATGAATGTAAATTAGACATTTAATTATAGAGAGAAACTGCCAATATTAGGTGTGCAATCAGCCAAGTTTGGTACAGGTCAAGATATGAAAGCTAAAAGGATCACCATGTGATAATCAAATCAGAATATAACCAAAGTATAATTAAATCACCTAAATTGCAAGTCTTGGTTGATTGCCATAGAGAATAATACATATAAAAAAAGTGAGATCATATGATATATTTTATACATTCAAAATCTTATGCAAGGTTCTATTCAAAAATCTTCATATTGTTCATATGCATGTGCCTTAGCTTTTTACCTTTTATGTATATTTTAACACATAGTGAAAAATTCCAAAAAAATATTGATGACAATATAAGCTTTACATCAGCTACTTGTAGTGATAAACATAATATTTCATGTGAATCTACAGATAACACTGAATATCTTTTAAATCCACCTTACAAAGACAATATCCTCATACCTCCTAATGTATAGATAATACTACAGAGAGTAAATCATGTATAAAATGTGAATGTACTGCATCATAGCATGTATAGAACTTGATGTTAGCCATATTGGATATTTGCAAGTGATGAGAATCTATTTTTCTATTATAATACCAATATATATACATATCCACAAAAAATAAAAAACATTTATACAGCTAAAAGAAAAAAAGAATTAATATCCTTTCCAAATATTCTTATTACTGAATATCAGAAGTTGCATAGTCATAACATTATATGTAGTTGAGTAAATAAGTTTCGCATGTCAGGATTTCACTTTCCAGTTGAATGAGCCATTGAGTGGGCATTACCATATAAAGTAAAATTCAAATCTGACAACCTAATGCAACCACATTAAATATCAAAACAACATTCAATGCATTATAGCATGACGGAAAATAAACATTTAAAGTCGTTATTTAACAAACATGCTAACATCTTAATATTCATTACTTTTTAGCATGAATCCGAAAATTTGCAAATAATTTTATTGTGCGACATAAACATAGCCATCAGACATGAGAGAGAAAAAGAGAACCGCACATAATAAAATCTGAAAAGAAGAGAAAGCCTGTAAACCATCACTTACTTTTGGGTCATAAATATAAATTAGTTTAAAATAAGAACATGGCCAAAAAAGGAAAAAAAAAACTGTAGTTGGTAAAAACCGCTTTTGGGTCATAAATGGTAAAGGTTGAAAATTAAATAACATAACAATTAAATGAGAAATAATTGCACTTACTTGGTAAGGTATAAAGCCAAGCAATTCACTGCCATACCATTACCTGCTGATAAGTAGGAATAAACTCAAAATCAATGGGATGTATTGTGGCCAAAATAGCATGATTCAATTGAGGTAGTTCAAATCATTGGGAGTAACGTCCCCTCCAAACCAAGAACTTTTTTGGCAAAAGCTGCAGCAATCCATTTATTGGAACAGAAATAATACCAGTACAACAAAACACAATTCAGTTAATGAATATAACTTATATCAGAAAGATAGAACAATAAATGCAGCAGTGTTAATTATGAACCCAAATCATCATGAAACAAAATGAATTGTTCAACTTACTCAGTATATGCTTTGCATTATCCAGTTTTTAAAATCTAATTAGTCACTGAAAATGCCCGAAAGATTGATATCATAGTATATCATTGAACTGTGGTGCCTTTTTTCAAATTATACTTCATTTAATGGGTTTTCTTCTGCAAATCATCATACAATTCACTGGTAGATGAAAGAGCAACCAAAAAATCAACGGTCAATGAAAGAACTAAATGTGATTCTTTCACAGATCTGAAATTGAACATTCACAAATCAGTACAAAATAAAGTTATGGATATAAATGAAAAGATGCGGTTTTTATAGAAAATTCTAACTCACTTTAGGTAAATTTTAAAGTTAAAATTTAATTACCTTGGATGAATCACATCTCGAGAGCCACCAGATCCGGAAACTAAATATGATTCATTCAAAGAGGGAGCTTGTGAGGAATCAACATGGTTTGAGTTGAATAGATTGTAGAAGAAGAAAAGGGGAAGAATGGGAATTGCGTAGTAGTAATATGATTAGCGATCGTGGAAACGATAATGGGAGTGAACTGCTTTGAGGGAGTGGGAGCTATGGATTGGATGGTTATCTAACTGCGGGAGTAAAAGTTTTAAACGCCGTCTTCTTAGTATGATAACATTCATCGGATGTCTTTCATTTTTTTGATCAGAACCGTCCTTTGTCTTAACTTTGTCTTTCCGTTAAATCCGACCTATTTTGTTATATAGATAACATACAACTGGTAATAGTATATCAATTCAACCAATCATCCAGTAATTAATTTTTAATTACTATAATTTAAACCAGTCAACCAAATCGAGTGAGATTTACTCACCTTGATTTTTAAATTTTCTAATCGTTCCAATTTAATTCTTTTGCACAGATTTCATAACTTCTCATTTTCAAACTTCTGAATTCGAAAATAAAACCGGTGCCATTACAACTATATTTTTTTTGATGTGCGCCATATATTCATTTGTTCGAATCGAAGTCCAGATGTGAAAGAAATCGTGATTTTTGTGTTTCAAAAATTCAAAAATTTATAATATGCCGTCTCGGCCAATTTGAACCGTCGCCCTATCTTATCTATAAATATATGGTCAGTTATCTCATTTGAAATTTTAGAAACCACTTTTCTAAATGCTCGCTTTTACTCTTCTTCTTCCTCACGAACTCCAAAAACCCTCTTTCAATTCAGAAATCAATTTCTCCCCAAATTCTTCTCTAAATCCAATAATTGATGTATCAAATCGTACAGCGAGTTGAGTCCTATACTCTAATGCCAATTAGAGTCGTAGATTCATAGATTTGGAGGTAAAACAGGATTAAGGTACGAATGATTGCCATAATTATCTTAGTATTTTTGGGAATGTCTAGAGTAGTTTGTAATAATTAGTCTTTTCGACACCTAAATGTTGACACTAATACATCCACGGTATTCACGTACCGAGCGCCCAAGTGCCAGAAAGATGAATTGTTAGAGTAAAATAAAAGGAAATAGAATAAGAAAGAAGAGAATACAACATCATAATCTCAATAATGGAATGGTAATATATAATATTAAAAGAATAATACAAAGGGTTACTCCAATATAGAAATTTTAGAGTTACAAAACCTAAGTAATATCATCAGCCTGGATAGTTATAACAACTTGTCCTCACAAATGCTGATATAGACGATATAGTATTGTAGTGGAAAAAAGAATGCTATGGTAAGTAAAACATTCAGCTCGTCTACTTAAGCTCTAATGAACATCAACAAAAACCTGCCTTTCTCAAAGTACTTGAAAGAGCATGCGAGGAATTTAGGGAAAACAAAAACCAAGCGTCAGACATAAGTCTGGCATGCGAAACTCAAGAGATATATGATCAACTTATATCAGTACTTTTGAGACCGCATGGAATGCTATAAGGGTTATCCCTTCAAAAAATCCACCATCTAATAAGTACATAAAGTGATGTAATAGATAATGTCTAGGGTGTAGAATATAAATGTATAACATAGCTGGAATGGTTACACTGATTACATTCAATAGTATAATTAGAGGGTAAATCAAAACTGGTAAGGAACGTTTGCATAAAGGTTTTTCCATGGAGATCTCTGGTGGAGACAGATCCAATCTCCTACATAAAGGTCAGAAAGTAACTCCGTGCGATGTATATCTCTAGATAAATATACCTTTAGGTAAACATAGCCGATCCACGTTCGAACATGTGATCCCACATATCATCAACTCCCGTCGACCAATAATCGATAAGTATCTCTAGATATGGAGTTGATATATCATATCGTGGCTCAGCTAAACCCCAGGCTATGCAACCTACTATGTTTTTAGTCATTACCAATGTCAAGGTTATGTTTGGCATCTTTTACACGAGTCTTCATTACTTGAACAGAACATGAATCCTTAAATGGATTCCAACATCTCGAACAGATCTCGAAACCACACATGGATTCCACCATCTTGAACATATCCACTTCTAAGAGATAGAACGTGTATCTCAGTCTTGAAGTGGTTTTCGATAAGTAGAACACTTATGGATCCCGGTCTCTTCAAGACCGAACCAACGAATTTGGTCATATTCAATAATAATAAGGGCGATCGCATATGGAAACCAAGTCTCGTATAATTATCACGTTTTTGATATTTTCATCTCACACCATCTCTCGATCAAGAGTGAAGCCTGTAGGTTAGAGCTCTATTACTCATTTCTCTACACGAACATCAGTCATAATTCCCACAGAAAGACAAGCCTACTTCATCGGCTTTTAGTGCTAGGTATACGACTAAATGCTTTCCATAAACGAGTAAATATACAAAGCACGATTAAGTCACATAAAGCATGATCAAGTCACATAAGAGACTTCTAATCCCATTTTTGTTTAATTAATATTTTATTAATTAAAACCTCTTTTATTAGTAAATATTATTTTATCTAATGAAACATTGTTTATCAATTTGTACTATTCATTTGTACTCTTTTCAATACTTCAAAAAAGTATTCATATACTTATCTTAAATGGTATAAGTATATTCACAAATCACTAACAAGATTTCTTAGTTTAAACCTTTACCTTTTTTATATTTTCCCAAAAGATTCCTTACTTATAATTTCATTCCAAATATCCATTTTAAGGCTCCAAGAACTTTACAAATCCATTCAAAAGGTTTAAGACTAATGTCACTTAAACATTGCCATTATAAACCCAAAACCATTTCACTTATGCTTATCTTTAAAACCTTTTTTTAAAGATCTATTTACATTTATAAGTATAATCAAAAGGGTTAAAGACGAATGTAATTAACACATTGTCACAACAAATCCAAGATCATTCCATACTTATATTATCTTTGAAAACATTCTTTTAAAGGTCTAAGATAATACTTGGTTAAGTTAGATAGTTGACTAAGAGATTATCAAGTTAAAAATGATCGCTTATAGAAATCACGATTCATATACTTAACTCATTTTTGACATTTCATTTTATACTATTTCTCACCCAAGGGTGAAGCCAGGTAAGTTAGAGTACTGGTTGCATCAAAGCCTTCCCTAGACAATTTATTCTTAAATCTCACAAATAGATAAATATACCTCGTCCCCTTTTAATGTTGAATATAGTATTAATGACTCTCATAAAAGAGTTAGAAAACAATATGATCTGACCTTCCCAACTTAATTATTCCTTGGTCAAGAGGGAAACCGGTAGTTTAGAGATCTATTGCTCATATCTTTACTTGACATCAATCTTAACTCCCACAAATAAATAAGCCTACTTCGTCGGCTTTTAGCGTTAAGCAAAGTTAATTACTTTTCAAACATAATAAATAGCAACAACATTAATATGTTTTCAACATTCCAACTTATCTATTCCTCGGTCAAGAGAGAAATAGTTAAGTTAGGGATCTATTGCTCATATCACTAGTTAACATCAATCTTAACTCTCACAAATAGAGAAGCCTTCCTCATCGGCTTTTTGTGTTAAGCCTAGTCAATTACCTTTTCTAAAACTTATATATAATTAAATAATACTTGTAAATTGGTTTTAAATATCTATGTAAAATATTACTTGAAAACAACTACTTTATAATTTGATGAAAAACATGTTTATATTATATAACCTCTTTACTCTAAAAAGACATATATAATTATTAAAAATATATTAAAACTTTTAACCAACTTTAAAATACTTAAAAATATGTCTAAAAACATTCTAAAAACATTACAAAAATATCAAATTTAAATATCACTTGTAAACGCATAAAACCACATGCAATTACTATTTTATAAATGCTGTTAAAAGTCTTTGTTAAAGAACACATTGAAAAGCACAATCTTTGTAATTAGTTTTAACCACTTTAACAAATCATTTGAGGCTTTAAATTTTTATTGTAAGTACTACCCCTGGGGTACTTGAACCATGGAAAGAAAACCCAAAGGACAGCTACCCATTTATTTATAAAAATTCTGAAAATAGACTATATTTACAAAGTGTATGTATAACCACATTTTTGTTCTAACTTTCACAACTTTTGTCCAAAATTTTATAACTTTCCAAACCATTTCTTTACTACACCAAATATGTGTAGAGAATAACTAAATAAAATTATCCCGAGTTAAGATCATAAATATCTAATTTACACAAGTTAAAGTTAAGAGATATTGAAGTGCACATATAACGACTTTTCTCGCTTACTTTCAAAAATACTTCGATTCAACACACAAGTCAAGCAACCATTTAAACATCGAGTCAATACCACATCACATGTTTAAGAGGGTAAGAGAAATGAAGTTATACAATATAAAGTTATCATTTTCTTTTTAAAGCAATAGGGTTCCAAAGTTATAATTTTAGTTAGTTAATATCACTTTAACTTAATATTTCAAACACAACATATATATAACAATATATACAAATAAGATGGTGAGATAACTCACTTTGATCCAAACCAAACACAAGAAAAAAGCCACAAGAATCAAAGAACCACCTCCTACCATCATCAAAAGCCTAAAGATCCAACCATTAGCACTTTCAAACCAAGGTAACACCTCTCCTCCTCTTCCATTGCTCATGGCCCATCCAAGATCCCCCATTCTCCTTTACGTTTCATTCAATTTGACTTTAGATCTAAACTTCCTAAGGTGTTGATGAAAGCTTGGAAGTGATTGGAGTTGATTTGGTTTACACTTGAAAAGGTTAGAGAAGAACTAGAGGATTAATGTTAATAACTTCCACTATTTTTATTCTCTTACTTCATTTCAAGCTTTTGTGATTAGTTCTTACCTTAAGGGTATATTTATAGGTTTTTGCAAGAGGTCTTTTGTAACACCCCACATTTTTAGTAACATTATATAAGATATTTAATTAGCTAAATAAAATAAAATAATGTGATGATTAGGGGATTGAGATTTGTGATTAATAGGGGTAGTCGTGCCATGTTAATAAGTAGATTAAAATGAGCTAACATGAATTAAAATATACAAGGGTAATAGGCAAGGGCAAGTTGAGAAGAGAGCATTCTTATACCCTAAACCCATAGGAATTCAATTACACGTTCATTACTAAATCAAAGTAAAGTAGAGGCCGACAACCATTAGCAAGAACAAGAGGGAGAAAGAGCTAAAGAAAGAAGATTAATCAAATTAATCCATTCAAATCTCAAACTCCATAATCTAAAAGCTAAGGTGAATAATGACTACATCTCATTTTTATAATTGTTTTCGGTTTTAAGATGAATCCGAAGTATTTTGCATGATTAAGCCATGTTTTTGAATGACCAAATTTTTATATATGCTTGTTGATGATTTATGCTTGATCATATAGATTTTATGATATGTTTTAATGTGAAAATCCTATTTCATGACATTCAAATGCCTTACGATTTTAGATCAGAAATGATATTTTAGAGATGGGTTTCAATTTTCATAATTTTATGAACTAATGTGATTTTATGTTAATTTTCTAGTGAGGAAAATGATTAATTGGGTTTAAAATTATTTACAGTTAAATAATATATGTTTTGGGTTTGAAATTAATATGTGTTTGAAAACATATTAAAGATGATTTTCTAGAATTTTTGTATAATTTTCCTAAGGTTTTAATAGATATATAAAATTATTTAAGGTATAGGACTTAAATGTTTTATATATTTATAAAGGAGAAGGGGTTTTTGTAAAACCCCATATTTTTAGTAACATTATTTAGGATATTTAATTAGCTAAATAAAATAAAATAATGTAAGGTTATTAATGGATTGGGATTTGTGAATAATAAGGGTAGCCGTGCCATATTAACGAGTAAATTAAAATGAGATAACATGAAATAAAATAGATAAAAGGTTAGGAAGTAGGCAGGGGCAAAATGGGAACAAGGAAAATTCATATACCCTAAATCTTTAACCCCTTAGCCGTGTATTCTCTCATTCATTCTCATTTGTAAATTTAAAACATAGAGGCCGACTACCATTTTAGAGAACTAGAGGAAGAAAAAGCTAAGGAAGAAGATTAATCAAATCAAAAGCTATTCAAATCTCAAATCCTTAATCTCAAGCTAAGGTGAATAATGACTACATCTCATTCTCTTAAATGTTTTTAGTTTTAAGTTAAATACGAAGTGTTTTGCAAGTTTATGCCATGTTTTTAAAGGATTAAATGTGTATATATGCTTGTTGATGACTTATGCTTGTTCATATAAATTTTATGATATGTTTAGATATGAAAACCCTATTAGATGTCATCCAAATGCCTTCTAATTTTGGATTTAGATCAGAAATGATTTATTAGAGATGAGTTTCAATTTTCATATTTTTCTAAATTCTTGTGGATTTTATATAAATTTTCTAGTGTAGACAATGATTATTTGGGTTATAAATTATTTACAACTAAATAATTATTTATTAGGGTTTGAAATTTGTATATGTTAGTAAACATACTGAAAATGATTTTTTGGAATTTTTTGTTGAATTTTCCTATGTATTTTGATGAATATATAAAATTATTTAAGGTATGGGACTTAAATGTTTTATATATTTATAAAAGGAGAAGGGGTATTTTATAAAATAAAACTATTGTTTATTTTTAAAATCTTGGCAGCACTTTTGAAGAAAAGAAATTTAGTAACCAATGAAAATTTGACAAACATAGCAGGTTAGTCGAAAAGTATATCTCTTTTAAGTTAAAGACAAAACTTACTTATTTTTAGCCTATTTCGCCACTTTCGGCACCAGGGGTTCCAACCTAGACGTTTCGCCATTATTGCTTTCGAAACCAATGCGCATGGTATCATTATACTTGGTACGCAGCGAATTGGATGAAGGCGGAAGGTATAGGGTTGAAATGTACGGTTCCGATAGGGTTGAAGCATGCCTTTGTTTTAAAATGAAGTTGCGCTTGCTTTGATTTCAACTTGATTAGCTTTCGACCAGGTCAAATTTCTTTAAAGAAATGGTTTCGAATGGGTTGCGCTCTTTCGTCTTAAGTAATGCTTTCGAAGGGGTTTAAACCCCGAGCTGCCGCTTTTCTTACCTTTCAAAGTCAATGGTTTCGGAAGGTATACTTTGTTTTAAACACTTGGCCACTTCTCCAATGATTTCGTAAGGTTGGTTTCGACACCATCACTTCTTCACTCAAGAATATATTTCGAGAGGAATGCTTTCAACTTTAATGGGTTTTAGATCCTTTTGCTCAACTTAAAGGCATAATCCACATGGTTTCGACTGAAACGACTTAATACATTAGTTATTAGCCCCATCTAATTAAGTCCAAAATTCCAGTACGTAGGGCTTTGTCAAAGGCAAGACTAAAATTATGATTACTCACAGAAGGGAATATATGTTTGTATACAGATAGGTTATTGGTGAGTCCGCAAAACCATTAGGATCAGGTGACCCTGGGAGATGTTAAGTTAGGGACATACCGTTTAGAAGAGAAGTATATAACAGATAGTTAAGGACAGATCGTCCAGAAGAGGTGTGTCTAACAGATGTTAGATCATTCTGTTATATTGTCTGGTAGGCCCGAGTCAGCCAAAGGTTAGTAGTAAGCCAAACAAAACTATATTGTTCGGACAGATAGTCCATTTGTTACCTGATATGTAAGTTTACATAAAGTACTTTACTGTTTTAACCATTTTTGGTTGTAGGATTATGATTTGCAAAAGATATGTTTCAAAAGGATATTAGTGAGGGGAATCCCGTTCCGCTAAGCGGCGTGGTCTCACTTAATATCGTATATCCGAGATGTATAGTATTATTCACACCACGCTTTATGTCTGACTCGAAGTTCATGTTTTTCCCTTAAACTCTCGGGTGCTCAAAATTGATTTGAGTAGCCAAAGGGTTGAGGTTTTATAGGTTTTAGTAGGTTGATGAATAAAGCTACTGGAGACGAGCAGGCGGCCGATGGATAGCTATTTAGGAGTTGTTTTTTTGTTTTATTTATTTTCGCTGTGTTGTATTTAAGACAATTATGTCTATATAGTACTCTGGTCAACCAAGGGGGCATCATCATATGTCGATCTTGGCGTATTTATGTAATAATTATATTTTATCAAAACTAGGGAAATGATTATGGGATTGTGTAATCTGAATGTGAAACATGTGTTTTGGAAATTTAATGTGAAAAGATGTTTTTGAATCTGTGATTTTGTTTCATATTCAAATGCTTCTGATATTATGGATACCATTAACATAGCCGTATTTAGTCGTTGAAAGTTAATAATATGGATGAATGCAGCATCTGTAGCGTTTAACTTTGGGCCTCTAGATAGGGGATGTTACAACTTGGTATCAAAGCATAGGTTTATGAAATACTTTGACTAAAAAATGTTTCTTGAAAAACATAATCCTTAGGAATTAAAGTAAGATTGGGGTATGGGAATAACGTACTTGTATTTGCTATATATAAGTATGCGCTATATTTCCATTCTCCTATCTCTATTAGGCTATTCTTTTGTATCTCACGAGGCTTGAATACAGATATGGACGCAAGAAGAGGCAGAGTTAACCTAGGAGGAAACAACACTACCACCAATGGAAATGCCCGACCTAATACAAGGAGGACTCAAGGTCAGGCTCAAGCTCAGAATACTGGTGCTGGAGTCCCACATGTGGATATGTGAGCTATGTATCAGTTTTTTGTAAACATGATGCAACCTAGAATTACTACTGGAGTGGTTGGAGGAAATGCTGCGGGAGGAGTTCAGGAAGCTCCGATTGTCAATAATTATGCTACCTTGAGTAGAGACTATGCTAGGCTTGGAGGGAAACCGTTTAACGGAATTGAAGATGCTATAGAAGTGGAGAATTGGTTGTCGCACTATGAAAGGATATTTGCTGACTTAGGGCTCAATGATGAGCAGAAGAGGAGGTTTGCTTCGAGACAGCTTCAAGGACCAGCTTTATTTTGGTGGAATAGTGTGACGGCTGGAGTAAATGAAGAGGAGATAACATGGGCTGAGTTTATGAGAAGGTTCCAGGAGAGGTTCATGTCGGTGATGGTGCAGTCTGTTTTGATCGGAAAGTTTGCTAAGTTAGAACAATGAGAGATGTCTGTGTTGGAGTATGCAAGTAGGTTTGAAGAATTGGCTAGATATGGTTAAGGAATGAGAAGTTCATAAGGGGATTGAAGCCTAAGTTGGCAAGGGCTACCTAACCGCACATCATAGATCCCTGTGATGTGGCAGTGGAGATAACGTTAAGACATGAAGAGATGCTTGCTTGTTTGGAGAAGAAGAAGGAGGTCCAGGTTGGGCAAGGTCAGAAGAGGAAGTTCTTTCACAAGAAGGGTGCTCAAAAAGGTGGAGCAGCGAAGAAAGGGAAGTCTGAAGTGGTTTGTTTTAAGTGCGATAAGAAGGGGCATTTTGCTAATGAGTGTCGTACTAGAAAGGCTAAGGAAGTGATCGGGAAGAAGAATATTAGGCGCTTCAATTGCAATCCGATCGGCCACTATAAGAATCAATGCAAAGAACCCGCTAAGGATGGGAAGGGCAAGGTGTATGCATTGGAGCATGCTACTTTGAAGCCGACAGTAAAGGAGAAAGGAAAGGTAGTTTTGGGAGGTACATTTCAGATCCATGATATGTGTGTTAGCATCTTTTTTGATACTGGTGCATCACATTCTTTTATATCTCGATGTTTGGTAGATAACCTTAACCTAGAACCCACATATTTAGTTACTTCCTTAAGAGTTGCAAATCCGATAGGAGGGTATGCGACACTTGGGGTGAAGTGTGACCACTTAGAATTTGACTCGCTAGGTTACACCTTTGTTTTCAATTTGCATATATTTGACATTGTATGGTTCGGAATCATACTGGGTATGGATTGGTTAAGTGAGTATGATGCTAGGATATTTTGCCACGATAGGAAAATATCACTTAGACACCCTGATTGTAGTGATCAGATTGTATAAAATGTAGAAAACTCTAGCTATGAGGTGAATGCTTTGTTGGGTGTTGTGGAGTTGGAAGATGAGTCGAATCATGTTTTTGTGGTTAGAGAATTCGCAGATGTCTTCGAGTCAGTAGTTGGATTGCCACCAAAATGAGCCGTTGAGTTTCAGATAGATTTGGTGCTTGGAGCAAAACCGGTGAGTAGACCACCAAGCAGGATGACACCGACATAAATGAAGGAGTTGAAGGCTCAGTTGGTGGATTTGGAAGGCAAGAGTTTTATCAGACCGAGTAGTTCGCCTTGGGGAGCATCCACAGTATTTGCTAAGTAGTCGGACGAATCGTTAAGACTATGTATTGATTATCATAAGTTGAATGAGAGAATGATAAAGAATCGATATTCGTTGCTTATGATTGATGATTTGTTCGATCAGTTGAGTGGAGCCAAGGTATTTTCTCAGTTAGAATTAGCAACAGGTTTCCATCAGCTTAGAGTAGCAGAAGATAGTATACCTTTAACGACATTTAGAACAAGGTATGGGTCATACGAATGGTTAGTTATGCCATTCGGACTCACTAATGCACTGACATTCTTTGTGGATTTGATGAACTGGATCTTCCAAGAGCACTTAGATAGGTTTGTGTTGGTTTTCATAGATGATATTTTGATATACTCAAAGGATGAGAAGGAGCATGAAGTTCATCTTAGAGTTGTGCTTGAGATGCTGAGGCAGCATCAGCTAAACACAAAGTTTTTGAAGTGCCATTTTCGGAAGAAAGAAGTGAAGTTTCTAGGTCATGTAGTCTCAAAGAAAGGGTTGTCTGTAAATCCGACTAAGATTGAAGCGGTGAATAATTGGAAGAGACCAGAAATGGTGACTGAGATTAGAAGTTTTCTTAGGTTGGCTGGATATTATCGGAGGTTTATAAAGGATTTTTCATGAATAGCAGCACCAATGACTAAGCTAATGTGAAAGGATGTGAAGTTTGTGTGGACCGATAAGTGTGAGGAAGCGTTCCAAAGATTGAAACACTTATTGACCCATGCACCTGTATTAGTTGTTCCGAAGGGGAATCAAGACTTGGTAGTTTATACAGAGGTGTGTGGTACTGGATTAGGAGCTAGCTATACGAATGCAGAGAGGTAAAGTGATTGCCTAGGCTTATAGATAGGTTAGGCCTTATGAGGTTAGATATCCAACGCATGACTTGGAGTTAGCTGCAGTTATTTTCGCTTTAAAGGTGTGGAGGCGTTACCTTTTGGGAGAGAGATTCGAGCTTTATATGGATCATAAGTCGTTGAAGTACTTGTTCTATCAGAAGGAGCTGAACATGAGATAGTAAAGGTGGTTAGAATTTATTGATGCTTATGATTTTGGTATTGAGTATACCTTAAGGAAAGGAAACAAGGTTGAAAATGCGCTAAGTAGGAAGCATCAGAATGCAGTGTTAGCTATGATAGCGTAATGTAAAGACTTGGAAGCGTTGTCAACTTGCAGAGTGCAGTGGAGATCCGAGACTGGGTCTAGTGGAGAAACTACCATGTTGTCTTATTTAGAAGTCCGACCGGTATTGATTAAGAAGATTGCTTCTAAATAGGAAGAGGATCCAGTGTTAGCTGAAAGGATTAGGAAATCAGAGGATGGAACGAAGAGCGATGACTTGAAGGATTTCAGTCTTTACCAAAGTGGGTTTTTGAGAAAGAAGGGTAGATTATGTGTTCCAGATGTGTGCGACATAAGGAAGGAAGTTTTGGAGGAATGCCATCGTTCGAAGTTTACTATTCATCCAGGAGGAATGAAGATGTATCAAGACATGAAGAGAATTTTCTTATGGGAAGGTATGAAAAGGGATGTTGGCTTATGGGTGAAACAATGTTTGAACTGTCAGTAGGTGAAAGCTGAGCATGAGAAGCCAAGTGGGTTGCTTCAGCTATTAGATATTCCGGTATGGAAGTGGGATTCTATTTATATCGACTTCATAGACGAGTTGTCGAGATCTAATAAAGGAAATGAAACTATATGGGACATAGTGGACAGATTGAACAAGAGTGCCTATTTCATTCCTGTTAAGTCAAATAGGACGGCACCTGTATTGGCTAAGTTATTTATGAAGAATGTAGTTAGACTTCATGGAATTCCTAGTAGTATTTTTAGTGATAGAGATTCTTTATTCACTAGTGAATTCTTGAAAAGTCTACAGAAAAGTTTAGGAACAAAGCTCAAGATGAGTACTGCTTACCATCCGCAGACAGATGGGCAAACGGAAAGAGTTAACAAGATCTTGGAATACTTGTTAAGAGCTTGTGTATTAGACTTCGAGGGATCATGGGAAGACCACCTACACTTAGTTGAGTTCTCGTATAACAATAGTTATCAGGCCAGTATAGGGATGGCACCTTTTGAGGCATTGTATGGAAGACCATGCAAATCCCCTACATGTTGGTTAGAGATTATAGATAGATTAGTCCTTTGTCCCGATTTGGTAAGAGAAGCAGGAGAAAAGATTGAGCTAATAAGGGAGAGAATGAAGGAAGCACAGTATAGGAAGAAGAGCTATGCAGATAGAAGATGGAAAGATTTAGAATTCTCTGTTGTAGATCATGTTTTCATCAAAGTATCGCCGATGAAAGGTGTTATCAGGTTCGGGAAGACAGGGAAGTTAGCACCGAGATTCGTAGGACCATTTCCTATTTTAGAGAGGATCGGAAAATTTGCGTATAAAGTAGAGTTACCAAGTAGTTTGGCAGAAGTCCACGATGTTTTCCATGTATCTCATCTGAGGAAGTGTGTTAGGGATCTAGACACTACTATAGCACCGACTGTGTTAGAAGATTTAGTAGTTGAACTAGACTTGACTGTAGTTAGGAAGCCTGTCTGGATAGTCGAGAGAGATGAGAAGAAGTTGAGGAACAAGACAGTCAGATAAGTGAATGTCCAGTGGAGTGACGATGATAAGGACTGTACTTAGGAGACTGAGAGCAGGATTAGAGACACTTATCCTGATTTGTTTGATGGTATGCCTTACCTTTGATTGTTTTGTTGTGTACCTTATCGTGATTTCGAGGACGTAACTCTTTAAGGAGGGGAGGTTGTAACACCCCATATTTTTAGTAACATTATTTAGGATATTTAATTAGCTAAATAAAATAAAATAATGTAAGGTGATTAATGGATTGAGATTTGTGAATAATAGGGGTAGTCGTGCCATGTTAATGAGTAAATTAAAATGAGATAACATGAAATAAAATAGATAAAGGGTTAGGAAGTAGGCAGGGGCAAATGGGAACAAGGAAAATTCTTATACCCTAAACCTTAAACCCCTTAGCTAAGTATTCTCTCATTCATTCTCATTTGCAAATTAAAAACATAGAGGCCGGCCACCATTTTAGAGAACTAAAGGAAGAAAAAGCTAAGGAAGAAGATCAATCAAATCAAAAGCTACTGAAATCACAAATCCTTAATTTAAAGTAAAGGTGAATAATGACTACATCTCATTCTCTTAAATGTTTTCGGTTTTAAGTTAAATCCAAAGTGTTTTGCAAGTTTATGCCATGTTTTTAAAGGATTAAATGTGTATATATGCTTGTTCATATAGATTTTAAGATATGTTTTGACAAGAAAACCCTATTAAATGACATCCAAATGCCTTGTAGTTTTAGATTTAGATCAAAAATGATGTTCTAGAGATGGGTTTCAATTTTCATAATTTTCTGAATTATTTTGGATTTCATATAAATTTTCTAGTGTAGAAAATGATTATTTGGGTTATAAATTATTTACGGCTAAATAATTATTTATTTGAGTTTGAAATTTATATATGTTAGAAAACATATTGAAAATGATTTTCTGGAATTTTTGTAGGATTTTCCTAAGTGTTTTGATGAATATACAAAATTATTTAAGGTATGAGACTTAAATGTTTTACATATTTATAAAAGGAGAAGGAGTATTTTATAAAATAAAATTATTGTTTATTTCTGAAATCTTGGCAGCACTTTCGAAGAAAAGAAATTTAGTAATCAATGAAAATTTGACAAACATATCAAGTTAGTCAAAAAGTATTTCTCTTTTAAGCTAATGAAAAAATTTACTTGTTTTTAGCCTATTTCACCACTTTCGGCACCAAGGGTTCTGACTAGACGTTTAGCCATCATTTCTTTCTAAACCAATGCACATGGTATCAATATACTTGGTACATAGCGAATTGGATGAAGGCGGAAGGTATATGGTCGAAATGTATGGTTCCAATAGGATTGAAGCATGCCTTTGTTTTAAAATGAAGTTGCGCCTGCTTTGCTTTCGACTTGGTTAGCTTTTTTCCAGGTCAAATTGTTTTAAAGAAATGGATTCGAATGGGTTGTGCTCCCATCTTAAGTAAAGCTTTCGAAGGGGTCGAAATCCCTAGCTGCCGCTTTTCTTACCTTTCAAATCAATGGTTTTGGAAAGGTATACTTTGTTTTAGAAACTTGGCCACTTTTCCAATGCTTTCGGATGGTTGGTTTCAAGACCATCTCTTCTTCACTTAAGAATAGTTTTTCAAAGGAATGCTTTCGACTTTAATGGGTTTCAGATCCTTTTGCTCTACTTGAAGGCATAATCCAAATGGTATTGACCGAAACGGTTTTCAAGGGTTTCGAAAGGGTAAATCTTGAATGGTTTTGAAAGGTTTCCACATGTTTTAATTGAACCCAAAGGCTTTTGAAAGGTTTAATGTTTTATTGCTTTCAAAAGGGTTTTAAATGAAGGTTTCGAAGGGTTGGTTTCCCAATGATTTCGGAAGGTCTGAGAGGAAAGGTTTTTCCAATGTTTTCAAAAGGAAGTTTTAAAGTGTTTTAAAAGAAAGATGTCTAAGGTTTTTAAGCTTTCGAAAGGAAGGTTTTTCAATGGTTTCGAAAGGTTTCTATGAATGGTTTCAAAAGGAAGGTTTTAGCCTTTCGGCCTAGGTTGAATAAAGGACTTTGCCTAGTTTCGAAAGGGGTACTTTCAAAGGTTTATATGTTTTCATCAACCAAGATTTGGGTAAAGTATATATAACATGGCAAGGTGATTTTGAGTAAAGCATAGAGTATATGTATTTTACTTGTGTGGGTTAGATTTAAAGGTTTTTAATCAGTTTGAAAAGGTTTTCAAGGAAAATTTTAGGAAAGTTTCCCTACGTAAAATGACTCAAATATTAGAATACCAGATGGGATTGGTATAGGGCTGCGCCCTATACATTAGCTATTAGCCCCAGCTAATTAAGTCCAAAATTCCAGTATGTAGGGCTTTGTCATATGTAAGACTTAAATTATGATTACGCACAGAAGGGAATATATGTTTGTATAAAGATAGGTTATTGGTGAGCCCATAAAACCATTAGGATATGGTGACCGTGGGAGATGTTACGTTAGGGAAAGACCGTCCATAAGAGAAGTATTAACAGATAGTTAAGGACGGACCATCCAGAAGTGGTGTGTCTAACAGATGTTAGATTATTTTGTTATATTGTTTGGTAAGCCCGAGTCAACCAATGGTTAGTAGTAAGCTAAACAAAACTATAGTGTTTGGACAGATAGTCCATTTGTTACCTGATATGTAAGTTTACATAAAATGCTTTATAATTTTAACCAGTTTTGGCTGTAGAATTATGATTTGCAGATGATATGTTTCAAAAGGATATTAGTGAGGGGAAACCCATTTCGCTAAGCGACGTGATCTCACTTAATATCGTATATCCAAGATGTATAGTATTATTCACACCATGCTTTATGTCAGACTCGAAGTTTATGTTTCTCCCCTTAAACTCTCAGGTGCTCAAAATTGATTTGAGTTGGCTGAGGGTTGGGGTTTTATAGGTTTTAGTAGGTTGACAAATAAAGCTATCGGAAACGAACATACGGCTGACGGATAACTATTTAGGAGTTGTTATTTTGTTCTATTTTATTCCGCTGTGTTGTATTTAAGACAGTTATGTCTATATAGTACTCTGGTCAACCAAAGGGGCATCATCATATGTCGCTCTTGGCATATTTATGTAATAATTATATTTTACCAAAACATGGGAAACGATTATGGGATTGTGTAATTTGAATGTGAAACATGTGTTTTGGAAATGTAATGTGAAAAGATGTTTTTGAAATCTGTGATTTTGTTTCATATTCAAATGCTTCTGATATTATGGATACTATTAACATAACCGTATTTAATCATCGAAAGATAATACTATGGACGATTGCAGCATCTGTAGTGTTTAGGTTTGGGCCTCTAGATAGGGAACGTTACAATTTTATAAATAAATTCAATTATTTATTTCTGAAATATTGGCAACACTTTTAGAAAAGAAAATTAGAAACCAATAATATTTTGACAAATAAGGTAGGATAGTTGAAAAGAATTTCTTTTTAAAGTTAAAATCATTTTTTACATGCTTTTAGCATGTTTCGCCACTTTCGGCACAGGGTTCCGACCAAGTACTGCCGCCCCCATTGCTATCGAAACTAATGCACATAGTATCAATGACTTGGTACAGAGTGAATTGGACTAAGGCGAAAGATACTGGGTCGAGACTAAAGGTTACGATGGGGTCGAAACATGCCTTTGTTTTCAATTAAAAATGTGCCTGCTTTGCTTTCGAAGGAAGTGCTTTCCACCTGGTTGGCTTTTGGCCGTGTCAAATTTTTTAAAGGAATGGTTTCAAATGGGTTGCGTCTTTTGTTTTAATTAATTGCTTTCGAAGGGGTCAAAACCCCTAGCTGCTACTTTTCTATCTTTCAAAGCAATGCTTTCCAAAGGTATACTTTGCTTTTAAAACTTAGTCGCTTCTCCAATGCCTTCGGAAGGTTGGTTTCAACACCATCACTTCTTCACTTAGGCATGTTTTCGAAAGAGTGCTTTCGACTTAAATGTTTTAATGACCCTTTTTTTATGAAGGTAGACCCCAAAGGTTTCGAAATAGATGGTTTTCAATGGTTTCGAAAGGTGTTTCCGCATGTTATGAATTGAACACAAACACTTTCGAAGGTTTGATGTTTAAATGCTTTCAAAAAGTTTAAAAGAATGGTTTCGAAGTGGTGGTTCCCCAATGGTTTCGAAAGGTTTGAAAGGAAAGGTTTTCCAATGTATTCAAAAGGCAATGTTTAAAGGTTTTAAAGATAGGATGTCTAAGGATTTAAAGCTTTCAAAGAAAAGTTTTTTTATGGTTTTGAAAGGTTTATATAAATGAATTCAAAAGGAATGTTTTGGCCTTTCGGCCTAGGTGAAAGAAAGGGGTTTACTAGGTTTCCGAAGGGGTACTTTCAATGGATTTAAAAGGGGTACTTTCAAAGGTTTAAATGGTTTCATCCACAAAGATTTGAGTAAAGTATATGTATAACATCGCAAGGAGATTTCGGGTAAAGCATAGAGTATATATTTTCCTTGTTTGAGTTTGATTTAAAGGTTTTAAATCAATTTGAGATGAAAAGGTTTTCAAGGAAAATTTAAGGGAAGATTACCCTAGGTCAAATGATTAAAATATTTGTATACCAGATGGGATTGGTATGGGATTGCACCCTATACATTAGCTATTAGCCCATATATAATCTAGTCCAAAATTCCAGTGTGTAGACCTTTGACACAGGTAAAACTAAAATGATGTTACACACAGAAAGGAATATAATTGTATAGAGATAGGTTATTGGTGAGCCCGCAAAACCATTAAGAACAGTTGACCTGAAGAAAGTAAGTTAGGGATAGACCGTCCAGAAGAGGAGTATCTAACTGATGTTAGATTATTTGTTTATTTTGTTTGGTCGGCCCGAGTCGGCCAAAGGTTAGTGGTTAGCCAAACAAAACTATAATGTTCGGACAGATAGTCCATTTGTTACCTGATATGTATGCTTATATGATAATGCTTACAAGTTTTAACCAGTTTTGGTTTCAAGATTATGATTTGCAAAATATATGTTTTAAAAGGATACTTGTGAGGGGAAACCCATTCCGCTATGCAACGTGGTCTCACTTAATATCAAATACCCTAGATGTATAGTACTATTCACCCCAGGCTTTATGTCTGACTCGTAATTTATGTTTTTCCCCTTAAACTCTCCGGTGCTCAAAATTGATTTGAGTAGGCTGAGGGTTGAGGCTTACAGCTTATTAGTATGTTGGCGAATAAAACTTTCGAAGACGAGCAGGTGGCTGACAGATATTTATTTAGGAGTTGTTGTTTTCTTTTGTTTGATTCCGCTGTGTTGTATTAAGTCAGTTATGAGTATATAGTACTCTGGTCAACCAAGGGGCATCATCAAATGTTTCTCTTGAATTATTTTGTAATAATTATATTTGATCTTTACCTGGGAAACAATTATGGGATTATGTAATGGAATATGAAACATGTTTTGTGAAATGTAATCAGAAATGTTGTTATTGTGAAATTTGTAATTTTGTTTCATATTCATGTGCTTCTGATATTATGGATAC
Source organism: Allium fistulosum (assembly GCA_030737815.1). Taxonomy (NCBI): domain Eukaryota; kingdom Viridiplantae; phylum Streptophyta; class Magnoliopsida; order Asparagales; family Amaryllidaceae; genus Allium; species Allium fistulosum. Next base: position 812,926,856 of record CM060904.1, read on the forward strand.
CATTAACATAACAGTATTTAGTCACCGGGAGTTAATACTATTGATGACTGTAGCATCTGTAGCGCTTAGCTTTGGGCCTCCAGATAGGGGATGTTACAACTTGGTATCAAAGCATAGGTTTATGAAAAACTTCAACTAAATTGATATTTTAAAACATAATCCTAAGGAATTAGAGTAAGATCGGGGTATGGGATAACGCTATAGTAACGTACTTGTATTTGCTGTATATAAGTATACGCTATATCTCTAGTTTCCTATCTCTCTTAGGCTATTCTTCTATATCTCACGAGGCTTGAATACAGATATGGACGCTAGAAGTGGAAGAGTGAATCTCAGAGGAAGCACCACCATAAATGGTAATTCCAGACTGAACAATAGAAGGAACTAAGGTAAGGCACAATCGGGGAATGTTGGTGCTGGAGTCCCATAAGTGGATAGCTATGTATCATTTTTTCATGAACATGATGCAAGTTGGAATTGCTGCTGGAGTGGTTGGAGGAAATTCTGGAGTAGGAGTTCAAGAAGCTCCAGTGGTCGACAATTTTGCTATATTGAGCAGAGATTATGTTAGGCTTGGAGGGAAGCCATTTATTGGATCCGAGGATGCTATTCAGGTGGAGAACTGGTTGCTGCATTATGAGAGGATCTTTGCTGACTTGGGGCTCAATGATGAGCAGAAGAGGAGGCTTGCTTCGGGACAGCTTTATTCTGTTGGAATAGTGTGATGGCTGGAGTGACTGAAGAGGATATGACATGGGCTGAGTTCAAGAGAAGGTTCGAGGAGAGGTTCATGTCTGTAATGGCAAAGCACCTTGATCGGAAAGTTTTCTAAGTTGGAACAAGGGGAAATGACTGTGTTGGAGTATGCAAGAAGGTTTGAGGAGTTGTCTAGGTATGGACATGCCACTATGGATACTGTGATGAAGAGAAATGAGAAGTTCATAAGATGGTTGAAACTTGAGTTGGTAAGGGCAACATTGCCTCATATTAGGGATCCTTGTGATGTTGTAGTTGAGATTGCTTTAAGACATGAGGAGATACTTGCTTCTCTAGGAAAGAGTAAGACAAAGGAGGTCTAGGTAGGGCAGAGTCAGAAAAGGAAGTTTTTTCATAAGCAGGGTGCTCAGAAAGGTGGAGCAGCAAAGAAAGGAAAGTCGGAGGTTGTTTGTTATAAGTGTGATAAGAAGGGGCATTTCGCTAATGAATGTTGTACTAGAAAGGCGAAGGAAGTGATTGGGAAGAAGAATATCAAATGCTTCAACTGCGATAAGATTGGTCATTATAAGAATCAATGCAAATAGTCTGCTAAGGATGGAAGGGGCAAAGTATTTGCACTGGAGCTAGCTACATCAAGACCATCAGTGCAGGACAAAGGGAAGGCAGTGTTGTGACGTACGCTACGGATTCGTGGTATGTCTGTTAGCGTTTTGTTTGATACTGGTGCATCACATTCTTTTATATCTCATTGTTTGGTAGATAAGCTTAACCTAGAACCCTTATATTTAGTTACTTCCTTAAGGGTTGCAAATCGAATAGGAGGATATACGACACTTGGGATGAAGTGTGACCACCTAAAGTTTGATTTGTTAGGTCATACCTTTGTTTGCAGTTTGCATGTATTTGACTTTGTAGGATTCGGAATTATTTTGGGTATGGATTGGTTAAGCAAGTATGACGCTAGGATATTTTTCTATGATAGGAAAATATCGCTTAGACACGCTGACTATAGTGACTGAATTGTATATACCATGGAAAACCCTAGTTGTGAGGTGAATGCTTTATTGGGTGTAGTGGAGTTAGAAGAAGAGTTGAATCACGTTTTCGTGGTTTGAGAATTCGCAGATGTTTTGGAGCCGGTAGTAGAATTGCCATCGAAAGGAGTCATTGAGTTTCATATAGATTTGGTGCTTGGAGTAGAACCGGTGAGTAGGCCGCCAAGTAAAATGAAACCTATAGAGATGAGAGAGCTAAAAGTGCAGTTGGTGGATTTGGAAGGCAAGAATTTTATCATACCTAGTAGTTCACCTTAGGGAGCAGCTGCAGTGTTTGCGAAGAAGCCGGATGGATCATTGAGGTTATGTATCGACTATCGTAAGTTGAATGAGAAAACAATACAGAATCGATATTCGTTGCCTAGAATTGACAATTTGTTCGATCAGTTGAGTGGAGCCAAGGTATTTTCTCAGTTGGATTTAGCAACATGTATCAGCTTCGGTAGTAGAGGATAATATTCCTTTGACGGCGTTTAGAACTTGATATGGATCGTACGAATGGTAAGTTATGTCGTTCAGACTAACTAATGTGTGCATTTGATGAACCGAATTTTCCGAGAGCATTTATATAGGTTAGTATTGGTGTTTATAGATGATATCTTGATATACTCTAGAGATGAAAAGGAGCATGAAGTTCATCATAGAATTGTGCTTGAGACGCTGAGGCAGAATCAGCTGAAGGCGAAGTTTTCGAAGTGTCATTTCTGAAACAAGGAAGTGAAGTTTCTTGGTCATGTAGTCTTAGAGAAAGGGTTGTCTATAGATCCGACTAAGATTGAAGCGATGAATAATTCAAAGAGACCTGAGACAGTGACTAAGATAAAGTGTTTTCTTGATTAGCTGGATATTATAGGAGGTTCATTAAGGATTCTTCGCGGATAGCAGCACCGATGACCAAACTAACACGATAGGATGTGAAGTTTGTATGGAAGGATAAGTGTGAGGAAGCATTCTAGAGTTTGAAACACATACTGACCCATGCACTTGTATTAGTTGTTCCAGAAGGGAATCAGGATTTGGTAGTTTATACAGATGCGTGTGGAACTGGATTAGGAGTTGTGTTGATGCAGAGAGGTAAAGTGATTGTCTATGCTTCTCGACTGCTTAGACCTCATGAAGTTAGATATCCAACGCATGATTTGGAATTACCTACGGTGATTTTTTCATTGAAGGTGTGGAGACATCACCTTTTGCGGGAGAGGTTTGAACTTTATACGGATCATAAGTCGTTAAAGTACTTGTTCTCTCAGAAGGAGCTGAACCTGAGACAGCAGAGATGGTTAGTGTTTATTGTTGCTTATGATTTTGGGATTGAGTATACAACAGGGAAAGGTAATAAGGTTGTAGATGCGCTTAGCAGAAAGCATCAGAGTGTAGCATTGGCAATGATAGTAGAGTGGAAAGATTTGGAAGCATTGCCGACTTGAAGAGTGCAATGGAGATCTAAAGCTGGTTCTGGTGGAGGAACTGTTCTGTTGCCTTGTTTAGAAGTTCGACCAGTGATGATCGAAAAGATTGCTTCTAAACAGATGGAGGATCCAGTATTAGTTGAACGGATCAAGAGTTTGAAGGATGGAACATAGTGCGATGACTTGAAGGATTTCAGGCCTTGACCAGACCGGGTTGTTGAGAAAGAAAGGAATATGTGTTCCAAATGTGTGAGACATAAGGAAGGAAGTTTTGGGGAATGCCATCATTCAAAGTTCATTATTCATCCGGGAGGAACTAAGACGTATCAAGACATAAAGCAGAGTTTCTTCTGGAAAGGTATGAAGAGGGATGTAGGCTTATGGGTGACGTAGTGTGTGAACTGTCAATAGGTTAAAGCCGAACATCAGAAGCCAAGTGGTTTACTTCAGCCATTGGATATTCCAGTATAGTAGTGGATTCTATTTCTATGGATTTTATAGAAAAGAAATGAAAGAATATGTGTCATAGTAGATAGGTTGACCAAGAGTGTCTATTTCATTCCAGTTAAGTCAACTAGAACGACACTTGTTCTAGCTAAATTATTTATGAAGAATATAGTTAGACTGCATGGAATTCCTAGTAGCATAGTAAGTGATAGAGATTCCTTATTCACAAGCGAGTTCTAGAAGAGTCTGCATAATATTTTAGGAACCAAGCTCAAGATGAGTACCGCTTATCATCCACAGACCGATGGGCAAACGGAAAGAGTTAACAAAGTCTTGGAGGATTTGTTAAGAGCTTGTGTATTGGATTTTGGTGGATCTTGAGAAGATCACCTACATTTGGTTGAGTTTTCCTATAACAATAGTTATCAAACTAGTATAGGAATTGTAACATCCGGATATTTTCAACCATTCGCATCCGCACATGTCAGACTTGAATTGCTCAAAATGTCAGATTGTTAATTTATATTTGGCAAAAACTCAGCATATACAGTAAATAAAATAATCACATAATCATAGACACAGAATAATATAATAATAAGCAGCGGAAACAAAAGAATAGTGGTTCATGAAGCTACTATATATATATATATAACAGAGTTAAAACAAGATACAACAGAAGTCTCGAATACATCAAAGTCTCAATACAATAGTCAAATAACAAAATCTGAATATATCACTGGAGTCAACTGAATACTGTAAGGTTAATAGATATAGATGGATCTCCGAGCGAAGCTCGAACTCCAAAGGTTAGTCTCAAATGTTGTGGCACTCAGTCTTACTCGAGCATAAAGCAAAATACAAAACACTCAAGTCAGGATTAACATTCTTATATCAATAAATCCAACTCAAGTGAAATATCAACTGAAATACAAGTAACTTAAAAGATGTTTGGGATAACCATTCTCTTAGGATCCGTGGAACTATCTACTATGTAGTACAATATGCTATTATAATATGTCTATAGTAAAGTAAACTATTAAAATAGCGTTAAGGCGTTACCCATATCCCGCTTAACACATTTTATAGTGCCAATAGTTTATACAGTACCGTAATACCTCCTGATCGGGAGGCTACCAAAGGATACTCCATAGGTACGACACAAAACAAACTCGTGGTGGTCTCGATATGGTAGGTAACACGGTACAACTAGGCAATGCCAGGGTAGATATACCAATTACACTTCCGGGTTGGTGGTAACGCATAGCCACAACTACCGCCCACCTCGAGCCACACTCCCTAATCAAAGGTGCGCACCAAATCAATCACAAAGTAATATTATGGCAATCGAAGAAGTGTGTCCGATCGGAGGAGCTACCTCACTTGGCCCGTCAATTTCTTCTGTTTTAGCCACCTTATGCTAACTCACAGGAGTTAGGTGCACGTATATACCTCATATAGGATCGTCACCACCATTCTACTTCATTCTGGAATCTCCACCGCATACACGGTTGTTAAAGTGGTTTTCGGTATTGGCCGAGAGTATGACAATAACCGATCCCGGTCTCTTAAACAACCAAGCGTTATTATAACACCGCGGTCATTTCTAAATAGTTTATACTTCAAAACCAAAATATCATTTCCATTTCAAAACCATTTTATTTCACTTCGAATATATTCATTTCCAAAATCATAGCACTTCAAAGTTATAACACTTTCGAAATTATAAAGCTTAGAATTTGTAACACTTTGGAAATCATAACACTTGATACCATAATACTTTGAAATTCATAACTCTGAAATCATAACTTCCCACTTGAACAATTTAGATATTAATAATAGTATATATATAATAAAATAGTTTATAAAATAAAATAGTTTATATAAAAATAGTTATAAGTTAAATTAGTTTATATTAAAATAATTAGTATATTAGAATAGTTTATATTAAAAATAGTTTATATTAAAAATTTATTAAGTAAAATATATAAATAGTTTTAAATAAAATTTAAAATACTTTATATAATAAATAGCTTCCTCAAATTTCATAAATCTATTCAAATCAACGGGAATTCAAAAATTCAAATTTAATTCAATCTCAATTCATCAATTTCAATTCAATTTAGTTTCTCAATAAACCCTTTCTAATTATATCGATTTCAAATACAGATTTGAACCACAAAATAAACCATTTCAATTTCAATTTATTTCAAAACTTTAAATATTCCACATTTTCAAAACTAAGTTTGATAATTTCATATATATCTAAATTTAACTTCATTAATATTTAGTTTTGAAATATTCACTTAATCAATCAAATATCATTTAAATAAACTTTAAATTATATTTGAAATAAACTAGATATTCCTTCAATTTATTTAAACTTGAAATATTCAATTTATCACTTTAAATCAAATCAAGTTATAGAATCGTATCTTTAAATATCAAATTCAATAGGTTTCAAATCGATTTTAAAATTAATATAACTCTCAAAAGAATACGATTTCAAATTGAATTAATTTTATCTTCCCAACTTTAATTTATTCAAATTATTATAAAAATCTATTTTTAAAATATAAATTTAAATAAATACTTAAACATATTATATATTAATTAAATCAAACTTATTATTAAACCTAAATCTTATTATTGAACTTATTTTATATTAAAACTAATTTATACATATTTTAAAATAGTAAAATTATAAGTAAATTCTTGAAATTTATAATTTCAAATCTAAATTATAATTTTAAAATTTTCAAAACATATAATTTTAAAAATCAGGAATTTAACTATATATAAAGTAACACACACACACACACATATATATATATAATATTTAAAAATCAATATTTATATAAAACCATATATATATCTTTTTAAACCTTGGAAATCATTTATATATATATATATATATATATATATATATATACACACCAACGGTGTCTGTATATAATTCTCTATCCTATGGTCAAGTGATACAGATATTTATCATTTCAATCCGCAATTTAAATATCTATGGGTATATATCATTTCAACCCGCAATCCCAAATTCAATTCAATGAAAATCACTTGGGTTTATCATTTCAACCCATAACGATTTCCTCCTATTCTACAGATCGTTCAAGTATGTATCATTTCAACCCATATGGAAATCTATACTAACAGGCAACTTGCAGAGTGATAACATATATGATGATAAAATATAACATATCAAAGCAAGCATATATCATCAATATAAATAATAGATAATGGTGTCACAGGTGAACAGTTAAAGATAATGACATATATATAGCAATTAAATAACCAACAGCAGCATATTTCAATTGTCGTTTCAATTGAAGTCAAATCTAATAAATATAAGAATGTTAATCGTGAGTGATTTCTCACCTTTCGAGGCTAGAGATGAACGAGAATGAGATGAGTTACGAATCCAAGCACGAATTCCAAAGCAAAGCTAGACTAGTATGAATTTGACAAACAAAGCTGATAGATAGGAATTGATGAGAAAAAATCAGAATCAACTTGAGATATACAGAAAATATGTATATATTTGTTTCAAAATCAATATTATTGTATATATATACCTATATACTTAAAAAATTGATACTATTACAACCCTACATGTATTTATATAAGCTACTAAATATATATTTATGTATATAAACTGCTCAGGCTCACACCCAGGATATATATATATATATATAATTTTAAATATATGTGATAAACATATGCAGGATACAACAAATATAACCATGCATATAGTACTATATTGTAAACTTATTTTATAAATATGTATATATAAACATACATTGAAACTTTATATATATATATATATATATACACAAATTTGGAAATCATGCAGATTGCTAACCACATTCTTTATATGATATATACAACTAACGTGAAATACTTACTATCATATCATATATTTTATAAAATCTACTATATATATACTGTACAAAATTAGAATACAGTAGGCTTTTATAAACTTATATACATATATTGTACATATAAACCGATATATAACATATCTCTAACTTGCAAAGCATACATAAACTAATGTATATGTGTATATATATATATACTAACTTATAATATAACTGCTAATATATTTGTACACATGCCACATATAAATATGATATATATATATATAAGACCTAGGTAAAACAGTACGGCTTGCATATAAATATATATGTACTTAAACATAGTACACGAAAATATGTACTTAAAACATAAACTTACATATAAATACATATAAATATACATATATATATATATACAAACTTCTGTAAAGCTAGCATATGTATATTACAACTTACATATATTCACATAAACGAACACACACACATATATATATATATAGCTTCTAACATTATGTATATAACAACACATTTACCTTACCCATACAATACGTCTTTTTAAAAATCTAGAATACAATAACATATATAAGCTTTTATGTACTACAACTTTATATATAAATAAAACAACAACTTATATAAATTTATAAATGTACTAACAAATCATATACAAATATACCTTGCGTGGATTTGAGGATGAAGAAGGTGGGTGGCCAGAGGTGCATGGCTGCTTGGCACGGCTGGAGCACGGGTAAGGCTGCGGCCAAGGCGGTGGAGTTAGTGGATGTTGTCATGGAGGGGCGGAGATTGTAAAGACCCGTAAATTCTCACCCTTTGAATTGACTAAAATGTATACAAGTCCAACTCAAAAGATAAGGATTCACGTCTTTCCTAGCGATTAGGATTATCGACCCTTCAAAATCGACACCTGAATATAATTGAATGTATTCAAATGTCGTAAATCAAATGATCGGAATCCTTGATCATTAGGGGTTGGGATAATAAACATATCAGAACACAGCGGAAGTGAAACAACCTCTCTTTTATTCATATACAAAAGAGTTTACATTTCAAAGTTTACATAAATACAATGGAATAACAACTACAGCGGAAAATAAAGCAAGATCTCCAAATGCTCCATCTTCAAGTCTTACATCCATAATTGCTCCAAATATCCTAGCTCCAGATCTAACTGACAAACCTAACTCTAGACTGCCCGTGTGGAAAATTATGGGCACCCAGAGTTTAGGGGAAAACAATAAACTCCAGGTCAGTCATGGGACTGGTGTGAGAACTTAAAAATATAGTTGCTTTTGAAAACAATTTCCGTATATGCTTTTGGAAAATGAAACTATCATAAGGTCTCGATCCGCACACAAGATGCAAAAGCACACATGGTCGAGGTTTCTCCTTATGACAGTCAAACATGCCTTTGATACGTTAAAAATATCCTTTAAATATTATTATAGTGCTTAGTGATTGAAAACCATTTTCAAAATAAACTTATTAATTTAGCCAGCATACGTTACATGATGGTATGCCTACTATAGCCACTGTATTAAATAGTGGGTAATACAATCAAAACCGTACAAGGTTCGTATTGGAGAATGGGTTTCCAATAATGACCAGGCAAAGGAACTTCCTCATCCACGATTGGGTACGCCTCTAGAGGGACGTCCCGAGAAACTACTGTTTCTCTTCCAACACAAGGCCGGGTTACCACTCAATGGTAACTACTTACTCAAGTCTATCCATCCCCCGGTTGTTACCAACCTTTAAAACGGGGCCCCGATCTTTTCCAACATCCACATCAAGCAAATACTGGGCGTGTAAGACCACAGTACAGCTATATAAATATATAATCCACAAAGTGAATACCTGGTTTCCATACCATGGTATCACTATATATATCTAGAAGGGAATATACATCCTACACCTTGTCGCATCCATTCCTGTTTCGGCCATTCCTGGGGTGTGAGGTTCGTGAAGTCTCGTACCCACAAAGCTCTGCTTTTTAACAAAAGCCTTGATCCATCCATAGCATTCTTCGGAATGTCACATTACCAATCCAAAATTACATAACTGATTTCTACCAACGAATAACCTTTGAGCTCATACGTCTCAAGGAAGGGTGTTAAGCTAAGAGAATAAATTCTCCGCCACCAAGCAGATATACATTAATAAAGATCAATCATATAAAATTAGAATGTAATGTCAGACAATCCATTCATTCACAAGTTCGTTCTAGGACTGAACAAAATCGAAGGCGCCTTATTCCTCAACCTTTGCCCAAAAGGTGAGAGGTCCTTGTATATCCGGTAAATCCCCAAACATTGTCAGGTCCACTGCTAAAAATATAGGGTTCTGTTCTGTAGACAAGAGCAACTCTGTAAAGAGAAATCAACAAGCAGTCCTTTAAATGAGAAGATCCCGGTCTTCATCATTGCCTTCTTATCGATTATTCTCTTCATAACGTCGTATTATTATTCGAAATGGGAAAATCCGGTCTTTCCGAATAATAAGCGCTATTTCCAAACCATATGGATATACAGGATTGTATAAGTCTCTTCCTTAAAATTTGGCAAATAAAACCAATTATAAGACTTAACGTAAATCCGAATCGTATTCCTTTAAATCTTTAAAAGATTTCACCATTCCATAATAAATCTTAATTAAAAGATTAATCCAACCAATTTCCGATTAAAACGACGTTACTTAATTTGTTAAGTAAGGTCTAAGATTAGTGTCGCAAATATAGTGTATTTGTACAACTAAAACCATTCAACTATGATTTAAATTACTTATATTATCTTTTAAATCATATATATACTTCATATATACTATAAAAACTTCATTTCTCAATTCATAACCTTTTTATTCAATTTAATTGATTTAATTGAATATTTAAATAATATAATAATATTATTTTTCTAATTTTCATCCGATTTAATCCAAACTTTCCAGAAATCAAAATAAACTATATATAATACTATTGGAATCATTTAATTGATTATAAACCTTTATTTATATAGCGAACTTAACTTCACTTTTCTAAAATCGATTTAAATTATTATTTATATTTCCAAAGTTGAACATGCCATTTTATATTTAAAATGATTTCAAATAAATAACTTCTTTTACAAAAGTTTTTCAATATATCTCCAATATCATTTCCAAATAGTTTAAATTATAAAATTCGAATATTCAAATTTCCACTCAAATTTGAATATTATATTATTATTATTTTAAATCGAGACTTAACCAATATCCGTTTAAATCCAAATGGGTGTGTATAATAAGTGTAACGTGCAGTGTTATCACTATTAACATCCATATATACCTTCATATCATCCACACAAGCAGTATATGGTATAACTGAATATTTTAACAATTAAATACTGATATAACTATCATATAGTTAAAACATCCATAACTATCAATCCATTCATCCAATCATAACCAATATAAACACTATATTAAGTGATATAGTTTCTCACCGTGGGATCCACTCCTCCTTTCTTTAGTTTGTGAATGAAATAAAATGAGATATGGACTTGGCTATTTATAGGTGAAGAGAAGGGTACTTTAGTCATTTCCTATAGCCTAACCAGATTCGACCATATTTTGGTCCAATAGGAACCAACCTTATGGCCTAATTTGATTCGACCACATTTTGGTCCAATAGAAAACATCTTGATGGCTTAATTTGATTCGACCACATTTTGGTCCAATAGAAATCCTCCTTATCAACTATGGCATAACATGATTCGACCAGATTTTGGTCCAATGGCAACCATCCGCATGGCAGAACCTGATTCGACCAGATTTTGGTCCAATGGCAACCATCCGCATGGAACATAATAATCATTATGCTATTTTGTTTCATTAGGCAAGTAATTATACTATTCTGTTTTTATTAGGCAAGTAATTATACTATTCTGTTTTATTAGGCAAGTAATTATACTATTCTGTTTTATTAGGCAAGTAATTATACTATTCTGTTTTATTAGGCAGGGTTAATAATTCTAGATATAAAATCCATTATTTAATCATTTAAAAACATATTAACTATTCATGTTCAAAGTGATTAAATTATGGGTCGTTACAGTTTAAATATTCGAATTCGATGACCCAAAAATACGGGTCGTTACAGAGATGTTTACAATGGCAGGTGAGATCTGGGCGGCCGTGATCGGGCTGAGCGAGTGGGTTTGTGTGCTATAGTCGGGTCTAGTGTTCGGTGGTGGGGATGAAGGGTTGTGGTGGTGAGCGAAGCAATGGTGGAGCAGAAGGCTCGGGTCGGAAGGGGTTTGGACGCATGAAGTGGGAGCGGGTGGCAGGTCGGCTGCTAAAGCAATAAGCTGGGTGTGTGTTCGAAAGGGAACGGAAGGAGCAGAAGTTCTCTGGCCAAATTCTTTTACAAACTCTAAATATACTTTTATATTTATTACTTTATATTTAGAACTTTGTATACATAAAGAGAGGAGGAAAGGTTATGGAAATACGAACAGGTGACAACCCTTTTAAAACTAGTATATTTTAATATAAATATTCACAGAACCAAATGTAAGAAAGCCAAGAAACTGGAAATAAATTAATCAACCAGAATAGAAAAAAATCCAACTACTGAATTAAGGGAATATGTATGGTTAATGGCTATTGGGTTTAACATAGTGGGTAACGAATGGACAAGGATTCAAAAGGTTCACAACGGTACCGATACGGTTAGTCGTTTCGCGGTTTCGCCGCGTACCGGACACCAAAACACAAAATTAAATATACTGTAGAGATCAACACCACGAGACGATCAAAACGGTATACAGATATTAGTGGTATGACCATCCTATCAAAAATTGATAGTCGGTACCAAAAATGTTGCTAAAACGCCGGAAATAAGATAAACGGAGCAATAATAGTCCAAATTTGGCGAAATGAAATATGACGTCTCACTCAGAAGATGATTTACAAATTTATTATATAAAAATATTCAGGTTTGGAAATTTTTTATTACCATCTAATATTAACTGATTTGAATTTAAATAAAATTACACAATAAAATAAACTTCCATATTACTTGATGAAAATTTACCATATGCTATGTTTAATGAGACATATTCCAAATATTAATTTTTTAATTTCAAATTCAATTATTTAAAATTTCACAAAAATTCAGTTAATTACATTATTAAAACCATTAAAATTTACGGTTCGTTACAGGAATGGCGCCGTTTGAAGCTTTATATGGAAGGCCATGTAAATCACCAGTTTGTTGGTTAGGGACCGAGGATAGGTTGGTTCTTGGTCTAGATTTGGTTAGAGAAGCTGCAGAGAAGATTGAGTTAATTCGAGCTAGGATGAAGAAAGCTCAATCTAGGCAGAAAAGTTATGCAGATAGAAAATGGAAAGACTTAGAGTTCTCTGTTGGATATCATGTTTTCATTAAGGTATCACCGATGAAGGGTGTGATTAGATTCGGGAAATCATGGAAGTTGGCACCGAGATTCGTACGACCATTTCCTATTATAGAGAGGACCAGCAAACTCACGTATAGAGTAGAGCTACCGAATAATTTGGTTGGAGTCCATGATGATTTTCATGTTTCTCATCTGAGGAAGTGTGTTAGAGATCTAGAGTCTACTATAGCACCGACTGTGTTAGATGATTTAGTAGTAGAACCAGACTTGACTGTAGTGGAATGCCACTCCGGATAGTTGCGAGAGATGAGAAGAGGTTAAGGAATAAGATAGTCGGATTAGTTAAAGTCCAGTGGAGCGACGATGAGAGAGACTGTACTTGGGGGACTGAGATCAGGATTAGAGACACTTACCCTGAATTGTTTGATTGTATGTTTTACTTTATGTTTGATTTGTTGTGCACCTTATCGTAATTTCGAGGAAGAAATTCTTTAAGGAGGGGAGATTTTAACTCCCTATATTTTTAGTAACATTATTTAGGATATTTAATTAGCTAAATTAAATAAAATAATGTGATGATCAAGGGATTGAGATTTGTGATTAATAGGGGTAGCCGTGCCATGTTAATGAGTAAATTAAAATGAGCTAACATGAATTAAAATAGACAAAGGTAATAGGCAGGGGCAAAGTTGCGAAAAGTGCATTCTTATATCCTGAACCCATTGGAATTCATTTACACGTTCATTACTAAACCAAAGTAAAGTAGAGGTCGGCCACCATTAGCAAGAACAAGAGGAAGAAAGAGCTAAAGGAAGAAGATTAATCAACTTAATTCATTCAAGTCTCAAACTCCTTAATCTTAAGCTAAGGTCAATAATGACTATATCTCATTTTTATAAAAAAAATTGGTTTTAAGATGAATTCGAAGTATTTTGCATGATTAAGCCATGTTTTTAAATGACCAAATGTTAATATATGCTTGTTGATGATTTATGCTTGATCAAATAGATTTTATGATATGTTTTAATGTGAAAACCTCATCTAATGACATCCAAATGGCTTACGATTTTATATTTAGATCAGAAATTATATTCTAGAGATACGTTTCTATTTTCATAATTTTCTAAATTAATGTGGATTTTATATTAATTTTCTAGTTTGGAAAATGATTAATTGGGTTTAAAATTATTTACGTTAAATTATATATGTTTTGGGTTTGAAATTAATATATGTTGGAAACCATATTAAAGATGATTTTTCGGAATTTTTGTATAATTTTCCTAAGTGTTTTATTAGATATATAAAATTATTTAGGGTACAGGACTTAAATGTTTTATATATTTATAAAAGGAGAAGGAGGTTTTATAAATAAATTCAATTTTTTATTTCTAAAATATTGGCAGCACTTTTAGAAAAGAAAATTAGTAACCAATAATATTTTGACAAACAAGTCAGGTTAGTTGAAAAGAAATTTTTTCTAAAGTTAAAATAAGTTTTTACATGCTTTTAGCAAGTTTTGCTACTTTCGGCACAGGGGTTCTGACCAAGTACTACCGCCGCCATTACTATCAAAACCAATGCACATAGTATACTTTGCTTTCGGAAGGTTCGTTTCGACACCATCACTTCTTCACTTAGGAATGTTTTCGAAAGAGTGCTTTCGAATTAAATGTTTTAATGACCCTTTTTTATGAAGGTAAAACCCAAAGGTTTCAAAAGAGATGGTTTACAATGGTTTCAAAAGGTGTTTTCGGATGTTATAAATTGAACCCAAATGCTTTTACAAGGTTTGATGTATTAATGCTTTCTAAAGATTTTAAAGAATGGTTTTGAAGGGGTAGTTCCCCAATGGTTTTAAAAGGTTTAAAAGAAAAGGTTTTCCAATGTATTCGAAAGACAATGTTTAAAGGTTTTAAAGATAGCACGTCTAAGGATTTAAAGCTTTCGAAGGATAGATTTTTTTTATGGTTTTGAAAAGTTTATATAAATGGTTTTAGAAGGAATTTTTTGGCCTTTCGGTCTATGTGAAAGAAAGGGGTTTACTAGGTTTTCGAAGGGGTACTTTCAATGGATCCGAAAGGGGTACTTTCAAAGGTTTAAATGCTTTCATCAACAAATAACATGGCAAGGAGATTTTGAATAAAGCATAGAGTATATATTTTCCTTGTTTAAGTTTGATTTAAAGGTTTTAAATCACATTTGAGATGAAAAGGTTTTCAAGGAAAAATTAAGAGAAGATTACCTTAGGTAAAATGACTCAAATATTTGTATACCAGATGGAACTGGTATGGGGTCCTGCCCTATACATTAACTATTAGCCCCTAACTAATTTAGTCTAAAATTCCAGTGTGTAGGGCTTTGTCACAAGTAAGACTAAAATGATGTTACACACATAAAGAAATATAAATGTAGAGAGATAGGTTATTAGTGATCCCGCAAAACCATTAGGATCAGTTGACCTAGAGAAAGTAAGTTAGGGACAGACCATCCAGAAGAGGAGTATCTAACAAATGTTAGATTATTTGTTTATTTTTTCTGGTAGGCCCGAGTCAACCAAAGGTTAGTGGCTAGCCAAACAAAACTATAATGTTCGGACATACAATCCATTTGTTACTTGATATGTATGCTTATATGATAATGCTTTACAAGTTTTAACCAGTTTTGGCTGTGTAACGACCCGCATTTTTGGTCGTTGATTTTGAACATTTAATTTATTTTCAATGTTAAGTTTGAAATGTGAATAGAATTTAAAATGAAGTTTATCGATCAAAAATAGTGTAATAAAAACTTAAGTTCCAAATATAGCGATTTAATTAATAAATTTAGTTGTTGAGTTAATCATTAAAAATCGTTTAAATAATTGAATTGGAGTTGAATATAAAACCGAAAATGATTTCTATTGTTGGTATAAATTCTATTTGAATTAGAATTGAGTTAGTTAGTTTTTAAAAACTGGAATTTCAAGCGATTTTGTAAATTTAAAAAATCGTCGATTTAATCGACGATTAACAAAAGCGATCCGGTGCACAGTCTCGGAATTCGACGTAAACAGTTCCATTGGATCCGTAATAATGTATTATTATCAGATTTCAAATTCCGTAATGTTTGGATTTATCGTGTGGTCGTACAATTTGAAAATGCCTAGAAATGATTTAATCGAATTTAATTTAAATGGTCAATTTAAAAAGCCATCTTCTCCATACGATCGAACTGGGGACTCAAAATCTATTCCATTATGTTCGAAATAGGGGTATAACATTACGAATGCCAGGCGGCATGCCTTGATAAGAGTTCGAAATTTTAAGCTGCTTTTAAACGAGATATTTGTGATTAAATAATATTTTAAAATTTTTCAAAGTCAAATCAAAGTCAGCATAGCCGACCTACCTATCCTATACGAGCCATTAACCTATTCAGTCACGTTCTTTTCATTCCCATCTTCCCTTTTCTTACTTAAACTATCAGCAAGATAAAAGAGAAAAAAAGGGCAAACTCGGCTTGTCTTTTAACTGAAGCTGCCTTCTCCTTTATACTTTAACTCTTCGAATCCTCCCTTCTCCTCTTTGAGTTTGAATCGAAACCCAGAAAAAAATCTCGCGAATGAAATCGTGAGTAGCAAATAAAAAAAGAAAGACCAAAAAAAGAAAAGTGAATCGCGACAAGGTCGTGATGGCCGAACTCAGGCGCGATCGAAAGGGGGAAAGCTCACAACTGAATCGCAATGGGGTTACACGCACGTTGGGGAGAGGAGTGGGGCAAAGCGGCGGTTCGACTAGGGCTCGATGGCTTGGGCGACAGTGTAGTGGGCCACGATGTTTGCGTGAGCGTGTGCGCGAGTCCGGGGGGGGGGGTGCGAGGTCAAAATCGAGTGGCGATCTCGATGGGATGATGACAGGAGGTTGCGATGGTGGTGGAAGGCTGCGAGGCGGAGGGTGTTCTGTTCCTCGCGATTGAATTTTAGGGTTCGGTCTGGTTTTCTACATTTCGGGTTTCGCCTGGTTTGAGCGTGGGAGGAGCATAGCTTGTGAGCAGTGAGGTAGCAATTTTTTTTTGTTTAATTTTGTTAACTCAAATTTAAATTTATAATTAAGTGATGAATTTTATTATATAAATCATTATCTTATAAAAATTCATAACGTTTTATTTCGAGGTCGTAATCTGATGAAAACAAGTTATGTTGCGCTCGCGGCATCGAATACCACGCATAGAAATTGGTCTGGAATTTTTCAAAGTTGGTAGGGATTTTGGAAAATTAAAAATCTGGATGTTCGGCAAATTTAAGAATCAAGGTGAGTAAATCTCACTCATCTTGGATTACTATTTTAATTTAAATTGTTAAAAATCAAATATTGAATGATTTGATGAATTTATAAATTATTATTTATTGGATGTGATATACACACGCACACATATATATAGTAGTATATATATTAGTAGGTGGATTGATATTCCCGCATATTTTAGCGGATGAGACCCTATGCGCCCGCTAATAGCGGATAACCCTATATACCGCGATATCCCCCTCGAAGTGGGATTGGTATTTTTATGTTGTATTAACATCAGTGGATGCAGGGAAACAGTTTGGATTTGGAATTGGACTTAACCATCCGTAAAATGTTTTAATTAGAACTTAAGAAAATATTAATTATATAAAGGATTTTAACAGTGGAATTATTTTAAGTGATATTCTAGAAAAATATGAAAAATAGTTGAAATCGATAATTTAAATAGATTTGTGAAATATATGGGAATTATGAAGAAATGGATTTATAAAAATGAGATTTTATAAACGGGATTAGTTTTATAAAAAGGTGAAACCCGAAAGGGGTTATAAAATTTTTTAAACGATGTTTATAAATAAAGAGAAAGCTATTAGTTGATAAATTGGAATATAGATTCACAGAGTAAATTTATATTGAGATATGAGGATGGGTTTGGGAGAAATATAGTGAATTATATTTTTGAAATGTGAGGATGGTTAAGGGAACGGAAATGAAATCGACGTGTAGTGAATCAAGAGGGATTTATAAATTGAAATCGGACATTGAAATTTTTTTTTAAAAATATTTTTATCGAGAAGTTAAATTGTTTCAAAAGAGAATTTTTATTTATTCAAACATGCAATTAAAGCTGCTTTAGTAATAAAATGCTTCGAAAGTGGATTTTTCAAATATTTAATATTAATTAAAATAAATTTCTAATTTTTATAATAAGCTTCATAGAACCAAATTGTTATTCGAAAATGAAATAGGGAATGAAGTATCGGTGTTTATTTAAGTATTTTAAAATTTTAAATAATTACCTAAACGTGTTTTTTTATAAAAATTATCATTCTTTAAAAATACTTATTATACATATAGAGTTTTGAAAATGATTTGAATTTATTTATAAACTCTCTCGAGATGTGGTAACAGATATGGTTTTTAGAAGTTATAAATGGATAGACGAGATTATAAGCGAGTATAATCGACTTTGGAAAATGTAAAGGAATTAATATAAATTCCAAAAATGTTGGAGAGAGGATAAGAAAAACTCCTAATTATTGATATTAGAAATGATTTCGGAAAAATAGATTATAATATTTTCCTAAGTGAGAAAATAACGGTTTTTGGAAATATTTAGAGACGAAGGGTTTATATCGAGATATTTTCTAAGTAATGGATTTTAAATCGAAGTTGGAAATATTTCACTAAGTGTTGAAGTGAGGTACGAGTGTAAATATCCTATTATGGAAACAAGTATTCGGAAAATGTTTCAAATATTGATATATTTGAAAGAGATTTGGATATATATATATATATATATATATATTTGTAATGATATTTTGAAATGAATGTTTTAAGAATTATGAATAATGGCCTAGTGACTGCTTATGGATGTTATTTGATAGTTAAATAACCGACTATCAATATTGGCCAATTTCGTAAATTGTTCGAAGAGACCGGGATCGGATTTAATTATCCGAAAACCACTTTGATATGGTTTAAACATTACGAATGGATATTCTGAAGATAGTGAAGTCGGTGATTCATTTTGTCCAGACCCAGGATAACTAGAATGGACAAATGCTATTAGAACATCGTCATTGGAGGACGATGAGCATTCTAAGTAGAATTGTTCTTGAAAGGTAATGGTAGCCTCAAGCCTCATCAATCGAAAATGACTAAAACAAAGGAGATGCAGCAAGGCTAAGTGGGTCGCACCCAATTAGGGTATGTTATCACTTTTCTAGATACCCTCGAAAATATATATATAAATTATTGATATGGTTGTGCATGAAAAAGGGAGCGCTCGATTTTTTAGGGTGGGAACACCCAGGGTGATAACATATTCAGTCTATCCAGGTTAGGGGTAGGCCGGTCTTGTGTAGCAGGGGATCCCGACGAGGTCCTCGGTACATTTTCCTAGAGGTGTACTGTGATGGGCGGTACCCCAGTAGCCCAGTCGTTGTATGGGATCCATTCTCCAATATGAGCCTTTACGGTTTTGTTTGTAGAGCCTAGTATGTTGGAATTTAATTAATGTAACAATTTCGGGTATTTGAATAAGTATTTGTACTTAGACACTATTATAATATCACTGGATTTTCTATAAAATGTTTTGGTTATCGTAAGGGAAAAACCCGTTGTGTTTATGTGTGATGCGGTCTTACGAGATACCTTTGTTTTTCAAAGGATTTTGATAACTTTAATAATTCAAATTGTGTTTTCTCACGCTGGTTTTCGAGACTGACTCGGGTGTTATTTTATTATAATGCTCGGGTTAGACCGAGTTTTACAGATTCAGGATAGGATGCTCTGGAGCTCAGGAGACAAGCTGGATGGCAAGGCGTATTTCCGTATGTGATGTGTATTTCCGTTGTGTGAGGACAAGTTATTAAACTGTCCAAATTGATTGTTGTCTATTGTACCCTGATAATGGAATTTATATTAACAGTACAGTTCTTGTATTTAAAAAACTGTTATTATATATTATATTTTGTTCTGCTGCAATTGTGAGATTCTGTGTTGTTGTTTCCTGTTTCTTATTCACCCCTAAAGATTCGTATTTCCGTTCAATTTGAGTTGAACTGATGTGAATTATGGTCGATCCAAGGGGTACGGAGATACAGGACTTTACAGTTGGTATCAGAGCTGAAGGTTAAGTGAGAACCTTGGCTTGGGTGGGGATTACTCATTAGAGATAGGGTTAGTAGTACCCTAGAATGAATTTGAGTGTATTAATAGATATGAGCACATATTTATTTGTGAATATAAAATGGTTTTATATCATGTTGATTAATTTGTTGAGTGGTATATAAATTCTGGTCGAGTAGTGGGACACCACGACATCGATAAGGGTTTCTAAACACTTGAATAGAGTAATTCGACACAATATGGTTTTGAAGAGGGTAAATGAAATAATTTTGCCCACAATTATATTTTGACATAAAAGAAATAATTTTTTGAAATTATTATAGTATGTTGGTGTATTTGGTTATTACTATATAACCAAAACAAAGTTATAAAATTGGAAATGGTTTATTAAAACCAAATTAGATTGTATAAGTATGAATTGTACAAATGAGTTAAAAACTAAAAATGGATTCAAACCAGAATTTGGAAAATTAAATCCCGGAGATTTTTGGAAATGTTTTCTAAAGTGTTTGAATTGAATAATAGTGATATTATTTGGATTATTTCTGAATGGAAATTGTTTTAAATGGATTTTGGAATTGATGAAGCACTGAACTCACTACAGTCATTGGAAAATAATCCCAATGATGACTGCGCAGCATCATCAGTATTCATTTTCGAGTTTCTAAGTGACATATTGCTACAGTAATAATTTGATATGGAGATTTTTGTTGAAAAACAAATGTTGTTTTAACAATTCCAAGGAAATTTGTTTTGGATAAAACCAAGTTGAGTTTAAAATTCCAAGGAAGTGGTTTGTTAAACCATAAAGAATATATATATATATATATATATATATATTTGATTTCAAAGTGATTAGAAATATATATATATATATATCTTCTATCTGCATAAAAAGTGCTAGTTAATATTAATATACTCTTTCATGGCGTCCAGATCTGGAGACTAGGGCTTCCCCTAGATCTCCTCTTTCTTCTACTTTTTCTCTTCCTCAATTTCTGTCTTCAATCTTTTCTCTTCAAATACTAAATCGCCATGGGCCCTCTACGGGACGAAGAAGGCTGGGAAGAGGTGCAAAGGAAAAGGGGCAAGGCTCCTTTGTCGACTGGATCTGAAGCTAGGTTAAATCTAGGAGGCCATAATAATTTCACATCCGGAGCTGATCGGAATCAGGTCAAATCAGGAGCTAGTCAGGTTCGTAAGCAGGGAGGTACTGTTCTGGAGGCTTTTGCAGGGCGATCTTCATCAAAATTCTCGAAATCCTCAAAGCAGAAAGTTAATCTAGTAGGAAATAATGGGAAAATTAAATTCACTGTTTCAGAGAACGCGAAAAAAATTTCTTATAGTGAAGCAGTTAAAATAGGAGCTGTAGGTAATCTCGGAAACCTAGATCTGGAATTTATTGAACCAAAAATATCTGGTGGTAAAAGGATAGGATATCTTTCATCTGAAGCTATCAAAGAAGCAGAGGGTGGATGGGACTTATGCATTTTATTGTATGTTGTTGGTTATAAACCTTGGCTTAAAACCTTTGAAGGATACGCCAACAGAGTATGGTCTACACAGAAGCCGTTCTCTGTTCAATCGAGGAATAATGGCTTCTTCGTGGTAAGATTTGGATCGGAGGAGGATTGCAATAAGATTTTGAAATCTGGTCCTTGGTTTATGGATCGGAACCTGATTATTATAAAACGTTTGTCCCCAGACATGAATACAGACAGGGATCTTCTTACTTCATTGCCTATGTGGGTAAGACTCCCAGGTTTAAGCTTTAAACTATGGGGCAATAAAGCTATTAGTGCACTAACAAGTACTATAGGCCTTCCTATCAAGATGGATGAGGCCACGAAAACTAAATCCAGGCTAGCCTACGCCAGAGTTCTGATAGAGGTTAATGCTACCTATGGTATGCCTAATATCATTGAAGGTATGGATGAAAATGGGAGAAGTTTCGTGCAGACAGTGGAATATGAAAATCCTCCTCCCATTTGTGGTAAGTGCGTGTGTTTCGGACATGTTTCCGAAGAATGTCCTATGACTAAGACATGGGTTCCTAAACAGACTCAAATAGATAATGCTGAGAAGGAAAATACAGTAGAACCAACCCTTGTTGGTTGTTTGGAAACAGTGAGTGAGGAAGTCGGAGTAGGTATTAATGACCCTTCTAGCAATCAAGAGACCAGTGGAAACATTCCAGAAGAGGGCCATCATTCTGTCGAAATTATTAAGAACAACGATGGGGAGGGTTTAGGAGGAGAAGTTCTTCCTCGGGAGACTCAGGAAAATGAAGACTGTTCCTCCAATGATGGTGCTCAGAATGGAAATCAGATAGTTTCTAACTTAATAGAGCAAGCAGTCTCCACTGATTCAGGAAATAGGGAGAACAACATTCTTGTGAGTCAATCGACTTTAGATGATAGAGAATTGAGCCCTATTCCTACGAAGTCTCCTACGACTCATAAATCTATTCTCAAACGCCCTTCAACTTCAGTGGACTCACAAATAACTCCTTTTAATTTACTTTCTAATGAAAATATGATTGATGATTGTGTAATTAATAATGTTAACTTAAGGAGAGGTACTGATTTATGTTTTGTTGTGCAGGTACAGGAAGTCTTGAATCTGGATACAAGAAGGATAGAAGCGATAGGGGAACAAAATACATATGACAAGGTCGATCAAGCCCAGGAGGAGCAGGCCATTCTTAAGTCCCAGGTTACAGAATTTGAGAACATTCAGAAGGACAAGTTAGTTCGTAAGAACCCTAAGTGGGTGCAGATGTTAGGTATCTCAGCGGAAGATATAGGTGAGTCCTCTAGCAGTAGGTCGTAGAGGACTCGAAATAACAAGACGTTTTAATGTCGATTGCATGTTGGAACGTTAGAGGGTTTCATAACCCTAACAGATTGAAAGAAATAAGAAGACTCATTGATAAGTTTAAAATTAGTTGTTTTGGTGTTTTGGAAAACAAGCTGCTGTATTCAGAACTATTAGAATTGGAAAGAGGTTTGTTGGATGGTTGGAAAATTATCAGTAATGTCTCATGTTATTATAAATGCAGAATTTTTATTCTACCGGATGGGAATTCTTGGGATTTCAACTACATTAGTATGAGTGACCAACATATTACTATTGAACTGGTTAACAAATTGAAGTTTAAATGCAATTTAACATTTGTTTATGCTCAAAATTTTGTTCAGCTCAGGACAAGATTGTGGAAGAATTTACAGGAAGACGCGATAAATATATACAGACCTTGGTTGGTTCTTGGGGACTTCAATTGTATCCGTTGTCCATCAGAGAGAAAGGGAGGTAATCCAGTGCCATTTTGAAACTTATTTGAACTAGATGATATGTCAAATGACATAGGCCTTAAAGAGATCAATACTAAAGGTTACGAATATTCATGGTGGTCTGGGCCTAGTCGAAACATATTTTCTAAAATTGACAGGGTTTTTGCTAACCTAGACTGGATTAATATGTATCAGGATCTATCGGCAGAATTCTTACCTCCCTCTGTGAGTGATCACAATGCTGTTCTTGTCTCTCTTTTTCCTAAGCCTAGAGTAAAAAATAGACCTTTTAGATTTATGAATCACTGGCCCCTTTGTGAGCAATACTTTCCATTGGTTGAGAAATTATGGTCAGCTGATCAGAATGATCGACCTCTATTTCAAATATTATTCATTCTCAAGAACATTAAAAAAGAGCTTAAGATTTGGAGTGCTGGCATTCGTAACACCAAAAAAGAGGTTAATGTTCAGAGAGAAAACTGTTCTAGACTTCAAAAGATTCTGGAAACATCTAAAGATCACAATTTAGTTATGGAATTTCAAAATGCCAGAATTAAATTGGAGTTGGCACTCAACAAAGAATTTCTGGACACCAAACAAAAGGCTAAATGTGATTGGTTGTTGAAGGGTGACGATGCTTCTGCTTTCTTTTATGCTAAAATGTCTAGTAGAAGAAGCAGAAAAAGTTTGACTAACATTTCAGTTGATGAGGCCAAAAATTTCTATACACAAGCTTTCAATCTTTCTTTAACTGACCAGTTTCCAGAAATTATTTGTAAATCGATAATTTCTGAATATGGCGCGAACTTCCTGAATGAGGGTCTTTCTTTGGAGGAAATTAAATTTGCTTTGTGGAACATTAATGATACGACTTCTCCAGGCCCAGACGGATTCAATTCAAAGTTTTTCAAAACTCGTTGGTCTCTTTCGAAAGATTTAATTTTCAAAGCTTTGAATTATATTTTCCATAAGGGTTCTATAATAAAAGAGTGGAATCGCACTTTCTTGCATTTGATTCCTAAAAAAGATCATGCCTCTAGAATCCAAGACTTTAGACCGATTGCCTGTTGTAACACTTTATATAAAGTTTTCACAAAGACTCTTTGTAATAGACTGGCTCCTTTTTTGGATAAGTTGGTATCCCCTAATCAGTCAGCATTTATAAAAGGAAGATCAATAGGGGATGGAATTTTGTTTGCTCACGAAATTATTAGGGGTCTTGGAAGAAAGGATAATAAATACATGTGTATCAAGGTAGATTTGAAAAAGGCTTACGATTCGATTAACCGAGCTTTTGTTATACACATGTTATTAAGTATGGGTTTCCCAGACAAATGGGTGAAAATTATTGGAAATATCATAACCACTCCAGTGTTTTCCATTATTGCTAATGGGGAATCGCATGGTTATTTCAAGAGTTCAAATGGTCTTAGACAAGGGGACCCTCTTTCCCCTATTTTATTTTGTTTGGTTATGGATTATTTTACGCTACTGATGGATGGTAAAGTCAGGGATGGTCTCATTTCTCCTATCACAGAATTCAACAACAAGTTAACTCACATCATTTATGCCGATGATATAATAATTTTTACTAAAGCAAGTGTTCTTAATGCTTCTACCATTGGTGATGTTTTTCAAAGTATGAAGAGAGTGACCGGATTGGAATTAAGCTGCGATAAGTCTAACGTTTTCTTTGGTAAAGGGGTAACCAACTATACTGATATTTGTTCTATTCTTAATATCCAGCAATCGGTTCTTCCAATAAGGTACTTGGGCATCCCTCTATCTAGTTCTAATTTGAAAGATAGGGACTGTGCTCTATTGATAGAGAAGATAAAGACAAGATTGGCAGGATGGGAAACTAGAATGCTTAGCCTAGCTGGGAGACTAGAACTTATCAAATCTACCATTTATCCTATCATTCAATATTGGATGCAATGCTTTTGTCTCCCAAAAACTACGGTACATAAAATAAAGCATTTGATTCTTAATTTCCTTTGGAAAAGCCGTAGTAGTAAGATCCCCTGGGAAATTTTGTGTAAGCAAAAAGAAGAAGGAGGAATGGGTCTGAGAAATTTAGAAGAGCTGAATCAAGCGTTATTCATTAAATTAGTTTGGAAAATCCTCAATGTTGAAGGAATTTGGGCAGATTTCGTTAAGCGAAAATATATTGGAAATAAAAGCTTTTGGGATATCAATCCGAGACTGGACGACTCGGGAGTGTGGAAATATATTTTGAAGAACAGACATGTAGCTTTGAAGTGCCTTTCTCTTAATATAAGTGATGGCAAAACTACTTCTCTCTGGTATGACCCTTGGTTGAATGGAAGTTCTATTATGGAACGAATTGGATTAGATACGGCTTTTAGAACTGGCACAGAATATTTGACTCTTGATAGGATTGTTAAACAAGGAGACTGGAAGTGGGACGAGTTTAGTTTCCTTCGTCAGATTCATTCGGAGATAGAAGGTGTCAAGATCCATAAAGATAGAGAGCGGGATTTTTGGGCTTGGAAATGTTCCAAACATGGTCAATATCAGTTTAAACTAGTTTGGAACTCTATTAGGTCAAGTTTTGAAATTAAATACCGGTCGTCATTAGTTTGGAACAAAATACACGTTCCAAAAATGGCGGTTTGCCTCTTTAAAGCCATTAACGACTATTTGCTAACGAAAGAGCGATTAATACTCAAACAGATTGTCGTTGACCCCTTATGTGTTTTCTGTAATAATTACATTGAAAATATAGACCACCTTTTTTTCCAATGTAATTATACAGAAAAAGTTTGGCTTTGGAGCTGCAAAAATTTTTTTAGCTTGCCGAAAAGTATGTTCTCATTTACACTAAGGGAAGATTTGCACAAAATTGTATCTATCTCTAAATTAAGAAATCTTAACTCAGATTTGTTCCAACTATCTATCTCTGTTTGCATTTGGCACATATGGAAAGAAAGAAATGACAGGATATTTCTTAACAGATTTAATGATACTTCACAGTTATGCTCAAAAATTTATCAGACAGTGAATATCAGAATGGTTAAATCTAAACATTTTAAGCACATGAAAGGCACGTCAGATACAATAGCTAAGAAATGGGGATTTACCTCGCTAAGCTAGACAGGGATTTATCGGATTGTCCATATGTATTGCTTCTCTTCGCTGCTTCCTTCTTGTGCCTTGATTCTGGTTTTCTGCATCCTGTTTTGTCTTTACATTTATCTTACTTCTTCTCTTTTAACTTACATTTTTACTTAATAATTATCAATTCTATTTGACCTAGTCTGTAAGCTATAAGAATGCAGATACAATTGCTGTTCCGCTACCTCTTTGACTGGTGTCTTCATCTATTATAATATATACTGAGTTAGTTTTCAGAAGTCAAAAATTAATTATAAACATAGGGGAGTCAAAGACTTAGCTCGTGAAGCAGTTCAAGGAGGACTGGTTTCTCTGTGACTTCTCCTTAGAGATCCTGTGAGTACGAAGACATCAATCAGCGACTTCTTTGTCTTCTGAAGCACAAAGATTTCATCTTTTGGAAGACGGAGACTCCTCTAGCTCAGATCTATGGATCTTAAGTCAGTGACTTCTAAAAACCGAAGGTTTAGAGACTTTGATGATTTCTCGACTCCATTTTCTGTCTTGCGTCCTAAAACAATGAAATCTGTTGTTAGAATCCTTATAAAGCTAAAAGGTATAACCTTTATGGGATTTGGACACTTATCTGTTGCTGCTAGTTCTCGTGGAGGATCTGATTCTTGGAATAGAGCTTCCTGGTTTTGCTTCTTGCTTAGACGTGGCCTAGATGAAGAAATTGAATCAGATTAGAGTATGAGTTTGTTTACTTCCCCTCGCCGCCATTAGTGTTGCCTTATCTTCTTTTGTTCGAGAGGAGTAAATGAAGTAGTTCTTAAGTGAAGGCTTGCCATTTTTAACCTAATGAGTAGTCTGGAAGCTTCAAGCGGGTTTTGGGTGTTAGTTTGTTTTGTTTCATTTCGGTATTGGGCCTTGTTTTAGTTTTAAAGAAGATATCAGGCCTGGTTTGTTTGTATTTCGAGTTTTGTTAAACTTTGTACATTTCTTTGTTATCTTGGTTATTAATAGAATGTTTGAACCCTTTTTCAAAAAAAAAGAAATAAATACCAGGTGTTTAAAAATTCTGGAATCCTTATTTAAATGTTCTAGAAAATATCAGAAAATAAGTTTTTTTTAAACTTATAAGTGGGGGATGTTAATTATAATGAAAGAAGTGTGAAAATTGAATTTTGGAAATTAAATTTAAATTGAGAATTTAAAATGGAATTTAACTTATGTTGAAGAAATTTAATTTTAGAAATTTAATTGATTTTGATTTGGATGAAATAAAATTGGTGAAGTGAACTAATAATATGAATTGAATGTAATGGAAGATATCGAATATAAAGTTGAGTTGTGAAATTGATATATAACTATAAGTTATTGGAAATGAACCAACTCAAGTAAAAAAAGTTTTATGAAATGTGGAAAAATAAATGGTATGAATTGGAATTTAACTTAAGTCAAGTTAAACAAAAATTGAATTGGAATTAGAAATAACATCGAATGGAATTATATATAGAACTAGAATTGTAAAGCGATTATATAATTATAAGCTATAGAAGTTTGAACGGATTAAAACTTAAGTGAAAATTGGAATTGTGAATAAATAAATTTGAATAGCTTATAAAAATTGAAATTTATGGAATAAAAATATACTTAGGCTATAAATGAAAGTATAATCTCGAGTTAAAAATAAAATGTGAATATATTCGAGTATAGAATTGATGGAAATGTGAAAAAAAAGTTATGTGACTTATAAAAAAAAGTGGAATAGAACAACCAAAATAAAAATGGTGTAATATTTTAAGGCGAAGAAATAAAATCCAAACTTGAATTATAAAATAAAATTGAACTCAAGTAAATTAAATGTGGTGATTTTTAGAATAAAAATCTAATTGTGAAATGGAAAATGGAATTAACTAATTAGATGGATTTGTTAGTAAATTGAATATTGGAATTGAAATTTGAGTTATAAAGAGAAGTCGACTTAAAAGTAAGCAAATTAAATATATTTTGCAATGCTGTCGAATAAAATGGAAAGGATTTGAAATGGTGATAATTTAAGTTATAAATAAATTCACAGTAAGTAAAAATAAATGGAATATGACCTTGGATATTATTTAAATAAATTCGAGCTTGAAATTAAAATTTGAAGTAGATTGAGTGATTGAACTAATTAAATTAATTAGTAAATGGAATGGAATTTGATTGAATAAGAATCAATCTAAAATTGAAATAGGATTTGATAGCAATAGAAATGAGCTTAAGTATATGATTGAATTAATTGGAAATAAAATGAATTAACTTAAGTTAATATGGAAGCTTAGCTTAAATAAATTTGTGAAATGGCTATTTAATAAATTAGCATGGAATGATTTTAAGCTAAATAAAATGGATTTGAATATAATGTGATATCCCGGAATTTTTGACAATATCAATTTAATAATCTGTGTTAAAATTAAATTGATTTGATAATATTTGTTAATAAGATTTGAATTGATTTAATAATCTTCTTTCAAATAAATATTTAACTGATAATTTATCTTTTAAAAAGCTAATAAATTGCTTTCTATTTATAATGTATATATATTTGTATATATTGTAAATAGAAATCTTTGCTTTGAATCTAATAAATAAATGAATCTTGTTTTCAAATTCTAATATATTTTTGGTAATTTGGGAATTATGATTTAATTTAAAATATATGGTTTTAAAATGTTTAAGATAAATGTTTAATTGATTAAATTTATATCTTAGCTTAAGTTTAAGACTAATTAAAAGGTTTGTTTTAAAATGTTGTTTAATAAGTATGAGATATTAATTCATTTAATAAAGATAGGGATTATAATCTCTTTTATAAATTATTTAAATTTGACAAATTATTATTTTCAAATAACATTATTTATGTATCGTTCTATATATAAATATATAGATTTTTAAATAGAAGTGTTATTTTCAAATTTAATATGTTGTTATATATGTATATATATAACTTGATTTAAAATTGGACTTTAGAATTTATTTTGAATTTAAAAGTCTTGAAATTAAAAAGGGTAGATATTTAAAATGTTTTGGATTTTAAAGATATTTGTATAAGTTGTTATTTGTATATATATATATATATATACATAGCTTTATTTTATTTTTATTTTTTTCTAAAAAGTAATTCATAAGAATAAAGTTTTAACTTAAAAATAAAATAGGAATAAAGTAAATGTTTGATACTTAAGCTTTAAAAAGAAATAGAAATAAGAAGAAAAGTTAGAAATAGAAACTTAGTTATAATTCCAAGCATAAGACTAAAGGAAAGATATAAATAGTTATGAACACTTAGATAATTCTGGAAATACATTGTGGCAATGCAAGTAGGAATAAAAATATGTGTTCATGTTGTATAGGTAAAATATAGGATAAGTATAAAAGAAAGATGTATTCATGTTTGTACAGGAAGTATAGGATAGCTATGTACACTTGAAAGGAACGAAAAATCATATTAGTACATACGAAATTGGAAAAAAGATAAGTATGCAATGGGTAAGGACATAAGCATTAAATGCTATTATCTTTATTACACAACCAAAATCATCTCAGCCTCTTTATAAAAGAAAAATCTCTGACCCAACTTTAAAAATATTGTACCAAAGAAAATAATATAACCTATAAACTCTTTTCTATATCAATCTGCCTCATTTCATTTTCGTTTACCAAGAGACTTAGCAGTCCAGGAAAAGTATCTTACTACTGAAGCTTTATTCAACTCAACTTAAACAACAATTCAACTTATGTCAAACATGAAGATTAAAAAGAGATTTTTGCTAGCAGTTTCAAAGGCCTGTTTTCAAAATCAAGTGCTCAGTTCTTCAAATTTCAAAAACTGGTGAGTAACATCACATTTTTAAACTTAAGTAAATTTGGTTACTTGTAAATCTCTGTGATAAGTATGTATAAGTGAAAATCAGCCATGAATATATATGGTTATATAGTGTACATGCTGTGGTATATATGTGTATACTGTTCTTGTTTGTTTTCCAGGCTCAAGATCTCATTTAAATCCCTTACCACTTTATCTAGTTTCTGATAGGATTTGATTTATCAACAAATGTTGTTTGATTTAACATATATTAAGGTTTAAAAATTTAATCAAGTCAAAATAGAGCCTGAGTATCTCTGTAATATTGAAAACAACTATGCAGGTCAATATAAGTGAAAATTTAAACTGTATAATTTGTAAATCCAGGATTATAAATTGAATACACAAACTAAAACATGATTTTTAACACTAAAACTATAATTTTTAGTTTGGGCATGAGAGTGCAGTTCTGGGTTGAGCAAAATATGGGGAATTGGGATTTTCTGGTGATCTCGATGGACTGGAGGTCGGGGTTCTTCTTGGAGTTGGAGGAGTGATCGTAGATGATGGGAAAAATGCCTGATGGTGATGCATTTCACTGTGGCGGCAGCGGTGATGGATTCTAGTATGTAAACCTAGTTTTATCTAGGCTGAATATTTCAAATCACCTCGTCTTCTATAGTAGATCATCGAGTGCTACCGGGTTTTGGAAAAAGGTAAAGGAGATATAGGCGATGGTGTAGGCGGAATTCTAGAAGCTCTGGTGGTCGGGTATGCGAGGACGAGGCTGTTCCCAGAGTTGATGTGGTGGTTCCAGATGGAGTTCCAGTTTTTGAACACTCGAATTCGAATTCGAGTTTAGGATGATGAATTGTTGATCGTGATAGGATGGGAGGATGATTTCCGATGTGTGAAGATCATCGAAGATGACTGGAGTTGATCGGCAGCATAGGGCAGGTGCACGGTGCACTTCTGATGATGTTGGTTTGAGCAGTGTAGTGGACTCGAGTAATTCTCGAGTCATTTGAGGGTTTCGCTCGAGTTTTTGGTTGATTGGACTCGAAGTAGTTGAGTGGGAGCTCGGGTCTTTGGGTATGTTGCCAGATTTTAAAAACTGTCCAGTTTAAAAATTTTAAACTGAATTTAAAGTGTAACAAAGATTCAAAACAGAATTTAAATCAAATGTTAAATATGGATTCGGATTTACTTTTGCATCCCAGGTTTAAAATAATTTAAGTTTTAAGGAAATTTAAATGTTTTAACAACTTTGAATGTTAAAGTAAAATTGTAATGATTTGAATTTAAAAGAATTTGGTTTAAACACTTTTAACATTTTTTTTATAAGATATAAATATTCCTTTAACATGAGATTTAAAAGGTTTTTAATAGTTTAAACTTTGTTAAGGTTAAATTTGTATTCATTTTAAATCTAAAATTTAAAATGAAATTTGAAAGAAATTTGAAAGTAAATTGTTTTAAATGTTTGTTAATGATAATTTAATCGTTAATAAGAGTAAAGTTTTATCTTAAAATTAATTAGAATTTAATGATTTGGATTCATTAAATTATTAAGATAACTAAAAATGGATAATTAATTAATTTAATTAATTAATGATATGATGATTAAATTAGTAATTATGAGTTTAACTAATTATTTAAGTTTTAAGTTAATTAAGTAGGAATAATTAATTTGTAATTAAAGATCATTAATTGGATAAAGATTAGATTTTAATTAATGATTAGGAATTAATTAATCAAGTAATTAAAGATTAATTAAGTTACAGTTAAAACTTAAATTAATTAAATAATTAGTGGTTAATTAATTGGTTATTAAGGAATAATTAATATATAATTAATATTGATAAATCTAAGTTTAATTTCTTCAGGAAAGAAATTAAGAATTAGAAATAGTTAATGAAGGTCATTAACTTAAGATTTATTGAAATTATTAATTAATGTGATTAGTTTTTAATTAATAATTAGATTGATTAATTTAAAGATAATCATTTGTGAAAATGGTAAGTGTAATTACTTAATGGAAGTAATTAAGGAATTAATTACTTAATATAATTAATGGAGTTTAATTTGATTTGTTTAAGTTAATTAATTAAGTTTAATTAATTTAAATTAATCATTGGATGATTTGATAAGTAATTACTTAATGTAATTAATGAAGTGTAATTCCATAGTGAAGTAATTAATGGTAATTACTAGACGTAATTAATTGAAGATGATTTAAGTATGATAGTAATTTGGATTAAATTACTTTGTGAAATTAATCAAGGGATTAATTGAGATAATTATTCAAGGAGTAATTAATTTATTAAATGAAGTAATTAAGGGTAGTTAATTACTGAATGGGATTAATCAAGATTGATTAATAATTATGGTTTAATTTAGATTTTTTACTTAGTGTAATTAATTTAAATAGAATAATAAATTAAAATGTAATTAGGGATCATTAAATTGTATAATTAATGATGTAATTAACAGTTGTTTAATTAAGATTAAATAATCAATAATAAGTGATTTTGAGTAATTAATTAATGTAATTAATTAAGGATTAATGTAATTAATTATAGTTAATTAATTAATAGAGTAATTAAAGATTAATTACTATATTTGGTTATGGATAATTAATTTGTGAAATTAATTAAAGGATAATTACTTAAATGTAATTAAAGGATAATTAATCAAGGATGATAAATTAAGATGGAAATTAGAGAATAATTAATTGATTGATTGTAATTAATTAATGGTTATGTAAGCAAGATTTATAATGATGAAGTAATTAATTTAATTTACTTTAAATTAATTAAGGATAAGTAATTAATTTAATTCATTTTAAATTAATTATAAATGGTGTGTTTATGAATCCTTGTTTATGTATGGATGGATGATATTGATTTCCTTGAATAGTTTGAAATCTCAGATATGAGATAAGTAATGCTGTGTGATATGGATGCTTTGGTTGAAGTGTGATGATAATATGGATTATCTATTTATGATGATATTGTGAATTATCTATCTGTGATATTATGAATTATCTATCTGTTTGTATATAGATAATGAAATGAATTGTTTTAACTTTAAAACAACTTGGCCTTAAAAGATACGTTTTGGATTTCGATGTGACCGGGATCGGGTTTCCAGATTTGGATATCCGAAAACCACATCGATCCAAATTAACGATAGGTCGTGAATCTCAAGTGAAGATGAAGATTCAGAGTGCAAGGGTTATTGTCGTTAACTCTGAGGATGATTCCAAAATGAGTGTAACGAGATAATGCCTTCAGTTTCGTTCGAACCCGGAACGAATTTGTATGGATTGAATGCTTTCAGAACATCGTCAGGTGGACGATGAGCATTCTAAGTGATGTGTTCTGATGAGGTAATCGTAGCCTCAAGCCTCGTCAACCGGGAATGGCTAAAACAGGGGAGGTGCAGCAAGGCTTCGTGGGTAGCACCCACTTGAGAGCGAGATTTTCCCATGTCTAGATATCCCTTTTTATTCGGCTGTGTGGGCAGTTTTGAGCTCCAACTGCTAGGGTTGTTTCGTTCGGGACTGTCCAGTAAGGGATGGTTCCGGCCTTGTGTTGTAGGGGATTGGGAGTAATCCTCGGTATGCTGATCTAGGCCAGGTACTGTGACGGGCGGTACCCCAGTAGCCCTGCCATTGTATGGAATCCAATCTCCAATAAGTGATCGCGGACTTGATTGTATTACCCACTTTGTTGGCTAGTATGCTGGAATTTAATCATGTAACAATTTTAGCTATTTCTTATTTACTTGAAAACCCTAGACCTATTATAATATCATAGAATTTCCTATCAAATGTTTGGTTTGCGTAAGGTAAATTTTTTTCCATGTTTATGTGTGGGAAGTCTTACGTGATACCTTTTGTTTTCAAAGGCTTTTCAAAGTTAAGCAACTTTAACCTGTTACTCACACCAGACCCATGTCTGACCCGGAGTTTATTTCTGTTTTTCTTAAACTCTCGGGTATTCAAATTTTTACGAGTAGCCAAGGGATTCAGGTTAGCATTGACGAATTGTGGAGGAGCAATGGAGCAGGAGGCTTCAGCTTTATAGATATGTATAGTGTTCTGCTATGTTGGTATCTCTGTGTTGGTATCTCTGTGTTGTATCTCTGTATTGTATTGAGTTGTATTAACTAGACATGTGTTTATAACTGTCTAGTATGTGATGTATTATCTGTGTAACTCTGATTGATGTTGTATATTATGAAATATTTATGTGATTAATATAATTTATTCATTCCGATGTTGAGATTCTGATGTTGTTTCTTCTTTCTTCTTTATCTTTTCTATCCCTATCTTTCTTAAAGATGATGCAACTTTCTGGTGGTAGAAAGTTGGGTCATCTCATATAATATGAATGGAATGTAAACAAATTGATTGAGAATCATTTTGAAATGGAATAGAATTGAATAAAAATTGATTTGGAATCAATTTAAAATAGCTATAAACTAAGATGGGTATTTTATTAAATGAATATTCCCAAATTACCATGGAAATATTGTCGTTGTTGCAAACAAAAGTAAATAAAATTCCTATGAATAAATGGCAAGTGAATAAATTGATTTTTAATCAATTTGGAATGAATATAATTATAATGTGTGTAATTATGAAGTGAATGCAAGTAAAGTGGGTTGTAAATCATTTAAATTGAATATGATACGATTTAAAGTAATTAAATTAGTATCGGAACCTTATAATTGCTTATGATTATATGTTAGAATGCATTGTTTATGAAATTTATGTGTTTAGCTAGATAAATAAATGAATTGTTATTAAAATTTTCATATTTATGAAACTTACATATTTAAATTGAGTAAGTATAGGAACATGGAGCTGTTTTGCTTGATTTTGGTCGCGCAAACTGCATATAAAATAAGTCGCTCGCTAAAAACGCTAAAATAAGGTACTTTTTCGGATTAAATACCGCGAATATATAAATATTGATATGTATTTTGTTTTCCGACCATGTGGGTCGATGTATATATTTTTATCTCTCTTGTCATATTGCAAAAGGCTCTCCCTACAAGGGAGACTCTGCTAAAAATTTTAGGAAATTTAGGATGTTAGAAAAATTTTGGAAATTTTTGGAAATTTTTTATTAACGACATTTTGATTTCGAATTGTAATTGGAATAAAGGGTTTTGGAATTATAATTGAAAACTAATTGTTTTGGTTGGAACTAAAGGATTATAAAAGTGAAATATCGAGTTTTCACTAAGTGAGTTTTGAATAAATAAATGGGTTTGGAACATTTTTCTACCTTAGCAATTTCGGGGATGAAATTCTTTTAAGGGGGAAGGAATATAACGACCCGGTTTTTTGGTCGTTGATTTTGAACATTTAATTTATTTTAAATGTTGAGTTTGAAATGTGAATGGAATTTTAATATGAAGTTTATCGATCAAAAACAGTGTAATAATACTTAAGTTCCAAATATAGCGATTTAATCAATAAATTTAATTGTTGAGTTAATAATTAAAAATCGTTTAAATAATTGAATTGGAGTTGAATATGAAATCGGAAATGATTTTTAACGTTGATATAAATTCTATTTGAATTAGAATTGCGTTAGTTAGTTTTTAAAAACTGGAATTTCAAGCGATTTCGTAAATTTTAGAAATCGTCGATTTAATCGACGATTAAAAATAGCGATCCGGAGCACAGTCTCGAAATTCGACCTAAACAGTTCCATTGGATCCATAATAATATATTATTATCGGATTTCAAAAGCGTTTGGATTTACCGTGTGGTCGTACGATCTGAAAACGCGTAGAAATAATTTTATCGAATTTAATTTAAGTGGTCGATTTAAAAAGGCATCTTCTCTATACGATCGAATTGGGACTCAAAACCTGTTCCATTACGTTCAGAATAGGAGTATAACATTATGAACGCCATGCGGCCTGCCTCGCTAGGAGTTTGAAATTTTAAGCTGCTTTTAAACGAGATATTTGTAATTAAATAATATTATAAATTTGTTCAAAGTCAAATCAAAGTCAGCATAGCCGACCTACCTATCCTATACGAGCCATTAACCTATTAAGTCATGTTCTTTTCTTTCCCATCTTCCCTTTTCTTACTTAAACTGTCAGCAAGATAAAAGAAAAAAAAGGGAAAACTCGACTTGTCTTGAAACCGAAGCTGCCTTCTCCTTTATACTTTAACTCTTCGAGTCATCCTTTCTCCTCTTTGAGTTCGAATCGAAACCCAGAAAAAATAAATCTCGCGAACGAAATCTCGAGTAGCAAATAAAAAAAAGACCGAAGAATAAAAAAGTGAATCGCAACGAGGTCGCGATGGCCGAACTCAAGCGCGATCGAAAGGGTGAAAGCTCGCGACTGAATCACGATGGGGTTACGTGCGCGTGGGGATGGGGCAAAGTGGCAGTTCGACTAGGGCTCGATGGCGAGGGTGACAATGTAGTGGGCCATGATGTTTGCGTGAGCGTGTGCGCAAGTCGAGGGGGCAAGGTCAAAATCGAGTGGCGATCTCGATGGGATGATGACAGGAGGTTGCGATGGTGGTGGAAGGCTACGAGGCGGAGGGTGTTCTTTTCCTCGCGATTAAATTTTAGGGTACGACTTGGTTTTCTGCATTTCGGGTTTGCCTTGTTTGAGCGTGGGAGGAGCATAGCTTATGAGTAGTGAGGTAGTGTTTTGTTTTTTTTATTTAATTTTGTTAACTGAAATATAAATTTATAATTAAGTAATGAATTTTATTATATAAATCGTTATCTTATAAAAATTCATAACATTTTATTTCGAGGTTGTAATCTGACGAAAACAAGTTGTATTGCGCTCACGGCATCGAATACCATGCATAGAAATCGATCTGGAATTTTTCAAAGCCGGTTGGGATTTCAAAAATTAAAAACCTAGATGTTCGGCAAATTTAAGAATCAAGATGAGTAAATCTCACTCATCTTGGATTACTATTTTAATTTAAATTGTTGAAAATTAATTATTGAATGATTGGCTGATTTATAAATTATTATCTATTGGATGTGATATATATATAGTAGTATATATATTAGTAGTTAGATTGATATTCCCGCATATTTTAGCGGATGAGACCCTATGCACCTACATAATAGCGGATGACCTTATATACTACGATATCCCCTTCGAAGTTGAATTGGTATTTTTAAGTTGTATTAACATCTGTGGATATAGGGAAACAGTTGGAGGTATCCAACTGGATTCCTCAAAAATGTTGATTTTAAATTTCATATATAATGATATATGATGTGTTAGAATAATCTGTTATAGATTATTGTAGTGATTGAATAATTGGATGCTAAAGTAGCACTGGCCTGAATTTTGGTATTTTAAATACCATAAAAATTATTTTTGAAATTTTGAAGGAATTAAAAGGAGATTTTGAATATAAAAATATTATACAAAAATTTGGTCATTTTAAAATAGATTGATTTGGATAAAATAAAAATTTGGTTTGGAATTGGACTTACTATTCGTAAAATTTTTTAATTAGAATTTAAGAAAATATTAATTATATAAAGGATTTTAACAGTGGAATTTTTTTAAGTGAGATTCTCGAAATAATATGAAAAAGAGTTGAAATCGATGATATAAATAGATTTGTGAAATATATCGGAATTATTAAGAAATGGATTTATACAAATGAGATTTTATAAACGGGATTAGTTTTATAAAAAGGTGAAACCCAAAAGGGTTTATAAAAAG
Organism: Allium fistulosum; assembly: GCA_030737815.1. NCBI lineage: Eukaryota > Viridiplantae > Streptophyta > Magnoliopsida > Asparagales > Amaryllidaceae > Allium > Allium fistulosum. Next base: position 812,964,855 of record CM060904.1, read on the forward strand.
TTGTAAACGATGTTTATAAATAAAGAGAATGCTATTAGTTGATAAATTGGAATATAAATTCACAGAGTGTTTGCACAAAAAATGGACAAAAACCTCCAAGTCGTATGATTTAGTTGATTTTATGTTGTTTTTCGTGTTCTTGATGATTTATGCAAATATGTAAAAAGTAGGGACTAAACTATAAAAGACACACAGATTTATAGTGGTTCAGCCAGAATGTGCCTACGTCCACTTTATATATTATTTCTCCTTTCATGTTCAGATTACAAGTACAAAGCTTTGATACAAGTATATGAAAGTTGTTTGAAAGTTCTATCCGTGCTTGAGCTCTCAAACTTGTCCCTCATTGTTGTACCCCTGCCCCTCTATTTATAGAGTGAGGCTGGGGGTAGGGGTCTTAGATGTGTATAGCTGCTGGTGGGCCTGGGCTGATGTGATCTGGCCTGGTACGTCTTGGTCCGGTAGCACTTGGTCCGGTGATGGGTTATCCGGTCGTGTCCTTCTTTGCCTTTGTTTCGGCAGTGGATGGAAATAGCTGGTTCGGTAGCCTTCTGGTTCGGCTATGTATGGAAGTGGGGTTTGGACCGGTATGCTTGCAGAGGAGATGGTTCGCTGGTTGGTTGGTTCGATGGGGACGTGGAGAGGAGATGGTTCGGTAGTTGGTTGGCTGGTTCGGTTGTGACGTTGGTTCGGTGGTTGGTTGGCTCGGTGGGGACGTAGAGAGGAGATGGTTCGGTAGTTGGTTGGCTGGTTCGGTGGTGATGTTGGTTCGGTGGTTCGTCCCTTGCTTCCTCGTGTTGGTCCGGTGGTGGTAGAAACGTACCCAACATTTGCCCCCCAAAGTAGGGCATATGTTAACATATGTCGTGCTTTGTTTCAGTTTGAACAGCCATATTCGGTCCGAGAACCGAACCGGCTGGTCCGGCAATCCAACTTTCCTCTATAAGTAGGAGCCCCAGGCCTTCGTTTTTCCTTACCGAACGAGATAGCCGAATCAATCTCTGAACTGTCGAATCAATACATGCCGAACCAATCTTAGCTGCCGGACCAGGCAAGCTCTCTTCTGCCGAATGACTTCTTAAAGTCCTTTATTTTACCGAATGAACTTAATACCGAATGGACTTGACACCGAATGGACTTGATACCGAATGGACCTGAAAAATTTGCTTGTTTTATATCTCTACATCCTTTGTTCTAACAACGTGTCTTTTTTGTGTTTGTAGATAATGTCTCATAAAGTTGAAACCCGATCAGAGAAGAAGAAATCTACGGACAGAAGAGAATCTCCCGTCGTGCCCCCAGTCCAGCCGAATACAGAACGACATGGGCCCACCCCGAGATCGCTAGTGGACGGGTATGGTCCTCAAGAGCTTCTGAACTCACCTCCCGATTGCTTCCCTAGCTCCCTCAAAGACGAGCAGCTTGATGTCATTTCTCGCTCTTTCGGGATTGACAGAGCGCATATGCTGTTGCCGGGGGAAGGAGTGATGCCGTATGACCCCCCTCAAGGCTACTTTGCTTACAGTAGGTATCACTATATGTGTGGTGCCATTCCGCCTCTCAATGCCTGGATAGTCAGCTTCGTCACATACCTGAAGGTGGCTCCACTTCAGCTTCAGCCTAACTCCTATGCCATCCTGGTGAGCCTTTTTGTCATCTTTCAGAGGAGATACGGGCGTCGTCCTTCCAACCGAGAGATTCGGTATTTGTACAACTTGAGGGGCTATAAGAAGGGATCTCCATACATCTACTTGGAATCGGCCGTATCCTTCAAGCCAGTCCTGGACTTGTACTCGAAGTACAGCATGTTTAAAAAGGAATGGTTTTTTGTCAAGGACGACTCTGTTTCTATCCATCGCTTCACCTCCGGATGTAAGTTCAAGCTTATTTACAATTTCCGCTCTGGTTGCAATGCTTCTTCTTATGTTATTTTATTTCTTGCTAGCGACAGGTGGTTTTGCGGTCGTGGAGAATGATCGCCTGGTTCAGATGGCAGCGGAGATAGGCGCTATTTCAGGAAGAGATAGGTCGGCTGCTTACTTGATCAGGAACGCTACACTTCTGGGGCATAACCTGATCTTACCACATCAGTCCGTGGTCAAGCAGAGGGATACGGCGGAAGAGAAGGCTTCCCAAGCTAAAGGAGGGGCTGCGTCGAAGAGTAGCAAAAGGAGACCCTTTTCGATATCTCCAGCTGTCGGGGGAAAGAAACTTAAGAAGTCTGACGGTCCCTCTCCCAGTACATGTCCCGACATTCCGGAGGAGGGAGATGTGGATGAAGGGAAAGGCGGAGATGAAGGAGGTGAGAGCGGAAGTAAAGGAGAAGGTGATGGTGGTGGTGATGGCACGGGGGCTTTGTCTTCTGGGCAAGTAGGCGAGATGCAAGAGTGGACGGATGACGCTTTTCGCCAAGCCTTCGAAGGTTTAGAGGAAGAACCGGCTTTGGCGGAGAATCCCGAGAAAGTCGACAAGGCTGGGACTGGTGCTGATTTACCTTCCGGGAGTGCTTCGGCTGAGGCGACTTCTGCGACTCCAGGTGAATTCTTATTCTCCCTAACTCGATACATTTCCTGAGTTATGATTTAACGTATGCTTGTGACACTTAGTTTCTATTCCAGGAGCGGGCAAAACTGCCAAGACTTCAGATCTTCGGCACAGGCTCGAACAATATAGACTTCTTAAAGCTTCTGCCAAACCGAAACCCCCTACTACCCGCCCTGGAGACGTAGTCGGTTATCGTCCTCTTCTCGAAGTTATTGAAGAAGACATTCAAAAGAGGAAGAGGCACCGATCTGCTTTCGAATTTTTGCCTGGCCCTCAACCCCCACTCCAGCCTGTTCATGATATTACGGAGGAGGATACTGAGTTTAGGCCTTCCCCCCATCCGTTTGAGAATCCAACCCTCATCCCGATAAATCACCCTGGCTTAGCTCGTAATCCGTTTGCGGGTCATCCAGATCTAGACCCGGCCTCTCATGACATTTCCTTCGATGAGGTTACTGGTGAGCATCTTCTCCCTCGCAATCCTATGGTTCGAGTGCTTGATGAGGCTAAGTCCCTGGACCTCGATTTGCTTACTAACCGAGTTGTGACTCTGGGGGATGAGGCTAAGGCGAACATCGACCAGGTTGCCGAGGAGACCAGGAAATTGATGGGGCACCACGCCCGACTGGTCAAGGCTGGGGAAGAGATAGGGAGCGCCAACATTCGACTACGGTTGATGGTTTCCGACCAGGCTAAACAACTTGCCGACCAAGCCATCCAAATCTCTCAGCATGAGGCCGCATCTAGACAATTGAGGAAGGCTATGGAAGAGGTCAGTAGGGCAGAGTTGCGGAAGATGGAGGTCGTCTGTAAGGAGCGGGTTGACATGGCCATTTCCAAGGTGGATGAGGTTCGGCAAGCGGACCTCGAGCGGATAGAGGAACTATCGGGGAGACTTGAGGCCGCGGAGCTTGCTCAGGCCAAGTTGAAGGAGGATATGGAGACGATGAAGAGGTCCCTCTAGGCTGACCGTTTACGATATCGATCGGAGAGGGATGCTGTCGTTGCAAAGCTGCGGGCTTCCGAAGTCCGAATGAGGGAGTTTGAGGAGAACGAGGGGATGATGGATGAGATGCTCCAGGATATGTACTTCCGCACTTAAAGGCAGGGTAACTTGTCCTGGATGAATGATTACCCCCGAGTTATGGCCAAGATCTATCTCAGGGCTCTAGAGGAGGCCAAGGCTGAGGCAGATAAGGAGGGTGGCGTGGCCTTCAGTATGGATGTGGTTACTGCCCAGTTTACCGAGGAGGAGAAGGTGGCGGTGAAGGAGGGTATGCGGCTGCTTGCTGCTGAGGAGGCAGATGTGCAAGTAGAGGATGATGACCAGGATGGTCAGGAAGCAGGTGCTGGTAAGTCTTCCTTTCTATTCTTTCCATTAATGAATCCTTTCTTTGACCGGACAGGTGGGCAAGAGGACAAGGATAAAACTCCGAAGCAGCCGGCTCCTTGATTTGACCTGGATATCTTTTTGTGAACTTGACATTGTTGTGTATGTTAATCTCAGAACAGTAACATAACTCTTAGGCTGTAATTATGCTACTTGTAATAAACAACATTATTCTTGACGTGTAATTTTTTAACTTAAGCTGATTCTGTCGTTTTTGAATATTTTTGCTATTTTGACATATTGTATGAGAAATATAGCTATGCATATTCCTGTAATTCAGTTGTGTTTGACGTCAAGTTCTTGTTTAAAACATAATTTCATGTTTTGCAATGTTAGTGTGATGTGTGAATAAATTATAGCCACGTGTTTATACATGAAAGAAGAAAATACCGCCTTTCATATTTCACTTGTAGATGGCAGCTTTGAATGTCTTACGTGACTGAGTGTGGAATGCGGTCCAGTGTCTTGTTGTGAGTATCCGCTTCCATTAGCGAATGTCTCCTATTCTGTGTCCTGTACTTTAGGGATTGTTACAGAGGATAGGAAAAAAGTTTTTTAAATAAAATTGAAATATGAGAAACAATAAAACTTCCAATCACGGAAGGCCTTCGATGTTCTTAAGTTCGTGGCAAATGGGCTTTGTAGTCACTTTCCCTAGCTGTGGGTCTTGGAGACATTTGTCACCCATCTTACGCTTCCGCGGGGAGTTAATATTTTTTACCACAGCCGTACTTAAGACACATCGGAGCCGAGATCGCGCACAGTAACTACCCGGGCCATTATGGCCCGTAATCATGGGTATTATTCGATTCACTATGGCCGGCTAGCGTGGGTGCCGATCGTCAACCGTGAACTACCCCTGGCTGGCCACACCTTATGTTGGGGCTTAAAGTAGGTTCACAGTTGCCGGCGAGCCGAACGCCGTAATGAGCTACCTTGGCTATAGTCGGCCTTCTCGGTGGCTTATAATCGGCTCATTACAATTGGCTTTAAGGGCCGTCGCGAGCAATGAGTTAACCCGCAGCAGAGGGATGCTGGAGCAAAAGTGTCTCATTGGCGAGGGCATAGATTCGCATAGTACTTGTTAGGTCTTGTCCAGGTGAAGTCGCGCTGTGGAGTGCTTGAATGGTAATGCTATATGCACAGGATTTTGTTCAACAGAAAAGGATAAAGTTAACAAGTAGCCAAGATATAAAGGAACAAGTTAAAAAAGAGACAAGGTTTTTAAAGTGGTTCGGCACGAAAATGCCTAAGTCCACTGATTCTCTTTGTTAATTCACTTCATATGGGCAGTACAAGTTAAGAAAAGTATCGACGGAGGTGTTGGATGTTCCATGCCCTCTGGAACACCTCTCCGTCCACTGTTGACAAAATATAAGATCCATTGTGGAGATCTTTATGAATTACATATGGTCCATCCCAGATTGGATCTAGTGCTCCGGGGCGAGGAAAGATTCGCTTGAGGACAAGATCTCCTTCTTGTAAGGTACGATGCTTGACTTTGGAGTTGTAGTGTGCTGCCACTTTTTGCTTGTGGGCCGCTGCTTTGAGGGCTGCATCATTTCTTCTCTCCTCAATTAGATCCAAAGACATGTGAAGGAGTTCTTCGTTCTCTTCTGGGTTATAGTGGATCCTACGATGGGAAGGCACGATGGTTTCAACTGGGAGCATAGCCTCCGATCCGTATGCCAAAGAGAAAGGAGTATTCCCTGTTGATGTTCTAAAAGATGTGCGATAGGCCCACAGTGCCGTTGGGAGTTCATCCACCCAAGCGCCCTTTGACTTATCGAGCTTCTTTTTTATTAGAGTTTTCAGAATTTTGTTGACAGCTTCGACTTGTCCGTTTGCCTGGGGATAAGCTACGGATGAGAAGCTCTTGTGAATTCCATGCTCTTTGCACCAGTTGGCGAACTCCTCGCTGTCAAACTGAAGTCCATTGTCCGATATAATTTTGAATGGGACTCCGTACCTGCATAAAACATTCTTGATCAAGAAGTTAATAACTTTCGCCGATGACACTTTATTTAGGGATTCTTCTTCCACCCATTTGGTGAAATAGTCGACTGCCACTATGGCATATTTGGCCCCGCCTCGAACCCATCGGCAGTTCGCCAATCAAGTCAATTCCCCATACTGCAAAGGGCCAAGGGCTGGTCATCTGAGTAATCTCAGTTGTTGGTAGCCGCGGAATCTTAGCAAACTTCTGACATCTGTCACATTTTCTGACGAAATCTAAGGCGTCCTTGCTTAAGGTGGGCCAGAAATATCCATATCAGAGTATCTTTTTGGCCAAAGTCTACCCTCCAGTGTGATCTCCGCAGCTCCCTTGATGGATGTTGGATAAGATTTCCTTGGCTTCCCTTCTAGTGACACACCTTAATAAGGGGTTAGAGAAGCCGCGTCGATAGAGGGTGCCATCTTGTATTGTGTAGCGGGAAGCTTTCCTCAAGATTTTCTTGACTTCGTTACGCCCATTGGGTAGTGTGCCACTTTGTAAGTAGTCTCGGATGGGAGTCATCCAAGTTTCTTCTTCGGTCGCAGCTATCAGATTCACTTGCTCGAAACTTGGGGTCAGTTGATTTGAGATGGCTACTGCTCCGGAAATAGCGCCGTCTCTCATGCTGGCTTGCTTCGCCAATTCGTCGGCCTCTTGGTTCTCTTCCAGAGGGATGTGTTTGACTAAGTAGTGGTCCAATCGACTGAGAAGTAACTTGGTCTTCTTTAAATATGCTATGAGTCGTTCTTCTCGAGCCTGGAATTCTCCTAGTATTTGATTAAAAATAAGTTGAGAATCGCTATGAAGACACAAAGAATTGGATCCGATTTCTAAGGCAAGTTCTAATCCAGTTATCACTGCTTCATACTCTGCATCATTGTTGGTAGCAGCGAATTCCAACCTTATAGCATAGTGAAGCTTATTTCCCCTGGGAGTGATTATTACCACACCTACCCCCGAGCCTTGTTCGTTTGATGCACCATCCACAAAGAGGTTCCACTTGATATCTTCTGCTATTTCTGATTGCTCCTTACCTTCGTTGGTAGTGAATTCGGCAATGAAATCGGCCATGGCTTGCCCCTTGATGGCGATGCGAGGATGGTAGGTAATATCATATTGACTTAGTTCAATGCACCATTTAAGTAGTCGCCCAGAAGTGTCGGGACGATGGAGTACCTGCCTCAGCGGTTGATCGGTCAGAACTCTAATGGAATGGGATTGAAAATAGTGTCGTAGTTTTCGTGATGCGATTAGTAGACAGTATGCTAGCTTCTCAAGTTTAGAATATCTGACTTCTGCCCCCGTAAACCTCTTGCTTACAAAGTATACTGGCCGCTGCGTGCGGTTGTCTTCTCTTACCAAAGCAGCGCTAAGAGCATGAGATGATACAGCAAGGTATAGGTATAACTCTTCGCCTTCGTTTGGAGTCGAGAGTACCGGCGGTTTTTGGAGGTGATTGATTAAGTTAAGGAAAGCTGTTAAGCATTCGTCAGTCCATTCGAACTTTCCTTTGTCTTTCTTTAGAGCTTTGAAGAAGGGGATGCATTTGTCCGTTGCTTTGGAGATGAATCGGCTTAGGCCGGCCACTTTCCCATTCAGGATTTGCATTTCCTTTCGAGTGGAAGGTATTTTGATATCTTTTAGAGCTCGGACTTGTTCAAGGTTTGCTTCAATCCCTCTGGCATGGACGATGAATCCCAAGAACTTTCCTGATGAAACTCCGAAGGAGCATTTTAGAGGATTAAGTTTCATTCCATATTGGCGAAGTACTCGAAACATCTCGCCCAGGTGGCTTACGTGATCGTCGGCTTTCCTTGACTTTACCAGCATGTCATCCACATACACTTCCATAGTTTGTCCTATTAGCCCTGCAAACATCTTGTTGGCGAGGCGCTGGTATGTGGCTCCTGCGTTTTTGAGTCCGAAAGGCATTACCTTGTAGCAGTACAATCCCCGGTCAGTGATGAAACTAGTGTGGTCTTGATCGGGAGCATGCATGGGAATTTGGTTGTATCCTGAGTATGCGTCCATAAAAGATAAGAGTTCGTGCCCGGCTGTGCTGTCTACAAGTTGATCGATTCGGGGAAGTGGGAAGCAATCCTTCGGGCAGGCGTCATTTAAGTTGGAGAAGTCAATGCATGTTCGCCACTTCCCATTAGCCTTCTTTACCAGCACCGGGTTGGCGATCCACTCTGGGTAGATGGCTTCTCGTATGAAGTCATTGGCAAGTAGATTCTTTACTACTTCATCGAGGGCTGCTGATCGTTCTACCCCCATGCTTCTCTTTCTTTGTTTTACAGGCGCCTTGGTAGGATCGATGTTTAGTACGTGGCATGCTATGTCAGGGGAGATTCCGGTCATGTCAGCATGTGACCATGCAAATACATCCAAGTTGTGGCGGAGAAAGTCAATGAGTTGTTCCTTCAACTCTGCTTTTAGTTGGGATCCGATTTTCAATAGTCTACTCGAGTCATGTTTGTCTACAGATACAAATTCCATAGCCTCTGCAGGCTCGGCGGTGGCCTCCTCCTCTTTGTCCCTAGGGTCTAATTCATTGAAAGGGTCGCTGGTATATCGAAGAGGAGGGGCTTTCTTTAGTTGCTATGCTTCCAGACTTTTCGTGCAGAGGGCAACCTCTACACTCTTCCCTTTATCCTTCCAATGGTTGTTGTGAAGTTCAGTTACATAGCAGTCTCGAGCAACGTCCTGGTCTCCTTCTATTTCCCCTACTCCATTGTTCGTTGGAAATTTCATCTTTAGGCACCATGGGGCTAGGACAATTTGGAAGTCAGACAAGGCTGGCCTTCCTAAGAAGGCGTTGTAGGCCGAGTGGTTTTCTATTAGCACAAATGTTTGTTTCCGCACAACGGAGCGGGGATGACTTCCGATTTCAACAAAGAGGTCCAGTTGCCCGAGGGGCATCTTCGCATCTCCAGTGAAACCATGTAGTGGTTTGTTGCAGGGAGAAATGTCATTTATTGATAGTTTCATTTTGTCGAACGCATGCTTGAATAAGATATTTACTGAGCTTCCGGTGTCTACTAGAATTCGGAAAACTTCGGCTGGACCGAGCCGGGCAGAGATAACCATGGGATCCATGTGAGGGTACTGCCTTCCCTCTAGGTCACACCTGCTGAATATGATGTCATCATTCTCTTTCCGCTTTGGGTGGCGTTCTCCTATAACAGAATTAACGCAGTCTTCATTGTTTCTAAGTGACTTCCCATATCTTTCCATCTCTGCCCAGCTTCTGTCGGCGATGTGTGGTCCTCTCGAGATGGTATGGACCACTATCTTCTCTTGACTGGAGCCGCTGGTGTTGCGATTTCCTCTACCTATTTCTGGGGAGGGTAGCCTCGGGTTCTCATTGGCAGGAACTGGAGTCCTGTTCTAACCTTTTACATAGCATTCCAGTCTCCTTCTTCTGATATGTTCTTCAATCAAGTCCCGGAGATGATGGCATTCATTGGTATCATGCCTATGGGATTCGTGGAAGCGGCAGAATTTTCCAGACTTAATCGTGTTATCTGATTCCTTCTTGTGCGGGGGGTGTTTGTATTTAACTTCGTCTTGAGTGGCCAGGAAGATGTTTTCGATCGTTTCATTCAGAGGGGTGTAAGCGTCAAATCTCGGTCCCGGCCGATATAGACGCTTTTCTCCCTTCTTTCCCCCAGCATTGTCCCTAGAGTCATATCTTCGAACGTCCTTTGCTACAGCGGGCGTATTGCCGTGAGCTGCCTTATTTTGTTGCCCTGACTGCCCCTCAGTGGCAGCGTCTTCAAGTCTCATATATTTTCCAGCTTCATGGAAGAAATCGGGTAAAGTAGCTGGTTTTTCTTTTGTCAACCTTCTGGCAAATTTAGTGTCCGGATGCACACCACTACAGAGGGCCATTAAGATAAGCTTCTCATCGGCATCTTGGACTGCGGCCGCTGCGGCATTGAATCGGGTTAGGTATTGCTGCAGCTTCTCTCCAGGTTTCTGTTTGACACTGGATAAGGAATAAGCGTCCTTGGTTTGTTCCACAAGAATGCGGGACTGGCTGATAAACTTTTCTTTCAGCATCTCCCACGAGCTGATGGATCCTTGGGGTAGATGAAAGAACCAGGAGGTAGCTAGATCTGCTAAGAATAGTGGAAAGTATTTGCACAGTACTCCCTCTGTTGCTCCACTCATGAGCATATGTTGTGTGTATCTCTACAAGTGTACAACGGGGTCAGAGGTTCCTTTGTAAGGTTCCATCGTTGACATTTTCCATTCTTAGGGGGTGATGGCAATTTCGATATTGCGGGCGAAAGGGCTGGTTACCCTAGTGCCTATCCCTCGATCTCTTTGATCCCGTTGGACGCACTCTCTGAACAAGCGTGCCATCCTTTCATCAGAATTTGGAGCAGATAGGAACGAGTCCGGTTCTGCTCTGTGGGACTGATTCCGTCTGGATGGCCTGTAGGGATGGTATCGTCTATCATTCTTGATATTTCCAGTGGCTGTCTTTGGTCTTCCGGGAGCATGCTAGGATCAACTACAGTTGGCCCTTGCCTCGATCTTCCCCTGAAGGGTTCTGATCTAAGCACTTCCTCGGGTCCAACTTCGGGCTGGACTCTTGCTCGGCCCCGTTCACTAGTGTTACCGTGGTTAGGCAGTACGAAAGGCTCAGCTACATTTGACCTCCGCCCAGTACCTCCCTCGTTGGGTTCGGTTCCAAGCGTCTCCTCAGGCCTAATTTCGGGCTGTGCTCGGTCTCGACTCCTACCATGGCCGCTTCTGTCATTAGCTCCTTCGAAGAAGGAAGATCTTTGCCGTCTCTGGGATCCTCCAGACTGGGACTCACCCCATGATTCAATGTTGCAGTTGGACTCTTCAGCATCCCTTAAGCGTGACATGAGATGGTCCACCAAGGCTTCCTGCCGGGATGTGAAGCGGTTAGTCACTTCAGCCACAACTCTGTCTAGATCTGCCCTAGTAATTGCTGCAGACTGTTCTATGGCAGGGGTTGTCGAATTTGCCTGATCTTCATTTGGTACTGCTGCTGGAAGGGGACGACTTACTTGATCTGTGACCACTGGATCTGGAAGACTGCTGGTTGCGATGTTTTTTCCTTTGTTAGCATCCTTCTTCTGCTTGGGAGGCATGTTTTCCAAGCAGTGAAAGACGCTGTTAGGAAGAAGGTTAAGTGGAAGAAGCTGAAGCTTCGAGCTTTCAGCTCTCAACGAAAGCACCAAAAATGTTTGCACAAAAAATGGACAAACACCTCTAAGTCGTATGATTTAGTTGATTTTATGTTGTTTTTCGTGTTATGGATGATTTATGCAAATATGTAAAAAGTAGGGACTAAACTGTAAAAGACACACAGATTTATAGTGGTTCAGCCAGAATGTGCCGACGTCCACTTTATATATTATTTCTCCTTTCTTGTTCAGATTACAAGTACAAAGCTTTGATACAAGTATATGAAAGTTGTTTGAAAGTTCTATCCGTGCTTGAGCTCTCAAACTTGTCCCTCATTGTTGTACCCCTGCCCCTCTATTTATAGAGTGAGGCTGGGGGTAGGGGTCTTGGATGTGTATAGCTGCTGGTGGGCCTGGACTGATGTGATCTGGCCTGGTACGTCTTGGTCCGGTAGCACTTGGTCCGGTGATGGGTGATCCGGTCGTGTCCTCCTTTGCCTTTGTTTTGGCAGTGGATGTAGATAGCTGGTTCGGTTGCCTTCTGGTTTGGCTATGTATGGAAGTGGGGTTTGGACCGGTAGTGCTTGGAGAGGAGATGGTTCGGTGGTTGGCTGGTTCGGTGGGGACGTGGAGAGGAGTTGGTTCGGTAGTTGGTTGGCTGGTTCGGTGGTGACGTTGGTTCGGTGGTTGGTTGGCTCAGTGGGGATGTGGAGAGGAGATGGTTCGGTAGTTGGTTGGCTGGTTCGGTGGTGATGTTGGTTCGGTGGTTCGTCCCTTGCTTCCTCGTGTTGGTCCGGTGGTGGTAGAAACGTACCCAACACAGAGTAAATTTATATCGAGATATGAAGATGGGTTTGGGAGAAATATAGTGAATTATATTTTTGAAATGTGAGGATGGTTATGGGAACGGAAACGAAATCGATGTGTAGTGAATTAAGAGGGATTTATAAATTGAAATTGGACATTGAAATTTTAAAAAAAGAAATATTTTTATCGAGAAGTTAAATTGTTTCAAAGGATAATTTTTATTTATTCAAACTATGTAATTAAAAGCTTCTTTAGTAATAAAATGCTTCGGAAGTGGATTTTTCAAATATTTAATATTAATTGAAATAAATTTCTAATTTTTATAATAAGCTTCGTAGAATCAATTTGTTAGTCGAAAATGAAATAGGGACTGAAGTATCAGTGTTTATTTAAGTATTTTAAAATTTTAAATAATTACTTAAACGTGCTTTTAAAAAAAATTATCATTCTTTAAAAATACTTATTATATATATATATAGAGTTTTGAAAATGATTTGAATTTATTTATAAACTCTCTCGAGATGTGGAAATAGATATGGTTTTTAGAAGTTGTAAATGGATAGACGAGATTATAAGTGAGTATAATCGACTTTGGAAAATGTAAATGAATTAATATAAATTCCAAAAATGTAAGAGATAGGATAAGAAAAACTCCTAAGTATTGATATTAGAAATGATTTCGGAAAAATAGATTATAATATTTCCTAAGTGAGAAAATGACGGTTTTTGGAAATATTTAGAGACGAAGATTTATATTGAGATATTTTCTAAGTAATGGATTATAAATCGAAGTTATAAATATTTCACTAAGTGTTGAAGTGAAGTACGGGTGGAAATATCCTGTTATGGAAACAAGTATACGGATGGCAAAGCGTATTTCCGCTGTGTGAGGACAAGTTATTAAACTGTCCAAATTGATTGTTGTCTATTGTACCCTGATAATGGCATGTATTTTAACAATACAGTTTTTATATTTAAAATCTGTTATTATATATTATATTTTGTTCCGCTGCGATTGTGAGACTCTGTGTTGTTGTTTCTTGTTTCTTCTTCTACCTTTTCTTCTTCACCCTTAAAGATTCGTATTTCCGTTCAATTTGAGTTGAACTGATGTGAATTTTGGTCGACTCAAGGGGTACGAAGATACGGGCCTTTACAGGTTGTAGGATTATGATTTGCAAAAGATATGTTTTAAAAGGATATTAGTGATGGGAAACCCATTCCGCTATGCGGCATGGTCTCACTTAATATTAAATATCAGAGATGTATAGTATTATTCACACCAGGCTTTCTGTCCGAATCGAAGTTTATGTTTTTCCCCTTAAACTCTCGGGTGCTCAAAATTGATTTGATTAGGCTGAGGTTTGAGGCTTACATGTTATTAGTAGGTTGGCAAATAAATCTTCTGAAGATGAGTAGGTGGCAGACGGATAGCTATTTATGAATTGCTTTTGTTTGATTCCGTTGTGTTGTATTAAGTCAGTTATGACTATATAGTACTCTGGTCAACCAAGGGGGCATCATTATATGTCGCTCTTGGCGTATTTTGTAATAATTATATTTAATCTTTACTTAGGAAATGATTATGGGATTATGTAATGGAATAAGAAACATTTTTGTGAAATGTAATCAGAAATGTTGTTTTTGTGAAATCTGTAATTTTGATTCATATTCATGTGCTTTTGATATTATGGATACCATTAACATTACCATATTTGGTCATCCGAAGTTAATACTATGGATGACTGTAGCATCTCTAGCGCTAAGCTTCAGGCCTCCAAATAGGGGATGTTACATCTTTACCACCTTCTACCTTCCATGAAAGGTCACAAAGGAGCCTCCCTCTCACATGCTACAGTTACACCCTATTTTCATTTCTTAACGCTTAAGACTTTCCTTAAAAGTTCATTTTCAAAATATTTTCTATGACATCACCCATAACGTAATCAAAAAGTTTATTTCCATACGTGGTAAAAAGTTTTTATTTCATTTTATTTATTTCCTAAGCAGTTAAGTGTATGTATAAAATCTGAACAACTTCTGACGGTAAAAGAAGTTGTTTGTCGATGAAACGATTTCCATCACATTATCGATATTTCTTCAAAGCATTTATTGTTGTAAATATTTTTCCAAATCGAGTTTACCCTCATTAATTATGGTTTAAAAGTGGATTAACAAGCTTATAAAATCATTTTAATAACATTAAATCCATGATTCAAATATTAAGTAGTTTTGATTTTTAAGTACGAAGTGTTCGAAATTTCGGGTTGTTACATTCTCCCCCACTTATAATATTTCGTCCTCGAAATTCCAACATGAGCAATAAAAGAAACAATCACATAGCAATACTTAACAATATTCAAAACATTAGCAAACATAACTCACGGTTTTCTCAAGTTCAAAAATCCTCTTATCGTACAAGGACAATAAACAATCCACTAAGCGTACCTTACGCTTAGTAGCCTCAGATTATTACTTAGTCGACAATTCATGCTACCTCATAAAAAATCAAAGAGTCATTGCCTAAACTCCCAATAAGCCAACAAAATATAGTATGAAAATATACTAAAACTCATGCGATGTACATAGACCGACCATCTATAAGCAATATCAATTCTGATCACTTGCTCGATCAAATAAATTTCATTTTCAAATTAGTATAGATCACTTGACCTCTCTAGTGGCGGACTCCGATCCGGTTCCTTGATTAGAAACCTTTGTTCTCCTCACAGAGCCATATACCATGATAGAAAACATTGGGATCTTATTAAGAATCTGTATCAAGTGTTCACCGTCAAGAATATAGTGAAGGATCCTTGTTCGGACTTGTGTAAACCACCTTGAAATTATGTACTTGAATACTAGATTAAGAACAGTCATGTAAATAAAATGTAACGACCCGTATTTTTGATAATTAAAACTATTAAATTAAATAAGATTTTGAAATTTAATATTGCGAGGAATTAAAATTTATGATTTATTAACGAGAAAAATAATTAGAATATGATTTTATAATGTTGTTTGAATGTTATTGGCAACTATTTTAATGTAATTTCAATCAATTGAAATAATTGTAAAGTTAATTTGGTTATAATTGTAAATAAGGAATAAATTAAATGTTGGATTCAATGTTGAAATTATATGTTATTAATTGAAATTGGTTTATTATAGAATATGAAATAAATTTATCAGCACATAAATTTATTAGCTTTTGTTTTTGAACAGTAGACTTAGAAATGAGTTTGAATTACTATTGTGTAATAATTGTTTTAATTATTATTTTATTATTTAATCCGTTTGAAATTAATTTGGAAATCAAAAAAATTAATATAATTGAAACATTGCAATTAATATGGTAAAGGATGTTAACGGTAGAATATAAATGTAATAAAATGTAAATTAATGTTAATTATATTCATAAGGTAATAGTTGATTCAATAATAAGAGTGTAAATCGAAATAAAAGAATTTGTTTGAAATTAAAATATAATTAATTGGGGTTTTATTACAGTTGTAATTGAACACTGAAATTAGTACAATATTTAAATATTGGATTTAACATGGAAAATGTATTTTAAAAGACTATAAATTTCCATGTAACCAAGAATGATAAGATTATTAACTTTTAAATTTGAATTTAAAAGTGATTAAATCAATTTAATAATAATTTATTTAATTAACATGAAAATTTAACGTTTTGGCCACTGTCTCAGATTTCGACGAAACCAGATTCATTAGATCTGTAATAGTAAATTATTATAGGAGTTCAAGTTTCGTAACTATTGGACTTATCGTTTGGTCGTGTGAGCTCGAAATGCGTAGAAATCAATTAATGTAATTTAAATGAATATAATCTGATTTTAAAAGCTAACTTTTATATATGATGGAATTAGGGATTGAAACCTGTTTCATTGATTTTAAAAATATCGAAAACCTATATTTTGATATATGGGATGACCTATTTTCGTTTCGGGAACAAAATGGGCTTTTCGGGTCATTGTTATCGTTTCGACCCAATTCGATCTGTCCATTCGTTTTTATCCATATCTGTCTATATAAATAGATTTTCCACTAACCCTAGTAGTCTATTCTAATTTTTGAACGATGTATGTATTGCTTATTTCTATCCCCTCTTCCTTCCCAATAGCAGAAGACCCTAATTCCCAATTCCAAATCAAATTGAAAATTCAGACTCCTCAAAACCTATCAAATTATATATCATTGCGAAGCTCTTGACAAGCGTAATCTACATTTGTTGTTCATTTTTGCAATTGAGTCTCGGTTTGGCCAGAATTTGGTGAAGAAGTTTCGGCCGTCCATATTAGGGTTTTGTTTTCAACGGTGGATCGTCGATTATACGACAATCGATGGATACCGCGGTGTAGAGGGAGTTGAGAGGAGCTCATCTATACGGTTCGTTCGTGTTGGAGGCATCGATTCTCATGGCGATTTGACCATGTACGTGAATGGCGGCGGAGCAATGGGGGATGGCCGAAGGAGTGTGCATAGGGCCTGGGTGGTGCGGCCTGGCTCAGAGGATCTGACGGCAGGGTCTGGTTGTTGCATAGGCGAGTGTGGTAGCGACGGTGGGTGGTCATGGATCGGGGGATGCTCACTGTTTAGGTTCAATGTTCGGGTTTGCGCGTACTGTAGGGATGTAGAAGGTAAACTTTTTACCATTTTGCCCTTGTATTGTTTATTTTAATTTTAACTTAATTTTCAAATGTTCTAATGTATATAACTTTTGCATACGAACTCGGATTTGGACGTGGTTTCTTCCGTTGTGATCGTGTTGAAATTTCAGACAACATGGAACTGGTTTGGTTGAATTTGGAAACTGGAATTTTGGGCCTTATTTGGATTTTAAATCGACGATAAATCAAAGGTGAGTGATTTAACGCACTCACACAATATTAAACCTTCTTATGTTAGTTAAATTAAATTTATGATGTGATAAGAATGTAATTGGTTGCTGTTTGGCAGTTCAATTTGACATTTTAATTGAAATTGAAAATTTTATATTAAATTGCCATTTAAATTAATATTGATATTAAATTATTAGTTAAATACCTGATAATGATAACCAGTTAGTTGTTGTGATTTATTGGCTGATTTGGATGTTGATTGTGATGGATGTCTATCTGCTAACATTTTGGATGATTGGAAGTTTATATCCCTGTTATCACTATGGTTTGAAATGATACATACCCGAATGATCTTATAGATTAGGGAAAATCGTTATGGGTTGAAATGATACATACCCGAGCGATTTTATCGATTTGGAAATTTTTTATTCGGGATACGGGTTGAAATGATATATACTTGGGAAATTTAACTATTTTGGGTTGAAATGATACATACCCTATCACTTGACCATAGGGTAGAAAATTATATACGGACACCGTTCGTCGATTTTAAATTATTTTCTAAAATTGTAAAATATGTTTTGATTTAATAAATTTGGTTTTAAAATTTAATTTATAGATTTTATTTAAAATTTATTTAATATAAGTTTTTTTTAAACCTAAATTTTAAGATTTAAACTTATAATTTTATTTATTTTTAAAATATATAATTTAAATAATGTAATATAATAAAAACACTTTAAAATTTTAATTTAATAAAATATTTATTATAGTTTTAAAGATTTATTTAAAATTTAATTTAAGAAGATAAATATAGACTTTTATAATAAATTTAATAGATAAAAGATTTTTGTAAAAGATTTTAGAATTTTATAAAAGGTTTTGTATGGAATTTATAAAAGTTTTGTAAGGGATTTTATAAATGATTTTTATAAAGGATTTTATAATGGTTTTATAAAGGAGTTATAAAGGTTTTAAAGGATTTTATAAAGGGGTTTTATAAAAGAACTTGTATAAAGGGATTTGGAAGCGTTTTAACGGAATTTGCGTAAAAGTTTATGAAAAGGGGAAGAGTTGTAAACTATTTTGGAATTTATAAATATCTTTACAAATGGTTTTAAGCGTATAAATAGTTTTAAAATGGTTTAAGAGAGATTTAAAAATTATTTTCGAAATTGATTGAAAGAAATCTTCATCGATATTTATAAATATGTTTATACTTTTGGAATAAGTATATGGATATCTTGATATAAAGGTATAAACTGTTTTCTGGATTTATTATTAAAAATGTTTTATAAAATGACCACGGTGTGAAATAAGCGTTTGGTTGTTAAAGAGACCGGGGTCAGATATTGTAACGACCCAGAATTTTTGATAATTAAAATTTGAATATTTAATTAATTTTAGATATTAATAAATGGAATTTAGAAGTCGAATGATTTATTTTTCGAATATTGGATTTAATTTGGTCAATTAAATCGATAAATTAATAATTGAAATTCCAGAGGTAATTGAAAATCGAGTTTAAAATGATTGAAAATGATTTGTAAAATTTTATTTAATCATACTGGAGTTATAGAAAGGTTATAGAACTTTCAGAATCGAATTTGGAGTTAAACTGTGAAAATTGAATATTTTAATATTTAATTATCGACTGTAAAATAGCCAATTTTTGCACAGTCTCAAAATTCAACGAAACCAGTTCCATTGGATCCGTAATAGTTAGTTATTATCGGATTTCAATTTTCGTATCAATCGGAGTTGTCGTTTGACCGTGGCAACTCGAAACGCATCGATATCGTTTTAATTTTAAATCGTCGAGTTAAAATAGTCATTTTTCAAAAGGTCTCGGATTTCGACGAAACCCGTTTCATCGGATCCGTAATGTGATATTATTGTAAGATTTCAAATTTCGTAATTTTTGGATTTACCATTTGTCCGGTACAAATCAAAACGCCTCGAAATCGATTTAAATCGGTTTAATTTAAATCGATCGTTTATGGTCATATCTCACACATACGATCGAATTAGCTTCCGAAACCTGTTCCATTGCGTTCGGAACGCGGGGTAAACCTTAGAAACGTCAGCCGACACGTTCGATTCAGAGTTCGGAAAATTTCGATGAATAGTAAACTGGGCAATTTTCTATAAAAGCACCCCATCTTTCATTTTTGCAAAGAAAAACAAACCCTAGGGTTTTGAAGTCTCAGCCGCCGCTTACAATTTCTATGGCCAGAATTGCACGATCTTTCTCCTCTTCTACCTCTCAATCCACAAGACGATTCCAAAAATCATTAACTGCAAACTTGTAGAGCACAGTACGAACTAGATATCCAACGGTGGAAATAGTTTAACTCGAAGTGGATCGATGGCAATTGGGGCTGGAACAGTGGCAGTTCGTGCTCGTTTTGCACGTGATAAGGGAGACCGAGCTCGACGTGGTTGCAGCTGAGAGTGGGGTAGGGGGTTAGCTTCGATATGGCGCCGGTATGATGAAGTTTCGTCGAAGGAGGAAGGGGTGGCGGCCGGTCAAAGTTGAGAGGGATGGGTTCAAAGTCGTACGTGATGAAACCTGGGGAGTTTCGTGAGGGAGGGAAGATGCGTTTCACGGCCCAGATTTTGTGATTGCAAAACGAACGGCCAGAAATTGTTAAGGTTTAAAATTAAAAGAAATTGTAAATGTTAATTATATTTAAATTTGTATAGAGTTTAAATTGCAATAACTTCGTCATATATTATCAGAATTCAACGAAACTGGCGACGCCGGAATCGCAGTGTCGCGCTCTACGCTGCAGCGTAGGTCTGGGATCAGTTTGAGCAAGCTAAATTTTTTGATTTTATCGAACGGTTCGGTTTAATTTATTCAAAATAAACGCTGGAATCAGAATTAAAATCACGGTGAGATCTTCTCACTCAAATTGAATGTGGAATTTTTACAGTTATTGATTGATGATTGACTGTTTGGATGTGCTATTAGATATGATAGGATATATCTATATATATAGCAATATATACATATTGGCATATGTATATATTGGATTGATTGATTTCCCGCCTTGTATAGCGGATGAGACCCTATTGCGCCGTTAGTAAGCGGATTTATAAAAACCTATCTACCGCGATAATTCCGTACTGGAGCGGAATTGGTATTGTGCTGACATTTTTGGATGCAGGGAAACAGGTTGGAGGGATCCAACTGGATTCCTCACCAGTATTTATTTATTTTCAGATATTGTGATATATTCTGTTATCATATGATGATATATGATATAAGACTATTGTGATGGACTGATTGGTGTTGTGACATCATCGGATTCAGTTTTGAAGTTTAAAAAAAAATAACGACTTTTATTTTAAAAAGATTTTAAAGTGATTTTTGAAAAGCAGACGTTTATCGAATTTTTGAATTGATTTATTTCAGAAAAATAAACGTCTAGAATTTTAAAGTTATAAGAGTTAAGATTTTTGGTGAAATATAACCAAAGTGTGATTTTTGAAATGAAAGTTGATTTAATTGTAAAATGGGTTAAATTGAGATTTTTAAAGTATTATAAAAAGATGTACAGAAAAATTGATGTATTTATCAATTAAAATTTTTGGAATTTTAAAACGAGTTTTTATAAGTGAAGATATGAATCTTATAGAATTTTAAAAATTGTGAAGATATGAAATTTATAGATGTATAAATTGTGAAGTTAAAATAAATGAAATTGTAGAATAGAAGATTTATAAGGAATTAACTTATAAATTGGATTTTTTGCCTACAAAAGAAATATTGATCGAATTTGTTAATAAAGGAGATGTACAAATCGAAGTTGTTATAAAATATAAAAGGTGAAATTTATAAACATTGTTTTATAAATCCAAAACCAATTGAAATTGATAGGTTAAACATAGAAGTTTAATAAAGGAGATATGTCCGCGATTTTGGATAGTGGATATTTATTGAAATAAAAATGGGTAGAAAATATTGAAATGGGGTTAGTGAAGTATATTCACGATTTTGGACAGTGAATATATTGTTAAGTAAAATGGATACTGTTTTGGGAAAGTGATATTGAAAAATGAAGTTAAACATTTTAAAGATGTTTTAAAATGTATTATAAATCGAAAGCAGAGATTTCCGCAGTTCTTGTTGAAATAGACGTTTTCGAGAAATTTAAGGAAATGATGGACTATAACACTGTTGTTATAGTAAATGATTTTCGGAAGAAAATATTTTGATGTAGTATTGGGATTTATATATCTATCTAAATCCGAATCCCTATACTAGTGATTTTGAGTCGTCGTAACGATGTTTTACGCAACATTCGTTTTGACTCAAATAGATGTTGAAATTTATGATTTCCTTAAAGAATGAATATATACTTAATTTGATTTAAGTATATCGAATATTTTCAAATGTTGAAAATAAATGATTTGTGAAATACTTATTATTAAATAAGTATGGAAATGCTTTTCCAATATGAAATGAACCGTTTTGAGAATTTATCTTCTTTAAGATAAATTGAAATTGAATATTGAAATCGATTTGAGAATCGTATATCAGTAGATATTTTGAAAATATAAATTCACTATGGAATTTATAAAGGAAAGGGAAACTGTTTAGAAAAATAAACGTTGATTTATTTTTGAAGTGTGGAAATTTTATATCTAGTAAAGATATTTTTGAAGATGAAATAATTTGGAAAATTATTTGAAATCTGATGATGTTGCGCATCTTTATTGATAGTTAAATAACCGACTATCAATAATTACCTTTAGATAGGTATTTGTTGTGAATTAGATGAATTTGAATGCCACACTTGTTCTTGAATAATCGCTCACTATTCGGGTTAACCGGGAAAGGACCATGGGGTCGTATAACCCATTCCGAATATGTGATACGTCGTTATGAATTGCATTCGAAGACCGGTGTTGAAGACCGGATATTTTTGAAAACGGAAGGATTACCGTCGAGTTACTCTACATCGACTGATCTTCGATTTAGAGGTTTTATCACCCTTAGTGACGGGAAGTCCGGACGTGATTAGAAATTTATCCGGATGTGCAAGGGCTTCGTGAGAAGTGCCTTCGGTTCTGTTCGATCCCGGAACAGACTTGTATGGATTGTGTGTCTGACGTTACAATTTGAGATATTGAGCTGATTTCTTTCAAATACATTTCTGTTGGTGGCGGAGAATTTATTCTCTTAGCTTAACACCCTTCTCTGAGACTTACGAGCTCAGAGGCTATGTAGTTGAAATTCATCAGCAATATATCCCAATTTGGTAACGTGGCATACTGAGTGTTGCTGTGAAATGATCAGTGTTTGATCATTTGTGATATGATCATTTGTTTGATCTTATATCTTTGTGATCATAGGTTGATCATTTTGTTTGACCCGAAGCAGGGCTTTTTGAGAAAGCGTAGCTTTGTGGACGAGACTTCGTCGAGCCTCACACCCCGGAAATGGTCGAAACAGGACGAATGCGGTAAGGTTCTAGGGAGTAGCGCCCCTTAGTGTATGTCATTCCTTCTGGATAAAGGTGGTATCATGGTATGGAGCCCAGATACTTAACCTCTGTGGTTACTGCATTATTATTATCTATGTGGTTTGTTGGAATCGGGGATCCTCGGGAAGATCGGTGACGATCGGGGGATGACATACGCGTGTCAGTAGTTACCTATTTTTGCAGAGGTAACCCGGCCTTGTGTTGGCAGAGATCCGGTTAGGTTCTCGGGTCGTCTATTCCAGGGACGTACCCATCGTGGATAGGAAGTTCCTTAGCCTGACCATTTGTTGGAAATCCAAACTCCAATACGAACTTTGTACGGTATTAGTTGTAGAACCTGCCATTTACGTACGGTGGTCACCACTGTTTAGATGGTAGCTATAGTAGGCATACGATACTGGTCGTATGTTGGCTAAGATTAATATTATACTTTCGAAATGATTTTGTACACTATGCACTAATAATAATATCAAAAAGAATTTGATTTTGCGTAGTAAGCATCTTTGACTATCATAAGAAGAAATCTCCTCCAAGTCTGCGTTTGCATTGTGTGTGTGGTGGGAGGTCTTATGGTAGTTTCATTTTCCAAAAGCATTGCGAATTGACTTAAAAAATATTTCTGTTGTTTAATTTAAAGATAAACTGTTTTACGATCTCACACCAGTCACCATGACTGACTCAGAGTTTATTGTTCCCTTCTAAACTCTGGGTGCCCACAAATTTTCCACACGGGCAGCCTAGAGTTATGTTATCAGGATAGTCTGGATATTCTGGAGCTTTGGAGATAAGCTGGATGGCGAGTCGTAGTATTTGTATCTGATAGTATTTATTCCGCTGTGTATTCTGTATGAGGACAAGTTTATATAACTGTCCATTGTTGTTTATTGACTCTGATGATATGATGTGATGTAATGTAATAACAGATATAATTCTTTTGTTTTTAAATGATATTCATTTATCTATTATATATTGTTCAGCTGCGATATGTGAGATTCTGGTATTGTTCTGTTTCTGTTGCTGTTCTGTTGTTCTTCTTCTTTCTTTTTTTCTCTTTTCCTTCTATCTTCTTCTTCTTCTACTTTTTCTTTTTCTTAAAACCATAACTTTTCGGGTTTCCGGCATTCGATGGCTCAGTAGTCGATAAAGTGAGTATCGATGTTGAATTTTCGAAAGTCGAAAATTTTCGGGATGTTACATTTGGTATCAGAGCATATGGTTAAGCGACAACCCTGCTCTGTTGGGTGTTACTCATTAGAGATAGAGTCAGTAGTACTCTAGAATGAGTTGAGTGTAATAATAGATATGAGTGCGTATTTGTTAGTTAATATAAAATTGTTTTATATTGTGATGATTGGTTTGTTGAGTGGTATATGGATTCTGGTCGGTATTGTCCGTACAACTCTATCGATAGGGATCTCTAAACACTTGAATAGAACAATTCGGCACAATATTGTTTTTAAATAGGGTAAATGAAATAATTTTGCCCAAAACTATTTTTGTTTAGAAAATAAATGTTTTTCTATAAAGTACTATAGTATATGGTTGCATGGATGTTAGGAAGTAATAATAGTGAATTATTATCATTGAAATTGAATAAGAAATTGAAATCGTTACTCCAAAGTTAAGAGATAAATCCATATACTAATGAAATTTAAAGAATGTAAATTATAAATGTGAATTGTAATTTAAAACGGAATTCCAGAGAAGTATTTGGAAATGTTTTGAAAAGAATTTGAAAATTTTGGAGATTTGGAAAGTTTAAATCATTTTTGATTTGAAAATGGATTTCAAGGGTTTTGAAAAATGTTTTGACGGAATGAAAAGCTCTAAACTCTTTTCGGTCGCTGGAAAATAACTTCGATGATGATCGCGACATCACCGGTATTCATTTTCGGGTTTCCAAAAGAGAAATTGCTGCCAAATTGTTTTAAATGAAAGTTGTCTGGAAAAATTGAATTTTGTTTTGAAAATTCAAAAGATAAATTTGAATTGCTTTCAAAATGGTTTTGAAAGGTTGAAAAGACTCTGGAATACTTTATAAGAATATTTATGGAATATTATTGAATTGATAACTTATACAAATAGAAATTGTTAATGTAAAATATGTAAATGTGATTGGAATTAAAGTTCATTAACAAATGAAATCTATAAATGTGAATTGAAAGTATAAGGAAATGAATTCATATATGAACAAAAATTATGAATATGAATTGTAAATATGATTTACAAATGAAAATAGAATTCAAAAAGGATAATTGAAGATAAAATTCATAATGGAATTAGTAATGTGAATGGATAAATGATTTTATAAATCAAAATGTAAGTAAGTCAAAGACTTATAAAAATATTGGAAATTTGATAGAAATGAAATTCGAATTGTAAATGAATGAATTTGTGAATAAATTTGCAATTGCAAGTGCAAGAAAATGAAATTCAATATTCAGAAGTCGAATTGAATCCAAATTGGAATTGTGAATTAAATTCAAATGAATGTGAAATGTAAAATTGAATGAAATAGATATATAACTTCAATAGTGAAGTAAAAAAGGTATAAGCAGTTTATATTGAAAATTTTGTAATCGAATTTGCAAAATAGTTTGAATGTTGTAACTAGATATTATGGCTAGTAGGATATACAAGTATAAAGGAATTGGAATTTAATTTCGAAGATAAATTTGAATGGCTCGACAAAAGGTATGTATTTAAATTTGAATATGAGATTTGATGACTTATTTCTCTAGCCGCTTGGCTTTTTCTTTTCTTTTTGAGATCTGAGAGTCCGTAGGGACGTTTTGTAGTAGTGCCATGTTAACCGCGCAAAGGAGACGCTGGCGAAATTTTTCGAAAATTTCGAGTGTTAGTAAATTTTTGAGAAAATTTTGAAGTTAAAATTTGAATGTAAACTCGAATTTGAATTTTGAAGTAAACAATGCTGTTGAAACTTATAATTGAAGTTGGAAAACGAGATTGAAATGATAACGAATCTTTATTAGAAAGATTTGTTTTAAAAATTTGATAAAACTATTAGATTGTGAAAAATAGTAGACGAGTTAAGGACCTTTTTTCCAAACTTGTAATTTCGAGGACGAAATTCTTTTAAGGGGGGAAGTCTGTAACGACCCAGAATTTTTGATAATTAAAATTTGAATATTTAATTAATTTTAGATATTAATAAATGGAATTTAGAAGTCGAATGATTTATTTTTCGAATATTGGATTTAATTTGGTCAATTAAATCGATAAATTAATAATTGAAATTCCAGAGGTAATTGAAAATCGAGTTTAAAATGATTGAAAATGATTTGTAAAATTTTATTTAATCATACTGGAGTTATAGAAAGGTTATAGAACTTTCAGAATCGAATTTGGAGTTAAACTGTGAAAATTGAATATTTTAATATTTAATTATCGACTGTAAAATAGCCAATTTTCGCACAGTCTCAGAATTCAACGAAACCAGTTCCATTGGATCCGTAATAGTTAGTTATTATCGGATTTCAATTTTCGTATCAATCGGAGTTGTCGTTTGACCGTGGCAACTCGAAACGCATCGATATCGTTTTAATTTTAAATCGTCGAGTTAAAATAGTCATTTTTCAAAAGGTCTCGGATTTCGACGAAACTAGTTTCATCGGATCCGTAATGTGATATTATTGTAAGATTTCAAATTTCGTAATTTTTGGATTTACCATTTGGCCGGTACAAATCAAAACGCCTCGAAATCGATTTAAATCGGTTTAATTTAAATCGATCGTTTATGGTCATATCTCACACATACGATCGAATTAGCTTCCAAAACCTGTTCCATTGCGTTCGGAACGCGGGGTAAACCTTAGAAACGTCAGCCGGCACGTTCGATTCGGAGTTCGGAAAATTTCGATGAATAGTAAACTGGGCAATTTTCTATAAAAGCACCCCATCTTTCATTTTTGCAAAGAAAAACAAACCCTAGGGTTTTGAAGTCTCAGCCGCCGCTTACAATTTCTATGGCCAGAATTGCACGATCTTTCTCCTCTTCTACCTCTCAATCCACAAGACGATTCCAAAAATCATTAACTGCAAACTTGTAGAGCACAGTACGAACTAGATATCCAACGGTGGAAATAGTTTAACTCGAAGTGGATCGATGGCAATTGGGGCTGGAACAGTGGCAGTTCGTGCTCGTTTTGCACGTGATAAGGGAGACCGAGCTCGACATGGTTGCAGCTGAGAGTGGGGTAGGGGGTTAGCTTCGATATGGCGCCGGTATGATGAAGTTTCGTCGAAGGAGGAAGGGGTGGCGGCCGGTCAAAGTTGAGAGGGATGGGTTCAAAGTCGTACGTGATGAAACCTGGGGAGTTTCGTGAGGGAGGGAAGATGCGTTTCACGGCCCAGATTTTGTGATTGCAAAACGAACGGCCAGAAATTGTTAAGGTTTAAAATTAAAAGAAATTGTAAATGTTAATTATATTTAAATTTGTATAGAGTTTAAATTGCAATAACTTCGTCATATATTATCAGAATTCAACGAAACTGGCGACGCCGGAATCGCAGTGTCGCGCTCTACGCTGCAGCGTAGGTCTGGGATCAGTTTGAGCAAGCTAAATTTTTTGATTTTATCGAACGGTTCGGTTTAATTTATTCGAAATAAACGCTGGAATCAGAATTAAAATCACGGTGAGATCTTCTCACTCAAATTGAATGTGTAATTTTTACAGTTATTGATTGATGATTGACTGTTTGGATGTGCTATTAGATATGATAGGATATATCTATATATATAGCAATATATACATATTGGCATATGTATATATTGGATTGATTGATTTCCCGCCTCGTATAGCGGATGAGACCCTATTGCGCCGTTAGTAAGCGGATTTATAAAAACCTATCTACCGCGATAATTCCGTACTGGAGTGGAATTGGTATTGTGCTGACATTTTTGGATGCAGGGAAACAGGTTGGAGGGATCCAACTGGATTCCTCACCAGTATTTATTTATTTTCAGATATTGTGATATATTCTGTTATCATATGATGATATATGATATTTGACTGTTGTGATGGACTGATTGGTGTTGTGACATCATCGGATTCAGTTTTGAAGTTTTTTTTTAAAAAAAAATAACGACTTTTATTTTAAAAAGATTTTAAAGTGATTTTTGAAAAGCAGACGTTTATCGAATTTTTGAATTGATTTATTTCAGAAAAATAAACGTCTAGAATTTTAAAGTTATAAGAGTTAAGATTTTTGGTGAAATATAACCAAAGTGTGATTTTTGAAATGAAAGTTGATTTAATTGTAAAATGGGTTAAATTGAGATTTTTAAAGTATTATAAAAAGATGTACAGAAAAATTGATGTATTTATCAATTAAAATTTTTGGAATTTTAAAACGAGTTTTTATAAGTGAAGATATGAATCTTATAGAATTTTAAAAATTGTGAAGATATGAAATTTATAGATGTATAAATTGTGAAGTTAAAATAAATGAAATTGTAGAATAGAAGATTTATAAGGAATTAACTTATAAATTGGATTTTTTGCCTACAAAAGAAATATTGATCGAATTTGTTAATAAAGGAGATGTACAAATCGAAGTTGTTATAAAATATAAAAGGTGAAATTTATAAACATTGTTTTATAAATCCAAAACCAATTGAAATTGATAGGTTAAACATATAAGTTTAATAAAGGAGATATGTCCGCGATTTTGGATAGTGGATATTTATTGAAATAAAAATGGGTAGAAAATATTGAAATGGGGTTAGTGAAGTATATTCACGATTTTGGACAGTGAATATATTGTTAAGTAAAATGGATACTGTTTTGGGAAAGTGATATTGAAAAATGAAGTTAAACATTTTAAAGATGTTTTAAAATGTATTATAAATCGAAAGCAGAGATTTCCGCAGTTCTTGTTGAAATAGACGTTTTCGAGAAATTTAAGGAAATGATGGACTATAACACTGTTGTTATAGTAAATGATTTTCGGAAGAAAATGTTTTGATGTAGTATTGGGATTTATATATCTATCTAAATCCGAATCCCTATACTAGTGATTTCGAGTCGTCGTAACGATGTTTTACGCAACATTCGTTTTGACTCAAATAGATGTTGAAATTTATGATTTCCTTAAAGAATGAATATATACTTAATTTGATTTAAGTATATCGAATATTTTCAAATGTTGAAAATAAATGATTTGTGAAATACTTATTATTAAATAAGTATGGAAATGCTTTTCCAATATGAAATGAACCGTTTTGAGAATTTATCTTCTTTAAGATAAATTGAAATTGAATATTGAAATCGATTTGAGAATCGTATATCAGTAGATATTTTGAAAATATAAATTCACTATGGAATTTATAAAGGAAAGGGAAACTGTTTAGAAAAATAAACGTTGATTTATTTTTGAAGTGTGGAAATTTTATATCTAGTAAAGATATTTTTGAAGATGAAATAATTTGGAAAATTATTTGAAATCTGATGATGTTGCGCATCTTTATTGATAGTTAAATAACCGACTATCAATAATTACCTTTAGATAGGTATTTGTTGTGAATTAGATGAATTTGAATGCCACACTTGTTCTTGAATAATCGCTCACTATTCGGGTTAACCGGGAAAGGACCATGGGGTCGTATAACCCATTCCGAATATGTGATACGTCGTTATGAATTGCATTCGAAGACCGGTGTTGAAGACCGGATATTTTTGAAAACGGAAGGATTACCGTCGAGTTACTCTACATCGACTGATCTTCGATTTAGAGGTTTTATCACCCTTAGTGACGGGAAGTCCGGACGTGATTAGAAATTTATCCGGATGTGCAAGGGCTTCGTGAGAAGTGCCTTCGGTTCTGTTCGATCCCGGAACAGACTTGTATGGATTGTGTGTCTGACGTTACAATTTGAGATATTGAGCTGATTTCTTTCAAATACATTTCTGTTGGTGGCGGAGAATTTATTCTCTTAGCTTAACACCCTTCTCTGAGATGTACGAGCTCAGAGGTTATGTAGTTGAAATTCATCAGCAATATATCCCAATTTGGTAACGTGGCATACTGAGTGTTGCTGTGAAATGATCAGTGTTTGATCATTTGTGATATGATCATTTGTTTGATCTTATATCTTTGTGATCATAGGTTGATCATTTTGTTTGACCCGAAGCAGGGCTTTTTGAGAAAGCGTAGCTTTGTGGACGAGACTTCGTCGAGCCTCACACCCCGGAAATGGTCGAAACAGGACGAATGCGGCAAGGTTCTAGGGAGTAGCGCCCCTTAGTGTATGTCATTCCTTCTGGATAAAGGTGGTATCATGGTATGGAGCCCAGATACTTAACCTCTGTGGTTACTGCATTATTATTATCTATGTGGTTTGTTGGAATCGGGGATCCTCGGGAAGATCGGTGACGATCGGGGGATGACATACGCGTGTCAGTAGTTACCTATTTTTGCAGAGGTAACCCGGCCTTGTGTTGGCAGAGATCCGGTTAGGTTCTCGGGTCGTCTATTCCAGGGACGTACCCATCGTGGATAGGAAGTTCCTTAGCCTGACCATTTGTTGGAAATCCAAACTCCAATACGAACTTTGTACGGTATTAGTTGTAGAACCTGCCATTTACGTACGGTGGTCACCACTGTTTAGATGGTAGCTATAGTAGGCATACGATACTGGTCGTATGTTGGCTAAGATTAATATTATACTTTCGAAATGATTTCTACACTATGCACTAATAATAATATCAAAAAGAATTTGATTTTGCGTAGTAAGCATCTTTGACTATCATAAGAAGAAATCTCCTCCAAGTCTGCGTTTGCATTGTGTGTGTGGTGGGAGGTCTTATGGTAGTTTCATTTTCCAAAAGCATTGCGAATTGACTTAAAAAATATTTCTGTTGTTTAATTTAAAGATAAACTGTTTTACGATCTCACACCAGTCACCATGACTGACTCGGAGTTTATTGTTCCCTTCTAAACTCTGGGTGCCCACAAATTTTCCACACGGGCAGCCTAGAGTTATGTTATCAGGATAGTCTGGATATTCTGGAGCTTTGGAGATAAGCTGGATGGCGAGTCGTAGTATTTGTATCTGATAGTATTTATTCCGCTGTGTATTCTGTATGAGGACAAGTTTATATAACTGTCCATTGTTGTTTATTGACTCTGATGATATGATGTGATGTAATGTAATAACAGATATAATTCTTTTGTTTTTAAATGATATTCATTTATCTATTATATATTGTTCAGCTGCGATATGTGAGATTCTGGTATTGTTCTGTTTCTGTTGCTGTTCTGTTGTTCTTCTTCTTTCTTTTTTTCTCTTTTCCTTCTATCTTCTTCTTCTTCTACTTTTTCTTTTTCTTAAAACCATAACTTTTTGGGTTTCCGGCATTCGATGGCTCAGCAGTCGATAAAGTGAGTATCGATGTTGAATTTTCGAAAGTCGAAAATTTTCGGGATGTTACAGATATTGTCATACTCTATGCCAATTTCGAAACCACTTTAACAACTGTGCACGTGGTGAAGAATCCAGAACGAAGTATGATGGTTTGACGAACACTACTGGTATGAGGTAAGAACGTAGCCCTGACCTTCGGGTCAACTTGATATGAATAAAATAGGAGCCATAACCAGGCCAAGTGAGGTCGCTCCTTCTATCGGACATGCTTCTTCGATACCATATTTGTTACTTTGTGATTGATTTATGGCCACCCTCGATTTGATTATGGGAGTGTTGTTTCGAGGTCGGCGGTAGCTGCGACTATGCGTTACCACCAGCCTGGTTCCGCAAAACGGTAGAATCCTACCTTGGTATTGCCTCGCGTGCCTTCTCATATTCCTTATCGAGCCCACTGCGATTTTGGTTTGTGCCGTACCTATGGAGTGCTCCCTGATAGTCCACCAGTTTACGGTGGAGTTTACAGTACTATATAGACAACGATGCCTATAAAAATGTGTTAAAGGGGATATAGGTAACGCCTTAGCGCTATTTTAATACTTTACTTTACTGATAGACAGTATATATGTACCGTGTATTTTACTACATATAGATAGTTTAACAGATCCTTAAGAGATGGAAAATCCCAAAACATCTCTTAAGTTATTGCACGCACATTATACAACGGATAGGAGATGTAAAATCTCATAAATATCAAGCTATTACACTCATATTTATTTGTTGTTGATTTAACTTACATAAAATCTTTTAGTTCTGACTCGAGTGTTTTGTCTTTTCATTACGCTCGGGTCAGCCTGAGCATTTCAGTGTTGAAGACTTTATTTCTAGAGGACGAAGACAGAGTTTGGTATATTATATTATTAGTAATTTTCCACTGCATCATTATTGGTATGTCATTGTTTGTACTCTGATTGTTGTAAAAATTGTGTGATAAAATGTATATTATAAAACAGTTTCATGAATGTTTATTTGAGTATTATATTTTGTCATTCCACCGTGAGATTTTGTGTTTTGTCTTACCTTCTTTTCTCTTATTTTCTAATTTACCCCATTGATAATCCTCTCTTTTGAATGATTTGAGTTGACATGTGTGGTTTATTGTCGACTTAAACCGTCCAAAAAGGTGGGTGGTCACATAAGAAGACCTATGTACAACTTATGTACTTATCTTATTGGTTTCTTAACTTTACCAATATCTCTTATCACATTCTTTTACACAAATAACATGTTTCATTGAATACTAGAATCATTCTATAAAACATAACTTTAAGTTTGTAATCCTTTTATAACTTAAGTTCATATTCGTATAATACTCATTCTAAGAGTACATACAAAACATTAAATTCAATTTACTTAATAAGGATGCTCAATAATTTAAAACTTATTTTAACTTACTACCTTCTCAATTCAAGTGTAATGTAAACTCAACATTTATATCTTCA
The DNA here is from genome assembly GCA_030737815.1 of Allium fistulosum. Lineage (NCBI taxonomy): Eukaryota > Viridiplantae > Streptophyta > Magnoliopsida > Asparagales > Amaryllidaceae > Allium > Allium fistulosum. Next base: position 812,997,007 of record CM060904.1, read on the forward strand.
CAAAACACTTTTGTTTTAAGTTCTATAACAATTTGGAAGTTTTAGACTGTCCAAAATCGCCGAAAATCTCGTTTCACTTCAACAAATGAAATCAACTAGACAACCTATCATATCATGATATGCATACCATACAATCCTAATGCATAAGCTACATGTTTCCATAAAATAACTTAACAAATTTCAATAATTTATTAAACACATTTTACCTAAAAAGGAAAACATGAAAAGCTCCAACATTTATTCCAGGCTATGCCACTACCACTCGGTTACCCTACGTAGCATACATATAATTTTTTTATAAAGAGTTCATATCAGATTTCTTTTAAAGAAAAACTTTAGAACTAAACATCGGGTTTTATTTCAATTCTCTTTGAAATTATAATACATACATATATCTTTTCTATATTGAATCCTACTTTCGGAAGCAAGTCGAAATCCATTTTTTTAAAACAACCCTGCAACATGCCCCATTCAGAAAGCCAAAAAAGAACGCTGATGATGCTGAAGTCATCACTAGAATTATTTTCAAGTGGCAGAAGTGAGTTTAGTACATCCAATTCATGCCTTTTGGACTTAACCAAAATCATTTCAAAACGGTACCAAATACTTCATAAATATTACCAAGTACCATGATCCCAACTTCATAAAACAATTTCCCAAATACTCACTTTCAAACAATACTACTATTATTTTCTCCAAAATCTTGAAAAACAATTTCAAAGAAACTAGGATTTAAGTTCTCAAAATATCAGTTAAATCCGTCTTGTTTATAAAATCATTTTCTTATATAAAATCTTTTCATAAATTTTTATTTACTAAATACCTAACCTTTCTCATATTAAAATAAAAATCTTTTACTAAAGTTAACTTTTAACCCAACATTGCCACCGAATGCCTTATAGTCAAACCATGAAACTAAATTCACAAGCTGTTCATTTCAATGTATCTATAATTATTGTACACCCAAACCACGCAGTATAAAGGTAAAACAACTCATAAACTTGTTAAACACAAATCAATAATCAACAAATGTTAGTCAATGCCCATAAACTAGCCGAGCATGACTAAACAAATTAACGAGGGTTAACAAATGAACATCATTAATCCCTACATTAATTGAACTATACTTTAACAATTCACACTTACATAAGTTGCCTTTTATAAGATCTTTAATTTTCGCAGTTATAATTACCATTAAGGTATACATTTATAACAAATACAAATATGCTCTCATATGTATAATGCACTCAACTCATTCTAGGGTGTCGCTTACCCTATCTCTAATGAGCCATACCCAACAAAAGCGAAGATTCTCGTTTAACTTTTAGCTCTGATACCAACTATAACGACCAACCTTTTTGACCCCCGAAATACATCCATGGTATTCACGTGTCAAAGACCCAAGCACCGGAAAGATGAATTGTTAGGGTAAATAAAAAGAAAAGGAAATAGAATAAGAAAGAAGAGAATAAAACATCAGAATCTCAATAACAGAATGGTAATATATAATATCAAAAGAATAGTACAATGGGTTACTCCAATACAGAAATTCGAAGTTAAAAAACCTAAGTACTATCATCAGCTTGGATAGTTATAACAACCTGTTGTTACAAATGCTGATATACACAATATAGTAATGCAGTGGAAATAAGAATACTATGGTAAGTAAACATCTGGCTCGTCTCCTCGAGCTCTACGGAACATCGACGAAAACCTGCCTTTCTCAAACTACTCGGAAGAAAACACGAGGAATTTAGGAAAAAAGCAAGCATCAGACCTAAGTATGGTATGAGAAACTCAAGAAATATGTGATCAACATATAATAGAACTTTTAATACCTTATGGAATGCTGTAATGGTTATCCGCTCAAAAGAACCACAATCTAATAAGTATATATAGTAATGTAATAGATAATGTCTAGGGTGTAGATTATAAATATATTACATAGTTGGAATGGTTACATTAATTACATTCAACAGCATATTAAAGGGTACAATCAAAACCGATAAGGAATGTTTGCATAATGGTTTTTCTATAGTGGTCTCTCTAATTGAGCCGAATCCAATCTCCTACACTAGGGTCAGAAAGTACCTTCGAGAGATGTATATCTCTATATAAAATATACTTTAGGTAAACATAGCTGGTCCGCGCCCGGACACTTGATCCCACGTATCATCAACTCTCACCGACCAACAATCAATAAGTATATCTAGATATAGAGTTAATATATCCTGTCTGGGTTAGCTAAACCCTAGGCTACAAGGCCTACTCTATTTTTAGTCTTTTTCGATTTCAATTCTATGTTCGACATCTTTCACATGAGTCTTCATTACTCGAATAGAACACGAATCCCGAATTGGAATCTCACATCTGGATTAGATCTCGAAACCACACATGGATTCCAGCATCTTAAACATATCCACTTCTAAGAGATAGAACACGAATCTCAGTCTTCAAGTGGTTTTTGATAAGTAGAACACTTACTTATCCTGGTCTCTTCAAGACCGAGTCGACAAATTTAGTCATATTCAACAATAATGAGGACGATAAATCTGGTCATAATACATACATTCATCAGCTTTTAGATTTAATCCTAGTTAATTACCTTTATCAAAAATTATATATACTTTAAAAATACTTGTAAATAGGTTTGAAATATCTATGTAAAATATTACTTAAAATTACTAATTTGTAATATGATGAAAAACATTTTTATATTATAAAACCTCTTTACTTTGAATATATATATATATAACTATTAAAAAATATTAACACTTCAAACTAACCTTGAAATACTTCAAAATGTGTTTGAAAATATCTGTAAAAAGATTAGAAAAAGATACCAAATTTAAATATCACTTTTAAACACTTAAAACCATAGGCAATTACTACAACACTTATGAATGCTATTAAGTTATGGAACACATTGAAAAGCACAATCTTTATAACTAGTTTTAACCACCGTAACAAATTATTTAAGAATTGAAGTTTTTATAGTAAATACAGCCCTTAGGGCACTTTATAACCATGGAAAGAAAACTCAAAGAATACCTTCCTATTTATTTATAAAAATTCCCGAAATCAGGCTATATTTACAAAGTGTATTTATAACCACATTTTTGTTCTAACTTTCACAACTTTTGTTCATAATTTCTATAAATTTTCAAACCATTTCTTTACTACACCAAACTATGTTTAGAGAACAACTAAATTAAATTATCCCAGGGTAGGATCACAAATATCCAATTTACACAAGTTAAAGTTAAGGGATATCGAAGTGCACTTATAACGACTATTCTCGCTTCAAACACTTTAAAACATACTTCAATTCAATACAGGTTAAGAAACCATTTAAACATCAAGTCAAGGCTACAAAATATGTTTAAGAGGGTAGTAGAATGAAGTTATACAATATAAAGTTATCATTTGCTTTAAAAAGCAAGAGGGGTCCAAAGTTTTAACTTTAATTAGTTAATGTCACTTTGACTTTATATTTCAAACACAACACATTTATACACAATATATACAAACAAGATAGTGAGAAAAATCATTTAGATCCATCCCAAACACAAAAATAAAACCACAAGAATCTAAGAACCACTCCTACCATCACCAAAAGCCAAAAGATCCATCCTTTAGCACTTTCAAACTAAGGGAACACCTCCCCTCCTCTTCCATTGCTCACTGCCCATCCAAGATCCCCCGTTATCTTTCAATTTCCTTCCATTTTGACTTTAGATCTAATCTTCCTAAAGTGTTGGTGAAAGATTGGAAGAGATTGAAGTTGATTTGGTTTAGACTTGATAATGTTAAAGAAGAATTAGTGGATTAATGTTAATCACTACCACCATTTTTATTTTCTTACTTCATTTTAAGCTTTTATGATTAGTTCTTACCTTAAGGGTATATTTATAGGTTTGTGTAAGAAGTCATTACCATCTTCTACCTTTCATGAAAGGTTACAAAAGAGTCTCCCTCTCACATGCTACCATTACACCTCATTTTCATTTCTGAACACTTAAGACTTTCTTTAAAAGCTCATTTTCAAAATATCTTCTTAACATTTATGACATTATCGAAAAGTTTATTACCATAAATGGAAAAAAAGTTTTTATTTCATTTTATTGATTTCCTAATCAAATAAGCATATGTAAAAAAAATCTGAACAACTTTTGATGGTAAAAAATAGCTATTTATTGATAAATCGATTTTCAGTCACATTATCGATATTTCTTCAAAGTATTTATTTTTATAAACTTTTTTCCAAAACAAGTTTACCATCATTACGTATGATTTAAAAGAGGTTTAACAAGCTTATTAAATCATTTTAATAACGTTAAATCCAAGATTCAAATATTTAAACAGTTCAGATATTTTAAATACGAAGTGTTTGAAATTCCGGGTTGTTACAATGTTGTAAAGTAGACGTATATCACTCACCAGACTGTAGTCTGACCGTCTTTCTATATTTTTTCATTTTTTTAGTTATTAGGTTGATGGAAGCTAGGTTGTTGTATAGAGTGATGTTAGATGGTGTAGATGACAGAAGTGTTACAATTGTATATAGATCTATATATAAATAATCGCTTGACGTTGATATTGTGTGTGTATTAGACTAAACTTGGATTTGGTTGTATCTGACTATTTATATACACTAAACCTGTAGCTTTGAAGTAAAGTGATATTTGATATATATTATATGATATTTCCTTCCACTGTAAGTTTAGAAAGAGATAGATAGACTTTATTATCTTACTTTTGTCTCTTGTTATCTTAACACGATGATGCGTCATTCTTTGGATTTCGGGGTTTTACACACCGTATTGTGTTAAATCGAATGATTGAAGATGGTAGATTGTATAACATCAATCTTAGGGATTCACGATCAATGGTGAAACTGTGACTAGGAGCGATATGAGGTTACTGGCTTGTAAAGGAGGTTGAGAGGAGACAATCTAATGGATTTGATCATTTAAGATGTGGTCGGATTTGTTAGAAAATCCCATCATAAGCAGCAACTACGGCTTCTTCACAAAGGTGTTAATGGCGGTGTTAGGTGGCAACGATGCTGGCGAAGGGGTATTGGGGCATGGCGGTTTGAGTTGGGTGGTTCTAATTGGACATCGATGATATCATTTTTGTAGGGTTCGGAAAGAGTAGGTTACGGACCGAACGTTGTAGAAGAAGAGAAAGGTAATTTTATAACTTAAACCGAATAAAATTTATTAATTGCATATTGAACCCTCTCTCTTCTAATCTTCATATAACCTCTGTTTCACATGCGGTTTGTTTCATTGTATTGCTGATAAAATTTCAAACAATTTGACATGTGTAAAGGCATGTTGGTAAGATTAAATAGTCATAATTATTTATAATTTAAAAATATTAAATTAATATTCACTAATAAAAATATATATCATTGGTATGTGTTATGCCTTTTCTTTTAACTATTTACACTGAAATTTTGATGTTATTTGGTTATTCATTAATTTATTATTACATTGTTGTATGATGATATTTTATGGTAATTAATTATAGACTTAGAAAATTAATCAATTAATAGAAAATAAGTAAAATTAAGTATTTTTGAAAAAATAATAATAAATTAAAGGAAAGTAAGATTATTTACAAAATTGGAGTGTTATTTGTACATAATAAAGATTCACCCTTAATATAGAGATTAATGTGAAAATATTAATAAGGTTATTATTTATGAATTTATGGGGAAATTCGTAGATAATAACGATAAGTCTATTGTAAAGTGAATTTGGATGATTTCTTATTATTTATAAAGTAAAGTGTAATTTAATATATAATAAAGTGATTTTAAGAAGATCGTATTGTTTTGCGTTAACAACAATATAATGTTTTATGAACTTTATGAAAATGTTATAATAATTATTTGAGTAATATAATAAGAGATAATTTGACGAGTGTAATAATAATAATAAAGTGTGTTTTCATACATATTTGGGTAAAGTTATTACTATTTTTGTGATAAATAGCAGTAAAGGTATTTTTGAGGCTTAAAGTGGAGTATATTATTTTTGAGTTATATAGTAAAAAATTGATTATGAAAGATAATAAACGGATTCAAGTAAATATTATTACTTTGACGTATAATAATAATATTATTGTTTTTGAAAGTAATTTGATGTAAATTACTATTTTTAATTCAATGACGATGTTTGGAGATATTTGAAGTAATAATTGTATAATGAAGGATTTTTGAAGTATATATAGTTTTGAGAAATTTTTATGTTTTGAGACAAAATAAACAAATATGTTTTCATAATAAATAATAATAAGACAATTTTACACTAAAAGGGAAATAATATGGGTAAATATATTAATTTGGATTGTTGTTGAAAGAACAAGTAGATCGTGTATGGTTAATAAAGCAAGTACATATATACTAAAATAATAAAGCAGTAAGTAAATGTACATACCGAGATTTATTTTGGTTCGAAGCACCTCCCCTACGTCCAGTCCCTAAGCACCTCTTAGGTATTTCCTTGGTAAATCCCTCGCTTGACCCAGAGGAATAGGCTTACAAAATAACCAATCTGAGCACCTCTAAGATTTATTCTCTCCTTTGAAAATAACAATGCTTGCTTGACAATCTTGTATTCGTCTAACACTGATTTTGAGTTTATAGTACAACGGTTCCTATAATCTCCTTGATGGTTCGTAGTGAGTGCACAGTGATTATTGGAACAATAGTAAATGAAATAATAGATTGGAAGTACAAATGCTTAGAATAGCACAAGAGAGTAGAACCGATAGAAATCGGAGTAGAAGGTATATTTCTAAGTATGAATTGTTGTGCTATATATATATATATATTTATATATATTTATATATTGAAGAGAAGTAGTTAAGAGTTGTCAATCATCAAGAAATCCTTTCAGAATTGTACAAAACTATTAAAAAAGTCGCAACTCTTGAAGATAGCCTTTCATAAAAAGTAGTCGTTACAGCATCTCAATGTACTAAGCGAATATGTCAGTCTACTGAGTACGAACGTTTTAATTTTCGCAGCAAATATTTGAATTTTTTTTAAAATAGTTTAACAAAGTTTCAGTCGACTGAAATTGGGCTCAATCGATTGAGCTCAATCGACTAGAACCAATTTCGGTCGACTAAACAATGTAAGTTCAATTTTTATATAAACATTTTGTCATTTTCAAATTCAATTCTCTATGCAATGTTGATATTTGTTTTGTGTCTATCTTTGTGTGTGTGTATGAACTATCAAGGAGATTTTACAATTTACATACTATTGATCTTGAAGCTCCATAGTTTTGACTTCTTTGACTTGCAGATGATTCTTCTTGCTTATTGCCTTGCCTTTTGTCTTCTTCAATGATAGCCTGATATCATGATATAGTATATATGTGCAGTATATAGTTGTCATCATTAAAATGGAGAACTAATGTTCTAACAATCTCCTCCTTTTTTATGATGACAACTATCAAAGTATAAATTTAAAATATTGATTTTGCTCCCCTTAAATTTATGCTCCCCCTATCTATATGTTTCTCCCCCTTTGGCATCAAAAAAAGGTGATAGTAACAAAATGAATATGCATATAAATACTCACAATACTTAACATTCACATACAAAACATCAAAGAGAAATTTTCACATACATACCATATCATAAGACTAACAATTAAGTCACAATACAACACAAAACCAAATACCATAAAGTTTTTGAATGACCATAAATCCAAACACCATGATATCACAAAAGGAGATATGATAGACTTACTAAATATATATAGGACGAGTTGAAACATCCTAAGATTCAAGCTCAAATGATGAAGAACTTGAGCACGAAGAAACTTTTTTTCAAATTTTGCCTAGCAAACTCCCAAATGTTTTTTGATACTTCACCACTTTTTGTTGTTGTTTGAAGAGAATTTCTTGGTTTCAGAGAATAGCTTTTGTGGCATTGATGGTTCTAGAAGGTTAAACCAATAAAATTTCAGTTTCACTATCCGAAAACCAATTGAATTCTTCAACAATTCCATGACTTGTTTGACCGTCGGGTTGAGCTTGAGATGGTTCGGAAGATGATTGACCTAAGGTATTTTTTACCAAATTCACTAAATAAACATTATATGGAGATAGGGGTTTCATTTGAGAGGGTGATTTCATAAGCGAAATAGATTTTTGGTCCATAACTTTGGGTGAGATGAAATCTTATAAAATTTCCACTTTAATTCCAAAATGAATAAATATTTTCGTGAGATAGGAGCCAAAAAACATTATTTTGCGGGAAAAAGAACTAAAGCTCTTTATTTCATCATGAATATTCTTTGCCCAATTAAGCTGTGTTTTTGAGTAGATGGCATAAAGAGCCTTGTAGTTGTAGTCATACATTTTTTCATAGCTCCCGGTGCGAGGAAAAACGGTACAAAGAAGCATTTTGTTAATGATTCGGGCTTGAGGTCTTAAATTCACCGAAGTATTTTCCATGTTTTCAATACAGAATTTGAAGCTAGTTGGATCATAGGTGAAATCATGGTGGTAGATATTATCTAAGGTAGATACATGGCCATTACAATCTAAAATAGCTCCTAGGTCTTGAACATTGAGCACTATATTAACTCCTAACACTTTACTCCATAAAATTCCCTCATCGGTTTCATTCAGAGGTGTATAGAAATCTGCACAATGATTTGCATAGTATAATTTAACTGAGAATGGGTAAATTTTTACCTTATTTTTCTTTTCGTCAATCAAAGAAAGGAACCCATATTGTCTTGCTAAATCTTCTATGCCAAAAGTAGTGAAATCTTCCATCTTGTAAAATGTTTCTTGGAAAATTCGTTTGTCATTCAATTCATTGAAGATCTGTAGATTTTTGGCACTACCATAAAGCCACTCTAAGATTTGAGCGTTGAAAGCAAATTCGGAATGAGCCAGAGTGGATGAAGAGGAGCCGGAGCTTTGTCTTTGCTTGGTTTAGGGCGAAAACCTAGGATTTTCTTTCTTGGAGCCATTAAAATGAAGTTTGGACGTAGGGTTTGTGAAGAGACAAAATGATTTGGTGAAAAGGCACGATGGAAAAGATAGTTATACTGGCAGTTTATTGAATTTCAGTCGACTGAGATAGAAATTCAGTCGACTAAAAGTACGTATTTTGGAAGTAAAGAGTTATTAGGCATTTTTAAACAGGTTCAGTTGACTGAGACAGATCCCCAGTCGACTGAAACCATGCATTTTTTAGGCAGAGAGTATACCATTAATTTGATATAGGTTCAGTCGACTGGGAATCTGGTTCAGTCGACTAAACCTGTGCAGAAATGTTTTCTTTGCCTTTAAAAGTTATTTTGAAAGAAGATTTTTGAAAACAAACTAATTTAATATTACATATGGTATATATTATTGTTTACATACATTTTTGGATATTTATTACACATAGCTTTATAAAAACATATTAATTATCTTCCGAATCATCAAACTTGTTATCAAGAAAACGATCCTAAGAATTTGATTCCACCTTGGTATGTTCAATTAATGGCCGAAGTGGAGACCACCTGTTATACTGAACTAGAGTTTTGTTCCAATTTGACATGCATGGTCCAGCTTCCCAGGAATTTCTTGGTGGAGTGTTTTCGATAACAATCGGAGACTTGGTAATATGCAAACTACGTTGACGTATGCTCTTTCTGGTTGGGGATTGACCGCAGATAGAAAGAACACAGCTTTCCAAAAAATTAGATGTGCGCCTTGACGTTTTTGTTCATAGTACATATTCCTTTGTTCATTCATCATTTCTTGTTGATAGTGATGTATTTCATCTATTTTAGTATGAGTGTCCAGTTCTAAAACTCTTCTTATCTTCTTTCCCTTGGGCGACAATCCGGTGTGGTAAGTCGGAGAAGGAGTAATTTGGGTAGATGGTGATTTTTTAGAATGAGGAGTTGAAACATTTGGAGATGGATATTCACTATAAGATAAAGGAGAGCTAAAATCGAGAGACAAATGAGTGGAATCGTAATTTTCCGACATTATTCAATTGATAGTATATAGATTTTAACTTTTGTATGTATCCTTTTTCTTTTTATAGTGACTCTTTATATATTTTTTGGTTTTTACCATTTGTAAGCACTATAATTTCTGTGTTAATTTCTTTCTTTAGTTAAATTTAGTAATCAATTGTGTTCCTTACAAAATTTAGTTATATTTATAATCTAATTGATGTCCAATGGTTTTCATTTCTAATTGTTGATGTTGGTTCAATGTAATATTATGTGAAATATATTTTACATATCTAAATCTTTAACCGAGCATATTTCGAGATTACGACGAAGGTTTAAAAAGTAGTTTCACAAAGAGGTTTAGTAAATATATCTACTATTTCTTTGTATGTAGAAACAAATTCTAATGATATTTTCTCTTTTACTACAGTATCACGCAAGTAATGATGTCTAATGTCAATGTGTTTAGTTCTTGAGTGATTAATGGGGTTTTTTGATAAATTAATTGCACTAGTGTTATCACAAAAGATAGGAGATTTGTTTAGATTTACTCGAAAATCCTGTAATGTTTTTTGAATATATATAACCTGAGTACAAGCTAGCGCTACAGATATATATTCTGCTTCACACGTAGACAATGAAACACAATCTTGTTTCTTACTAAACCATGATACCAAAGATTGACTGATAAAGCGACAAGTTCCACTTGTACTTTTTCGATCCGATCTACAACCACCAAAATCAGCATCACTATATGATACGAGTTCGAATGGACAGTCTTCGGATAAAAAAGTCCGTAATCTTTGGTATTTGATAAGTATCGCAAAATTCTTTTAACGCTCGTAAGTCTATTTTGTGGGATTAGCTTGAAAACAGGCACATAAGCAATCACTCGTTAAAATGTCGAGTATACTGGAAGTTAAATATAATAGCGATCTTGTAACAACCTGAATTCCAGTGGGTCTGGATCTTGTAACAACCCATAGTACCTTCCGTATCCTCCTCGTAAAGGACTTCATCATCTCGCTATTAGAGCGTACTATAACTACATCTGTAAAGGACAGCTTCATGAGGCCTACAATACAGATGTTCCATCATCTACTATGAAAATGTGAAACTGCATCCGCACTAGCTTATACTAGTGCTCGAACATCCACAATGTACCACCCAGTGCGTACCTTGAGGACTACACGTAATAGTTTTGTCTACTCCCTAAGCTCCGCCAACAAACTCTACCTTGTACAGAACTCAGTCGGGGATTTTCTATATCTGTAAAGGTCCGCTTCGTTAGGCCTACAATACAGATATTCTACTTAGTCTGTCTCTTTTCTCATCGTGGCTATGGCCTCACGCAGCCCCCCAACTAATCGAAAGACCTTTCAAGAGCTAAGTGGTTGTACCCTACTGCAAACAATCTAAACATCGAATTGGCTGTGCCCCTCATCCAATGTCTCAATAGTGAAAGAATCATTGGCCTATTGGTTTAACTCTAGTCTTTCCCGAACTCGCTCCGACTGATGATGGCTGATCTCCGCATGCGGCTATCCTTTTGGGTCCTGCCCACTATAACCAACTCGCAAACTAGAGTACGGTGTCATATGAATATCCTACTCCATCATCAACCTTTTGACTGCCTACAAAGGTCCACTTTGTTAGGCCTGCAATGCGAAAGCAGTCAAGGCATACTCTCTTGATGGAATGCCTACAAACCTGCCTCCGGGGGTGCAGCTTCGTTAGGCCTACCCCAGAGGGCGAACCTAGAGTATCCTTATGTCCCGTTGAAGTCTCGTACTTCCTTCTAGCCCAAACTAACTAAGTTGGACGTGCTCTTCTTGTACTAAAAATCTATGATAAACTGTTCATTAGGCTCTTTATCCAGATTCTCTTTGGGCAACTCCAAACACACCTTACCATTTTATTAAACCCCACATCTAATCTTTTATTATGTATTTAGTTTACTTTTCTTATTCTATTGGCTACTTATTTACCCTAATCAACATGCCCAGCCCCACCCACGTGTGAGACCATCAGTCCCAAACCTAAAAGGGAATGCTGTCGACTGTGCAGTTAAAGCGCTCGGCGGATTCAATGCTGCGGAGGTATAAAAAGTCAGCGAGGATATAACGAGATATAGCGGATGACTCTAAAATAGCATATAAAACTATACTTACTTTTTTTGCAAATATATAAATTGTAAATAAATGAAAAATTAACATTCAGTTAAATTACAATTAATACATGATAATTTTAAATAAAAACATGTGCGAATATATTGTAAATAAACGTAAAACTGTTATATAACATAATTTAATTTAGTAGAATATTAGAGCATTTTCATTTCTGAAAATATATTAAAAATTCAATTAAATAAAATTAATTTGATAAATTTTATAATATATAAATGTCATTTTTCAATTCATTTATTTTAAAGAAGATATAGCGGAAATAGCGGGAATAACGGGATATAGCGGAAATAGCGGGGCTTAAAGCGGAAAGGCTATATTTGGGGCTATATGGAAAGATCGTAGCGGTAGAAATCCACTATGAAATATAGCAGGGTTATAGCGGGGTAATAGCAGGGCATTAACTGCACAGGCTATCGGTAAGGGCCACTGCTATTATTCTTGCTTATTAACTTAATCCAAGATCTAAGTTTGATAAAATAAGCCTCTTCTATTTTTTTCCTTTTTAATTATAACCCACGTGTTATAATTATTTCGGAAAATACTTTATTTTAAAAATAAGTTTTTACGAATCTTGTAACCTTAGGCTCTAATACCAAGTGAAATACCTCACACCCCTTAATATACCCAAAAGGACACATTAAAAGACATGGTGCGTTATAGGTATAACTGAAACTAATAGAGACTAAGATTCACAAGGCAAAAATAGGTAAAAATAGCGAAAACTAAAATAATAACTTATTCAAAACAAAAACTTCATAATTGCTTCATATACCAAATAAGTCAAATACCAAATACAACATACATGTCAGTATGTCTCATGAAATAAAAACTCATAGTCTCAACAAAAATCAGAGTATAAATATCCCTCTCAAGTGGCAGTATAAAGAAAGAAAAACTGGAATAAATATAGGGAAATACATAACAAAATCTTCTCCAAGAAACCTCGGATAAACTACAATCTACTGCCCTCTCCCTTGAATGCCTATGGGGGGAAAGGGGAAAATAGAGGAGTGGGTCAGACTAAAAGTCTGGTGAATGATAGTAACTACTAGAATCTTTAAACAAAGTAAAAGTAATAGACTCTTCAATAGTTCTAGTATATACTAAAGAAAACAAAGGAAATAGAAATGAGATAAACCAGAAAATACGATTAAACTATTACAATTGATAAGATATGTCAACTTTGATTGTTTGCACTTGTCTTTGATAGCTGCTTGATTAGGCTGAATTCCTAATCCTATAATTAGGCTGAAATCCTAATTCTACCCTTTGATCGGCCTGCTACTCCATAGACCTTACTGAGGACTAGATGCTATATAACTCCCTACACAGCAGCCAATGGTAACTATGAAAGATACACAAAGCACCCACTGTGGACTAGACGATACATAGCTCCCTACATAGAAGGCAATGGTGTCAACGAAAGACACACATAATAAGTGCTTGGAACTCATAGCGATTACTGAGCACTGAAATGGAAGTCGCACGCGTAACTGCCACCATGCTCATGCTACCTATTGCTCCACCTATTGGGTCTTATTATTACCTCAACACAGCATAAGCGTGCCCCTCGTCTCACTTTAGGATTATATGAAACACCGTGTCCATAGAAAATATAGGGGAATGCTACCGGTACTGGCCCGTCATCCAAACAATATCTAATAGCGCCCTTATCCAAATCTCTCGTGATTTGAACATCTCTATATTGACAAATTACTACCACTACTAGCATAGGCGTGCCCCTCGTCTCACTTCAGCCTTATGTGAAACACTGTATCCATAGAAAATAATAGGGGAATGCTATTTGGTACGGTTCCTAATTTAATTCTTTGCTTATTAACTTAGATAAATTATTTAAATAAGCCTTTACTCTTGTTCCTACTGCCTGTGCTTATTAATTTATCCTAAGTCTTAAAATAAGCCATATTATGTTTTATTTCTTATTATAACCTACGTTATAATCATGCTTATTACTTAACCTAAGGTTTAAAAGTGAAAATAAGCTTCTTTCTTCATTTGTTCTTTTTAGTTATAATTCTAAGTTATAACTAGGCCAATCTTCATAATTCAGGCAAATTAATATCATAATTAGGCATAATTGCAGTCCAATTCCATTTATATTACAATCTTTATAAGTTACATCTTATATTCCATTATTTTAGATTTCTTATAATTTAATCCAATTTCGCGTTAATTCTATTCTAATCCATACGCGAAGAAGAAGAAGGAGAAATGAAAGAAAACTGAAAATAGAAGGAAATCCAAGGCGTAGGAAGAAGATGTAAATAACGCATAAATAACAGTAAATAAATTAAAATATAGTAAATAAACTGAAATTAAATAGGAAAAGCTATAATTAACAGAAATAAACTAAAATTAACTGAAAAGAATAGCTAAAAGGAGTAGACTAAAAATAATTTTAAAAACTGTAAATAAATTACTAAAAATGTCACTTAAAAAAACGTAGTTAAACTACAACTTTTGGAAACCCTATTATTTTAAATTACTTAAAGAAATTTAAAATAGTTACGATCACTCACTCTAGTCCTTAGCTCTTCCCTTTAGGCCTTCCCAGATCCACTTGGGGTTGTTAAATATTTTTATTTAAAATGATTTCCTCGGAAAATTATTCCGCTTAGGGTCCTTCCTGAATAGGTGAACCCAATTGGAGAAAATCTTAGAATGAGAAAAAGTGTTAGGCCTAGGGTTCTATTTATAGGGGTAGAAGTGGATCTCCGACCGTTGGATTTGGGGATTGAAAAGGATGCAACCATGTCATAGGCTGAATAGGGACCATCGGATGCAGAAACGGAATGACCAGATCGAGTTGAAGAGTGCAAAATACGTCACTAACGTTCGAATGAACGAGCATTCGTTCGCTCGCTAAAAAAACAAGGTGGGTCGACCAAGCGGTCAACCGCCCTTGTGCCCAGGTCGACCGTCGGTCGACCTAGCCTTTATATATATATGTATATGTAATTTTTTCGTTTCTTTGATTATTTTGTTCAATTCATATTTCGTTCATTTTAGCCGGATTCTGATGTTCTATATATGGAATTGACCAGAAAATTACCACAGACACAATGGTGCAACTCCCGTGGCTCAATTCTGATAATTTCACAAATTTATTTTATTATTTAATTAATTAAAGAATTAATTATCACAGGTTAAATTTTGGGTTGTTACATTCTCCCCTCCTTAGGTGATTTCGTCCCCGAAATCTCTAAGGATAAAAGAATGTACTAAATGTTTTCATCCAATTCTACAACCAATCACTCAATCATAAATGATTCTTTCATTGTCCTTAGGTTTCTCTAATGCAATTTATGATACTTATGCAATTAGTGTAGTGTAAATATTCCTATCTAATGCAAAAGATTAGGCGGTCCACTGATTTAGTTGACCTCCTTTTATGCAATCATGTCCGTACCATGTATCCAAATGAATGCAAAAATTCCCTAATGATAACTGATAGTTCTATATGCGTGCTACAAACATCATTCAAATGCAACAATCATGTGATAATCATCCATTTATAACAACTATGAAAAATAGAATAAAAATGCACACACATCCATATGCATATGCTCTAGTGTCCTAGTTAGGCTAATCCCTAAAGAATAATAGTGCCTAGTGTTCCTATATGCATCCATTAGCATCCACTAGCAAACACTTGCAACCACTAGCATACATCAGTCATAACATGTGTTTATTAACATGTTTGCATCAAATCCTACCATCCATAGGTTAAATCCTAAGTTCTACCCTCCCAAAGGATAATAAAGGAAAGAACCTAATCAAAACCAAAGACGGAAATAGGAAATTTGAAATTTACTATCAAAGAAAGATGTGGATAAGAAGTATGCATTTTCTCCTAATCAATTTAATCTTCTTCGAAGCCTTTTCAACCTCTATAGACTCTATCCAACATGAAAGCAACTTGCACGGTCTTCCATAAAGAGCTTCGGAAGGTGCCATTCCAATGCTAGCTTGAGAACTGCTATCTTATGCGAATTTCACTAAAGGAAGATGCTTTACCCAAGTTCTTCCAAAATCAGGAATATCCATTCTCAACGATGTGTGTCTTACAATTTTACAAACTCCATTTTACTGTTCTTATTTAGTCTGCTCACATGAATCAACATTCCTATGTTCTCACTAGGGTCCTATACAGTCTACGGAAACTCTATTATTACTTCCAAAAGTAATTACTGTTGTCTCCTTTATAGCCTTACACCTTTTCTGTTACATCTAGAAAATGATTCTTATCTACTTCACATTTAGGAGTTTGGTTTGGTGTTTATAGTTTCATTTTAAAAATTAAGGTTTCTAAATTTTTAAAACATCAAATCCCAAAACCTTTGTCTTTAAAAAGTGATATTTTTTTGAGTTTTTATTAAATTCAAAAATACTTGGTTACTTAACATTATTTCCCAGTCTAGAGGGGAAAACTTCAAATTCTAAGTCCAAAACTTATTCCTCGTTTTCTTTTGAAGACCTTTTCAGTTTTTTATAAAAATTTCAATTTTCAATTTCTACTTTTATTAAGTTTTTCATTTCCAAAAACTTATTTACTTTTTCACCAAACCATTTTCATTTAAAATATCTTTAAACTATTTTTATTTGTTCCTTGCCAGAAAAAGTCTTTCTGCCAAAACTCGCAAAATCCTTACAAAGCTTAGAGAAATTGATGGCAGTAGGTGGGTTGATGGGGTTCCCACCCGCTGGTGCAGGATTGGGTGCTGGCCTGTGCACCTTTGGAGTCGTGGCTTGTAAGTACCTACGAAACTAGGCTGGTACTGGAATGCCCTCGGGAAGGTTCGGGGCATCAGCCATTCTACGAAAAGAAAGAGATAGTTTAGGAAAGAATTAAAGGGAGATTGAACTAGACTTATGAAGGGATTTTTATAAAAACACTTTTATTTTTAAAAACATTTCTATGAGTTCTTTTCTGAAAAGTAACTTTTAAAACATGTTATTTCGGAAAATACTTTATTTTTAAAATAAGTTTTTAGGAATCCTGTAACCTTAGGCTCTAATACCAAGTGAAATACCTCATACCCCTTAATATACCCAAAAGGACACATTAAAAGGCGTGGTGCGTTATAGGTATAACTGAAACTAACAGAGACTAAGATTCACAAGACAAAAATAGGTAAAAACAACGGAAACTAAAATAATAACTTATTCAAAACAAAAATTCATAATTGCTTCATATACCAAATAAGTCAAATACCAAATCCAACATACATGTCTCAAAACCCAATATGTCTCATGAAATAAAAAATCGTACTCCCAATAAAAATCAGAGTATAAATATCCCTCTCAAGTGCTAGTACAAAGAAAGAAGAATGGGAATAAAAATAGGGAAATACATAGCCGAATCTTCTCCAAGAAACCTCCGAGCAACTGCAATCTACTACCCTCTCCCTTGTTTGCATATGGGGGGAAAAGGGGAAAATAGAGGAGTGAGTCAGACTAAAAGTCTGGTGAATGATAATAACTACTAGAATCTTTAAACAAAGTAAAAGTAATAGACTCTTCAATAGTTCTAGTATATACAAAAGAAAACGAAGGAAATAGGAAAGAGATAAACTGGAAAATACGATTAAACTATTACAATTGATAAGATAGGTCAACTTTGATTGTTTGCACTTGTCTTTGATAGCTGCTTGATTAGGCTGAATTTCTAATCCTATAATTAGGCTGAAATCCTAATTCTACCCTTTGATCGGCCTGCTACTCCATAGATCTTACCGCGGACTACACGCTATATATCTCCCTACATAGCAGCCAGTGGTAACTACGAAAGATACACAAAGCAATCACCGTGGACTAGATGATACATAGCTCTCTACACAGACGACAATGGTGTCTACGAAAGACACACATACTAAGCACTTGGAACTCATAGCGATTACCGAGCACCGAAATGGAAGTCGCACGCGTAACTACCACCATGCTCATGCTAACTGTTGCTCCACCTATTGGGTCGTATTATTACCTCGAATCAGCATAAGCGTGGCCCTCGTCTCACTTCAGGATTATGTGAAACACCGTGTCCATAGAAAATATAAGGGAATGCTGCCGGTACTGGCCCGTCATCCAAACAATATCTAATAGCGCACTTGTCTAAATCCCCCATGATTTGAACATCTCTATATTGGTCAATTACTACCACTACTAGCATAAGCGTGCCCCTCATCTCACTTCAGGCTTATGTGAAACACCGTACCCATAGAAAATAATAGGGGAATGCTATTTGGTACAAGTTCTAGTTTAATTCTTTTCTTATTAACTTATATAAATTAGTTAAATAAGCCTTTACTCCTGTACCTACTGTCTATGCTTATTAATTTATCCAAAGTCTTAAAATAAGCCTTATTCTGTTCTATTTCTTATTATAACCTATGTTATAATCATGCTTATTAATTAACCCAAGGTTTAAGTGTGAAAATATGCTTCTTTCTTCTTTTGTTCTTTTTAGTTATAATTCTAAGTTATAACTAGGCCAATCTTCTTCATTAAGTCCAATTAATATCATAATCATAATTTCAGTCCAATTCCATTTATATTACAGTCTTTATAATTTACATCTTATATTCCATTATTTCAGATTTCTTATAATTTAATCCAATTTCGCGTTAATTCTATTCTAATCCATACGTGAAGAAGAAGAAGGAGAAATAAAAGAAAACTGAAAATAGAAGGAAATCCAAGGCGTAGGAAGAAGATGTAAATAACGCACAAATAACAGTAAATAAATTAAAATACTATAAATAAACTGAAATTAAATGGGAAAAGCTATAATTAACAGAAATAAACTAAAATTAACTGAAATGAATAGCTAGAAGTTATAGACTGAAAATAATTCTAAAAACTGTAAATAAATTACTAAAAAGGTTACTCCAAAAATCGTAGTTAAACTACAACTTTTGGAAACCCTATTATTTTAAATTACTTAAAGAAATTTAAAATAGTTACGATCACTCACTTCTGGTCCTTAGCTCTTCCCTTTAGGCTTTCCCAGATCCACTTGGGGTTGTTAAATATTTTTATTTAAAATGATTTCCTTAGAAAATTATTCCACTTAGGGTCCTTCCTGAATAGGTGAACCCAATTGGAGAAAATCTTAGAATGAGAAAAAGTGTTAGGCCTAGGGTTCTATTTATAGGGGTAGAAGTGGATCTCAGACCGTTGGATTTGGGGATTGAATAGGGGCCATCGGATGTAGAAACGGAAGGACCATATCGAGTTGAAGAATGCAAAATACGTCACCAATGTTCGAATGAACAAACGTTCGTTCGTTCGCTAAAAAAACATGGCGGGTCGACCGGGTGGTCGACCACTCTTGTGCCCAGGTCGACCGGCCGGTCGACTTGGCTTATATATATATATATTCGTTTCTTTGATTATTTTGTTTAATTCATATCTCGTTCATTAGCCCAGATTCTGATGTTCCGTATATGGAAATTGACCAGAAAATTACCACGGACACAATGGTGCAACTCCCATGGCTCAATTCTGATAATTTCACAAAGTTATTTTATTATTTAATTAATTAACGAATTAATTATCGCGGGTTAAATATCGGGTTGTTACAGCACACTTCTCTTATAAAATTTATACTTTCAACATAACTAACTTGTAGAACTAATTACTGAAATAAATGCTGAATTAAATATTTAACGGGAATCTAACGATATTATATATCATCATAAACATAAAAGAGATATAATTTGAATCCACTCACCTGTCGTCCTTAGCTTTACTCCATGGCCTTCCTGGATCCCCTTCTAAGGCATCTATTATTTTTATTAAAAAGATATTCTCCCTAGAAATATTTTATATTTAGGGTTCAGCCTCAGGCAATGAACCTAATTGGGAGAAAATCTTATTGTGAGAAAATAGCTAGGCCTAGGGTTCTATTTATAGTGGAGTTTGGGAATCTCAGACCATTGGATTTTTGGATTGAATCTGATGCGACCATGTCACAGGCTCGCTGAGAATCGTTGGATCTAGAAAACAACGCCTCAAATCGCATGAAAATCAGATTACAAGACTTCGGCACGTCCCTGGATGATTTCTCGTCCAGGGCTACACACGGGTCAACCTATGGGTCGACCTGTGTGCTTTGCGGGTCGACCTATGGGTCGACCCTTGTGCTTTGCGGGTTGACCTATAGGTCGACCCGTTGGGTCATACTTTTTTTTCCGTTTAATTCTGATTTCTTATTCTTCTCAAAACTTCTTCATATTAACTCAGATTTCGACAAGTTATATATGGAAATTGATCAGAAAATCGCCACGAACACAATGTTATAAGTTTCGAGTCCATATTCTGAAAATTCCAAAAATGCTTATTTTCACTGTTCATCGCTATTTGATTATTTAGTTATCTAAAAATGTGGGGTGTTACAGATCCTATCATACTTCTATATAATTTTTGTTCGACATCTTTTCCATTTTCATATTTGTCTAAGTGATTACTAGTGCTCATAGGAGTAGCTTTACTACTTGCATTATTCATTCCAAAACGTTTAATTAAAACTTTACAATATTTTTCTTGATAGATAAAAATTCCATCTTTCATTGTTTAATTTGTAATCCTAAAAAGTAATTCAATTCTCCCATATGTGACATTTCAAATTCATTTTTCATAATTTTAGAAAATTCATCACATAAGTTTTTATTAGTTGATCCAAAGATAATATCATCTGTATATATTTGAACTACTAAAATATCATTTTTATATATTTTTATAAATAGAGTAGAATCAACTTTGCCAATTTGAGAATCAGATTCTAAAAGATATGTTTTTAATCTATTATACCAAGCACGAGGAGCTTTTTTAAGACTATAAAGTGCTTTTCGTAATTTAAAAACATGATTAGGAAATTGTTCATGTACAAAAAAATGGTGGTTGTTCAACATAGACATTTTATTTAATGTATCCATTTAAAAATGCACTTTTAACATCCATTTGATATAATATAAAGTTATGATGGCCTACAAATGCTAAGAGAATTCTTATAGCTTCGAAACGTGCTACAGGAGCGAAGGTCTCTTCATAATCAATTCCTTCTTCCTGAGAATATCCCTGAGCTACAAGTCTTGCTTTATTTCAAACTATATCACCATGTTCATCGTTTTAATTTTTGAAAATCCATTTAGTACCAATAACAGATTGATCATTGGGTCTTGGTATAAGTTCCCATACATTATTACGTTCAAATTGATTTAGTTCTTCCTGCATTGGGATAATCCAATAATCATCCATAGAAGCTTCTTTAACATTCTTTGGTTTAATATTTGAAATAATAGCTACATGTCCCATTTGATTTAATTGATTACACATTGAAACTTTAGTATTAATGTCTCCTATAATATTATCTATTGGATGATCTTTTAATATTTTAGAGGGTGATTTTAATTCAGCGATATCCGGATTAATTGATTCAATTTGTTCATTTTGAATATTTAATTGATTTATCTTTTCATCATCTTCTTTAATAGTGTTAAATATTGAAACGATACAAGTAATGTCTCGTGAATTTTATTAGATTTTTTATTAAAAATTCTATATGCTTTACTTTGATCTGAGTATCCTACGAATATTCCTTTGTTGGCTTTCGGATCAAACTTCCTAGAGGATCACTAGTATTTAAACTAAAACATTTAGATCTGAATACTTTAAAATAAGATACTTTGGATTTCCTTTCAAAAAGTAGTTCATCAGGAGTATTTTTGGTTAAAGGCCTTAGGGAGACACGATTAAGAATATAGCATGCAGTAGCTAAAGCTTCAGCCCAAAAATTTTGTGGTAAATTACTACTACAAAGAAGAGTTCTTGAACATTCTTGGAGAGTTCCGTTTTTCCTTTCTACAACACCATTTTGTTGCGGTGTTATAGGAAATGAAAAATTATGACTTATCCCCTTTTTATTACAAATTTTTTGAACTGATTCATTTTCAAATTCTCCACAATGATAATTTCTAATTGTTTTGATTTTAAAATGTTTTAGATTTTGAATACGTTTTGAAATTTTTTTTGAATGTTTCAAAAGTGTCAGTTTTGTGTTTTAAAAAGAAGGTCCATGTATATCGTGAAATATCATCAACTATAACAAAAACGTATTTATTATGATTAATTGATCTAATTTGCATTGGTCCAAAATGATCTAAATGTAAAAGTTTTAAAGGTTGTTTTATGGAAATCTCCTGCTTAGAATTAAAATAGATTGTTTAAGTTTTCCATTTTGACATGCATCACATAGATTATTGACTTTAAAATTTATTTTAGGTCAACCACGAACTAAATTATTTTTAGCTAATTTATGAATCTTTTTAAAATTAACATGACAATAACATTTATGCCAACTCCATGGAATAGAAATATCTGCTATTAAGCAAACACCTTTATCATGCCTTATTTTCATATTAAAATATAAATATTATGTTTTCTTAATCCTTCAAAGATTAAATTTTTATTTTTATCAAAGATATTGCATTTTCTTATTTCATATGTTATAGTAAATCCTTTATCACATAATTGACTAATACTAAGAAGGTTATGGTTTAAATTTTTAACTAGATAAACATTTGAAGTAAGGGGAGAGTTAGATGTACTGACAGAAGCAACATCTCCTTGTCCTATAACATAGCCTTTGGAATTATCTCCAAAAGTAACAGTTCCACCATCCTTGTAAGAGATATTCATTAGCATATCAGTATTTCCGGTCATATGCTTGGAGCATCCACTGTCGAGAATCCATTTCTCCTATTCGTGTCGGGGTACCTACAAAGATAAAAGCAATTTAGTGGTACCCACTTCCTCCCTTTGGGTCCTGGCGGTTAAACTGAAGGTAACCATATCTAGGAGGGTTTGGTAGAACCTTTGAATTTAAAATCTTTATGAAAATAAACATCATTCAAAAACCCATCTATATGTTTTTGTCTAATCAAATTATTATTAGTTTTTGGAATTCATATTCGAATAGTCTTTTTATCATAATTTGATTTGCTACTTGCTGGTTTATGAAATTTAGAATAAAGTGTAGCATATTTGTGCTGAACTTTTAGTTTATTTGATTTTATAAATCCTAACCATTTTTATTGCTAGGGGGTTTTGAAGTACTAATCAAGTGAGATAGATTCTCTTTTCCTTTGTTAAATTTAGAAATGTTTGTAGATAAATCGTTTACTTTCTATTCTAATGATTATTTATCTTCGTTTAACACTTTTACCTGATTTTCCAAATCAACGACAATTTTTCTTAATTTTACGTTATCCTTTGATAAAGTTGAATTTTCCTTTTCTAAAGTATGCACATTGTGATGTTTTTCAAAATATTAACAAATATTTTGAAATTTTGAAATTTCCTCTTCTAATATAATTTTCTCATCTTTTAGCATTTCATTTTCTAATTCAAGTCTGGTCATTTTTCCCGAACATTCTTTATGAGTTTTTTTAAGGTTTTTACATTTATTATCTAGTTTCCAAGCTATTTCTATGACGTCGTCAAAAGATAAATTTGAAATTACCTCATCTTTAGTTGCCATGAAGTAGACATTGACTTGTTCTTCATCACTATCACTGTTACCGTCACTGTCACTTGAGTAATCGTTCGAAGTTACTTGAAATGCAAGCTTCTTTTTCGAGAATTTCTCATATTTGTTGTTCTTGTTGAAGCTTTTCTTATCTTTGTTTAATTCTGGACAATCCTTTTTCATATGACCAAATCGATTGCACCCATAGCATTTAAATGACGAAGCATCGTTGGAGTTGCTTGGTTTTTGCTTTTGCACCATTTTATTGAATTTTTTGAACTTGTTGTAGTTTTTAGCAAAGAAAACTACATCTTCTTCATCCAAGTCTGAGTCGCCATCATTATTTACCTAAAAAGCAATACTTCGTTTTTCTAGGGTTGTATCTTTTCTAGCTTGCAAATTTTCTTTATATGACATTAAATTTCTAATTAACGCTTCTACTTTGAGTGTAGAGAGGTCATTGGCTTCTTCCATAGCTAATACTTTTCTTTCCAATTCACTGGTTAGTGCATTTACAATATGTGTAATTAAATCAAAATCAGTAAATAAAACTCCTAATGCCATAAGATCGTGTTGTATAGTTTGAAATCTAGAGTACATTGCTACGATGCTTTCATTAGTTTTCATTTTAAATGATTGAAATTGATTTGTCAACAAACTTATCTTAGTTTGCTTTACTTTGGTGGTTCCTTCATGTGTGACTTGTAGCATGTGCCATATATCATAAGCCGTTTTGCACATCATAATTCTAGAAAATTCATTCGTATTTAATGCACAATATAAAACATTCATAGCTTTTGCATTATTTGAAGCAACAATTTTCCGAGCATCTATCTAGGTACTAATTTTAGTAGTAGGTGCTACATACTGAGATTGAGTAGATAACCAAATGTCAAGACCGCTTGATTCCATAAAAAAATTCATACGTGTAGCCCAATACATATAATTAGAACCCATAAAAAATGGTGGACATGTAGTTGATTGTCCTTCTTGAAATGTGTTGTAACTCATATTGGCCATAGTACTCAAAAATGTGTTATGATTTTGAATACACCGCGCTCTGATACCAAATGAAAGAACTAGCAGATCGTGTATGGCTAATAAAGCAAGTACATATATACTAATTTATATTATGAAATAATAAAGAAGTAAGTAAATGTACACACCGAGATTTATACTGGTTCGGAGCACCTCTCCTACGTCCTGTCCCTAAGCACCTCTTAAGTATTTCTTTGGTAAATCCCTAGCTTGACCCGAAGGAATAGGCTTACAACTTAACCAATCTGAGCACCTCTCAATTTATTCTTTCCTTTTAAAAATACAATTCTTGCTTGACAATCTTGTGTTCATCTAACACTGATTTTGAGTTGATAGTACAATGTTTCCTATAATCTCCTTGAAGATTCGTAGTGAGTGCACAGTGATTATTGGAACAATAGCAAATGAATTAATAGAGTTGAAAGTATAAATGCTTAGAATAGCACAAGAGAGTAGAACCGATAGGAATCATAGTAGAAGGTATATTTCTAAGTATGAATTGTTGTGCTATTTATATATATTGAAGAGAAGCAATCAAGATTTGTCAATCTTCAAGAAATCCTTTTAGAAGTCACAACTCTTGAAGATGACCTTTCATAAAAAGAAGCCGTTACAGCATCTTAGTCTACTGAGCGAATACGTCAGTCTATTAAGTATAAACGTTTTAATTTTCGTTGTAAATATTTGAATTTTTTAAAATATAGTTTAACACAGTTTCTGTTGACTGTAATTGGGCTCATTCGACTGAGCTCAATCGACCGAAATCAATTTCAATCGACTGAACAGTGTAAGTTCAATTTTTATATAAACATTTTGTTATTTTCAAATTCTACTCTCTATGGTATGTTGATATCTATGTTTGTGTGGGTCTTTGTGTGCGTATATGAACTATCAAGTAGATTTCATAATTCAATCTAAGACCATATACATACTATTGATCTTAAAGCTTCATAGTTTTGACTTCTTTGACTTCTAGATGATTCTTCTTGCTTATTGCCTTGCATTTTGTCTTCTTGAATGACATCCTGATATCATGATATAATATATATGTGCAGTACATAGTTGTCATCATTAAAATGGAGAACTAATGTTTTAACAGTTGTAGCATATGTAATTAATTATCGTTTGAAATAATCGTATATGTTTATTGCATGGATATGGAATTGAATAGGATAAGTTATGCGATATTTTACCATTATTGCTATGAAGAAATTGTGTAGCTAATTTTATTTTTGTTGTGTTGATGGCATTGATTTTTCTGTTACTAATATAAAGTAGTTAGTATACATTTGAAGAGTTTGATGTTTATGCTACTAATATAGGGTAGTTATTACAATTTTGATAGTTTAAAAAATTGTGTTACTAATATGGAGTGGTTCGTACATATTTGGTGGATTTGTATTTACATTTGTGCTATTATTTTTGTGTTATTAGTGATGGTTGGCTTGTACATATTTTACGATATATATTGTTGATTTTTTATTTGACGGTTAGGGTTAATATTGAATAAGATTGAATTGTGTGGTGATTAATGGCTGACTACACGTGGTGGCATAGTAGAATATGATGTTTCTGCTTATGTTGGTCGCTTGGTTACTATTATTGTGCAATATAATGTAATAACAAGTATTTGATGCAATATAATAGCAGGAGATAGTTCAACATTTGCTTGATCCTACAAGAGTAAGTATGCATTCTTTTCTTATGCAATAACTTAAAGTTCCCTTGAGACCGGGATGTATGGGTTAGGAGACACGCAAACGTAGTTGATCACCTTTTCATTTTTATCATTTATGCATCTGTGTGTGTATGTATTTGTAAAGTTGCCGGTGGAAACGAAGGAGAGAAAAGAAGTCTAGATAAGGTCATAGTTATAGGTTGCTAACTCGATATATTTCTTTTGTATTATAATTAATTATTTATTGATTTAATAATGACCTATGTCTAGAAAGATAAGATGTTTTATTTGTTGTATTAAGCCTTGTATGTTATTTGTTATTAAGATAAATGTGTTCTGTTATGTAATTCTGTTATGAAATTTTCTCTATTTTGTTCATAATTTGAGATTTTAAATTGTATAACCAATGATCCACTGTATTTGGTACTGAAATTAGTGTTCAAGCATATTTTGATGGTGTTTATCACTAATATTAGATATTAAGAATTGGTGAGAGTCACATTTTGTATTAGAACTTAGGTTTAGTAATTACCTACGTTGTGGGTAAGTTCAAACCATTTAGTATACGCTATTTACATCTTAGGTTTGTTTAGAAATAGGATGAGATCGTGTCTTATTGGCGATTGTGTGTTTTGTGTGTATATGGATGTATTTGTAACTGCCATTACCTCACCTAATACGATGTTTATTCATGATAATTTTTGTGTAGGAAACAAATAAAGTAGTAATGAGATAGGATGATCATTTATAGTTGGATTGAGTGATGGTTTTGACATAAATGACATACGCGTGATGATAAATTGTGCAATTGAAACCTGACTTTAATAAATGAGCTTAATTCTGTGACGTTTTAATTTAAAAGTATTTGCTAAAGAGTTATATTTAAATATACATTTTTTGGTTTTAAAGATATTTTATTAGAAATGGAAACGTATGTTTTAGATTAAAAGTAGTTTATTGAAAATTTTACATGGGTAAAATTTAAACATTTAATTTGAGAAATAAGATATTTTTTATCATGATATTGTCATAAGGAAAATTATTAGTGTAAAATATTTCATCTAAAATAATTTTTTGAAAAGATTCAATTTGAAAGTCTTTGGAGAAATATTCTTGTAGAAAATAGTTTTCAAAATAGTTTTTAGTTTGAAAACATCATTTTAGAAAGTATATTGTGAAAGGTACTTTTATAAAAATATTTTGATTTAGAATTTTTTTGGTAAAAGTATCTTGCTAAGAATTTGCAAATAAATTCTTCTTTAAGAAGGGAGAAATGTTTTTTATTGAAGAATATTTTATAATAGATACTATAGGATTTGAGAAGTATTTATTCCAAAGATGTTTTATGGAAAAAATATTTTGATTGAAAAAATATTTTTATTTTATCTGGAAGAGTATTTTGAGAATATTTTATTGATGAAAATATTTGAAAATACTCTATGGAAATATTTTGATTCGAGATATGTCTTGTTAAGTAAAGTGTGTGAATAACATTTTTATTTACCAAAAATGTTTTATTCAAAGAATATTTTTGAGTTTGGAAGTCTTTTTGTTCGAGTGTTAATCTTGATTGCAAGCATTTTTACTTAATATACCTTTTGATGAATGGTGTTTTGGAAGGAAAACAATTTTGGGTAAAGAACTTTGGCTGGGAAAAACTGAAGATGGAAAATTATTTATTGGGAATATATTTGGAAAATATTATATACATAAAGAATGAGTTGTATGAAATCTAGTTTTTAAAATACTTTGGGAAATTATTTACCAAAATGAGAATAATTTGGTTCATAAATATATAGCTTGGAAAATAAAATATTTGATTTGAGAAACAAACTTTAGAGGTGTTTGAAAAAAAGTATTTTATTGGAAATATGTTATATTTTTGGGAATTTCTTATTGAAAAACATTTGAGAAATATGAGACTAGACCGAGAGGCATGAGGTGTGTGACAACTGGATGATATGACTTTTAAGTTTGTCTAACTTCCATTATAATGATGTAATCTTTATGTCAATTATGCATGACGTTTCCAAATGGGTTGTAGGGATTTCTAGTTATTCCCTTCTAGATAGAGAGTTAGGTTATGGTGTAATGGATTCCTATTTCAACGTATGAGATAAGAGCCATTTTACTTTAGTTGTATTTGTTTGCATTGATTGAATTGAATGCATGGCTCTTATGGTTGTTAAGTGACTAGTAATGTTAGGAAAATTGTACTACTTTGTTTGACTAGGTTTTTTTTATAGCCCATGGCATGTTTGTTTGAATAAATTTCTTCTATATTCCTTCTAAAGTCTTTGATTTCTTATTTAGCTATGGTTTCATTTATTTGTTTGTTTGTTTGTTTGCCTTGTTGTGATTGTTTCTCTTGTATGCTAGGTTGTACTATCTGTTAGGTATGGTAATTGTGTGATGGGGGTAGTTATCCAATGTTCGCTTTTAATGGGTTGTACATTGAATAAAATAATAGGGTGTTAAGGAACATATTTTATTTAATCATAGTGGGATGACATAGTTTCCAAAGATGAGGAATACTAGTTATGTGGATTGACTAAGAGATGTGACGATGTTCCTTGAGGATGAGTAATCAAGTAATAGTGATAAAAGAGTTTTTGGTAACTAAAGGGAGTGGGTACCACTGAGGAATCTAAGCGATGGGTGGGAGGTTCATTACATCTTTGCTAAAATTTGGAGTTTAACATATGTATACTTTTATAAGAAAAAACTATTTTTATACAACTAATTACCAGCTTCCATAAGTTTTTCAATTTCAACAAAGATTTCTATTTTTATTTTTGAAGAAGTTGTTTGAATTTTTATAAAATGGTGTTTCCTTAAAATTATTTTAGGTTAATTCTAAAGAAAAAATGATAATATTTTGAATAAGAGAAATTTCAATCTGAAGAGAACATGGAAGCTTTGTTTTGAAGATGAAAATATTTTGGTATAAATGTTTTGATTTGAGGATGTGTTAGAACTCTCATCACTAGCGATAATTATCTAGCAGGCCCCTCTTTTATATCTTGGGCAAGTCATCCCTGTCATCAAATGAAGAAGTCACTATAAGAAGATTATTGAATCATATTTTTGACTTGATCTGGAGGTTGGAACAAGATGGGTTCCGATGTGGATATGCATGCCAAGGGATCATTGATGACCAAAGACTTTGATGTATGCTCGTATGGAACGGGTAGGTTGGGATGCTCACCATGGATTGTTTGAGTGCATCCGCCCAAGACAATTTGAATGTGTCTTCATCCTAGCCTTTTGAACGGCATGGATTTGAACATATATGCAACATCCCTTACTCCGAGACTCGAAAATAGACACCGATGATGCTGCAATTTTCATCAAAATCATTTTCCAACAACAAAATGAGTTTAATATTATTTTGCATAACATAAGTAAACAATGCAGCTAATAGATTTTTCATTACATCAATTTGAATTACATAATTCATTACATTATTTTATCCCAAATTGCTGTCTATATAAGGGTAAATTTCAATAAAATATAGATAATGTAGTATTTTGTCCGACATATAAAGATGCCAACACAACACATAACCAGTTTTATATTCTGGTTTTACACAGCGGAATTTAAAGTAACTTTTATTAAATAGCATGCCTTCTTCGTCTTCGAAATCTTTGTCTATCCTTCAAAAGATATTTGTCTAATTCATAAACTCGTCCTACTTGAATGAGTACCTGTGAATTTATGGGAAATAATAAAAATATGGGTCAAACATAAAGCCTGGCATGAGTAAAATGTTTACCCTAGTCATCCATGGTGAGCCACACCGCTAACACGAAATGGGTTTTCCTCTCACTTTATCATCGCACCCATATACATTATATCATATAAACAAGCAAAATCGTTAACTTATCACAAGTATGAGATTTCTTTCATACGAGCACGACTAACTTCTATAGTCTTATTTTAAGTTGCCACGTAGGCCTAACCTTACTTGTTCAATTTCTCATTCTTAAAATTTATAGGTTATTCATAAGCGTTTCATCCTTAAATTATCATGAGCAGACAATTAGTTTCCATATAGGCCTTACAACATTATTTCCAATTTTTGTTGTAGATAGAGAATTGGATGCTATACAAGGCTTACTCCCACGTTCTCGCATAAGTTCGTGAATAGACACTGGTTTTCCATACATGGCTTCTATCAACGATACCAAATATGAGTTTGACACTTGGTAGCCACATGGTCCTTCCTTCATACAATGTAAATTTAGACATATGATCGCCACTAAGGGCTTATATTACACATCATCGAATAAGAAGTTGGAGTTATACATCTTATTACCACAAAAGCCTTCCATTTGCATTTATATTCTTGCAAATGGGTCCATACATCATCACATAACTTAGTTAGCTTAAACCCCTTTTCATCCTTTAATTAATTCATTCTTTATTAATTTATCATCTCCTAAGTCCATTTCATACTTTGGATTAACCATTACTTTGCACTTAGCCTTCATCACTTATTTAGTTTATTAATTCAACTAGCTTTACTAGGTCATCCCAAGTTAAATCTCCTGGACATCTCATGTTTAACATAGTCATCGTGTACCAAAAATAGCTTTCGAAAGTAAAAATGTGACTATCGAAGGTTGATAAAATTTAGCTTTCGAGCCCTAATACTTTCTTGTATAAAGAGAATGTGGCTATAAAGCCTTATTAATAGTTCTTCGTGAGTTAAGATGTTATGGTTATCGAATTGAAATTATGGTTATCGAGCCTTTCAAATAGCTTTTATGAGTTGACTCCCCTATGGCCTTTGTGCCTTACCAGTACATAGCCATCACATGTTATCTTTCTCTGAAACCATCATGTATTAACTTCCCAAAGGCCATCGTGTATTATCTGTCCCAAGGCTATATTGTCTTATTTTTCCCAGGGTCATCATGTATTGACTATGCTAGTCTTTGTTGGTTAATATCCTTCCCTAAGCCTTTGCATATTATACTAGTCATCGTGGGTTAATAGATAGGCTATTGTGGGGGTAAAATGGCATAGTTGTAACTATACTGAAAACCGTTTCCTTGCTTTATTAAGTAATCTCTTTAAACCAAATCTCATATATTGTCGAATTCCTATTGGCTAACATTTCTTTTTATAGTTTGCTTTCCAAAAATGCGCTAATAATATCTTCCAATAATTAATTGATTATCATTAATTACTTACCCTTTCCCTTAGTCAATTAATTCATATAAAATCGAAAATTGATGGGAAAAATCCTAAAAATTCATCAGAAATCATTTTACCTTTCCAAAATTTCATGTCAAATTAATTAATTTTATTATTTTAATAATTAATTTAACAAAAATTAATTATTTTCTCAACTTAGAAAATTCACAAAAATTCGAATTATATTTCAAAATTTGTAAAATTCAAAAGTTATCTTTATTTCATGATTATAAACTTCATATTTTAATTTCGAGTTATTTCACTTGGATTAATTCATATGTTACCCTAATACATGAACAAATTTACTTCATTCAAATTTCTAAACACATCTAAATAGTATTTAATCATTTAAGCACGTTTAACCTCACCAAAACATTCATATAAAGATCAAATCCTAACCCAATAGGTTAGGATAGGTTTTAGAGAAAGATTTACTCACCTTTGCTTAAGAAACCTGTTTAATCTTCCTTGTTCCTTAAAGATGGAAGCTTGATCTTCTAGCCTTTAATTTTCCATCTCTCTTGCTTTGTTTTCTTTTGTTTTGTTTTATGGAATAGTGAGAGAATGAATGAGAGTGGAGCGGTTAGGGGTTAGTAATTTGGGCTTTGAGCTAAGTCTCATTTCTAGCCTAATTTTAGTATATCCCTAACTCCAATTCCATCATTCATTCACCCTATTTTAGTTAGCTTTTACTATGTTGAATTTGATTTATTACTTAGTTAATTTATTCATTTTTCCATATTTTGGTACTCCCCAAAGTATGGGATGTTACAGTCTCCTCTCTTTATAAGAATTTCATCCTCGAAATTTAGATAAGGAGGGATAAAGATCAGTATTATCAAAACAATGTACACATAGTATAATAATTATACTAGTTCCCCACTAATGTAAATCATCGTCGTTCATCAATCATTATGTATTAGTATCTTTGCTAACATATACAAACAAGACTTCACATTATCATACTAGCGTCTCTACCAGTCTAAGCATCAAAATATACATATCTCAATCATACATGTCAGACCAAATCTGGGAAATTATTTCTAATCATATCCTTTACCTCCTAAGTACAATCATCTACATCGTCAATACACTGGACACGAACAAGTTTAATAATCTTGTTCCTGATCCCTTTCGTATCCTAGCCTACTATTTCCTTTGGACTTCTCACATAAGTCACATATGGTTCTATAGATAGTTCCTTAACTGCCTCGGTTCCATCACCAAATCCAGGTAGTGCACACATTTCTTCGAATGTGAAAAGCATTATGCGCACCTGTTAAGCTACTTGGTAGCTCGATATGGTTGACGAGTTTACCAATCCTCTCGATCACTGGAAATGGTCCCACATATCAAGGTGCCAAATTTCCCGCCTTCCCAAAGTGCATAACTCATCGGAGAAACCTTCGCAAATACATGATCACCTACTGCAAACATAAGCTCTTTCCTTTGCTTATTGGCATAACTCTTCTGCCTCATTTGGGCAGCCATTATTCTGGTGCAAATCAATTCTACCTTCTCAATAGCATCTCTTGCCAAATTGGACCCTAACATAAGTCCATCTCCTATGTCGAACCGACAAACTGGTGACTTACACGGTCCACCATAAAGTGCCTCAAACGGTGTGATCCTGATACTCTTCTGGTAACTGTTATTATAGGAAAATCTATCAAATGTAGATGATCTTCCTAAGATTCTTCGAAATCCAAAACACATGCTCTCAGCAAATCTTCAAGTACACGATTCACTCTCTATTTGACCATTAATCTATGGGTGGAAAGCCGTGCTCAAGTTCAACTCTGTATCTAATGCACTCTACAAACTTCTCCAGAACTCACTGGTAATTAATAGATCTTTATCACTTATGATACTACTCGGTATCCCATGTAGCCTTGCTATATTCTTCATATATAGCTTTGCTAGATAGTCGCCATTCTTGTTGACTTTACTAGAATAAAATGGGCACTTTTAGTCAATCTAATGACTATTATCCATATGCTATCATTTCTTGCCTTCAACCTAGGCAATCCACCAATAAAATCCATAAATACCGCATCCCACTTCCAAGTCGGTACTTCCACATGTTGAAGTAAACCGCAAGGCTACTGATGCTCATCCTTCACTCCCAAATAGGTTAAACATCTCTTCACACATCCACCAATATCTCTCTTCATACCTCCGTAAAAGAATTCTCTCTTCATATCAGGATACATCTTCGTGCCCCCGAGATGAGGAGTAAACTTAGATTGATGACTTTGTTCCAAGGCTTCCTTCTGAAGGTCTCCTACATCTGAAACACATAGTCTTCCATTCTTTCTAAGTCATCCCTTTAAGTCTATCTCAAATACTTTCAGATCACCCACATGTGCCCCCATCTCTAATTCCTAGCTCTTTCTGTAATTACTAGGTCCTCCTTTTTGCCATGAACAATCTTATTTACAAGTGTTGGACATACCTCCAAATTTGTAGCGACCCTGAAATTCGAACACTTTGTCTTCGAATATCGATACATTTTGAGATATGTTTAAGTGTTATAAATATGATTTTATTACCTCGTTTAACATCATTCAATTAATAAATAATGTTAAGAAACTTGTTTTTGGATAGTGTTACAAAAATATGTTCTTTAAAGAAAAATCGATAGTGACCGAAAATCGGTTTTTCGATAAACAGCCTTTCGATCGATATAAGTTGTTCGAACTATCGTGCATTTAACTAATAGTCAAATGAATGCATTAGTAACTAACTGACACACTTAACTAATGAGAAGGATATAAGAGTAATTAGCCATAAAGGAGAAGTGACATAAAGGAGAAGTGACATAAAGTTATCATGATAAGAAGCAATTAATGCATTAGAATTTTGAAGGATTTTTGGTCTTTTCCCATTTACATTCCTAAGCATTGAGCTAAAATTTCAACAACATCATCATCTTCTTCTTCTTAACTTTCTAAAGCAAATAGTTTGCAAATCATCTTCAAATCACCTCAAACTTTAAGTAAAGCCTTGCCACCACATAACATCACCTTCTACCTAGTTAGGTTGTGAAAAGGCAAAGCCAAACTCCCTCCACACCCTTAGCGTGTGAGCATTAGGAGGCTAGAGGAGGCAAAGGAGCAGTGTAAAGCAAGGAAAGGATGGAGAGAAAGGAGTTTGCTAGCTTGGGTTTGAACTTGAGTGCTTAAGCTTGGCTGTTTGTTGAGTTTAAGGTGAGCTAACTCACCACTTGGATTAATAGTATAACTCATATATGATTATATTTTGTTGTATTAAAGTTGTTTTAATTGTTAACTGACATATGTTGAAAACAGTTATTTTGATTCTTGATTTGAAAACAAGAGGCACATATGATCCAATATGGACTTGAATGGACTTATATGACATATTCTAGGCCTTGAACAAAGCACATAGGTTGTAGTTGAACATAGTTGAGATATGACTCGGATTTGAAAGTGCCTTATAGCGATGGTCAATATAGATGCAGTTAGGAATTATCCTGTTTTTGACAATTGTTATGGAACTTTGTAGAGAGATCCATAGAGATTTCTTGCCATATTTACAATATTTTATACGTATGTTTGTTGTTATTAAAAGCTTGAATAGTCAAAAGTTAAGTAAAATCTCGAAAACGGCCAAAACATCACTATTGCAAAACCGCCCCATTTAACCTTGATTTTTGAACTTCAATTGTTTCAAAATGGACTTTAAGTTCAAGCGATTTGTTTCATTCTTTTAAAAAGTATTGCCCAACTATTTTTAGAGTATTTTAAAAGTAGTTTGAGATATTTATGAATTTTTAAGAATTAGTTATCAATTTTTAAAGAAGGAAATTTTAGAATAAAAAATGTTCTTTTTCCAAGTTTTGTTGATTTTTCAAACTTTTTATTTTTAAGTATATTTTGGATAAATATTTTAAAACTTATTATTAGTATTTCCATGTATTTTAAATTTATGTAAAAAGGGGTTAGAATTGCTAAATGGCAAAATGGTTGATTGTTCAAATTACTTATTAGAGAAGTAATTGACTATTCTTAACACTAATAAGCCGACAAAGTTATCTTATCTATTTGTGAGAGTTAAGATTGATGTCCAGTAGGGATGGAGTAATAGAGCTCTAACCTACCGGGTTTCCCTCATAACCAAGGAAAAGGTAAGTGGAAAAAGTCAGAAACGGGTTAATCGTGTTGATTTCTTATTGTTTATGGAAATCATTAATACTATACTTAACATTAAAAGCTATAATGACCCTAATTCTGACTAACATTATTTAGGACATTTAATTAAATAAATTAAATGAAATAATGTTGACTATTAAGGGATTGAGATTTGTTAATCAATCAAGAATGATGTGCCTTAATGAATGAATAAACAAAAGAAAATTAAAAAGAAGTAAGTAGGAGGAATATGATAAGAGCAAAATAGGAATAGTCTTCATTCTTATACCCTAAACCCTTCTTAAATTTATTTCTTATTCATTTTCAACATTCTTAAACAAAACCAAAACACTTATAAGCTCATTCGGCCACCATTAAGAAGAATTAAGAGAAGATAAGCTAGAAATCAAGTAGAAAGCTTGAAGAAATTAAGCAAAGAGCAAATCTCAACCTTCTTAACATCAAATTAAGAGGCACAATTTGATTTACATCTCACTTTTGTTCATAATTTCAGTTTCAAGGTTTAACTTGAATTACTTTTGCAAAGAATATGCCATGTTATGTTGTTTGAATGGATATTTATGTGTTTGTTGGTGATTTGTGGTGTTTCATATAGATTTTATGGTAAGTTTTTTTTGAGAGAAATGTGTGATCCTCTAAAGTAGAGGAGAGCACACATGTACATACATACATACATACATACATATATATATATATATAACACTAATAACAAGAGAGCTGCCAAAATGCCTGGTAGCTCACAAATCATAATACAAAAAACAAAGAAAAACAAACTCAGGGAACTTCTTGAATGAGCTCCGGCAAGGCCACTACCCAGTACACCTCAATATCAAATCTTCGGCAAGGCCAACGCCCGATAATGAGGTGTTAGAAGAACCCAAATGAGATCAACAAAAGATCTACAAACAGCTCCACCAAAGAAAGGATTCCTCACTGCAAATGCTGATGAATAAAAAAGAAGGCTTCACTACATATGCGGATGATCCAGAATGAACGTCTCTCTACAAACTCGGATGATCCATTATGTGACCAAGTGCACAAATGAGATCTATAAGTAGCTCCACCATAGAAAGAATGCCTCACTGCAAACGCAGATGATCCAGAAAGAATGCCCCACCGCCAACGAGGAAGATTTGTAATGAACGCCTCACTGCAATCCTGGCGACAACAATCCTGAAAACCTGCAAATAGCAATCTAGCACCATATCCGGCCTAAATCTGTATCTGAAGATGGTACTAAAAAAATATAAGAATAATACATATATATGTATATAAATGAAATTTATATACATATATATGTATTAATAAAGTAAAAGTAATAAAACTAAAGCTAAAATTATAAGACAGAAAAGAAACTAAAATAAGAGACAGACTAATAAAGGATCCAAGCTCATAATGCAACATCTTAACCAACTCTAAAGATGTGAAATAGTGATTTCGAAATCAAAAAGGAAAAACATTAACAAAATACAAAATTAAAAACCTCTAAACTATAAAATCTAAAAACTTATCCTTATGCTCCTTTAATCAAAAGAACATTATGATAATCAGTAAAATCATCATTCAAATTCGAGAAAATGTTAATGCTATAATTATTAATGTTAAATTTTTTTTTTGTTTAAATAGCTTAATGCTATTTCTAACCTTATTAAGATATTCTTTGAAATGATTATTTTTAATTAATCTATATTTAGGATTTGAGATCCAATTAAAACAAAATGATGATACTATGAATATCAATCTATTAATATGATGATTATTATTATTATTAAAAAGTCTTTGGTTTCTCTCAAACCAAATATACCAACATATTATAATGAATAAAGTATCTAGTTAAAATCTATTTTCCTTTTTATACTTAAATCTAAAATTATTCCAATAATAATCACAATCAGTAACTTTAGTTGTAAGAATAAAGTTAAAGATTTTGAGAGTATTATTAAGGATGTAGTAAGCATTCATACAATCATAATACACATGATTAATATCTTCAAAATACAATTTACAAAAAGTACATTTATTATCCGTTTCCATATTTTTTATTTTTTAAAATTCAATAGTATTTAGTTTCCCATGCATGAATAACCACATATGAATCTTAGCCTTAGGAGGAGCGTTTTTGATATATGGTAAATTTTAGATTGGAAAACCTATTAAATGACATCCAAATGACTTGCGTTTTTGATATATGGTCGAAAACATTATTTTAGAAGTGGGTTTCATGTTTCATAATATTTTAAGCAATTGTGGGTCTATTATGAATTTTCTATGACAAAAAATAGCTAATATTGGGTTTAAGTTAATTATGGCAAATATATATTGATTTTGGGTCTGAAATTTAAATATGATAGAAAACCTATTAGAAATGAAGTATGGTCATTTTTGGAGAATTTTCCTAAGTACTTTACTATGATTATAAAATTATTTACGCTAAGGGACTTAAATGCTTTATATGTTTTATCAAGGAGAAGGGCTTATTTGTTAAATGTTTTTAATTGCTAATTTCTAAATTTGGCAGCACTTTTAGGAAAAAAATATTTTTGAACAGGAATTAGCAACCAATTACATGTTGACAAATAAGGCAAGTAGGTGAAAAGAATTTCCTTTAAAGGCTAAAAACTAGTTTTACTTAGATTTAATGCTTCGCCACTTCCATCTGGTGCTTTTGACACCATACCTTCGCTAGAGGACCTATTCAAAACCAATGCACATGGCATCAAACAATTGATATGTAGTGAATTAGAGAAAGGCGGAAGGTACAGTGTCGAAACCTTGCTTTCGAAGGGGTAGAAGCTGCTCTTATTAAATTTAAGTTACTTCTGTTTATAAACGATGCTTTCAAAGGGGTTGTATTAGCTTGCAAATCAATCAACTTGCCTTCATTTTAGAAATGAGCCTTCGAAAGAGTTGCTGCCTTTTGTTTTAAAAGAAGCTTTCAAAAGGATAGCCGCTTTGAACCTATTCGAAACCCATGCTGCCTCATTCTTACCTTTCGAACTAGTTAAGACCGCTTTTCTATATAGCCTTAAAACAATGGTTTCGAAATGGTGCTTTCGCCTTCTTGCTTTGAAGCAGCCATCTCAATGCTTTCGAAAGGGGTCCTGTAGCTATTTTTTTAAATGGTTTCGGAGGCAATGGTTTTGAAAGGGTGGGTTTTGAAACTATCCTCTTTCTTTTACTTGGGTTAAATGCTTTCCAGAGCAATGCTTTCGCCTTTGTTCTTTATGACCCTATAATTATATTATGTGTTAAACCCAATAGTTTTGAAAGGAATAGTTTGAATGGCTTTGAAGCTATGTTTCCACAAACTCTTGCTTGAACCCAATACTTTCGAAAGGTACGTTTTAAGTAAAGGATTCCAATTCTTTCGAAAGGTATGCCTTGAGTATTTAAAAGGTTTATTTTTGAGTGTTTTGAAAGGGTTGTTTAAAATGGTTTCAAAAGAGGATGTCTAAGGTGCAAGTGATGATTTTGAAGGACATATTTTCAATACATTCGAAGGGTATTGTTTTGGGCCTTATAGTGTAAAGTTTTCTAAGTTAAAAAGGGTTTTAACTTATTTTAAAGGGAAAGATAATCCCATTGATTAGATTTCATCAATGTTGTTTTGTGTAAAGAATATATCATGGAATAAGTTTTTTAAGTAAAGCAAAGTATATGATTTCCTTAATTTATAAATACATTATTTCAGGGGTAAATAATTTGTAAAGATTATTTATAAGGAAATGAAATTTTAATAGGGTAGTTAATCTTAAGTTTAAATTAGGAAGTGAAATAGGAAAATGGTAGTTGACCCTAAGTTAATGACTCAGATGTTAGAAGACTAGATGGGACTGGTGTAGGATCGCGCCTTATACATTAGCTATTAGCACCTAGTTAAATAAGTCCAAAATTCCAGTGTGTAGGGTTTTGTCACATATGGGACTAAAATAATGTTACACACAGAAAGGAATATACAGAGTAAAGATAGGTTATTGGTAAGCTTGCAAAACCATTAAGATCAATTGACCCTAGAAGAAGATTATTAAGGGCAAATAGCCTTGTATTGTGTCTAACAGAAGTTAGATTACTGTTTATGTCTGGTAGGCCCGAGTCAGCCAATGCTTAATAATTAGCCAGATAAAACTATGGTGTGGAAAGATAGTCCATTGATTCCTATTTATTATGCATATATGTTTTTGCTATTATTGTTATAATCAGTTTGATTGCAGGATTCAGATTTGCAAAAGATATGCTTTTAAAAAGGATATTAGTGAGGGGAAACCCGTTCCGCTAAGCGGCGTAGTCTAACTTAATATCAGTAAATCAAGACGTAATAGTATTATTAACACCAGGCTTTATGTCTGAATCGAAATTTATATTTTCCCCTTAAACTCTCGATTGCCTAAAATTTTAATTTGAGTAGGCTGAGGGTTAAGGTTTTTCAGGTTTAGTAAGTTGGACGAATAAGCTTCTGAAGACGTGCAGAAGGCAAAGTTAGCTATGTAGGAGCTATTTGGTTTTATTTCCACTATGATGTATTTATGACTGATTTGTCTATCTAGTACTTTAATCATCCAAGGGGACATCTTCATATGTCGCTCTTGTTGTAATTCGTAATAATTATATTTGATCAGAACCTAGGAAACATTTTTGGATTATGTAACTGAATATGAAATATGGATTTGAAATATAATCAGAATGTTGATTTTGAAATCAGTGTTGACTTTATTTCATATTCATGTGCTTCTTATATTATGGATACCATTAACATTACCATATTTTGTTACCGGAAGTTAATAATATGGATGACTGCAACATCCGTAGCGCTTAACTAGGCCTCAAGGTAGGGGATGTTACAAAAGTCGATGAGGAAGATTTATCTATTTATGAGATTCAAGACAAGGTTGACTAGGTAAGGCTAGGAGCAACTAGTGCCCAAACTTACCTGGCTTTGCTCTTGGGCGAGAAATAGTTAAGTTTGGAATGTCGGAAATGAGTTAAGCGTATGAATCGTGATTTGTGTAATCAATTGTTTTGACTAGATAATCAATTAGTCAATTATCAAACTTGACCTAATATTAACTTAGGAAGTTATCGAAATGCTTCAGGATTTTATACCAATAAGAACCCCCGGGGAGGGGTATTGTTA
This sequence comes from Allium fistulosum, assembly GCA_030737815.1. Lineage (NCBI taxonomy): Eukaryota > Viridiplantae > Streptophyta > Magnoliopsida > Asparagales > Amaryllidaceae > Allium > Allium fistulosum. Next base: position 813,037,956 of record CM060904.1, read on the forward strand.
TGAAATGTCTCTAGCTTTTGCTTACTTCTAAAAGAACTGGAATTGAGTTTACCGAAAATTCACCGATTGGCTTTGAGGAGTCCGGGATTGGTAAGTGTTCTACTTACCAAATACTACTTTAGAACTAGTATGCAAGTTCTATGTTTTGAAAGCCATTGAAGAAAGGTTTCTATGTCGAGATTCAAGATCCGTTTGAGATGCTCAAACACATGTAGTTGTTCGTGATCTATTCAAGATGTAGAAATCCATGTGTGGTTTCGACATCTGTTCAAGATGTGAGGATCCAATCTAGGATTCGTGTTCTATTCTAGTGATGAAGACTCATGTGGAAGATGCCGAATGTGACATCGACATTGAAAATGGTTAAAAACAAAGTAGAAGCATAACTTAGGGTATTGCTAACCCACGATAGGGTATTATCAACTCTAGATCTAGAGTATGCTTATGGATATATGGGTACTGGGAGTTGATGATATTCGAGATCACATGTTTAGACGTGGACCGGCTATGTTTACCTTAATGGCATATTTTATTTAGAGATATATGATGCTTTGATGTAGTTTCTAACCATTGTGCAGGAGTTTAGATTTCTGCTTGACCGGAGGAATCTCCATGGAAAACTCATTAAGTGAATATACCTTAACGGTTTTGAGTGTAACATAATATGCTATATTGTGACCAATGTAAGCATCAAAGCTATTTGATATTATTATATCCTACACCATAGACATTTTCTATCATATCACTATATTCAAATTAATGAATGGTTGGTTTCTTTCGAGGGGATAATCGTTACAGGAATCTGTACGGTCTCAATAGTTACTGTTATATGTTGTAAGTATTTTGAGTTTTCTCATACCAAACTTATGTTTGATACTTGGTTTTTGTTTTCCCTAAATTCCTCATGTACTCTTTCAAGTAGATTGAGTATCAGTTTTTACCTTGGACGCTTCAGAGTATAGAAGACGAGATGGAGACTTCCATTATCTATTTATTTCTATTTCTATATCTGTTGTATCATATTAGCTATGTACATATATCAGCTTTGTGAGGACATGTAGTTATATATGTCCAGGCTGGTGATAGTACTTAGGTTTTGTAACTCTAAAAATCTTGTATTCAAAGTAACCCTTTGTACTGTTCTTTTGGTATTATAAATTATCGTTCCACTGTGAGATTTTGATATTATGTTCTTTTCTTGTTTTATTCATTTTCTTTTATTTTACTCTAACTTTCTATATTTCCGGCACTTGGGTGCTACGCATACGAATACTGTGGATGTATTAGTGTCGACATTCGAGGGTCGAAATGTCGGGTCATTACATTTGGTATCAGAGCACAAGGTTGAGCGAACACCTTGGTTTTGTTTGGTATGGCTCATTGGAGATAAGGTAAGCAACACCTTAGAATGAGTGTATAAGAGAGAGAGCGTATTTGTATTTTCTATAAACCTATACCCCTTTTTCAGCTTTCCTTAGGAATAATCTCTTTCTTTGAATAACTCTATCCTTTCATATCCTAAATATATTCTGCTATGTTCAGGTAATGCATCATGAGTACTAGAGCCGCCAATTCTCGAGGAGGTAGAGGTAGAGGTGGTCGGGATAGTACCGTCACCAATGGTGGAGCAAGCAATAGGGAATGTTGCTCCGGTCAGAGAACCAAGGGTGGATATTGTAGAGGAGATCGTGCAAGTCAGGTCTTAGTTGAATTTTTCTTTGCTCTACTGTGATTACGTGAGGCTAGGAGGTTAAGTGGTACATAGACGATCATAGAAGTCTAGACTAGGATTAATTTATGTGACCGTATATTTGGGGATATGGAGTTAGATGATGCGATAAAGTGTCGGTTGGCATCACGACATCTGACAGATGCGGCCATGTATTGGTAGAGTTCTATCACTACTGATGTCCAAGAGAACGACTTCTCTTGAGCCCAATTTAAAGAGGGTTTTGAGATGAAGTTTGTCCGTGAAGCCGAGAAGACTTTGTTTTTTGGAGCTTCCTCGACTTAAAGTAGGGGGCCTGATAGTGGTGGAATGTGATAACTGATTTACTGCCTTGTCTCGATTTGGGCCTGGTTTAGTAGATACGCCTTTGAAGAGGAATAAGATGTTCGTTACAGGGATGCGCCTGGAGTTCAAAGGTAATATGACTAATCACATCTTGGGGTCTTATGTGAATCTAGTGAAGATGGGGTTGAGGTTTGAGAGCTTAGCTCCGAAGTCGTCCATTGCTGCACCAACTAGAAACAACATGCGTAAGTATCAGTCTCCTAGAGATATTTCTGGTCTCGCTTGTTATATGTGTGGGAGGAAGGGACATCTTGTTCGGAACTGTACATCGGTTGGAGGAGGGTAGGTGACAAAGGCACCGCTATTGAGGGCACCTATTGCTAAGGAACCAAAGCCAGAGCCACAGACTACCAACCATAGTTTACACCAAGGAGCTGCTCTAACTGCCATAAGCTCGATAATGTAGTTAAGGATTGTCTGATGCTTCGTAAGAGGAAGCGGCTTAGAGCTTTTGCTCTCGCTTCAACACCTTCCACTTCCGCCGTAGCAAAGGGGAGGCAAGATTTGGAAGGTATTATATCTATTTTTGGCATTCCAATTCGTGTATTATTTGATGCAGGTACTTCTCTTAGTTTCATATCTCGTACTCTTGTAGATAGATTGAAATTTAATCCAGTTATGGCTTTGATTCTATTTGTGTGTCGAATCCTTTTGGGGGTTCGGTCAGTATTAGCATAATCTATTTAGGAGTCCCGATTTCTTATTTTAATCAACCCTTTCCATATGATTTATATGTCTTGGGATTCATGGGGTTTGATATTTTGCTTGGAATAGATTGGTTATCTCAAAATCATGGAGTCCTAGATTGTGTTAAACAGAGTGTATCATTCAAAATGGAGGAAGGGAAGGTCTAGGTAATATCTTATGAAGAGCCTAATGCACTTATGACTAGTTTCCTTTATTCCTTTGATGTGGCAGAGGAAGGGTTGGGTTTTGTCCGTATTGTTTGGGAATTTGTAGATTTTCTCAGAGAGGTTTCAGGTTTACCACCCCATAAGGAGATATAATTTCGCATTGATTTAGTGAAGGACGCTAAAAATATTGTATTACCAGTTCGCAGACTTGCATCGAAGGAGAAATTGGAGCTAACAAATCAGGTTAGTGATTTGTTGCAGAAGGGCTTGATCCGACCTAGTCGTTCGAGTTAGGGGGTGCCTGTCATCTTTCCTATGAAGGTGGATGGTTCCTCAAGATTATGTGTAGGTTATCGCGAGCTCAGTAAGCAGACTGTTAGGAATAAGTATCTTTTGCCTAGGACAGATGACTTGTTCGATCAGCTACATGGAGCTCGAGTATTTTCTCAACTAGACCTTGCTACAGGGTTTCATTAGTTGAGGGTGGCGGAGGAGAGTGTACCCTTAACCGCTTTTAGATTGGACTAGTTTTATAAGTGGTTAGTTATGTCATTCAACCTAACTAATGCTCCAGCATATTTCGTAGACTTAATGAATCGAGTTTTCCGAAATGTGTTGAATAAGTTTGTCCTTGTTTTTATCGATGATACTCTGGTCTAATCCAAGACTAAGGAGAAACATTCGCACCATCTAAGGATTGTTCTAGGAACACTAAGAGAGCATATGTTAAAGGCTAAGTTCTCAAAATGTCATTTTCAGCATTCAGAAGTTTGGTTTTTAGGTCATGTTGTTTCGGTAAAGGGTATCGCTGTTGATCCCGCTATGGTTATAGCCGTTTAGGACTGGAAGAGGCCGGAAAGTGCAATGATATTAGAAGCTTTTTAGGTCTAGCAGGTTAGTACAGGAAATTCATATAGGATTTCTCAAAGATTGCCTCTCGCTTAACGAATTTGATGAAGAAAGATGTCAAATTTGTATGGACGGATAAATGCGAGCAAGCATTCTTAAAGCTAAAGGAAAAGTTGACTAGTTCTCATGTTTTTACTGTGCCAAATGGAGGTGAAGGTTTGAAACACCCCATACCCCTAAGTATCCCTAAAAAGGGCACACTAAAGAATGTGGTGTGTTATAGGTATAGCTAGAGCATCACAGAAACTAAGATTCACAACACAAATAAGTAAAAACAAGGGAAAACATTTAAATAATAACTTATCATTCAGAATTAAAGTTCATTTCAAAATAAGTCATAAAAACATAACATGTCTCAAAAATCTCTCTTGTCTCATGAAAATGCATCTCAGTCTCACAAAATCAGAGTATAAAAATAACAATAATAATCCCTCTCACAAGTGCCATAAGCCAAATGAAAATGATGAAAAGCAGAATAATACATCTAAAATGAGAAGACTCCTGAAATGAATCTCCAAGCAACCTGAATCAACTATCCTTAAGTCTGCTGGCCTATAGGGGGAAAGGAAAGATAAAGGAGTGGGTTAGACAATAAGTCTAGTGAGAAAAAGTAATTACTAGAAAATCTAAGCAAGATATAGATAATAGACTAAGCAATAGTTTAGCATGAAAGAAAAATACAGAAAAGATAAAACTCGCATAAAATAATGTTCTTGATTCTGTTTGACTGTTTGCTTTGATTGTTTGCTTTAATTGTTTGCACTTGTCTTAAACTGTTGTGATTAGGCTGAAACCCTAATCCTATATCAACTGCAAATCTTGATTAGGCTGAAATCCTAGTCCTACCCATTGATCAGCCTTTCCTATTTCTGTTGTGCCACTGTGAGCCAATCCTGATGGTCCTATAGCAAAAGACACCTCTTAGCGTTTAGGATGTAGTAGCGAATTATTTACCCTAATCGATGCCGCACGCTCGGTCATCGCTGGTACACATTAACTATCGCCCCCTATTTGATCCTTTATTTACCCTAATCAGCATAAGCGTGGCCAGCCTAACCTACGCGTGTGACCATCGGTCCTCGACCTGAAAGGGAATGTTGCCGGTACTGGTCCTAACAAACAAATCTTCTAACTTTGCACCCCTTACCCAAATCCCCAAATTCGAGCCTCTATCTATTGGCCACTTATTTACCCTAATCAGCATAAGCGTGCCCAGCCTCACCTACGTGTGAGACCATCAGTCCTAGAACTGAAAGAGAATGCTGTCGGTACGGGCCACTACTGCTATATTTTCTTATTAACTTAATCCAAGATCTAAGTTTTAAAATAAGCCCCTTCTGTTATTTCTTTCTTTCTAATTATAACCTACGTGTTATAATTGTTTTTGCAACTGTTACCCTTCTATTTTCTCTTTTTAGTTATAACCACTTGTTATAATTATGCTTGCAAATATTTTGAATTTGCCTATTTCAGTCTATCTCTATTTTATTTCAGTTTTTCTCATTTTTCATTTGATTTCTGTAAATTTAGTGTTTATCTATTTTAATCCATATTTGCAAATTCTTCTCTTTTTAATATCTTATCCGCGTCAAAAAGGATTAAATTTCTATAAAAAGAAACTAACATTTACAGGCTAAATTCCAACTTAAAATAGATGTAAATAACTGTAAATAACTGAATAAAATAGCTAAATAAAAATAGACTGAAAAGAACTTCTGAAATTTACTTAAAAACCGAATGTAAATAAACTTACATAAAAACTGTCTTAAAATTGTAGAAAAACTACAACTATTGAGAACCCTGTTATTTTAAATTGCTTACAAATCTAAAATAATTACAAAACACTCATATGTGGTCCTTAGCTCTAGTCTTGGTCTTCCTGGATCCACTTCTAGGGTGTAAAATATTTTTATTAAAATGATTTCCTCCCTAGAAAAATTTTCTATTTAGGGTTCAGCCTTAGGCATTGAACCCAATTGGGAGAAAATATGAATGAGAAAAATAGCTAGGCCCAGGGTCCTATTTATAGTGTGGCTTAGGGATCTCAGGTCGTCGGATTTGAAGATTTAATCTGGTGCAACCACGCCAGGCTCACTAGGAACCATCGGATGCAGCTACGGACGCACAGGATTTCACAAAAATCAGATTTATAGTCTTCGGCTCGTACCTCGACGAAAAATTGTCCAGGAAGAAAGGCGAGTTGACCTGTGTTCATTGGGGGTCGACCTGACCCTAGCAAGGGTCGACCTATGCGCCCTCTTTTTTTCTTTTAATTACATATTCTGGTTTCTTATTTCTCTCGTAACTTCTTCATACTAGCTCAGATTTAGACAAGTTATATGTGAAAATTGCTCGGAAAATTACCACAGACCTAATGGTGCAACTCTCGTGGCTCAATTCTGACAATTTCCCAACCCTATTTTATTATTCAATAAATTTGTTAATTAATTATTATTACTCTAATTTTTCGGGTTGTTACAAGTTTAACTGTTTACACTAATGCGTGTGGAACAAGTCTAAGAGCTGTGTTGATGTAGCATGGATGGGTTATTGCTTATGTAAGTCGGCAGCTCAAACAGCATGAAGCGAGGTATGCAACTCATGGCTTGGAGTTGTTAGCAGTGGTATTTGTGTTGAAGATGTGGAGGCAATCATTTGCTAGGTGAAAGGTTCAAATTATACACAGACCATAAGTCTTTGAAGTATCTTTTTGCACAAAAGGACTTTAACATGAGGTAGCGAAGGTGGTTGGAGTTTCTTGTGGCCTACGGTCTAGATATTTTGTGTAATCTGGGAAAAGATAATGTCATAGCTGTTGCGCTCAATAGGAGATATGTAGTTATGGCGAATGTTGAGGTTCGTCCAACTCTGATTAGTTATATCTAAGGGAATCAACATTGAGATCTTCATTTTCCTAGAATAGCTAAGAATGTAAGTGAGAATGAGGCATCAGAGTGGTAGCCGGGATTTAAAGTGGATAGCCATAGCATTTTGGGAATGAACGTAGGTTATGTGTCCCAAATGTTGATGGGATTAGGCAGGAAGTTCTAGTGGAGAGTCACCATTCTAGGTTGATGATACATCGTGGGGTGACTAAAATGTATCAAGATATGAAGAGGACGTTCTGATGGGAGGGCATGAAGAGAGATGATTCTATCTTTGTGAGCAGGTGTGCTAATTGCCAAAAATAAAAAGTAGTCATCAGAAGATGGCCGGACAGCTTCATCCACTTGAGATTCTGAAGTGGAAGTGGGAGCTTATTTCTATGGACTTCATCAAAGGATTGACTAGGTCGAGGAGGGGTAATGAAGATGTGTGGGTTATTATGGATTGATTGACAAAGAGCACGCACTTCATTCCTATTAAGACTATGAGGATAGCTTCTAGTTTGGCTAAGTTATATGTTAAGGAGATCGTCAAGTTGCACGGTGTTCCTTGTGATATCGTGAGTGATAGGGATCTGATATTCACAAGCTTGTTCTAGAAGGGTTTGCATGAAGCATTAGGGGCCGAGCTTAGTTTGAGTACCGCTTACCATCCACAAACAGATGGGCAAACAGAAACTGTGAATCGAGTGTTGGAGGACTTGCTTCGAGCATGCATTTTAGATTTTGGAGGTTCGTGGGAAGAGCACTTACCACTTGTTAAGTTTTCATAAAACAACAGTTATCAAGCCAGTATCAAAATGGAACCTTTTGAAGATTGTATGGAAGGCCTTGCAAATCTCCATCGTGTTGGGTAGAACCTGGAGATCGTCTTGTGCTTGGGCCAGATATGATTCAAGAGGCGTCAGACAAGGTTATAGATATTCGGAAGTGAATCAAGAAAATGCAGAATCGACAGAAGAGTTATGCAAATGAGAGGCGCAGAGACTTGGAGTTCTCGATTGGAGACTTTGTATTTGTAAAGGTTTCTCCGATGAGAAGTGTAGTTCAGTTTGGAAGAGCTGTGAAGTTGGATCCTCGATATATAGGACTGTTCCTAATTCTTGAGAGGATTGGCACACTTGCATATAGAGTCGAGTTACCGATTAGGCTAGCGGGTGTGCATAATGTATTTTATGTATCGCATTTGCATAAGTTTTTGCATGCTTCTTTAATGATGGTGGAAGCATCACAACAAGAAGACTTAGAGATTGAGCCAAATTAGACTATGTTGAGGCAGCCTATTCGTATTGTTGAAAGAGATATGAAGCAACTGAGGACTAAGGTTGTAAAGTTAGTCAAGGTACAATGAAGCGAGGGTGCACGGGATTGTACATGGGAGACTAAGGATTGTTTGAGCGAATCCTATCTGGATTGTCCTTAGAGTAGAGTTTTCTTATCTTAGTTTGCATTAGGGTTGCAGTTTAGTTTGTGTTAATCCACCTTTTGCCAAGGCAGTAGACAGGCAGATTTAACCTAACAGACTTCACAATTATCATGGCCAATAGCCAAGAGCACTGATGGTGAGGTCTAGAAATCAAGTGCAAGCAATGATATGAAGCGACGATCAACCGAGACCAAAAGATAGAATCTCCAGAATATTCTAAGTATAGATTAGTACCACCCCGGGTAGGGAATTAGTGTCTATCCCTTCCCCTAGGGGATAAGTACATGTTCTCAATTTTTGTCCCAAACTGGGTGAGATTGGTATAAAGTGACAAGGAAGGCCCTAAGAGGCTATGTTTCAAATCTCAAGTCATTTGGAGTTTGTATACACAAGTTATGGGCAAATTACTTTACCTAAGAAAGGGATCGGTATAAAAAGGGATCGGTATAAAAAGGGATTGGCATATTTCAGCCAAGCAAGTACAACTCAATGGAAAACTATAAATATCTAAATGTCCATATGTGCAATGAATATAAAATTTTGTGAGCAAGATATGGGGACCCTTGGGAGTCTACCCTTGGGATTATACATCAAGTAGAGCAAGTTGGAGGGATCGGCCCTCTTCCCTCTATAGGGATCGGCTATAATCAGCCTTCATAACATATTGCAACAAAGATTGATCAATAAATCGAATTTTACTAATCCAATTGGCATGAAACTTGGAGCTAAGCATAATACAACATGGAGAAGCTCCTCTAGATATCGCATGGAAATTGGAGGTGTTTGGAGGGATCGACCTCTATCCCTCAATAGGGCTCAGCTCTCTTCCCTCTTAGGGATCGGCTGAACCCAATTTTATAGCAAAGATCGATCAAAATCTCAACATATACATATCCAATTGACATGAAACTTGAAGCACATGCTTACTACAATATGTGGAACACCCCTTAGGGATCTCATTCAAATCGGAGGAAGTTGGAGGGATCGGCATAACTCCCTTTTGAGGGATCGGCAGAAATCAGAATTCGAGCAACACTACTTCATGGAAAATGCGATAACTCACAAATCGTACTTCGAAATTGCATGAAATTTGGAGAGCAATTAGCTAACATCATGGGGCACCCCTCGTTGAGATCGCAGTCCATTGGACACACTAATAGGGATCAATGTTGATCCCTATTGTGGGCCCCGATGGGCCTGGAAATTTTTGGGTGGCCTCGTCTTGGTCTCCAGAACCTTCTGCCGAAATTTCAGTCTGATCCATGCACATCTTTCCTTATAAATATAGTAAGCATGGCATCCGAAAAAGGATCTTCTTTCTGCTTCTCTTTATCTTCAACCTAGGCTACACTCTACCAATTTTATTCTTGAATTTCGGATTGTAATTGTAAACAAACTACAGTATAATAAAAAGGATTATTCTTGTGTGGACTTAGGCCGAAGTCAGCCGAACCACTATAATTCTTGTCCTTTTCTACTAACTTTCATTTTTAATTTGTTTGTTCTTTATATTATATTTTCTTCATAAGATACCATCTAAGATCTGTGACTGGATATTGGTGCTTTCATACAACTGGATGTTGATGGCCAATTTGACGCCAACATTATGGTCCTTTCACTGTGAAGACTTTCACATTCAGATTTTGAAGCTAGGATCTTAGATTTGGAAGCATGGATACTTGGATCTAGGAAGCAATGGCTAGGAAATCAATAAGGAAAGTTTTATCAGAAAGAAGCCACCATGGAGGAAGTCAGGAGGCTCCCTCGGGAGTTGGAGCTAATCAAGAATCTATCTACATCACCAGGGATGAAATGGAAACGATAATGGATGATATGCAGGAGCAGATGCTGAAAAGATAGAAGGAGATGATGAAGAATTTACTCCGACAGATGGGACTAGCTGGAGCAATTAATCAAGGGGATAGAGTAGCATCGGGGCCCATGTGAGTACTGGGGGCATCGAAAGAAGTCCTGGCACGATGCTTCCCCCTATACTTAATGGATGTAGCTGGGCTATGGTTCAGACAGTTGGAGAGCGGTTCTATTAGCACACGGACAGAATTGGTCGAAAGATTTATGAAGCAGTTTCGAGTTCACATTAAGAGACCTAAGAATGTGATGACATTGACATCAGTAAAGCAGTGGGCAATAGAATCACTCTAGAATTTCTTAACAGGTTCATGTGGCAGTTTTTTTGGTGGATCGACCAGATCCATCAATGGTTTTGAAGGCACCGGTGTTAGGAGTTGCAGATAATTCATATTTTAAGGTATCACTAATATAGGATCCACCGATGAATCTCAGGGAATTCTACCATGAAGCAGAAAGGTTTCTGCGACAAGAAGATGCAAAAGCTGATAAAGAGGCAACCGAAGTTAATACGATACAGGGTAGAGAACTGCCCGGTGAAAGCTCAGGAAAGGACAAGGGTAAACAGAACATGGAGAATAGCTTCGATGGATCGAAGCGACAGAGGGGAGAACCCAAATTCTCTTCTTACTCGGAATTGAACGAAACCCTAGAATGGATATATTTGGATACTCGAGGATGCCTTCTGTATCGAAGGCCAGCAAGGAGGGAACCTTCCAAACGCGAACAGACATCAAGAATGCTCTGCCTATTCCATGAGCTAGATAGGCACAATACAAATGGCTACAAGCATTTGAAGGATATCATTGTGGAACACATAAGGAATGTTCAGTTGCAAAAATATGTAAGGACTCGGGCTGTGGCGGTGGAACAGGAGCAGCCACCGTCCACCTCGAATGAAAATGGCACCAGATCAAGGCATCACCATCAGCTTGTCATCAATTGATCGGGATGGCATGAAATAAGCAACAAACTCCACAATAGGATGGCTAAGTCACTTACACATGTACAGGATCGAGGTCAGTCCCTGGGCATGCTATGAGATGATGATAAACCATTGTGCTCGGGTTTGTGAAATTTATGTTTTTTTCTTCTAGTTTTCATCGAACTCTTGTTTTTCTAATTTTTATTTGAACTTTGTTTTATTGGTTTAACAGATTTCTATTTTATATTTTGGCAAATGGACTTAGGAATGCTTAAATCTGGATCAATGTAATAGATAACACGGGTCGCGATTGTGGTCCTGTCCTAAGAGACGGGATAACAATTACAATATATGGGTCTTTTCGTCGGGCGAACATGATGAAACGGACTCGTGCATCATGGGTTAATTCCTCAACTGGGAATCGAGGCCAAAGAATAAAATCCAACAAGGTCATCGGGTATGGACCATGCCTAGCAATGGGTAGGTCACTTTGCTCGAATGCGATGGATTGACTTACTCAGGTCGTTGAATATGGATTGTGCTTGGCAAGGATCTGGAGATATTAAGGTCGTCAGGTATGGATTATGCCTGGAAAGGGGTAGGTCACTTCGCTTGAATGCGATGGATCGACCTATTTAGGTCGTCAAGTATGGATTGTGCTCGGCAAGGACGCGGAGAGATCAAGGTCATCGGGTATGGGCTATGCCTGGCCAGGGGTAGGTCGCTTCACTCGATGCGATGGATCGTCCTACTTGGGTCATCGAATATGGATTATGCTCGAAAAAGATTCGGTGAGATTGAGGATTTGGATTAGGATAACTACCCGAAGAGGTCATGGATTTGGATATCAATTTCGAACAGCAATGGATTTGGCTTTGGATGGATGCGAATTAAGATAAACCGATCCGGAGAGACCATGAATTTGGATTGGATTTTGGATTGGAAAATACGGCTATCAATGGGTTATGTATTTCAGATTTATGGCAATTAAAAACACAACTTCCTATCACTGGGCATGTTTGGGGGGGCAAAGTGTTAATCTGCCTTTTGCCCGGCAGTAGACAGTCGGATTTAACCCAATAGACCTCATGATTATCAAGGCCAGTAGCTAAGAGCGATGATGGTGAGATCCAGAAATCAAGTGCAGAAAATGATATGAAGCGCCGATCAACCGATACCAAAAGATAGAATCTCTAGAATATTCTATGCATGGATTAGTACCTCCCCTAGGCAGGGGATCAGTGCCTATCCATTCCCCTAAGAGATCAGTACATGTCCTCAATTTTTGCCCCAAACTGGGTGAAACTGGTATAAAGTGACAATGAAGGCCCTATGAAGCTACATTTCAAATCTCAAGGCGTTTGGAGTTTGTATGGCAAGTTATAGGAAAATTACTTTACCTAAGAAAGGGATCGGTATAAAAGGGATCGTATAAAAAGGGATCGGTATAAAAGGGATCGGCATTCTTTAGCCAAGCAAGTACAACTCAGTGGAAACAATCAATATCTCAAAGTCCATGAGTCTAATGCATATAAAATTTTGTGAGCAAGATGTGGTGACCCTAGGGATTGCACATCAAATATAGCAAGTTGGAGGGATTGGCCGTCTTCCCACCATACATATTGGCTACAATCAGCCTTTACAACATATTGCAATAAAGATTGATCAATAACTCAAGTTCTACTAAACCAATTAGCATGAAATTTGGAGGCATAATACAACATGGAGAAGCTCCCTATGGATCGCATGGCATTTGGAGGAGTTTGGAGGGATCAACCTCTATCCCTCAATAGGGATCGACCCTCTTCCCTCTTAGGGATCGGCTAATCCCAACTTTATAACAAAGATCAATCAATATCAAAACATCTACACATCCAATTGACATGAAACTTGAAGCACAAGCTTACTAAAACATGTGGAACAACCCCTAGAGATCTCATTCCAATCGGAGGAAGTTAGAGGCATCGACATAACTCCCTTTGGAGGGATCATGAGAATTTTCTAGAAAAGCATGGAATTTTCTAGAAAATTCTATTAGGATAAGATATATTATTATGAGAAGGGTATAAGAGTAATTAGCCATAAAGGAGAAGTGACATAAAGTTGTCATGATAAGAAGCAATAATTGCACCAGCGTTTTAAGGGTTTTCTTGTCTTTTCCCATTCACATTCCTAAGCCTTTAAAAGGAGGGGTACATTGTAACAACCCGCAAATCCGCACAATTCAAGCTAACAATAAACCACACATGTCCAACCCAAATCGAACGGAAAGACGGATAGTTGTGGGAAAGAAAGAAGAAAGAAGAAGAGAAGAGAAGAAGAAGAGAAAAAGAAACTAAAACTACATAGAATCTCACAATCGTAGCGGAATAAAATAAAACATAATATCATTGATCTTTACATAAGAGAAACTGTAATATACATACATCCATCAAGGTACAACAACAAATCACAATCATCAGCCTGGACAGTTATAACAACCTGTACTCACAATTGCTGATAATTAAAATAACCAATGCAGTGGAAAATAAACATTTACGTGAATATGACTTGAGGACCTTCAACTCGACTCCTGAGCTCCAATGTATCCAAAGCAATCTGTAATTATGTTCGGTGTGACATGAGCATTATAATAAAATAACACTCGAGTCGGCTGTTAAACTAGCATGAGAAAACACACCCAGTTGGACTTTTAAAGTTATCAAACTCTTTTCAAAATAAAGGTATCTCGTAAAACCACGATGCACATAAACATGGACGGGTTTTTACATTACGATAACCAAAACATTTAATATGAAATTCTCTGATATTATAATAGGGTCTAAGATACATATACTTATTAATCATAGCCAAAATTGTTACATTATTAAATTCCATCATAATAGGCATAAAACCAAAACTGTAAGGCTCATATTGGTGAATGGATTCCATACTATGACAATGTAAGGAACTACCTTCCGATGGTACATATCTAGATAAAATGCACTAGGGTCTGACAAGAACATCTTGTACCCCTGCCATATAGGATTGGCCTACTACTTGACTAGTAGTATCGAATAAGATCACTACTTTCTTTAATGGGCCCCGAAGCATATATGAGTAGATAGTAATCGATCCAGATTTGGAATGACCATACCCTAATGGGAGCGACCCATTTGGCCCTACCGCATGCCCGATTTTTATCATTTCCCGCTTGATGAGGCTTGAGGCTATGTTTTACCTTTATATAATACTTCCCACTTGGAATGTTAACACTGCCCTCCGGGCAATAATGCAATCTAAGCATTCATCTATACAAGTTTTTTCTGGGACTGAACGAAACAAAAGGCACCACTTCTGCTACACCCATTTTGGATTCATTCTTAGGATTAGGAGTAAGTAGCCCTTGTAATTCAAAAAGCTCCATTCCGATTATCTTCAAGATATTCCAATTCAAAACGCTTATGCCAGTTCGAAGTGGTTTTTGGCAAACATATTTGTTCCTGGTCTCTCTAAGCTGACAACGTTAGTTTATAAACTGGCCAACATTTGATAATTGGTTATTTAACTATCAATTAAACAAACAATCCAACCAAAGATCAATCTTCCAAAGGAAGCAACACCGGTTAAGCACCAAGCAACACTAAGCCTTTTTTAATTAATCTTTTCATTATATAAAACACTTTCCAAATATTTATCTCAAAATATCTTTACGAAGATATACCCACAAACGCCTATAATTTAGATACTTAGGAAAAATCTATATATTTATCTCAATGGTATAAGTATTTCACAGAAAGGAGGAAGATTTTCTTTCACACAATTTTAGGACAATTTATAAATTGCTTTATAAATGTCTAAACTCATTTATAACCCCATCGATTAATCTTTGAAATTATTTATAAAACTCTCGTTTATACATTCCTAAATCATTTATAAACCCTTCGTAAATCCATAAAACCATTTATAGACTACTTTTTTAAATTTCTAAATCCATTTCTAATACTCTTTTATAAATATCTAAGACCATTTATAAAACGCTTTTTACACTTTAACTAATTTTACATTAAGTTTTCCGAAACCATGTTATAAGATTCCTCTTATAAAACCCATGTCTATTTATAAAACCCTATTTATAAATCACGAAACATTTATAAATAAATTTTAATCATTTATTTCAAAACACTATAATGTAATAATAAACATTTTAAATAAATATAACTAATTGCAAAACATCATAAAATTAAAAATTAAAAATTTCAGAACATTATTAATAAAACAATAATAATTTATCTTCAACATTATTATAAATAATGATAATTAATTTCCAAAACTTTATTGATACATAATTATAATTAATTCCAAACCATATTAATAAATACAAATAATTTACTTTTCAAAATATTAAAATATTGTTAAAAAATTAAAACAATATTAATATAAATAAACAACTTTTAAAAACGTAAATATATTTCCTGGATAAGAATCCATACTTAAATTCCAACATAGTCATTTCCATATTTGTAAAACTGTATTTATAAATCTCTTTCTATTTTATAAACTTCATATTTATAAAAATCCCTTTATTTATAAAAACCCTATCTATATTTTATCCCTTTCTAAATCTCACTTATTTATAAAATCCCACAGAAAAACATAAATTCCAACCCGTTTTAAACTTTGCTTCCATATGTATAAATTCCTTTTATAAATTCCTTTCAATTTATAAAATATCATTTAACATCTCCAAATCTATCCTCACTTTAAATTTCCAAATAGAATCAATTATTTTTCTAAACAACATTTCACATCTCATTATAAATCCACAATTTGAGTTATTTCTCCAGTTCATCCAATGATAAAAGTTTCCCCTTTATTTATAAACACTGTTTATAAATCTATCCTTTTATTAACAAAATACGATTTTACACATCCTCTCTTTATTTGTAAAATGTCACTTTTATACAATATCACCTTTATAAATTTCCACATTTATAAATAAATCTTAATATGTGTGTATACAAACACACACATACATATCACTTTGAATTAAACGGTTAATAAATATTTATACCAAATATTCCTATCTTCTTTTTAAAACTGTATTCCTTCATTATAAAAGACAGACCTATTTTTAAGATTTTTTTTTAAAATTAATCACACGGTTCAGAAATCTCTATTTAAAATATTTCATAAAACTATTAATTTATAATATCTAAAAATCATAATTTTTATTTTAAAATAAATTCCTTCTTTAAATAAATTTCAAGAATAAATAATAAAATATATAAAATTTTGAAATCACTTAAAATCCTTTAAAACTTAATCTTCATTTTATAGTATTTTAAAATACTAAAAATATAGCCTAGTACTACTATAACACTAAATAGGGAAAAATCATCCATGTCATCAAATATCGCATCCAACACATCATATATCAAAATATATGTAAAGTAAAATCAATGTGTGAGGAATCAAGTTGGATCCCTCCAACATGTCCCCTCTGCATCACATACTGTATATAATCATAAAATATAAACCAACCGCTTCGAGGTGGGATCGTATACAAAGGGTCATCCACTCTTACACATGAATGTAATAGGCTCTCATCCACTCTAGGGGTGTGAATATATCCAAACCAACTAATAAAACAGTAATCATCCAAATAGTCAACAAACAATCAACATTAAAATTATCCACGCTTATATAAAAATATAAGCGAGCTAGAGGGTGGGTTAACTCACCTTTATTTCAGTTTTCTCCAAAGTGCTCCGGCTTGAATTAAAATTGAACAGGCATTCAGTTTTAACACAAATTCCTATGAGCTCCAAATCCATCCAATCTAACTCCATAACGTAGATTTTGCTGATATGAACGCATGCAACTATGCAACTTGTCGCATTCAATTTGGACCTCGTATGAAAATGTTATGAATTAATGAAGTTTAAGATTATTTAAAATTATAATTAACCTTAATTTAATTAAATTTAAACTTTTAATACCTTTCCATCTCTATCTCTTGCACGTTTCCAGGCATCGCGACTTCGAACCTATTCGACCGCGACTTTTTTAGATCGCCGCGACGCCTTCGTACATCGCTGACCATCTCCATGCACCGTCCTGGCGTGCATCGACCTCACCGTGCCCATCACCACCATCGTCGAACCCCCTGACCGCCTCCAATCGCCATAAATGCCTAAAATCGATGTGCCTTTGAACGGTCGTATTTGCTGCCACTAGCCACTATAGTCGATCTCCACCGTTCATTGAGTCTAGCTCCCCATGCGAACGTTTTTGTAGTTGAAGCCTCGGCCTGAAATGACCTAGATCCACGCCGTTGATTTTGGACCATAGGATGGAGGGAAGTTTGAAATGGCGGCTGAGGGTTTGGTAGATTAGGGTATGCAAATGAAGGAATATGATGGCCTTATATAGAAAAGTTTCAAAGTATTATTCACTCGCTAAATTTTCGAACTCCAATCGAGGCGTGCTGCCTGGCATTTTATATGTTATTCCTCTATTCCGAACATAATGGAACTAGTCTCGTGGTCTAATTTGATCATATACAGAGGATAGCTTTTCAAACCTATTATATTATATAAATTCTAAAATTAATTTATATGTGTTTTGAGCTCTCTCGACCAAACAATACATCCGATCACAACAAAATTCGACGACATACTATATTTCGCTATTACGGATCCAATGGAACTGGTTTCATCAAAATCCGAGACTGTGCCCCGGATTGATAATTTAACACGTTAATTAAAACGAGTTATTATTAAAACCAAATTAATCACTTCAATTCTAATTTGAAAGTTTACTATCTTCATTCTTTTTTAAATAGAATTTTAAATTAGCATTATAAATCAGTTTTATCCACATTAAATTCAAGATTCAATTATTTAAACAATTCCATATATTTAAATAACCATTATATTTAAAATTTAAACTATTTAACTTACAAAATTAACTTTTCAATATTTTAAAATCAATTAAATATTTTAAATTCAAATGACTAAAATTCCGGGTCGTTACATTCTTCCTCTCTTAAAAGAATTTCGTCCTCGAAATCTGCAAGGAAGAAAAATGCCACAAACCCATTAACTTTTCAAAACCAATTAGTTGAAATAGATTATAAAATTTCTAAGTCTTTAAGATTCATCCACCTATACCAACTAATTTCCTTCCATTCATTCATTCCAAGTTATAAAAATCAATTTTTAGTTATCGAAAAATTTTCAAAACTCTCAAATGTTTTTTAATGCCTAACATTTATGGAAAATTTCGCTAATGTCTCCTTTGCGCGGCTCGATCAGAAAAATTTATAATATATATAATCACAACTATACATCTCATCTTCAAGGTGAGGCATTCTGTAGGGAAAAACATAAAAATACTATATGCAGTCCGAAATGTGTACATTTTCTTATATTAGAAAGCATATACAATCAATAGAATGTGAAAGCGAGCTCCAAATGCGAAGCATACGCCGTCCACACCTACTAATCACTCAACATCTAATGAGAACATGTATAGGAGAAGTAGTATCAATGTATAACATAGACTATACAATAACCATATGCAAATGCTGCAAGAGAAATCATCCAACAAATAATATCCATCCAATTAATTCATAACTATTTTAATTTACATTTTCCAATGTCAACATAATTTATTAAGCTCGTACACTGTGCATAGACCATTCGTATGCAAAACCATACCTGATCACTCGCTTGATCACACAATTTCACTTTTGTACTAGTATCGTTCACACGACCATTCTAGTGGACCTAAATCCGGTTTCTTGATTAGAAACCACCATTCTCCTAGCATAGGCATATACTATGTTAGAGAATTCCAAAACCAATCAAAAATCCATATCCAGTGTTCGACGTCAAGAATCGATTGAAAAATCCTTACTCGGATCAGTGTAAATCACCGTGAAATCGTATATCCGAATCTGGATCGTATAGTTATGCGAACAAATAATATATGTACAACTTATGTATTTATTTCAGTCGATTTCTTATTATATCCCATTTTTTTTATTCAAGTTATTTTATTCTCATCCCATTAATTCACATTCAACTAATTTGCATTCCACTAATTTACTATAGTTCTTTTAATACTAATAGCACCAGGAACCATTCCATAAAATTTTACTCAAGTTTATTATAAACATTTTACACAACACACCTAATGTTTATTATCACTTTAATACTTAAGTTCATATTTAATTCTATCAAACCACATTCCAAAACATATTCAATTCATTTTACATCTTAAGTTGAATTTCATTTTATAACTCAAGTTCATATTTATTGCATTCCTTCATTTCATTAATTCACTTTATTAATTCATCTAATTCATTTCAAATCCAATTCAATTTCATTTAACCTTTATTAAGTTAAACTTCATTTCATTTAATTCATTTCTTTAACTCAATTTATTTAACTTAAGTTAAATTTTAATATCATATCTCAATTTAAAATTTTATTTTCTTATCTATACCGTACTCCAAATTTTAAGTTCAAAAACTAATTTTCATATATTTATCAAATCATACTTTGGATTTTAGAATCAAAACTTGTTTTACCAAACACAACTTCAGTGGTAGCAATTCATCACTTAGAAACGCGAAAATGAACGCCGAAGATGCTGCAGTCTTTACTAGAATTATTTTCTAGCGACTGAAGTGAGATCAGTACTTCCCATTTCTTTTAAATCCCATTTTAAAATATTGCTAAACAAAATATTTTCAAAATAATACTATTATTCTTCCAAACCATTGAAAGTAATTTCCAAATCAATGGAATTTAAATTCTTAGCTTTTAAATCCATTTTCATATACAAATCATACTGATAAATATACTTGTGCAATTTCATTTCCTTTCCATTTATAAATCATATTTATATAATTTCACTTCTTATGTAATATCATTTCACAAACGTTGATAATTTTTGATTTTATTATAATAACAACCTTTATTAGAACCAAAACAACAAACAACAATGATAATAATCAAATATTATCATTCACTAACAACCAAACACACCATATAACTATAATAATTTTTGAAAAATTATTCTTTTATATAAAAAATATAATTTAGGTAAAATTATTTCATTTACCTATATTCAAAACAACACTGTGTCGGTTTTCCTTGTTTAAGTGTTTACCAACCCCTATCGATATCGTGGCATCCCACGTACCGACCAGAATTTATAAGCCACTCAATAAATAAATTTACACAATATAAAAGATCTTTACTACTGTTACCCCACCTTTTGGTCAAGGCTAGGATATCAAAAAATTGGCTAAAAAGAATGGATATCAGGATTGGAGATCGATTGGAAACATGTCTATGATCGATACCGTCAAAATTTGACCAAGCTCCAATTAAGGTGGGATCGATTGGGAATGATGAACAAGGCTAAGAAAGGCTACGTTTCAAATTTAAGGTCAATCGGAGTTCGTATGCTCATGTTATGGATGGATTAAGGTTCATGGGAACTAGTTCATATCGATCCATTTGTATCGATCAAGGTGGATGGTGTTCATATCCATTTGGATCGATACGAAGAAAGGGAATATGGATTGATACGAGGAGCAAATGGTTACAGAGAGAAGGGTTTCGTATCGATCAATATGTGATCCATACGAAGGAACGAGGCTTGAATCGATACGAGGAGTATGGATATGAAGGCATGGATACAAAGCAGGGAATGGAACGATGGATACGAACGGCATGGGTACGAAGCGCATAGCTAAGTTTCGATATGAGTAGAAGGTTTTAGCATCGATACAGAGCAAGGCAGGGATCAATATGAAAGGCTTAGCAACCGATGGATACGAAGAAGGTCAAGTCAAACGAAGCTGTCAGCAATCATGAAAGATGGATCAACACGAGATTATCGCTCCACGTCATCGATCCAGGAACAATCGATACGAAGAAGATCGATGTAAAACATCGATACGAAGATGACAGCCGACACTGGAAAATGCAAACTTGGATCAATCATAACTCTCATTCTACAAGTCCAAATGCTATGAAATTTTCACAGGAGCTTTCTTGTTCACTCGGGGACGTATATGATCGTTCCAGGCTTGTTTGGACCATTATTGGATCGATATGAATTGTACTTGAATCGATCCAAAATCACTCTAGATCGATCTGGCGGGCCCACCTGCGCAAGAGGAAAGGTATTCCTAGTTTTGAGGTAGATATTTTCGAATATACACCTATAAATAGCAGTCCTATGGCAACTAAAAAGGGGATCTTCTTCTGCTCTTTACGCCAAAGCTCTGCCATTTTTGTTGATTGATGTTCAAAGGCTTGTAATTATAACCTCGGTACAAAAGGAATAAAAGGATTGATTCAAAGTGGACGTAGGACGAAGATAGCCGAACCACTATAAATCTTATGTTCTCTCTTGCTTTCTTACATTTTAATTTTTCTATTTCTTTAATTTTATTCTTTACTTTATCTGGATATGAGATCTGTGTTTGGATATTGTGGATCTGTGTGTAAACACTGGTGCTTTCACTACTTCTGGGGTTTGTGACCAATTTTGGCACAAACAATAACCACTAACAAATGCTCTTATATACACACTCAAAACTCATAATAAGGCATTCCATTTACCTTATCTCATAATATAAGCCAAGGTTCTCGCTTAACCTTCAGTTATGATACCAAGCTGTAACAACTCGCTAATCCACCCAATTCAAGCTAACAATAAACCACACATGTCAAATCCAAATCGAACATAAAGAAGGATAGTTATGGGAAAGAAAGAAGAAAGAAGAAGAGAAGGAGAGAAAACTAAACTAAAACAATACAAAATTCCACAATCGCAGTAGAACAAAATATAATAAAATATCAATGATCTTTACACAAGAAAAACTATAATATGCATACATCCATCAGAGTACAATAACAAATCACAATCATTAGCCTAGAAAGTTATAACAACCTGTCCTCACGATTGCTGATAATTAAAATAACCAATGCAATGAAAAGTAAACATACACATGAATATGACTTGAAGACCTCCAACTCATCTCCTGAGTTCCAATGCATCCAAAGCAATGTGTAATTATGCTTGGCTGACCCAAGCATTATAATAAAATAACACCCGGGTCAGTCTGGTAAACCAATGTGAGAAACACACCCAGTTGGACTTTTAAAGTTACCAAAATCTTTTCAAAATAAAGGTATCTCGTAAAACTACGCCGCATATAAACAAGGACGGGGTTTTACTATACAATAACCAAAATATTTAATATGAAATTCTCTGATATTATAATAGTGTCCAAGATACAAATACTTATTAATCATAGCCGAAATTGTTACATTATTAAATTCCAGCATAATAGGTATACAACTAAAATTGTAAGGCTCGTATTAGAGAGTGGATTCGATACTAACACAAGGTAAGGAACTATCTTCCGATGGTACATCCTTAGATAAAATGCACTGAGGTCTGACAAGAACATCTTGTACCCCTACCATATAGGACTAGCCTACCACTTGACTGTAGTACCGAATACGTTCACCCCTTTTTTAGTAGGCCCCAAAGCATACATGAGTAGATAGTAATTGATCTAGATTTGGAATGACCATACCCTGATGGTAGCGACCCACTTGGCCCCGTTGCATGCTCGATTTTTGTCATTTCCGGTTGATGAAGCTTGAGGCTGCGTTTTACCTTTATATAGCATTTCCCACTTGGAATGTTAACACAGCCTTCAGGCAACAATGCAATGATAGCATTCATCTATACAAGTTCATTCTTAGACCGAACAAAACTGAAGGTACCATTTCTACTACACCCATTTTGGAGTCACCCTCAGGTTAGTATTAAGCAACCTTTGTGCTTCAAAAGCTCCACTACGATTATCTTCAAGATATTTCAATTTGAAACACTTATGCCAGTTCGAAGTGGTTTTCGGCTAAAGTATCAGATCCCGATCTCTCCAAACCGACAATGTTAGTTTATAAACCGGCCAACTTTTGATAGTCAGTTATTTAACTATTAATTAAATAAACAATCAAACTAGAGATCAAATTTCCAAAGGAAGCAACACTGGTTAAGCACCAAGCAACAATAAGCCTTTTTTTAATTAATGTTTTCGTTATTTAAAACACTTTCCAAATATTTATCTCAAAATATCTTTATGAAGATAAACCCACAAACCCCTATATTTTCAATACTTGGGAAAAATCTATATATTTATCTCAACGGCATAAGTATATTCACAGAACGGAGGAAGATTTTCTTTCACACAATTCTAGGACAATTTGCAAATTCCTTTATAAATCTCTAAACCCGTTTATAACCCCATTTTTTAATCTATGAAATTGTTTATAAAACTCCCTTTTATACATTCCTAAATCATTTATAAACCCTTTGTAAATCCATAAAGCTATTTATAGACTACTTTTATAAATTTATAAACCCATTTCTAAAACTCTTTTATAAATATCTAAGACCATTTATAAAACTCTTTTAACCCTTTAATTAGTCTTTCTTTAAGTTTTCCAAAACCATGTTATAGGATTCCTGTGACATCCCAGAATTTTGAGCAATATCAATTTAATAATCCATATTAAATATTAAATTGATTTGATATATAATTGTTAATAAGGTATGAATTGAATTAATAATTGTCTTTTAAATAAATATTTAACTGATAAATTATCTTTTAAGACTAATAAATTGTTTTCTATTTATTTATATATATATTTGTATATATTGTAAATAGTTAAAGTCTGTTTTAAATTTTAATAAATAAGGATATGTTTTCAAACTCTAATCTTTCTGGTAATTTGGAATTTGATTTATTTTAATATTAAATAAAATATCTTTAGAATGAGTTATAGTTAGACAATATTAATTTTTGTAATATCTTTACAATGGATTTTTAATAAATAGAAATTGTTATTTTAAACTTATGTTTATACTTATACACATGCTTTGGTAAACTATGATTTAAAATATAAAATGAATCTTATAAAAATTTACATAGGTTTGAAGTAATTTTAAATAAATTAAGCATTTAATAATATAAGTTTTAAAAGAAAGTAAAGGCAAGATTTTTAAAATTTTGTTAAGTATAAAATTGTGTTTATACTTGAGTTGAAACTTTATAAACAAATATAAGCTAGGCAAAATATATAAGTTAACTAAAATATGCTCATACAACAAAATGGAGATATGCTAGACCTTGTATAGTTGTAGTTTTAAATATAATATGTTGTTAAGCAAGTGTTTATAATAGAAATAGGCTAGGCAAAAATAGAGTATGTTGAAACCTGTAAGTAGCTAAAGCAAGTCAGACAACAAATAATATTTATAACTTGGAAGAAAAAGCATGCAGGTAAGAAAAAAAAATCATTTCAATACATACGAATGTGGCTGGATAAGTATGCTAAGTTTAAAGTCAAACAAATATAAACATAGGTAAGGTTGTAAGTACATACGAAAGTGGATTGTAGGAGAAGCTTGTATACAAGAAAGTACATAGCATTTAATGTTTTCCACCTTAGCCCAACAAAGCCTGTTCGAAGTATGCTTTCAGCCCCAAAGAGATAAAAATCTCTGGTTTCTCGTGTACTAGGATAATAAACTATTGTATACTTATGTATTTAGCAACCCTACCTCATTTCATTTCGTATACAAAGGGCTGAACAACCCAGTTTCTAAAAGTTTTAAAAACAAAGCAAAGTCTCAAAACAAATATAAACTGAAATCAAATGAGAAAAGCAAGCCTTCAGTTTCAATTCAAAATTTAAGCATCTCAACTACAACAAGCAAGCTTTCCAGCAACTCATGGTTAATGTTTCAAGCATGTTCAAAGTTTTAGAAATCAAAACTAAATATATGCAAGTTTCTAAGGCCAGTTTTCAAGCTTCCTGTTTCAAACAAGAAAAGAGCAAGCTTTCTATTTCAAAGCCTGGTGAGTAAACATTTTTAAATTAAAACTTAAATAGCTAATCTCCTGTTGCATATGAGTTCTGTGATGAAGTTTGTTTATGTGTATGTTTATGTGCAAATGTTGTGACTTTATGTAGTGTGCATGTCTGTAGATTTTAAAACCTCCCTGATCTCAGTTCCAATCTTTGACTTGAACTTTAAATGTGAGTAAACTTTTAAAACAAACCTTAATTCACTTGTGTAAGTCTGTGTTTATGATTGTTTTATGCATGTATATCTGTAAGTCTTGTGAATATATATGGGTGTGCATATCAGTAGTTTTAAAACAGCTTTGATTTAAGTTCAACCTCTGTCTTTCACCTGTAACCATGAGATGCTTTTAGTTTGATCATATGGCTTATGTTTTATGTAAGCTTGTAATATACGTTGGAAATAAGTGGATATGATGGGTTTAAGGACTCTAGAACTTATGTGAATGCCTGGTATTTACATAGATCATCTCTGTTTTTATTACAGACATTTAAAACTTGGATCTTTATTCAAAGATACTTCTCACTCAAGTCTTTCTGAAACTTAAGTATTTAAAACAAAGATGTAGGTTTAAACTTAACTAAGTATTTAAAATAGTTGCAAAAATATATAGATAGAAGCAATGGCTGGAAACAATGAAAACACAGAGCAACATGAATTTGTCAAAAAAATCAAAACTTGTAAATTGTTGATATAATTATATAATTGGAATCGTATATAAATGATAGGATTTTTAAAATTAAATTTACAAATTTTAATGTAAGATTGATGGTGTGATATGGGTTTGTCTGGAAAATGGGTTATGGTGATTTTCTGGTGATCTCGAGGTCGAGGGTGTTTGGGGTTGTGCGAGATGGTGGAGGAGTCTATGGGGGTGACTGGAAAATTGGTCGTAGGTGGCCATGGGCACGGTGGCGGAAATGGCTACGGTTCTAAGTTTTAAAACCTAGTTTTGGAGAGGGTTCTTATTTGATTCGTTCGCCCACTGTAGTGGATCGAGTGTGACCGCACTCTGGAGGATGGCAGCGAGGTGGTTGGAGAAGCCGTGGTCGAAATTTCGTGACCTCCGGTGGTCGAGGCGGCGAACACTGGGCGATGACAGGCTTTGGCGAATTCGAACTGTTGGTTTCTAGGCCTGGGAGGTAGTCGAATTTCGAGTTTGAGTTGGAGATGGGGATCTGGAGATAGGAATGGTGATGGGAGATGGTCGTTGACGTGGGGACGTCGTCGTAGTCGATCGGAGATGATCGAATTGGTGGTGCACGTGCTCAATGATTTTCTGGTGTACGTGAATTCTGGTAGCAGGAAATGGTCGCGAGTTCCTCGAGTCGATTTGAGAAATGATCGAAGCTTTCTTGCTTTGGACTCGAAGTAGGTAGTGGGTGTGTTCTTTGATTTGCTACAGGTCGATGACCTGTTTGTATTCGCGTGGTAGGGTTTTCACGGGGAAGCTCGGGTTTCCTGATATTTTTCTCGAAGTAACAGGCGAGTTTTCTCGGGGCAAGCTGGGATGTATTGGGCCATATATTGAATACCAGTTTTAAGGCCTGTAAGATTTTTAAGCTGTGATTTTAAAGCAGGATTTTAATGGAGTTAAAACAAAATTTGAAATGTGAATTCAAATTAAATTTTGTTTCCATAGTTTAAAACAAATATAAGTTTATAAAATTAATGTTTTAATAACTTTAAAAATGTTAAAGTATATTTTTAAGTGTGTTCAAATTGAAACTTATATTTATTTGAATCTAGTATTTGAAATGAGAATTTGTTTATAAATAAGAAAATGTTTATTCTTAAATAAGGTAGTTTTAAGAATTTGAAATTTCTAAGTTAGTTAAAAATAAATAATTAACTTATTTAATTAATAAATGATTGAATTTATTAATTTTGTTATTAGTTAATTAAGGTAAGATAATTAATTTAGTATAACAAAGAGATAATTAAGAATCATTGGTTAAATGAGATTCAAATTTTAATTAATGATTAATAATTTATTAATTTAATAATTAAGAATTAATTAATGAGCTACTAAAGATAAAGTTTATTTGTAATTAATAAATCTTAATTTAGTTATTTTGGAAAAGTAATTAAAGAAATATTAATGATCAATGAAGAATATTTCCTAAGATGATCAATAATGGATAAACATGATTAATTTGAAACTTATTAGATTTATAAATCTAAGATAATTAAGTGAGGATTATTTAAGTATAAATTACTTACGGAAGTAATTAAGAAATTTATTTCACATTGTAATTAATGAAGTTTATTATAAATTGTTTAAGTTAATTAATTTGGTTTAAATAATTTAAATAACCATTTGATGATATGATGAGTATAATTACTTAAGGAAGTAATTAATTATGAATGATTTTAAAAATGAAAGTAATTTGGGTATAATTACTTTGTATAATTAATGAAGGGATTAATTAGAGAATAATTAATTATGGAGTAATTAAAATATTGATGAAGTAATTAAGGTAGTTAATTACTATATGGAGTTAATCAAAGTGATTAACAATTTTGTTTAATTGAAGATAAATTACTAAATGTAATAGATGTAATTAGAGATCATTAATTATTATAATTAATGATGTAATTTAAATGGATTTATTTTGAAATAATTAATTAGGAATTAAGGATATTG
Source organism: Allium fistulosum (assembly GCA_030737815.1). Taxonomy (NCBI): domain Eukaryota; kingdom Viridiplantae; phylum Streptophyta; class Magnoliopsida; order Asparagales; family Amaryllidaceae; genus Allium; species Allium fistulosum. The sequence continues at coordinate 813,065,498 of CM060904.1, forward strand.
ATTTTAGTAATTTAAAGGTTACTTTCTATATTTGGTATAAGATAATTAATTTGTAAAATAAATAAAGGATAATTACTTAAATGTAACTAAAAATAATTAATCAAAGTTGATTAATTAAGATGGAAATAGAGAATGATTAATTAATTGACTTGTAATTAATTAATGGTTATGTAAGCAAGATTAATATTGATGAAGTAATTAATTTAATTTACTTTAAATTAATTAGAGATTTGTAATTAATTTAATCCATTTTAAATTAATTATAAATGGTGTGATTATTAATCCTTGTTTATATATATGATGGATGGTATTGATTTCATTGATTGATTGTGATCTCAGATATGAGATGAGTGATATCTATTGTTATATGGATGTTTGTTTTAAAATATGATAATATTGATTATCTGTTTGAGTTGGAATATGGATTATCTGTTTATGATGATAATGTGATTATCCATTGTTATATTGTGATTTATCTATATGTGGTATATAGATAATTGAATTAAACTGTTTTAACTTTAAAACAACTTGGCCTTAAAAGACACGTTTTGGATTTCGATGAGACCGGGATCGGGTTTCCGTATACCGGGATTCCAGGTCTGGAGACCCGAAAACCACATCGATCCAAATTAACGTTAGGTCGTGAAATTCAATTGGAGCAAGTGAAGACTCGAGGTATAAGAACTATTCGTCATTATAACTCTGTGGGTGATTCCGTAATGAGTTTGACGGAGATAGTACTTATAGGCTCGAGATGGTGATTCAGAGTGCAAGGGTTATTGTCGTTAACTCTGAAGGTGATTCCAAAATGAGTGTAACGATATAATGCCTTCGGTTTCGTTCGAACCCGGAACGAACTTGTATGGATTGAATGCTTTCAGCACATTGTCAGGCGGACGATGAGCATTCTAAGTGATGAGATCTGTAAAGGTAATCGTGACCTCAAGCCTCATCAACCGGGAATGGCTAAAACAGGGGAGGTGCAGCAAGGCTTCGTGGGTAGCTCCCACTTGAGAGCGAGATATACCCCTGTCTAGAGGTCCCTTTTTATTCGGTTTGTGGGCAGTTGATTCGCGACAACTGCTGGGGTTGTTTCGTTTGGAACTGTTCAGTAAGGAATGGTTCCGGCCTTGTGTTGCAGGGGAGCGGGCGTACTCCTCGGTACGGTGATCTAGGCCACGTACTGTGACGGGCGGTACCCCAGTAGCCCAGCCATTGATGGAAACCCATTTTCCCTACGAGATCCTACGGTTTTGATTGTATTACCCACATTGTGGCTAGTATGCTGGAATTTAATAGATGTAACAATTTCAGCTATTTTCTATTTACTTGAAAACCCTAGACACTATTATAATATCACCGGATTTCCTATTAAACTGTTTTGGTTAGCGTAAGGTAAAAACATTTCCATGTTTATGTGTGGGATGTCTTACGTGATACCTTTTGTTTTCAAAGGATTTTCAAAGTTAAGCAACTTTAACCGTTTACTCATACCAGACCCATGTCTGACCTGAAGTTTATTTCTGTTTTTCATAAACTCTCGGGTACCCAAATTTTTACGGGTAGCCAAGGGATTCAGGTTAGCTTTGAAGAATTCTGGAGGAGCAATGGAGCAGGAGGCTTCAGCGTATAGATATATATATTGGTTCCGCTGTGTTAGTGTTTATCTGTATTTCCGCTGTGTTGTATCTCTGTGATTTGTGAGTTGTATTAACTAGACAGGTGTTTATAACTGTCTAGTATGTGTTGTATTATCTGTGTGACTCTGATGTATATGATACTATTTATTGTTTTATGTGATATATTATATTTATTCGTTCCGCTGTTGAGATTCTATGATTGTTTCTTCTTCTTCTCTATCTTTTCTACTTCTCACCTCTTTCTTTTCTTCAAAACGATGCGATTTTCCGGGCGTGGAAAGTCGGGTCGTCACAATTCCTCTTATAAAACCCTATTTATAAATCTCGAAACATTTATAAATAAATTCTACTTATTTATTTTAGAATACTATTATATAATAATAAACATTATTAATAAATAATAATTAATTTCAAAACATCTTAAAAATAAAAATTAATAATTTCAGAACATTCTTAATAAAACAATAATAATTTATCTTCAACATTATTATAAATAATAATAATTAATTTCTAAAACTTTATTGATAAATAATTATAATTAATTTCAAACAATATTAATAATTTTAAATAATTAACTTTTCAAAAATTAAAATATTGATAAACAACTTTCAAATAATATTATTTAAATACACAAATTTTAAAAACATAAATATATTTCCTTGATAAAAATCCATACTTAAATTCCAACATAATCATTTCCATATTTAAAAAAACTATATTTATAAATCTCTTTCTATTTTATAAACTTCCTGTTTATAAAAATCCCTTTATTTATAAAATAACATCTATATTCTATCCCTTTATAAATCTCCCTTATTTATAAAATCACATAAAAAACATAAATTTCAACCCATTTTTAACTTTGCTTCCATATGTATAAGTTCCTTTCAATTTATAAAATATCTTTTAACATCTCCAAATCTATCCTCACTTTAAATTTCCAAATAGAATCAATTATTTTTCTAAACAGCATTTCACATCTTATTATAAATCCACAATTTGATTTATTTCTCCAATTCATCCAATGATAAAAGTTTTCCCTTTATTTACAAACACCGTTTATAATATATCCATTTATTAACAAAAAACGATTTTACACATCCTTGCTTTATTTGTAAAATGTCACTTTATACATTATCACCTTTATAAATTTCCACATTTATAAACAATATATGTATGTATATATACATATCACTTTATATAAAACAGCTAATAAATATTTATACCAAATATTTCTGTCTTCTTTTTAAAACAGCGTTCCTTCATTATAAAAGACGAGTTACTTTTAAGATTTTTTTAAATATCTTTATTATACAGTTCAAAAATCTATATTTAAAATATTTCATAAAACTATTAGTTATAATATCTAAATATCATACGTTTTATTTTAAAATAAATTCCTTCTTTAAAAAAAATTCAAAAATAAATATTAAAATATATAAATTTTCAAAATCACTTAAAATCCTTTAAAAGTAAATCTTTATTTTATAGTATTTTAAAAAACTAAATATATGACCTAGTACTACTATAGCACTAAATTGGGAAAAATCATCCATGTCATCAAATATGGCATCCAACACATCATATATCAATATATATGAAAAATAAAATCAACAGTGTGTGGAATCCAATTGGATCCCTCCCACCTGTCCCCTTGCATCACATACAGTATATAATCATAAAATATAAATCAACCGCTTCGAGGCAGGATTGTATACAAAGGGTCATCCGCTCTTACACGGGAACGTAATAGGGTCTCATCCACTCTAGGGGCGGAAATATATCCAAACCAACTAATAAAATAGTAAATCATCCAAACTGTCAACAATCAATCAAAAATAAAATTATCCACGCATATAAAAATATAAGCGGGCCAAAGAGGTGAGTTAACTCACCTTAATTTTAGTTTTCGCCAAAGCGCTCCGATTTGAATTAAAATTGAACAGGCGTTCAATTTTAACCCAAATTATTATGAGCTCCAAATCCATCCAATCCAACTCCATAATGTAGATTTTACTGATATGAACGCAATGCCACTTGTCGCGTTTAATTTGGACCTTAAATGAAAAAGTTATGAACTAATGAAGTTTAAGATTATTTAAAATTATAATTAACCTTAATTTAATTAAATTTAAACTTTTAATACCTTCCCCCTCTCTCCCATGCATATTTTCAGGCATCACGACTTTGAATCCATTCGACCATGACTTTTTTTATCGTCGCAACGCCCTCATACGTTGCTGACCATCGCTGTGCACCGCCCTGGCATGCACCGACCTTGCTGTGCCTATCGCCACCATCGTCGACCTCCCATCCCGCCTCTGATCGCCAGAAATGCCTAAAAACAACGTGCCTTTGAACGATCTTATCCAGCGCCATAAGCCACCATAGTCAATCTCCACCGTTCTTTGAGTCGAGCTCCCCCACACGAACGTTTTTGTACTTGAAGCCTCGGCCTGAAATAGCCTAGATCGGTGCCGTTGATTGTGGACCGTAGGATGGAGGGAAGTTTGAAATGGCGGCCGAGGGTTTGTTATATTATGGTTTGTAAATAAAGGAATATAATGGCCTTATATAGAAAAATTTCAAAATAGTATTCACTCGCTAAATTTTGGAACTCCAATCGAGGCGTGCCTCCTGGCATTCTATATGTTATACCGCTATTCTGAGCACAAAGGCCTAATTCGATCATATACAGAAGATAGCTTTTCAAACCCATTATATTATAGAATTCCTGAAATTAATTTATATGCGTTTCGAGCTCTCACGACCAAATGATACGTCCGATCGCAATGAAATTCGACGGCATATTATATTTCACTATTACGGATCCAGTAGAATTAGTTCCATCAAAATCCAAGACTGCGCCTCCGATCGATAATTTAACACATTAATTAAAATGAGTCATTATCAAAACCAAATTAATCACTTTAATTTTAATTTGAAGTTTACTATCTTCATTCTTATTTAAATAAAATTTTAAATCAGCACTATAAATCATTTTTATCCACATTAAATCCAAGATTCAATTATTTAAACAATTCTATAAAATCAAATAACCATTATATTTAAAATTTAAATTTTTTAACTTATAAAATTAACTTTTCAATATTTAAAATCAATTAAATATTTTAAATTCAAATGGCCGAAATTCTGGATTGTTACATACACCCTTAGGAAATATATCAAAAATATTCCTAAGCTTTGAGCTAAAATTTCAATGTCTTCATCATCTTCTTCTTCTTAACTTTCTAAAGCAAATAGTTTGCAATAATTTCCAAATCACCTCAAACTTTGAGGAAAGCCCTGCCCCATATAACATCACCTTCTACCAAGTTAGATTATGAAAAAGCAAAGCCAAGCTCTCCCCACAACCTTAGGCCGTGAGCATTAGGAGGCTAGAGGAGGCAAAGGAGCAAGGCAAAGTAAGAAAAGGAAGGAGAGCAAGGAGTTTGCTAGCTCGGGTTTGAATTTGAGTGCTAAAGCTTTGTTGTTTGTTGAGTTTAAGGTGAGCTAACTCACCACTTATAAATCATATATGATTATATTTTGTTGTGTTAAAATTGTTTGAATTATTAAGTGACATATGTTGAAAACATTGATTTTGATTCTTGTTTTATAAACAAGTGGCATATATGTTCCATATATGGACTTGAATGGACTCATATGAAATATGCCTTGGCCTTGAATAAAGCACATAGGTTGTAGTTGAACATAGGTTGAGATATGACTTGGATTTGAAAGTGCACTTATAGCGATAGTCGCTATAGACGCAGTTCAGAATTGTCTTGTTTTTGACAATTATTATGGAGCTTTGTATAGAGACCATAAGGATTTCTCTACATATTTACAATGTTTTATATGTATGTTTGTTGCTATCAAAAGGTTGAATGGTAAGTAACATCTCGAAATGGCCAAAACATCACTAGTACAAAACTACCCCCATTTAACCTTAATTTTTGAACTCTAATCGTTTCAAAACGGACTTTAAGTTCGAGCGATTTGTTTCATTCTTTTAAAAAAGTGCTGCTAACTATTTTTAGAGTATTTTAAAAGTAGTTTGAGATATTTATGGTTTTTTATGAATTAGTTATGAATTTTTAAAGAAAGAAATTTTACAATAAAACATGTTCTTTTTCCATGTTTTGTTGAATTTTCAAACTTGTTATTTTTAAGTAATATTTTGGATAAATGTTTTAAAACCTATTATAATTACTTTTAAGTATTTTAAATGTATATAAAAAGGAGTTAGAATTGCTAAATGGCCAAATGGTTGATTGATTAAACTACTTATTAGAAAAGTATTTAACTATGCTTAACACAAATAAGTCGTCGAAGTAATCTTGTCTATTTGTGAGAGTTAAGATCGATGTCAAGTAGGGATGAAGCAATAGAGCTCTAACTAGGCTTCCCTCTTAAATAAAGAATGTGTAAGTGGAAAATGTCGGAAATGTGTTAATTGTGTTAATTTCTTATTGTTTATAGAAAACATTAATACTATACTTTACACTAAAAAGTAGATTTATCTATTTGTGAGATTCAAGAATGAAGTGTCTAGGCAAGGCTTGAAGCAACTCATGCCCAAAATTACCTGGCTTCGCTCTTCGGCGAGGAATAGTTAAGTTGGAATGTCAGAAATAAGTTAAGCGTACAAATCATGATTTGTATAATCAATTGTTTTGACTAGATAATCGATTGGTCTATTATCGAACTTGGCCTAATATTGACTTTGGAAGTTATTGAAATGCTTTGCGATTTTATACCAATAGGAACCCACAAGGAGGAGTATTGGTACGAAATATCTCTAGCTTTCTCTTACTTATGAAAGAAGTGGAATTGAGTTTATCGAAAATTCATCGATTTGTTTTGAAGAGTCCAGGATCGGTAAGTGCTCTACTTATCGAATACCACTTCCTAACTAGTATACGAGTTCTATGTTTTGAAAGCGGTTGATGAAATGAACCTACGTGGAGATTAGAGATCTTTTTGAGATACTCGAACACATGTAGTTATTCGCTATCTATTCAAGACGTGGGAATCCATGAGTGGTTTCGACATCTGTTCGGGATGTGAGGATCCAATCGGAGATTTTTGTTCTATTCAAGTGATGAAGACCCGTGTAGAAGATGCTGAATGTGACCTCGACATCAGAAATGGCTAAAAATAGAGTGTCACGTACCGGAATTTTCGACTTTCGAAAATTCGACATCGATACTCACTTTATCGACTGTCGAGCAATCGAGTGCCGGAAACTCCAATAGTGAGGGTTTAAGAAAGAAGAAAAAGGTAGAAGAAGAAGAAGATAGAAGAAAAAGAGAAGAAGAACAACAAAACAACAACAGATACAGAAACAATATCAAAATCTCACATATCGCAGCGGAACAATATACAATAGATAAATCAATAATCTTTTAAACAAAGAATTTTATCAGTTTATACATACATCAATCATCAGGGTCAATATACAACTCAATACAACAATGGACAGTTATATAAACTTGTCCTCATACAGAATACACAGCGGAATAAATATATCAGACACAAATACTACGACTCGCCATCCAGCTTATCTCCAAAGCTCCAGAATATCCAGACTATCCTGATAACATAACTCTAGGCTGCCCGTGTGGAAAATTTGTGGGCACCCAGAGTTTAGAAGGGAAACAATAAACTCCGAGTCAGTCATGGTGACTGGTGTGAGATCGTAAAACAGTTATTCTTTAAAATAAACAACAGGATAATTTTTAAAGTCAATTCGAAATGCTTTTGGAAAATGAAACTACCATAAGACCTCCCGCCACACACACAATGCAAACGTAGACTTGGAGGAGATTTCTTCTTATGATAGTCAAAGATGCTTACTACGCAAAATCAAATTCTTTTTGATATTATTATTAGTGCATAGTGTAGAAATCATTTCGAAAGTATAATATTAATCTTAGCCAACATACGACCAGTATCGTATGCCTACTATAGCTACCATCTAAACAGTGGTGACCACCGTACGTAAATGGCAGGTTCTACAACTAATACCGTACAAAGTTCGTATTGGAGTTTGGATTTCCAACAAATGGTCAGGCTAAGGAACTTCCTATCCACGATGGGTACGTCCCTGGAATAGACGACCCGAGAACCTAACCGGATCTCTGCCAACACAAGGCCGGGTTACCTCTGCAAAAATAGGTAACTACTGACACGCGTATGTCATCCCCCGATCGTCACCGATCTTCCCGAGGATCCCCGATTCCAACAAACCACATAGAAAAAATAATGCAGTAACCACAGAGGTTAAGTATCTGGGCTCCATACCATGATACCACCTTTATCCAGAAGGAATGACATACACTAAGGGGCGCTACTCCCTAGAACCTTGCTGCATCCTTCCTGTTTCGACCATTTCCGGGGTGTGAGGCTCGATGAAGTCTCGTCCACAAAGCTACGCTTTCTCAAAAAGCCCTGCTTCGGGTCAAACAAAATGATCAACCTATGATCACAAAGATATAAGATCAAACAAATGATCATATCACAAATGATCAAACACTGATCATTTCACAGCAACACTCAGTATGCCACGTTACCAAATTGGGATATATCGCTGATAAATTTCAACTACATAACCTCTGAGCTCGTACGTTTCAGAGAAGGGTGTTAAGCTAAGAGAATAAATTCTCCGCCACCAACAGAAATGTATTTGAAAGAAATCAGCTTTATATCTCAAATTGTAACGTCAGACACACAATCCATATAAGTCTGTTTCGGGATCGAACAGAACCGAAGGCCCTTCTCACGAAGCCCTTGCACATCCGGATAATTTTCAATCACGTCAGGACTTCCCGTCACTAAGGGTGATAAAACCTCTAAATCGGAGATCAGCCGATGTAGAGTAACTCGACGGTAATCCTTCCGTTTTCAAAAATATCCGGTCTTCAACACCGGTCTTCAAATGCAATTCATAACGACGTATCACATATTTGGAATGGGTTATACGACCCCATGGTCCTTTCCCGGCTAACCCGAATAGTGAGCGCTTATTCAAAAATTAGTGTGGCATTCAAATTGATCCAATTCACAACAAATACCTATCTAAAGGTAATTATTGATAGTCGGTTATTTAACTATCAATAAAGATGCGCAACATCATCAGATTCCAAATAATTTTCCCAAATTATTTATCTTCAAAAATATCTTTACTAGATATAAAATTTCCACACTTCAAAAATAAATCAACGTTTATTTTTCTAAACAGTTTCCCTTTCCTTTATAAATTCCATAGTGAATTTATATCTTTCAAAATATCTACTGATATACGATTTTCAATCGTTTTCAAATATTCACTTTCGATTTATCTTTAAGAAGATAAATCTCAAAAACGTTCATTTCATATTGGAAAACATTCCATACTTATTTAATAATAAGTATTTCACAAATCTTTTATTTTCAACATTTGAAAATATTCGTTATACTTAAATCAAAATTAAGTATACATTCATTCTTTAAGGAAAACATTACTATAACAACATTTATTTGAGTCTAAACGAATGTTACGTAAAACATCGTTACGACGACTCAAAATTACTAGTATAGGGATTCGGAATTTAGATAGATATATGAATCCCAATACTACACAACAATATTTCCTTTCGGAAACCATTTACTATAACAACAGTGTTATAGTCCATCATTTCCTTAAATTCCTCGAAAACGTCTATTTCAACAATAAATGTTGAAATCTATGATCTCGATAGTTCACACGTTTTAAACATCTTTTAAAACAATTAACTTCATTTCAAATATCACTTCTTCAAAAATAAATCCATTTTACTTAACAATATATTCACTGTCCAAAATCATGAATATACTTCATTAATTACATTTCACTATTTTCTACACATTTTATTTAAATAAAAATTCGCTATCCAAAATCGCGAATACATCTTCTTTAAAAATCTTATATATTTAATTTCTCAAATTCCACTGATTTCGAATTTATAAACAACGTTTATAAATTCTATTCCTACTTTATAACAACTTCGATTTGTAAATCTCCTTTATTAACAAATTCGATCCATATTTCATTTGAAGGCAAAAACCCAATTTATAAGTTAATTTCTTATAAATCCCCTATTCGACATTTTCATCCATTTTATAACTTCACAATTTATAATCTATAAGTTTCATTTACTTACGAACTCCATAAATTTTTCATTTTTACACCTATAAAAACTCGTTTTACAATTCCAATATTTTTATTTATAAATATCAATTTTTATAAATCTTTTTATACAAATCGTTTATGGTTATTCAAAATCCCAACTTAAACCATTTTATAAATAAATCGACTTTTATTTCAAAAACGACACTTTGGTTATATTTCACTAGAAATTATGACTTTTATAACTTTAAAATTTTACGTTTATAAATCGATTCAAAAATTCCATAGAACGTATATTTTCAAAAATCACTTTTAAAAAAAACCCTTTTAAAGTAAAAGTCATTATTTTCACATTTCCAAAACTGAATCCGATGATGCCACAACACCAATCAGTCCATCACAACAGTCAAATATCATATATCATCATATGATAACAAAATATATCAATATCTGTAAATAAGTAAATACAGTTGAGGAATCCAGTTGGATCCCTCCAACCTGTTTCCCTGCATCCAAAGACGTTAGCACAATACCAATTCCGCTCCAGTACGGAATTATCGCGGTATATAGGTTTTATAAAAATCCGCTTACTAACGGCGCAATAGGGTCTCATCCGCTATACGAGGCGGGAAATCAATCAATCCAATATATACATATGCCAATATGTATATATTGCTATATATATAGATATATATCCTACTATATCTAATATCACATCCAATAGCAATCAAATAAATAACTGAAAATTCCACTTTTCAATTCTTGAGTGAGAAGATCTCACCGTGATTTTAATTCTGATTTCAGCGTTTATTTCGAATAAAATTAAACACGCGTTTAATTTTACCTGAAATTTCAACTAGCTCCAAACGACTCCAAACCAATTGCATCGCGTAGTATTCGCGAATACGATTCCAACGCTTTTCGTTTCGTCAATTTCTGATCACGTATGAACAAATTATGGCATTATAAAGTTAATATAATTTACAAATAAAATATTTACAATTTTCTTTTGATAAAAAACCCTACTTTCAATCAGACCGTTGATTTTCTTTCCAAGCAATCTGGGCCTTGCTTTCCATCATCTCCCCCACGTTATACCCAGGTGATGAACGTGATAACGAACCCATGCCGCCACCTAGGGTTCCAAAACGCACGCCACCACAGACCTCGAAACCCGATCACGTCATCACCACGTCGAAGCTCATCTCGAGCTCGACCTATGCTGGCCGACCGCACCCCCCTAGCGCCACCATTGCCTCAAAAAACGCACGTGAACATACATCCTTTGCACGAGAATTGCCGCTAAACCATTGACCCAATCACGATCTCCACCGTTGAACTTGTCAATCACACTGCCCTCTTCATTTTTGTAGTTGGAGACGAAGTCTATCGAGGAGTGGATGAGGAGAAAATCGAGGGGAAGTGAGAACGTTTTCTGGCCTTAGAAATAGAGAGTGGCGGCCGGCCATTTAAATTAGGGTTTAGGGTTTTTATTTTTCTTTTTAAAATTGTGAAAATGGGCCTATTTATAGAAGTTTGAACGAACACTATTCATCCGGAATTTCCAAACTCCGATTTACGCGCGGTGACCGGCGTTTCTGGGGTTTACCCCGCGTTCCGGACGCAATGGAACAAGTTTCGGAAGCTAATTCGATCGTATGTGTGAGATATGGCAATAAACGATCAATTTAAATTAAACCGATTTAAATTGATTTTGAGGCGTTTTGGTTTGCCCCGGACAAACGGTAAATCCAAAAATTATGAAATTTGAAACCATACAATAATATCACATTACGGATCCGATGAAACTAGTTTCGTCGAAATCCGAGACCGTTTGAAAAATGACTATTTTAACTCGACGATTTAAAATTAAAATGATATCGATGCGTTTCGAGCTGCCACGGTCAAACGACAACTCCGATGGATACGAAAATTGAAATCCGATAATAACTAACTATTACGGATCCAATGGAACTGGTCTCGTTCAATTCTGAGACTGTTCGAAAATTGACTATTTTTACAGTCGATAATTAAATATTAAAATATTCAATTTTCACAGTTTAACTCCAACTTCAATTTTAAAAGTTCTATAACCTTTCTATAACTCCAGTATGATTTAATATAACTTTATAAATCATTTTCAATCATATTCAATCCAGATTTCAATTATCTCTGGAATTTCAATCATTAAATTATCGATTTAATTGACCAAATTAAATCCAATATTCGAATAATAAATTATTCGACTTCTTAAATTCATTTATTAATATTTAAAATCAATTAAATATTCAAATTTTAATTATCAAAAATTCTGGGTCGTTACAAACTTCCCCCCTTAAAAGAATTTCGTCCTCGAAATTACAAGTTAGGAAGAAAGGTACTTAACTCGTCTACTATTTTTTTACAATCTAATAGTTTTATCAATTTATCAAAACAAATCTTTCTATTAAAGATTCGTTATCCTTCAACTCGTTTTCCAACTTCAATTATAAGTTTCAACAGCATTGTTTACTTCAAAATTCAAATTCGAGTTTAAATTCAAATTTTAACTTTCAAGATTTCCTCAAAAATTTTCTAACACTCGAAATTTTCGAAAAATTTCGCCAGCGTCTCCTTTGCGCGGCTAATACGGTACGACTACAAAACGTCCCTACGGACTCTCAGATTTAAAAAAGAAAAAGAAAAAGCCAAGCGGCTAGAGAGAAATCATCAAAAACTCATATTAAAACTCAAATACATACCTTTTTCGAGCAATTCAAATTTATCTTCGAAATCAAATCTCAATTCCTTTATACCTGTATATCCTACTAGCCATAATATCTAGTTGCATATATTCAAACCAATTTGCCAATTCTATTATAAAATTTTCAATATAAACTACTTATACATTTTTAACTTACTATTGAAGTTGCATATTCATTCTCATTCAATTTTACATTTCAATTCTCATTCGAATTCAATTCACAATTCCAATCTAATTTGGATTTAGTTTACTTCTGGATATTGAATTTTATCAATTAACTTTAGTTCACTTCAAACTAATCTCAAAACTTCATTTAATTTCACACAATTCAACTTCACTTTCAATATTCAGTTTTAATTCCAGTTTTATTCTTTTGCTCATTTCCAAAATTTATTTTCAGTTTGCTATTTTGGTTTATAACCACTCACATTTAACTGGATTTCCAATTCGAATTCAATTTATCTTTCTTTTACAATTATTGAATTTAATTCGTTCCAAACCTTATTCATTTGGTTAATATTCAATTAGCTTCACTTACTAATTTTAGTTTAATGGTTCACTTCGTTTTCCACAAATCAAATTCAATTGCAGTTTTATTTACTTACAAATTCAAAATGAATTTTAACATTCAATTTCATTTTCTGGCACTTGCAATCGCAATTTATTCATTCATTTACTAATTCATTCGTTTTCACTTTGAATTTCATTCTAATCAAAATTCAAATATTCTATAAGTTATTAACTTATTAATATTTCGTAAGTATTTTAAATAGGATTCCAGAGTCGTTTCCACTTTTTTTTCAAAACCATTTGAAAACAATTCAAATTCCATTTGAATTTCCAAACAAAAACCCAAATTTTCAAACAACTCCTATTTAAAACAATTTGACAGCAATTTCTCTTTTGGAAACCCGAAAATGAATTCTAATGATGTGGCCATCATCATCAGGATTATTTTCCAGCGACCTAAAAGAGTTTAGAGCTTTCAACTCTCCAAAATACTTTTCAAAACCTTTCAAATTCATTTTCAACCCCAAAAATGATTTAAACTTTCGAAATCTCCAAAATTTTCAAATTCTTTTCAAAACATTTCCAAATACTTCTCTGGAATTCCATTTTAAATTACAAATCACATTTGTAATTTACATTCTCAAATTTCATTTATATATGGATTTATTTCTTAACTTTGGAGTTACGATTTCAATTTCTTATTAAATTTCAATGATAATAGATTAATATTATCACCTCTAACAACCATGCAACCATATACTGTAATAATTCACAGAAAATCATTTCTTTTCTATACAAAAATATTTTTGGGCAAAAATTATTTCATTTACCCCATTTTAAAACAATATTGTGCCGAACTGTTCTATTCGAGCGTTTAGAAACCCCTTCGATACAGTTTTGCAAGACTGTGCCGACGAAGGTTCATATACCACTCAATAAACCAATCATCACAATACAAAACAATTTTATATTAACTAACAAATACGCGCTCGTATCTATAATTACACTCAAACTCATTCTAGAGTACTACTGACTCTATCTCTAATGAGTAACACCCAACAGAGCAGGGTTGTCACTTAACCATATGCTCTGATACCACGCTGTCACGTACCGGAATTTTCGACTTTCGAAAATTAGACATCGATACTCACTTTATCGACTGTCGAGCAATCGAGTGCCGGAAACTCCAATAGTGAGGGTTTAAGAAAGAAGAAAAAGGTAGAAGAAGAAGAAGATAGAAGAAAAAGAGAAGAAGAACAACAAAACAACAACAGATACAGAAACAATATCAGAATCTCACATATCGCAGCGGAACAATATACAATAGATAAATCAATAATCTTTTAAACAAAGAATTTTATCAGTTTATACATACATCAATCATCAGGGTCAATATACAACTCAATACAACAATGGACAGTTATATAAACTTGTCCTCATACAGAATACACAGCAGAATAAATATATCAGATACAAATACTACGACTCGCCATCCAGCTTATCTCCAAAGCTCCAGAATATCCAGACTATCCTGATAACATAACTCTAGGCTGCCCGTGTGGAAAATTTGTGGGCACCCAGAGTTTAGAAGGGAAACAATAAACTCCGAGTCAGTCATGGTGACTGGTGTGAGATCGTAAAACAGTTATTCTTTAAAATAAACAACAGGATAATTTTTAAAGTCAATTCGAAATGCTTTTGGAAAATGAAACTACCATAAGACCTCCCGCCACACACACAATGCAAACGTAGACTTGGAGGAGATTTCTTCTTATGATAGTCAAAGATGCTTACTACGCAAAATCAAATTCTTTTTGATATTATTATTAGTGCATAGTGTAGAAATCATTTCGAAAGTATAATATTAATCTTAGCCAACATACGACCAGTATCGTATGCCTACTATAGCTACCATCTAAACAGTGGTGACCACCGTACGTAAATGGCAGGTTCTACAACTAATACCGTACAAAGTTCGTATTGGAGTTTGGATTTCCAACAAATGGTCAGGCTAAGGAACTTCCTATCCACGATGGGTACGTCCCTGGAATAGACGACCCGAGAACCTAACCGGATCTCTGCCAACACAAGGCCGGGTTACCTCTGCAAAAATAGGTAACTACTGACACGCGTATGTCATCCCCCGATCGTCACCGATCTTCCCGAGGATCCCCGATTCCAACAAACCACATAGAAAAAATAATGCAGTAACCACAGAGGTTAAGTATCTGGGCTCCATACCATGATACCACCTTTATCCAGAAGGAATGACATACACTAAGGGGCGCTACTTCCTAGAACCTTGCTGCATCCTTCCTGTTTCGACCATTTCCGGGGTGTGAGGCTCGATGAAGTCTCGTCCACAAAGCTACGCTTTCTCAAAAAGCCCTGCTTCGGGTCAAACAAAATGATCAACCTATGATCACAAAGATATAAGATCAAACAAATGATCATATCACAAATGATCAAACACTGATCATTTCACAGCAACACTCAGTATGCCACGTTACCAAATTGGGATATATCGCTGATAAATTTCAACTACATAACCTCTGAGCTCGTACGTCTCAGAGAAGGGTGTTAAGCTAAGAGAATAAATTCTCCGCCACCAACAGAAATGTATTTGAAAGAAATCAGCTTTATATCTCAAATTGTAACGTCAGACACACAATCCATATAAGTCTGTTCCGGGATCGAACAAAACCGAAGGCACTTCTCACGAAGCCCTTGCACATCCGGATAATTTTCAATCACGTCAGGACTTCCCGTCACTAAGGGTGATAAAACCTCTAAATCGGAGATCAGCCGATGTAGAGTAACTCGACGGTAATCCTTCCGTTTTCAAAAATATCCGGTCTTCAACATCGGTCTTCAAATGCAATTCATAACGACGTATCACATATTTGGAATGGGTTATACGACCCCATGGTCCTTTCCCGGCTAACCCGAATAGTGAGCGCTTATTCAAAAATAAGTGTGGCATTCAAATTCATCCAATTCACAACAAATACCTATCTAAAGGTAATTATTGATAGTCGGTTATTTAACTATCAATAAAGATGCGCAACATCATCAGATTCCAAATAATTTTCCCAAATTATTTATCTTCAAAAATATCTTTACTAGATATAAAATTTCCACACTTCAAAAATAAATCAACGTTTATTTTTCTAAACAGTTTCCCTTTCCTTTATAAATTCCATAGTGAATTTATATCTTTCAAAATATCTACTGATATACGATTTTCAATCGTTTTCAAATATTCACTTTCGATTTATCTTTAAGAAGATAAATCTCAAAAACGTTCATTTCATATTGGAAAACATTCCATACTTATTTAATAATAAGTATTTCACAAATCTTTTATTTTCAACATTTGAAAATATTCGTTATACTTAAATCAAAATTAAGTATACATTCATTCTTTAAGGAAAACATTACTATAACAACATTTATTTTAGTCTAAACGAATGTTACGTAAAACATCGTTACGACGACTCAAAATTACTAGTATAGGGATTCGGAATTTAGATAGATATATGAATCCCAATACTACACAACAATATTTCCTTTCGGAAACCATTTACTATAACAACAGTGTTATAGTCCATCATTTCCTTAAATTCCTCGAAAACGTCTATTTCAACAATAAATGTTGAAATCTATGATCTCTATAGTTCACACGTTTTAAACATCTTTTAAAACAATTAACTTCATTTCAAATATCACTTCTTCAAAAATAAATCCATTTTACTTAACAATATATTCACTGTCCAAAATCATGAATATACTTCATTAATTACATTTCACTATTTTCTACACATTTTATTTAAATAAAAATTCGCTATCCAAAATCGCGAATACATCTTCTTTAAAAATCTTATATATTTAATTTCTCAAATTCCACTAATTTCGAATTTATAAACAACGTTTATAAATTCTATTCCTACTTTATAACAACTTCGATTTGTAAATCTCCTTTATTAACAAATTCGATCCATATTTCATTTGAAGGCAAAAACCCAATTTATAAGTTAATTTCTTATAAATCCCCTATTCGACATTTTCATCCATTTTATAACTTCACAATTTATAATCTATAAGTTTCATTTACTTACGAACTCCATAAATTTTTCATTTTTACACCTATAAAAACTCGTTTTACAATTCCAATATTTTTATTTATAAATATCAATTTTTATAAATCTTTTTATACAAATCGTTTATGGTTATTCAAAATCCCAACTTAAACCATTTTATAAATAAATCGACTTTTATTTCAAAAACGACACTTTGGTTATATTTCACTAGAAATTATGACTTTTATAACTTTAAAATTTTACGTTTATAAATCGATTCAAAAATTCCATAGAACGTATATTTTCAAAAATCACTTTAAAAAAAACCCTTTTAAAGTAAAAGTCGTTATTTTCACATTTCCAAAACTGAATCCGATGATGCCACAACACCAATCAGTCCATCACAACAGTCAAATATCATATATCATCATATGATAACAGAATATATCAATATCTGTAAATAAGTAAATACAGTTGAGGAATCCAGTTGGATCCCTCCAACCTGTTTCCCTGCATCCAAAGACGTTAGCACAATACCAATTCCGCTCCAGTACGGAATTATCGCGGTATATAGGTTTTATAAAAATCCGCTACTAACGGCGCAATAGGGTCTCATCCGCTATACGAGGCGGGAAATCAATCAATCCAATATATACATATGCCAATATGTATATATTGCTATATATATAGATATATATCCTACTATATCTAATATCACATCCAATAGCAATCAAATAAATAACTGAAAATTCCACTTTTCAATTCTTGAGTGAGAAGATCTCACCGTGATTTTAATTCTGATTTCAGCGTTTATTTCGAATAAAATTAAACACGCGTTTAATTTTACCCGAAATTTCAACTAGCTCCAAACGACTCCAAACCAATTGCATCGCGTAGTATTCGCGAATACGATTCCAACGCTTTTCGTTTCGTCAATTTCTGATCACGTATGAACAAATTATGGCATTATAAAGTTAATATAATTTACAAATAAAATATTTACAATTTTCTTTTGATAAAAAACCCTACTTTCAATCAGACCGTTGATTTTCTTTCCAAGCAATCTGGGCCTTGCTTTCCATCATCTCCCCCACGTTATACCCAGGTGATGAACGTGATAACGAACCCATGCCGCCACCTAGGGTTCCAAAACGCACGCCACCACAGACCTCGAAACCCGATCACGTCATCACCACGTCGAAGCTCATCTCGAGCTCGACCTATGCTGGCCGACCGCACCCCCTTAGCGCCACCATTGCCTCGAAAAACGCACGCGAACATACAGCCTTTGCACGAGAATTGCCGCTAAACCATTGACCCAATCACGATCTCCACCGTTGAACTTGTCAATCACACTGCCCTCTTCATTTTTGTAGTTGGAGACGAAGTCTATCGAGGAGTGGATGAGGAGAAAATCGAGGGGAAGTGAGAACGTTTTCTGGCCTTAGAAATAGAGAGTGGCGGCCGGCCATTTAAATTAGGGTTTAGGGTTTTTATTTTTCTTTTTAAAATTGTGAAAATGGGCCTATTTATAGAAGTTTGAACGAACACTATTCATCCGGAATTTCCAAACTCCGATTTACGCGCGGTGACCGGCGTTTCTGGGGTTTACCCCGCGTTCCGGACGCAATGGAACAGGTTTCGGAAGCTAATTCGATCGTATGTGTGAGATATGTCAATAAACGTTCAATTTAAATTAAACCGATTTAAATTGATTTCGAGGCGTTTTGGTTTGCCCCGGACAAACGGTAAATCCAAAAATTATGAAATTTGAAACCATACAATAATATCACATTACGGATCCGATGAAACTGGTTTCGTCGAAATCCGAGACCGTTTGAAAAATGACTATTTTAACTCGACGATTTAAAATTAAAATGATATCGATGCGTTTCGAGCTGCCACGGTCAAACGACAACTCCGATGGATACGAAAATTGAAATCCGATAATAACTAACTATTACGGATCCAATGGAACTGGTCTCGTTCAATTCTGAGACTGTTCGAAAATTGACTATTTTTACAGTCGATAATTAAATATTAAAATATTCAATTTTCACAGTTTAACTCCAACTTCAATTTTAAAAGTTCTATAACCTTTCTATAACTCCAGTATGATTTAATATAACTTTATAAATCATTTTCAATCATATTCAATCCAGATTTCAATTATCTCTGGAATTTCAATCATTAAATTATCGATTTAATTGACCAAATTAAATCCAATATTCGAATAATAAATTATTCGACTTCTTAAATTCATTTATTAATATTTAAAATCAATTAAATATTCAAATTTTAATTATCAAAAATTCTGGGTCGTTACAAGGAGCATAGCTTGGGGTATTGCTAACCCACGATAGGGTATTATCAACTTCAGATCTAGAGTATGCTTATCTATATCTGGGTACCGGGAGTTGATGATATTCGGGATCACGTGTTTAGATGTGGAGCGGCTATATTTACCTAAATGGTATATTTTATCTAGAGATAAGCGACGCTTAGAGGTAGTTTCTGACCCTTGTGTAGAAGATTGTATTTCGGCTTGATTCAAGGAATCTCCATGGAAAATCCATTAAGCGAACATACCTTAGCGTTTTTGAGTGTAACATAATATGTTGTGGTGTGACCAATGTAAGCATCACAGCTATTTGATATTATTATATCCTACACTATGGACATTATCTATCATATCATTATATTAAACTTAATGAATGGTTGGATTCTTTTGAGGGGATAATCATTACGTGAATCTATACGGTCCCAATAGTTACTGTTACATGTTGCATGTATCTCGAGTTTTCTCATACCAGACTTATGTCTGACACTTGGTTTTTGTTTTCATTAAATTCCTCGTGTACTCTTTTGAGTAGGTTGAGTATCAGGTTTTACCTTGGATGCTTCAGAGTTCAAAAGACGAGCCGGAGGCTTCCATTATCCATCCATTTCTATTTCTGTTGTACCATGTTAACTATGTACATATATAAGCATTGTGAGGACAGGTAGTTATAACTACCTAGGCTGATGATGGTACTTAGGTTTTGTAAATCTGAAAATATTATATTTAGAGTAACCCTTTGTATTATTTTTGGCAATATAAATTATCGTTTCGCTATGAGATTCTGATATTGTGTTCTTCTTTTCTTGTTCTATTCTTTTTCTTTTATTTTACCCTAACTTTTTGTTTTTTCGGCACTTGGGTGCTCGGCACACGAATACTGTGGATGTATTAGTGTCGACATTCAAGGGTTGAAAAGTCAGGTCGTTACAAAACTTGTTAACATACCAGGATCTCTACTCGATCTAGTATTCTGCCTATAGTGCACTCCATAATAGGTCCTCCTTCTGCCCTGTAGCAATCTTATTTACAAGGGTTGGACGTACCTCCGAACTCGTTAACATACCCAGATCTCTACTCTATCTAGTATTCTGCCTATAGTGCACTCCGTAAGAGGTTAACATCCCTAACATCTACCATTCTTCAATCATGTCTAACACTCCATTTTGATGCTTCCTACTTAAAGCACCAGTAACCTTGTTCCCTTTTTCAGGCATATATTCTACCCCAAAACCATATGCCACCAAGAATTCTAGCCATTTTTGCTGCCTCATATTCAACTTCTTTCGAAAAATATATACTTGAGGGATTTATGGTCTGTATACAACTCGAACCATTCTCCTAACATGTAATGTCTCCAAATTTTCAACGCAAACACCACCACTGATATTTGCAACTAAATTGGTCACAAACACCTAAGAATGGTTTTTGTAGAGAAGTAAGTGAAGAAGAACAAAATTAAATTGAGAAAATGAATTCACAAGTAATAGAGAATCAAGTATAATCAAAGATACAAAAATTTATAGTGGTTCGATGATGTATGCCTAAGTCCACTTTGAAGATTATCCTTTATTAATAACTTAAGAATCTAATTACAGTAGTAGAAAATAGCAAGCTCTTGATTACAATGGAGCTAGAGTAACCAGGAGCGTAAAGATATTGAAAATGAACCAAAAGGCCTATATTTGTAGGGAGAGATGATGAGATATTTTGTTAAGATTTCGGCAGAAGGCTCTCTAGGTCCATAGGTGCTCACCATAACAATTGGTGGCCCTAACTTGATGTTTAAGAATGATTGGCTATGGTTACATCGATCGTTATTTTTTCCTCCAAATGACGTGCGGTCATTTTTAAGGGGTCCCATATGCCTCCTGAACCTGCCCCTAACATATGAAGTCGTTCAGAGTTATAGATCGTGAGATAGGGATCAACCCTTGTCCTATTTGAGATGTTCACTAGGCTACAACGATCATTATGAAGGATCGGCAAAAACGATCGGCCTAAAATGATCGACTATCCTCATATCTTAAGGTTTTAACCTACGATCGTTTTTGTGGGCTACATTCTTCATTACATTGATGCTCTGAAAATTTCAAGTGGATTGGCCTTGTGGATTTTGAGATATCGATCGATCTTTGCTAATTTAAGCTGTTTTATGGATCGTTCCCGATCGATCAAGATAGATCTTTGCTTTGTATGTAGTTCGAGTGTATGAACTCCGATCTCCTTGGAATTTGAATTGTAACTTCATAGAATCATGGCAGTCACTCCATACTGATTGCACCTTAATCGGGACCTAGTACGGATTTGCTCGACCATCATCCACAGTGTCATATATAATCGATTCTTAGAGCTGATAACCATCAGTTCCTAGCCAAGTCAATGATATCACGGCCTGACCAAAAGGTAGGATAACATTTTCCACCAAAGTACGTCTTGTTGCGAACATGACGTGCTTTGAATCGTCGCAAGCCAGAATCGTTGGAAAGAAATCCATTCGATTTATCAAATAGTCATTATCCTTCCATCGAACTGTTTTCTTGTCGAGGGTCATAATCCCCTTATTCGTCATGACGATCGGTCGATTTCCAATAGTATAAATACATGATCATAACTTGTTGGTGATCATCCTGCTTTGTTTTTGGCAATTTCTAAACTTCAACAACTTCGTTTTAATCTTTCTTCAGTCAGTTTTAGGTGAACATTTAATTTTTGTTGATTTCTAAGAATTGAATTTTGAAGCATATACTAGCACGTGTACGTCTTTTTACATGACTCCATACCATAGTTCCATGTTCACGGGTCGTTGTCAAGTTTTGAAATTTTATAAACAATCTCTACCTATCGTTATTTCCTTTTTTTAAACGACCATCACCGATCGTTATTACTTCTCTCTCCTCTTTTTTTTATGATCAAAGCCGATCTTTAGAACACAAAGCCTGGATTACTCGGAGTTGTGGGACGATCGGTGTAACATCATTACCACGAAACAATCGGCATAATTTCGGGGCCACAAACGATCGGTATATGTTCTACCTATATAAGCACCTATACCAAGCCATGTTTCCTTCATCCTTTAGTTCACTTTGTATTGTTCCAACTCGAAGTAGTAATAGAGAAAGCAAGTCTCCTTGCCCTTTTTTTATTACTGATCCAAACAACGATCCGAACTCCAAAAATCAATTTTCTTTATTCAGGAACCATTGTATTTCTCCATATCCCACTTCGATTTGAGCTCGAATCTACCTCCTTTCCTCAGATCTTAAATTTACGTAGGACGATTTAAATTTGCATTATGATTCGATGACGAGACTTTGAGTTTCATCAATGTCGTGGCCTTCAACTTCTATGATGGAATCAATCAATAAAACGATTGTGAAAGGTTGACGGAGATGGGGATTGGTGGAGGCAGCAGCCTTAATAGATCGTTTGTTGAGGAGGATGAAGCAGCGGAGTTGGGGAAGTTATTCGATCGAACCACTATGATCGTTCTTGGACGATCGGCAAAAAATTGGGCTTGGATGGATTTGGAGTAGATGATCATGATGATGTACCGATCGTTATGGAATGGTGTTGAAGCTTACGTGTATAATGATCATCTACAAACGATCGACAATGTTTTGGACTTGGAGGCTTTTGGGATGGACAAGGCAAAGTTGGACGATTGGTTGATGGCATAGAGACAACGATCGGCATTGAAGGTTAAGGAGAACGATCGGTGAACATGACAAACTGTGAACGATTGGTAGATGTTATCAAGGGGAATGATTGGTAATAAGGATTAAGGAGAACGATCAATATTCAGCACATAGGCTCTAAAAATGGAACTTAAATAAATGAACTTGAACCCAATAATGAGTTTCGGCCTTGCATATTCGAATGAACACATATGACCAGGGCATGTCTTGAACTGCATATTCGGTAATGCGTGACAATTGAACCAACATCTTTGAATGTTCTATTGAAGCTCATGAACGATTTGAACATAAAAATCAAGCTTTTACTTGCTAACGATCGATCGTGAAACTCAAACTGCATCGTTCCCCGATGACATAGAGAAACGGTTAAGACGTTCAGGAATGACAGCTCTTCGGTTGAACCTCAAAGTCTTGTCGTCTTTTTTGCCTTTAGTTTCATATGACTTATTATGGCATTACATAGCACTTTACCACACCACACTAACACACACTATGCACGAGGGAAGGGTGAGGGGGGGGGGTGGAGCACAGGTTACTTTATCTAATCATGATTTTTAATAAGTTTAATAACAATGGGTTCTAGACATTCGGGGTGTCTTGTAGCTATGCCAACTGGATCATCTTCTCAACATGATAACCCTAGCGTGGAATCAAGTTCTATAACTGAATCTGATAGTCCGTCCTCTAGTCATTATTCGAAACAAGCGGAAAGCCCGGACTCTCAATTTGATCTTTCTAATGCAGTTCCTATTCTTCCACTAGAAGTTGTCGATTCTACTCCCGACACCCTAGAGGATGTAGTCATTTTGGAGAACCCTGCTGATTCGGTAGCCTCTAAAATTAAGGAAGATGCTCTTCGGTGAATCAGTGTAAGGCACGGTATTCCTTTTGACAATATGTTGGTAACGTTGTGGGATGACAGGGCTCATAGACCCCTAGAAGGATATACGTTGTGCAACAAGTTCATGTGTTGGGCCGGATGCATCCCGCCATTTAATTTATACATTCTGGAATTCTTAATTATTTAAGGATGACTCTAGTGCAGCTTCATCCAAACGGCTACGCTCTTCTCAACTGTACTTATATGGTATTTATGGAGTTCATGCACCATCCTCCAACCATCGATGACTTTCGATTCATATTCTCTTTCACGCGATGAACATGGAGTCTTTCATTTACATTTCTTGACTCGACGAAGAGGTGCCAGATTCTAACTGGTGCATGGAACAAATTAAGCGCCTTTAAAAGCGAATGGTTTTTCGTTCGTTGTTCGCCTGGTTTCGCTCGACAATGGCTTGAAAGACGTAACTGTTATCCACTATCTTTATATTAGCATGGAAAAATAATGCTCAGGTCATATTCCTGAATGCATTACTCCTTTACAAGTATCATTACTGGGCCTAGCGGCAATCTTTGTGAGGAGGCGGTCACAACTCTGAAAAATGCACAGCCTGTGGACAAGAACATCGAATATCTTCTCACGGATAAACGTCTCATTACTTTTTATTTGATAAAAGAAGGCCTCGGCGTAGAGCTAACTAAAGTCGCTCAAACTGCAGGGATAAGACCATGGGCTATAGTCAGTCAAGGGACAATCGAACCGAACACGTTGTGCCCCCAGCCATAGGTACCGAAGAATTCATTGGTACCAATGACAAAGGAGATAAAAGCGATATGCCTATTCACAGTGATGGCCAGTCTTTTCTTGGAGTTGAGGTCAGATACTCGCATACCTTGTAGCCCTCATTTCCCGATAGGAGAAAAAAGAAAACATATGTTCATAAACTTCCAAAGAGTTGTCTTTCTGACCAATTCAAGTCATCGATGGCTCCTAGGCTTGTTCAAGATGAATCTTCTTCTCAACCATCAAAGCGTTCAAGTCTACCACTTGATTCTTTATTTTGTCTACCAATCCTACATGACCTTGATGCTTTTCATTTAACTGATGTGAGCATCGAGGGGTCGGAATCTCCCACCAAAATTGGCACTGAGATTCCTACTTCTAGAGGAAAAGTTACTCCAACAAGCAAAGCTCCTACACCTGGTTCATTTGGGGTTAACACAAGGACGCTAACACACATTTGCACCCCTCAACATTACATTTTGCTCGACTTAAGCTCTTTAATGCTTAATGTTAATTGATTTCTATTTTCCTTTGCAGAAATAATGGTGAAGAAAAGGAACATGTTTGATTCCCTCTGGGATATACACAGCCAATCCTATGGTTTATGCTCTAACTCTTATAGTACAGGGAATGAGCAAAGATGGCCGAGAGGTTGTCGGCGGTATCTTTTGAGCAAGCTAAAATAATTGAAAAATTGGAGAGTGACCTTTCTCAAAAAGGCATAATAATAACGACGCTCACCAATGAGCTCAAATCTTTGAGGAAAAACAAGGTGGAGGCCGAATAAAAAGCCAAGGAGCCCAGGAAGTCCATGGAAAAATGAGAAAGACCCACATAGACCTGGTGCAGGAGATGGGTCACCATAACACTATGATCACTCGGGAAAGGGATGAGGCACGGAAAGAAGTCGAGGAGTTAAAGGCAAAACTAGTTGAGGCCATCAAGGAAAAAGACGAGGCCAACCATGAGGCGTGGAAATAAGTCGAGGAGCTAAAGTTAAAAATTGCCAAGGCCACCAAGGAAAAAGACGAGGCCAACAAAGCCGCTTAGGAGGCATGTGAACAGGCGGTGGGACTTAAGGAGGAGAGGGATGCAACGAATATAAAGGCCGAGGAGGCCGATGCCAGGATTGAGAGGGAAATCAAAGCGGTGGAGGCCAGGATGGAGAGTGAATTTGAAGATCTCTCGGTCACGTACAACGCCAATGTCTTAAGAAACCGCAACTTAAACTGGCCCAATGAAGATTATCCTTTCCAACTATACAAGGCCTAGAGTCGCTTGGCAGAAGACGAAAAGGTGATCCGCAATGCTGCAGCTATGGATGAGTTCGAACTTGAAGCTCAAGTGCTAGTCGAAGATGAGCCTAAAGTCCTCTATGATACAATCATTTCTCTTGAAAAAGAAAAATTGGCCGCCACTTATCCGGATGCCGAGGAAGGATCTGGAATTGAACATCACAATATAGGCTCCGAAACTCCCTGTAGTGTCCCAATCTGAGCTTGCTTCTTCTATTGCTCCTCCAGCTATTCTAGAATATGACCCCGATAGACCACATCTTTCTCCGATAATCGAGCATGGCTTGGAAGGCATGTCAGCTCAGCATAGGAGCCAAACCGAGGAAGGTATTTTGGACACTTCTCCTATTCCTCAAAATGCGGGAGTACTATTAGATGATATTACTAATATATTCTCTTATCTTCATTCCGTCTTAGATTCTACGCCGATTGATCCTCTTGTAGCTCAAGAAGTACATCATGAGCAGGAAGTGCTAATGATAGAGGCTACAACCATGATGGCCACCACATCGGCTGGAAAGATGCACGACGGTAGTTATGTGATTAATGACCAATTAATGGAAGTTCTCCTCGGCCTTCAAAGCGATCCGAGTATTGAAATGTCGTTCAATGTAGATGAAGATGTGGTCATCACGGGCTCCTCGGGTCCGTCCAGCAGCATACCAATGAGCATACGTGCAACCCGGGTGGAGCAGATAATGGAGGAATTAAAAGCCAAAATCTTGATACTTGCCGTTCCTCGGGGTGGCACTATCGTTGAGACTAGCATGCCACCTCTCTCTAACATCGAGAGTGCCACCATTCCTCCAGTTTTGCACACAGAGGATATTCCGATCCTTATGAGTTCTCAGGAGGAGTCTGCTTCAATTCCTCCGGCCGGGGATAAGCCAGCTGGAGCAGATGGGGAGGTAAAGGTTCAAAGAGGGAGGGAGTTCTAAGCGGTAGCTCAAGTAGGTCTATGCCGAAGAAAAGCAAGAAGGATAGAAAACCAAAGGCGTAGACTTGCACTTTTGCTTCTTCTCTTTTTGGTAGACGACTAGAATAGGCTTTTCTTTCACTTTCTATATGCCATGTATAGATGCGGATTAGTCCTCTGATAGGAATTCTTCGAACATATTTTGCACTTACTTTTTCAATGAATAGTGAAAATAAAATTTCTTTTGTGTTTAGCACAACTCCATGTTCATTTGTTTAAATATTTCAGCACTCGCGTTTCCATTCATTGTACTTGTGAGGCTATAGTTTCTGAGTCGAACTTGAGTCCGGTCGTTAAGTCCTGAAGTCATGGCTTCGGGTCATAATCCAACTTCGAGTCGAATCCCAATGTTGCGTTGTCTCGGTCAGTGGCTGGTACTTGAGTTATGCCCCTGGTCCTGGGGAGAATTGAAGTGGTCAGTCGACAGTCATTTTCCGCCTTTACTAACTTTAATTTAACTTGGTCAAAAGAAGTTGGAGTGAGATGAGTTTGAGTGGTCGGATCACACTCGCTCATTTGCTGGTATTTACATCCACACTTTGAGGATTGAACTTGTATGCCAGCGGTCGGTCACGCCTACATAATGCTTGGAATTATATCCGCACTCCAGGGACATAAGCTAATTTATGGGCGGTCAGTCACACCCGTTTAAGGCTTAGAATTATATCCACATTCCGGGGACATAAGTTAGTTTACGGGCGGTCGGCCACACCCGTCTGGTGTTTATACTCCAGTCCGCGCTCTCGAGACCAGAGTTGATTGATGGGTGGTCAGTCACACCCATTTGGTGTTTATACTCTAGTCCGCGCTCTTGGGACCAGAGTTGGTTGACAGACGATCAATCACATCTGTTTAGGTATTAGGATCTCGCTTGTGCTCCAGGAACAAGGGATTGATCAAAGTTATGGATGGTCGGATCACATCCACCTTGATTTGGAAAGTGAAGTCATAGACGGACGTATCCATCCTCTTCGAGCTTGGAAAAGGGGAGGTGAGGTTGTGGATGGATGGATCCATCCTCCTTGCGCCTAGATTTTGGAGTTTGTACTTCAGCTCACACTTTGGGAGCTAGAGTTCATTAGAGGATCATCGTGTTTCGATCTCTCTTTGCTTTATCATTGCTTGCCCCTGAGCTTGGGGTTTCACTTAGCGGGTGACCCATTGAATCGCGATCACTCCCTATTTGAATGAGTCCCACCATAGGATGGGACTTAGCTCTTCGTACATCATGATGGTCGCACGATGCATTTCAAGGATTGCCACTCTGGCTTGATGAGTCTGCATTTTATTGCTGAAATAAGAAAGTACGTCAAAGTTAGTTTCCTTATTACAAGTTCAAATTCAAAAAATGCATAAACAAATTTCAAAGGAAAAGCAGACTAAATGAATAAAATCCAGTTATATGTAATAGCGACAGAGACTCTCGCTGTTCCATGCTCTCGGTAAAGTAAGACCATCAACAGTTGATAGTTTGAATGTGTCATCTCTAAGTCTCCGCTCGATGAAATACGACCCTTCCCATGTCGGTTTCATGTGTGAAGGGATCGGATGAACCTGCTTAAGTATGAGATTGCAACTTCAAAGGTTCTACGTCGGACCTTAGCGTTGTATAATCCGGTGATTCGACTGCGATGCGCGGCTGCCCTCAAATCACTACAAGAAAATGTTATTTTAGTAGCATTAAACAGCAGCGTTTGAACCCTAAATGCAACTAATTCGGTGACCCCAATATAATAGCAGCGGTTTAATCTTTAGACATATTATGTACTGTTTCCAGGCGGGCTATATTTTCACTTCCCGCCTACTATGCCATCTAATTTTCATACTCTGGCCCCAAAAGAAAATAAAACCCTTGAATGAAAATTATTTGATTCAGACTCCTTTCCTCAATTCTTTAAAATATTTTTCGTACGAGGATTGTCACCACCAAAAAAACAAAACAAAATTGTTATTTATAAAAATCATCACTAATTAAACATTGCATCAGCATTTATGTTGTGCACCACCACCAATCAACGTCAGGGACTAATTGCCGGTGCTTCTTCAGGTACGTTGGGTTACATGATCTTATTTAGGTATTCAATTATTCATAGATTCGTACTCTATTCTTCAACCTAAATCTGATTTAGGGTACCAATTCTTTTTCTTCCCCTAAATCCAAATTGATTTCAAGTGGCTACATCCTGCATGGAAAGGATGGATGAGATACTAGCAGGCGAAATTATTCTACTGCGTCCAATTCAGATATTATAATTTTTTCAATTTCAAAACTATTTTTGACATTCAAATTCAAATACCAGGTTCGAAAAAATATTCATGATATTAGGACTGAAACCCATCTATTTAAAACAGAGATGGATTGATTGAGTTTGAAGAGTTCAACTATAATGTAACTATTAGAAGTAACGAAGAGGTTGAAAAAAACATAATAAACATGTTTAGATGTTTGAAGTGGAAGGGAAAGCACATTGATTTATATGTCAATCTGATGTATTTCATCTTCTTTTATAAAGACTAATGGATTATCACACAACTTCTACTAAGTAGTTGCTCATCTTTTTAATTTACTTTGTTATAAATGAACAATTTATCAACTTGTGACGTATGCTTCATTTTTGTTTGCATGACATAATGACAATCCACCAGATTACAAAAAAACTTAAACTCAACTTTTTCTGTAGCAAACTTGCTTCTATTTGATTCTGGTAGGATATTTACCAGTTTGTGAATCATGTTTAAGTAGAATTCATGGGAAGGAATTCTACTATTGGATTTGAGTGTTTATTAAATGAGAGTTGACATTCTATGTTGGATTTTGTCTTTTAAAACAAGAAAACCGTGAACATGTTTTGAAAGACTTTCGACTTTAAATTATTATTTTTTAAACACACATCTAATAGTTTTCTTTTGTTAAAAGTGATTAACCATGGTGAAAGCCACGGTGAACCAGAGGAGCCATGGTTATTGTTGGAATTGGTGAACAAGAAAAGGTTATAAATCTTAGCTTGTTGATATTTATTCCTGAAGTTAATCTACTAATGCTAAATCTACTGCTTGAAAGAAGTGATATTCAGAGTCGTTACCGCAACTCTTCATATTGAGAATATTGAGTTTGTAAAGGAAAGGAAATAGTTTCATTAGCCATTAAAGATGAGAAATCAAAGTTCCATTTGAATATGGTAGCTGAACTTCTCATGTATGTTCAAGTTGACAATTGTGCAACCTTTTTCACTAAAGATCTTACAAATTTGCAAGTAAATCATGCATTTCTATTCCTTTTATTTTAGCAGGTGTGATGCCCATGGTTTAGAAGACATGCTCATTTAGCGAGTGATGGTAATAGCAGATGAAGTAATTACTAAAACACTTTATCTTGATTCTGCAATTGCCAATAGAGATGGTTTGGCTAAAATATTATATTCCCGCCTATTTAGTGGTTAACAGTTGTAAACTTTACCCTTAAATTTTGAAATTTATTTATTTAGTCTTTACTAAAAAAGAAACATTTTATCTTGCATGTCTATAGGTTGGTGAATGAAATAAATGTATCCATCGGACATGGTCATAATTCAAAGCATTTAATTGAAGTTCTTGATATTTATGGTTTTGAAAGTTTCAAATGCAATTGGTTACCCTATTAGCTACCATGTTGCTCACATGACTGTTTCAATGCAGTTTTGAGCAATTTTGTATCATTTTCACCAACGAGCAACAACATTTTAACCAGGATTTTATTAATTTGACATATGTTTTTTTCTTCACATAGTGAGTTCTGTTTATGTTTATTTATATAATACTTATTATGGCAGCATGAAATCAAAATGGAGCAAAAGGAGTATACCAAAGAGGAGATCGACTGGAGTTATATTGAGTTTCTTGATAATCAAGACGTGCGGGACTTAATTGAAATGGTATGCTTGTTTTAAATTGTACCCAACATTATATATATATATATCATAAAGGAAGCAGTAGTTTGATGGAATTGATTTGAAATGCGTCAATGATTAAGAGGAAATTTAAGGCATGACCGTCATTCCTCCAGTTATTAAATTCCTAAAATTAATGATATTTCTAATGCTCACCCTAGTTGGTCAGGTTTGCAATGCACAATATGTGGAATCGTTTATACACTACAGGTCCTAGAATTAATGTTAACTTGATTTAATATATTAACTGTTATAATGTTGCCTAATGCAGTGGGATTTAGCTCCCTCTAGTTGATGTTTAATTAGTTAGTACCGAGACAAACTTTTGGTTTTAAAAGCAGTCACATCTATTTTACGCCCAGTTGCATGTTTACCATCAGTGATCCTTTCATCCTCTTATTTGGTTGCATTCTAGAATGTAGAAAAAATGATTTTGTCACTTTCTTACAAGTGTTCTTGTCATATGATCTAGCATGCTGATACTCTACATGTTCACTACCGCGATAGTTAATCTGTTTGTCTCCATTATACTAATTTCTGTATTTGGAGTTGTAGCCTCTCTAGAAATTGTTGTGTTGTACACTATATAACCAGCTTTTGGATTAGCATAGTAAGACACCTTTCTCGCTCTTCCCGATTCTTAATTCTATGATTCTATTTCAACTGCAACAGACTTCTTTTCGTATGCATTATTTGCTATTTGGGAAGCATCTTTTTGCTTCATATGAGATTTTGGCTGCTAATGAGATTTTACATGATCAACGCTAGCATTAGGTTATTCATTTCCTTCACTATACCCACCATGGAAGATGTCTTTTGAATGCCTTTATCAGATGTTGCATGTTGATTGATACTATCAGACTGGTTACTAATGAGCTTTATGTGTATTTGGTGGTTGTCTCCTTTGCTTGTTTGATGCATAGCTCTTAGAAGCTACATTTGAGTTTGAAGATTCACTTGGAAGCACATTGTCAGTATTATCGCCCCAACCAAAATTCGTTGTCCAAGCTTTATTTGTTAGTTCTGAAGCAACTGGTTCTGCATTCTTCCCATGTTTATAATTCTCTACATTTTCAACAGCCTGTGAATTTTTATGTACCATATTTTTTACCTCGACTGTTTCATCTTTATTTCTATATAATTCTTCCCATCTTTATTTCTTGATAGGTAAGTGATACTTTTACCTTAACTGTTTCATCCTAATAAAACCTTTACTTGATCTCTGATCATATATTCTAGTTCATAGTTTAAAATAGCTTATGAAAATGATAAATGTCCAGTATGCCTTATAATAGTATATTGTATAAACTACTCTATAATGTTTCTAGGTTTTTCAGTTCCTTCTGGATATGTACTATGGGTAATGAGAAAAAATGCTTGTGCAAGCATGTGGTAGATTGGATGATGGACTTGTAACACCGATGCGAATTTTTCCAAATTCACCTCTTGCCTTTTTTGGTGGGAGTATGTTCAAGTAAAGTAGATCTTGATGACAAAATTATATGTCTTCAATATGTAAGAACCAACCTGTTTCTGGTAAAAATATCTTACCTTTTAACTACTTAGTCCCTAAGCTATATAATATAGTTTTAGCATAGTTGATCACATGGTTCGCAATACTCCTTATCAGGACATAAAATAGCTAACTTGATAAGCAAACAAAAAATTTACATTAAAGTTATTAGTCCTAAAACAAAATATTTCTAACCACTTATTACACATGTTGGCACTACAATAAATAGTGTTTATTTTACGCAAGCAGACACAAGACATGTATCATGAGTGCATTTGTGTCAAATTACACTCCTACATGTTTCCACCCTTAACATTAACTTCCATCCATCATATCGACATTCATATACTATTGATCTTAGAGAAAAAAATATTTTATTTTTAAAATAAGATTGATGTACGATCAATAGCTTAAATCAAGGGTGGTTAGGTGAATTACTTTAAGTAATTGGTCAATACCAGAATAATAACTTTCAAACAGGCCAAGCCTGAAAGTCAAAAGACTTAACTGTTCGAGAGCTCCTAACTCCCCATATATGTGACAATTAAGCGCTTAAATGATTAATTTAAACATACTTTCAGTTATTACTTAACATTTTCTCCACATGACCATGAAGGAAGATACTGATGTTGCTGTAGTACCACTTATTATATATAATGATCTCATTGGCTATCTCCTTTATCTACTACTTTCACCAGTTTGAAAACTCATTTTTTTGGATCTGGAATCTGTTAGACATGTATGCCTTAAAGAACTTGTGTTTAATATTATGATGGACAAGAATGAAAAAAGTTTAGCTGGTTATGATATAACGAAGATTTTACATGCTGCTTGCTAATTCAGCGTTGTTGCTGTCTGTAAGCCTTGGTATTCTCATAACTTGCTTGATTGCTTATCTTGTTTTTTTGCTAACTTTATTTTTAATTTATTTAGGTGTCAAAAGGAAGCAGAGCTGAAGTTATTAAAAGAAGAAACAGCTAAAAGGGTTGAAGAAGCAATAAGAAAAAAAGTAGAGGAGAGCATGAATTCAGAAGAAGTTAAGTTGAAAATTCAGCGCAGAATTGAAGAGGGGCGTAAGAAGATATTTGATGAGGTTGCAGTTCAGCTTGAGAAGGAGAAGGAAGAGGCTCTAGCTGAAGCTAGGAAAAAAGCGGTAGGTTTTGCTTTCATATATACTGAAATTAAATTTCTTCATGCACCGCTTTTACAGTTTTGAAAACAGTGTTATCATTAGATGATTATATTGAAATGCAAACTACCCAAGAAGTAAATATGAACTAATCAGAATTAACTTTTGATGCAATGGGACCGTCATTTTGCCTATATTAATATCCTAGTGAAGATAACGCATACCAGCTGCTACATATCCTTCCCTAGTGTAGATTATTGTATTTTCATTACATAGCAGATGGTTTAAACATCACATCCTACGTATGTAGAGCATCTCTAATTCATTTGTTTTATTAACTCTAAGAAATCTAACACATGTTTTACTGGAGCGTGATATAATATATTTTTATTGAAAATCAACTTATATCAATGCATTTATTTTGTTAACTCTAAGAAGTCCAACACACATATTTTATTGGAGCGTAATGTAACACATTTTTATTGAAAATCACCTTACACTAATGCATTTGTTTTGTTAACTCTAAGAAATCTAACATCGTTGCATATTTGTTGTCCTTTTATATATGTATTTTATAAAACATATCTTCTTTTATTTATCATGGTTATTATGTTGCTAATGGTTTTTCTCTACTGATTATTCAGTCAGAATGAGAAAATATAATGAACCATCACATATTTGTTGTCCAATTGTGAGACTTCAATCTGATATTAGTATGATATTGTTGATTGTTAAACTTGTTTGCAGGTAATTAGCTATTTCGAAGCGAAGACTGTCGACAACAAAGAACTATTGGTAATCAAGAAACGAACATAAATTTAATTGTTATATATGTTGTCGTATTTTGTTAGTACCATTTGTGGAAACTTGTCTGTGAATGCTGGTAGTATGTGACTTATTTTGTTGAAAAACTACTATCGAATTGATTATGGATATTATATTTGAATGTGAGATTAGCATGTTTTTGCAATTATTTGAATATGATGATTATATGATTGATTGTTTGTATATGCTAATTATGTGATTTAATTGTTTATTTCAATATATGAAAATTATGTGATTGATCGTTCGTTTTAATATGAATA
This sequence comes from Allium fistulosum, assembly GCA_030737815.1. Taxonomy (NCBI): domain Eukaryota; kingdom Viridiplantae; phylum Streptophyta; class Magnoliopsida; order Asparagales; family Amaryllidaceae; genus Allium; species Allium fistulosum. The sequence continues at coordinate 813,100,206 of CM060904.1, forward strand.
GTATATAAGCGATTGCTGGAAATGGTATAAACCATCAACCGTAAATAGTAGCATTTAAAATATGCTACCAAACAACCAATAACTTTTAGTAGCGTTTCAGAAATGCTATAGAAACAAATGTAAACTAATATAAAAATTATACAGTTGCATTTTAAAAACGCTACTGAAAATCAAAAAAAGCATATAAACAAAAAATGCAACCAAAAAATGAAGACTTATGGTAGCGTTTTTTTAACCCTATAGAAAAAACCTATAGCTGCATTTAAAAGTGACTTTTGGTAGCGTTTTTTAAATCCTATAGAAAATACCTATAGTTTCATTTAAAAGTGACTTTTGGTAGCATTTACTACAACGCAACAAAAAGTTTAAGACTTTTAGTTGCATGTCGTATAGCAGCGTTCTCTAAAACGCTACCATAACTTATGGTAGCGTTTTTTCAACGCTACCAAAAGTCTTTTCTGGTGTAGTGAATCAACCTCTTCGCGCTTCACATCCAGTAAATCCAAAGATTCTGCAAGTAGGATGGCATTCATCTTTGGATCGAAATAGGTCACACGGTGAGAAGGTACTTCTAGTTCAACTAGAATAATAGCTTCGGAGCCGTAGGAAAGTGCAAACGGAGTATGGCCGGTCGTGGACTTGTGGTAGTTCGATATGCCCATAGGGCCATGGGAAGCTCATCGACCTACTTACCTCTAGCGTTTTCCAATCGTTTCTTTAGAATAGACTTGATAACTTTGTTGAGAGCTTCGACTTGCCCATTCGCTTGAAGGTGAGCTACTACTGAGAACTTCTTCTCGATACGGTAGCATTGACAACAATCTTTGAACTCGACACTATCGAATTGGGTCCCGTTATCATTTACAATGGTGTGTGAGAGACCAAAGCGACAGATGATGTTACGCACAACAAAGTTGATTACTTTCTTCGTTGTGATAGTGGCATGGGGTTCAGCTTCCGCCCATTTAGTAAAGTAGTCAACTGCAATGGCGTACTTCACACCACCCTTGTCTAAAGGTAGAGACCTTATTATATCAATGCCCCATGTGGCAAACGGCCATGGACTGACCATCTGAGTGATTTCGGTAGGCGGGGCTCTTGGAATCCTAGCATGCTTCTGGCACCTATCGCACTTCTTAGCGTAATCTGATGCATCTCGATTCACGGTTGGCCAGTAATATCCATATCTGAGTATTTTCTTCGCAGGGGCTTGCCCTCTAGTGTGATCACCGCACTCTCCTTCATGCACATGATGCAATACTCGTTTGATCTCGTCGTGGGCGATACACCAGAGTAAAGGAACATAATATCCCCTCCTATACAAGACTCCATTCTGGATAATAAATCGTGAAGCTTTTCAGAGAACCTGTCTTTTCTCACTTCTGCGCTCGGTTAAAGCTCCATGCTCAAGATAGTTTCTGAATGGAGTCATCCATGACTCCTTCTTGGGCGTTGCCTCGTACACCCAGTCTGTGTCTATTTGATCGATACTCGGAGCGGTAAGTGTCTCGATGGGGACAAGTCCCATCTGTTGTGCTTCGCTAGAGCTGGCCAGTTTCGCTAAAGAATTGGCTTTCTAATTTTTCTCTCAAGGTATACAATAGATAGCATAATAGTCGAATTTATTCAACACTTCTTGAACCCGAGTAAGGTAGGTAGCCAATTTCCGGTCCCTGGCCTGATACTCCCCTCAAACCTTGCATACGACCAATCACGAATCACAGTAAATCTCCACAGCAATAACTCCCAAGTCTCTGGCAGGCCTAAGTCTAGCAAATAAAGCTTCGTACTCAGCTTCGTTTTAGTTGCTTGGAAGTCAAACTTCAAAGCATAGCATACAGATTAACCTTCTGGGGCCAACACCTGAGCAACGGCCGTTTGATGCACCATCAGTGTATAGCTTCCATGTACGCTTGGGAGATTCACCGGCTTCGGGCAATGTCCTCCGGTATCGTGAATTCAGCTATGAAGTCCACTAGAACCTGCCCTTGAATAGCTTGCCTCGGTGTATAAGTGATGTCAAATTGACTCAATTAATTTTCCATTTAAGTAATCAAACAGATGCCTCAGGTCGCGTTAAGATCCATCGTAACGGCTGGTCGGTGTAAATAGTGATCGGATGAGCTTAGAAGTATGGACGGAGCTTCATCGAGGCTATGACGAGACAATAAGCCAGCTTTTCCACCTTCGGGTAGTTTCTTTCCGCCCCACTTAACCTTTTACTGATATAATAGACCCGTCGTTGGATCCGATCCTCTTCTCGAATCAAAGCAGCACTGATTGCATAAGCCGAAACCGCCAGATAGACAATCTCTCATGATCAACCGGCTTCGACAAAATGGGAGGTGTTGCCAGATGTTGAAATAGTGCTTAGAATGCACCCTTGCAATCCTTTGTCCACTCGAAGGTTCATTTTCTTTTTTTGATCATATGGAAAAAGGAATGCACTTGTCCATAGATCAGGAAATGAATCTCCTTAAGGCTGCCACCTTCCCATTGAGGCTTTGCACCTGCTTTATGGTTCTGGGAGTTTCGAGATTCTGAATCGCCCAGATTTTTTCAGGATTGGCTTCAATCCCTTCGGCATTAAAGATGAATCTAAGGAATTTTCCTGTCGCTACTTCGAAATGACACTTCAATGGGTTGAGCTTCATTTTGTACTGTCGGAGTATGTTAAACATCATTTTCAAATCACCAACATGATTGATGGATAGTCGCGACTTCACAATCATATCGTCCACATGCACATCCATGGTCTTTCCGATCTGGTTGGCAAACATGCGGTTCACAAGCCTCTGATAAGTTGCTCCAGTGTTCTTGAGTCCGAACGGCATCACCTTGTAGCAATAAAGTCCCGTATCAGTGACAAAGCTAGTATGTTCCTGGTCAGGAAGATGCATCGGGATTTGATTGTAGCCAGAGTACGCATCCATGAAAGATAAGAGCTCATGTCCGGCGGTTGAATCCACAAGTTGGTCGATTTTGGGAAGCGGGAATTTGTCTTTGGGGCAGGCTTTGTTCAAATCTGAGTAGTCCACACATGTTTGCCACTTTCCATTTGACTTGTTGATAAGCACTAGATTCGATACCCACTCCGGGTATAAAGCATCTCGAATAAACCCATTAGTCTTGAGTTTATCCACTTCTTCCTTCACGGCGGTAGATCCCTCTAGATCCATATCGTGCTTTTTTTGCTTAATTGGGACGTGCCGCGGGTCAATATTTAATGCATGGCTCGCGATGTCCGACGAGATCCCACACATGTCTGAATGAGTCCAGGCAAACACATCAAGGTTTGCCCGGAGAAAATCAACCAATTTCTATCTCATCTTGGGCAGAGTTGAGATCCGACCTTAACCATTTTGGAATCGTCGTCATCGTGGATCGGAACATCGATCGCCAACTCCGTTGGGTAAGCCTGGCAGTCCTTGGCTTCCTCCTCATCATTATTATCTCTGGGATCGAGGTCCTTATGGAACTGGTTGTGGCGCCCGAGCCTAGGCCCAGGCGTTAGTTGTCAATTGTCTAAAAAATGGACGTAGAGAGATTCCTCTACGCCATATCCTTTCTCCTTCCGCTACGCATCCCACAGCTCTGCAACATAACAGGCGCACCCATCCGCCTGATCACCATGCACTACTCTGACCATGTTATCAGTGGGGATCTTCAGAGTTAATCACAAAGGGCAATCACTGCCCTGAATTCCACAAGGGTCGGTCGGCCCAAAAAAGCATTTTACGGGAAATTTATGTCAATACAACAAACTGCAACATCCAGACTCTCCGGCGATCTCCAATACCCAACTCAATGGGTAACTCTACCATCCCAACTAGTATGGTTGCGCTTCCGTTAAAACCATGAATACGTGACTGACACGGTTTTAGATCTTTTGCCTCGATCCTCATTTGGTCGTAAACGTGCTTAAAAAGATTGTTCACAGAGCTTCCGCTGTCAACCAAGATCCTCTTCATCCAAGCAGGACCTATTTGGGGGGAGATGTCCAACGGATCAATAGTGGGGGCCTCGACTCTGTCAGCATCACGGTTCCTAAAAACAATGTCGTCTGTCATCGTCCTTTGTTGTTTTACCAGGGCCCCGTTGTCAACATTACTACAGCATTCAAAGTCCACATGCCTAATCGAACTGGCATATGACTCCATTTCTTTCCATCTCCAATCTGCCGGATGAGGACCACCACTCTCTGTATTTATCACCAATCTCCCGCCTGTACGCGTGGGTTCTTCAGGTCTAGCTTGGCCTTGACCTTGATTTGGATTAGATGGGACCGCGCCTCCATCCTACGGAGCCCGCACAAACTGCTCTAACTTTCTTTTTCTAATCAACCTCTCGATGATATCTTGCAAATGACGGCACTCATTAGTGTTATGGCCATAATAATCATGGAATCTACAGAACTTCCCAGTCTGAATTTGTTTCTTAGAGGATCGGAGCTGGCTTCCTATACTGTCCGGTTTTACAAGTCTGAAGGTAAACATTTTTCAACGATGTATTTAGGGGAGTATATCGGTCGAACATCTGTAAGTTCAATTGTACTTTACCGGAATTCTCACTGGTCTGTTTCACTGCAACATTACTCTGAATGCCTTCACCACTGGGCCCCGCAACGTCCTGCTTTCCTAGATCGTCTAGCGTCTTCTCTCCTTAGAAACTGGGCCACCTTAGCATAGAAACGATCCAACGAAGTGGGTGGTTTCCTAGCCTACCAACTACCAAACTCGGAATCAGGATTGATTCCTTTAGTCAATGCCATTAGAATAGAATTATCGTTGGGTTTGTTGACCTCAGCACAAGCAGTATGGAACCTTTCCAGATAATGTCTAAGGGTCTCCCCTGGAGCTTGAGTAATAGTGGACAAGGTGTTGAAATCCTTTGGTATAGTAGCATGCATACGGAACTGCTCGACAAACTTAGTAGCCAATTGATCAAAACATGAGATGGTTCTGGGTGGTAAATGAGTGAACCACAAAGTTGCAATGCCTCCCAAGGAGATATGGAAGCTCCTACACTTGATCGTATCGTCAGCTTGAGTGGTGTTCATGAGACATTCATATTTCCAGATATGCTAGTTAGGATCTGAATTTCCTTCGTACACTGGTAGAGTCGGCATCCTGAATCGACTGGGTGGCTCTGCATAAAGAATGTCATTGGTGAATGGAGTGTGACTTCGGGAGATTTTCCAATCGTCATTCGTAAGGCCTTGACTTTCTTTAATCATTTGGTGTATCATGGTTGGAATGTCAGGCATCTGGATGTTCGGGGCCAAGGCATGGTCGGGTTCCATGTTGCGAGGATGGTCCGGTCGCTGTCTATGGTCCATTTCTTGCCTCCTTGGCTCCCGATCTTCAAGAAAGTGAGGATCCTGAGCATGAACATGTTGGCTATGAACTAGATCAATTTGGTTCGGATCTTAGCTTCCAGATCTATAGTGGCAGCAGCTACATGGTCATGAGTGGTGTGATAAGGAAGTGTCCCTCCTTGGGAGGAGGGTCCAGCTCGATGCCCTGTAGAAGGACCAATCTCGGCTTATCCGAGATTCACAGCATGTTGATACCCGGAGGCTTCGGCATAGTCTCCATCTAGTCGACGGGGTGTAGATCTGTGATTGAAGTCAGATGAAGCCGAACTTTCGGTTGAGGAATGAGAGACATGATCCTTTCTAGATCTCCTTCGCCTTTCTTCATTCAGTTGGTTTACGAGCTCCATGTTGGCATGGATCTGCTGAGTGAGCTCTTGACGGCTCTGAGTAAGCTCTTGCATAGGCGTCTGGAACTCCTCTCTAGTCATAGGACCTTGTGGATCTGGAGCTCCAGTTGACGTTTAACATGATGTAGTCAGCTACGTTGGATTTTGCCCATCCCTTCCTTCTGGATCTGCAGCATTTAAAGCGGTTCTGGTAGTGCGCACCATGATGAATATAGCTCTTTCCTAGATCTAGAGTAATCTGAATAAAATGGAAGGAACTACTGGAAGACAAATCTGGATCTCCTCCTTAGATTTTAGCAATCTAACAACGGTAGGGGATCCACTGAATAAGATAAAAGTAGAGTTTTCTCAGTGAAAGTACCAAAGTGTTTGTACCGAAATTGGGCACAACACTCTTCGGATGTAATTGAAGAGATTAGAATAAAAAATTAAATGGAAAACGAGGCTACTCTAACAATCACACCAATAAAAGCAAGCATAAATAGAAAGAGACAAGAATTTATGGTGGTTCGGTGTTGTATCTTACGTCCATTTTGAATAATTTATTGTTTATTAATGATTCTCAACTGAGTTACAATAGTACAAATCACTAACACTAAGGTTACAATGTGGTTGCAGCACAATAACGACATAGAAGCTTCAAAAGTCCTTTTTCAGTAGGTGTATGGGTGCTATTTATAGGAGTAGATCTAGAAATATCTGCCCCAAAACTCGGAATACCTCTTCTCACATGTGGATTGGCCCAGCAGATCGATCTGGGGTTGTTTGGGATCGATCCTGATCGATCCAAGTGCATTTTGTATCGATCAAGATTGGCTCCATTTGAGCTGCGTTCGATCATGGTGGTTCTTCAGTTGATATGCAAGATTCTGTGATAATTTCATAGCATTTGGACCTGTAGTTTTTGAGTTATGATCGATCCAAGATTGGATTTGCAAGTAGGCTGATGGATTCATATCGATACGTGCGTATCAATGGGCTTCGTATTGATATGATGTGTATCGATCAGCTACGTGTCGATGACGTGGCGCGGGAGTTCTATGTAGACCCATGTTTCATGCCTAAAGACTATTTCTTTTGGTTTGACTATGCCCTTCATATCCATCCCACACATTGTCTTTCGTATCGATGTTATGCCTTGGTCTTCGTATCGATCAAATGAGCAATCGATACGAGACATACAACTGATGGATGGATGAAGTAGATGGATACGAACCGGATGGATACGAAGTAGATGGGTATGAACCGGATGGATATGAAGTATATGGATGGATGTGAGGTTGATGGATATGAAGTATATGGATGGATGTCAGGTTGATGGATACGAAGCTGATGGATATGAAGTTGATGGATACGAAGTGAACATGTTTCACGTGAACCTTGATGAATCCATAACTTGAGCATACGAACTCCGATTGACCTGAAATTTGGAACGTTGCCTTTTATAGCTTTGCTTGTCATACCATGCTAATTGTAGCTCGATCTGTACTCAGACCAAATTTGCTTGTATCCATCGTGGACCTGTAGATAACTGATCTCTAGGGCATATTACCTTTAGTTTCTAGGCAAGTCCTTAGTGTCACGGCCTTGCCAAAATGCAAGATAAAAAAAATCAACAGTGTAAGGAATCTGTTAGAAACCTTCAACATGTCCCCTTGCATCACATATATTATATAATTATAAAATATAAATCAACCGCTTCAAGGCGGGATTCGTATACAAAGGGTCATCTGTTCTTATACGTGAACGTAATACGGTTTCATCCGCTCCAGGTGCGAGAATAAATCCAAACCAACCAATAAATATAGTAAATCATCCAATCATCCGATCAACAATTTTTTCAACTATATAATATTAATGGTTAACCAAAAAGGTGAGATTAACTCACATTGATTTTAATTCATCGAAAACGTTCTAGTTTGAATTAAAATTGGACACGCGTTCAATTAAAATACGATCGCAATGCAACTCCTCACGCTCGATTTGGACCTCGTATGAATTTGATATGGATTAATGAAATTTGGAATAATTAATTTATAATTAACTAAACTTAATTAATAAAAACTTTTAAACCTAATCACTCTTCCCACACGATAACACCAGGCACGTGAACTTCATCTCGTCACCGCACTTCCATCCCTTCGCTCCCAACCACGCGACAACCACCACTCGTCGCCCCGACCGAGAGCAACACCACGCCACCATTTCCAACCTCGCTAATGCCACTCTCATAGAGAATTTCGTCCAAACCCTGCCCCACGTTGCACCGCCATAGCTTTCGCCATACACATCCATTCGATGATCCTCCACCATGGATGGGTTCCCCTAACCACGCCTCATCTTCCCTTTATCGGCATCTGAGCATCCGGCCTCTAGCATGGTGAACATATCGTGGCCATTGGATTGAGCTTGTTTAAATTTAAAAAAGAAAAAAGAAAATGCCGAACCTTTTTCTCTAATGAACGCCTATATAGCAAAAGGGGGTGTTGTGCGAACGTGGATGGATATGGGTACTGGGAAATGGGTATGGCTAATATAATTTTGTTTATATTTTTATATTATAATATCCTGCTTTAAGCGCTCACAAATCTCGTACTCTAAACAAGGTGTGCCACCTGGTGTTCTATAAGTTATACCCCTTTTTCAAACGCAATGGAACTAGTCTCGAGGTCTAATTCAATCGTATACAAAAGAAAACTTTTCAATCCCAATTATTATATAAATTTCTGAAATTAATTTCTACGCTTTTCGATCTCGCGTGACCAAACAATACGTCCAATCACCATGAAATTCGACGGCATACAATAACTCACTATTACGGGTCCAATGGAACTAGTTTCGTCCAATTCCAAGACAGTGCCCCGGAAGGCTATTTTTAGACGTTAATTAAAATGAATTATTATAAAAACAAAATTAATCACTTTTAAATCTAAATTAAAAGTTTACTATTTTCATTGCTATTCAAATAGATTTTAAATCAACTTTTGAAATCATTCTTATTCATATTAAATTCAAGATTTAACCACTTAAACAATTCTAAATATTAAATTTAACTATTTAATTATCAAATAAATCGCTATATTTGAAATCCAAGTTATTTAACTTATAAAATTAACCTTTCAATATTTAAAATCAATTAAATATTTTAAATTCGAATGACTAAAATTCTGGGTCGTTACAATTTAATACATATATTCAAGGAGGGTCCTATATCACTTAATACCTATCCCAAGGTAGACTCCTCACTGGTACTATCGTTATTACGGTCCTAGCAATATGAGATACTGTACCCAAGCCACTTAATGCCTCATTAATAAGGACTAGGAGGACCCCTGACCATTTAACACCTATTTATAGGTAGGCCTTTGTCATTTTGTGCATAACCCAAAGACTGACTCCTCACTGGTACTATCTAGCCGACATTGCTTGGAATCTCACTTGGTCACTCAATATTTCTTTTTAGGAGAGGCGAACCCTTAGATCGGTCACTTAATACCTCAAACCTGAAGCGAACCCTTCCCGAGATGTCCACTATCATTCTTAATTATAAATATGGAATCTCATTAGGTTACTTCTTTCGGTAGGGAGACGGGCCTTAAAATAGCCACTTAATACCAAAACACTGAAGTAAACCCTTTTAGAGACATCCTTATTTATTTGGAATCCCACTAGGTTACTTAAAACTTCCTTTTAAGAGAGAGGCGGACCCTACAGCCACTTAATACCTAAAACCAGAAGCAAACTCCTATAAGGATATCCCTCACCGCTCCTAATTTCAAATTTGGACCATTTAATACTTTTCAATTATGAAAGCAAGCCCAATCCCCATGCCATCATGGGTTCTAGGATTAATAATTTTTCACATCAGTAATAAGTGCACCAGACTATTGGTAGCCTTAAAGTGAAGGGCAGTCTTCCGTTGAGTGACTCTACTGACCTCGCATCATTAACCTACTAAGTATAATTAACCATCCTAAGTCTTTACTTATATTGTCTTAGGTATACATTGGACTTAGCTTACTAATTCCCTTTTATTTAAGGCAATAAGATTTACCTTAAATGCTTATCTACCCATAAATCCCCTTTTAATGCTCATAAATGTCAATTTGTCCATAAAATCCTAACGGACATTTCCTAAGACATTTATGTATGATTATTAATTTCAAATTAGTGACCTTTACAACTATTCCATAGTTATTAAATCAACTACTTTACTTATTAGTCCCATCAATTCATTTACCCTATCAAATTATTGCAACTCCCGTATTTATTACGATTTACTTCCCATTTATTGGAGTTACAACCATTTAAATTCCTTTCTCATAGTTAGTTATCCTAAAAACGAGTATTACCAGTAAGTGTTGTTATTAGCTAATTTTTATTTAATTATTATAAGCGTAGTAAATTACATACAAATATCTACTTTTATAAAATATATTCTAGTTATATATCTTCACTAGAATATTCTATTCCAAGTTCAATTGTTGGAATCACATCTAAAACGATCATCCGCTATAATTTCTGTAAATTACTCCAAAACAAAATATTTAACTTTAAAATATAAACGATTACTTGAAATTACAAGGAATAATCATTTCTTTTTATTACTGAAATAGACAGTGTAAACTACAATGGATTCATATTTTACACTTCTCTTTCTCTTTTACTTGCATCTATTTCTTGTTAGATCGAACACTGTATTTTTCTAAAAGGGAAAGAAATCAAACTAATTTACAAATATTACACGGATCTAAATTCCAACAATTCCAAACATAGAAAAGTTTAAATTCCAACAAAATTAGGGTAATAATCCAAATTCATAACATTATTATACAACCTATTTTCAAATCTGGAATAAATTTCATTCAGATCAATATTCTAAATTCATACTTTTAAGACTAATTCCCAGATCAAGTTGTAAACAATTCTAAATCAATTCATAAACAAAAATATGTAGCAATATTTATTATATTAAGGGTATATTCAATTTGTTGCTTACAACACAGTTACAATTATCTAGTCAGGCATAATAATCAAATGAACACCAACGAGATAATTTTCATATTATAACAATCTATAAAATTTACAGTCACCGTTTAAATGCGATCCAAATCTCCGGATCTTAAGTAGAACCTTAAATTCATCTCCAAATCCTCTTTAATCCAAGAAATATATATATATATATATATATATATATATATATATATATGGGTATATACATACATAAGAATTATAGATCTAAGAAGAGATTTAAGATTGGGAGAGAAAATAGATTCAAATATATAAATATACATAAATTACCTTAAATACACATATAGTTTATTCTCTTCACTTCTCCTTTTTATTAGATTATTATTCTTCTCCAAATTTGTATGAATATGGATATAAATATATTTAGTGGAGAACAAGAAATAGCTGAGCTTCATTACTGCCTTCATAAAAATATGAGAAGAAAGGAAGGGTTAGGCCTGAATTTATAGGTGTAAGAATCAACCAGAACAATTAGATCAAAATATATTAAATCCGGGCCATTGGGCCAAGGCTAACCATAGCCACCACATAAGGAACGGTCGACCGGCCCCGCCTAAGGGTCGACCGCCCATGGTTGACAGCCCATGACGGTGGGTCGACCTATGGGCCTGGGTTAATTTAGTTAATTTTTCTTATTTATTTAATTATTTATTTATTTAATTTCATACCGAATTCGTTTTTCATCTGTAATTTCTCCATTTGGACTCCGATCGCAAAACTTCAAATATGAAAGTTGCTCAGAATTTTGCCACAAACGCAATGGTGCAAGATTCGTAGTCAAGTTCCATCATTTGCACAAATTCCATTTTTGGGGATAAATTAATTAACGAACCAATTAGAAAACTAGTGCCAAATTACGGGGTGTTAAAGTCGGCATTGCATGCTCCCCTCAATTCATAAAGTACGATACATTGTAGTCGTTGTTTAAGAAATGTAGTCTCAAGAGCGATATTGTATGCGACCTTATGTTAGTAGTGGTCCTAGAGGATATTAGCCTGATCCGTAGCTGATTTAAGGTTCTATTTGTTATTCGACCCTAAGTGTAAACTTTTACAATATGTTGGGTATAGGTATATTTAGAGCTAAATTCCTTAGGTTAATATAACTAATCCTGGGTACACGACACAAGTGGGACACCCCAGTTTACATAAATGAAGTCAGTTGCATGTGATCACCATATATTAATGATGTAACTCATTCACCAGACTTTTTTCTGACCCACATCTATCTTTTCCCCCCACCGTAAAAGGAAATGGTAGCATATGATTGGCCCAGATCTAGTACGTGGAAGAATTAGCTTAGCATTGGCACCTCTTATTTCTCTTTATCACCCTCCATGTAACTATTTATATATTTATTACATTTCGGACTATATGTTGTTTTGGACTACGTATATTTTTAGACTGTTTTTTCTGGGATATCTTTCTAAGATGATATTTTTATGTAATTATATTTCACCGCCTGCCGCTGTGAGATCTGAAAGTATAATATGTCTTGGATTTTATCTTTTATAAACTTATTCTTTGTAATGTTCTAAATACCAACAACTCACATTTCCTGGTATGACACAAGTCTGAAAGTTAGCTTTGAATTAGTGTGTTTGGAGGTGTGCGTTGGTACACGTAGAGCCTAGGTTTTCATATTTCTTAGACACTAGGCAAATATTGAGAGAATGTACATGAAATATAAAAAAAGGAGTTTTCCAAAAGGTCTATCGAAAGTTTTTCGAAAATGATTTTCAACAAGAGAGAGAGAGAGTGTGTGTGTATGGATAAAAAGTTTTTCAACTTTTTTATATAAGTATAATATAGAATAATGCTATCACTTATTCTTGCCAATACTGTTTGTTGAAAAGTTGCTAATAATTCCTAAATCATAGATATAGAGAACGAGCAAACCCGCTAATTACGGCTCAGGTGATGCAGCTTAGATCCTAAGCATGAACGGCCCAATATGGTTTCGCCAGTATTTACAAGCGAGAGGACAAGCTGAGCTTAACCCTAATAAGGAACCTACAAAATAGTTACCTAGTGTAGTTCCTACCCATCCACCTACCACCAATTTCGCCTAGCTGTGTAAGGGCTTTATAAGTCCAGGAGGGAAGCTATATGTGGGGATCATATCTTATGTGGACCCTTGAGTATGGATTCATACCTATGGGAGATTTTCGGATTGACAGACTTTGAAGATAACGTTAAGCGACAGCTTGTTGCTTGGTATTTACAAGAAGAGGCTTTAAATTGGCAGGCAGTGGTAGTGGCGGAGAGCAACGAGGAAGAGATAATTTAGGGAAAGTTTAGGAGGTGCTTTGAGATGAAGCTTCTTTATATGGCTAAGCAGGGAGTACAATTGGAGAAGTTCATACATTTGCAGTAAAGTGAGACGTTGTTAAAGGAATATGTAAATTAGTTCAATGAGTTGGCTAGGTTTTGTATGGATCAGGTAAATACCCCTCACAAGGAGGCTTTGAAGTTTGCAAATGGGCTGAATTAACCTCTTCAAGGTTTGACCCTTACTCACATTCCCATAGAGGCGACTTAAGAGAGTTTGGCGGAGATGGATTTGCTAAATATTATTTCCAAGGGGTGAGGAGCAAGCTCAAGAAGTTAGGAGCAAAAATATCTTAACAGAATCAGCGCAAAGGCGGATTGGAGGCCCAATGAAAGATTAAGAAGCATGAGCTCAAGTGCAAAAGATGCAGTAAGAAGGGGCATATTTTGAAGGAGTGTAGGATGGACATCTCAAAGATCAAATGTTTCAACTGCAATCAACTCGAGCATATGAGGAGGGAGTGTCCAACACCAACAAAGACCTCTACCCAAGTAGCTACAGCTTATGCACTAGATGTTGTTCCCAACTCGAGTGCACCTCCAATGGTGGACAAAGGATGAAGGTCGTAATTTAAGGTATATTAACTTATCTGATTTTCTAGCTTGTATCTGTAATAACCCTAGTCGAGATTATTTGGAATTAAAACTAAAATATGATTTAAAACCTCCTTAATGAACTTAAGATGAATTTTATAAATTTATTAATTATAATTTCCAAATTAAAATGGCTTTCTATATGGCAATAGATAAAATTGGGAAAATTTATTAAATATCAAAATTGTATAATTTTCTTCTGGTATTTGATAATATAAGAATAATCTTGGGAAAGATAAGTGTTTAACAACAAATATATGGGCATAATTTTATAACTTAAAATATGAATTTTCTCCAAGGTTTATTCACTTATTTATTATAAGGAGATTTATGATAAATAATTTCCATTTCAAGTTATTACAATAATTGTTGTAAATTTAAATAAATGGTAATATTGTGATTAATTGTTAAAAATGAGATTTTTCAATTGATAGTCTATTTTATTAAAACTATTGCGAATAACTTTTATTTTTAAAAAGTTGTATTTAAATTTTTATAAGATATTTTTTTAGCAAAAGCTAGAGGGGTTGACTGGTCCTCTACCAGATTTATTAAATAAGATATTTTTATAAGATATTTCAATATTAATAGAAGTGAGATTTTCGGCATGTCCCTTATTTTGGGGAAAATTAGAGGAATCAAAGTTTGTTAAATAAAACATTATTTATGCTTAAATTGGTATTTTATAAGTGATAAAACAAAATAAGATTAGTAACACTTTTCTTAAAATTTGTAACGTCTTGATATTGGGTTCATACCCAAACCCTCTTGGCCAATGGAGGAAATAAGAAACAAGTACATACACTTGTTTCTCATTTCTTATTTCAGCTCTAAAACCTAAAAACAAATCCTCTTCATTTCTAAAACCCTAGAAAATTAAATCCTCCTCAAATTCAAGTTAAACCAAACGGCAATTTGCCAATTATTGAAGATAATCAACTTAGGTAATCTCTTCTATCCTATATACTTCTATTGGAGTTTTTATTTCAGTTTTGCTTAGATTAATAATCTTGTTTTTGAAATTTCTAAGAAGCAAACCTAGATTTTGTGGCTGAAAGGTAATAACTTAGGTGAATCCAAATTCTAAGCACTAATTCAAGTTCAAATTTAGTGAGTTAATCTCACACTTTTAGCCTATAATTGAATGCACGTTGCTGCTTTTTGAATTGGATGAATCTATGTTGAATTGATCTCAATCTTGTTGTGTTGTTACTATCTTATGTTATTCAATTCTTTATTGTCGAAATCCCACATCATATAATGATGAATTGCATCCAATTGTACTTGTTTGAATGCCGCTTGAATGTTAATTCAGTACCATAGACCTCAAGAAGAACGACGGTGAAGAAATGAGCGATAACGTGCTATCGGAGAGCCACCAGAGCTGCCTGGAACTCAGTCCAGGCAAGAGTACCAGTGGACCAATGATGACCTGGGCTGAGTCCCAGATCAAGCCATTTAGCTCTCTAATTGCGCCCGTTTGCCCCTTCGATCGCCCCTATGATCGCTTGAACCTATTTATTTGATTTTGGTCTTGTTTTCTATGCCGATTTCAATGCTGTTTCCAAATTTTAATTTGTGAGTTTGTGAATTCATCTTGGAGTCTATTAAACCACAGAATTGCACTATGGGTCCATGACACAACACATAATTTCCATCGCACGTGTTCAACCAGAGTTTTCAAAAGAATGATTTTCAATCCAAATGGATTCCTCAAATCGTTTTAAGTATGAATATATTTTCTATAAAATATATCTGAAATATTTATATATATATATATAATATTATTTATTTATAATAATAATGGTTTTAAAGTTAATTTGGAACAATGGTTTAAAATGGTATATATCTATATATATTTAGCGAGGCATTCCAACATATATATATATATATACATATATATATATATATGTATATATTCTAGTTTATAAAATAATATTTTTGAGAAGGATTTCAGAATAAGTTATTTTATAAAATTGCACGACATCCATCGAATGAAAAATTGGTTTAAATGGATTAATAAAACAAGTGGTATGAAACGCTTACTTTTATTTTTCCGATCAATTCCCGGACTTGTTCGATTGAGCCATTTATACACACGAGTGGAGTTTACTAACCAAAAGTAAATGTTTAAATAAACCTATATGGTATGGGACACACGGTTTTTATTTATTCAATTACTATTCGAAGGTATATGACACTTATCGACGAGTTAATGATTCGCCTTCGGAGTTCATAGGACTTATTCTGATCTTGGAGTTTATAGGTCTCATACCTATCTTGATATTTATAGGTCTTGTACCTATTTCAGAGATTATAAGAGCTGTTCCTATCTTGATTTTATAGATCTCGTATGTATCTTGATGTTTATAAACTTATACGTCTATCTTAGGGTTACGTGCATGTAGATGCATATATTTCACCGGTCTTGGATTTTTGGCGCCTTCCCCCTTTTTGTGTGATTTTATGGATTTCTATTTATGAGATTTCTAGATTTGATGTTGTTGAATCATCACCAAATCATTTCGAGGATTTGTTGCATTTAAGAAACTATTTTAGGTTTGATATTTGGTGATTACATACTTGGAGTTTATTGAAGCATTCTTGTTGTTAGCCAATTCCTAGCTTGGTGTTCATCTTTGAGATTTATATCATTTCACCCATTGTCTATCTTGCTTAACCCAGTCATTATATTCTAGACTGACCTATTTATTATTTTATAATACTCAAGTCAGACCGAGATATTTTAGGTGCTCTAGTTCGATAGTTCTGTAGAGGATCCATTCTGGTTGTTTAGTTATCATTCATGCTACCTTCATTTTCTATATGTGTACATATTTGTATAGTGTTGTATCTTATATCGAGTTTGGACTTAATTATTTTACACATTTGTACC
Organism: Allium fistulosum; assembly: GCA_030737815.1. Lineage (NCBI taxonomy): Eukaryota > Viridiplantae > Streptophyta > Magnoliopsida > Asparagales > Amaryllidaceae > Allium > Allium fistulosum. The sequence continues at coordinate 813,116,781 of CM060904.1, forward strand.
TATGGGATATTATACTTGTGTATTCTGTAGTTCATGATGACCATAGTTTTGTAGTCAACTTTATGTACCTATTCGTTATAATCAACTTGTATCTATTTATATTCTGTTGTGTATATTCTGTAATCTGTTATTTTGTGATTTGTATTTATTATATATTATTCTGGATTATTATTTTAGCCATCGTAGTTTGTTTTAAGTCTGGATTGCATATGTCGATTCCACTTGTGATGAAAAATATATAGCATATTAATCGACGTTTCAATGCTCGCTTAAAATAAAATTCACAGATGATCGCTCTTAACCAACCCTATTCTTTGCACTAGCAGACGATATTACTCTGTAATATCCTTTGTTAGTGTGAGTCTCGAGGTGGGGCATCACATTATCTTATTTGACATTAGGGCATCACACTCTTTAATTTTGAGTGGATGTGTAGATGAGTTGTACTTAGACACTAGCATAGTTATAGACCCAGTAGTTGTACCAAACCATGTTGGAGGATCGGCTTATTTATTTATGATTTGTAAGGGTCAGAAATTGTTCATTTTGGGGGTTGGGTTCGATTATGATGCTTTTGCCTTATGATTTTTTGGGTTTGGTTTGATTTTAGGGATGGACTAGATGACAGTTTATGAGGCTGTCTTAGATTATGATAGGAAGGTTGATCATTTGGGTACTTGTAGTGGACGTAGGCTAGAGGTTTATTATGATCCCAGAGGTTCGGTTATGTTGAGTTACCTATGTTCTTTAGACCTATCATAGATTGAGTTAGCTTCATTGCCAGTAGTTTGAGACTATCAACCCGTCTTTTCCAATGTTACCAGTCTTCCACCCTAGAGAGAGATAGAGATTTGGATTTCCCTTGAGGATAACGCAAGGCCTGTTGCCTTACCTTTAAGGCACATGGCTCCTAAAGAAAGTTGTGAGCTGAATAAGAAAGTGAATGAGCTATCACAGAATGGGTTCATAAAAAGGATTATTTCAGAGTGAGGAGCACGAGTTGTCTTTGCCATAAAGGAAGATGGTTCTTTAGGGTATAGCATTAACTATAGGGAGTTGAATAAACTAAAGAAGAAGAATTATTACATGTTGCCCCGCATAGACAGTCTTTTTGATTAATTAGTAGGAGCGAAGGTGTTCTCTCATGACTCGGCCACAAGGTTCATTAATCACGAGTAGTACAGGATAGTATTTAGAAGACCGCTTTTTGTATACCTAATGGACTTTATGAGTTTTCAGTCGTGCCCTTTGGATTAACCAATGCATCCGCCTACTTTGATGATCTGATGGGTCGAGTTTTCAAAGGGTTGCTTAATAGTTACATGGTGGTATTTGTCGAAGACATATTAATTTATTCAAAAAGCGAGGAGGAGTATATGTTACATCTAGAAGAAGTACTCAATACTCTCCGTGGGCATAAACTGAATGCGAAGTATTTCAAATGTCACTTTTGGTGCAATGAGGTTTGCCTTTTGGGACACGTTGTCTTTGAGCATGGGCTGGCAGTTGATCCTACTAAAGTCATTGTAGTATAGGATTGTGTGTGCCAAAGAATGCCACAAAAGTGAAGTGTTTCCTTAGTTTGGCAAACTACTACATGAAGTTAATTAAGGACTTCGCTAATATCTTTGCCCCTCTGATCCGCTTTACCAAGAAGAATTTTGTTTTCTCATTGGACTCAAAGTGTGAGGATGCTTTTATCAAGTTGAAGGAGTCTTTAACTAGAGCACATGTTATATTATTACCTGATGGTTCGAAGATGATCGTAGTTTATACCGACGCTCATGGTACGGGATTGGATGTAGTTTTTATGTAGGAGGGAAGAATGGTGAGTTACGCTAGTCGACAGTTGAAAGTCCACGAGGTAAACTATCATGCCCATGATCCTAAGCTGACAGCCATTGTTTTCTCCCTTACGTCATGGAGGCATTATTTATTAGGAGAGTGGTTTGAGTTGTATATATCATAAGTCTCTGAAGTATTTGTTCTTCTAGAAGGATTTGAATTTAAGCAGCAGAGATAGGTGGAGTTCTTGACATCATATGATTTGATATCTTCTATACTCCACGAAAGGGAAATGTTGTAGCCAATGCCTTGAGTAGAAAGCATGTGATGTTGAGTCCTATGTTTTTAGAGTGGAAGCAATTAGAGTTTATCTCTATGTTCAATTTTCGACCATCGATGGACATTACTCTTGGACTGTTAGCAGCTTTGGATGTGAAAGCTACACCCATGGACCGCATTGGGTCATGTCAGAAGCAAGATTTAGAGTTATTGGATATTTTCGAGATGCTTGGTAGAGGAGAGCAATTGAGTAATTTAAGGTGCTATTCCATTGACTTGAAGGGGCGGTTATGGAGAGAGAGTTCATTATGTGTTCCTCTTATTATGGATTAGATTGACTTGGTACTAGTTGAGTCTCATCGTTCTAGGATGACATTCATCCTAGTGAAGATAAAATGTATGATGATATGAAGAGATTTTTTTATTGGCGGGGAATAAAAAAGTATGTGGTGGTGTATGTGTCTAAGTTTATGACTTGCAAAGGGGAAAGATGGAGCAAAATAAGCCGAAAGGATTGTTTTAGCTATTAGATATACCATAGTGGAAGTGGGAGAGTGTCTCTATGAATTTCATTGTTGGGCTACCTAAGGGTAGGAGAGGGAACGAGAGTATTTGGGACATAGTCGGTCGACTAACTAAATGTGCTCATTTTGTTCCGATTAGGAGTATGAGGATTGTTGCGTCTTTGGCAACTCTATACGCGAGGTTTTGTAGTTCAAGAACATTAGCACCAAGGTTAGTAGGGCCTTTTTCGATCATAAGAAGAGTATGGAAGTTAGCTTGTAGGGTGAAGCTTTCTGAAAAGTTAGTGGAAATACATGACGTTGTCCATGTGTCATACTTGCGAAAGTGCCTACACTATACCGCTATTGTGGTCGAGCCAAGTCAGCTAGAGGAGGTGGTGGTAGAAAGAGAATCCCTTGTTTGCTATGCACCCATCCATATCCTTAAGTACAGTATAAAGCGACTCTGTAATAAAGTTATTAGGCTTGTTAAGGTCCTGTAGGGTGACGACCTAGCAGAGAGTACATTACATCATTAAGAGAAGATCCGACTACCTATCCAGAACTCTTTTATGGTATGTTTCCATTTTAGTTAATATGTATACAACTACTTAGGCTTTAGCTTAGTGTACCCCATAGAAAGGGAGGATGTTAGGAATGGATGTGAACATTTCATTAGGACATGTTTTGGATGATGTCAGTATAATTGCATAGAATGTTGCATACATTTTGGATACATGGCATAAGCACTTGCATTTTAGGAGGTAGATTGGATAAGGAGACCGTCGAATGTTCACACCAGTATAGGTTCATATGCATTCTATACATATATGCACATATTGCATTAGAAAATCTGAACTAAGGATAATGGTTGTAAACGGTTGATGGTTGAGTATGTTGGAATAGGGTCAGCCTGTAGTAGAAGTTATGGGTGAATTTCATTTTTTTACCATATTGAATTTTATTGGACATATGAAGTCTAATTTATTTAGAAAATTTATAAATTTTATTTTAATAAAATCTTCTATTTTTATTTAAATTTATAAAATAATATTTCACTATTTAATCTATATTATATTAAATATATATGTGTATCAAATACACATATATACGTGTGTGCTTATGCAACATATTAATCCGTGCAAGGTATAACATGCTTGTATATAAATGTTAGGATTTACATGGCCGTGGACACGTTAGCTTATCCAATATGCAAATATATTGTCGAAATGTATGTTAATATATATATATATATACTTTTGCTTTTATAAGTAAAATATTACAATATATATATATATATTTATGTTTGTGTGTATGTATGTATATGTATAAACAAAAATTTAATTTTTATATAACTTTGTATAAATATACACACACACATAAATATAAAATATTAACAACATGTCATTTATCAAATATATTAAATATTTTTTTGCTATAATGTCGAAAACAGTACATGTATGTATATATATATATAAATATATTTATATTTATATATATATATATAAATGAATATATTATATACTTATATATGAATAATAATATATGTGCATATTAATTCAAATAAAACAATAAGATAATTTTTATTTGAATATATAGCCAACAGGTCTTGCCTAAGGATTTCTTTTAATTTTTAATTTTAAAATATATATTAATAAAGCCATAAAAAATCATTTAAAAATTAATAAAAATATTTCATTTGAAATTATAGTTAAATTTTAAATTTGCAGCAAATTTTAGATGAAAATTTTATAATCCGAAATTTTATTATATAATTTAATATTTTAAAATTTTAAAAATCCAAATTTTAAATATTCGGTTTTAATTTAAATATTAAAATATAAAAAAGATTTTTTTTTATTTTCAACTTTGAGTTTAATATTTAGTGATATAATTTTATGAAATATAAAACATATTTTATAATACATGTATGAATTTATATAATCATTTATATTATAAACTGATTTAAATATTATTTAAAATAATATATACATATAAAAGTATTTTTTCTTGCCGAAAATTTTATACTTACTAAACATTATAATATAAAACTATATTTTCATATTTTACACCTTGAAACGATGGTATAAGCTCCTTGAAACAATTTCTAATCCAAAATATTGTTAGTCCTTGAATCGTTGATCATCGGCTATTGAACAACAATTGAATTGAATTGATTTGAGCTTAGGAAACTAGAGAGATGGGAAGAGGAGTTCGGCCAACAAGCTCTTGAGATGGAGGCTCAAAAGGATCAATAGCAAATGAGGGTAGAGATGCTTAAATGGAGGAAAGGAAGGAGAGAATTTAGGATCTCAACTTTTACTAAATCTCATTCCATCTACCCCATCCAAAATCAAGCCATCCTCTCCAATATTTGAGTTGCCTATAGAGCCCGTATTATTGCCGCACAAACTAGTCCCTCTAATGGGCCATAAACCCATCTATGGTCCAAACAAATATTTTGCATTTAAATCTAATTTAAAACTCTTATCGGTATTGTACATCGATTAATATTTATAACTTTTATAAATACATTTAATATTTGTTTATCAAATAAAAATCAGATTTATAAATAATATTTCATAAATATTAATTAATTTAATAAATTTATAACAATTTATAAATTAGTTAAATTGCCCGGTTAAAGAAGAATTCATTGTTTTGGTTGTGTGACTCGTTAGGCGTAAATTTGGTCAGCGATTAACATCGAACTTATTCGAATATTAACGTTCACACGTCACTTAGGAGGTGGTGTGGCATTTTGGGCAAATCTATCGCTTATTTGGTTCGGTAAAGTCTAATTTTACTTTGTTAACATTACTCGGTTGTGACATTTATTTACACTTTTTCTCTTATTCAAAACAATATCACTTTGGACTTATGGAATTTGGTAATGGTCGAAATTCCAAAATTGTCCATATTCAACTCTGTAGTCCAAACACAAAGTCTTTGGTTCAATAATAACAATTATTATTAATCTAAATGCTCTGGCTAGAGACTTTGACATGGAGTTGACTTCAGTTGACCGTGATGCTAGCTCTATATAACTGAGGAGACGAATCCTCTCTTGAATAGTGTTTCCCTTCCAATGCTTCCACTCGATCCTACTATAGTCGTTCAATGGACATTACACCATGATTTAACTACAATCAAAGTGAGGCATCCACATTGAAGATCAATAGTATTCTCAAGTCAAGGGAACTTCGTAATTTTGTCACATCGACATTCTCTATTTGACTTTAATTATATTAACCAACAAAAAACTATTGAGTGAGTCATTCCATAGTTATCTAATAAGTATCAGTATATAACCTCCTGGTCCCTTAGCAGCCATGAGTAATACACTGCCCAATATTTAGAAAGCATTACATACTCTAGTCTCAACGGATGTATCAATATCCAATCTTGATACATCTTGGCCAAGAATATTTAAAATGGAATATTTATTTTCATTGTGTTAAATTACTCACGGTTATAATACTTTGTAACTACTATCACAAAACATACCATTTATGAATTTTCTACTAAATATAATTTTAATTAAATTAATTAAATAATATAACGCATTATATAAAGAATATAATAGAAAGGAAAAACCTTTTATTTCGAACAAGTTTGGTTATCAAGTTAGATATATATAACAAATCACATAATTTCCCCTAGGGCATAACCCTAACCCCATCAATCTCCCTCTTGAAATAGTGTATGTTATGGAATCTTATTTTAACTTCTCCAATCGATTTCCTCAAAACCAGTTGGCCAGTCCCTTAATAAACGAGTATGCTATTATGTTTCAATTATCTACTCTATCAATCAACTCCCCCCAATGTTGGTAAACTACCTTTATCAAGTGAAACAATTCGCAGTATGTCTCTCGACTTCTAATGAGATCTAAGTTTAGTTATGAACTATATCACAATGTTGTTGTCTTATAACAATTTTATGGGATTCTCAATATTTGGAATCATCTTCGACTCAGTTATAAATTTGTGCATTTATATTTCTATACATTGCTTTTATTATGATCCTATTCAAGGTAACATACTTAACCTTTTTCATTGAATTAGCCACAACCTTTCAAGTGGAACATTTCCAACTTAAATATTCTCAACTTGAATTTCTCATTGACATATTATAATCAATATCACTTATGAAATTTTGAGTTTGAACACTCCTTCATAAAGTGTCCGTTGTTTCTGTACATAGTTCTCTAGTATTTCATAAATACATGAGAACACCCTTAAACAACCATTTAGTGATATCAATTTGGATTTGATATTTACCACTTTTATTAGATAAATAAACAAATCAGGATATTATAGACAACATAACATGTATAATAATTCCTATAGCCAATTCATTGACAGAGTTAAGGGTATGCGCTAGGGGCAATTATGTAATTTTTTATATATATCTAACTCGATAACCAATCTTATTTGAAATGAAAGGTGTGTTCTTTCTATTATATACTTGATATAATGTGTTATATATTAATTATTTATTTTAATTAAAAGTATATTTAATAGAAAATCCATAAATGGTATGTTTTGTGATAATAGTTCTAATGTATTGTAACCGTGAGTAATTTATCACAATGAAAATAAATATACTATTTTAAATATGCTTATTCAAGTTGTATTGAGACTGAATATCGATATATCCATTGTGTAACATCCCGCCGTTTTGGACCATTCAAATCGACAATAAAACCACACATGTCAGACTTAAATAATTCAAAACAACAGATTGTTAATAAAATTTTGGGGAAATAAAATCAATCACAGAACCACAGACACAGAATATCAGAATAATGCGCAGCGGAATAAAATAAACATAGGAGTTCATGAAGCTCCTAGATACATAGTCTCAAACTAATACATAATACCCAAGTCTGAATACAAATACAACGAAAAGTTTAGATACATAAGTTCTCTACTACAAAAGCAAAAGATGAGTGGAAATAACTGGAATAGAAATATCAAATAGATTGCTAAATCTTAAGTGGATCTCTAGCTCCAAAAATATGAAACCAAAGCTGTGAAACTCAGGCTGACCCGTGCATAAAGCAAAACACAAAACACTCGAGTCAGGACATACATATTTATAAAATGTAAATCAACTCAAGTGAACTGTAAAAGAAATGCATTAGTAACTTAAAGGATGCTTGGGATCGCCCATCCTCAAGGATCCGTTAAACTATCTACTATGTAGTAATATACGCTATTATAATAATGTCTAAAGTAAAGTAAACTATTAAAATTGCGTTAAGGCATTACCCATATCCCCTTTAACACATTTTATATATTCCCATATTCTATACAGTACCGTAATCCCACTCGTACTGGGCGCTGTTAGAGGGCACTCCATAGGTATGGTACAAACCAAACTCGTAGAAGGCACGCTAGGGTAGGTGACACGGCACAACTAGGCAATGCCAGGGTAGATATACCAATTACAATTCCGGACTGTTGGTAACGCATAGCCGCAACTACCGCCCAACTCGATCCACACTCCCGAATCAAAGGTGCGCACCAAATCAATCACAAAGTAATAGAATGGCTAACGATAAAGTGTGTTCAATCGGAGGAGCTACCTCCTTGGCCCATCGATTGCTCCTATTTTAGCCACCTTATGCTAACTCATGGGAGTTAGGTCCACCTAAATATACCTTTAGGATCATCGCCACCATCCTACTTCATTCTAGAATCTCCACCGCGTACACAGTTGTCAAAGTGGTTTTCGGTATCGACAGAGAGTATGCCCATATCCGATCCCGGTCTCTTTAACAACCAAACGTTATTATAACCCGTGGTTATTCAATTTCAAATTGTTATTTTTCATATCAAACATATTCATTTCAAAACCATATAAATTTCATATCATTATTCTTTAAAATATTATTCACTTTCCCAAAGGTGTACACTTCCAAATTCATTTAATTATAACCCCTTTGAACGTAAAAATTTAGAGATCATAGCACTTTAAAATGTAACCTTTAGAACCATAACATTCGGAACTATAACCCTTTAGAAAATTTTGTAGTAGTCTAGAAATGTCACTTTTAAGAAAACGCAGCAGTACAGAAATGTTACTGTAAGCATTCGCAGTAGTGCAGAATTGTTACTGTAAGAAATTTCAACAGTGCAGAATTGTTACTGTAAGAAATCACAGCAGTGCAGAATTGTTACTGTAAGAATCACAGTAGTGCAGAATTTTTACTGTAAGAATTCGTAGCAGTGCAGAAATGTTACTGTAATACTTCCTACTACAATAGTTTATAAAATCAAATAATATATATATATATATATTTACAGTTTTTATCATAGTCATTATATCATTCCTGTTATATTACTCTAATTTTAGCTATTTGATCATTAAAGAAACCACACCTTTAGTTAAATAACTTTGTTAATATAATGTCAAAATTTAAAGCTGAAATCCTTATGCTAAGTTAAAAGTACGTTATTAACCTACACTTTATTTTCTTTTCAGTAAATAACATTTATCATTTTTATTAGCCAAGTTATGCCATATACATTAGTTAAAACTTACATGTCAAATGTACGTTTTAACTTACATTTTTTTCCCACAAAAAAATCATTTATCATTTTAATCACTATTACATGAATTAAAACTTACAATTTATAGGTTAGAATAAAATACCACTATTAAGTCAAATCGGATTATTAAATTTCAATTAACCTTCATTCTGTAAATTAGATTCCAAAAGTTACATTTCCAACTATTTATTTCTTATAAAAATTTTAACTCATGTAAACAAATTCACATAAATTATTACATTAAATTTTAGTTGAGATTCATATATAGAAATCCAAAATACTTAATAATTTTTAGAAAATTATTTTAAATCAACCACTGAGTCTGTGTAAAATTCTCTACCCTAGGGTCAAGTAAATACAGACATATATCATTTCAATCCACAATTTTTTAATTTTCCCGGTATTATATCATTTCAAACCCGCAATCCCAAGTCAAATAAAATTGCTCAGGCCTATCATTTCAGCCCATAACAATTTTCCTTAATCTAAAAATCATTCGGGTATGTATCATTTCAACCCATAGTGAAGGAACTTACATTGTGAGAACATAATATTAAATAAACATAACAATATTCAATATATCATGGCATATGATCATAACAGGTAAATATGATATGAAATAACATAATATAAACATAGGTGAAATTCTCAACTTGCATATACAATTCCATACAATTCCATTATCATCAATTCACCAAAATATAAGTACGTTGTCAAGAGTGATTACTCACCTTTCTTTGGTTAGCAAAGTGATTCAAAACGCAACAAGCACGACAAATTATGGACAAACTTGAGTGAGAGGAGAATCCAAATCCGACGCTTTGCAAAATAAGATAAATTCCATACGTAAACAAATAATTCACATAGAAAAATAAATATAGAAAAATATATATTTGTAAACATGTGAAGAGGGCTTGTCTAAGGGTTCATAGGCTCGGTTATACGCTAGTTTTGTTTGGGTTTGGGTTCGGCCATAGGGTTTTGGGCTAGGCTAGGGTTCGGCCATAGGGTTTTGACTAGGTTAGGGTAGGTTTTGGTGAAGGGGGTTTGGCCTAGGGTTAGGGTTTTGGTTGTGTAGGGCACGGCCTAGGGATTAGGTGATGGAGGAGGTGGTCACGACCAAGGCAAGGCAATGGGAAGGGGTTGAGAAAGTTCGGCTATAGGGTTTTGGTTGGAGGAGGGGAGGTAGAGGCCGAAAATTGTGAAGAAGATGAAGGGGAAAAGGAAAGAGGAGAAGTGGTTTTGGTTAGGGTTTGTGGTTAGGGAAAGACGAGATGGTGTGGTGATGAGCATGGCCGAAATTTTTGGGGAAGGAGGAGGAAAAATTGTAGAGGAAAGGAGGGAGAATGTGATGCCCCACCTCTATACCCACGCTAGCCAAGAACACTATGAGGTAATGCCGTCAACTAGCACGGAGAATAAGGCTGTTGAGGAGCGACCATCCATGTAACTTCTTTGTGCGAGCACCGATATGTCAGATAGAATAGAATGCATATCTTTTAAGGCGGAAGTCCGACATACCGATACAAACAAAAAGCTATCACACGGTGGCTATATATAATCTTCGGAAACAAACATAGAAATAAACGTAACACAAATCAGTCACAGACAATTCATATCACAAAGGCGGAATAAGATATGAATATTACACCTAAAAGTGTATATCAGAGTAGTGGTCGAATAAGATCCACAATAACACAAAAGAATAGATACAAGTGCAAGACAATAGAATATGTATACATCAAGGAGTCTAATCTCAAATGTATACAACAAAAACTACTAAACTAGAGTAGTTAGCCAAAAGTCAGATGATGGTTCCAGATAGGAAGTCATGAGGAAGCACCTGTAAAATCTCAGTCTGACCCGAGTATTATTTAAGAAGAAAATAATAAACGGATCAGTCTAACAATAATTATCAGATAAAATGAGATATAAGAAGAGATATGACAAAAACGTATGATAACCATAAAGCCATACTATGATAAGTATCTAATCGAAAATCAATCCAGAGATTAATCAATATCACAAGAATCTTCTCAAAGATTAAAAGAATGTCATATTCTTAATTTAATTCACCAAGCCATAATAAATGACATACATATCAATGCCAACTGAACAAGGTGGTGAAACATAAATCCCAGAAATCAATAAATTAGAAATCCAGAAATCACAGGAAAGAGGATGGCCAATCCCATAAACTGAACATCGACGCACCTAGAAAGGTTCGCCCCATGTAAAGTCTAACATCGATGCACCTAGAAAGATACACCCCATGCAAAGTCGAACATCGACGCACCTAGAAAGATACGACCCATGCTCTAGCATCGACGCACCTAGAAAGATACGCCCCATGCATAAATAAACATCGACGCAACTAGAAAGATACGCCCCATGTAATGTCTAACATCGATGCACCTAGAAAGATACACCCCATGCAAAGTCGAACATCGACGCACCTAGAAAGATACGACCCATGCATAGACGAACATCGACGCACCTAGAAAGATACGACCCATGCATAGACGAACATCGACGCACCTAAATAGATACACCCCATTCCCCGACTTATTGAGCCGATTGCTCCACGAAGTAAATAAACATCGACGCACCTAAATAGGTACGACCCATGTTCTAGCATCGACGCACCTAGAAAGATACGCCCCATGTATAAATAAACATCGACGTATCTAGAAAGATACAACCCATGCGATAAATGAGACGAAGCTCAATAAAATGAGGTACAGTCCTTCATACGGACAAAGAGACATCGCACAATTGCTAGTCTAAATCATAAAATGATCATCATCGATCATAAAGAAGTGTCGATTACACTAAGCTAGTAAATATAAGAGTTTAGCTTCATGTCCCATAACCACTTGCTTAACTCAAATATTTACGAACAGATTGTAGATCTGCACTAGAAAATTGTCACAAGAGTTTCAATATGTGTGAATCGCAATCACACCAATGAGGTATAGACTAACCTTGAAGATAAAGAGATATGTGTGAATCGAAATCACACAAATGGTGTCTAGTCTAACCTCGCAAACAAAGAGACATCGCTCAATCGCTAGTCTAAATAACAAGAATGATCATCATGATCATAAGGAAGTGTCGATTACACTAATCTAGTAAATATAAGAGTTTAGCTTCATGTCCCATAACCACTTGCTTAACTCAAATATTTACGAACAGATTGTAGATCTGCACTAGGAAATTGTCACAAAAAGGGTTCAATCGAACAAGTCCAAGAGCTAACCGATGAAGTGAATGCAAGCGTTTCATACCACTCGTTTTACTAAGTCGTTTAAGTCGATTTCTCATCCGAGTGAAGTAAAGGCTTGTATATACTAGAAGATTGGAAATCGGTTTGAGAAAGCGAACTTTTGATATTTAAAATAGTGTTGAAATCGCTTTGATGAAAGAGTTTTGATATTTAATACTAGTATAGAAAACCTTTATATTTTGAAGTGACAAATCATAGAAGTGATTATAGAAACAATCAATCATAAAAATTCACGTTCGAAGACATGAGTAAAGTTCAAAGAAATCAATCCCAAAACCATCATAGTAGAAATTCTGATGAATGTTTTTCAGATAGGATCGCCTATGCAGAGGTGTACGGGGTTCGACCTTGTTAAGACAAGAGAGGCGAGCGACATTCTTAGAAATCCCGAGAAGAAGTCATCAATGAAGAAAATAAATGATAACGACAAATAGGATCATCACTAATCCATTTAAATTGAGAATTCAATCCAAAAAGGCAAACTGGACTGAAACAGCAGGTTCAGTCGACTGAACAGAGTTTTCAGTCGACTGACCCTGTATCTGGAAATTTTCCAGGTTCAGGAACCTTTCTGTTTCTAGGTTCAGTCGACTGAACAGAGTTTTCATTCGACTGAATCATGCCTGGAAACTTTCGGGTTCCAGGTTCAGTCGACTGAACAGAGAATTCAGTCGACTGAATCATGCCTGGGCTGTTTTTCAGCCTATACAAATGAAGGGCAAACTCTTCCAAAATGCAACCGGACGAACATTGGCTCTAAGGGATTATGCCAATCAGCAACCCGACCCTATATGCTCCACGGTGCATCACCAAAAGCATGATCAAACATCCATAAAGAGATTTACACACAAATTTGACTTCAAAAACCAAAAATTGGAATATTCACAAAACCAATCCAAAACAAGAGCAAATGCACATGAAGAGGTGTTAGGAATTCATACCTAACAACCAAATATAATTATAGTCATAGATGTGAGATAAAAATCTCACCTTTTACTCAAAAACAATGAAGAGGAAGCTATTGAGCAAGGCAAGGACAAACACTCTTCAATTCCAACTCAACAAGCTTGAATCTAAGCTTAAAAGAGAAACGTTTCCTAAATTAGGTTTAGTAAATTTCTGAAATTGAAAGGAGAACGAGTTGGAGAAGAAGAAGAGGATGCTTACCAATAGCTTCTCTTTGATTTTGGAGCAAGAATTCAAGTTTGAAAGAAGAAACTAGGGCTTGGAATTTCTAATTCCCTTTCCTTTCCACCATTTTCAGTTTTAGCTTGAGTTTGAGGAGTGGGAATGAGTGAATGGAGAGGGGAGGGCTGAGTTGGGGTATTAAGTTAGCTAGTGGGCTGAATCCAAACCCAAAACCCAAATAGAAAAAGTAGCCAAATTCGATTAACTCCAAACATATCGAAGTTTATACTTAAAAAGGTCGCAAACGGTATTTTGAACTCAATGGAAGTGGTCTCGAGTCCCAATTCGACTGTTTGCTAAAAGTAGGTTTTCGGACTAAAATCCGTTGAACGATGAAATATTTAAATAAAATATTTAAATATACAATCGATAAATATGCGTGTTGTTACAGAGAAGGTCTAGGGTTTTGAGGAGGAAGATGAAGAAGAAACTTACATTGTTTTTTTTCTATGGAGGCACAATTGAAAGTGAAGAGTCTATCACAAACCCTAGGATATTATATAGGCTTCTCATCTAACTAAAGGGTTTTCTAACCCATTTGCACAAGCCTAAAGTCATAATGTAAATAAGATAAATGTTAAAGGAAAAATAACTGCGTGTAATATGCCAAAAGTTGTAAGTTTTTGAAATGTAGAAACCAAAATTTAACAAAACGGAAAACAAGGAAAATGTTAGAATTACATCCATCCAAAAATCCCAAAATATTAAACTTGGAAGAACATTTCACATCAAATCCTAAAATATTACATTAAATTTCCAAATTTATCAATTTAAAATAATTACATTCAAAATTTCAAATGGATTTTCATTTAAAAATATTCTCAAAATTTGCGGTTTGTTACACATTGAAATTAGAGGACGTAACGTTCTTTAAATGTTGGACAGTGTATTACTCATGGCTGCTGGGGCACCAACGGATTAAATACTGATAGTTATTAGATAACTATTGAATGACTCAGTTGATTGTTTTTCTATTGGTTAATACAACTAAGGTCAAATAGAAAATATCAATGTGACTAATTTACATAATTCTCTCGATTTGAGAATACTGTTGATCTTCGGTGTGAAAGCACCCTATTGGTTATAGTTAAATTATGGCACGACATCCGTCGAACGACTATAGTTGGGTCGAGTGGAAGCATTGGAAGTGAAACAGTATTCAAGAGAGGATCCATCTCCTTGGTTTTATGAAGTTAATATCACTTTTATCTAAAGTCAACTCAACGTTAAAGTCTTTGGTCAGAGCATCTCTATTAATATTAATTGTTATTATTGAACCAAGGATTTTTTGTTTGGACTATAAAGTTGAATATGGACGATACTAGAATTTTGACCATTACCACATTCCCTAAGTCCAAAGTGATATAGTTTTGATGACGAAAATTGGTGTAAATAACCATCACTATCAGGTACCGGTTATAATAAGTGAAATTCGATTTTAACGAAAGGATGTGTAAGTGATAAATTCAGTCAAAATATCATACCATTAGCTAAGGTGATATGTGAACATTAATTTTCGAATCGGTCGATATTAATCGCTGACTGAATTGACACCTTTGAGTCGCATAACCATAATGATGAATACTCTAAATAAACCACATGCTTTAATTGATTTATAAATTATGCTATATTAATTATATTAATTAATATTCATGAAATATTAATTATCAAACTTTTTTTGATTTGTTTGAATATCTTTAGCACTTAATAAAGTGCATATATAAAAGTTATAAACATGCGTATTGATATACGATACCGATAAACTACTTAAATTGGGTTTAAATAGATTAATTGCTAAGTTGTTTTGGGAATTTTGTTTTTTAGGCCCACATGCATGATAGAAAAGGGAAAAGTTTTCAAATGCGATTTGAAAATTCAAAGGAGCAATTAAAAGAAGGAATTAAATCTCCATCCTTTACTCCTCTTTATGACACACTTAAACCTCATTTATAAAATTATTTTTGTCCTTTTCTCTTTGATTCTATTTCTTTTGTATAAAATGTGGAGAGGAGGGAAGGATTTGATTGGGTTTAATTAGGAATTAAATAGCGAGGTTTTTAAAGGGAAAATTGAAAGGTTTAAATCTTTCCTTTAAAACATATTCTCTCTTATTTTATCCATCAGTATTCTTTTCCTAACAAAATTATTTTTATCTTTTTTCTCTTGCTCTCCTCCTCTTCCTTAATGGCCTCTATGGAAAAAAAATTCCATAAAACAAATTCAAATAAAATCAATAACATTCAAGGTGGTGTTTACCTCTAGATCCTGGCAAAATCCAAAGGTTGATTCAATTGAATTGGAGTTTTATTATTCATTCAAGGTGCAAATCTTAGGCTTCATGAGGTAATTCTAATTTTATCTTATTATATATTCACCATGTTAATGAAGTTTAAACCCTATACATTGCAGCAACCTGTAATATCGAACGCTTCGTTTTTGAATATCATAATGTTTCGAAATATAGTTAACTGTTATAAATGTGATTTTATAACCTTGTTAAACATCTTTTAATTAATAAATATTGATAGTAAAAATGTTTTTGAAATTCTTTAACAAAAATAAATACTTTAAAGAAATATCGATAATATGACAAAAAATCGATTTATCGATAAACAGCTTTTTATTCAATATAAGTTGTTAGAACTCTTTTGCACTAAGCTAATAGACATATGAAAACATTAGGAACAAATTAATACACTGTACTTCATAAAGTAAGTTGAATGTTCAAGATGCTTCTAAGGGTAAGAGATATTTGTATGTAAGGGGTATTAAAGTTATTTGCTAAAGGAATGAGGCGTAAAAGAGAAGTGATGAGCATGTGGAGGGGTGAGCCTTCCATGACAAGCCAAGGGGAGTGAGAGAAAGGGCAGGGAGCACCATGTGAAACCTATATAAGGAGGAGCATCCCTCTTGAATCCATTTTACATTTTTACACATAAAAGTTATAACTCTTTGACTCTTTCTCTTCACAAATTTCCTAAGAAGAATAACTTCAAAATCCAAATCAACTCAAACTTAGATAACGTCCTTAGGACAATATTAAAAACCCTTCCATCAATTTAGATCTTGAAGAAACCAAGTCAATCTCCCCCCTCTAAGTAAGGTCGTCAGCATATATTAGGCAATATTGCCTAGAAACAAAAGCAAAGCAAATGAAGAGGTAGGAAGTGAGGTGTTAGCAAGGTTGTGGTACGAAGTAGTTACTTAGACTAGCTTGTTTACTTGCTTAAGGGTGAGATAACCCACAATTAAATTAAAATATATTGTGTATTTGTGCTTATGATTGATTGTTTCTTTGTGATTGAATGGATATCAATATATGTTGCAATATTGATTTGATTCTCGATTTGAAAGCAAATGGCATATGTAATCTATTTGTATGGACTTGAACGGACCTGAATAGACTTGTATGACTTATAGCAAAGCCTTAAAAAAGCATATAGTCTATAGTTGAACTTTGGTTTAGATTGAACTTGGATTTGAAAGTGCTCTTTTAGCGATAGTCACTATAAATGCACTTAGGAATTGTCGTGTGTTCAGCAATTTCTAAGGAACTTTTAAAAATACCCTTAGGGATTGCTCGCCATATTTGTGATGTTCATTATATATTCTTACTTCCATAAAAATTTTGAATTTTTAATATTAAGTAACATATCGAACAGTGGCCAAATTTACACTTGTGCAAAACTGCATGTTTAGCCTTTGTTTTTGAACTTCAAATATTTGAAAAGGACTTTAAACTTAAGTATTTTATTTCATTCTTTATATAAGTCTTTTCTAACTTAAATAAGAGTGTTTTAAAAGTGGTTTGATATTTCCAAGTATTTTTAAGAATTAGTTCCGAATTTTTAAAGAAGAGGATTTGCTTTTAAATATAAGGAAAACATGGTCTTCAAAGTTTCCCAATGTTTTTATAAACTTGTTATTTTAAAGCAATATTTTTAGTAAATGTTTTAAAACCCATTATAAGTATTTTCAAGTATTTTAAAAGCATTTTTAAGTTTTTAGAAAGTTAGTTGATTATTTTATTAAAGTATAAATATCTTATGTTATGTATTTTCTTTTAAACTGTTCTATTAGGTTTTATAAATAAATTACTATACATACATACATATATATCATTTCTAAAGGGGTTTTAAAGTATAAAAAAATGATTTCAAAGGGTTAGGAATTGCTTAGTAGCTAAGTTGTTATTTGTTTAATTACTTGTTTGAAAAGTAATTAACTATGCTTAACACTAAAAGTCGAAGAAGTATGCTTATCTATTTGTGAGTGTTAAGATTGATGTTTGAATAGGGATAGAAGCAATAGTGCTCTAACGTACCATATTCGTAAAATTGTTAATCTTGCTGATTACTTACTCGTTTATGGAAAGTTATTAGTACTGTACTTAACACTAAAAGCCGACGAGGTAGACTTATATATCCGTAGGAGTTAAGAATGAAGTGCCTAGGCAAGGCTTTAGTTTGCAACAAGTGCTCTAACTTCCTGACTTTACTCTTGACTAAGAGATAGTATAAGTTGGAATGTCAGAAATGTGTTAAGTATATGGATCTTAATTTCTATAAGCGATCATTTTTAACTGATAGTTGATTAGTCGGCTATCAAACTTGACCATATAACTTAGGGAGAATCTAAAAGCTTCATGGTTTCTACCCGTTGAGAACCCCTGGGGAGAAGGATTGGTATGAAAAATCTCTAGCTTTAAGAACTTATATACACGAGATCCCCCAAGGAGGACTTCTCTTTATATAGTTCACTTACTTCTAAAAGAACCGGAATTGAGTTTATCGGAAAGCCATAAAATTAGTTTTGAAGAGTCTGGGATCGATAAATTTTTTACATACCGAATACCACTTCGAAACTAGTATACGAGTCTATGTTTTGAAAGCGACTATGAAGAGGAATGTTGTAACAACCCATAAATTTTAAACGGTTTGAATAACGTATTTAATTGAATTTGTAAGAAATTTTAAATGATAATATTTTGAAATAAAAATTTAATGTTTGGATTACGTATAATTAAATATAAGTAGTTGAATTAGATTTTTATTTGATTTTAATATGAAATTAATATTTGTATTTGTTGAAATCTTTCCATTAAGGAAAGAGAATGTATTAAAATGAACATTTAATTTGGTAGTTAACATAATGATATTTTATTTATAAGTTTTAAAAGAGAAAAATTTTTCAAAATGTTTTCCAAATATAATAATTATTATAAGAAAGATATTTTGAAATAAAAGTAACAGGTTGTATTCTGTGAATTTACAATTTTTTTTATTTACTATAAAGCAGTAGATAGTTGTTATTATTTTATATGTTAATTTAATGATTTAAAAGTTAATATGGTTTCAATTGGGAATAATATTTATTTTGACGTTAAATAATAAATTTATCTGTAGCCTTGCATTCCAAGTAAGAAAGAAATCACTTCCCTAGACGTTCAATTTCTTTTAAATCTAGTTTTGATAAGTTACGTGTAAATTTCTACGCTTCCCTTTTTCCTCATTTGTAATAGGAATAAAAAATTCACGTAGCAGTTTCAAGCAAATTTATTTCTCTTTAGAAGTTCAAATCCCGTTTCAAAGATTATTTAAATTCACATGTATAAGTGTCTCTTCTTTTCCATTTACTCCTTTACAATTAATAGGAACAAAACTTTTGATTTTCATTACCATTCAAATGAAATTCTTTTATTTCCTTAATGTTCCTATACCATTAATTAGTATGTTTCTTTATTTAATCTATCCAACGCAATTATCTCCTAAATCAAATATCATGCGCAAATTCCTCCTCACAGGAATTATTTCCTGCCATTTCTCCAAGCAATCAATACTAGTTTCATTTAAATACTCAACCTTGTACGCAAATAAATTTTCACCACCTTTCCATGTTATAAATATTTCTTGCGTTTTAATCAACGCATTTACTTCCTAATAAATTTTAAACGTGTATAAAATGTTTGCCAAAGATTTCTTGCAGTTTCCTTTTGCTAAATTCACGCAATCAATACCACTGTAAATATTCGCTCAAATCTTTCTTGCCTATATTCTCTCACCTCAATTAATGCGATCGTGTATAATTGATTTAAATTTATTTCTTGCCTATATTCTCTCACCTCAATCAATGCAATCGTGTATAAATATAAGCCTCATACACAAATAGTTTTCAATTGCATCTCAACATTTTCTTCATTTCTTCTTGTGTGCATGAGCTCTGAAGGTATGGCCTCCATTTTCTTCTTTTTATTATATATATATATATATATATATATATTCCATGCTTTGCTTCTTCCCTCCCTGTCCTCTGCTTCCAATATATTTGACAAATCCATCTTTATATTTCAACTCGCGTTCACAAATTTTCACATTATAACAGTCTCCATTTAATTGATATATAGCATAAAAACTATATCTACATATATTTTTATGTTTAATTCTTATGTGAATTTTAAGCCAAGCTTTTCAGAGACGTATATATATACGTTAGTCTTATATCTTATTTGTTTATAAAATATTACTAATATACATATTTTGAAAATATAATTAGATTTTTATTCCTGTTCGAATATTACATATATTAGTATGACAGCTGAGTGTTGTAAAAGCATTTGTGATTTATGTTGTAAAACTAAAAATTTAAATGTATAATTTTCATCTCAATTCTAGTGTGTATATATAAAGTATGTTTTGTTTTTTTTGTCTTTTCTGTAGTGCTTTCATAATGTATGGTCTATATATATAGATTGATTTTCTCAGTATATGCTTTGAATTTTGAGTAAACAATATATAAATATGTTATTTTAAAATACGTGTTTTTAAATAAGTGATGATTTTTATATATATTATGCCTATATTTTATTTTGTGTGTGTGTTTAAATGTAATATTGATTTAAGAGGAAAAACGTTTATGTGTTTAAATTTAAGTATTGATTTTTCAATAATATGATGATGTTTTGTTTTAATACGTATTTTAAATTTAATATCAGTTTCAAACAATGTGAATATTTTATTTGAATATCTGTCTTAAATTAAATTTATTGAGATTTTAAGGAAATTTAAATAACACATATAATATGTACTCTGTTTATATCAAACCGATTGATTTTTATTATTTTTTCTCATCGATTTCTATCTATCAGCTTTTTCATCAAATTCGTGCCAATTTTACTTTGCTTCAAAGTTCATGTTGGGATCCATAACTGACCTCATTATCGTTCTTCTCTAGCCTCGAAAGGTGAGCAATCACTCACGATTAACATTCTTTTATTTATTAAATTTGGTTTCAAATGAAACGACAATTGAAATATACTACTAAAGTTAGTAAATCTGTTATATATGCTATTATCTGTAAACTGTTCACCTATGGGATATGACACCATATCCTATTGTTTATACTTTATTTAATTACTGTTGATATATGCCTGTTGTTATATTATTATCATATCATGTTATATTATTATTATTATCTGTTATCACTCTGCAAGTTCCCTGTAGTTTAGAATTCACTATGGGTTGAAATGATACATACCTGAACGGACTTTAGAATAGGAGAATTTCGTTATGGGTTGAAATGATAGACCCAAGCGATTTTCATTAAATTGAATTTGGGATTACGAGTTGAAATGCTATCCACCCGTATATATTTAGTGTACGGATTGAAATGATAAATATCCATATCACTTGACCATATGATAAGAAATATATACAGATACCGTTGGTCCATATATAAATATTTTGAAAATAATTTCTATGGTTTTGGAAAGAAATATATGGTTTAATAAATATAGATTCTTTAGACATTAGATAAATGATAAATTTTATGTATAAATTTAGTAGTAATTTTTGATTTAAATTAGTTGGATTTAATACGTAGAATATGGTTAAGTATATATGTAAATCTATATTCCAATAGATTTTCTTGCAATAAATTGAATAAGTAAGGTTAGGAAGGTAAATTTGGGTATTGTAAATGGTATTTAAATAAGGATTTTAATTAATCGATTTGAATTTATTAAATGGGAAATTTAAAGGTATGATTTTTACTGGACCTCGATTTAAGTGATTTAATGAATATTTCACATCTAAAAATAAAAATATTTAGTAAAATGTAAGTTAAGGTTACTTAAATGATATTAAATCTAATGAGGGAATATTTCAAGACTAAATAATAATGGGGTTAAATCAAGATCTATATGAAACCGTCAACTGAACTTTGAATTGTAGAATATTAAACTTTTAACTATACTAGAATTAATTGGTTTATTGTGATTCAGATCTGTATTTGAAATCAATATAATTCGAATTTATTATTTAGAAAATTTAATTGAATAAAAATTTTAGTTTGAAGTATTGAATATTTAAAGGTTTTAAATAATATTGAAATGTAAAGGGTATTTTGTGACTCAAATTCGGATTTGAGTTCGACAAAATGTGAAATGGTTATTTAGGAGTTGAGTTGAATTTTAAATTAATAAATTGAGATTGGACTAAAAATTTGAATTTGGAATTTGACTATATTTTAATCGCAACTTTGAAAGTGATAAAATTTTATATATATATTCTAGATGAAAGAATATTTTGGGTTTGAAGTATAAATTAAATTGAATTGACCACGGTGTTATAGTATATATTTCAACATTGTAGATAGTTCCACGGATCCTTGGAGAATGGTTATCCCATACATCCTCTAAGTTACTTGTATTTCAGTCGATATTTCACTTGAGTTGGATTTATTGATATAAGAATGTTAATTCTGACTCGATTGTTTTGTGTTTTGCTTTATGCTCGGGTCAGACTGAGTGATACAGCATTTGAGACTCACCTTCGAAGTTGGAGCTTTGCTTGAAGATCTAGTTATCTATCCTTTCAGTCATCCAGTCGATTGGTTCAGAGAAGTCATCTGCCCGTACTGGAGACTTCACTGCATCTGGGATATTCTGATGTATTTTATTTCTAACTTTGTTTATATAGTAGCTTCATGAACTACTATTCATTTATTCCGCTGCGTATTATTGTACTACTCTGTATCTGTGATTCTGTGATTGATTAATTTACCGTATATGTTAAGTTTTGCTAAATTTAAATTAACAATTCGGTATTTTGAATTATTCAAGTCCGACTTGTGCGGATGCGAATGGTTGAAAATAGCGGGTCGTTACAAATGTTATAGAGATGAACTATCTATCATAAGGTTATGTCCAAGGGAGAGTGTAACGACCCGCTATTTTGGACCATTCAAATCGACAATAAATCCACACATGTCATACTTGAATAATTCAAAATATCAGATTGTTAATTTAAAATTTGGCAAAAGTCAGCATTTACAGTAAATAAATCAATCACAGAATCACAGACACAGAGTAATACAATAATACGCAGCGGAATAGATAAAATAGTAGTTCATGAAGCTACTATATAAACATCAGAGTTAAAAATAAAATACAACAGACTATCTCAAATGTATTGAAGTCTCCAGTACACCAGATGACTTCTCTGAACAAATCAACTAGAAGAGCTGAAAGCTGAGGCAATAGTTGGATCTCCAAAGGAAGCTCCAAACTCCAAAGGCGAGTCTCAAATGCTGTATCACTCGATCTGACCCGAGCGTAAAGCAAAACACAAAACACTCGAGTCAGGATTAACATTCTTATATCAATAAATCCAACTCAAGTGAAATATCAACTGAAATACAAGTAACTTAAAGGATGTTTGGGATAACCATTCTCTAAGGATCTGTAGAACTATCTACAAGGTGGGAATATACACTATGACACCGTGGTCATTTTAAATTTATTTACTTCAAAATCAAAATACCATTTTCATTTCAAATATATCTATTTTCCAAATTAGTGTATGTTCATTGAATAATTCATAAAGTAAAGTATTTATAATTTCCTCAAGTCTCACAAATCGATTCAAATTAACTCAAATTCCAAATTCAAATTTATTCAGAGCTCAATTCATCAATTCAATTCAGTTCTAAATATACCATTTAAATTTTCAATATATTTCAAGGCTTTAATATTCAACATTTTCAAAGTTAAATTTAACAGTTTCATATAGCACTTGATTTAACTTTATTATTATTTAATCAGGGAATATTCACTTAATAAATTCAATATCATTTAACTAGCCTTAAATTTCATTTTTACTAAATATTTCCTTAAATTTATTTGAACAAGAAATATTCATTAAATTATTTAAATCAAACTCAAGTTATAAATCATATCTTAAATTCCAATTTCAATAAGCTTTATATTGGTTTAATTAAATAAAATTCTTTACTAAATTCAAATTATCATCCCAACCTTAACTTATTCAAATTTTTACCAAAATCTATTTTGAAATATAAATTTTATACTTAACATATTATAGGTATTAAATCCATCTTAATTACGTTAAGTATCATTATTAAATGTGTATATATCATTACCATTTATATATAAAATTTTAAGAATCAACATTTGTTAAAACCATATATTTCTTTCCAAAACCATAGAATTCAATTTCAAAATATTTATATATATGGACCAACGGTGTCTGTATATATATTTATCATCTGGTTAAGTGATACGAATATTTATCATTTCAATCCGAAATTTAAATATATACGGGTAGATATCATTTCCACCCGTAATCCCAATTTCAATTCAAATGAAAATCGCTTGGGTTTATCATTTCAACCCATAACGATTTTCTCCTATTCTAAAGTCCGTTCGGGTATGTATCATTTCAACCCATAGTGAATTCTATACTAACAGGGAACTTGCAGAGTGATAGCAGATAATAAAACAATAACAGGCATATATCATCAATAATTTGAATAAAATATAAACAACAGGATATGGTGTCATATCCCACAGGTGAACAGTTACAGATAATAGCCTATTTAACAATTTAAATAACTACAGCAGCATATTTCAATTGTCGTTTCAATTGAAATCAAATTTAATAATAAAAGAATGTTAAATCGTGAGTGGTTGCTCACCTTTCGAGGCTAGATAGATTTAACGAAGAAATGAGCTACGAATCCAAGCACGAATTACAAAGCAAAGCACAATGGACACGGATTCGTTGGACAAGCTGATAGATAAGAAATCGATGAGAATGGATCAAATCAATTTTGCTTGATAGAAACGAAATATGGTTTATATACATATATATATATATATTTCAAAATCAGTTTTAAACAAAAACTCAGATATACTATAGTCAAACTAAAACATCCCCCGGATATAAATATACACTACATATAACATGAAGCAAAAATCAATATTATACTATATATAGAAAACTAATATTCGGTTTAGAAATGAGCAAGATAATATGCTTCTGGACTAATATATATCTATACAATACTTATATATATATAAATAATTCATGTTATATTCCCACATCTGAGACAAATATAAATTGTAAATATTACAACTCAACCTATGATATAAACGTAATATATACAAATAGAATATATAGCTAACATACATTTTAACTCACTGTTTTACACATATACAATACGTTTTTTTTAAATCAAACTATATATAATACTACTCAAATTATAAACCAGTACACCAATATATAACAACTGTTTATATACACTGTATTAACAAATATATGTATAACAAACATACCTCATACCCACGTAACATATAGACTACCCTTTTAAATTGATGTAGACTTACAGTTATAACAAATATATTAGAGTACTAACCTATGTTTAAATAAATACTATAGTAAGTTACATCCATACCAGTAAACAAGCTGTAAATTTACCCAAACACGCAAGATATTTAAGATTTTATATATAACGAAACTAGCATTTGTTAAAAATCAAATATATGTATAACTCAAACCGTGATATATATATATATATATGGTTATACAAACTCTCATATACAACCACTAGACTATATACAACTTACAAGTGTAACAGCCAGAAGTATATATACTATATACATAAACAGTAAAATCTAAGTTACTAAAATATCTACTATTGTAAACTGGACAACTTAAACAAATTTAATAGAAACCTCAATACTTAAATATAGTGGATGCATATGCATGTAAACAAAATATGAAACATATAACTTAATTTCATATATACAAATATATATATATAAAATATATAGTACCACAAAGCACCACCAGAGGAACACGGAAAAGGAAAGGAGAGGAAGGAGGTGGTTCTAGGCGAGGGTTTGAAGGCTTGGACGATGCAGCAAGGAAGGAGGGGATGGTGTGGTTCGGCTGCGGGTTCGCAAGGCACCGATCGAGGTGGATAGGCTGCTGTTTTCTTCGGATGGAGGCTGGTCTCGATGGGTTTGGTTTGAGGTGGGAAGTCGGAGGAGCAGTGGTGTGGGTCGGCACACGTGGGAGGAGAATGGCTGTGGTGGTGGGAAGAGGTGGCTGTGGTGGTGGGAAGAGGTGGCTGCGATTTTGGTTGCCGTGTGTGGCGGCTTCCAGGTGGCGGGTCAGGCGAAGGGATGGGAGGAGCGGTAGCTAGTTAGTGGGTGAAGGTGGAGGAAGGACGTGGAGGGCTGGTTCGGTGATGGGTTGTCACGGGCGGAGGACCTGAGGAAGTGGAGGCGGACGTGGTGGAAGTGAGGTCAGGTGGTTGAGCGAGGCATGGGTGCTCTCGATTGGAAGGATGGTGGAAGGAAGATAAGTTTCAGAGCATATAAGAGGAATGGGTTTAATGAAAATGAACAGTGAAGGATTGAATGCAAACGTTAGAAATTTAAACAAATATATGCAAAGATTGAATGAATGCAACGGTCACACGATTACAATTCAGCTGACTAAAAGATTAAAGCAAATTATTATTGTGGTCCCGGTGCACGTTTCAAATTTTGAAAGGTAAAGGAAGGCAAAAAGTTAAAAAGTGGTACCGTTACAACGTGCTGTTATCAACATTTTCGTCGCGTATCGGACCCCAAAAATACAGAAAAATATACCGCAGGGATCAGCACGACGAGACTATCAAAACGGTATACATATATTTGTGGTAAGATCGTCTGATCGAAAGTCGATAATCGGTACCAGAAATGCTTTTATTTTTCCAGAATTAAGATAAACGGAGCAATAAAAATCCAAATTTGACGAAACGAAGACTGATGTTTCACTCAGCAGATGATTTAGAAATTTACCGTATAAAAATATTCAAGTTTGGAAAACATTTTATTTCCATCAAAAATTAACTGACTTAAATTGAAATAGAATTTCACAAGAAATAAACTTTAACATTATCAGATGAAAATTTACCAGTTGCTATTAAAATAGACGTATTCCAAATAATAAATTTTTAATTTCAAATTTTATTGTTTAAAATTTCACAAATTTCCAGTTAAATATACTTTTAAAACCATTAAATTTTGCGGGTCGTTACAGAGAGGTCGGCATTAACATTTCAGACTTATGCTATAGAGTTGAATTATTTATCATAAGATTAAGTCCAAGGGAGAGGTCACTATTAACATTTGTCAAACGGGCTTATGTGGGAATCCAAGTAGCGATTCGTGATCTGTTCGAGTGATGGAGACTAATGTGAGAGAGCTCAACATCGAATATGGCTAAAGATAGAGTAGGCTGCATAGCCTGGGGTTTAGCTAACCCACGACAGAGTATTTCAGGCTTGCGGGAGTCGACGATACTTGGTTTCATATGGGTCATGCCAATTTTTGTGCATGAGCTATTTTTGTTTACCTTATGGTATGTTTTATTTCGAGATATATGACGTTTAGAAGGTAGTTTCTAATCCGAGTGCATGGAGTTCGGATTTGGCTATGCCAAAGAGGTCTTCATGGAAAATCCATATGTAAACGTATCTTAGCAGTTTTAGATGTACTTCTGGCATTGTTGTGTTTTGAGACGCAAGCAACATAGTTATTTGATGTTTTATATTCTACACTCTAGACATTGTCTATTATATAGCTATATGAACTAAATGAATGGTTAGTTTCTTATGAGGGGAATACCATTATGGAAATCCATACGATTTCAACTGTTATTGTTACATGTTGCATGTATCTTAGGTTTTCTTATACCAGACTTATATCTAACAAATGGTTTTTGTTTTTCACTAAATTCATCATGTACTCTTTCGAAGGTTGAGTAAAGCAGGTTTTACTGAGTCAAAGTTCAAGAGATGAGCTGGAGGCTTCTACTATCTATCTATTTCTATTACCCTTGCACTATATTACGTATGTATGTATCGGCATTCTGAGGACAGGCAGTTATAACTTACCAGGCTCATGATAGTACCTAGGTTTTGTAACGCTAAAATTTATGTATTCGAAGTAACCCTTTGTGATGTTCTTTTGATATATATATTATCATTCTGCTGTGAGATTCTGATGTTGTATTCTTTTTTTCTTGTTCTATTGTTTTTTAATTTTTCCCTAACAATCCGTCTTTCTAGCACTTAGATGTTTGATACACGAATACCATGGATATATTTAGTGTCGATATTTGAGGGTCGAAAAGTCAGATGGTTACATACATGCTACATCTTATCTCATCATTTATTCATTATGTTGAACCCAAGTTCAAATCTGTTATATGTTAATTTAGTTAATGAATTTAAATATAATCTCATCATTTATTCATTATGTTGACCCAAAGTTCAGATCTGACATATCTTAATTGGTTGTATGTTCATTATGATAATATAAGTAGATCATACATTTGCTACTACCTTTTCATCATATGTTCAAATTATATGAATAATTTAGATCTAGTTCATTTTATAACAAATTTATATATGCCTAATTGTCCAATCAAATTTTGCCATTGTTGTAGAAATTATTATTTTATAAAAAAGCAACTAAATAAACAAACAATTTT
Organism: Allium fistulosum; assembly: GCA_030737815.1. Taxonomy (NCBI): domain Eukaryota; kingdom Viridiplantae; phylum Streptophyta; class Magnoliopsida; order Asparagales; family Amaryllidaceae; genus Allium; species Allium fistulosum. The sequence continues at coordinate 813,145,225 of CM060904.1, forward strand.
TGGATTGGAAACTGATGTAATTAATTGACGTATTTTGTACCTTATTATATACACAAACATAAATTAACTAAATATGTAAATTATTGGAAATTATTTTGGAGATTGAATACATGTTTCACATATTTGTTGTTTTGAATATAATTTTGGTTATTGTTGATAATTGTTTAAAAGCTGTTTCAATTAAAAAAAGCATAAGTGGACTTTTATGCAAAACATTATAAACCCTTTGAATTCCTCTTAAGTTAAAGTAGATTTCAATTTGTTACTTTAATTTTAAAAATGTAATAGATTATAATGTTTTTATATTTATATGTTATTTTCATTTTAAAAATTAATTTGCATTTATTCATATATGTATACATATATATGTTTGAGTATTTAAAATTGTTTTAAAATAACATTAAAGATAAGTTAATGAAATGAGATGACTTCTCCACCTTTTCTATAACGACCCATGAATTCACCACATAGAAAAATGTGATTTAATTTAAGATTTTTATTAGATAAGGTTTTATAACACAAATGTGATGTTCTAAACCAAAATAAATAATGGTAATCGTATTTTGAATAAGTATTTACAATAATATCTTCTTCAGACAAATATTGGTAAAATGATCGAAAACTGTTTTATCAATAAAATTATTTTAAAAAAAGGGAATCATGCACGACTCTGAATACATACACTCATTTACATATTAACGAGAATACGTAATAAAATGATTTATTTTATTTTTTGAAATAAAATACCTTTATGATATCCTCAGTGATATCAACATTTTTTAATAATTTACTTTTGAATATAAATTTAGTTTAAATAATTTAATAATTGTTTTTAAATCAAATGAAGCCCTTTTTAATAATAATAATGGAAATGTTATTTTCAAACTTTGTTTACAAATATATGTATATTAACTAAGAAGTGAAAATGTGACCAGGAATAGGAATTGCAAATCGTAACGGTTTAACATAGAAAAGTTATACAACATTCTAGGCTATAAGTGACATACATATATACACTTATACGCACAAACACATCTACATCCATGCACATTCAAATACATATAAGAATTACTATATATATATTTAAAAATTCACTTATGGTAAAAAGAAATAAATATCAAGATATTTCTCACCAAAATTTAAATCAACTTACCATCCAAAGGAGGCACATGGCCATGCACATGGAGGGGTTCATTTCAATTGAACATGATGTAGGGGGGAGAGGTGTGGTGGTGATGAAATGGTGATGTGTTTGTGTGGAAATATCATGATATTTGCATCCTTACATTTGCCTATAAATAGCAACCACCTCTCTTCACTTCATTCACACTTCTTCATAAAATTCCTAAGCTCTTCATCCTCTTCTTCTCCACATTAATGGCTTCCATAGCCTAAGAAAGAAAATATTACAAAATCAAAATAAAATTATACCAAACTCAATCAAAATCTATACCACTTCAAACCAAAGTTCAAGCTAGTGATCTTTTCCTTCTCCTTCACCAAGGCCATGTGTAACCAATACCTCCACCACCACTTGCCAAGCAAGGCCGAGCCCTTCCAAGCCTCCAAGGCCAAATCCTCTAGAAGCATTTGTGCTAGTAGTCGTGAGCTCTGATTTCGAGATAGCGAAGCTATAGCCATTTTAAAGTTAGTCCAATCGAAAATCAAGTGAGAAACTATATTTATATTTATATATAATGATGTGATATGATTGTTATGGATGTTTACTATGTTTTGATCATCAAGTATTGGTTGTTTTAATATAGTGTTTAATTGTGTAAATAAGTCACGTTAAATACACGTCGATGTTACAAAAAAAATCACTTTCCGAATCAAGCTATTAAAGTGATATGGAATCATTAAACCCCTTTGAAATGATTTATAATTTTTTTATAAACATTTAAACTTACCTCGACAAGATTTGAATAGAAAATAATAATCAAGTCAAAGCTAGACGTGCCGCGTAAGTGTAGTTCATGATTTCGCACCAAGAAAGTTAAATGAGTATATATACTGGAATATAGCTCGAAATTCTTTGTGATAAGAATTTTCCAAACTATTGTATCCATAGTTTTGAAACAAAGGAAGAAAATCAAGATTTCGTCTAGTAGATTTTCAAATAAGTCCAAAATAAGTTTTCAAAAATATCACGGTTTAGTAGTTTAAAACCAAAATTTGAAATTGATTTAAATAGGATATTTTTAAGATTAAAAATATGAAATAAATTAAATATACTAAAATGGTTTAAAAGAGAATTAAGATATAAAAATGGATATTTATGAAATAAAATTGGTGTTTGGTTCAATATATCCTTGAAACACTATTCGTAGCATTTTCTGCAACAGTTTTCTATAACTTCTACAAATCATGTTTCAACTCAACTTTCTTCCCCAATCTTTTTAAAATCTTTTTAAATAAATAATTAAGTATTTTGAGGATGATTTTGGAGTATTAATAACAATTTAAAAGAAATCTTGTTTATAAAATGGACTTTAAATGAATAATTTAATCTTGGCTCTAAAAGCCGATGAGTAGACCTGATTTTTCTATTCGTGAGATCTGGATGTGAGGTGCTTAAACTAAGGAGATGCTTAGGAGAAACCAGTGCCCTAGCTCACCTGCCGTCTTCCCTCGGTGAGGGATAGATAAGGTCGAAATGTAAGAAACGGGACAAGTATAAAAGATTTAATTACCATCATTAATTTAATTCAACTTAGGTTGAATAGAAGTAATCTTCCTATACTTGGTATTAAATTCCAAGGAGGGAACTTGTCCTATTCATTTGAATTTAAAAGGCGATTTCACCATTATTCGATGAATAGCGCAAGTTGAATATGGAAATTAGTACTAAGTATAATTAGTATAATTCTACGGACCTTTCTTTTCCAGAATTAGAGAGAGGGTTAATGATTTCATATATACTGAAATGAAATGGTTTTGAAATATATATATATATATATATATATATATGAGATATTTTGGATTAAAAAGAAGAGATACCAATAATGAAATAATAATCGCCCACCTACTTAACATCTTTTTATCGATAGTTGATTCGGAGAAACCGAGGTCAAATTTGGGTGATTCCTATCTGAAAACCTGTTGGAACAAATTTATGAGTTCAAAAGTGAAGACATATTAAAGACAATGAAGTTAAAGGTGGCGATCTTCATAATGGAAGGACCGCTTATTCATAATTTTGGATTAGCTCTCGAGATAAATAAATAGCAATGGTCCCTTCGTTCTAGGTCTTCGTATGTAAGAACTACTCGCTACTAATCCAAGGGGTGATACCGACAGGATGTGGTAGGAGAGTGCCTTCGGTTTGTCTTGTTCTTGGACAACTTGTTCAGATGAATGTCTGACATTGCATTTCTAAGAATATAGTGCATTGATCTTTACAAACATACATCTGTTTGGTGGTGTAGGAGGTAACCCCTTTTATACTTAACACCCTTCTCTGAGATGTACGAGCTCAGAGGTTGTACTTTAGTTGAAATCAACAGTGTGTTGTTGAAATGGAAAATGTGGCATTTTAAGTGAACATGTTCTAAGAAATGTAAACATCACCTCAAGCCTCACACCTGGGGAATTGTGAAACAGAGGTTGCTTTAAGGCTAAGTGGTTCGCAACCATTAGGGTATGATATTACCTTTCTAGATCTATTTATTTCTATTCGCTATAAAGTTGGGTTTAAATTATGTGGTTTATGCTTGGGATCCTAGATAAGTTGGTAACGGCCGTGGTGATATCATATTTGGTTTTATCCGTACCATCTGTTGGTCTTGGATAGGCCAGTCTTAATTCGTAAAGGTTTCAAAGATGTCGATCCTGGGTACATTCCTCTAGAAATGTACTGTATGGGAGGTAGTCCCTTACCTCGCTATTTATTGGAAATCCAAATCTCCAATAAGTGCTTTCGGTTTTAGTTGTAAACCTATTATGCCATCAAATTTATCCAATGTAAAAATTTCGGCTATTTGAATATGTTTATTTGGAAGGTTTTCAAAGAATGTCATTGAAAATAATATCACTAGATTTTATGTAGAAATGATTTGGTTATCGTAAGGTAAAAACCCGTTCCATGTTTATGTGCGGCGTGGTCTTATGAGATACCCTTTTGTTTTCCAAATACTCATATTTTAATTTTCTCACACCAGACTCATGACTAACTCGGAGTTTATTTTCCTTTTCCCTTAAACTTTGGGTGTCTTATTTTTTTGAGGAGCCAAGTAGTCAGGTAGCTTAGAGCATTTTGGAAGGAGCATGGAGCACGAAGGCTGGAGGGTCCTTTTGTTGATAGTGATCTATTTCAAATTTCCGATATATCATGTAGTATGTATTTAGTATCTACCAGCCTCTGTAAGGATAGGTAGTTATAGATGTCCTTGGTTGGGTTAGTACTTATCATGACTCTGATGAATCACTTGGAGTGATTGTATGTACTTTCCATATGTATAATTAATGCAAATTTGATATTCTTTTGTTATTATATCTTCTATCTGTATTTCTTTTAAAAACCACTAATTATCTGCCTCTTCGACACTTGAATTTACGGCACACGAATACCGAGAATGTATTAGTGTCGATCTTCGAGGGTCGGAAAGGCGGGTCGTCACATTTCCCTCTCCATATTAATTGCTTTCTTTAACATAATTAGCTATCATTTTCTATATATGTAAACTTTTGATTAGGTAAAATAACTTTCTAAAATATTATGTATAAGTAAATATAGTGAACTACTGAAATGAGATAGCTCCTCCACATTTTCCTCTTCTCATTAATTACTTTCTTTAACATAATTGATTGTCCTTTTATATATATGTAAACTTTTGATTAGATAAAATAACTTTCTAACATACTATGTGTAAGTAAATATAAGTATATTATATATATGTGCATATATTATTATTTTATATAATTTCAAAATAAACTATGGACAACAAAGGCATATATAAAGGGTGAAAATGTCTGTTGCGGTGTAAATCCCAACACTTGTATACGTACATATTAACTATGTGAGCTACTTATATGTTGCACTTGTGCTATACAAACATGAATGTATAGATACATTAATTATTATATATTTGAACTTAAATTAATATAAGACTCCTTTTGGTTATGAAATTAAATAAAATATTGATTTTATTTAAAAGAAACTTAGAAAAGTTCTAAGAGAATTTAGACTTCATAAGCCCATTAAAGATCCAATAAAGGAATTTTTTTGAAATTTACCCTTTAACTACGCTGCGGGCTAGCCCAGTTCCAACAATGATATCAGGGCCTCATAGCCTATGTGGTCTAAATTATTCATGTTGGGGTTATGTAACATCCCCTATCTAGAGGCCCAAAGCTAAGCGCTATAGATGCTGCAGTCATCTATAGTATTAACTTTCGGCGACTAAATATGGCTATGTTAATGGTATCAATGTATCAGAAGCACTTGAATATGAAACAAAACATAGATTTCAAAACAACATTTTTCCATTACATTTCAAAATAGATGTTCGATATTCAGATTACATAATCCCAAAACGTTTCCCAGGCAATATACTTATTACAAAATATGCCAAGAGTGGCATATGAAGACGCCCCTTTGGATGATCAGAGTCATATAGTCATAATTGACTTATTACATACACAGCGGAAATAAACACAATCAAAGAACTGCAACTCCTAAATAGCTATCCGTTAGCCTCCTGCTTTCCATCGGTAGCTTTATTCATCATCCTACTAAAACCTAAAAGAACCTCAACTCTCAGCCTACTCAAATCAATTTTGAGCACCCAAGAGTTTTAGGGGAAAACATAAACTTCGAGTCAGACATAAAGTGCGGTGTGAATAATACTATACATCTCGGTTATTAATGTTAAGTGAGACCACGCCGCTTAGCAGAATGGGTTTCCCCTCACTAAGATCCTTTTAAAACATATCTTCTGCACATCATTTCCTACAACCAAAATCGGTTAAAACTGTAAAGCATTATTATGTAAAAATACTTATCAGGTAACAAATGGACTATCTGTCCGAACATTATAGTTTTGTTTAGCTTACTATTAACCTTTGGCTGACTCAGGCCTACCAGACAAAGTAACAAAATTTATCTAACATCTATTAGACACACCTCTTCTGGACGGTCCGTTCTTAACTATCTGTTAAATACTTCTCTTCTGAACGGCCTGTTCCTTACTTAATATCTCCTAGGGTCACCTGATCCTAATGGTTTTGTGGGCTCACCAATAACCTATCTGTATACAAACTTATATTCCTTTCTGTGTGTAATCCTAATTTTAGTCTTACCTGTTACAAAGCCTTACACACTGGAATTTTGGACTAAATTAGCTGGGGCCAATAGCCAATGTACATGGCACGACCCTATACCAGTCTCATCTGGTATTCTAATATCTGAGTCATTTTCACTTAGGGATATCTTCCTAAAATTTTCCATGAAAACCTTTTCATCTGAAATTTATTTAAATCCTTTTAAACCAAACTTAAATAAGAAAAACATTTATAATCTATGCTTTAATCAAAATCACCTTGCCATGTTATATATGCTTTACTCAAATTTTTATTGATGAAAAACTTTAAACATTTGAAAGTACCCATTTCGATTCAATTGAAAGTATCACTTTCGAAACCAAGTGAAACCCTTTATTTATCTAGGCCGAAAGGCCAAAACCTTCCCTTTCGAAACCATACTTAAACCCTTTCGAAACCTTTGAAACCTTCCTTTCGAAAGCTTTAAAAACCTTAGACATCATATCTTAAGATACTTTAAAACTTTGCCTTTAAAAACCTTGGAAAACCTTCCATTTCAACCCTTTCGAAACTGTTAACCAGCCTTTTGGCAAGGCCGTAGATAGGAGGATTTAACTAAATCGACTGCTCTTTTGTCAAGACTGGAATACGATGGGTTTGAGCCAGCTTGATGGATAGACGATCAGTCATGGATAGTTCAGTGTGGGTAGATCGATCAAGGTGGCTTGATCGTACATCGCTCGGTCAAGGAGAAGAGATCATGCATGGTTTGGTCATGGTGCATAAGCCAAGATGGCCCGATACGACTAGCTCGGTGAGTATGGCTCGACAAGCATGGTTCGATACGAGTGGGTTGATGTTGTGAAGGTTTTGGGTCGATAGGAAGGTGGTTCGGTCATAATGAAGTGGGTCGGTAGTGGTATGGATCGGTAGTGGTATGGATCGGTAGTGGTGTGGATCGGTGATTGGAGTGGATCCGTGATTGGAGTGGTTCGGCATTGAAGGTGGTTCGGCTTTTGGACGGATCGGTGCTTGCTTGGCTCTAAGATGGACCCGGATCGGCGTACGGAAATCCCCGGGTTGGCTATAGAGATGGGTTGTGGGTCAGCATGTTTTAGATCACCTCAGGTTGGCATCATCACAAGCTTGGATCGGCATCTCTGGGTCGGTCCAAGAGAGTGGGTCAACCACACATGGGGATCGGCATATTTGGAGTGGTCGGTTACTTCGGGTCGTGGTATGAGTTTCTTCGGACCAGCTGTGGAAAAGGGGATGGATCGGCATAGAGGAAATAACATGGGTCGGCAATGTTTTGCTCCGAGTCGTGACACAGTTTGCTTTGAGTCAAGCATAAGGCTGCTTTGGGTCATTACCTGGGAAAACTCAGGTTGGCATACCCAGAATCAGGGTCGGTCGTAGTGATGGATTGTGGATCGGCTATGGAATTGATGGGCCTGGATCACTCAGGAAGCCCAGTAGCTCAGGTTTTGCCTATAAATACAACATGCGGGGCTTTGGAAAATGGGATCTTCATTTTGATTCCCTTCTTCTTCCCTATTAAGGCAACTCTGCCATTATTGTTTTAAAAACTCCGGATTATAACTGTAATTGGTTCTCGTATCAATAAAAAGGAAATTCCTGGAATGGACGTAGGCCAAAGTCAGGCGAACCACTATAAATCCTCTGTTATTACTGCTTTATTTTTAATTTGATTGTTCTTCATATTGAAACTCTCTACATACTCTATCTATGATTTATAAATGTGATTTGGTGCTTTCATCTAGACTTGGGTGTTAGTGACCAATTTTGGCGCTAACATTTTGGTGCTTTCATTGAGAAAGATATCACTCAGGGATTCTGAAGCTTGATTTTTGATTTAAAGGCTTGGAAACTCGGATTATGGGAAGCAATGCTTAGGCCATGGACAAGGAGACAAGTGACAGAAAAGAGCAATCAAGAGGGAAGTCAAGAGGCCTCCTCTAGAGCTGGAGCAGATCAGGCATCCATCTACATCACTAGGGACGAGATGCAGATCATGATGGATCCCATGCAGGAGCAGTTGATGAAAAGGCAAGAGAAAATGATGCAGACACTTTTCAGAAAATTTGGACAAGCAGGAACAACAGGAGCTGTAGGAGATTAGATCCATGGAGCTGGATCAGAAGGACTCAACAGGCAAGCAGATGGAGTGGTTCAACAAGGGGCAGCCCCCAATTAGCAAACAACTATTAATCTGGATAGACCTAGAATCGAGGGCACACCACCAGGTAATGCTGGATCAATCCATGGAGGGATACCAGATGACGGTGCGCAGCCGGGCGCCAACAGGAATACAGGAGTGTGTGACGAGCAGTATGTACCGGAGTTCCCTCAAGGACTTGGAGGGTAGTTAGGAAATGGAGATGGGGGCAAACCTTGGTAGATAACACTAGATTAGCTGACATTATTAGGCGAACTATTCGCGGAGGTTTGACAACCAGGGATTCGGAGGGAGTAAACAAAAGTCCATTTACCCGTAACATCAGGATGGCTAGGAATCCATTTGATTTCAAGCTGCCCACTTTGGAAGTATACAACGGTAAGACAGATCCCACTGACCACTTGATGAGGTACAGAAGGCATTTGGAAGTGCTGGGGGCATCTGAGGAGGTTATGGCCCGGTGTTTCCCCCTGTACTTGACCGATATAGCTGCTATGTGGTTCAGACACCTAGAGGATGGATCTATTAGAACATGGACAGAACTGGTGGATAGGTTCTTGAAATAGTTTTGAGTTCACATCAAAAGGCCGTAGAATGTGATGATGCTGACGTCGGTGAAGCTAAAGACGGGAGAATCGCTCAGGACTTTTATAACTCAGTTTAATGCAGCTGTTGCTTCGGTGGATCGGCCGGATCCATCAATGGTTCTAATGGAAGCGGTGTCAGGAGTCAGGGATAATTCGGATTTCAAAGTATCGTTGATATGGGACCCACCAATGGATCTCGGGGAATTCTTTCACGAAGCTGAGAGATTTCTTCGACAAGAGGATGCATGTTTGGATATGAGGTTAAAGGAAGTAAACATGGTTAAGGATGGAGAACCATCCAGTGAAAGCTTGGGTAAAGATAAAGATAAAGGGAAGAGGAAGTGCTGGGGAGAACCAAAATTCTGCACTTACACAGAACTGAATGAGACATTGGAATGGATATACTTGGATACTCGGGATCGCGTTCCTTATCGAAGGCCGAGAGGAAACCTTCAGAATGCGAAAGAGCATCGGAAAGGCACTGTCTCTTTCATGACCTAGACATGCATGATACTAACAGCTGTCGGCATCTAAAGGATATAATCGAGGAGCATGTAAGGAATGTTCAGTTGCGACAATATGTCGAAACTTGGAATGCGGCGGTGGAACAGGAGCAGCCACCGTCTACCTCAAACAACGACAGTGCGAGGCCCAGGAATGATGGTCAGTTGGTCATCAACTGATCAGGGTGGTATGGAAAAACTCTGGGAAGACGGTTAAGTCGCTTACTCATGTACGGGGGACGGAGACAACCCCTAGGCATGCTCTGAGATAATGATAAACCATGACGCTCTGGATTGTGAAATCTGATTTTTCTTTCTGGCTTGGACAATTTCTTTTTCTGGTTTGGTTTTGGAGTTTGGTTTGAACTCCTGGTTTTGTTTGTTTTCTGATTTGGATTTTGGTTTGGACGATTTCCTTATGGTTTGGACTTTTGATATGGATTTATGGTTTCCTAGTTTAAATCTAGATTTCTAATTAGAATTTGATTGACTTCTTGTCTGGTTTTTGGCTAAAAGGTCGTTGAGCATGGACTATGCTCGGCAAGGGTCCGGAGAGATCAGGATTTGGCCTAGGACTTAGGCCTCGTATTATCTATCAGTTACTATTTCAGGTCGTTGAGTATGGACTATGCTCGGTAAGGGTCCGGAGCGACTAGGATTCGGCTTAGGACTTAAGCTACGGCATTACTCAGCATTCAGGGACACTGAACCTGGAACACCATGGCATTACTTAACACAGGTCACAGAGTATGGATTACGCTTGGCAAGAACCCGGAGAGGTTATGGATTTGGATATTGGCTATGAACAGCTAAGGATTTGGGCATGGACCCGGAGCGGTCCCAGATTTGGATATCGACCCGGAGAGGTCATGGATTTGGTTATAGGTTATTGGATATGGATAGATTATAACTCGGTTATCGGATTTGGATTTCGGGTTATGATTTGGACCCGACAGGGTCCTCGATTTGGATTAAAGGACCCGGAGAAGTCACGGATTTGGACAAAGATATGGCTACAACTCTTGGATAAAGTAACTTGGCAATGAATTGGGTCACGGTTCGGATGATACGACTATGGATGTAATTGCTTGACAATGAATGGAACATGGATTTCAGATATTGGATTTGAGGCTATTCAAAACACACCTTCCAATAGCAAGGCAGGTTTTGGGGGGCAAATGTTAACCCGCCTTTTGGGAAGGCCGTAGATTGGCAGATTTAACTAAAATCGGTTGCTCGTTTTTCGAGACTGGGATACGATGGGTTTGAGCCAGCTTGATGGATAGACGATCAGTCATGGATGGTTCGGTGTGGGTCGCTTGATCAAGGTGGCTCGATCGTACATGGCTCGATCAAGGAGAGGAGATCATGCATGGTTCATTCACGGTGCATAAGCCAAGATGGCCCGATATGACTGGCTCGGTGAGTATGGCTCGACAAACATGGCTCAATACGAGTGGGTCGGTGTTGTGAAGTTTTGGGTCGGTAGGAAGGTGGTTTGGTCATGATGAAATGGGTCGGTAGTGGTATGGATCGATAGTGGTGCGGATCAGTGATTGGAGTGGATCGGTGATTGGAGTGGTTCGGCATTGAAGGTGGTTCGGCATTTGGATGGGTCGGTGCTTGCTTGGCTCCGAGATGGACCTGGGTCGGTGTATGGAAATCCCCAGGTTGGCTATAGAGATGGGTTGTGGGTCGGCATGTTTTAGATCACCCCAGGTCGGCATCATCACAAGCTTGGATCGACATCTCTGGGTCGGTCCAAGAGAGTGGGTCGGCCACACATGGGGATCGGCATATTTGGAGTTGTCGGTTACTTCGGGTCGTGGTATGAGTTTCTTCGGGCCAGCTATGGAAAAGGGGGTGGATCGGCATAGAAGAAATAGCATGGGTCGGCAATGTTTTGCTCTGAGTCATGACACAGTTTGCTTCGAGTCAAGCATAAGGCTACTTGGGGTCATTACCTAGGAAAACTCAGGTTGGCATCCCAGAATCAGGGCCGGTCGTAGTGAGGGATTGTGGATCGACTATAGAATTGATGGGCCTGGATCACTCAGGAAGCCAGGTAACTCAGGTTTTGCTTATAAATACATCATGTGGGGCTTTGGAAAATGGGATCTTCATTCTGCTTCCCTTCTTCTTCCCTATTAAGGCAACTCGGCCATTATTCTTTTAAAAACTCCGGATTGTAACTGTAATTGATTCTCATATCAATAAAAAGGAAATTTCTAGAGTGGACGTAGGCCGGAGTCAGCCGAACCACTATAAATTTTCTGTTATTGCTGCTTTCTTTTTAATTTTGATTGTTCTTCATATTGAAACTCTCTACATACACTCTATTTGTGATTTATGACTGTGATTTGGTGCTTTCATCTGGACTTAGGTGTTAGTGACCAATTTTGGCGCTAATAGAAACCATCAGAAAATAACACCTTTTGTCTCCTTCGAAACCCTTTGGGGAACCACGCCTTCGAAACCATTTTAAACACCTTTCGAAAGCATCAAACCTTTAGAAACTCAAACCTTTCGAAAGCTCTTGGGTTCAATTTTAAAACATGTGGAAAACACCTTTTGAAACCATTTAAGCCAACACTTTTGAAACCTTTGGGTTATACCTCAATCAGAAAAAAGGGTCATTTAGAACATCTAAGTCGAAAGCTTTTGTTTCGAAAACTGTTATTATATAAAGAAGTGATGGTGTCAAAACCATCCCTTCAAAAGTATTGGAGAAGTGGTTAATTTAAAAACAAAGTATACCTTTTGAAACCATTGACTTCGAAAGGTAGAGAGGCGGCAGCTAGGGGTTTCGACCTCTTCGAAAGCATCATTTAAAATAAAAGAACGCAACCCATTCAAAACCTTTTTTTAAAAACACTTGACTCAGTCGGAAGCCAACCGAGTCGAAAGCTATCCTTTCGAAAGCAAAGCAGGCGCTGCTTTAATTTTTAAAACAAAAGGCGCTTTAACCCTTTCAGAACCCCTTGGTTTTGACTCTTACCTTCTGCCTTTACCCAATTCACTGTGTACCAACATGTTGATACTATGTGCATTGGTTTGTGGAAGGAGGCGGAGGGTCTTAGTCGAAAGCAACCTAGGCGAAACCAAAATAGGCGAAACATGCTTTTAGCATGAATTTCTTATTTAAACCCTTTTTAAGTAAAACTTTTTAACTAACTGCCTTGTTTGTCAAACTCTTATTGGTTGCTAATTTTTCTTTTCTAAAAGTACTTCCATAATTTCAGAATTAATTAATTTAAATCATTTGAAAAATAGCCCTTCTCCTTAATCAAAAATATATAAAACATTTAAGTCCCATACCATAAATAATTTTTTATATTCATCAAAACACTTAGGAAAACCCTATAAAAATTCTAGGAAATCCTTTTCAATATGTTTTCTAACAGATATAAGTTTCAGACACAAATAATTATTTACTATGCCGTAAATATATTATAACCCAATAAATCATTTTCTTTACTAGAAAATTAATATAAAATCCACATTAATTCATAAAATTATGGAAATTGTCACCTATCTCTAAAATATCATTAATAATCTACATTAAAATTCGCAAGGTATTTGGATGTCATTTAATAGGGTTTTCATATCAAACATATCATAAAAACTAATATGAACATATATAAATCATCAACAAGTATATAAAAACTTTCAATCATCCAAAACATGGCATTATCATGCAAAATCATTTCGGGTTACCCTTAAATCCGAAAACTATAAGAAAAATGGGATGTAGTAGTCATTCACCTTAGCTTTGTGATTAAAGATGTGAGATTTGATGTTGAATAAGTTGGATTTACTTCTTCCTCTTGAAATCCTAGCTTTTTCTTCTCTTGAGATTAAAAATGGTGGTTGGCCTTAGAATATTTTACTTGTGAATGAAATGAACGTGTATTTAGTTTTCCAAGGGTTTAGGGTATAAGTTCATCCTATTTCCCATTTTGCCGTTCCTTGTTTCCTAACACATTTTTTCATGTTATCTCCTTAGTTCATTATACATATAGGCACGACTACCCTTGGTTAAATCAAATATCAATCTTTTAATCAACATACATTATTTTATTTTATTTAGCTAATTAAATATTCAAAATAATGTTACCAAAAATATGGGGTGTTACAGGTTAACTAATTAAGCTTGCTCACTTTGTAAGGTGTCTAGAAAGGTATTGGCTAGCAAGGTAATGTACTTGGAATCTATTTCAGATCCGCGCATCGCACTATATCATAGAGTCAATATTCTTAATGGTTTAATTGAACAATCGAGGATTATTTATTCTTGACATTAACAGGATACTCACAATTTATCTTTAATGGACATGAATACTCATTAGACGTTCTAATGTATTGTGTTCATTTAGGTTTGGTCAATTTTATTTCATCCCTTGTAATCGGTTTTATCATTGGATCGTATCCAAATAATTTTATACCAGTAACTTTTTTAAAAATTCAATGACTATGAATTTGGTATTTCTTGAAATAAAGGTTGTTTCTCACTGCAACGGAACCAGTATTCATAAGCATTTTATGAATTGCCTTATATAAAACTGATTTTGTATTACTTCAGAATATATTTATGTTCACAACATAAATTAGTAAACTAATGACTGTCATTCCCAAAATTCTCTTAGGATGATCCATGAAAGATCCCTTATGTACACTTATTACCAGTCCTTCAACTCGCACAATCTGCCAACTCCTTGGCCTAGGATATGTTGGTTTTCTTATAAACTTTCATCTTGTATGGTTTTGCAAACTATTCTTTGGATGATATTAATTTTAACCTTGTGTACTACTATTAAGTACATACCTTATAGAAAGAATTTAACTTAAGTTCACTTATCATTAATCGTGCATTTTTGAACAAAATTCGATTACTCCTTATAAATACATCATTATGTATTATAGAGAAGAGTGACCTTTAAGATCGAATCTTTATTCATATTAGCTACATACAGAACTCTTTCCAATATATTCGCCCATTCAATCGAATTGAATCATTTCTATCGCATGTTATTTTATCTACTTCTGTTTTATATTCTATGAGTTTATCAAAGACTTACACATGCATATCAAATACACATGTTCATGTCTATGATAACTCATCGGTGAATATGATGAAGTACATGGAACCATTTTGGTATAGACTTATGATTGCATATATCTATATGTATTAATCTGAAAAGTTCAACTCTTATAACGCTCCCACAAAATAGGTGCATAGCCCTTAATTATTTGAGATAATTAACTAGTTCATATAATTCATAATCATATAATAAAAAATTATTTCTTAACACTACGGCATATTATATAATTTCAAAATAATTTTAGATACTTCAGTATTTTCCAATGCATTACTTTTGTTGTGAAAACAAATACCACATTATAGTTTTACTTCATAATGAATATTCATTATATACATTGAATTATAACTTTGTCTATTTTTCAGTCAAAACTGAAAAATAGTCATTATTTTATAAATAATGTGTGGTGCGTTTAGAGAAAACAAAATTTGTAACTTGATGAAATCAATAAGTGTTACATGGTAGTTTCCCACTATTTTTGCTATGACTATAACAATGTACTAAATTCAGAGGTCCATCAGTTACTTGATATAAATTATTTATTTCATATTTTGCGACTAGTTTACAATGGAGAGTTATTTGATCAAATATCTTAAACTCAAAGAAATAAATCTCATAGAAAACAATTTTCTATATGAAAATACATTTTGGAATAGGAATCGTTTTTCTCATTTCAGTATTGAGTATCAATTATTATTATTATAGTTCTCGTTTTTTATGTTTCATTACGAAATAGAAGTGACTATTCACTTTCTTCCTCTCAATTGTTCCTTAAATCACATCTACTCTTGTATACTCATTTTTCTTTCTAAATGGTTGAACATTCAAAAGAATAACCTTACTACAACATCATAATAAACTCTTTACAAAAGCGCACTCGATCTTCTTTAACATAAAGACATCAAATATATTGCACCTTGCGTAAACTGATCATACTGACATTTCAACAATCAAGTTCTTAGATCTATCTTGTTATTTTAGTCAAGTGTTGCATTTAACACAATAAGATCTTCATTGTAGTCAATTAAATTGAATACTTGATCTCATAGTATGGTTTATTTGTTTATTTCAGATGAATTAATTTCATCGAAATACTGTACATTACAAACTATGACTATTCTCCATATAACATTTATATGTGATAGTATATGAATCAAATAATCATAGTCTTGTATTGCTATTGTGTTTGGTACTCATAGAATGCAATACATGGTCTCGATCAAATAAACACGTGAGCGACCAAATTTATGAACATATTAAGTACTCGTAAAATCAGACACTTGCGTTGGTATAGAGAATATTAGCATGTAAGAAGTATTTAGTAGTAAATGTGTGTGTTTATTATATTTCTATTTTTCAATCTTCAGTTCAGTTCATTTGCATATCTTAATTGATAAACGTTTTATCAATTGTAGTAAATGCACAAATATATCAATGTAGATTATTGTAACATATGTAGCATATGTTATACAATATTAGAAATGTTAATTGTTATCATTTTATTTTTCTAATAAGACTCCCACTAGTCTTTTATGTTTCATCAAACCCTAAACAAAACATAAAAGTCTTTTGATTGCACTAGTGGGTGTTTGGACTTGTATACCTTAGGATTCTGACTTTGAGGAGAGCTTAAAAATCGTAGGCCCGCATACGATGGATAACTCCTTATCGGTTGTATCGCATACAGCTTCTATCCCTTAGTACCTTGTCCTAATCCCGCCTTTACCTTCAGGAAAGCTCAACAAGTAAAGTGGGACTATTCACTTGGACCTATCATTTCATGAGGGCCTAAGTATAATGCACGTACCTTGAGGAAATCTCAACAAATACGTGTAGTTATCTTATCTCATCTGTTTAATATATTAATAGTACTACACATAACATCCCTGGCTTGAGGAAAGCTCAATAACTAAAGAGCATGAATGCAATCTATTAATATATAAATGATAAATGACAACTTTATATCAAAGATTCATAATCTTCAATATATTATACCGAGTGATATCGACTTATGGAATAATGTATTTGTTATGAAAATCCCTCGTGATTCAAGTGTCGAACACTTCGAAAATCACGGTATGTATACATTTACGTATGTATTTATTCCTTAAGTCTATTTAGAGTTTCTGCAATGTTCCACCTTTAGTTTATACATTCATATTATATAAGTTCTATTATTATGTAACTTTTATATTTCATGTTACTTATATAATAGTCTTATGTATAATTGTAACAACCCGGATATTTTAACCGTTTTAATTAAGTTAATTAACTGAATTTGGGTGAAATGGTAAACGATAAAATTTTGAAATAAAAATTTTATATTTGAAATGCGTCTAGTTAAACATAGCAACTGGTAAATTTTCGTCCGAAAATATGAAAGTTTATTTCGCTCGTAAATTTACTTCAATTTAATCAGTTAAAAAGCAATGAAAATAAAATGTTTTCGGAATCTAAATATTTTTACATAGAAAAATTCTAAACCATCTTCTGAGCAAGATGTCAATTTGTCGTTTTTCCAAATTCGGACATCTTTGGCTCCGTCGATCTTATTTTTCAGCGTTTTTCTTGCATTTTCCGCTATTAGAAGATTCGAATTTTTATAATTCAATCGTATCACTAATATCTGTATACCGTTTTTGATCGTCTCATCGTACTGATCTTTACGGTATACTCATTTCTATATTTTGACGTCCGATGCACGACGGAATCGGTTGAACCGATTAATCGTATCGGTACCGTTTGACCCTTTTGAACTCTTGTCTATTCGTTTATCCACTGTGTAAATTCAAATGGACACTAGCATTTAATTTTTCTTGAATTCGTGCACATTGGAAATTTACAATTCCCCAACCATGTCCCTTCATTTTCGCTCACGTTCGTTTGTATCTGGCTTCTCATCTACTTCTCACATCTGTTCATTTTCCTCTCTATTCCCTTAACCCTTCTCATTCATTCTTCATCTTTGTTCACAAAAAAAGGGCTGAAGCCCTTCACACCTCCTTCTCAAATGCATCACGTCCCTGTACACGCGCATGCAACCACCATCTCAGCCAGCCTCGCCACCGCCTGCACCCTCCGACTCCACCTTGCCGCACTCGCCCTCTGCACCGCCTCCGCACCGCACGCGTGCCTACTTCCCACTCTTCTCGCGTTCAAACCCGACCCACCCTGCCTCCTTGCTCCGCCTTTGTCTCCTCCGCCGAGTTCGGTCCACCCATCTTTCCAGCATATTTATGAGGTATATATTATATATTATATATATATATATATGTGGTATATATAACATGTGTGTACACATAAGTCTGCTATATATATTTTATATTTTATATATGTTGCAGTATTTATATAAGCATTTATATTTATGTGTACTGGGCTTAGTTTTGCGCTGCCGTGTACGTATATCAAGTAGGGAGGCTGCATACAAACAGCTAGTTTCGGTTGTGATGTAGATATATGTTGATGTATACAAGTGGCGAATTCAATCAATTTTCGGTTCACATCCTTGTACTGCATATGTATTGATCTATACACATATAGGTGGTCAACGCTTGGACAGCTCATTTGATTTGTTTTTTTTGTTTGTTTTTTTTTGTTTGTTTTTTTTCTTTTTTCAAAGTGGGGTTATATATATATAGTGTGCATATGTAATAGGGAGGGTTATTCAAACCATTTTACTTTGCATGCATTTGACAGAGATGCATTTGTCATCAAATTTTCCAAGCTTTTTATCTTTTCATATATGCTATACATATTGTCCTGTTGGCAGTTCATTGTTGATGGGCCTTGATTACTTTTGTTTTTGCCCACAAATGTATATGACAGCATGGCAGAACATACAATGTATAGGTGCGTGAGTACATAAGTACTTTAGAGCTGGAGTGTATATATGTCGCATATATATACAATGATATGCTACGCCAGTCTTTATTTCTTTATTTTTTTTGCTGTTTTGTTTAATATATATATACAGTGTATGTATAAGCCGACTGAGGTGGGAATCTATGTTTAAAACTAAGCTTATTCCTACTTGTTTGCAGCATTGATGTGTATATACTTTCGCCTTTTAGATACGTTTATACTTTGTCAAATTTTCGCATCTAATTGACAAAAAAAATACATAGTAGTGTAGTGCACTATGCATATAGGTGTTGACAGCAGTACAAGTGTCATCATAGCCTAGCTAAGCTTTGTTCGGCTGAACTATATGTTACTTTATATAACATAAGCAGTTCCAGGAAAGTATATATAATAGAAATGTAGATACGTATATTCCGCATCTTTATATATATACATGCTTATATTTGATTTTTTTTTCTTCCATTGAATCTATCGTGCTAAAAATCCACTTTCATTTTCTGTCGCAGCTAATTGATTGTTATGACTCATTCGTGTCAGTATCTGTTCCATTATTCTGTGCCATAGTTGTTTCCATCTTTCGCTAGCCTCGAAAGGTGAGCAATCACTCACGATTAATATTCTTTTTTTTATTAAATTTGATTTCAATTGAAACGTCAATTGAAATATGATGCTGTAGTTATTTACACTGTTATTTATGTTATTACCTGTATCTGTTCACCTGTGACATCTGACACCATTATCTGTTAATTATTTATGTGATGATAATACAGTTGGCTGATAGATGATTGATTGTTGATGTTTATATTGGACGTTAAATTGTTAGTGTTAAATGATAAATAGTATGCAAAATTGAAATGGATATAGGATAGTTAACAATTTTAAAACTGATTTATATGTTAAATTTGATTAGTCGAATGTGACCCCTTTAATTGTTAAATTAATTGACATGTAGAATAGTGATAACTACACTTTGAACCATCGATGTATATTGGATTAATTGTTGTAGTGTAAAATTGAAATTGAATGACAAGTGAAAACCGTATAAATAATTAGTGGAATAATCTTTAATCTACATGAAATGATAGTGTAGATTCTAGAAATAATTATATTAATTCGCACAAACAACAATGCGAATTAATACGATTATTTCGGGATTATTGATTTGATTTTTAGATTGATATTGGTTGTTGTTATTGCTTGTTTATTTACTTTGACACCATCCCAGTTATCACACTGCAAGTTCCCTTTGCTATGCTATGATTTTGAATTGAATTGGAATCGGGTTGAAATGATAAATACCCAAATTGAACTTTGACCTAGGATAGAGAATTAAACAAAACCCGATTGGTCAATAATTTGATTTAAAAATAAGCGAAGATTTTATTTGAATAAATAATATGGTTTTGAAATGAAGTTGAAATTTGAATTTTAATGAAAGGAAAATGTTAATATTAAATAATCTGAAACAAAATTTTAACAATGTAATTGATGAAAGAACGTTGTATAATTTGAGAAATGATTGAATTAAGTTTGAAATGATTTAATAATTAAGTTTGAAATTATAATTTAGTTTGAAATTATTAAACTTTGAAACTATTTAATAATTAAGTTTTGAACTATTTAATAATTAAATAAGATTGAATTATTTAATGATTAAAATTGAATTGAATTCTTTATTAAGTAAAATTGAACTTCTTGAAAAAGTGAAATTTAGTTCTTTATTAATTAAGCTTTGAAATTGTAACTAAGTAAATAAATAAGTGAAATTGAATTTCTTTAGCAAGAAATAAAATGTGGTATATTGAAATTAATGTAAGACTTGTAATTTAAAGAATTTATTTGACAAATCTAATTTAATTCAATTTGATGTTTTGTATAATGAAGTTGAACTTAAGTAATTGATTTAATGAATTGGAAATTTAATAAAAATTGTTCGAATGACAAATTTACTTAATGAATATTGAATAAAATCGATCAAGGAATTTAAATTGATTTGGATGTTAAATTAAATTAATTTAAATGATTTTGGAATGAAACTTATATACGAATCTAAATGAATATTTGATTTGTTTTAAATAAAAATGGAAATTGAATTATAAGATCTTGACATGGTAATTTGGATGTTTTGAAACGTAAATTTTTGGAAATTGGTTTTGAAAGACAAATGAAATGTTGATTTACGAATTCTATTTGAAATTGAATTTGATTTGGTTTTGAAATAAATAAACGACCAATCGATGTAATAATTACGAAGTTATTAAAGAGAATGGAATCAGTTAGGGACATACTCTCTATCTAAACCGAAAACCACTTTAATAACTACGCGCAGAGTGTGATCCAGAATGAAGTGGTTGGAATGATGTACGTGATGACTGAAGAAAGAGAACGATAATGGATAGCCTTGACACTTGTGTCAAATTGGAAATGACTAAAACAGGAGCCGTGCCGGGCCAATGGAGGTCAGTTACCTCAAGCGAACACACTTCTTCGAAAACTACTCATTACTTGTTGTCGATTGGTGCACCCTTGATTTTGGGAGTGTTGTTTCGCGGTGTTGCGGTCGCTGCGGCGATGCGTTCTCACCAGTCCGGATCAGGCAAACAGTAGTTTCACTACCTTGGGTATTGCCTCATGTGCCTTGTCATACTTGTATCCCTTTATACGCGACCACTACGATTTGTTTTGTGTTATACCTATGGAGTACTCCCTGATAGCCCACTAGTTTATGGTGGAGTTTACAGTGCTGTATAGACTATAACGCTTATATAAAATGTGTTAAGGGGGATAATGGTAACGCCTTAACACTATTTTGATAACTTATATTACTGATAGACATTATCTACTTATCGTACACTACTACATAGTATATAGTTTAACGGATCCTTAAAGGATGGTTATTCCTAACATCCTTTGAGTTACTTGTATTTCAATTGCTATTTCACTTGAGTTGGATTTATTGATATAAGAATGTTAATCCTGACTCGAGTGTTTTGTGTTTTGCTTTACGCTCGGGTCAGACTGAGTGTACCAGTATTCGAGACTCACCTTTGGAGTTGGAGCTTTGCTTGAAGATCCAGCCATCTATTCTTCTTTTAGTATTCGATGATTCCAGTGATGTATTCTGATTTGTATCTGATGTATCGTATTACTCTTCCGTTGTATCTGGTTTAACTCTGATGTAACTTATACATTTATATAGTAGCTTCATGAACTACTATCTCTTTTATTTCCGCTGCATTTATTACTCTATGTCTGTGATCTGTGATTATATTTATTTACTGTATATGTTCAGTTTTGCCAAATTTAAATTAACAACGCGGTATTTTGAGCAATTCAATTCTGGCATGAGTGTCTACCTATACACTTATAATGGATGCGAATGGTGCAAAATATCGGGTCGTTACAATAATATTATATTATTAAATCTTATTTAAATAATTTTAATTAATTAACTCTTTAATTAATTTTATATTATTCCAATATAACATTATATCGAATATTTATATATTATAACCTTTATAGTATAACATGCACATCTCATATATGTGTATTTTTATTTAATTAATTAAATTTTAATTAATTTAATTAATTAATTAACCTTTACTTTATTTATTTAATTAATTAACCTTTAATTAATTTATTTAATTAAACAATTTTAATTAAAGTATATTAATTTCAAAAAATCATATTACATACATGTATACTTATGATACCTTAAACATTTTAAAAATATTATAACATATATAAAAATATATAGTACATGTAAATACTTTCAATAGTTAACTTATTTAATTAATTTAAATTTTCGAAATTAATTTATATTATTTTTCAAATATTTTGAAATTTTCTATTATATTATAACTTTTATAATATATGTGTATCTTATTTTAGATTTAACTTTTAAATTTAAAATCTTATATTTTAATGTTCAAACAATTTTTAAATTAGCCCAAGGCTCGATTCAAATTGGTCCTTTGCTATTATGGATAACTTTTTGGCTCAAATAACTATTCGAGCCAGGCTAGCAGACAAGTAGGGCAGATACTTAATTACCTAAACTCAATCTATTGACACTACCTTTATAAACATCCTACTCTCTAGGCTGTGAGCTTGATGGTTAATCTTAACTTGACTAATTTAGACCATCTAGTCTATTGGGTTTTGATACCATTGTTGGAACCGGACCAGCTCACAGTGGAAGTTATGGGTTAATTTTAATTTTTTTACCATGTTCACTACTAGAAAAGGCTGAAATACCGACAGCAGCTAGCGACGGCTTCCGACGGTCGATTTTCGATGGTTTCCGACAGGCCGTCGGCGACCGTCGGAAACCGTCAAAAATTCACGAATTTCATGCCTCAGCCAAGACCTTTCTTCCTCATTTCTCAGTACGCAAACAAAAAAAGAACCACTAAATCCCAATTTCAAGCTTCCAATCCCCAAATTTAAGTTTTCGGATCCTCCACGGCTGCCTAATTACACTCTGTTGCTTTCAATATCAGGTATAATATCTTATTTTTGCAAAAAAATCTAATTTTTCCCCTAAATCTAGATTCGCATAAGTCGATAAATTAGGGATAATTCGTGATTCTAATTGTTTCTAATAGCCAAATAATGGTTTATAGTATCCCATGGTATACTTATTTCATTTGTTAGCGTGAAACTGTAAGAGTAGGTATAATTTGTGATTTTGTGTGTATGTGTAAACCATTATATATGTGTTGTTTCTACCATTGTCTTTTGTTAATTGGAATAAGCCATGGAACTTGAAAACAAGTTATGTATCGAAAAACAGAGATACATTCTACTCCAATCGGAGTTAGAATCATCCATGTCCATTGCTTTTAAACACCTTAACTACTATAAAAATGAATGCATGAGTCTCAAAAAGAAATTGACTGCATTGGAAAATGACAACAATATTGAAGCAACCTTATTCGATAAAATATGCGGAATAATGTGGTTAATTAATAATTTCTTGAAATATATAAAATTAGTAAATTTTTAACCGTTTACAAACAATAATATATTACATTATAAATAAGAAGACAAACTATAAAACATCAACTTTTTGTGTAAACTACTTTTTTATTACGTCCCTCACAGAGTTTTTGGCCCCATCCAACAAGTGTTGTACATGATCGTTATATAAATATTCATTTTTGTCAAAAACGGACATTTTTATTCATTTGGTAGAATACTTGTTGGATTTGTCCCTGTATTGGACAAGTTATAAACAAAGTAAACAATTACATTTCAAACATTATTTCGTTTTAAACGATTTACAAAATTTCACCTTCACTTTTCTTTTTTGTTTCCTGTGTACACACATTTGTATACAATATAGGAAACAAAGGAGAAGTGCTGCCGAAATTTTGTTGAATTGTTTAAAATGAAATAATGTACGAAATTTAAGTGTTTACTATGTTGGTAATGGAAAGTAGGATGACTGACTAGCAAAAAAGAAAACCATAAACCAATATTTTAATATTGTATTATTAAGTGGGGTAAAATTGACGCGTATAAATTTATGTATCGATACATTGAAAAATAAAATGTCAATTCATAAAATGGCCAATATTTATTTTTGAATTTGTGACATATTTTTTAAAATAGGAAAAATGATCGATTATTTTGTTGATTGGAGGAGATGGACGTATCAAAAAAGGGGACTGAGAGGCTCAATAAAGGAAGATTTTTATAATGGTATAAACGTACTTGCTGAATTCGCTTTAAGTAATAATGGAAACGATGGAGAAATTCGTTGTTCGTTTAGTAGGTGTAAACATTTGAAGTATTTATTACCCGATATTGTGAAAGTTTATTTGTGCAAAAATGTTTTCATGCCGGGGTATTATGTTTGGGATTGTCATGGATAAGTTGTAGCACATACTTCTGCAGAGTCTGAATTAGAGATTGCTGGTAGTGAAATTGTTATTCGAACCGTATAGAAAACATGGTTGAAGATGCAGCATGATCAATGTTCCTTATGGTTGAAGTTGATAACGACGATGTTAATGTTGAAGAACCAAATATTGAAGCAAATTTTTTTACAATTTATTGGATGCTACTAAGAAACATCTTTGCGATGGCTATAAAAGTGGCACTTAGCTATCAGTAGCCGCATAATACATTGCGATGAAGTCAAAATACAACATCACTGAAGCCGGATTTATAGCTGTTGTACAAGCTGCAAAACGACATATGCCGTCCGATAATTTAATGTGTGAAAATCACTATGAAGTTAGAAAACTTGTGTCGGCTTTTGGTTTACCTTAAAAAAATAGATTCATGTTTAAATGGATGCATAGTGTTTTGGAAAGAGAGCATCACTCTTAGGAAGTGTAGAATATGTAATGAGAAAAGGTACAAACCAAGAAAAAAGAAGGGAAAGGAAGTTCCATACAAACGTATGCATTATTTGCTCATCACTCCTAAGCTTCAAAGATTATACGCATCTTCTGTAACTGCACCTCATTTGAGATGGCATAGTGCGAGAATAGAGCAAGAAGGTATGTTGACACATCCAACCGATGGAGAAGCATGGAAGCATTTTGACAAAACTTATCATAATTTTGCAGCGGAGAGTCGTAATATTAGACTTGGATTATGTACGGATGGTTTTTCACCATTTTCTCAATTTGGTGCTAAATATTCATTTTGGTCCATTATCATCACACCTTATAATTTACCTCCATGGATGTGTATGAAAACGCAATATATTTTTCTTACTATTGTCGTTCCTGGCCCCGACAATTTGATATCAGAGATATCAATAAAGAATTTTCTGATTGGTTTTCAAAGTACGTTTATGAACCGAGAAATTGTATGGTCAACGAAGGGTTAAAACATCTTGCATTGGTACCAAAAAGAAATGTCAAGACGTATCCAATATATTTCGTCAATGGATATAAATTTAACACCAAAGAATACGGTGCAGAAAAATTAACTAATAATACAGGTATGTTTTTTTCGTTTTACATCATTGTTTAGTAATTTTTTATGATACATTGAGTTGGTATTGTTGGATACTTTGAAATGTTGTGTATATTATTTGATGATACATTTGGTGATGGTAATTTTGACATTTGGGAGTTAATGGTGGGGAGTTGATGTTCCACGGTGTATATTTTGTACAATGAGATGTATGTACATTATGTTAACGAAGTGTTGGTTTGATTTTATGCGAGTTATGCTTGGTTTATTTCTTTATGTGACTTGAATATATTTGTATGATTTGATATTAAATTGAATATCTGGATTGGATATGTGCTTGTGTGTGAATATATTATGTTGTTGGATTGTGTATGGTAGGCTAGAACCCAGCCGAGAATGCAAAAAACAGTTTCAGGATTTCCGATGACTAGAGACGGTCTGTAGGTCAAAATTTTCAGACGGCTTCCGACGGCTTGCGGCAGCTTTATACCAACGGCTTCCGATGGCTAACGATGGTTTTTTGCACTACCGTGATCATCCGTGTGTCTTCGGCGGCCGTTTGGAGCCGTCCGTCTGTCTGTTGGTAGACGATGGAAATGTTACGACAGACATTGTTGGAGGTTGTCGGAAAAATTGTGCAGTGATGGGTATAGTTGCAGTGGCTTTTTGCGTCGGTTTCCGATGGCTTCCGACAGCCGCCTACGTCCACCGGCAATCAGAAACTGTACGTTTTCTTGTAGTGGTTGGACTTTTACTGGGCCTATGAAGCCTAATTTATTTAGAATATTTCTAAATTTTATTTAAATATAATATTTTATTTTATTTAAATTTATAAAATAATATTTTATTATTTAATTTATATTATATTAAATATATACGTATATCATATACATATAAAAGTGTGTGCATGTGTAATATATCATGCAAGGTATAACGTACCCTTGTGTATATGTTGAGATTTACCTCATAACAGACACATTAGCTCATCCAATATGCAAATATACTGTCCAAATGTATGTTTATATATATGCTTTTCCTTTTAGAACTAAACTATTACAATATATGTATGTACGTATGTATGTATAAACTAAAATTTTATTTATATATAATTTTGTGTGTGTATATATATATATATGAACATAAATATAAAATATTAGCAATATGTATATATTTTTAACTATATAAATATCTTTAAATCATTTATAAAATATATTAAATAATCTTTTTACTGTAATGCCAAAAAAAGTGCATGTATAAATATAATTATATATATGAATATATTAATTATATATACGTGTAATAAAATATATATATATATATATTAGTACAAATAAAATTATAAATAATTTTTATTTAAATATATAATCACCAGGTCTTGCGCATGGTTGGAGGTATTTTATTTTAATTTTAACTTTTAATATATATATTTACGTATATTAATAAAACCCTACAACATTATTTAAAAGTTAATAAAATAATTATTCGAAAGTAATTTTAAATTATGAATTTCAAGAAAATTTCAGACAAAAATTATTAACCCTAGATAAACTTGATTTTGAGTTAATAATAACAATTATTATTAATCGAAATACTATGGCTAGAGATTTTGTTTTTGAGTTGACTTCAGTTGACCGCGATACTAACGTTATATAACCGTGGAGATGAATCCTCTCTTGAATAGTGTTTCCCTTCCAATGCTTCCACTCTACTCAACTATAGTTGTTCGATGGAAGCTGTGCTATGATTTAATTATAATCAAAGTCGAGCTTTCACATTGAAGATCAACATTATTCTCAAGCCAAGAGAACTGTGCAATTTTATCACATTGATATTTTCTGTTTAACCTTAGTTATTTCAACCAACAGAAAAGTATCGAGTGAGTATTCCATGGTTATCCAATAACTATACGTAACCCCTTGGTGCTTCTAGCAGCCATGGGTAATACACTGCCTAACATTTGGAGAGCATTACGTACTCTAGTCTCAACGAATGTATCAATATTTAATCTTGATATATCTTGATTAGGAATATTTAAAATGACATATCTATTTTCATTGAGATAAATTACTCACGATTACAAAATTTTGTGATTACTATCATAAAACATACCATTTATGGATTATCTATTAAATATACTTTTAATTAAATTAATTAATTAATATAACACGGTATATCCAGTATGTAATAGAAAGAAAACACCTTTTATTTCGAACAAGACTGGTTATCAAGTTAGATACATGTAACAAATTACATAATTGCCCCTAGGGCGTACTCCTAATTCTATAAGAGTAGATGGTTGTAAGTATTAATTTCGGTACGTACGAGTTGCATTTTTCCATCCTTGGAGATTTCGAGGATGAAATCCTTTTAAGGAGGGAGAATGTAACACCCCGCAAAAAAACTGAGAAATTAATAAAAGAAACTAAGTTAATTATAATAAGGGTAAAAATGGAGTTTTCATATACTTTCGAATTTGGCTACTTAGCCAATGCGTTCGTAGTGTGTTTTTAGACAATTTTCATATATAAAGTTTTGTAATCGAAGCTTGTTTGAAAATGTTATTGAAGTTCAAAATAAATATAATTAAAATATAAATATATGATAATAAATTTTAAATTAGGAAACATAAACGGTCGATACCTTGGTTGGGACCGGTTGACCCTCAACCATCAACCGCCCCATGCCCATCGGTTGACTGATCGAACATTGCTGGCAAGCGTTTGCCTAGACCGAATGGATTGGATTTTATAAAATTTATCTAGTGGTCCTAGTTGATTCCTACCTCTATAAATAAAACGTTAGTCTCACCTAACAAGCCATAATCTAATTTTGTACGTACCAAAACTCCGTCTCTCCCAAAACTCAACTCTCTGCTTCTCTCCAATTCAAATTTTCTTCAAAGATGATAATCTAAAAATTAAAAATCAAGGATTTCAAAGAAGAGAAAGATAATATCAAGGGGAAAATGAAAAGGAGAGAGTCGACAAATTGAGCGGAGGTGACTCCAAGCAGGCTAAGAAGGAATAGCTTACTAGAGGTGAGTAGGTTTATTATTATTATGTTGATTTATATGCAATCGAATTTATCTATACCTATTTGATCTAGAATTTGTCCAATTTAATCTAGAAATACTATTTTCTTGAAATTATAGCTAGTTGGGAATTTGATTGAAAGTTTAAATTATATAAACATGATCCATATTTAATGAATAAAGTAAGTTGAATTTAATTTTATTGTAATATAAACACCGTTTTTTCCACCTTGAATATTGAATCCGTAGTTTAAAGTGTGTATAAATGTACCTTATTGATGTTGATTTTACTCTGGACAAATTGATAATACCAAAATAATCACGGAGAATATTGGAATTGTATATTTTATAAGATAGGGATGAAATTGTACAAGAAGAAGAAGGGGAATTGATTAACAAACAAACGATTTAAGATAAAAATTAACATTGATCGTCGACATGTTTACTAGAGCCGATCGATGGCGAGCGGTCAACTTCTTAGTAACAGGTGGTTGACCGATCATCGAATTGTAGGCATAGGTTCAACCTTGACCTAAGGCTAGGTGTGTGTATATATATGGGTGTTATATATTATTAGGGAAATTAGTTTTCTAATTCTCGACTTTTGGACATTATAGATCTTGTGAGGTAGTGTATATGGGCAATTTAGGCACTATCTGTTTGACAAAGGTGATTCAATTACTGGAAGCACTCATAGAAGGTTCCTTGGTGGATGCGCAACACTGCTGATGGATACTTGGTGTAGTGTGTGACCCGGCACTATTGGGAGGATCCTCGATGCATACAGAAATTAGAACATGACACTATTGGTGGATGCCCAATACGGTGCAATAAGTGGCGTGACATTACCAATAAGCTTGGACATGGATGCAGTGACCTCGTGACATCTTTGGTGCAAGTTGACATTACGGCCTCCTCTAAATGGATAAAGTACGATACATTTAGTCAGTTTGGAAAATGTAGTCCCAAGGGTGATATTGTATGCGACCTTATGTTAGGAGTGGTCCAGAGGCCATTAGTCTGATCCATAGTTGATTTGAGGTTCGATTTATTGTTCGACCCTAAGTGTAAACTTTCATAAGATTTTGGGTGTAGTTATATTTAGAGCTAAATTCCTTAGGTTATTATGACCAACACTAGAAAGTAATACATAACACAAGTAGAACATCTTAGGTCACGTAGAATATATATGAAGTCAATTATATGTGAACACCATATATTAATGATGTAACTCATTCACTAGACATTTGTCTGACCCACTCCTTTCTTTTTTCCCCCACCACAAGAGGACATGGTAGCAGGTGATTCACCCAGATCTAGTACGTTGAAGAGTGAGCTTAGCATTGGTACCTCTTATAACTCTTTATCACTATCCATGTATTATTTATTGTATTTTACTACTTTTCAGACTATATGCTGCTATTTTGTAAAACTCAAGATTTTTGGACTACGTATATTTTGAGATTATGTTTTCTAGTTTGTTTTTCTGAGATGGTATTTTTCTGTATTATATTTGACGGTCTGCTGCTTTAAGATCTAAAAGTGTAGATTGTCTTAGATTTTATATTTTATAATCTTAGTCTCTATAATGTTCTAAAAACCAACAGCTTGCATTTCTTAGCTCGCGCAAGTCCGAAAGTCACTCTAGGCTTTGAATCGATGTGTCTGGAGGTATGGGTTATTCCAATCCTAGCCTTATTATCGCACACACAATTCACTAATAGTAAAGAAGTGTCATCATCATTAGGTTTTATATTTGTGTTATGTTATATATGTTTATGGTTATATTTAAAATGATGTATTGTATTATGTTGTGTTGTACTTACAATGCATAGTGTTGTAATGTTTAGTATTTTAATAAAATACGTATTTTATTTTCATACTTTATATTAATTTTAATTCCTCCCATGAGTATTATACATACAAATTTAGATATAACTCTATATACAATCTCTATGAATATTTTCTAGTTGTGCTTAACTGTTCTTCTCTATAATATTTTGAGGAAAATTCCTTTATACACTTCCATTATCTTTGCAAATCCACAATCCTTCACTCAAATTCTTTAAGAATTTGCAAGCCACTCAAGTTCAAAATGTTTGTACTTGAATTCTCAATCATTCGCTCTTTGGTCCCATCCTATTCCTCATTTGCTATTGAAGATCTATAGGATCATTATACTGAAATTGTAAGTAACTATATTGGAGATATAATTACTTATCGCACTCTATTGTTATTTATAAAGAGAAAGGTGTTCCTGTCACTTGTAGAAAATCAAGAGGAAAGGTGTACCTTATCACTTATTGGAATGACCCTCCTATTTCTACCCTAATTTCATAAGGATTTTTTTTTCCATCAAAGGGAATTTAAATCATGTAGAAATCAAAATGCCATACAAGCTATTGACATAGCCACTTATTTCTTTTCTAAAATAGGTAATTTAGGCAAAATCAGCAGTTCGGACGTCTAAATTCTTATGACAGGCGTCTAAACTTAATTACAGACGTCTATCTAATTATGACAGACGGCTCAGAGATCAAAAATTGAAACAGAGAGAAAAAGACATTTTGAACTGAATTCAGACATCTAATTATTTTGTGATAGACGTCTACATTTAACCTTAGACGTCTAAATTATTTAGACTGTCGTCTAAGTTTAATCTCAGACGTCTAAATTATTAAGACTGACGTCTAAATTCGATTTCTATGTACATGCATATGCATATTCAATTTATATGTGTCTGGATGTCCATCTACATTCATTTACACTTTTAAGTTCGATTTAAACTTCCTTAGAACTATCAGAGATGATATATAGATTGATCATTTATTACAATTATATTTTCCAAGGTCATTTTCTTTTTCCAATAAACCAAAATATATCCAGGATCAAAACAATTAACCAATATAAATATATCAGTACTTTCACAAAGATAAGCACATACATGTGAGGATGTATATGCCTCTCTTGTTTAAATCAGAGTTCTGGAAAACAAGAAGAGATTGGATTGATTGGATTTAATCAATCCACACATAGTACAGTGTTATATGCAATAAAAATTCCATTCATGTTTGGTTTTCTTCTTATAAAATCTGTCTGGAATTTAAAATGCATTTGGTTAAAATCTGAATGAAAATTCAGATTCCTATTACAGATACAAAGGAAAAGGTGTGTTAATATTTGCACAAAACATGTTTATGTGCATATATAACTGCAACTATTTGGATCTGGCTTTCAATTCCCTTATTGCAGATCCTTCCTTTATTTAAAAATAAGACATGTAACATTTGTATGAAACAAGTTAGATTATGGGAACCTTGCAGTCATATAAAAACATTCAACCTATGCCTATTATCTTTTGTATACACTTACCATGTTTGAAAGATAAAACCATTTAATTGTTCTGAGAATCAACTATCCAAATTTCCCAAAGCTTAAATCCTTTCTAAAGACTCAAAATTGTCTAATACATTTATAAAATGTAATCATTCAGTTTTCAACATGGTGTTCTTACTAAATCCACTTACAATATTTTGATTAACTTCTTTAATATCAGATGTTAACTAGATTCATAAATTCCAGATACAAGTCAATCTCTTAATAAAATACTTAACAAAATATCCATCCCATATTCAACACTTAATACAAGTAACAATTTAAATCATTAATACATGCGGATTTTATCATTTTGGCTCTTATCTAACTAAGTTTAGCATGCTATAATCCTCTTCTCAAAGCCTTGCTCCTACTCCTACTTAGTTGCTGCAATCCCTGAAAAAGCATTTGAAACTGCCTCATTTTAAATGAGACACCCCAGATGCCATTAGCACACTAGGGTCAGACACATGTCTGGTATGAGAAAATTCACCAAAGCAATTAGTTAATCAGGTTAAAATCAAATTAAATACATATACATAAAGTCCTACTCTTTGAAATCAGGTTATACTTGTGTGCATGCTCTGTGTCATTGTGCAGGTGCACACTTTAATTTTTCTTTCCAGAGACTACATATATATATATATATGGCACATACATTCAAGCATACAATTCAGTCTTAATCAAACAATCATTCATACCAAACAGGAAAATAACCAATATGAGTTAAATCATTTATTCAATCCTTATATTTCAATTCTGGGAAAAACTCTAGTTTTCTCATCATCTCAAATATTATTCCCTTGGTATCTTTATCTATCCTGGTCTCATCTGCAATATTTATGAATCAATGGACACACTGTAATGAACTAATTCACTCCATTACACAAAGATCTCAGGACTTAAACAAGCCATGTGTCAACTTGTGCTACTCAAGAACACAAGTCATTCCTACAGTGTTCTTGACCCCAATTTCCTAATCAGGTTTAAGTTAATAATAACTCTTTTGATTTTTCATGACTAAACCATTCAGAGATCCATTTCACTAACTAAAACATCCATATCATGGAATCTCATATTATTCAAAACCATACAGAGACAAGCAAGCAAACAACCATTGGTGACTACAAAGTAAGGTTCTGTATATATATATATATTCTGGTATTTTAGAAAGGGTATAGGCAACTAACATTGGCTTATGGCTTTCGAGAGAGTTTTTTTTTTTGCAAACATTTGTGCTTGAGTGAAACTCAGAATGACCTGGTTTCACTGAATCACAAAATTTTGTTTGCTATGCATATGAACATATATATATATTTTCATTGAATCAGGAGTATCAGCACATAGGCAACCCTATTGCCCCCCCTAATTCCTTTTTGTCTCAAGCCTCAGCACTTATACATGAGTATATTGCAGCTCAACATTATTTACATCTTTCTGGGTTGAGCCAAAACCAATACTACTTGCCTATTTTCAACATTTTATTTTCTGGGTATTTGTTTATGTTCCTAAACATTAACATATCATAGATCTGGATTTATAAAACATATATGTATACTAACAACACATAAAACTTTCTTATAAATAAACAAGTAAAACAACCAAAGAGGATCAAAACATTTTCAGATTTAAATTCACAGATAAGCATTCATATATGAAAATACTCTTTTAAGAAAATTTACTTATAACTGGCTGCCTACATTAGGACTTATTGCCTTAGATTTTTGAGTGAGTTTTCTCACCTAGCTCTCTTCTTTGCTTCCTTAATTAATTGATGAACTTCTGCCTTTAGCCTCAAGCTCTTTTCCTTCCCTTGCCTTATGATTTCTATGGTGTTGTTTCTTTTTTTTTCAAAGTTCTTTTTCTAAGAAGGAGAGGGGGCTGCTGCATATACATGTATATATACAGGGTCTTCCTTAGGGTTTTGGGTATTGGCTAAAGCCATTTTTGCCCACCAGAAAAATCATGTTATCTGCATTTTATTTAAACCCAAAGTTCTACCCTTCCCGGCTTAATTTAGGTGAAGAGAAAAGTGGTTACATTCTTTTCAGAATTTTGCTTTTCAGAAAATACTTTTTCCTTTGTCTACAATCATGCCAAAAATGTGACTTGATTTTATTATTTATCAAATACTCTTCCTAATTTTGCCTATAGCAAACATTTCTCTGTTTTATCTTATTTTTCCTATTTTTAGCTTTCATGTAAATGGTATGTACCTTCTTTATTTATTTACAAGAGGACTACTCCTTTTTATATCTTCAGTTTTTTTTTCTTTCTTCCTATATACTAAAATATGTCTGTATATTTTATCTTACTAATTTGAACTCTAGTATTTTATTAACACACATATATATATAAGTCTTACTGAAATAATTAGTACACCTATATATATATATACATCATACTGTATTGACACACACATGCACATGTACACTCAAAAATATTCAGTAGCATCCATATATGTATATTTACTTATGCATTCAGTTTTTAAGGATTTAATCTATATATACATATATATATATTTCCATACATATCAATATGTATTTATTCTTAGAGTTCAGGGATTTTAGCTTTTGTTCATGTGCATTTCCTGTGCACACATGTACACACATACTGATACACTATCAAGCTATATCACTCTCCTTTCAAAATTAATTCAAAAATTATTTTGAATTCATTTATATTTTTCAGAATAGATTCCTAAAATCTTGGGTCATTACACTTATGAATTGTAAGATTATAAAGGTGTTCTTACCGGTTGGGGAAAATAAGAAGCGATAGTCAAATTCTATACAGGCAGTACATGACTGGGCATAGGATTGGATACTTGAACCAGCATTAAAAATCGCGATGTTGTTTACTTTTAATTTTTTTACTTTACTTTATATTTAGTCTCTGATTATCTATCTGTGCTTATGCTTTTGTTACTAATCTAAGTAAATAACTTTTTAATTCATAAGTTGACTTTTAAATAGTTGATATACACTATTCACCTCTTTAGTGTATTAGTGGCCTTAAGATCCATTCAGCATTAGTATGTTTGGGTATTTATCATATAACCCTCACTAATAGCACTGATTTAAATTTTTGAAAAGCTAAATTTTACTATTGATCTCAAACAATGTCAATTTATCCCTAAGTTCTCTTATATTTAATTATTGTTGTAAACTCAAAAAATTGTAACCACTTACCAAAAGTCATATAATTATTTATTGAACCGCACTTTAATTTATAAATAATAATATTTCTAAAATTTTCTTTAAATAGGTCCTTTGTTATTACTTATGAATTTTCCAGCAATTCATAAATAATTATTTTACTAAATTTTACACATTAATTCCAATACAATGTACCAATTATAATTATTCACAAATATTAACTCCAAATTTATTAAGTAATCTTATTCAAAATCTAGTCATCCATTTAAAATTAACCCAATTAATCATATAATTTTCTTTAAATGTATAATTAATTATGACAAACTACTCATCATCCAACAATTTAGTAATTTAATAGATGAATGACTAAATTAGAACATATATTACCTAAAACATCAAAACCACGATAAAAAGGACATATTTATTTCTCAACTGGGATAATTATATCAATGGATAATCATTTAGTATTTTAAAATATAAATACTTACAACGTTTAAATCTCAAAAAGGCACTTCCACAAATAGTCTCAAAAACCAACAACCCATATGCCAAAATGTCCATACTTTTTCCATGAATCCAACGGGACTAACCGCGCGAGAATCATTGGTCATATGCAAAAGTTGTAGTGATTAAAAGATCGAAAATTCAGAATATATAAAGTAATAAGTAGGGACCTTTTTGTAATTTTCCCATTTTCTCTATAATGGTGTATATCCCGATCCAGCCTTTTACCACCTTTGACAATCACAAGCCACTACTAAAGGCCACTTCAACATTGTTAAGCTTCAATAATGGTCTCGACTCACTACTAGCCACCGCTTCACCATGGTATGACCTCCCTAACCACCACTACAAAAATAGCGCCCTTTAATGAGGAATTTTGGATAAAACGGGCCAAGTTAGGCCACATGATCACCAACGTTGCATTCCTCTCCTTGAGATATTCAAACCCACATCCCCAATTTCACCAATCGACACTCCAATCGAGAGCAATCAAATAGCTAAAGGTTTCACCAATATTCACCTTTTTCAGCGATTTCTGAACACATAGTGCATTGAACTAGAAAACTAATTACTCCAGTATCTTCGCCTCATCGAGTCAAACAATTTAATATACAACTTGACAAGGTTTGGAAATTGTTCAGTTTTAACATTTTTTGTATTTAGAAGATTGGCTTCCATTGAAAGTGAAATTTATGGAGTATTTTGAAACTATGGAGAAGAATCTAATAAAACTATGGCTAGGGTTAAGAACATCACATATTTGTCATAAACATTCTGGTTTTTGGGTCCTAAGCAATTCTGGACCTAAAAATACCTGGTACAATCATTGTATCCAAATCCTAACACATTATATGCCTAAATTAATTCACTGAATATTTTAAATGCAATAAAATTATCAAAATTTCCAAGAAAAAAACTCTAATCAAATTTTTCATTTATCGCCCCTTTAAATTTAACAATTGTTGATAATTAACTAATATTAAATGTGTCAAGTTTCTAGGTTATTACACATGCTCCTTTTTGTATAAGATTCCATTTGAAATAGTGAAGCTAGGTGCATTATATTTTGTTCATCGTGCTTCAACTAAATCTTAAGTCTGTAGATTCTAGGTCAAATACTGGATATAAGGAGTCATTCATATATAGATATCTTCCAATACCAAAAGTTATGAGTTCTCGGTTCTAACTTATTGCGATCTAATTATGGAATAAAATTTCTCGAGTATGTAACACCTTATAATTTTACAAAGTTAAATAATTAAATTAAAAGAGTAGATTGTAATTTTATATAAAAGACAAAATTGTAAATTCTCCAGTCAGAAAACATAAACAACTTATCGAATTTGTTTTAACGAGGTAGAAACTAAAAGAAGTCAAACCAAGTGATATTTTCATAATATATTAATTTCAAGATTTCAGACCAAACATGTGTAAATTCAGCCTATAAATTAAAACGTAAACTATGTTTTCTAATTCTATTTTAGCCTATATGTCTCACCACTAATCTCCACTTTCTTCTTCATTTAATCTCCAAACAAAATCAATTCTAAATCAACCAAATCAAATCCAAATTAAACGAATTAATATATGGAACGTTTCAGCATGAAGAGAGCTATGCAAATAAAATAAAGTTATCATGAAATTTTGCATTTCAAGGTAAGAAATTTCTATACGACGAAGAAAGAGGATTCACCTCAGATCAGAGAATATGCATGACTAATCGGTGAGTGGGAAAATCCTATCTGTGTATATAATAGTAAGATTATAGTAATTCATCCACTATGGTGATAAATCACATTATAAATTATGTAGTTAAAAATTAAAAATCGTATTTTTACATAGACATGCTTAAGGTATAGTATGCCATGGCTAGATGATTAAAAAAGTCAATTTTTATTAATTGTAATTAGTCGACGTTAATCACTCTCTAACTAAAAAGTAAAAAATGCAGAGTCGCTCCTAATTAGACATGTTGTATATCAAAATTATAGTTTCTAACCATGAAAATCCACTATTGGTGTTCACTCATCGATCGAGTGCAGATTGATAAGAAAACAAGTTATAAGTTCAATAAACACGGGTCGTCCTTTTTCATCCAACGGTGAAAGGACAACTATACGATGACTGGGGGACTAGGGATGTGAAGAGGAGGTCAAGTAGGTTGTCACATAGGAGTTTGATCAAATAGACATGGCTACAAATAGCCAAAATTGGCAAGGAAAGGGATGCGGTGGTACATTCGGTTGAAGTTACCAGAAGTTAGGGTGGCGGCAGCGGCATTAGACTTTGATCTTCATAAGGAAGTGAACGATAACGCTGGATCATTGGCACAGTGGCTATAGCAATGACGAGAAGCGAATGAAGTGGTGGTAAGGTTTTTGAAGCACGGGATCAGGTTTGTTCTTCTACTGTAGCAGAGAAAAAGACAATGGCATGCTATATTAATTAAATTATAAATTAAATAATTATGAAATTGCCGCCATCTTTAAATGCTTGTATCTTTCGCATACGAATTCTGTTTCACATGCGTTTCACGGCATTAGGATCGCAGTGAGATGAGGAATGCTTTGCTATGTTGTTTGTTGTAGTTTAAACTACTTCAGAAAGGTGTCTTACTGTAGTAGATTCGTTATATATGGTTCTGCTAAAATATTTTGGTACACTTATGGGGAAATTAGTCCTCGGTTATACTAGTGACGTTTGGCTGCGATGAGTTGGGGTTTGATCCATAAGCTTTGTAAATGAACGGGCAATGATGAGTTTTGGGCTTGTTCCTAATAGTATCGCGGACCGTTAGGCCAATATCTAGCATAGACTATAGTCATATATATTTTTAACATACGATTTGGGACTTTGGGTCGGTCATATGCATACATTTTTGGCATATGATCTGGGACCTTGGGCTTGGTCGTGTGCACTCATTTTCAACATATGACCTGGGAGTTTAGGCTCAGTCGTGTGCATTCGTTTTCGAAATACGAGCTAGGACTTTGGACTCGATCGTGTGCACATATTTATGGTGAAGGCGAGTTAGGACGTTGGGCTTAATCATGTCATAATTGTTTCCGCATTTGATTAGACCCAATGGAGATTTTGGTGAGACCTTAGCATATGTTGTCACTATAGTGTCGTAATTTGTTTTACTGGCTTGTTGGGTGCATGTGGCACATGTTAAGGTATGGTTTTCAAGCATAAGTGTTTTTTACCACCTAATTATTATTATTTACGTATATAATGCATTTCACTCAGTAGACATTTGTCTGACCCCCCTCTATCGTTTCTTCACTTTAGTTATACTCTGATAGGTCGATAGACAGGACCGGTGTTGACTTGGAGGCATGATGGTTCGATAGAGACTCAGACATGTATTTACTAGCTATCTTCGATTTTATTTCGTTTACTGGTGAAGCGGTTTAATGCGATAATGTTTCCATTAAGCTCATCAACTCTTTGTCACTAATGGGAGGCTCCATGTGAGTAATAGCTTTAATATCTTTAGGGTTAGCCTCTACCCCTTGGGTGCTGACCATAATGCGTGAAAACGTTTTTTGTTGAAGCAAAATGAACAATTTTGAGAATTCAACTTCAAGTTGTACTTACATGATATACATGAAAAAAGCCTTTTTAATAGGTTGGGAAGATAAGGAGGGTGTAGTGGTTAGCTTCTCCTTCCTATCTTATTAAGTTCTTGCTGAAGCCATGCATTAATTTTCCACTTTTGAGTGAGTAAAAGAGAGGATTAAGGAGCGAGTGCCTACATAGTCCATTTTTTCTAGAGTTTATGGCATCCATAAGGAAGATGAAGTGTGGGATTATGCCACATCAACCCTACTTTCAACCGACCCTTCGTCTCTTGCTCAAGGGGAGTGCGATGCAACTTCTTAAAATTTCCCTTAATATGGAAAAGAGCTGGATTAGGATAGGCTATTTATGTACCTTAAACTTATTTTATATGTAAGAAGGTTTCCTGTGATGAATGTATATAACTACGATATTGCTCAAGATTCAATTTCCCTTTTCTTCAACCCAATTTAATCCAATTCTTCATGTAGTACTTTGTAATTATATCTACTTGTAACCTTTACTATGTTTTTATTTATGAGTATTATCATTTTCTTTAGTTTACTTAAATCATGGAAACATTTTGTTTTTTGGGAGAATATTTAGGTTGAGGTAAACTTCCTTTATCAAAGGATAGTGAGGAAGAGAATTTTATAAAATATTTTCAAGTGTATATCAACCAACTTGAGGTGCAAAACGCATATAGGATTGCGGTCAGTACCATCCTCGTATGCAAGAAAGAATAAGAGCTAAAGGATAAAGTTGAGCAACATAAAAGGGACACTCGAGGAGTTATAATGCAACTTTCCCAAGTTACTAATGAGTGGAAAGCTTTACGTGCATTTATATTACACATGTGGCACCCTTTGCCAAGGAAGAATTTCTTTCTCTGGATCACTCCAACTTATCTTGATCATTTTTGTTGTATCACAATGTCAATATTCTAGGTCTTTTCTTTATTATATTTAGAAGTATTAACTTTATAATTCAGTTGCATGCAATAGGTAAGTAAAGATTGTATTTATTGTATACTTAGTTTACATTATAATTCTTCTCTTTTTATATTTTTTTGCTTTTAGGACATTACAGGGTCCTCTCTTTCTCACCATCATGACTACACGACCATTTATAAAGAAGAAGATACCTCTATCCTTGTTCTTGCTTCTTCTTCTGATAATGCTAAAGATCATGCAATCTCATGGATTACCACTTCATACAAAGAGTGGTTTGAAGTGTTGGAGG
This sequence comes from Allium fistulosum, assembly GCA_030737815.1. NCBI lineage: Eukaryota > Viridiplantae > Streptophyta > Magnoliopsida > Asparagales > Amaryllidaceae > Allium > Allium fistulosum. The sequence continues at coordinate 813,185,543 of CM060904.1, forward strand.
AAGGAGTTAGGGAGTGGATGGTGAAAATAAGCGAATTGGAAATTCGATAAGAATTGAGATGCCAAGGCAGTTTGAGGGCATGGTTAATAGGTATAAAGACATTGAGAAAATTAGTCGATCTTAATGCATTTCATAACTTAGAACTAAATTGGACTGTTTAAAAAGGAAAGTAACTAAGTTGGAGGCAAATGTAGTGAATATGGGAAGTCTATGTGCAGTAATTTATGAAGACGATATGAAGAAAAAAAAGGCTACCATAGAAAGCTTATCTTTGGAGCTAGTTAAAAATTCCAAGAGGAAACTTATGTGTTGCAACTTATGCCTTATACTCCATTTTCTAAACCAGTTATAGTTCCTTCTCTACTAGCTGATATGCTACATTATTTGGCTAAGGAGTGGAAATATGAACTAGCATGCCATTACCAATCTATGTTTGAATAATTGAAGGCTTCTTACAATGTTAAGTTGGCGAAACTTCACGAGGACAGAATGTGGGTGAAACAAAATGCATATAAATTGTTTGGCTCTTTCCAAAGACAATCTAAGAAAACCATAATTCAACTCATCTCTAAAATTGAATGCATAAGGGAAGTTGCATCTTCCCACATTTAGGCTCTCACAAAAAATGTTGCCCTTCTTAAGTCGCATTCATCAACACAACCAAATTTTCCAACATCACTTAACTCCGACTTGTCCATTTTATTGGATGAAGTTCATAAAAGGAAGGTTAGGCTTACCATGGCCAAGATCAGATTAAACGCTCAATAGACATTATGTAATTTATCCTACCTGAGTTAGACTTATCATTTTGACAACAGACTAGGTCTTATCACATCTGCTGAGGTTGGTGAGCACTAGGTAGGAGCAGTTTATGATCCAACATCCGCACACATGCGTGAGCCCCTTTGGTCTTTTATAGTCATCATTGAAATCTTGGATCAACATAAAGGTGTTGCTAGGATACCCCTATGTGACTCATTGTCGCAACATTCTTACGAGGCTAAGGATTGGGGGCACTACTGTCCCATATGCCTCCTCTGCACATTCCATCTCAAGTGATAAAGGGAAGGAAGGATCAATATGGAGTAAGTTCCGACTTTGATTGAATGTCATAAGATAATTTGTGTAATTGTGGATGTAACAAAAATTGTATACATTAATGTATTTTAATTTTTAATAAATAAAGTAAAATGTGGTAAAAATGGGATGAAAAATTATTTTTATCCAGTCATGTTTTGTGAAGTTTTTTCCTTTGAATGTGTTATTTGGTCGTACTTGTTTTTTTATAGGACTTCATATGTAACTTCGCATATTTTTCTTTAAATTAAGTTTATCATTTTATGTACTCAATGTAATAGTGGTTCCTATGATGGGCAGGATCGATGCTCTAAGGTCTCAATGAGCGGGACCTATGTTGTGTTGTGTACACATGTTTGGATTAAGGTAACTGTGTCACTTGCCAAGTGTAAGCATTTTTCACACACAAGGTTTCGGCCATGACATAGTTAGCTTTAAGGAATGTGAAGAGGTATGTTCACCCTCCATTTGTATCTGGTAGATTCAAGGGTGCAATACATGGTGTGCTCAATTAAGACAGTTGTATTTAATGTGTTTCCTAAACTTTATTATAGGCCCTTGGTTACTTGGCCATCGTTTTTGGCAACTTGACTTTTCTTATTCGATTATGCACACTGACATAGGTTTGCTCCATTTTGAGCAGAGTTATTTGATTGGCTAAGGAGATGGATCATATATATACAACCCTTATTGGTAATAATCCACATTTTTATGTATCGAATGATCGTACAATATTATTTTTAAATTCATAATTGGTCGTATGACAATATAACTTAAGAAAATGTTGATTAGTGACACTTCTGACTCATAAAAATATTATTGGGCGATATTGACCCTGAAAATTTGTATATAACCTGTAACATTTGATATGAGTCAAATTCAGGATCGAGGGTACTTCCATTGAAAAGATATGATGGTTTCTCTTTTCGTGGAGTGGTTCTATTAGCTTTTTGGATTTACGGTTAGGAGATATGGCTGTTTAAAGTTAATAAATTTTCTTGACAGATCAATGGGTAATTAATTAGGCACGATTAGGCCCACTAACCCATTTCGGGATTTGTGCCTAATTGGGAAAATGGGACGGTTTCTAATCACTTTCCCACTTCCCAAAACCGAATCAAACCTCCATCAACCATTCCTTAATCAAAAAGTACCATTTTTCCTTACTTTAATTAGTCTAAACAGATCATTGTTGGGTAACTATGAAAGAAAATTAGAGATCTATAGTTTGAACCACCATGAGATTCGTACATCCACTATTCTACCTTGAATTTGCTTTAGGATTCGTATTTTTTGGTACTAGATGAGATATTTTGCATCTCTGACTATTATATGCATGTTAATATAGTAAAATAATGATTTTTAAGATAATTTTTAACATTAAAATGTTTTTCAATCTCGATCTAACTTTAATAATTTTTTAAATCGAGTTCAAAAAGATAAATCATATTTTAGTTTTTTTTCATTATTTTATAAATCAGTGTATGGGTAGACCTAGGACAATATATGTATTTGAATTGTATTAGGATTACTTTTATATAATGCTTGGGAGCTATGTGATGTTTGTGTGTGATTGTTTGATGTGTTTTTAAGATGTTTTAGTATATTTCGAGAGTGGTCGTCATATTATACAAATTGACATCATAAGTGTTCAAAAAGTGATCTGGCTAAAGTATGTTGCCCTTGGAAGACTAGAGGAGCCATATAATATATGTTATAAAAGATTTGGATAAAGGTTGGTGGTGTAAAACCATGTTGATAGTGATAAAGTGAGGTGTATGACCTAGGGGCAATTATGTAATTTGTTACATATATCTAACTTAATAAATAATCTTATTTGAAATAAAATGTGTTTTATTTCTATTATATATTTGATAGAACGTGTTATATTAATAAATTAATTTAACTAAAAGTATATTTAATAGAAAGTGGAAACTAGGCACAAGGACAAACTTTGAAAAATATTTAGGCTGAAGGAAACAAGTTTCATTTTTGGACCGAAGGACAAACTTTGAAAAAAAATTAGGCTGAAGGACAATGCTAATTATAGCTAGCATTTTATACAATGTAAAATTGAGTATAATGCTTGTTAAAACTAGCATTTTGTATAGTGTAAAAACTGAATATAATACTAGTTATAACTTGAAATGACCCTCTCTTTTGTACCTTAATTTGTAAGGATTTTTTTTACATAGATATATATATATATATATATATATATATATATATATATATATATCTGAAGCCTAGAGTCATTTTTTTATCTACATCTTATCCAGGATCAAAATATTTACCAGTATAAATATATCAGTGCATTCACAAAGATATGCACATACATGTGAAGATGCATGTGCCTCTCTTGTTTGAATCAGAGTTCTGGTAAATAAGAGGATAATTTGATTGATTAAATTTAATCAATCCACACATAGTTCAATTCAATTTATACAATAAAATTTCATCCATATAGGTAACAACATGATTTTTAACCTTTGATTGCTTGCTGGATTCTCAATGAAGTGTAATTCCTATAAACAATATATTTGTGTTCTGATTACCCTTAAATTGATGGTGTAGTGCCTATGCTATGAAAAATGATAGAATTTTATATCATTATCCATGTTTGATTTTCTTATAAAATCTGCCTAGAGTACAATCTCTTTTCTGGAATATTTTTAAGTGAGATATCATATTTCAAAAGCTTGACTCTTTGATGCCATGGTGCTAAGCTAAATGAAATGCAAACATGAGTGAGTTTCCTGAGACCATGGGTACCCAGAAAACATGGTTCAACCAGACTCTTTGTTCTGGTATAACTCATAGGGTTTTAAAAATGCATTTTTGATCAAAGCCTTAATGAAAAGGAATCCAGACTCATGCTAAAAAAATACAAGGGTAACTGGTGTACTCATATCTGAACAAATCCTTATTTAAATGTACATATATATTTATCCAACTGTTATGGACATGGTTTTTAACTCCTATATTACAGATTTTTCCTTTATTCCAAAAACAAGGTATAAAACATTTTTGTAGAACAAATTGAATTAGGGAAACATTACAGACACATAAGTACATTTTCCCTATGCCTATCAACTCTTGTATGCATTTGTTATGATGGATGAATAAATCATATAGTTCACTGAGACTCATCTATCCAGATTTCCCAAAACTTAACCCTTTTCAAAGACTCAAGATTGACTAATACATTTATAAAATGTAACCACCCTTTTTATCATGGGGTTCTTGCTCTAATTTACTTACAAAAATCATAGGTTAGCTTCTTTAACTTTTCAGATAATCACTAAATATATAAACTCCAATTACAGGGCAATTCCTTATCAAAACACTTAAAAAAATAACCATCCAACATTCAGTACTTAATACAAGTGGCAATTTAAAAATATCAATACATGCAAATTTCATCATTTAAGCTCTTATCTAATTAGTTTTAGCATGCTAATATCTTCTTCTCAAAGCCTTGCTCCTACTTAGTTGCTGCAGTCCCTGAAAATGCATTTGAAGCTGCCCCATATTAAATGAGACACCCCATATGCCATTAGCACACTAGGGTCAGACACATGTCTGGTATGAGAAAATCCACTAAAACAATTTGTAAATCATGTTAAAGTTGAAACATGTATATATGTATATAACTATGCCTTTAGGAAACAAATAAGATATGTGTGCATGTTCTGTGTCAGTGTGCAGGTGCACACTTAAGTCTGCCTTTCCAGAAACCTCAAAAAAAATATGGTACATTCATATATTCATACAGCTCAGTCATAAATCAAATAAGCATCCACACAAAACAGAGAAATCACCAAAATGAATTAAATCATTAATTCCCTACTCAGATTTCATTCCAGGAAAACTCTAGTTCCTCTTTATATCAAATTCTCTTACATTGATATATTTATCTATCTTGGTCTAATCTGCAATTATATGAATCAATGGACAAACTGTAATGGACTAATTCACTCCATTACACAAAGATCTCAGGACTTAAACAAGCCATGTGTCAACTTGTATTGCTCAAGAACACAAGTCATTCCTACAGTGCTCTTGACCCCCATTTCCTAATCAGTTTTAAGTTAATAATAACTCTTTTGATTTTTCATGACTAAACCATTCAGTGAATCATTTCACTAAAACAAACATTCTTATCATAGCATTCCATATCATTCATAACCAACAAAGACAAACAGGCAATTGACATAGGTGTTCATTAAATAAGATTCTGCATATATATCCTTGCATTTTAAAAAGGGTATAGACAACTAACGTTGGCTTATGGCTATTTGAGAGGGAGTTTTTCTTTTTGCAAACATCTGTGCTTAAGTTAAACTCAGAATGACCAAGTTTCACTGAATCACAAAATTTATTTGCTATGTGTTTGAATATTTATATATTTTCATTGAATCAGGAGCATCAGCACATAGGCAACCCTATTGCACCCCTAATTCCTTTTTGTCTCAAGCCTCAGCGCTTATACATAAGTATATTGCAGCTCAACATGTTTATATTTTATGGGTTGAGCCAAAACCAACACTACTTTCCTATATTCAACATTTGATTCTCTGGATATTTACTTATGTTTCTAAACATTAACATATCAGAGAGATCTGGGTTTTTAAAATATATATATACTAATAATACTTAGAACTTTCATATAATAAAAAAAGCAGAACAACCAGCTGAAAATCAAAACATTTTCATCTTTGAAATCACAGATAGACAATCACATATGAAAATACAGTTTTAAGAAAAATTAACTTATGAACTAGCTGCCTTCATTAGGACTTAGTGCCTTAGATTTTGAGTGAGTTTTCTCACCTAGCTCTCTTTCACTTCTAAGTTGATTGACAAGCTTCTGCCTTCAAACCATTTTTCTTCAATTGTTTTATATTTATATAATATATATATTTTTCTCAAGAGCTATCCGGGAAGAAGAGAAGGTTCCTCATATCACTGCTTATTTATGTAGGGTTCTTCTTAGGGTTTAAGGCACTAGCTAAAGTCATTTTTGCCCATCAGAAATCATACCATTTGCATTTGATCTAAACCCAAAATCTTACCCTCCCCGGCTTAAGTTTGTGAAGAGAAAAGTGGTTATATCCTTTTGGTTATTTTCAAAAATTTTGCTTTTCCAGAAATACTTTTCCTCTTGTCTACTATCATGCTAAAAGTATGACATGATTTCCATTGGTTATTATATATATATATATATATATATATATATATCAAGTATTCTTCTTAATTCTGCTTATACAAAACATATCTCTGTTTTTATCTTATTTTCTATTTTTAGCTTTCACTTAAATAGCATGTACTTCCTTTATTTATTTATAAAAGGATTACACCTTTTATATCCTCATTCTTTTCATTCTGCCTATAATTTAAAATATGTTTGTGTATTTTATTTTGTTGATTTGAACTTTAGTATTTTATTAGCATACATATATGTATATATATATAAGTCTTACAGAAATAATTAGTACACACACACATATATATATATATATATATATATACATTATTTTGTACTGACACACATGCACATGTACACTCAAATACAATCAGTAGCATCCATATATATACTTGCATATAGCCTTTAAGGTTTTACTTTATTTATCTGTATATATATATATATATATTTCCCCATACACATCCAATCGAACAAGTCCATGAATTAACCGACGAAGTAAACGCAAGCGTTTCATACCACTTGTTTTACTAAGCTGTTTAATTAGATTTCTCATACGAATGAGGTAAAGGTTTGTATATACTAATAGATTAGAAAACGGTTTTATAAACAAGCATTGTATTTAAAAATAGAGTTAAAATCATCTTTGTAAAAGAGTTTGAATATTTACTACTAGTATAGAAACCTTTGTATTTAGAAGTGACAAATCACAAAATGATTGTAGAAACAATCAATCACAAAAATCCACATTCGAAGATGTGAATTAAATCTGAAGAAATCGATACTGAATCCATCAAAATGGATATTCTCAAAAATCCCGAAAAAGAAGTCATCAAAGGCAATAATAAATGATAACAATAAATCGGATAATCACGAATCGATAAAAGTTGGATCCTCAAGCTAAATAGGCAAAATCAAGCAGGTCAGTCGACTAAGCCAGAACCCGAGAGTTTTCAAACCCTGCAGTCAGTCTACTGACTGAAGGGGGCCAGTCGACTGGCTGTAGCTGAAACTGTTTTCCAGCCTATCAAATGGAAGAGCAAACTCTCACCATTTGCAACCGATCGAGCAATGGACCTTTGGGGCTTTTGCCAATCGACAACCGGCCCTATAGGCTCTCTGATTCACCACCAAAAACATGTTCACAAATCAAAGCAAGGATTTTCAAAGTTTTGACTTCAAAACATCAAAAATTGAAATGTTCACCAAATCAATTCAAACCAAAAGCAATTGAACATGAATAAGTGTTAGGAATTCATACTAACATCAATGATAGAAATAGACAAAGATGTGAGTTCAAAAACTCACCTTTAAACCCAAAAACGATGAAGGAGAAGCTTGAAAGCAAAGGAAGATCAACTACTCTTCAACTTCAACTCTAGAAGCTTGAATCTAAGCTCAAAAGAAGAACATTTCCTAAGTTAGGTTTAGGAAATTTCTGAAATTAAAGAGAGAATGAGTTGGAGAAGAAGGAGGAGATGTTTACCAAAGCTTCACCTTGAATTTGGAGCAAGAATTTGAGTTTGCAAGAGGAACTATGGCTTGGAAATTTCTATTTCCCATTCTCTTCCCCCATTTTCAGTTTTTCTTGAGAAAAAGAAATGAAATGAGAATGAATGGATGAAGAGAGGGGCTGAGTTAGGTTATAAGGTGATTTGGGTGAAACCCAAACCCAAAAGCCCAAATAGAAAATAGCAAAATTCAACTTACTCCAAACCTATTGATGCTTATACTCAAAAAAGTTGTAAACGTTATTTTCGACTCAATGGAAGTGGTCTCGAGTCCCAATTCGACTGTTTACAAAAAGTAGCTTTTCGAACTTTAATCCGATTAACGATGCTATATTTAAATAAAATATTTAAATATACAATCGTAAAATATGAGGGTTGTTACAATTTTACCATGAGGTGAAAATGTTTCTATGACAGGAAGACACAAAGGCTGAAAGAGAGGAAGGAGAGGAAGTTGATGTTTATGCGGTCAAAGGGGGGATCCGCCCAGAAAAGATTCAAACAAGGATACAGGGAAGCAAAAAGCAGATAATGGCTTTGACGAGTCGAGGCAGCCATGAAAGGAACCAAGATTCACGTCTTATACGGAGTTGAATGAGACTTTAGAACGAATATACCAAGACACTAGGGGGAAGGTTCCCTACCAAAGGCCAATCGGGAGGGAGCCAACTAATAATGAAAGGAAATCAAACAAATACTGCCTCTTCCACGAGCTAAGCGGCCATAGTAAATATAGTTGCAGGCACTTGAGGGATGAGATCGAAGGACATATCCGGAATGGCATGCTGTTACAATACGTGAAAAGGTGAGCAGCGACGGTGGAACAGGAGCGACCACCATCTGCATCAACCGAGGATGGCCCCGGATCAAGGCACCAGCTGATCATCAATTGATCAGAAAAATGAGAATAAGTAAACTCCACGCTAAAGCGGTTAAGTCACATACATATGTACGGGATCATGAACGGTCCTCGGGCATGCTCTGAGGTGACTATAAACAACAACAGTGCATATGCTTGAACTTTGATGTTTCTGTTTTGCTTTTATTTTCTCTTTTTTGCATCTTGACTTGATTTAGTTGGACATTTTTATTGTAAGACTCATTTGAATGTAATCCGATGTTTATGATTCCAAAACTGACCATGAACGATCACAATTCGCCTCGAATGGCACCCGACCACGAACGGTCACAATTCACCTTGAACGGCACCCGACCTCGAACGGTCACATCTCGCCTCGAACGGCGCTCGACTTCGAACAGTCACACATATCGCCCCGAATGGCATATGATCTCGAACGATCGCTATTCACAATCAGGTAAGATTATCGATCTCTTCATAGGTCATCAACAGGATATAAACATCAAGCTTACGGCACTACAAAACACACCTTCCTATCGCAATGCATGTTTTAGGGGGCAAAGTGTTAACCCGCCTTTTGGCAAGGCAACATACAGGCGGATTTAACCCAATCGATTGCACAACGATCGAAGTTGGATTATCGCAGATAATAAACATGATCATGAGGCCAGGATATAGCATAGTCAATGGACAAATAGTGCAGGATACTTAAAATATGGGTTTCGACAAAAGTCGAGTTACTTCAAGTCATTTGTAGTTTGCTTCGAGTCATCCTTAGGTTTACTTTGGGTTTTCAGGCAGGTAACTTCGGGTTAGATAAGGGCTTGTTTTCGGTCTTTGAGGGATTGGAATATTTACAAGGACTCGGCAACTACTTCGAGTCATCTTAGCATTTACTTCGAGTCACTGGAGGTGTTACTTTGAGTCAGAGTTGTAACAATCCGAAATTTAACTCGTAATAATTAATTCGTTAATTAATTAAATAATAAAATAACTTTGTGAAATTATCAGAATTGAGCCTCGGGAGTTGCACCATTGTGTCCGTAGTAATTTCTGGTCAATTTCCATATATAGAACGTCAGAATCCAGATTAATATGAGAAAGAAATGGAGTAAACAAAAATCAAAATAAAATAAAATAAAATAAATAATAGGCTAGGTCGACCGGCCGGTCAACCTAGGCACAAAGGCGGGTCGAGTCGCCTGCCCATTTGGGCGAACGAATGAACGTTCTTTCGTTCGAATGTTGTAGACGTGTTTTGCATTCTTCAACTCGATCTAGTCCTTCCATTCATGCATCTGATGGCTCCTATTCAGCCTATGACGTGGTTGCATCCTATTCAATCCCTAAATCCAATAGTCTGAGATGCACTTTTACCCCTATAAATAGAACCTTAGGCCTAACACTTTTCCTCATTCTAAGATTTTCTCCAATTGGGTTCATCTATTCAGGAAGGACCCTAAGCGGAATAATTTTCCTATGAGGAAATCGTTTTAAATAAAAATATTTAACAACCATAAGTGGATACGGGAAGGTCTAAAAGGAAGAGCTAAGGACCAAAGGTGAGTGAGCGTAATTATTTTAAATTTTTTCAAGTAATTTAAAATAATAGTGTTTCCAATAGTTGTAGTTTTACTACGATTTTTGTAGTAACCTTTTTAGTAATTTATTTAAAGTTTTTAGAATTATTTTTAGTCTATTTCTTCTAGCCATTCTTTTCAATTAATTTCAGTTTATTTCTAGCTTTTCCATTTATTGACAATTTGTTTACAGTATTTTAGTTTATTTACTATTATTTATGCGCTATTTACATCTTCTTCTTACGCCTTGGATTTCCTTCTATTTTTAGTTTTTTTATTCCTCCTCCTTCTTCTTCGCATATGGATTAGAATAGAATTAACGCGAAATTGGATTAAATTATAAGAAATCTGAAATAATGGAATATAAGATGTAAATTATAAAAACTATAATAAAAATGGAATTGGACTGAAATTATGCCTAATTATGATATTAATTGGACTGAATTAAAAAGATTGGCCTAGTTATAACCTAGAATTATAACTAAACAGAATAAAAGAAGAAGAAGCTTATTTTCACACTTAGACCTTGGGTTAAGTAATAAGCATGATTATAACGTAAGTTATAAATTGATAAACTATGGAAACTACGGTAAACTATGGAAACTATGGAAACTATGGTGCTTATTTTAAGACTTAGGATAAATAAATAAGCAATAATAGTAAGTGATAAAAATAAAGGCTTATTTAGATAATTTATCTAAGTTAATAAGCAAAGATAGGAGTAGGACCTGTACCAAATAGCATTCCCCTAATATTTCTATGGTTACAGTGTTTCACATAATCCGAAAGTGAGACGAGGTGCTTCACATAACCCTGAAGTGAGGCGAGGGGTACGATTATGCTTATAGTGGTAATAAACGGTCAATCCATGGTAGTTCAACTCAAGGGGATTTGAACAAGGGGCGCAACTAGATTTTTGTTTGATAGGGACCAGTACCAACATCATTTCCCCTAGTTTTCTATTAATACGGTGTTTCACATAACCCTGAAGTGAGACGAGGTGCTTCACATAATCCTGAAGTGAGGCGAGGGAAACGCTTATGTTGTCTAGGGTAAATAAAAGGTCAAAAGAGGGAACAATAAGAACACGAGCTTAGTGGTGGTTACATGTGCGGCTTCTAGTGATGGCTCATAAATCGTTATGAGTTCCAAGCACTTAGTAAGTGTGTCTTTCATAGACACCAGAGTCTACTGTGTAGGGAAACGTCCATAGTAGATTCTATGGAGTAGCAGGCCGATCAAAGGATAGAATTAGGACTTCAGCCTAATCAAAGCAGCTATCAAGGACAAGTGCAAACAATCAAAGTTAACCTATCTTATTAATTAAGTACTAGTTAATTTGTATTTATTTCCAGCTTTATCTCTCCTATTTCCTTTGTTTCCTTTTATATATACTAGATCTATTGAAGAGTCTATTACTTTTACTTTGCTTAAAGATTCTAGTAGTTACTATCAGTCACCAGACTTTTAGTCTGACCCACTCCTCTATTTTCCCCTTCCCCCCCATAGGAAATCAAGGGAGAAGGTAGTAGATTGCAGTTGCTTGGAGGTTTCTTGGAGAAATTCTGCTATGTACTTCCCTACTTTTATTTATATTTTCGTTCTTTGTACTGGCACTTGAGAGGGATATTTAAACTCTGATTTCTGTCGAGACTATGAGTTTTTATTTTATGGGACATATTGGGTTTTGAGACATGTATGTTGTATTTGGTATTTGACTTATTTGGTTTACGAAGCAATTATGAAGTTTTTGTTTTAAATAAGTTATTATTTTAATTTCCGCTATTTTGACCTATTTTTGTCTTGTGAATCTTAGTCTCTATTAGTTTCAGTTATACCTACAATGCACCACGCCTTTTAATGTGTCATTTTGGGTATATTAAGGGACGTGGGGTGTTTCAAGAGTGCTCTGAGTCCATATGGTCCACACCAAGTTCACATCCATCCCCTTCGTATCCATGCGCTTCGTATCGATCCATACTCACCTGCTTCGTATCGATCAAATTCCACCATGTTACGTATCAATCAATCAAGTGATCGATATGGAGCAACAAACCAAGCATCAATATGAAGCATATAGGGATTCACGTGCCCTACAACTGCCTGCTTCGTATCAATCCCATTTATGTATACTTCGTATCGATCAGTCAAACGATCGATACGAACCGATGGCCATTTGATTGATAAGAAGGCGAGTACGTTGCATCGATACGAAGGGCAGAGTGCCAGGTCGATAAAAAAGAATGGGTCGAACCAAAAGAAACGGTCTACTATCATGAAAAATGGATCTACACATAATTGCCGCTCCACGTCATCGATGCAGGATCGATCGATACGAAGTCTACCGATACGTAGTGATCGATACACATCCATCAGCCAACCTACAAATTGAATCTTGGATTGATCGTAACTCAAAATCTACAAGTCCAAATGCCATGAAATTTTCATAGGAGCTTTCTTATTCACTCAAGAATGTCTCTGATCGATCGTAGCCCAAATGGACAAAATCTTGACCGATACGAAGGTGATGGGGATCGATCCCAATCGATACCAAATGACCCCTGATTGATCCGGTGGGCCCAACCATGTGTGAGAAGAAGTATTCCATGTTAAGAGGTAGATATTTCCAGAACTACGCCTATAAATAGCACTCCTATGCCTATATTAAGGGGACTTTTGGCTCTTCTATGCTGTTACTCTGTTGAAACTCCATTATAACTTGAGTACTATTGATTGTACTATAGTAAATCAGTTGAGAATCATCAATAAATAACAAACTCTTCAAAGTGGACATAGGCTACAATGCCGAACCACTATAAATCTCGTCTTTTTACTGCTTTCTTTTTTAATTTTTGTTGTTCTTCATGTATATATCCTCTTCACATATTCTATCTATGATCTGTGACTGTGAATTGGTGCTTTCATCTGCAATTGGGTGTTTGTGACCAATTTTGGAGCAAACAGATAAGGCAAGCTTAAAGGTTATCCCCAATATAAAGACCCAAATTGATTTGGGCCTTGGGCTAATTTTTCAGAATCTATTTTGAAATTAAAATAAAATTTTAAGTTTGAAAGGTTAAATTTAGAATAAATAAAACTAATATTTTAAAGTTAAAAGGTTAAATTTAAAATAAGTAATGATTTTACATATGTTATAAAATAACTTTCAAAAGTACTTTGAAAATAAAATGATTAATTTCAAAAATTAATGTTAATTAATTATATTAACTAAATAAATAAATAATTAAAAGTTGATTAATTAAATTAAATAACATATATATTGATATATGTAACGTTATTTTAAAATGTTAAGGTAATATATACAATTTTCAAAATAATTATAATTAATTAAAATTGCTTGAACTGAATAAATTTGTTAAATGTGAATTAACAAACAATATAGTATATATAAGATATACGTGTATAATTATAAATATTGTAGGATACATATTCAACATAAAATGTTTTAATTGAATAACTAATATTAATTAAAATGCTAAATAAATAAATAAATTAATTAAGATTTAATTAATATAATGTTATACATAAGACTATTATATATGTTAATTAAATTGTAAAATTTATATAATAATTAAAATTTATATAATATGAATTTATAAATTAACGGTGGAATGGTAAGAAACCCAATTAGACTTAAGGGGTAAATACATATGTAGAGTATGTATACCATGATTTCTGATGTGCCCGAAACTTGAATCATGAGGATATTTCATAAGAAATATATTATTCCATGAGTCGATATCAATAAATTAAGTATATTTAAGATTATGAATCTATAATATAAGCGTTACCTTCTACCATTTATATATTAATAAATTACTTCCATTCCCTTTGGTTATTGAGCAAACTCAAGCTAGGGATGTTGTGTGTATTATTATTAATATATATTATAAATGAGATAACAAACTATATGTATTTGTTGTGAAAACTGAAGGTATATATACTATACTTTGGCCATCATGAAATGGTAGGTATAATTGAATAATCTCTTTCGATTTGTTAAGCAAACTCAAGGTCAAAATGGGATTAAGAGAAGGAACCAAGGGTTAGGAGTTGTATATGATACAACCGATAAGGAATTATCCGTCGTTTGTGTTGTTATGACATGTTGAGCAAACTCAAGGTCAGAATCCCATGACAGACTAGCCCTAACACCTGCTAGTGAAGTCGGAAGAATTTTATGTTTCTTCTAAGGTTTTAAGAAACATAAAAGTCTAGTAGGAACCTTATTGGAAAAATGAAATGGTAACATTTAACATTTCTAATATTGTAGGAACATCTACTATGTATAAATTAAAATAATCTACATCGATAAATTTATGCAATTAATATAATTGTTAAAATGTTTATGAATTAAAATATACAAATGAGCTGAATTAATATTAACAGACAGAAATATAAAATATACTTACTAATAAATTTTTGCATGTTGGCCCATGCAAGTGCCTAATTATACAACTACTAAATACGTTCAGAACTGGTCACTTACATGTTTACTTGCTTGAAACTGTGTATTGCCTTCAATGTGTTTCGAACTCTAAAAGCAATACATGGATTTGAATATTTGATCCATTTCCAATCACATATAAATGTTATATAGTGAACAGTCACCACTCGTAATGTATGAAAACTCAATGAAATTAGTTCATTCAAAATAAGCAAGCAAACTATAGTGTGGATCACGTATTCAATATGATTGTTACAATCATAATCTCTTGTTGTGCTAAATGTAACACTAGACCAAAAGCTATAAGATATGTATAAGAATTCGACCTGAAATGTCAGTTTGATTGGTTTACATAAAGTGTAACATATTTGATACATAAATGTTAAGGATAACCTAATGCAATTTTGTAAAGAGTTCTTTATGATATTGTAGAAAGGGTTTCCTTTAAATGGTTTGACTATTTAGAAAGAAAATTGAATATATGAGAGTGGATGTAACCTAAGGCACAACTAGGATGAAGAGAGTGAATGGTCACTTCTGCTTCATGGAAAGACATTGGAAATAAGAATTTTAAAATAATAATTGATACTTAACATTGGAACGAGAAATATGATCTCTATTACGAAGTGTGTTTTCATATAGAAAATTGTTATCTATGATATTTATTTCATTGAGTTAAAGATGTTTGATCTAAAGTTCTTAACTGTAAACATGTTATAGTAAATGAAATAAATAGCCTATATTAGGTGGTTAAATGGAGCTTCATATTTCATATGTTACCATAGTAATGGAGGAAATGGTGGGAGCATGCTATAAGGCACTTGTTGGTGACATCAAGTTACGAAAATTGTTTTTGTAAAATATACCAAATCATTATTTATGAAATAATAATTATCTTTCGGTGTTGACTAAAAAATGGACATGGTTTATTTCAATATGAATATTCGTTATAAAATAAAATATAATGTGGTATTTGTTGTCATAACAAAAACAATGCATCGAAAAATACAGAAATATTTGAAATTATTTACAGTTATTTTAGAATTATAGACTAGAGCCATAGTTTTGAGAAATAATTTTTTGATTATATGGTTGTGAAACATATGATATTAGTGAATTATAATTCAAACAATAAAGGATCAAGAACCTATTGAGTGGAAGCAACATAAGAGTTAATGAACTCTTCGGGTTGATACATATAAATATATGCAATTGTAAGTCTAATAATACCAAAATTGTTCCACAGACTTCATTGAATTAACCGACGAATTGTCATAAACATGAACATGTGTATTTGATATACATGTAGCATGTTTAGGATAAGTTCATAGAATACAAAATGGAAGTAAATGAAATTACACGCAATAGAAAATAAAATGGTTTGATCGAATATGTGGGTATATTTGAAAGAGTTTCGAACATACCTAAAATGAATAAAGATTCAATCCTAAAAGTATTTCCTCCAAATGATACATAATGATGTATTGATAAGGAGTAATCTATCTTTGTTAACTAAAGTATGATTAATTATAGGTGTGGTTGAGTTACCTTTTTTCTATAAGGTCGTGTACCCATGAGTAGTACACATTTTTGAAATTAATTTCATGTAGAAGAATAGTTTACAAAATCATATAAGATAAGAGTTTATAAGAAGCCCCAACATATATTAGGCCCAAGAAGTTGGCAGGTTGTGTGAGTTAAAAAACTGCACGAAATAATTATACGTGAGGGATCTTGTATGAAACATCCCAAAAGAAGTTTGGGAACGATAGTCATTGGATGACTGGTTTATGTTTTGAACATAAGTATTGCAAACTAAAACCAAATCAGTTTTTATATAAGGTAATTCATAAAGTGTTTATGAATTCATATTCCACAGCACTGGGAAACAATTGTTATTTCAAGGAATGCCAACTTCGTAGAAAAAAAAATTCTTTTAGAAATTATTGGTAGTGAAATAGATTTGGACATGATCCCAGGATAAAACTAATTACAAGGGAAGAAAAAAAATTAACCAAACCTAAATGAACACACTGCATTAAAATGTTTAATAAACATTCTTGTACATCAAAGAGAAACTATCAGTTTCTTATCAATGTCGAGAATAGATAATCCTCGGTTGCTGATTAGACCATATGAGTATTGATCCTGCCATATGATATGATGTACAAATCTAAAAGGATTCCAAGTACAATATCAAAATATGATTTGGATAGTTGTATCCAAAGGGATATGATCCATCGGCCATGAATATGTCTTCAAGAGCAAAGCTAATGCAGTTGAATTATAATGAGCAATGTTGAAAAGAATAACATCTCAAAATTCAATTATTGAAATTAGTGTAATATATTTGTTATTCAATATGCTCAAACTAATTCAGATTTACTCAAAAAATTAATGCTTTTTACGACTTTGTGTTTTGGTACATATGTGTCGAAATGGAAATTCTAAATAATGATTTAGAATGGACTAGCATATAACAACCAAAGTTTTTCAAAGTTAGTGGGAGCGATATTGAGCTTGTAGGTTTTTTGGATATGATCTATGAAATGATACGAAAGTATCATTATATGCACATTAGAATTGAGAAAGCTTTTTGATTTAGAAATATCGAATAGTTTGATTTTCATTCAAAATAAAGAGGAAGCGTGTGCCCATAAGAAAGAACCACTAAAAGGTACATAGATATTTCTAGACTATAAATAAACTGTACTATAGGTAAACAACATATTATTGATGTTAATGATATACTTATGATTTAAATTAGTACATAGATATTCCCAAATGATATGCACAAACACCTTATTAAAATGTTTAATGTGGAACATGTATCATTGATTCCTTATGTATTGACAATACGAATTATCATACATGTTATATTGTCTACAATATCGTATTTAGCTAGTGTACTTGATACATGAAGCGAATATTTAATCTAAATTAAGATCACTAAATATTAGTTCAAAGTGTTCTTGAATATTTATGAAATACGAGAATATTTATAGAAACAACAAACTCCTTATGAAGGAATAAATGGACTCAAACTTCATGAGTGATAATGAGTATAGTATTGTTAACCATAAAATCCACTTAAGAACAAAGGTATAAAAGAAGGCTTATAAAAGTGCTACGCTCTACTAAAATCGACATGGGTTTTGCCAAAGTTGAAAGACGAGCATTTCGAAGGCATTGAGATGGCTTTCGAAGGAGCTGCAAGCACCATGTGCCATTACAAATGATAAACAGGACAAAAGCTTTCGAAAAAAGGGAAAAAGAAGGCAAGGTTACTTTTCCGCTTCACTAAGACCTTTCGACTCAGATGGATTCGTGTATGTAAGAAAAGCATGAATGGGTTCGAAACATCTTTTGAAGGTTTTGAACGAAAGGCTTGCACGCACGAAATGATTCTTTCAAAATAGAAGGTTTCATTGTTGCCAATTTACCACTTAAAGAATTGACTCCAATACATTTTGAAAGAAAGGATAAGCCTTTCGAAATAGTTGGAGCGTTTCAAAAGCATGATGAAAATCGTACATGAAGGCCAAGAGTCGTTTCGTTAAGACCTAGTTGTCACTCTCTATTCCTTTCGAAGCAATGTGAAAGCTCAACTCATTTCTCACTTGCAATAGTATAGCAACATGAAGTGAAGAGCACTTCTACCACCATTTCGATGAAGTCGAAAGCAGTCCAGTAAAAAGCAAAGAAAAAAGGCACTCAAACTTTAACGGCGGTGAAAGGTAGTTAAGGCGGTCCTTTCGACTGGGTCAAAAAGTCTGGAGTTAAAAGGTGGAGGCGCAAGAATGCATGAGAAAGCTCAAAAGGAAAACCTTTTGATAGCATCGAAAGCAGGCGTGCAGAAAACTGAAGGAATGTATTTTGACCATGTCGAAAGGATGCACCTGGAAGATTGGAGGAAGACCTTTCGACTCAATCGAAAGGATGGGCGCGAAAGGGGGTCCGACCTGCATCTATAAATACAACCCCAGGGGTCCGATTTTGGGGACAGATTTTGGGAATCCTAAACTCATTTTCCAATTTCTTAGCAAAATCAAATCTTTGTAACCCTTAATCAAATTGGGGAAAAGCACTCTTACTTGTAACTCAGTTTGGATTAATGTTAAGAAAGGAAGTCCATGGATTCAATAAAGATTTTGATCGTGAGGGAGATCATTTCGATCATTAGCTTGTCTAGTGATCAATTACATATGATGCTAGCTTATCTTCTTAATTCCTTTTTTTTATGTGATGCCATGGGATCAACTTGGATAATATGCATAAAAATCACAATACCATCATGTTTAGTGATATTTAATTATAAACAAAGATGAAGATGATGTTTGGATCTTAATAAGTTCATGGAACTTATGTTATCCGAGATGAAATCCTATTGCATATATGATACAGAGCTTGCATATTGTACATAAGATCTACTTCGAAAGAGCAAAACCCCTTTCGACTTGGTCAAAAGGGACGTTTCGAAAGGGATTTGATGTGTAAATGATAAGCAATGCTACATGGATGAATCCCTTCGAAAGGTGCACACACTATAAACAACCCTTTCGAAGGAGTTCATCACAAAAGGGTATAAACAATGATGTCGAATGCAAACACTTCTCCTTAAAGGTAGAATGACCCTTTCAACATAGTTTAAAGATAGGAATATTTGATATAAATAACCTCTTTCGACTCACTCAGGAAAGAGGTTTTGAAAGAGGTGATTTCTGCTTTACCTTCATTTCAATAAGGTTGATTGGATTTATTAACTACCATTAATATTCTCATATGACCACCCTCCAAAAGCAATTTGTCCAAGTCAACCTAATCGAAAGGGGTTTTGAAAGGAGTGATCACTTCTAAAAAAATTCTTTTGAAGCGCAAACAATTTTTCTTGTTAACCACATAGCTTCGAGGATGTTGACAAGATTTCTTGTTAACATTTTTGCCGCTAGAAGGAGGGCTCGAATCTCCGACCTTGTGGCTACCTTATAGACTAATTATGGATTGTTTAACTTGGTGTAGGAAAATGAAATCAAAAAGACTTAGTCGAATGATGAAGAGGTCGTTCACACCTTAACTTTAGAGGAAAACATAACAGCAACTTTCAACTTGGAGAGGGTTATGCAAGGGCAACCGTCAACATCAGCTCAACAAGACGACGATGCAACCAAAATAAAGCACTTGGAACAACAATTGCTGGAGATGTAGGAACTTCTTAAAGCAGCATTGTCTCAATAGTCTTCCAAGAAAGCAAAACCAATGAATGGAGATGAGATGATCTCTCCAAGAAGAAATTTAAAGGCTTATACAAATGAGGACAAGAGCGAAATCGACTTGACAACTTCAAAGAAGAAAGAGTGTCCCCCGACTAAATTTGATCATCAAGGAAGGGTATTGGAAAAATCTCTCGAGCAGTCTGAAAGCTTAACATCAAAAGAATATAATCCAAACCGAAAAAGTTATCATGACACCGAAGCTTATCTGGATTGATATAGCAGAAAAAGCAATCAAGGACTTGCTAAATGCTAAGGGAAAGAGGACTTTGGATGGAAAAGCAAATGATAATGAGCGAGTGGAACCTTTCACAAACGAAATCATGTCAACGGTTATCCCATCTTATGTAAAGATCCCACCTATAAAATATCATGGTACTACAGATCTCGATGATCGCTTGATGGCTTCCGATAGCCAAAGGATCTGTATAATGTATTTGGAGCCATACGATGCAGACTATTTCCGGTAACTCCCTAAAGGGCCGTAGCTAAATGGTATCGACAATATCGTGAAAAGACGATCTATTCATGGAAGCAGTTTTCTTATGAGTTCTCTACCCAATTATGTATATGCAAGGACCCAACAATCGATTACACAGTTCTAGCCAACATTAAACAAAGACAGGGAGAGTCATTAGGAGATTACCTCAAAAGTTCAAAATAAAAGCACTAAATCCTAAAGACATGAATGCCGGTATAAGCTCATTGTCGTACATTCTAGATTAATAGAAAATACGCCATTTTGGAAACAACTCTTTATTCATGGATGCAAGGATCTACAGGACTTCCATTTTTAGGCTGATAAATTCATTCAGATGGATGAATTGTATCACGTTAAAAAGGAAGATAATCCTAAAAAGGAATGTTGAAGGTTTGGATTAGATCGAGGACATAAGAGAACAAGATGGGAAGAGCTTAATGTTAATTCAATCGCTTTAAACAAGCCATTGTCTTACCTCTATGCTGTAACAAAGGAGAAGGTCAACTTCCCGACTTCCTTTAAGGCCAAGAATTACCTTGAACAGAGGAAAGGGGATGACTAATGTGTTTACCACAAAGCAAACGGCCACAAAACCGATAAATGTAGAGTCTTAGTGGAAATTAATTCACAAGGGGTATTTGAAGGAGTTCATCTAGGACTATCAAAAAGCACCACGGACTAGGGACGGTCCGCAAAAGTTCATATTAATGTTGTTAACATCTTGGAGGAAGAAGACCTATTGAGCTTGAGTCTGCCACTAAATTGGATCGATGTAATTTATGGAGGTCCGCATCTAGCGGGGACTAGAAAGGGGCAAGGAATAGGTACATCAAAGAAGCTAGAGAAGGTGTATTCTCCATTCAAGAAGAGCACACGCTTAAAAATCCATGACTCAACATTCGGATGCCAAATCTTTTCGTTACTCCCCAAGAGCTGAAGAAGTGAGTCCATCACCCACACAATGATGCTCTAATGATCATAGCTCAAATTGGACTGTCTATAGTGTCCAAGATTTTTGTATATACTGTTAGAGCAGGTAATGTCATTTTTAAATATGCCTTTCATTAGATGGGCATCCCAGAAGACAAGCTAGAGCCCAGCCTTGAGCCAATCTTTGGGTTCAACAACAAGGGATCGACCCCATGGGACAAGTAAAATTGCTCGTATAGATGGGAGTATCACCATGTTGCCGAACTTTTGAAACTCTTTTTGTAATCATTAAATATCCATCCCATTACAAAGCTTTCTTTGGCAGACCAACACTTGATGAGGTAGATGCTTTTGTCTCGCCGAAATATGTGATGGTGAAATTCTTAACTAGGAAAGGCTGGGGCACTATCCGCGGAGAGCAATTCAGCTCCCGCGAAATGTATTTTGCTATGCTTGATCAATACAAAAGGGAGTATTCTTCTTACTTCGATTCTTGTACTATTTTTCAAGCTTCGAATGATGGATTTTTACATCCAACATTAGAAGCATAGATTAGATCTAATAAGACTAACAAATGTATGTATGAAATGTACATTTCCCTGGAAGCAAGAGGAAGAGGGTCGATGCTAATTCTGTAGAAGAAGGCAAAATCATCACAGAATTTGATTGTTGTAGAGAAGTGGAAAGAATAAAACCCATAGAAGACCTTGAGGAGGCATGTATAGACCCAGATGTTTCCACTAAAGTAGTCAAAGTGGGAAAGAAGTAAGATAGCAACTTGAAGAAGGACTTGATTCAGTTCCCTAAATCCAATAAAGACGTATTTGCATGGTCTCATTCAAATATGGTGGGTAATGATCCATCGGTTATGTGTCATGCGCTAAACATCAATCCAGAAGCGACCCCCATTAGACAAAAAAGAGACAACTGGATAAAGTGCAGTCCAACGCTCTAAAAGAGGAAGTTAAAAGATTCCTTGAAAATGGATTTATTCGAGAAATCTACTACCCAAAATGGTTAGCAAACCCAGTATTAGCGAAAAAGTCGAATGGTGAGTGGAGGGCTTGCGTCGATTATACAGACTTAAATAAGGCATGTCCAAAAGATTGTTTCCCATTGCTACGGATAGACTAGTTGGTCGATGCAACTAGTGGGCTCATATTGTTTTCTCTCATAGATGCATACTCAGGATATAATCAGATACCCATTTCAAGCCAGATGAGGAACATACAAATTTTATTACTGATTTGGAAATTTACTGCTACAAACCAATGCCTTTTGGAGTAAAGAATGTAGGGGCTACCTATCAAAGAATAGTCGACAGAATATTAATGAATAGATTGATCATACTATGGAAGTTTATGTTGACAACATGCTAGTGAAATCTTATGAGGCTAAAAGTCACCTTGAAGATCTAAAAGAAATTTTCGAAGTATTACGGAAATATCATATGAAACTGAATCCCCAGAAATGCTCTTTCGGAGTCCATTTCGAGAAGATTTTAGGCTATCTTGTGAGTGGTCAAGGCATTAAAGCCAGCCCAGACCAGATTCAAGCTATCAAGGATATGGCTGAGTCCAAAACTAACAAAGATGTAATGAGTTTAAACGGTAGGGTAGCCACCCTAAGCAGGTTCATTTCCTTAGCGATTGATAAGTGCATTCCCTTTTTCGATGTGATCGAGAAGAAGAAAAACTTTGAATGGGGAGAAGATGGTAAGAAAGCTTTGTTAGAATGCGGATTAAGGATCTTAAGGCTAGAATTAACACTAGAGGGGGGTGAATAGTGTTTTAAGAAATTTGTTAATCTTTTGAATTTATCTTAATTTGTTAACAATGTATACACTAATCAGAAAAAGATATGAACACAGAATCAAACACAGATGCAAATATAAAGTAAAAGCAGTAAAGGAAAGAACACACCGGATTTTATACTAGTTCGGAGTTACCCTACATCCAGTCCCGCAACACAAGTACGGATTTCCTTTCAAAAACAATTCTTACAAATACAACCCTCGATTTCAAGGCTACGAGGTACACCGCTCCAGATTCACAATCCTCTGGGTAGAGATACTTGATTTCCAGGGCAACAAGTTCACCCAATTGATTTCCAAGGCTACAATCACACCTTTTCTCGCTTGATTGATTACAAAAAGTCTATAACTCAGATTAGCACTTGGATCTTGTAGAGATAGTGGAGAGAATCAAAACCAGAAATTATCTAGTTAGATTCGATATTGATTTCGGTAGAATAATGGTGTAATTTGTAAATAAGAAAGTGGAGAAGAAGAAGAGAAGTTAAATCAGAGAAAAAAGTGATTAAAATTCGTTGAAAACACCCTTTATTTATAGTAGATCAATAGCCATGTCCATTGGTGAAGGGATGTGGCGAATAGACACTTCTTTTTAAAAAATAATTTAACCATCACCATGTCGACAGGGGTACATGTGACCATGTCGACATGCCCTTGTATTTTTTGGTGATTTTTTTTTCTTTGAAAATAATTTCTATATTATATTATACTTATATTTAAACTTTAAAATATACTTATATATAGTTATAATACATAAATAACTATAGAGAACAATATTAAAATATATATAATAATTTTCTATACTTTTATATTTAAATCTTAAGTATAAATATATAAAACAGCTAAATATATTAATATTAGAATTATAGTTTAAAAACTTAGGATAATAATATAAAATCAAAGATATTTAAAATTAAGGATATTTAAAACTAAGGATATTTTTAGGCTAAAATATATTGAAAAACCAGGACAGATGATTTTGGTTTTTAAACAGGAATATTTAAAATCATTTTGAAAAACAAGCTATATATATTTTGAAAATCATTTTGAAATAAAAGTAAGTGGATACAAAAAGATGTTCCACTAGATTTTTCGTAGGTTCCATCCTACTTAGGGTTCCATCCCTTTAACGAGCACGAAGTGGATTCCATTCCACGAATAAAATAGATTTTAAGATGTTAGTGCCTTTCTATGAGTTTTAACAATATTCCTAACTATATAACTTATCTTGGAAACTTGAACTCTTGAAATTCTTGATACTCATGAGTCTTGAATCTTGATATCTTCAATCTTTGATCTTGAATCTTTATACTGTACAGTTCTTCATTCTTTAGTACCTGCAAACATATCTATATATATCTTCACAATAATGTTAGTATTATATATTTTATAATCTAATTCTAAGTAAGGTTGTTGTCATCAAAACCAACTGCTCAGGGACTAACAATCTCCCCTTTTTTGATGATGACAACCTTTGTTTATAAAATATCACTTTAACCCCCCCTTAATCTATGCTTAACTATCCTATTTTATACTTCTCCCCCTTTGTCATTAACAAAAACCATATAACTCCCTAATTATAATACTATATAACTCTATATAACTCTATGTAACTCCCCCTGAAACTAAGACTACATTACTTGTGATTATAATGATAGTGTTATCATACATAATCAACACTTAACTTTAAACTAAACTCTTAATAACTACTTTTCCTAACTACTAAACTATTTATTCAAAAGATAAGAGAATATACGAATAAGAGAACACAATTTATTTATTCATAATGGAGTTTTTAATATAAAAATAGATAGTTAAACTGATAATCATGATAACTTAAAAGATCATATATTATTAATACTAATCATATGTATGTTATATTTTACACACATAATATCAATCCATACTAAGTCAAATTCAAGCAAATCAAACCAAATCTTAATTAAGCAAGCAAACAAATAAAAATTAAACAAAGTTAATCAAATATTACGAGGAACATCAACCCATCCTTCTTCTCCAAAGATAGGGTCTTGTTTGATGGCATCCCAATTCTCATTATCAACAGAGAGAGAAACGGGAGGATGTGCTTCATTATCATCCTTTTGCAGGGAGGAAATCATCCATTGAATTGCTTCGAAATGCCTTTCTTGCTCCTTGATCATCTGCATTTGACTCAATTCTAAGTGACGCTGATTACGGAGAATGATAGAGAGAATATTCTTGATGGATTTAAGAGTTTCTTCAAGATTTTCAGATAAATTGTGAATAGGATCGGCCATTTTTGTGAAAAAGAGAAGAAATATAGATAGAATAGATAAGTAATGATTTTGAGTAAAGATTTCTGGAAGAGAACAGGTATTTATAGGTGTAAATTTTGTTTGAAATGAATAGATACAAGTTAGTTATTTAAAATTCAAAAATTAAAATGAAAAGACACTTCAGATTTTAAGCATTTCGACAGGGTGCCTTTGGCGGTTGTTGACAGGGTCATCTGTGTTTTGATAACTTGTTTTTGATTTTGAATAAATGTATATATATATATATATTTATATATATATATATCATATTAACAGTTATTCTAGAGATGAAATAAGCTAGATAACAAAAAGAACTTCAACATTAATTCAAACTGGAATGATACATGGATTAAACAACATGAAATACAATAACATTCAAACTTAAAACAAACTTAAACAACTACGACAGGGTATGAAAAGATAGATCTAATTGGAGGATGATGAGGATGATGAAAGGTTAAACTTCTTGTTGACTTTTGAGAAGAACTTGTTCATCTTAGAAGACATTTTATCCAACTTTTTACTAACGGATCTCTTAAGTGTCCGTTGATTTTCCACAATTATCTTTTGGTTTTGGATAATCATCCTGTTGGTTGGTTTGGAGGTGTAATCAATACTTTCAAGAGATGTTTCACCTTCCTCTTCTTCTTGAATATCCATTTCATCCCCTTCTTCTTCTTCTTCTTCTTTCTCTCCTTCTTCCATTTCTTCATGAGCTAAACGCTCTTCCTTTTCCACAAGGGATTCATAAGGTTGAAAGATGTATGTAATTTTCATAAGTGAGATATTGGAATGATTGAAAACTTTTCTAGAAATGAATTCCTCTCCTTTAAAATTCACTCCAAAATAGTTGAAAATTCTAGTAAGGTAAATTCCATGATATAAAATCTTTTCTCCCATTTCCAAGTTTTTAGGCCGAAATTCATCCAAAATAACTTGAGCCTAATTAATATCATAGTTTCCAAAAAGAGCGAAAAGAGCTTTACAAACTTTTGAAGTAGGATTATTAAAACTTCCCGATCTCGGGGTCAAATTGTGTTGCAAAAGAAGGCTCACAATTTTTTCTTTTGGATGAAAATTGCGGTTTATAAAATCAAAGTTTTTGTCACTTTCAAAAATATGGTGGAAAGTCTCACGATCACTTTCATTAAAATTGAAATTTGAAAGATCCATACCCGTACACTTACAATTTAGAATCGCTCCTAAAACACCACAATTTAAAACAATTTGAGTGCCTTTTACACTACTCCAAATTTCATCATCGTTTCCTTGATAAAAGCCACGATTAAGATTTGCATAAAACATTTTCACAAGATTTGGGTAGCATACAAAATCATTTTGAGAATCGTCAACAAGACTTAAAATGTTGTTGCTAACACAAAGAGAATCGATTTCATAAGAAGCGAAATCGTGGAAAATTGCAAACTTTCCGGGATGAACTTTTCCATAATTAGCATAGCTAATATAGGCTTTGATTGCTTCCGGATCATAAAAGAGGTGTTCTTTTAAGGTTTTGAAGAGTCTCATAGTTGATGGAGTACTTGATGAGGCCATTGATGTAGAGAGAAGAGAGCTTGAGTTATGAAGAAAGAGTTTGAATTTGAAAAGTTAAGTGAAAAGATGAGATAAATGATAGTAAATAAATAGAAATTAAATAGACAGTTTCTCTGGTCAAAAAGTGTCCTTTCAGAGTCTCGAATGGTGTGAAAGAGTTGAGGAAAATACAAGCATTTGAATTCAAAATTTGAATTTCAAATTTTCTATACCATGTCGACAGGTAGGGATGGACCCATGTCGACAGGTATCCGTAAATTTTGATGACTAGATACTTTTATATAATGTAATATTTATATATATATATATATCTATTATTTTAATGTCTATATAATATCTGGAATATTACTAAGACTCATAAAATATTATAATATTATTAAAAATAAAAATAGTAATAAAATAATAATAATAAATTTTAAAATTCAAACGACACATCAATTCAAAAACAACCAATCAATCAATCATTTCAAGCATGCAATTTCAGCCAATGTATTATAAACGTGTACCTTTTTCAGAGTCCGTGTCTTTGGTATCAACTAAATCGAGAATTGCTGTGAAACACAGACTTGAATTATCTTTCTTCTATTCATCATCGCTGGAGAATGAGTCAGAGTCATCTAGAGTAGCAGTGAATGCACGTTTCCGTTTCTTTGCAGAATCATTGTTTATAGGAGGGTTTTGCTTATCTGGATGCAGACAGTCTCTTTTGATATGACCTGGTTCGTCACAATTGAAGCATTTGATAAAGTTTGGTACTATAGTCTGATTACCGGAATTCTTAAAGTTGTTTCTCTTGGAACTATTCAATTTTCTGTACTTCAGGAATTTCCGAAAATTCTTGGTCATAAAATCAATCTCTTCATCATTATCGCTGTCTGAATTTGATCCTTCTATTAGTGCATTGAATGCAATTGATTTCTTTTCTGATGCCTTGCTTTCTCTTCACCCTAACATTTGAACTTCAAACGACATTAGGTTTCCGATCAATTCTTCAATCTTTAAGATGCTGATGTCATTTGCTTCTTCGATTGCGAGTGTCTTTTGATCCCATTCTGGAGTAAGAGAGTATAGGATTTTTCTGACTTGATCTTCTTCGGAGAATACTTTTCCCAATGATATTAGAGAGTGGACAATATCCTGGAATCTACTATACATATCTGGAATAGACTCATTAGGATTCATTTTGAATAATTGAAACTGATTTGTGAGCATGGAGATTTTTTTCTGTTTAACTTTGCTTGTTCCTTCATGAGTAACTTGCAAAGTTTTCCAGATTTCATATGCAGACTTACAAACTGACACTCTATTAAATTCATTCCTATCAAGTGAACAAAACAAGATATTCATAGCTTTAGAATTATTCTGTGCAACAATCTTTTGATCAGCAGTCCACTGAGCAAAAGCAGTTGTGGGTTCAGAATATTCTGTCTATGTGACATTCCAAGTGTCTAGTCCTATAGATTGTAAATATATTTTCATCCTACATGCCTAATATGCATAGTTACTACCATTAAAAAGTGGTGGTCTGGTAGTAGACTGACCTTCTACAAATGAACTAGTGTTGGTGGTAATAGCAGTACTAGTGTTAGTAGTCATTTTGAAATTTTTCAAAATTCAGATAATGAAACTTTTGAAAACCTCGCTCTGATACCAATTGTTAGAATGCAGATTAAGGATCTTAAGGCTAGAATTAACACTAGAGCGGGGGTGAATAGTGTTTTAAGAAATTTGTTAATCTTTTTGAATTTATCTTAATTTGTTAACAATGAATACACTAATCAGACACAGATATGAACACAGAATCAAACACAAATGCAAATATAAAGTAAAAGCAGTAAAGGAAAGAACACACCGGATTTTATACTGGTTCGGAGTTACCCTACATCCAGTCCCGCAACACAAGTACGGATTTCCTTTCAAAAACAATTCTTACAAATACAACCCTCAATTTCAAGGCTACGAGGTACACCGCTCCAGATTCACAATCCTCTGGGTAGAGATACTTGATTTCCGGGGCAACAAGTTCACCCAATTGATTTCCATGGCTACAATCACACCTTTTCTCGCTTGATTGATTAGAAAAGGTCTATAACTCAGATTAGCACTTGGATCTTGTAGAGATAGTGGAGAGAATCAAAACCAGAAATTATCTAGTTAGATTCGATATTGATTTCGGCAGAATAATGGTGTAATTTGTAAATAAGAAAGTGGAGAAGAAGAAGAGAAGTTAAATCAGAGAAAAAAGTGATTAAAATTCGTTGAAAACACCCTTTATTTATAGTAGATCAATAGCCATGTCCATTGGTGAAGGGATGTGGCGAATAGACACTTCTTTTTAAAAAACAATTTAACTGTCACCATGTCGACAGGGGTACATGTGACCATGTCGACACGCCCTTGTATTTTTTGGTGATTTGTTTTTCTTTGAAAATAATTTCTATATTATATTATACTTATATTTAAACTTTAAAATATACTTATATATAGTTATAATACATAAATAACTATAGAGAACAACATTAAAATATATATAATAATTTTCTATACTTTTATATTTAAATCTTAAGTATAAATATATAAAACAGCTAAATATATTAATATCAGAATTATAGTTTAAAAACTTAGGATAATAATTTAAAATCAAAGATATTTAAAATTAAGGATATTTAAAACTAAGGATATTTTTGAGGCTAAAATATATTGAAAAACCAGGACATATGATTTTGGTTTTTAATCCGGAATATTTAAAATCATTTTGAAAAACAAGCTATATATATTTTGAAAATCATTTTGAAATAAAAGTAAGTGGATACAAAAAGATGTTCCACTAGATTTTTCGTAGGTTCCATCCTACTTAGGGTTCCATCCCTTTAACGAGCACGAAGTGGATTCCATTCCACGAATAAAATAGATTTTAAGATGTCAGTGCCTTTCTATGAGTTTTAACAATATTCCTAACTATATAACTTATCTTGGAAACTTGAACTCTTGAAATTCTTGATAATCATGAGTCTTGAATCTTGATATCTTCAATCTTTGATCTTGAATCTTTATACTGTACAGTTCTTCATTCTTTAGTACCTGCAAACATATCTATATATATCTACACAATAATGTTAGTATTATATATTTTATAATCTAATTCTAAGTAAGGTTGTTGTCATCAAAACCAACTCCTCAGGGACTAACAAGCTTTCCAAGAGTTGAAAAATCATTTGGAAAAACTGCCAATACTATCTTGTCCCAATAATGATGAAGTCTTGTACCTATACATGGCAGTCTTAGAACATGCGGTGAGTTTGGTTTTGATCAGAGAAGAAAGTCGGACTCAACTTCCTATTTATTATGTGAGCATGCGGTTAAAGGATGCAGAGGTTCGGTACCCTGTAATAGAAAAACTAGCTTATTGCTTGATACTCACAGCATAAAAACTTAGAGCATACTTTCAAGCACATCCAATCAGGGTATTGACCAATTTTCTCCTCAAACAAGTTTTCAGTAAGCCTGAAACTTCAAGTAAGCCTGAAACTTCAAGTAAGCTGGTAAAATGAAGGACTTGAGCTTAGTCGGTATGATATCGAGTTTCATCCATCGGCAGCTATCAAAGGGCAAGCCTTGGAGGACTTTATTAATGAGTGTACCAACTTCATTAAAGAACAATCGGAAAAGGAAAGGGAACAAAAACCTATTTGGCAGTTATTCATGGATGGTGCATCGAATGAACAAGGGGCTGGAGTTGGATATGTCATAATAACACCAAACAGACACCGCCTACACCATGCCATGAAGTTAGGGTTTCCAGCAACAAACAATGTAATCGAATATTAATCAATGGTGGCAGGCTGACTTTGGCACTAGAGCTCATAATCCTACGAATACAAATCTTTAGTGATTTCCGATTAATGGTAAACCATATAAAGTAAGTATATTAGACTAAAGACGTCAAGCTATCTCTATATGTAAAGAAGATACTAAAGTGCTCGCTTTATTTGAATATTTTTCTACACATCAAGTTCCAAGGGGAGAAAACTCACAGGCTGATTCGTTAGCAAAGTTGGCTAGTTCAAGAAGAGCCCCAGAAACTCGGGTTGTGCCAGTAGGTTACCAAGAAAATCTAAGTATTAAAGAGGAAACACCCGAACAAGGAAAGGAACTGTTAGTCCTAACAAGTTACCAAGCCATGTCACAAGAGAGAGAAGAAAGGGAAATTAATAGAGAAATCCCAAATGAGAGAATCAATCAGCCAAGGGCAGATGACTGTTATAATAACACTTGGATGTCGCCTATTGTAAAATATTTTTCTAAAAGGATACTGCCATCTGACAAGAGGGAGGCTAGGAAAATCAGGCGACAGGATACAACTTTCACATTAGCGGATGGAATTCTTTACAGGAAAGGATATGCACTACCTTACTTAAGATGTGTGAGCCTAGTAGATGGGATGAAATTATTGGTGGAAGCGCATGAAGGATTTTGCGGAGACCGCTCTAGCAGGGCAAAGTTGGCAAAATAAGATAATAAGACAAGGTTTTTATTGGCCTCGAATGGTAAGTCGAGCAATTAAATATGTAAGGAGATGTGAGAGATGCCAAAAATACTCGAAGATTCCTCGATTGCCACCAAGTCAGTTAACCCCGATTTCAAGTGTAACATCCTCATACTTGGAGGCCTAAAACTAACGGCTACAGATGCTATAGTCATCCAGAGTTATTAATTCTCGACGACCAAATACGGTGGTGCTAGATACATTGATACACAGATCACAGAAATATGAAAAAATTTAGCAAATCAAAAACACATTTCCACATTCCATTCAAAACATTTGATGTTCATTACATAATCCCAAAAACGTTAACCACGCTCAGAAAAATATAATTATTACATATACGCCAAGAGCTGCATATGAAGATGCCCCCTTAGTTGATCCAAGTATATAGTAAGGCTAATAAATCTGTCTTTACAAACAAAATACACAGCGGAAAAAGATAACTCTAAATAACTAACTGCCTCCCGCACGCCTCCAAAATCTTTATTCGTCTAAGAAGAGAACCTGAAAACCCTTAACCTCAAACTAATCAAAGTTAATTGAGTACCTAAGAGTTTAAGGGGAAAACAAAAACTTCAAGTCAGACATAAAGCCTGGTATGAATAATAATGTAACATCTTAATCCTTTTAGATATCTAGTGAGACCACGCCGCTTAGTGGAATGGGTTTTCCCCTCACGAGTATCCTAAAACCTTTATAAAACCATATACAGTGCTCCTGCATCTACAATGGTTAAAACATAGATTTCACATTATTACGATGATATGCATATATAAAAAGATTTAAGATTTCCCATCCCCAGTTTAAATTGACACCCTGTCATACTTATAGTTTCTTGGGTCACTATTAACCTATTAGTTTTCGTGGGTTTGCTGATAACCTTTATCATAACAAATAGACACCCGTTCCTATTTCATAGTTTTCATGGGATCACTAAGAACCTATAGGCTCCTACCAATTAACTTAATTAATTAATCGGTCCTCATAAACCTATTAGTCATTCCAATAACTAATCACATATCCTAGTTTTCATAGGTTGACTAAGAACCTATAGATTTGTCCAGTAACTCACTCCTCATCCTAGTGTTCATGGGTTGACTAGGAACCTACCGATGCTTCCATTAACTTCTTTCTTATCCTAGTTTTCATGGGTTAACTAGGAACCTATTGACTAGTGTCAATTCTTAATCTGGATATAGTTTTCATGGGTTCACTATAAACCAATTAGCCCCTGCCAACCTACCTTAATGCATAGCTTTCATGGGTTTACAATGAACCTGTTGGTTTCCTCCAATAACTACTTAATCATAGTTTTCATGGGTTTACTATGAACTTATCTCCCGGACAACTTCAAGGTTTAGGCATCCTATACTTTGGTCGCTCTGACTCCCTGGATGCAATTCTACTCATTCAGGAGTTTAATCGATTTATATTCACTACTGGGTTAGCCTAGCTGGTTCTTCTAACCCTTCGTCCCCTAAAATACAGTTATGGGTTCTTTATCATGTGAATATATTCATATTTGAAGAAGCAAACATAACAATTTAACAATACCACTCTTGTGGGTTTAAGGTCCTTGAAATACATTTCATCTAAAACATAGCTAATCCCTCTAACTTATATTTTTATCATGGCAATACTTCTTCAAATTTACATACTTAAAGTCCTTTCAAAACTCCTTTATTTAGCTATGGTTTTTCCTTTTAAAATTTGAGTTTGGGTTTTAAAACTTTTCCACACCTTCGAAACTTGCTTTCGACCTCATAGGATGACCTCCTTCGAAAGCATAAAAATATATCTTTAAAACATTAGGCTCTTACCTTTCGAATACTTTAAAACATCTCTTTCGAAACCTTTCGACCGTGTTAAAGTATTATCATATAAGTATAGAAGCATAGCTTTGAAACAATTTGAAAGTACCATTTCGAAACCATTGAAAGTCCCCCTTTCAAAAGCATTAGGAATTGGCTTATATTTAAAAAAACAACTGAACCTTTCGACAACATTGATGTCTTTGATGCCATCGAAAAGTCCTCAATTCACAGATGGGTTACGAATTGGTCGACTACCCCCTTCCAAAAGCTTTAAACAAAACCTAAGTAACTCCTTCAAAAGCTACTTCTTTAAAACATAGGTGGCGACTCTCTTTCAAAAGCCACTTTGAAATACCCTTTTGAAAGCTTTGGTTTCGACTACTTCGAAACCCATTTAGAAACAGTCAAGCGATTTTCTTTTAAAACAAAATAAAATAAAGGAACCAACTCGAAAGCTACCTCTCGACCCCCTACCTTTCGCCTTTCTTCAATCCACTACGTACATCGAAATGATACCATCTGTAATTGTTTGCTGGTTTTGACCTAGAAGGTTTCGACTAGGTTGGAGGCTGAAGGTCTGAATTGAAGGGTCCTTCTAAAGAAGGCGGAACCCCTTTTTCTGAGCAAAAAGGCTGTTTTTACCAAATAAAATAAACTTTTTGTAACAAACTTGTCTACCTGTAAACAACTGATTAGATGTCATAATTTTGAAATAATTTGGATAATATTTGGATCTAAAAACATAATAACTTTTAACAATTAAGCCCTTCCTATTAACAAAACAATTAAATCATTTAGGTCCTCCTTTCAAAATAATTTAATTTCCATACTACATCACTTAGTAAAAATCCCCAAAAATTCCAGAAATTCACTTTAATCATGTTATCTAACATATTAGAATTTCAGACACAAATCCTTAATATATTTTCCAAAATAAATTTATAAACCCAAATAACCATATTTTCCTTTAGAAATTCATAATTAATTCTACATGGCTTGGAAAATTATAAAAATTGAAACCCATCTCCAAAATCATGTTTTCCATAACATAAAATTTTCCCATGGCATTTACAAATCATTTGATCTCGGTTTCACCCTAAAACCTGCACATATCATTTAAACAATCTTGTTTAAACCAATTAAATCTTAAATCAAGCATATCATCATCTAATACATCTTAAAAACAGATTCACCCTTAAGTCTGAACCCATATGATTATAAAACAAAAATAGGGATGTAATGATTATTATTCACCTTAGATTGGAAAGAAAATTAATGATTGATTGAGATTGATTTCTTCTAGCTTGAATCCTAGGCTTTACTTGAATTTCTCTTCTCTTCTTTCTTCCTAATGGCTGGCTCCTTTTCTTCTTATAGTTATAATTTTTCTTATGATAAAAATGAACGTATGTGACTAAGGGGAAATGGTATAAGGGTGGGAAATGTGGGCAGCTACTTACCCTAATGCCCTTATGTTTAATTACTTAAACATTTATAAGTCCATTTTACTAATAAACACCACTACATGTTTGTTAATCAACCTCAATCTCCATATCTTCATTATTCTATTTAATTTATTCTAATTAAATCTCCAGAATAATATTATTAAAAATTATGGGTGTTACATCAAGTCCATGGCCTTTTGATATATGGGGAATTGACTTAAACGGCTAATTGCCAATTTATAAAGGAGGAGCAAAATATGTTGTAGTCGCCATAGACTACTTTACTTAGTGGGTAGAAGCGGAACCACTCCCCAAAATCACTTCTGTGAAAGTGCTTAGATTCGTCATTAAAAAAATTATAACCAGATTTGGAATTCCCCATAAGATTATATCAGACAACCGAACGCAGTTTGAAAATGAAGAGTTTTCTCAGTTTTGTCATAAGAATGTGATTATTAAAAGCTTTTCTTCCATGGCACATCCAAAGGCAAATGGGGTCGTTGAAGCTGCAAATAAGACTATAAAGACTATACTGAAAAAGCGATTGAATAAAGCTAAAGGGAATTGGGTATAAGAGTTACCACTTGTACTATGGGCTTATCGAACATCTACTAAAGCAGCGACGGGACATACCCCATATTATTTAACATATGTATGTGAGGCGATGTTACCAATTGAAATTGAAATACCCTCACATCGAAGGATCGCATATGCATTTGATCTAAACCAGGGGCTAAAGAAATAATCGCTAGATTTAATACATGTATTGAGAGATGATGCGACTATCCGAACGATGGAATATCAGAGAAGAGTTTTGAAGTATTACAACTGAAAAGTGAAAACAAGATCATTTCAAGAGGGAGACCTAATATTCCGAAGGGTGATGGCATACACAAGAAATCCTAAGGATGGACCGCTAGGACCAAACTGGGAAGGTCCCTTAATTAGACACAAAGTAATCCCCCTTGGAAATTACAAGTTATGTCGACCAGATGGAAATATGGTTCCTAAAACATGGAATGCAGCACACTTGCGGCCATATTTTCCTACAATGAATGAATAAAGCATATCTTTCTTCAAAAGAAAAGTCTACATGGTTGGGAGTAAAATTCTCCTTGCACTTGGACATTACCTTTAACGGTCAAAGCCTTTGTCTGCGCCGAGTTGGCTAGGTCAAAGCACCTCCTGGAGGGAGTTAGAGTAAGCCTTTATCTGTGCCACGCTATGGCCAGGTTAAAGCATCGACAAGCCCTTGGACGCGCCACGCTATAGCCAAGTCAAGGTGCCTCATAGAGGGAGGTTAGAGTAAGCCTTTATCCGTGCCACGCTATGGCTAGGTTAAAGCTTCGACAAGCCCTTGGCAGTGCCACGCTATGGCCAGGTTAAAGCATCGACAAGCCCTTGGCCGTGCCACGCTATGGCCAGGTTAAAGCATCGACAAGCCCTTGGTCGCGCCGCGTTATGGCCAGCTCAAGGCGCCTCCTGGAGGGTGGTTGGGTAAGTCCTTGGGTCCTGCTTGGATAAGCTAACCAAGTACACCAGATAACAGTGCACTAAGACGTCCAAGCCCAAGAAGCGGCACATCAAATGATGGACTAAGACGTCCAAGCCCGAGAAGTGGCATATTAAACAACGGACTAAGACGTCTGAACACAAGAACCGGCATATCAAATGATGGACTAAGATGTCCAAGCTCGAGAAGGAATAAATCAAACAGCAACTACATACAAGGCCTAAATTTTGACACATGTCGAAAGAGTCAAAGCCCAAAGAGTGGAACGGAATAAAAGGCTTAATTAGAATCTACAGCCTCCAACTAATCATCAAAGAAGAATTTCTGAACTTCACTTATTAATACCAGAACCTAGGTCTTTCATTATTAAATTCAGGACTTCATTAATTAATACCCGAATCTAGGTTTCGGGTCTTTACCGATAATTGATGGTCTTCATCATATCCGAATCTGGGTTTCGGGACTATTATTAATTACTAAACTTCACTTGTTAACGCCCTAATCTGGGCTTAAAATTTCTATTGTGAAGGTAATTATTATGGATTTCTGATTATCCACCACTAATCCTCGAATATGGGTTTGAGAGTTCTATTATGAAGACCATTTCTAATTGTTAGTTACTAAAACCGAATATGGGTTCCGGGTATCTTACTATTGACTTCTAAACTTCACTTATTGATGCCCGAATCTAGGTTTTAGATTTCTGAACTTCCTAATACCTGAATTTTAGTTTCAGGTCTTTTACCATCAATTTTTGGATTTCATCTATTAATTCTCGAATCTGGGTTTTAAAGCAGTTGGTATTGAGATTACAATGGACGCCTAGTCTTCAATCAAAACTTTGAGTTTGTCTTCTTAATACCCAAATCAGGGTCATTAATTTGCTACTCTGAACAACATTTGTCAACATCTGAATCTTGGCCCCTGGATCATTATTAATTCCAAAAGGAGTTTCTAAACACCAATTACTTATCCTCAAATAAGGATTCGCGGATTACAATAACTTATTTCCAGATGGTAATTCATGACCTTCTATTACCAAACATTTATTGTCTCCAATGGAAAGTTCTTGGACTTCAATAATTATACGTCTAGATTACTATTAATCTCATGGGATTTCAATTAACAAACTTCTTTTTTACCTATAAAAGTTGAATAGTGGGACTCATAATATTGCCAGACAAAAGTCATTGGTTCCCAATTGTTTACAACTATAGATTTCATATCCTTTATTAACTCAAGATGATGACTAGTTAATCTTAAGGGTTTAAAAGCTATATTATATTGACTTCATTTCCAAATCATGAAGCATTTATTTATATAAGTAATGAGCTAACGATAGAAAATGTTACTTGCTTTGAATTTTGCAGAAAAATGAGGTTATTAAGAACAAAGTAGTTGTTAAATTTTTGTCCTAAAGAACAAAAGCTTCTTTTATACACCCAAGGGTGCAAAATGTTAATCATAAAATCCACTTAAGAACAAAGGTATGAAAGAAAGCTTATAAAATTGATAGCTCTACTAAAATTGAAGCCATGGGTTTCGCCAATGTTCAAAGAAGAGTGTTTCAAAGGCATTGAGATGCCTTTTGAAGGAGTTGCAAGCACCAGGTGCCATTACAAATGATAAACAAGGCAAAAGCTTTCGAAAAGAAGAGAAAAAGAAGTCAAGGTTATCCTTCCGCCTCATTAAGACCTTTCACGCAGATGGATTCACGTCTATAAGAAAATCAGGAATGGTTATGAAACACCTTTTGAAGATATTAAATGAAAGGCTTGCGCACATGAACCAATTCTTTCAAAATAGAAGGTTTCATCATTGACAATTTAACACATGAAGAATTGACTCCAATACACTTTTTGAAAGCAAGGATAAGCCTTTCGAAACGGTTGGAGCGTTTCGAAAGCATGATGAAAATCCTACATGAAGGCCAAGAGACCTTTCGCTAAGACCCAGTTGTCACTCTCTATCCCTTTCGAAGCAACGTGAAAGTTTAACTGATCATTTCTTACTTGCAACAGTATAGCAACACGAAGTGAAGAGCACTTCTACCACCCTTTGGACGAAGTCAAAAGCACTCCAGTAAAAATCAAAGAAAAAGAGGCACTCAGACTTTAATGGCAGCAAAAGGTAGTCAAGGCAATCCTTTCGACTGGGTCGAAAAGTCTGGAGTTAAAAGGTGGAGGCGCAAGAATGGATGAGAAAGCTCAAAAGGAAATCCTTTGACAAAATCAAAAGCAGGTGCGTAGAAAACTAAAGGAAGGTCTTTCAACCATATCGAAAGGATGCACACGGAAGATTGGAGGAAGGCCTTTGTACTGAATCGAAAGGATGGGCGAGAATGGGGGCCGACCTGCATCTATAAATACAACCCCAGGGGTCCGATTTTGGGGACCGGATTTTGGGAATCCTAAACTCATGCTCCAATTTCTTAGCAAAATCAAATCTTTGTAACCCTAAATCAATTTAGGGAAAAGCACTCTTAGTTATAACTCAATTTGGATTAATGTTAAGAAAGGAAGCACATGGATTCAATATAGATTTTGATCATAAGGGAGATCATTTCGATCAATAACTTGTCTAGTGATCAATTGCACATGATGCTAGCTTATCTTCTTTATTCCTTTTTGTCTTATGCAATGCCATGGGATCAACTTGGATAATATGCATATGAATCACATTATCATCGTGTTTAGTGATATTTAATGATAAACAAAGATGATGATGATGTTTGATCTTAATAAATTCATGGAACTAATGTTATCTAAGATGAAATCCCATTGCATATATGATATAGAGCTTGCAAATTGTACATATCATGCTAGCTTATCTTCTTAATTCCTTTTTGTCTTATGCGATGCCATGGGATCAACTTGGATAATATGCATATGAATCACATTATCATCGTGTTTAGTGATATTTAATGATAAACAAAGATGATGATGATGTTTGATCTTAATAAGTTCATGGAACTAATGTTATCTGAGATGAAATCCCATTGCATATATGATATAGAGCTTGCAAATTGTACATAAGATCTACTTCGAAAGAGAAAAACCCCTTTCAACTTGGTCAAAAGGGACTTTTCAAAAGCGATATGATGCATAAACTATAAGCAACGCTACATGGATGAATCCCTTCGAAAGGTGCACACACACTACATACAACCCTTTCGAAGTAGTTCTTCCCAAAAGGGTATAAACCATGATGTCGAAAGCAAACACTTCTCCTTAAAGGCAGAATGGCCCTTTCGACACAGTTTAAAGAAATGATTGTTTGATATAAATAACCTCTTTTGACTCACTCGGGAAAGAGGTTTCGAAAGAGGTGCTTTCTCCTTAACCTTCATTTAAATAAGGTTGATTGGATTTATTAACTACCATTAATATTTTCATAAGACCACCCTCCAAAATCAATTTTTCCAAGTCAACCTAATCGAAGGGGGTTTCAAAGGGAGTGATCACTTCTAAAAGCCTTCTTTTGAAGCATGAGTAATACTCTTGTTAACCACATAACTCCGGGGATGTTGAAAGTTTTCTTGTTAACAAGTATATCAATATTAATTTCATTTACTATTATCTATTATCTATTAAGAAGCTTTAAGTTGAAAATGTTCCAAATGAAACAAAATGTTGTGGCTAATTCAATGAAAAGGCTAAGTAATCACCTTGAATAACACCAAAATAAAAAGCAACGTATAAAAATATATATGCATAAATTTAAAATTAAGCAAGGAGTGATTCCAAGTATTTTGAATACTACATTGTTGTTATATGACAACAATGTAATAATAAGAGCTCACTAGAAGTCAAGAAACATACTTTGAGAAATTCTACATGATAAAGGTAACTTACTAACATCGGAAGAGTTGATTGACGAAGTAGATAATTAAAACAACATGGTAGATACATTCACGAAGGATCTAACTTGATCAGTTCTCATCAAACTGATCGAAGGGATAAGATTGAGATTCCATAATTGGCCCCAAGTGCAAGTGGGAGATTGATAGATTTAGGAATATGCCTTAGGGGTAGTTATGTAATTCATTACCTATATCTAACTCGACAACCTACCTTATTCGAAATAAAAGGTGTTTTCTTTCTATTATATACTTGATATAATGTGTTACATTAATTAATTAATTTAATTAAAATTATATTTAATAGAAAAATCATAAATTGTGTGTTTTTTGTGATAGTTGATACAATGTGTTGTAATCATGAGTGATTTATCACAATAATAGTAAACATACCATTTTAAATATTCCTAATCGACATGTGTGAGACTAGATATCAATACATCTGTTGAGACTAGAGTACGTAACACTTTGCAAATTTTGGGTAGTGTATTATCGATGGCTACTGGGGGCACCAATGGGTTAGATACTTGTAACAACTGAGATTTTCAACCCTCGAAAATTGACACTAATA
The DNA here is from genome assembly GCA_030737815.1 of Allium fistulosum. Taxonomy (NCBI): domain Eukaryota; kingdom Viridiplantae; phylum Streptophyta; class Magnoliopsida; order Asparagales; family Amaryllidaceae; genus Allium; species Allium fistulosum. The sequence continues at coordinate 813,226,334 of CM060904.1, forward strand.
CATTCTTTGTATTGTGTGCTGCAAATTCAAGCGTCAGAAACCCGATCGTTAGGGGTAAGAAGTAAATAAAGACAAAAGAATCTTACACGAATGGAATAACGTATATTGTTTCAATATATAATCTTTATAGTGGAAACTTAAATACATTTATTAGAGTCTATCCTAAGCTCAGCTTGGATAGTTTTAAATGTATGTCCTCACAAATACTGAAAGCAACCAAACAAAAATGTAGTGGGAATGGGAATGGGTAACTATCTACGGGAAATCTTCAGCTCCAAGCTCCATCCAATTGCTCCAAGTCAAACCTGAACTACTTGGCCGCCTGGGAAAATTAGGGCACCCAAAGTTTAAGGGATAAGAAAAATAAACTCCAGGTCAGTTGTGTGACTGGTGTGAGAAACACAAAATACACAATTTTGAAAACAAAGGGCATCTCATAATTCACACCGCACATAAACATGGAACGGGTTTTTACCTTATGATAACCAAAATATTTGCTACATAAAATCATTTGATATTATTTTTAATGACATTCTTTTGAAAAAATTTACAGGTAAACTTATTAAACTTAGCCGAAATTGTTACCATTATTAAACTCCGGATATGTTAGGTTCTACAAACAAAACAATTACAAGAATCGTTCGAAGAATGGATTCCACACAATGGCAGGTAAGGGACTACGTTCCTTATAGTACATCTCTAGAGGAATGTACCGAGAATACACAAACAATCCTCCGCATTTGGCAAGACAAATCTATCCCTATTTAGCACTCAGACATGGCCAGAATAGAAACCGAATATGATATCACCTCGGTCGTAACCGACCTATCTTAGAGCTCTCTTAGCATACATGACATACTCAACATATATAGAGTAATCTAGAAAGACAATGACCGTACCCTAGTGGTAGCGAACCACATAGCCTTACGGTGTACCCTTTATAAGCCATTGCCGTAGGATAAGGCCTGAGGTAACGATTACCTTTTACTTAGCACATTCTACTTTGAATGCCACACTACCATTCCATGATCACGCAATTGATTTCTACAAATGTATCACTTCTGAGCTCGTATGTAACAACCCAGTATTTTGCATCAACTGATTATCGTCATCAAACGATTGTTATTGCTATTGAAATTTAAAATCAATTTGAAATTCTTTTATAAAAATGTTGACCGGGCTATACAATTTGAATCTTGGCCCATGTTTCTTGGCTTTGCCAAGATGATATCAGGGGCAAACCCAATCCCCTTCATTTCCTTTTCATGCCAACCCTAAGCGTATTAACGAATAGAAATGGCGGCCACAAAATTGCTTTGTTCGTTCGTTCAAGCTAGGGCTTCTGCCGACATTGTAGCTCGATCGAAGGTTCGCTGCTCTGTAGATCGACGTGCCTTCGCCGTGCTCGTCTTCACTTCGACAAAGGTGAGTGTTCAGCACTCACTTCTAATTCAATTCCCTCCATCGAATGTTGTTGGTTTCCATGAAATTTTTATGCGATTTTGAACTGAGATATAGTTCGTTTCTTTGCTTGTTTGGGTTTCTGGACTTGTTCGATTTCGTATGGATGTTGTTGACTTTGATTTGTTCATTCATATCTGGCTTCGATCTGTACTAGTTTGAACTCGAAGCTTGCCACGGGATTGATTTTTCATCTTTGTAATTTCGGCTGTTGCTTAGATTTGTTCCTTTGTAAATTAAACTCGACCAGTTACTTTGGAAAATAATTGGTTTACGTGATATTCACGTTCTTGAAGCTTTCTTGATTTTCAAATCTTTGACCTTTTCAAAAATACGATTTCGACACTTCCATTTGTTCATCTCTGTAGCATTGATTTATTGACTTACGTCTGCATTTTTATTCTTCGACTTCTATAATCTTCTCTGATCATCTGACATTGGCTTCATTACCTTGTTGCTACTGCATGTAGTTTGACCATTTGTGTTATGTATTATATGCTTGCTGTATGGTTCCTTGTAGTATATTACTTGAGTCTCGTTCATCCCCACGGCATTGATGTTGACTTCGAAATGTTGACATTAGTTACTTGAACTTTGGTAGTATTGCAGTGTTGTTTATATGCCACTGTGTACATCTTTGTTGAGTCTGGGCATTCTTGTTTTCCAGACTTGATACTTTTGCCCATTTCACTGCTTTCCTGTGTGTACTTGCTATCATGTTTACTTTTGCATTGTATACATACATTCATGTATGTATATAATTGTATGACCATTCAAAGATTGACATGTTCACTTGTAGTTCATGTGTATTTTAGCTTGATTATTTTGATATCTCATTCATGTAGAGACTTGGTCACTTCTTTATCACTTGGTTCTGCTTCATGATGTACTCACTATTCATTCCAGTAGTCATTCTGTACTTTTCTTGTGCACTTGAAACTTTGATGCTGCAGTTTGATGTGGTTATATGTATTGCTTGAAGTCATTCGACACACACACTCTTTTCTTGTATTCAACAATATCATGCTATTCATTATGTGTATCATTGAACTTCGAAATTGATACACCTTGTAGCTATTGTACTTTGCATGATGCTGACTTGTTTACCTGCACTGTATACATTTCTTGCCATTGTTTTATCACTAGTCACTTCCCTGACCTGTTGCATTTGTTGTCGTGGCACATCACTGGTTCATGCCTGATTCACTGTTGTAGCTGCTGTATATAAATTCTGACAAACTTTGGCCTTGACTTCATTTGTTCATGTTGCCTGTATGCTTCCAGTTTTACTTGAACTGTCATTGTTTCACTTATTCAATATGCATTCATTCTAGTAGCCATTCTGGTCTGTGGTATTGTTGAGTCTTCACTTTGCAGTTTTCATTTTGATCTTTGCTTGCACACTATTTTTGTGATGCTTTGACTTTGAATTTCACTGTGTACATGCACAGTTCATTGTGCAGTGATCATTGAATTTTTGTTTGAGGCTATTTGCACTTGTGTTGAATCTGATATTGATTTGACCTTGTGCACTCGAGTTGGCGAGGCAGTGCACACGTGCATATGTGTGTACTGCAGCCACTCGTACATACCTGTCCCTGATATGAATACTGATATACACAGAAATTTGATGTGTTTGATCATTTTGAGATTTCTGATTTGTTGATTTACACTGCGTAGTGTTATATTTGCCGTTATCCAATTCTCGTATCGAGAGTTGGATATACGAGATTTTTGTGACTTTCGTCTATTTGATATTTGATTATTATTGCTTCTGTGCATTAATAACTGAGTTTGAATTAGACTGACCCGTGTATTATTTTCTTTTGAATTTAATACTCGGGTCAGACCGAGTATTTACAGGTTGTAGATTTTTAGCTTTGGGTTGCTGCTAGAGCTATGAAGACTTTTTATATCATTTGAAGTGGTCTTCGTACTTTTGTAGTAGTCAGTGTGTCTGTTTTAAGATGATAATGTATTCATGTATATTAGTCGATAATGTACGTGTATATATAACTTCTTGAGTCGACAGTTGTAGTTGTATCATTTGTATTGTGTCAAATGTATTGTAACTGATATCAGTTATTGTATATATGAGACTTTTCGTTCCATCTGTGTTCCGCATTTATGTTATCTGTGTTATTTTTATATCTATTGTCCTAAACTATTATAGCCACTGTGTAGTAGCTTTGAGTTTGTATCGGTATGTCGGATTTCCTCCTGTAATAAAAATGCATGTTATTCTATCTGACATATCGGTGCTCGCACAAAGCAATTACACGGATGGTCGCTCCTCAACAGCCTTATTCTCCGTGCTAGTTGACAGCACTACACCGCAGTGTTCTTGGCTAGCATGGGTATAGAGGTGGGGCGTCACAGCTTGGTATCAGAGCCTGGGGTTTAGGACAATTATAAAACATAACTTAGATGGAGCATGTGTTACAACTATTTGTCGATGTTTTATCTCTCATCTTTACATATGATTATTTTTGACTGTTAGGTATGAATTCCTAACGCTTATTCATGTGCATTTGATTTTGATTTCGTGAAAGTATTTTGGCTTCTGCCTCCGTTTGCTTTGCGAATTCAAGTTGGATTCTTTGATGATATTGATTCATTTTGTACTTGACAGTGACCATTAATTGTTGACTTCGACATTGACTTGATTTTTACTTTTGTTGAAGTCATTTATGCATTTCTGCTCGTTTTGCTTTGTTTTTCCAGTTGATAATCGATTCTTCTTTTCTAATTAGTTGTTATCACCTTTGTCGACTTTGATAACTTCTATTTCAGGAATTTTTGGGTATTCCTACTTTGATGAATTTGGAATCGATTTCTTTGGATTCTATTCACATCTTTGTATGTGAATTCTTGTGATTGATTGTTTCTACAATCATTTTTGTGATTTGTCACTTTAAAAATATAATGGTTTTCTATACTAGTAGTAAATATTAAAATCCTTTTCTCCAAACGATTTTAAAACTATTTTACTACAAAGCTCTTTTTCTTAAACCGTTTTCCAATCTATTAGTATATACAAGCCTTTATTTCACTCGTATGAGAAATTGAATTAAACGGCTCAGTAAAACAAGTGGTATGAAACGCTTGCGTTCACTTTGTCGGTTAGCTCTTGGACTTGTTCGATTGAACCCTTTTGTGACAATTTTCTAGTGAAGATTTACAGCTTGTTCGTAAATATTTAAGTTAAGCAAGTGGTTATGGGACATGAAGCTAAACTCATATATTTACTAGCTTGGTGTGATTGACACTTCTCGTTGATCATGACGATCATTTTATGATTTAGACTAGCAATTGTGCGATGTCTTTTTGTTTGCAAGGTTAGACTAGACACCACTTGTGTGATTCCATTCACACATACCTTTTTGCTTTTTGGTTAGTCTAGACCCCTATTTGTGTGATTCCACTCACACATGCCTTTTTGTTTGCAAGGTTAGACTAGACACCACTTGTGTGATTCCATTCACACATACCTTTTTGCTTTTTGGTTAGTCTAGACCTTAATTTGTGTGATTCCACTCACACATATCTTTTTGTTTGCAAGGTTAGACTAGACACCACTTGTGTGATTCCATTCACACATACCTTTTTGCTTTTTGGTTAGTCTAGACCTTAATTTGTGTGATTCCACTCACACATATCTTTTTGTTTGCAAGGTTAGACTAGACACCACTTGTGTGATTCCATTCACACATACCTTTTTGCTTTTTTGTTAGTCTAGACCTTAATTTGTGTGATTCCACTCACACATATCTTTTTGTTTGCAAGGTTAGACTAGACACCACTTGTGTGATTCCATTCACACATACCTTTTTGCTTTTTGGTTAGTCTAGACCTTAATTTGTGTGATTCCACTCACACATATCTTTTTGTTTGCAAGGTTAGACTAGACACCACTTGTGTGATTCCATTCACACATACCTTTTTGCTTTTTGGTTAGTCTAGACCTTAATTTGTGTGATTCCACTCACACATATCTTTTTGTTTGCAAGGTTAGACTAGACACCACTTGTGTGATTCCATTCACACATACCTTTTTGCTTTTTGGTTAGTCTAGACCTTAATTTGTGTGATTCCACTCACACATATCTTTTTGTTTGCAAGGTTAGACTAGACACCACTTGTGTGATTCCATTCACACATACCTTTTTGCTTTTTGGTTAGTCTAGACCTTAATTTGTGTGATTCCACTCACACATATCTTTTTGTTTGCAAGGTTAGACTAGACACCACTTGTGTGATTCCATTCACACATACCTTTTTGCTTTTTGGTTAGTCTAGACCTTAATTTGTGTGATTCCACTCACACATATCTTTTTGTTTGCGAGGTTAGGCTAGACACCACTTGTGTGATTCCACTCACACATACCTTTTTGCTTTTTGGTTAGCCTAGACCTCAATCTGTGTGATTCCGACTCACACATATGGGGTAGCTCCCCATGGTCTTCGGACCGTCTTGTGATAGGCCTCCCCCCTCTTTGTGATTTCTGGTTTTCGTATGTCGATTTCTAGAATTTGTGTTTCCTGGATTTCTTGTGATGATTTCTGGAATTTTGTGCTTCACCAATTTTTATGATTTTCAGTGATATGATATCCATTTTTGTGCATTGGTGAATTCATGTGATATTGACTTGTTATGAATACAAGTTTAGGGTATGATATCCCTTTCTATCTTTGAGAAGATTCTTGTGACATTTTTGATGAATGAAAATTCATTTGGTATTATATTTCGATACCAGTTATTTTGATGAGATTTTGACGTGTTAACTTCAGTAACCGTCAATTTTGAAATGGATTTACAAGCGGTTCTCCCGCAATACTAATATTGCTAATTTAATCACGTATTTTCAAAATTCGTTATTTTTAAAAGTTGTTTCAAAATATAAATTAAAATTGTTTTCAAAATTATTACAGTTTGCATTTTCAATAGAATGAGGAAGCGATTTAAACGTTTCAGCAAAATCGAGGACTATGACCCCTTTCTTTTACTTGTTCGCTTAATTCCGGACTTGTCCGTTTGAGAATGTGAAATGTTATTTTTTTAAAAACACACAATCCTGCACTTTCAAGGAAACGATAAAGAGATTTAAACGATTTAGCAAAAGTACGGAGTATGGAACCATACTTTTACTACTTCGGTTAATTCCGGACTCGTTAATTGAATATTTATGACTTCTGATTATCATTTTTGATAATCAGATGTTTGTGTTTCTGATTATCGTTTTTGATAATCGGATATTTCTGATTTCTGATTATCGTTTTTGATAATCAGATATTTGTGAGATTTGATTATCATTTGTGATAATTAAATATTTGTGTTTCTGATTATCGTTTGAGATAATTAGACATTTGATTTGTTTTCTGATTATCGTTTGAGATAATTAGATATTTGATTTGTTTTCTGATTATCGTTTGAGATAATTAGATATTTGATTTGTTTTCTGATTATCGTTTGAGATAATTAGATATTTGATTTGTTTTCTGATTATCATTTGAGATAATTAGACATTTGATTTGTTTTCTGATTATCGTTTGAGATAATTAGATATTTGATTTGTTTTCTGATTATCGTTTGAGATAATTAGACATTTGATTTGTTTTCTGATTATCGTTTGAGATAATTAGACATTTGATTTGTTTTCTGATTATCGTTTGAGATAATTAGATATTTGATTTGTCTTCTGATTATCGTTTTTGATAATCAGATATTTGTGAAATTTGATTATCGTTTGAGATAATTAAATATTTTTCGATTTGATTAATCGAATGTTTGTGTTTCTGATTATCGTTTTTGATAATCAGATATTTGTGAAATTTGATTATCATTTTTGATAGTTAAACCTATTTGCGATTTGAAAATTCGATTATCGTTTTTGATGATTGAATATTTGCGATTTTGAGATTTGAGCTTCGTCTTTTTCTCTGACGATTCAGGTGAGTAATTTGATTTACTCACATTCAATTCGTGCAGTACGTGATTTCTGCTCTGATTCCTTTTCTTTCAATTGCTAGAACTCGATTGATCTTGTTTTTATCAGTCGATGATGATGTTTGAGGTTGTTTATAGAATCGTCTGATTTTGATTCCTTGATCCCCACGAGGTTGATTCTTTTGATTTCAAGCAGTCGAACCTTTTGATTTTATATCTGATACTTCCATAATTCCAATACTTCCCTGTTGACCTTTGCTTTGCTTTTGCATTCGACATCGCCATGCTCTTTTGGTTGTTACCTTTTGTCCATTTATTCCTTATGATTGCGAGGACGCAATTTTTTTAAGAAGGGGAGTCTGTAACAACCCAGTATTTTGCATCAATTGATTATCGTCATCAAACGATTGTTATTGCTATTGAAATTTAAAATCAATTTGAAATTCTTTTATAAAAATGTTGACTGGGCTTTACAATTTGAATCTTGGCCCATGTTTCTTGGCTTTGCCAAGATGATATCAGGGGCAAACCCGATCCCCTTCATTTCCTTTTCATGCCAACCCTAAGCGTATTAACGAATAGAAATGGCGGCCACAAAATTGCTTTGTTCGTTCGTTCAAGCTAGGGCTTCTGCCGACATTGTAGCTCGATCGAAGGTTCGCTGCTCTGTAGATCGACGTGCCTTTGCCGTGCTCGTCTTCGCTTCGACAAAGGTGAGTGTTCAACACTCACTTCTAATTCAATTCCCTCCATCGAATGTTGTTGGTTTCCCTAAAATTTTTATGCGATTTTGAACTGAGATATAGTTCGTTTCTTTGCTTGTTTGGGTTTCTGGACTTGTTCGATTTCGTATGGATGTTGTTGACTTTGATTTGTTCATTCATATCTGGCTTCGATCTGTACTAGTTCGAACTCGAAGCTTGCCACGGGATTGATTTTTCATCTTTGTAATTTCGGCTGTTGCTTAGATTTGTTCCTTTGTAAATTAAACTCGACCAGTTACTTTGGAAAATAATTGGTTTACGTGATATTCACGTTCTTGAAACTTTCCTGATTTTCAAATCTTTGACCTTTTCAAAAATACGATTTCGACACTTCCATTTGTTCATCTCTGTAGCATTGATTTATTGACTTACGTCTGCATTTTTATTCTTCGACTTCTGTAATCTTCTCTGATCATCTGACATTGGCTTCATTACCTTGTTTCTACTGCATGTAGTTTGACCATTTGTGTTATGTATTATATGCTTGCTGTATGGTTCCTTGTAGTATTTTACTTGAGTCTCGTTCATCCCCACGGCATTGATGTTGACTTCGAAATGTTGACATTAGTTACTTGACCTTTGGTAGTATTGCAGTGTTGTTTATATGCCACTGTATACATCTTTGTTGAGTCTGGGCATTCTTGTTTTCCAGACTTGATACTTTTGCCCATTTCACTGCTTTCCTGTGTGTACTTGCTATCATGTTTACTTTTGCATTGTATACATACATTCATGTATGTATATAATTGTATGACCATTCAAAGATTGACATGTTCACTTGTAGTTCATGTGTATTGTAGCTTGATTATTTTGATATCTCATTCATGTAGAGACTTGGTCACTTCTTTATCACTTGGTTCTGCTTCATGATGTACTCACTATTCATTCCAGTAGTCATTCTGTACTTTTCTTGTGCACTTGAAACTTTGATGATGCAGTTTGATGTGGTTATATGTATTGCTTGAAGTCATTCGACACACACACTCTTTTCTTGTATTCAACAATATCATGCTATTCACTGTGTGTATCATTGAACTTCGAAATTGATACACCTTGTAGCTCTTGTACTTTGCATGATGCTGACTTGTTTACCTGCACTGTATACATTTCTTGCCATTGTTTTATCACTGTCACTTCCCTGACCTGTTGCATTTGTTGTCATGGCACATCACTGGTTCATGCCTGATTCACTGTTGTAGCTGCTGTATATAAATTCTGACAAACTTTGGCCTTGACTTCATTTGTTCATGTTGCCTGTATGCTTCCAGTTTTACTTGAACTGTCATTGTTTCACTTATTCAATATGCATTCATTCCAGTAGCCATTCTGGTCTGTGGTATTGTTGAGTCTTCACTTTGCAGTTTTCATTTTGATCTTTGCTTGCACACTGTTTTTGTGATGCTTTGACTTTGAATTTCACTGTGTACATGCACAGTTCATTGTGCAGTGATCATTGAATTTTTGTTTGAGGCTATTTGCACTTGTGTTGAATCTGATATTGATTTGACCTTGTGCACTCGAGTTGGCGAGGCAGTGCACACGTGCATACGTGTGTACTGCAGCCACTCGTACATACCTGTCCCTGATATGAATACTGATATACACAGAAATTTGATGTGTTTGATCATTTTGAGATTTCTGATTTGTTGATTTACACTTCGTAGTGTTATATTTGCCGTTATCCAATTCTCGTATCGAGAGTTGGATATACGAGATTTCTGTGACTTTCGTCTATTTGATATTTGATTATTATTGCTTCTGTGCATTAATAACTGAGTTTGAATTAGACTGACACGTGTATTATTTTCTTTTGAATTTAATACTTGGGTCAGACCGAGTATTTACAGGTTGTAGATTTTTAGCTTTGGGTTGCTGCTAGAGCTATGAAGACTTTTTATATCATTTGAAGTGGTCTTCGTACTTTTGTAGTAGTCAGTGTGTCTGTTTTAAGATGATAATGTATTCATGTATATTAGTCGATAATGTACGTGTATATATAACTTCTTGAGTCGACAGTTGTAGTTGTATCATTTGTATTGTGTCAAATGTATTGTAACTGATATCAGTTATTGTATATATGAGACTTTTCGTTCCATCTGTGTTTCGCATTTATGTTATCTGTGTTATTTTTATATCTATTGTCCTAAACTATTATAGCCACTGTGTAGTAGCTTTGAGTTTGTATCGGTATGTCGGATTTCCTCCTGTAATAAAAATGCATGTTATTCTATCTAACATATCGGTGCTCGCACAAAGCAATTACACGGATGGTCGCTCCTCAACAGCCTTATTCTCCGTGCTAGTTGACAGCACTACACCGCAGTGTTCTTGGCTAGCGTGGGTATAGAGGTGGGGCGTCACATCGTAAGTCTTAGGAAAGGGTGTTAAGCTAAGATAAGTTGCTTTCTCCGCCACAAAACAGATGATACGTTCATAGAGATCAATTAATGTAATTAGAAATGAAACGTCAGACATTTTTCCATATAAGTTGTCCAGGAACAGAACAATCCGAAGGCACTCTCCTACCACATCCTGTCAGGGATTACCCTTAGGATTAGTAGCGAGAAGTCCTTGCATCGAAGATCTCAAAAGAAGAACTACTACCACATAATATGATATGGAAAATTTCCGTTGAGGGTTAGTGACAAGCAGCCCTACATTCCATCTTCCAAATCATTTCCATGTCTTCACTTCGAATACGTAAATTGGTTCGAAGTGGTTTCCGGATAAGATTACTAAAATCCGATGCTAGTTCCTTCAAACCAATCATCGATAAAAAGATGTTAGGTAAACAGGGAATAATTCTTTGATTGATTAATTTCTTTTTTATCAAAGTATCTTCTAGAGATATATGTCTTTAAAGCATTTCTTTTCGGTATATACGGAATCATTAAACCTCATTTATCAAATCCTTAGATTACTTAAAACCTTTTTGAATCTTGGAATAATTCTAAATCATTTCATTTTTCACTTAGGAATCCAAATCATTTCATTTAAACCTTAACAAAGATTTTCAAACTATAACTATCAAATTGGGTCAAAAACAATGTTATTTTAGACATCGTTTACTGTAAACCCAAACCAATAAATTTTAAGTACTGGAGTTAAATTAATTCCAAATCATTTCCATAAGTCATACTAGAAAATGTTATTTTTTTAAAAAGGGTCGATAAAAATTATACTAATTCTACTCAACATCAATTTCCGTATTCAACCATTACCATCCGTCGAACAATGGTGAAATCACCTTTAAAATTCACACGGGTAGTATAGGTTATGTCCTTGGAATTTAATAACAAGTATAAAAAGATTATTTATATGCGATCCAAGTTGTTTGAATTTGGAAAATTATATCTTTTATACTTTGGGAAATTTTTATCTGAGTAAATCAAATTTACTATCCCCTCTGTTGGGCCAGTCCGAGTAGTTAGGGAGGGCATGCAACTGGTTTCCCAAACCCAAGCCTAGAGATTACCTCTCTGTCACCCATAAGTTAGTCAAGTTATTTAATCACCTCTAAATCTTTTAACATACTTAATTTACTTTTAATTATTTTAGAGCATCCATGCTTTTCCTTCGATTTGTTCCATTCCTCGGTCGGATTTTCTATGACACTCACTAATGAAATAATTGTACTAGTCGTTTCTGCATACTCATTTTTTAAACCTCTACTCATATTTAAATTACTTAATTATTTGTTTTAAAAGGTTCACAAAAGATTCGGGAAAGAATAATTAATTTAAAACAATTGTTTGCAAAAGTTATTAAAAAGTGCTACGGAAAAGTGGTGCATATGGTGTTTTAAAAGCTATATTGATCAAATGACCTTTGTATTTTTTAGAAATTTATTAACTTAAATCTCTTTTAAAACATTTTAAAACATTTATAGAATTTATTCCATATTTTTAAAGAGTTTAAAAACATCATTTTAAAGGAATTCCTTTTATGGATTTCGAACTGCAAGAGTTTAAAAATATTTTTAAAGGGTAAGAAGAAAACAAAGACAAAACATAATCTTAAACGAATGGAATAACATATATTATTTCAATATATATTCTTTATAGCAGAAATTAAAATATATTTATCAGAGTTTATTTTAAACTCAGCCTGAATAGTTATAAATGCTTGTCCTCACAAATGCTGAAACAACAAAACACAAATGTAGTGGGAATGGGAATGGGTAACTATCTACAGGAAATCTTCAGGTCCAAGCTCCATCCAATTGCTCCAAGTCAAACCTGAACTACTTGGCTGCCTGGGAAAATTAGGGCACCTAGAGATTAAGGGATAAGAAAAATAAACTCCGGGTCAGTCGTGTAGCTGGTGTGAGAAACTCAAAATACGCGTTTTTGAAAACAAAGGGCATCTCATAATACCACGCCGCACATAAACACGGAATGTATTTTTACCTTATGATATCCAAAAATATTTGCTATATAAAATCATTTGATATTATTTTTAATGAGATTCTTTCAAAAACATTTGCAAGTAAACTTATTAAACTTAGCCAAAATTGTTACCATTATTAAACTCTGGATATGTTAGGCTCTACAAACAAAACTCTTACAAGGATCATTCCGAGAATGGATTCCATACAATGGTAGGTAATGGACTATCTTTCGTACATTACATCTTTAGAGGAATGTACCGAGGATACACAAACATTACTCTGCATCGGGCAAGACCGGTCTATCACTATTTGGCACTCAGACATTACCTGTATAGAAACTGAATATGACGACACCCTAGTCGTAACCGACCTATCCGAGAGCTCTCTTAGCATACACTACATACTAGACATATATAGGATAATCTAGAAAAGTGATGACCCCCTAATGGTAGCAAACGACATAGCCTTACGGCGTACCCTGTTTAAGTCATTACCGGGTGATGAGGCCTAAGGTAATGATTACCTTTCACTTAGCACATTCCACTTTGATTGCCATACTGCCATTCCTTTATCACACAACTGATTTCTACAAACGTATAACTCCGGAGCTCGTACGTCTCAGGAAAGGGTGTTAATCTAAGAGAAGTTGCTTTCTCTACCACCAAACAGATGATACGTTCATAGAGATCAATTAATGTAATTAGAAATGCAACGTCGGACATTCGACCATACAAGTTGTCCATGAAAAGGACAATCCGAAGGCACTCTCCTACCATATCCTTTCGGGGATTACCCCTACAATTAGTAGCGAGATGTCCTTGCATCGAGGATCTATAATGAAGAACTACTGCCACATAATATGATATGGGAAATTTCCCCCAAGGGTCAGTGATAAGTAGCCCTACATTCCATCTTCCCAATCATTTCCACGTCTTCAATTCGAATACGTAAATTGGTTCGAAGTGGTTTCTAGATAAGAATTACTCAAATTCGACCCCGGTTCCTTCGAACCAATCATCGATAAAAAGATGTAAGGTAAATAGGGAATTATTCTTTAATTGATTAATTTTTTTAATCAAAATATCTTCTACAAATACATATATATATATATATATAAATCATTTCTTTTCAGTATATACGAAATCATTAAACCTTGATTGCTTAAAACCCTTTTGAATTTTGAAATAATTCTAAATCATTTCATTTTTCACTTAGGAAAATACTTCCAAATCATTTCATTTAAATCTTAACAAAGATTTTCAAACCATAACTTTCAAATTGGGTCAAAAACAATGTTATTTTAGACATCGTTTATTATAAACCCAGACCAATAAATTTTAAGTATAGGAGTTAAATTAATTCCAAATCATTTTCATAAGTCATAGTGGAAAATGTTATTTTGTTAAAAAGGGTTGATAGAAATTATACTGATTCTACTCAAAATCAGTTTATGTATTCAACCTTTACTATCCGTCGAATAATGGTGAAATCACCTTTTAAATTCACACGGATAGTATGGGTTCTCTCCTCGAAATTTAATAACAAGTATAAGAAGATTATTTATATGCGATCCAAGTTGTTTCAATTTGGAAAATTATATTTTTTATACTTTGGGAAATTTTTATCCGAGTAAATCAAATTTACAATCCCCTCCGTTGGGCCAGTCCGGGTAGTTAGGGAGGGCAGGCAACTGGTTTCCCAAACCCAAGCCTTGAGACTACCTCTCTGTCACTCATAAGTTGATCAAGTTATTTGATAAAGTCTAACTCTTTTGACATACTTAATTTTCTTTTAATTATTAGAGCATCCGGGCTTTCCCTTCGATTTGTTCCATTCCTCAGATGGATTTTCTGTGACACTTACAAATGGAACAAATGTATTAGTTGTTTCCACGTACTCATTTTTTAAACCTCTTAATCATCTTTAAATTACTTAATTATTTGTTTTAAAAGGTTAAAAAAAGGTTTGAGAAAGAGTAATTAAGTTAAAACCATAGTTTGCAAAAGTTATTAAAAAGTGCTGTGAAAATGTACCGCAAATGGTGTTTTAAAAGCTATATTAACCAAACGACCTTTGTATTAGTTAGAAATTTTTTTTATATAACTTAAATCTCTTTTAAAATATTTTAAAAGATTTTTAGAATTTATTCCATATTTTTAAAGAGTTTAAAAATATCATTTTAAAGGAATTCCTTTTATGGATTCCAAACTGCAAAATCGTGATTATTTTGAAAACCTAACTTGCTCATATTTCAAAATCTACCAAATGAAATCTTGATTTTCTTTCTTTGTCTAAAAACGATAGTTATAAGAGTTCGAAAAATTCTTATTACAAAGAATTCCGACTTTAAATCCATCATTTAAATGGATTCAACTTTCTACGGTGCGAAATCGCGAACTGCCGTTACGCAACGCGTCTATTCTTGACTAAATATTCAATGTTTATTTAAACTTTACCAAAACACTTTTAAATGTTTATACAACATTTCTAAACCATATTAAACCATCTTTAAGAGGTTTAAACATTCCTTATACACCATTTCATTAATAAAAGCAAAGTGATTTCCTTTGTGATATTCGACGTGTATTAAACGTGACTTGATAAAACAATCAAACAAACATATTAAACAACCAAACTGGATGATCAAAGCATAGTAAAAATCCATTGCAAACATCTTATCATCATCCAAAAATATAATATAAGTAAGAGTTTCTCACCTTAGATTCAAACGAACTGACTTTAAAACGACTATAGCTCCACTACGACGGACAAAAGCTTTATGGAATCGAGCCTTGAACCCTAGGGATGTCATGACCTAGGAAAGGAAGTGGAGGAGGCTCAGCCAAGCAAGGTGATGGGGTGTGGCCATGAGTTGCATGGAGGAAAGAGACTTCAGATCATCATCAAATTCACAAAACTAGACCTGAAAATATGTCATTTCTCTAGGGTTTTTGACCATTTTACTCTCTGAATTTGGAAAATTTGTTAACTGCAAAGTTGTTCCAATTTCCTTCCTCTTGAATTTAAAAAAAATAAACACTTAATTTCGATTTGTTACGAGGAAGATATTATCAAACGAAGAGAGGGTATTCTCGGACCTAAAATTCTGGGCCCGAAAATGCAATGCAAAGAAGTAAGCTTTTGACATGGTTAAGCTCAAAAATGGAAGAAATGCTCGGCATAAAGCCTGTAGCCACAGAAATTTTACATGGTTGTAAAAACAGAATTTCTTCATTTGGTTCTGTTTTGAGGAATTTATGATCGAATGAAAAAGAGGTATTCTCGACCTAAAAATTGGGCTCGAGAATGCTCTGGAAAGAATGGAGTTTTGAGCATAGCTAAGCTTAGAATGGGAAGAAGTGGTCAACGTGAAAATTGCAGCCACTAGAATTTGAAAGGGTTTGAGAAAAATAATTTCTTCATTTTGTTCAGATATGAGGAAGTTATGAATGATGAAAAAATGAGTTGTGGAGGGGCTATTTATAGGAAAAGAAAAGGAATGAAATATCCACACTTACATCATCCACTTCATCACCACCACGTGCTTCATCTCCATCACCCATGTGCCATCTTTCCATCCATCATCACTTACACCCTCCTACACCACCTAGGGTGGCCCTAGGTCCTATCATGCATGGACAATCCCATGTGCATGTCCTTTGGTTGACTTATGGTAGCTTAAGAGGTAAGGTTTGAGAAATATCTTGGATATGTGCGTGTGTATATATAAGTGTATATATGTATGTTATGTGTATTTATATGTTTATATGTTCACATGGCAGGTTTGTCCATGTATATGTATGGTTAAATATGTGCACATAACATGTAAATAATTGCAACAACCATTGAACAACTTTCATTCGTTAAACCGATTACCGGTCACATTTTTACTTATTAATTTATATACGTATATTTGTAAACAAAATTTGAAAATAAATTTATTATCATTTTTAACTAATTAAAATGATCACATTTTATATATGAAACCATGTAAATTAATATTAACAATTATTTACAAAATCATTATTATATCGATAAAGCGGCACGAATTTTGTTATATTTTCAAATCAAGTATATATCTTCATAAAATTATTACAAATGATTTATTATCAATTTATAACTATTTGAAATGAATTATGATCGCTTAAAACAATTATTAGAAGAATTATCACAATTATTAAATCATTAAATCTCAATTTAAATTCATAATTCAATATTTAAATATAAGAGCATCACTAATGATGTCATAAAAACAGTATATTTTCAAAAATAAAATAATTGATTTTATTTTATTTTCTTATTTGATTATAAAAATAAGTGTATGTATCCAGCTCCGTGCGCGATGTTTTACAATTATAGACTTGTTTATCAATAAAATAGTTTTCGGTCAATTTATCGGTATTTTTTCAAAGGAAATATTTTTGTGAACATTTTTCCAAAATAAGTTCATTATTATTACTTATCACTTAAAACTTGATTATTTATGAAAAATAATCTATATTTGAATATTTAAAATATCATTAATTAAAGTGATCAAATTTCGGGTCATACGGACTTCCTCCTTAAAAGAATTTCATCCCCGAAACAAAAACCTAGTAATACTTACCCAAAACACTATAAACTCAATTTTATATGATATACATAGATCATCCATAACATCTGATTCGATCTTCTACTCGAATCCACAAGTTTACTTCCGAACTAGTATTGTTCCCTCGATCCTCTGGTGCGGACTTCGACCAGGCTTTCCGATCAAATTTTTTTAGTTTTCCTTACATAGCTCTCAAGTATGATAGAAAACTCAAGTATCCAACCACAAAACCTCATCAATTTTCGTCGTCAAGAATTGAGTGATAAATTCATTTTAGGAGTAGTATAAATACTTCCAAGTTTCGTACTCGAATCTTATATCAGAATTGTACGATGAAATAATCCACATACTTCATATGAATTTAATAATCTTTCAAAAAATTTAATGAAAAAATTTCATAAAACTTTCATTCTTTATTCAAACTGTTAAATATAAAGATGCTTCTTTATATTTAACTATTTGCTAACATTTCTAACAAATTATTTAAGCTAAAGATAACTTACCTTTTGTTATAATATACCTCGTATATTATAATTTGCACCTTTTAACCAATATTAAATGCAAACACCTTTGTTTTTAATAAAACTTCTTTTGTTAATCAAGATTATTTTATTAATTAATACTCCTTTTATTAATTATCCACTTATACCAGTTTCAATACTTAAAAGTATTCATATACTTATTCAAATGTTTTAAGTATATTCACAATTTACTTAACAAGTTTCACTTACTTTAAAATATAATCAAAGAGATTGAAACAATTATTGCCAATACATTATTATAATAAAAGCCTTTTCTTTTATAAATTTAAACATATAACATTTTCTATCTTTTTATAAATAATTCCAATACTTGTTATTACCTTTAAAATCCCATTGTTAAGATTTAAATATACCCATAAAATATCTTCCAAAGTGCCATTCAAGGGTTTAAAAACAACTGTTGCTAAAACATTGTTTACTACAAACCCAAAACCATTCATTAATAACTTTAACCATTTCTTTTAAAGATCAAAGCGTACCCATGCTTATAAATTAAGATAATACACTTTTGATAAAATTGACAGCCATCAATTAGTTTATCAATTAATGACTCAAATTATCCTTTTAACTTTAAAAATTATATAGATCGAGTAACTCAAAAATGATACCAAGGAACTGGGTACCACCAATAGTATCAATAAGAAGGGGAATACTTAAGAGAAGTTTTTACCATCCGAACACATCTCATGCTAATTTTTTGTTACTTTTGAGCCACTCGAATCAATTAATCAAAGATTGGTTTTGGTTTTTAAAATACCATTTTAGAAATAATTCTATTATTATTCCTTTTCCAAAAATCATTTAAACTTCCTTTCAAAAAACCAGAATTTTAATTCTCAAAAATTCCTTTATAAAGTACGTTTTATAAATCCAATTTAGGAAATCACTTATATGAAACATATTCATAAGATTTATTAATCTGAAAAAATTCCTTTAATCTTTAACCAACATTATTATTTATCAAATATCTCATTGTCGAATTGTGAAACTAAATTCACGTGGTGTTCGTACTTAAACTTTTAAATTAAACAACCAATAAATCAACGATAATAACTAAGATTTACCATTTTCTTAATTAAATAACTATATTATTTAAAAAATATTCTTTATATTCAAAACGTAATCCTAAGTAACATTATTTCTTTTACAAATTTTCAAAACAAAAATCATTTGTATATTTCATTAACAAATACGCGCTCATATACAATACTCTCAAACTCATTCTAAGGTGTTACTAACTTGATCTCTAATGAGTTACTCATTCTAGGGTATTACTAACTGTATCTCTGATAAGATTTTATCTGATCAAAACCAATGTTTGCGCTCTGATACCAAATGTAACAATCGAGAATTTCGACCCTCGAAAATCGACACTAATACATCCTCTGTATTGCGTGCTTCAAATTCAAGTGTCGGAAACTCGATCGTTAAGGGTAAGAAGAAAATAAAGATAGAACATAATCATTCACGAATGGAATAATATATACTATTTCAATATATAATCTTTATAGCATAAATTTAAATACATTTATCAGAGTATATCCTAAACTCAGCCTGGACAGTTATAAATGCATGTCCTCACAAATGGTGAAAACAAAAAAACACAAATGTAGTAGAAATGGGAATGGGTAACTATCTATAGGAAATCTTCAGCTCCGAGCTCCATCCAATTGCTCCAAATCAAACCTAAACTACTTGGCTGTCCGGGAAAACTAGGGCACCCAGAGTTTAAGGGATAAGAAAAATAAACTCTGGGTTAGTCGTGTGACTAGTGTAAGAAACTCAAAATACGCGTTTTTGAAAATAAAGGGTATCTCATGAGACCACGCCGCACATAAACACGAAACGGGTTTTTTCCTTATGATAATCAAAAACATTTGCTACATAAAATCATTGATATTATTTTTAATGACATTCTTTTGAAAAAATTTGCAAGTAAACTTATTAATCTTAGCCGAAATTGTTACCATTATTAAATTCTGGATATGTTAGGCTCTGCAAACAAAACTCTTACAAGGCTTGCTCGGAGAATGGATTGCATACAACTGCA
Organism: Allium fistulosum; assembly: GCA_030737815.1. Taxonomy (NCBI): domain Eukaryota; kingdom Viridiplantae; phylum Streptophyta; class Magnoliopsida; order Asparagales; family Amaryllidaceae; genus Allium; species Allium fistulosum. Next base: position 813,246,079 of record CM060904.1, read on the forward strand.
GGTAAGGAACTACCTTCCGTAAAGTACATCTCTAGAGGAATGTACCGAGGTTACACAAACAATCCTCTACATCTGGCAAGACTGATCTACCCCTATTTGGCATTCAAACATGGCCTGGATAAAAACCGAATATGACATCACCCCGGTCGTAACTGACCTATCCGAGAGCTCTCTTAGCATGCACAGCATACTCAACACATATAGAGTAATCTAGAAAGATGATGACCACACCCTAATGGTATTGAACCACATAGCCTTACGGCGTACCTTCTTTAAGCCATTACCAAGTGATGAGGCCTGAGGTAACAATTGCCTTTCACTTAGCACATTCCACTTTGAATGCCACACCGCTATTCCATGATCACACAACTGATTTCTACAAACATATAACTCATGAGCTCGTACTCTTAGGAAAAGGGTTTAGGCTAAAAGAAGTTGCTTTCTCTAGCACCAAACAGATGATGCGTTCATAGAGATCAATTAATGGAATTAGAAATGCAACGTCAAACATTCGTCCATACAAGTTATCCAGGAACAGGACAATCCGAAGGCACTCTCCTACCACATCCTATCAAAGATTACCCTTATGACTAGTAACGAGAATTCCTTGCATCGAAGATCTCAGATGAAGAACTACTGCAATATTTATGTGAAATTTCCACCGAGGGTCAGTGACAAGCAGTCCTACATTCCATCTTCCAAATCACTTCCATTTCTTCAATTGGAATATGTAAATTGGTTCAAAGTGGTTTCCATATAAGAATTACTCAAACCGGACCCGGGTTCCTTCGAACCAATCATCGATAAAAAGATGTTAGGTAAATAGGAAATTATTCTTTGATTGATTAATTTCTTTTGTATCAAAATATCTTCTAGAGATATATATCTTTAAAGCCTTTCTTTCCCGTATATACGGAATCATTAAACCTTATCTATCAAATCCTTTTATTACTTAAAACCCTTTTGAATCTTGAAATAGTTCTAAATCATTTCATTTTTCACTTAGGAAAATATTTCCAAATCATTTCATCTAAATCAACAAAGATTTTCAAACCTTAAGTTTCAAATCGGGTCAAAAATAATGTTATTTAAGACACCATTTACTGTAAACCCAAACCAATAAATTTTAAGTATAGGAATTAAATTAATTCCATATCATTTTCATATGTCATATTGGAAAATGTTATTGAGTTAAAAAGGGTCAAAAGAAATTATACTAATTCTACTCAACATCAATTTCCGTATTCAACCTTTACTATCCGCTGAATAACGGTGAAATCACCTTTAAAATTCACACGGATAGTACAGGTTCCCTCCTCGAAATTTAATAACAAGTATAAGAAGATCGTTTCTATATGATCCAAGTTGTTTGAATTTGGGAAATTATATCTTTTATATTTTAGGAAATTTTGATCTGAGTAAATCAAATTTATTATTCCCTATGTCGGGCCAGTTTGGGTTGCTAGGGAGGGCGGGCAACTGGTTTCCCAAACCCAAGCCTAGAGACTACCTCTCTATCACCCATAAGGTGGTCAAGTTATTTGATCGACTCTAAATCTTTTAACATACTTAATTTACTTTTAATTATTTTATAGCATTCAGGCTTTCCCTTCGATCTGTTTCGTTACTCTATCGGATTTTCTGTGATACTCACAAACGGAACACTCACAAATGTGTTCATTGGTGACATTCTCATTTACTCTTGGATGAAAGAGGAACAAAAGATGCATTTTAGGATTATGATGGAGGTTTTGAAAAAACACCGATTGAAGGAAAAGATTTAGAAGTGCCACTTCTAAAGAAGAGTAGTGCAATTCTTAGTCATGCTATTTTTGAGCAGTGCATCGTTGTAGATCCTTCAAAAGTTATAGCAGCGCAAGATTTAAGGCAACCTAAGAGTGCTACAGATGCAAGCAATTTTCTTAGACTGGTAGGATATAATAGACATTTTATAAGGAGTTCTCAAGGGTAGTGGCATCGTTAACCAATTTGGTGAAGAAGAATATTAGGATGCAAGGTGCTAGCATGTAATTGTGAGTTTGAAGGTTAGGTTTACGAGCACCCTAATGTTAGTCATTCCAAATGGGAATGAGGAATTGACAATATACACAAATGCCTATGGTACTAGAGTGAGTGCTGTATCAATGTAAAGGGGGAAGGTTATCAGTTATGCTAGTCAACAGCTAAAACCACGCAAGAGGAAGTATCCGACTCATGATTTAGAGTTGACGATGATAGTGTTTGCTCTGAAAGTTTGGAGAAACTACTAACTTAGGATAGAGGTTTGGGTTATTCATGGACCATATATCTTTGAAGTACCTCTTCTCCCAAAAGGATCTTAATCTTCTACAGCAACAATGGTTAGAGTTTGAAATACCCCACACCCCTTAGTATACCTAAAAAGGGCACACCAAAGGATATGGTGCGTTATAGGTATAGCTAAAGCATCATAGAGACTAAGATTCACAAGACAAATATGTAAAAACAGCGGAAACATTTAAATAATAATTTGACATTCAAAATGTAACTTCATTTTAAAATAAGTTATTAAAACATAACATGTCTCAAAAACTCAAAATATCTCATGTCTCATGAAAATACATCTCAGTCTCACATAATCAGAGTACAAAAGTAACAATAATAGTAATCATGATAATAGTAATCCCTCTCACAAGTGCCAAATCTGTCATAAGCCAAATGAAAAGGATGAAAAGCAGAAGAATACATCTGAATTGAGAAATCTTCGGGAATGAATCTCCAAGCAACCTGAATCAACTCAACTCTGATGTCCTATGGGGGGAAAAGGGGGAAATAGATGAGTGGGTTAGACTATAAGTCTTGTGAGTGAAAGTAATTACTAGCATTTCTAAGCAAGATAAAGATAATAGACTAAGTAACAGTTCTAGTTTGAAGGGAAAATACAGAAAAGATAAAACTCGGATAAAATACTATTTCTGATTCTGTTTGACTGTTTGCTTTGATTGTTTGATTGAATTAATTGTTTGCACTTTTCTTAAACTGCTGTGATTACGCTGAAACCCTAATCGTATCTCAACTGTTATCTTGATTAGGCTGAAATCCTAAATCTACCCTTTGATCGGCCTTCTATATATGTTGTGCCACTGTGAGCTGGTCCAATCATGTTGGTCCCACAGCAAAATACACCTGTTTAGCACTTGGAACACAGTATCGAATTATTTACCCTTATTAATACCACACGCTCGTTCATTGCCGGTACACACTAACCGTAGCCCCCTCTTGTGACGTCTTACTTACCCTAATCTGCATAAGCGAACCCAGCCTCACCTAATCTGTTGTGATACCATCAGTCCTAGTCTGAAAGGGATGCTGCCCAGCCTCACCTAAGTGTTATGAGACCATCAGTTGCTGATTGAAAGGGATGCTTCCCAGCCTCACCTAAGTGTTGTGAGACCATCAGTCCTAGTCTGAAAGGGAATGCTACCAGTACTGGTCCTAACAAACAAATTCTAGTTTGCGCCCCTTGCCCAAATCCCCAGATTTGAGCTTCTATCTATTGGCCCTTTATCTATCCTGATTATCATAAGCGTGTCCCATCCTCACCTAACTATTGTAACACCATCAGTTCCTGACTAAAAGGGAATGTTGTTGGTACGGGCCCTTCTTCTATGTTTGCTTATTAACTTAGTGTAAGTTTTAAAATAAGCCTCTTCTGTTATTTCTGCTATATTTTCTTATTAACTTAAGCTAAGTTTTAAAATAAGCCTCTTCTGTTGTTTCTGCTATATTTGCTTATTAACAAGGCTAAGTTTTAAAATAAGCCACTTCTGTTATTTCTGCTATATTTTCTTATTAACAAGATGATGCAGCAGCGGAATAACAAAACTGATGATACAATGAAAGTAGCGATCGATGGAGTAGAAGATACCGAATGGCCCAAATCTTTTGATCCGAAGATACCGGATTCTAGCAATATCTAACACGTTGATCGCGCATGATACCGTGTTTTAAGATCTATGATTCTTCGTACGTTGATCTAGCACACTAGATTCCGTGAATCGGCTTCAGCGATCGTTGATTCAAGCGCACTTGAATTCTGAAAGTGGAGATAGGAGATCACACTCAACTACCGATTTAATGAAAGCACAAAGCTAACAAACAAAAGTTTTTATTCAAATCAACTAAAAAACTATTACAAATGACACCATCCGCCTATTTATAGGCTTTACAACACACACAACAGAAATTTGTACAACACTTAGGTCGTCCACGACCTAATACAGACACGACCTAACCCGCCCTAGCCGACCTAACACACGGCCGACTTAACAGATGCGACCTACGACCTAGCAGGCAACGACTCAACAATTACAACATAGTACAAAACACGCGTCATCATATATTTACAATACATAGGTCGGCAGCGACCTAAAACAACATTGTAACGACTTAACATGCAGACGACCTAATACCCTTCAGCGACCTAAGAGATAACCATCTTCATGCGACCTAACTTAGATGGATCGACTTACGACTTATCATAGGTCGGCAGCGACTTAAGAACCAGCTTCAGGACTCCTTCACGTGACCTAACTTAGGTCGTTCCTCGCGACCTAGCTTAAGTCGTAACCCGGTGCAGCGGCTTATCTCTTTAGCGCGCGCATTCCTGCTGGGTCGTTGGCGAGCTTCACTAAGTCGCTGGAGCGACGTAAGTGAATCATTAGGTCGGTCACGACCTAGGACGCCATTTTGTATCCCTTCTTCGTTATCTTCTTTGTTAACTTCTATGTTCTTAGGTCGTAGACGACTTAACATTTCCGAGCGACTTAAGGGTTCGTTAGGTCGGTCATGACCTAATACTTGGCCTGCATCATCCTTCCCTGGTTGAGAGAAATTCGTCCTCGAATTTGTACCTTTCTCCTCCGCAACACACTCATCCCCATGATACAGAACTAAGTATTTGACGTTAAACACATCAGAAGTATGAACATTATCCGGCAATTCCAATTGATACGCGTTCTCATTGATTTTCTTCAAAATTTTTACTGGACCAATCTTCCGCGCTTTCAATATATTGTACGTTCCCACTGGAAAACGATCTTTCGTTAGTACAGCATATACTAAATCTCCTTCATTAAATTCAACGCTTCTTCGCTTCAAATCCACAGATCTTTTATACTTTTCATTTGCTTTTCCCAATCGTTCCTGAACGATTTTATGACATTCTGCCAATCCATCAACAAAATCAACAGCCCGTTTAATGGTTTTCTTTGGTTGTGGTATTATCGTCAAATCCAACGGCCCCTTTGATAAGCTTGAATATACAATCTGAAATGGACTGAAACCCGTACTACGGTTTATAGCATGATTGTGAGCAAACTCTGCTTGACATAACTTCATATCCCAACTCTTCAGATTATCTTGCACAAGGCACCGCAACAAATTTCCCAAAGATCTATTAACAACTTCAGTCTGACCATCGGACTGCGGATGGTAAGCACTACTGAAATTTAGCTTTGTTCCCACCATCATCCACAAACTCAGCCAAAAATGACTTAGAAACCTAGTATCCCAATCAGAAACAATGGATTCTGGTAAACCATGTAAGCGATACACTTCTTTAAAGAATAATTCGGCAACACGGACGGCATCAGCTGTCTTCTTACAAGCGATGAAATGTGCCATCTTTAAAAACCTGTCCACGACAATATATATCGAATCATTCCCCCTCTGAGTTCTCGGTAATCCTAAAACAAAATCCATACTGATATCAACCCATGGTCTAATCGGTACTGGTAACGGTATATACAATCCCGCATTTGTCGCCGTTCCCTTGGAAACTTGGCAAATATGACATCTCTCCACAAACTTTCCAACTTCCCGCTTCATCGAAGGCCAATAATAAGATTGAGAAATCAATTGCAAAGTACGATCTCGGCCCACATGACCTTCCTCATGCAACTCCTTTACAATTTTCATACGTAAACTGCACTCCGGTATACATAATCGATTTTCTTTAAAAAGAAAACCATCCACCATTACAAACTCATCTGTCTTCCCCTCCTTGACTTTATCTACAAACTTTACAAAGTAAGGATCTTCAACACATAACTCTGGAAGTACTTCGAACCCCATCACTTCAACTTTCATTGTAGTTAATACATGATTTCTTCTGCTCAACGCATCCGCCACACGGTTTGTAACTCCATATTTGTGTTTCACAACAAATGTAAATTGCTGCAGATATGCAATCCATGATGCATGCCTTGCTGAAATCTTCTCCTGTCCTTGCCAATGTTTCAAAGCCTCATGATCAGTGTATAGCACAAACTCCTTGTGAAATAAGTAATGTCTCCAATGTTTAATGGCTTGCACAACTGCATAAAACTCCACATCATACGTACTGTATCTCATTTTCGCCCCTGATATCTTCTCACTAAAATATGCAATAGGACGTCCCTTCTGACTTAACACTCCTCCAATCCCAACTTTAGATGCATCCGTATGTAGCTCAAACAACAACTGAAAATCTGGTAATACTAGAATTGGTGCTGTCGTCAAAAGTTCCTTGATTCTCTCAAAAGCAACTCCTGCTTCCCCCGACCATGAAAATTGCTTCCCCTTCATACAATCAGTAACTGGTGCCATCACGCTACTGAAATGTGGAATGAACCTTCAATAGAATGATGTCAAACCATGAAAACTTCTAACTTCTGTTATCGTCTTGGGTTGTGGCCAATTTCTGATTGCTTCAACTTTATTCTGATCCACCTGTATACCTCCTCCCGATATAACATATCCCAAAAATAAAACACTATGCGTCATGAACACGCATTTCTTCGTTGCATCATAAAATTGTTCCTGTCGTAGTACCATCAACACTTCTCTCAGATGTTGCAAGTGTTCTTCTGGACTTCCACTATATATTAGTATATCATCAAAATACACCACCACAAACTTCCCAATGAATGGTCTAAATATCTGATTCATCACCCGCATGAATGTACTTGGTGCATTCGAAAGAACAAACGGCATCACCAACCATTCATACAACCCCTCTCGTGTCTTGAATGCTGTTTTCCATTCATCCACTGGTCTGATCCGAATTTGATGATAACCACTCTTCAAATCAATTTTCGAAAAGATAGTAGCCCCGCTCAACTGATCTAACAAATCATCAAGTCTCGGCATTGGAAATCTGTATCTCACAGTAATCTTATTCAATGCTCGACTATCAGTGCACATCCTCCACGTTCCATCCTTCTTTGGTACTAACAATGCTGGCACCGCACAAGGACTTAAACTTTCCTGCACACGCCCCTGTTCAAGTAGTTCTTCCACTTGCCTTCTCAACTCCTCATGTTCTTTTGGACTCATTCTGTAGTGTGGTCTATGAGGTAACACAGCTCCTGGAACAAGATCAATTTGTTGTTGAATGTCTCTCAACGGCGGTAACTTCGTTGGTAGCTCTTCAGGAAATACATCGTCAAATTCTCCCAGCACTGGTTTCACTTCTTCAAGGATCTCAACCACTTCCTGACTCTCACGTCCAATCAACAAGAATATTTCAGGCTCCTCTTCTACCTCCTTAACAAACTCCTTTAATGATAACAAAGTTTTCAACTCTTCAATCTCCTCCAACTTGTTTTCTTCTTGTTGTCGCTTCTTAGGAATTAAAGTGATTTTAGTGCCTTCAAACATGAAACTATAACTGTTTGTTCGTCCATCATGTTGCACCGCCCTATCATACGGCCACGGTCTTCCCAACAACAGATGACACACGTCCATGTCCACAACATCACACCAAATTTCATCTTTGTATTTCTTTCCAATTGAAAAATTAACACAAGCTCTTCGTCCAACCTTCACCTCCCCACCTTTCCTCAACCAAGCTAACTTGTAAGGTTTCGGATGCTTCTCTGTCTTCAATGATAACTTCTTCACAGCTTCAGTAGAGATAATATTATCACAGCTTCCTACATCGATGGCAAACTTGCAAACCCTTCCCAAGATAGTGCTTGTTGATTGAAAGATGTTACTTCTCAACCAGCTAGTTTCCTCCTCCTGTTTTGGTGTTAAACACGACCTCTTCATCATCAATGAATACCCTTCATCTCCCGACACATTCTCTTCCTCTTCATCATGTAGTGAATTAGAATAGTCAGCTTCTACTTCATCTTCCTCTTCCTCAGCAATCATCGTTCGCTTCTTTGGCTTCGGACATTCATTGCTCTTGTGACCCACTTCCTGGAAATTATAGCATTTGAAATTGGTATTGACTTTCGGTTTAGCCACTTCATGAACAACCGGCTTACTCGATGCTTTAGGAACATTAGAACTACTACCCGCTCCTTTGTTCTGCCCTGTAAAACTTGGAAACACACCTCCCCCACGTCTACCTTGTTTCTCCCAAGCCAACACCTTTTGATGTGCTTCTGCCACTGATCTAGGATCGAACTTGTTCACCATATCCTGGATCTGTGTTCTAAGTCCTCCAACAAACCTAGCAGTCAATTGTTCTTCTGTCTCCATAATGTCATTTCGAGCAATTAACTGATAGAACTCATCCGCATAATCAGCAACCGTCTTCGTCCCTTGCCTCAGGTTCTGTAATCTCTGATACATTAGTGATTGGTAATTGTAAGGTAAGAACGTAGCCTTCATCAATTTCTTCATCTTTTCCCAAGCAATAATCTTTGACTTTCCCATCCTCTCTCTAGTAAGTTTGGTTTGCTGCCACCATGCCATAGCTCTCCCCCTCAACCTAGTAGCAACCAACTTCACTTTACGATTTTCCGGAATCTCCTTGAAGTCAAAAATTTCCTCAACATAAGCTATCCAATCAAGAAATTCCTCGGCTTGCATACCTCCCTTGAATTCTGGTATTTCAGTCTTCATCCCCGACTCCCACTTGTGATCATACTCCGACTGACTTCTTCCTTGTCCTCGTCCATGAACACTACCACCATCAAACTCCTCTTCAAAATCAGATGTATATCGATGTCGATCCTGACCACCAACATCTCTACTTCCATCATTTCTTCCACCAACATCTCTTCTACCAGCATTCCTCCGATCATGATCATTCATATTCCTATGACGATCTCGATCATCAACATTTCTATAACTATCTCGGCTCACACTTCTATGATCATTATCAATGCTTCTTTCTCGATTTGAACGTGGTGAAACTCTACTTCTCCCTTGATTAGATTCAGGTGAAACCCTTCTCTGATTTTGATTCATCTCTAACATCATCTTCTCTAAACGACCAATTCCTTCATTAAGCTTTTCACTAAAGTTTTCGTTTATTCTTTGCTCCATCTCATCAGCTTCTTCTCTTCTATACAACGCTTCAATATTTTGATGTCGATTGGCTCTTCTCGGTGGCATTGTTAAAAAAAACTTCACAATCTCAACACACAAATCACACTTCAAATTTCAAACTTCAAAAATTCACAACACTTAGCTTGGTTCGGCCTTGAACGACTTAACTCGTCTCGACGCTACTCTTAACTCGGCTCCGACTCAATTTGCTCAAACTCTTCACTAGATCGGTAACTCGTACACAACTTATTCCGGCTCGGTTCAATTCAAATGTTGGCGCACACAACAATTCCCACGCAAATCCAAACAACTTTTGAACTTTGATCCAAAATGAAATGGATCAAAATCTTCAAACTCGTTGCAATTTCGCGATGAACTTGATGAACACCAAACGCCTCAAAACACAAATCCAATCTCCAATATTTCAACACAAATGCAAACAACTTCACTCCTTGCTCTCGGCCATGATCAAAACCTCAAATCTACACTTTGATTCAAACTCCTTGGCTCCAAGACCCGATTTAGCTATGATTGGCTAAAACAAGTTCTGATACCAAATGACGCAGCAGCGGAATAACAAAACTGATGATATAATGAAAGTAGCGATCGATGGAGTAGAAGATACCGAATGGCCCAAATCCATTGATCTGAAGATACCGGATTTTAGCAATCTCTAACACGTTGATCGCGCGAGATACCGTGTTTCAAGATCTACAATTCTTCGTACGTTGATCTAGCGCACTAGATTCCGTGAATCGGCTTCAGCGATTGTTGATTCAAGCGCACTTGAATTCCGAAAGTGGAGATAGGAGATCACACTCAACTACCGATTTAATGAAAGCACAAAGCTAACAGACAAAAGTTTTTATTCAAATCAACTAAAAAACTATTACAAATGACACCATCCGCCTATTTATAGGCTTTACAAGACACACAACAGAAATTTGTACAACACTTAGGTCGTCCACGACCTAATACAAACACGACCTAACCCGCCCCAGCCGACCTAACACACGGCCGACTTAATAGATGCGACCTATGACCTAACAGGCAACGACTCAACAATTACAACATAGTACAAAACACGCATCATCTTATATTTCAAATACATAGGTCGGCAGCGACCTAAAACAACATTGTAACGACTTAACATGCAGACGACCTAATACCCTTCAGCGACCTAAGAGATAACCAGCTTCATGCGACCTAACTTTGATGGAGCGACTTACGACTTATCATAGGTCGGCAGCGACTTAAGAACAAGCTTCAGGACTCCTTTACGCGACCTAACTTAGGTCGTTCCTCGCGACCTAGCTTAAGTCGTAACCTGGTGCAGCGGCTTATCTCTTTAGCACGCGCATTCCTGCTGGGTCGTTGGCGAGCTTCACTAAGTCGCTGGAGCGACTTAAGGGAATCATTAGGTCGGTCACGACCTAGGACGTCATTTTGTATCCCTTCTTCGTTATCTTCTTTGTTAACTTCTATGTTCTTAGGTCGTAGACGACTTAACATTTCCGAGCGACTTAAGGGTTCGTTAGGTCGGCCACGACCTAATACTTGGCCTGCATCACAAGATCTAAGTTTTAAAATAAGCCTCTTCTGTTATTTCTTCTATGTTTTCTTATTAAAAAGATCTAAGTTTTAAAATAAGCCTCTTCGGTTATTTCTGCTATAAGATAAGTTTTAAAATAAGCCTCTTCTGTTATTTCTGCTATATTTGCTTATTAACAAGATCTAAGTTTTAAAATAAGCCTCTTCTGTTTTCTCTTTTTAGTTATAATTACTTGTTATAATTATGCTTGCAAATATCTTAAATTTTCATATTTAGTCTATCTCCATTTTATTATAATTCTTCTTATTTTACATCCGATATTGGTAAATTTAGCGTTTTTCTATTTTAATCCATATTTGCGAATTATTCTCTTTTTAATAGTTTATTCGCGTCAAAAAGGAATAAAAAGAAACTAACATTTACAGGCTAAATTCCAACCTAAAACAGATGTAAATAAATGTAAATAACTGTAAATAACGGTAAATAACTATAAATAAATGAATAAAATAGCTGAATAAAAATAGACTGAAAAGAACTTCCAAAATTAACTTAAAAATAGACTGTAAATAAGCTTATATAAAAACTGTCTCAAAATTATAGAAAAACTACAATTGTTGAGAATCCTATTATTTTAAATTACTTAAAAATCAAAAATAAGTACAAAACACTCACATGTGGTTGTTAGCTCTAGTCCTTGGTCTTCCTTGATCCACTCCTAGAGCGTAGAATATTTTTATGAAAAAGATTTATTCCTTAGAAATTTTTTCTATTTAGGGTCCAGCCTTTGGCAATGAATCCAAATAGGAGAAAATATGAATGAGAAAAATAGCTAGGCCTAGGGTTCTATTTATAGTGTAGCTTAGGGATCTCAGACCGTTGGATTTGAAGATTAAATCTGGTGCAACCATGTCATAGGCTTGCTGGGAACCGTCGGATGGAAGCACGAATGCACTGGATTGCTTAGAAATGAAAATATGACGTGTTTGCTTGAATCTAGACATTTATACGTCAATTAAATGAGCGGGGTCGACCTATATATTATGGAGGGTCGACCCTAAGGTCGGCCTGACCCTTTGGGGGTCGACCTATAGGTCAACCTAACCCATACATGGGTCGACCTAGGCCATAGCTAATTTTTTTGACTTTATTTTTTTCTTCTTGTTGATTTCTTATTTCTTTCTTATCTTCTTCATATTAGCTCGGATTTTTTTGAGTATAAGCTTCGATATGTTTGGAGTTAGTAGAATTTTGCTACTTTTTCACTTTGGACTTTGGGTTTAGTTCAGCCCTATTGCCCAATTCTGGTTTCATTAACTCAAGCTCCACTCCCTCTCCTCTTCATTACTTCACTTTCATTTCCTAACACTTAAGCTTCAACAAAAATGGAGAGTGGAATGGGAAATTTAAACTCCAAGCCCTAGTTCATTTGCAAATCCTTCTTCTAGCTCCAAATTCAAAGAGAAGCTCTTGGTAAGCATCCTATTCATCTTCTCCAACTCATTCTCCTTTCAATTTCAGAAATTCCCTAAACCTAATTTAGGAAATGTTTCTCTTTTAAGCTTAGATTCAAGCTTGTTGAGTTGGAATTGAAGAGTAATTGTCCTTGCCTTGCTCTATAGCTCCCTCTTCATTGTTTTTGTGTAAAAGGTGAGATTTTTATCTCACATCTATGTCTATACGCTATCATTGTTGTTAGGTACGAATTCCTAACACTTATTTATATTCATTTGATTTTGATTTGGGTTGAATTGATGAATATTCCAATTTTTGGTGTTTTGAAGTTAAAATCTTTAAAAAACCTTTTATGGATGTTTGAACATGTTTTTGGTGATGCATCGAGGTGACTACAGGGCTAGGTTGCCAATTGGCGTAAACCCTTAGCGCTCGTCGCTCGTTCGATCGCATTTCGGTTTGGATTTGTCATTTTTGAGCTAGGCTGTTTTTTTTTGCCTAGTAGAAAATTTCAGACGTCTGAAACCAAATCCAGACGTCTGGTTGAAAAATCCAGACGTTTGGAAAGGGTTCTGGAAAAGGCAGTAACAAAATCCAGACGTTTGAAACAAAATCCAAACGTCTGAAATCAAATTCAGACGTCTGGTTGAAATTTTCAGACGTCTGAAATGGCCCAGGAATTAAAAATAGAACGGAGAAAACACTTAAACTTCCAGAACCTTGGGCCAGACATCTGGGAACACCTACCAGACGTCTAGAACTGCTGATTTTGCCTAATTTGCCTATTTTCGAGTAAATTTCCAAGGTTTATCGATTTTTTGTTGATCTGACTTATTATTATCAATTATTATCGACTTTGATGACCTTTTCTTTGGGATTTTTGGAATGTCCATTTTGATGGATTTGGTATCGATTTCTTTGGATTTTATTCACGTCTTCGAATGTGAATTTTGATGATTGATTGTTTCTACAATCGTTTTTGTGATTTGACACTTTAAAAATATAAAGGTTTTCTATACTAGTAGTAAATATTCAAACTCTTTTACAAAGATGATTTCAACTCTATTTTTAATACAAGCTCTTTTATAAAAATGTTTTCTAATCTATTAGTATATACAAACCTTTACCTCATCCGTATGAGAAAATATAATTAAACGGCTTAGCAAAACAAGTGGTATGAAAAGCTTGCGTTTACTTCGTCGGTTAATTTTTGGACTTGTTCAATTGAAACTCTTGTGACAATTTTCGAGTGGAAATCTACAATTTTATCGTAAATATTTGAGTTAAGCAAGTGGTTATGGGACATGAAGCTAAACTCTTATATTCACTAGCTTAGTGTAATCGACACTTCTTAATGATCGATGATGATCATTTCATGGTTTAGACTAGCGATGTGCGATGTCTCTTTGCCCGCGTAGGGGACTATACCCCATTTTATTGAGCTTCGTCTCATTTCTTTATAGGCTAACGACCTATGGTTTTGTTGAATTTAGCTCATCGAGCGTAACGCTGTACAACATCGATGTTCTGTATTATTTGTGTTGTGGTTCCTCGGGCGTTCGCTGTACTACGTCGTTGTTCTAGATTATTTATATTCAGGTTCATCGGGCGTTCGTTGTACTACGTCGTTGTGCTTGATTGTTTGAGTTTAGCTCATCGGGCGTAACGCTGTACTACGTCGATGTTCTAGATGAATTGAGTTTTCGGTTCTGTTTGTACCAAAAATGGGCACAACACTCTTCGGGAGTTGTTTGAAGAGATAAAATGAAGATTATAAGTGTAAAACAGAGATTATCTAACAAAAACTCCAACAAACAGGAATGTAAAATGCACAGACAAGCAGTTTAGAGTGGTTCGGCGTATAGCCTACGTCCACTATGAAGTTTTGATGATTTTATTGATTCTCTTTCAATGATTACAAGCGTTTACAGCAATGAACAGCGGATTATAGTTTAGAATTCGAAATTGACAGCATTCGAGAAACCTCATTTCGTATCGACGATATTTCGTATGGACACGAAGTGTAGCGCCTCGATGGATACGAAGTGTAGCGCCTCGATGGATACGAAGTGTAGCGCCTCGATGGATACGAAGTGTAGCGCCTCGATGGATACGAAGCAGAAGTTGGCTGAAGGATACGAAATGTTTCAATCGCTGATGTGTACGAGGTCCATCGATACGAGCTCGATGGATACGAAGGACATCGAGTCGAACCTGGGTACCTCGATGGATTCGAAGCTGATTGGTACTGACTGATATGCGATCGATGGATGCGAAATCATCCATAGCGATGGATACGAAATCTGGGCCGGGCTGACTGATACGAATTCCATCGAGTCGAATTTGATGGATTCGAAGCATGCTTAACTTCGATCGATACGAACTGATGCTTCCTGATGGATACGAAAAGATGCTCTCCCCTTTGCCTTGCATCCATCATAACTCGAGCATATGAACTCGGATCGATCTGAAACTTGGAGCGTTGGTTTGCTTGATTTTCCCGATCATGTCTCATCGATTGGGACTTGATCCGGACTCGGTCAAAATTCAACGATATCCATGACAAACGACATTTGGAATCCAACTCCTTGGTGTCCTGGCCTTGCCAAAAGGCGGGATAACAGGTTCCTTGGGCATTCGCTGTACTACGTCATGGCACCAGCTCTATGGTTAGCGACCATGGGCTAACAACCCGTTTATGATACACGTGTTGGTGAGCTTTAATGCTCCCTTTCTTGTGACAGGCCTCTTTCCCTTTTCGTGATCTTTCTGGATTGCTGTCGATGATTTCTAGAATTTGTGTGTTGTTAACTTCTGTGATTTCTGGATATTGATTTCTAGAATTTATGTTTCACCACCTTTTTCAGTTGGCATTGATATGTATGTCATTTATTGTGGCATGGTGAATTAAATAAAGAATATGACATTCTTTTTATGCTATGAGATTCGTGAGATATTCGTATGATTTTCCTTTGTTGATTTTCTAATGTATACTTGTCGAGGTATGACATTTTTGATTATCATACGTTTTTATTTTATCTCTTTCTAGATCTCATTTTATCTGATAATTATAGCTAGACTGATCCGTTTATTATTTTCTTCTTAAATAATACTTGGGTCAGACTGAAATTTTACAGGTGCTTCCTCTTGACTTCCTATCTGGAACCATCATCTGACTTTTGGCTAACTACCCTAGTTTAGTAGTTTTGTTGTATACATTTGAGATTAGACTCCTTGATGTATACATATTCTTTTGGCTAGCACTTGTATCTATTCTTTTGTGTTATTGTGGTTCTTATTTGTCCACTACTCTGATGTACACTTTCATGTGTTATATTCATATCTATTTCCGCCTTTGTGATATGAATTGTCTGTGACTGATTTGTGTTATGTTTATTTCTATAATTGTTTCCGAGGTCCATATAGCCACTGTGTAGTAGCTTCGAGTTTGTATCGGTATGTCAGATTTCCTCCAGAGATGAAAAGTTATATTTTTATCTGGCATATCGGTACTCGCACAAAGTAATTATGCAGATGGTCGCTCCACAACAGCCTTATTCTCCATGCTAGATGACGGCATTACCCCGTAGTGTCCTTGGCTAGCGTGCGTATAGAGGTGGGGCGTCACAGCTTGGCATCAAAGCCAAACTTCGGAACAATGTAGAATAATCTACCAAGGATCATTGTCCTAAGTCTTTCTTAGGAATCGTGCCATAGGATTTGATTCGAATCTTCGGACTGTTCTATCCTATTTTCTTTTTATGATTCCTTGTTTTATCAATCATGATTATTTGATATTCATTCTGAGAATAACTTTTTCTTCTTCTTTCTTTCTTAAAGAAGAGAAATGGTTAGATCTGGCCGTACCAACGTCGGTCAATCCAGTGCTACTACTCAGGAGGGAGTATTTATGTCTTCCCAGCAGCTTCTACATCTTGTTAAGAATGCTCAAGCTATCGGACCCATTCCAGAGCCTACTCATCCTAGATCCGGTTTTGCACGCTTGTGTAGAGATTATACCGATTTGGGTGGAAGGCCATTCCGGGGATCCGAGAGTGTTATTGAAATCCAAGCTTGGCTTAGATCATGCGACCGCATCTTTTCTCGCATGAATCTTGTTGATCTCCACCGAGTCCAAGTGGCTTCTAGCATGCTCCAAGAAAGAGCATTGGATTGGTATGAGCTTCTTATTTTTGAAATTGTTGAAGCGGATCTCACTTGGGAGCAATTCCGGGAAAGATTCGAATTGAAATTTGTGCCGGAGGCTGAAAAAGTAACTTTGGCCCGGCGTTTTATCGACCTTGTTCAAGGTGAATCTTCTGTGACGGACTACGTCGCATCTTTCGAATCTCTTTCTAAATACGGGGTTGAATAAATTAATACCCCATTGAAGAAAAATCAGAGATTTTTTTATGGCTTGAACAAGAATCTCAAGAAGCCATTACTTCTAAAATTGGAAGTTTCTTTCGATCAGCTTATTGATATCGCTCTTCGTCTTGAAGAGGCCGATAAAGAGTGTGATGTTGAAGTTGTGGGTGCTAAACAAAACTTCAACAACAACATGAAAAGGCCTATCAAATTTAAAGGCACCAATCCCACTCCCAATAAGAAAGAGAAGCAAGAAACTTCGGTAGCAAAGTCTCCAACCTCTAGTCGTGGACGATGCTACAATTGTGGTCTTACGGACTACTATGCAAATGAGTGCCCAAAACCGTTTTTTTGTCGTTATTGCAAAAGTTCGGGCCATCTTATATCTACATGTCCCATACTCCGAAGCCGGAGAGAGGGAGAGTTGAATGTCGTGCAAGTTCCTAGTGACACTTCTCTTGGTCAAGGTAATTCTCCTTTTATCCTTGACAATATTTGTTTTGTGATTATCTTATTCGAGTTCTTTTTTGATTTGTGTTCATCTCATTATTTTATATCAAAAGAACTTGATGATTCTTTCTCTTTTAATTTTTATGGGTTTGATGACTTCACTGAGAATTGCGAATCTGGTTGGTGGATCCGCAACACTCAATTTTCTTTTTATTGATGTCGAAATTATTTTATGTGATTTTTCTTTCCGAGCCGATTTTTACTTATGCTTCGGAATTAAATTTTGTAAGGATTGGCTTAATTATTATGGAGCCATATCCTTTGTCCCATGTGGACTATTAATTTTCGACATTTTCAATCTGTTAAGCAGATTTCTGTTTTTCCTTTGTGATTTTGATTCCAATTTGATGGCATCATTTTATTCTTTAAGCTCACATGATGAGGAAAGTGTTATTTCTCTCATTCATGAAGTTTGAGAATTTTCCAGTATTTTTGAGTTTGTCTTAGGATTATCACCTAAGCAAATCTTTTGAGTGGTGATAAGGTCTTTTTTCTAGCTCGACCTTGCCACCGATTTTCATTTGCTACGAGTTGTGGGAGTTAGCATTCCATTTACTGCATTCCACACTCGTTATGAAACTTATGAATGACTTATTATGTCATTCTGTTTGTCTAGCTTATTTCATCCATTTTATGAATCGAGTATTCTACGATCTCGATGACTCCATTCTTGTATATATTGATTTTGGATGAAAATATCAATTTAAAATTTTGCAAATCTTTTTCGTAAGATTTATTTATAAGTACAATTTGATTTTCGCTCTTAAAGAGCAAAGAATATTCTTAAAGGTTTTTAAGAAACATGTTTATCATATAGAAAATGATTTTGTGATTGTATTGCCCATTGAGTGCTTTAAGAATTCTGGTCGATGCGCTTGATCAACGTTATCGATAGGAGTTTCCTAAACGCTTGGATGAGACAGTCAGACACAATATAATGACTTGTAAAAATGTAAATTTTTCTAGAAAGATTATTACATAAAGATAAATGTAATTTTGAAAGTTTTAGCTTTTCGGGAAAGAAGATTATTTAAAAGAAATTCTTTCTTTTCGATACTCTTATTCTTGTGATTCCCGAAGGGTACCAAGACTTTATCTTTTGTACCAATGCTAATCGTATTGGTTTGGATGTCGTTCTCTTGCAAAAGGGAACGTGCTATCACTTGTGCTTCTAAATCATTAAGCCGATCGAGACTAGGTATGCTACTCATGATCTAGTGCTCGCGGCTATTGTTTTCGCTTTTAGAGTTTGGCATCATCATTTTTGGGGGAGAAATTTGTTCTCCACCTCGATCATAAATCTTTGAAATGATTATTTTCTCATAAGGAACTTCATGTTGACTCAAGTTCCTGGCAGCTTATGATCTTGATATTCTTTTTATTCCCAGGAGGGAAATCGTGTCGCCAATGCGCTTAGTCGTAAGCAACAAGTGGTTACTTCTTTGATGGTGTCTGAATGGAATTCTCTTTTTATCAAGTTCATCGGATGTTTTGATATACTTCGTTCTATTGAGCTTTATCTCATTTCTTTTTGTGACATCCCGGATTTTTGACAGTATTATATTTAATTGAATTAGTAAAATGCAGCTTATTATTTTAAAACAATATATAAATCTTAAATCTGAAACATAAGTATAAACAAAACATAGTTATAAACAAATATATATATATATCATAACTAGAAGTATGAAATGAATAGAGTATGAAAACAAAAAAATAAATAAGCAAGTAAATGTTGATAGTTTAACTTTAGGAAGAGATAAAGATAAGTATTTATATTAGTAACAAATAATATTTTAAATAAAATTTATTGTTATGTAAACTATAACATAAACATTTAAGACAATACTAAAATATAATAACATCATAAAGCACAAAGGATTCATGAAAGCAAACCAGTCAAGTAACAAAAAGAAAATAAAGACAAGTATATATATGTATAGGATGTCTACAAGGGTACACAATTTACGGTCAAAAGAAGATATGTTAGCTTCTAAAACAAGACAACTGTAATTAATGCAGCACACATTTTTCTTTCATTTCAGCCAACAATAAGAAAAAAATCTCTGGCAAAACCTAAAAATATATATTGTTAGTACCTTAGAATATCTAGTATCAATGTCAACAGCCTGTATACTTTTCTATATATCCCCTCCATTTCGATTTACAAACCTGAGACAAAGTCAGTAACAAATACTCAAAGTTCAGAAATTAATTAAGCAATCAAAGCCTGGATCATCTCAGCAAGTAAATTAAGTAATCTCTACAACAAAGCTTCCAGTTAAACAAGTTTTCAGAGATCGGTAGATATTCCAGTTTTCAAAGTTTAAAACTGCTTCAAATCTTATCTGCTCATCATTAACAGGTGAGTAAACAAATCATTTCATTTGAAGCTTAATCTGCCTTTATGTCTGATGCCTGTGAAAATACTTGAGGTTTATTTGTGAGTAATTTTGATTCTTCTTTTAAAGGTTTTTAATCTGAATAAATTCTTTGATGCCTATGAAAATCTACGAAGTGATATTATGAAAGATGATCTACTTAAATGTTCTGTAAAATAATATATATAATTATGGAAGCCTGTATATGTCTAGAAATGAGTATGTATGTATATATCATCTGTTGAACTATAGGCTTTAATCCACTAAATGAATTCAAATTGCTCTTCATAAAACTAAGGGTAGAATAAGATCAGGTTTGTAGAAATTAAGTTCCAGGATTTCCTGTTGTATGTGAGTAACATTAACCTTTTAAAATTTTAAAACTCGACTTGGTTGCATTTACATCTGGAAACAAGTATAGTTTTATATATTTTGAATGCTCTGTGAGTATACATAAGTTTGTAAACAGTTTTAATTTGATTTGTGTAAATTTATCTACTTGTTCTCTGTTTTTTTTTCTTTGTTTCAGAGTTGAATAGTTAATCAAAATTCAAATTTTTTTCATTCAACCATTGTTAGACTTAGAGCTTAAACAAAATTAGTTGTTTTAACATAATCAAAATTTATAAAAAAAAACTGTTGTAAGCTAGACATTGAGGTAATGTCTCTGTAAATTCAGTTTTACAGTATAAAGGAAATTATATGATAATTTCGAACGTTTTAAAATATTAATTCGATTATGTTACTTGAATCAATAGTCAAAGATAGGATTTTTAACACTTAAATGGTGAATTTTAGTGGTGTAATTTATGAGCAGTTCATAAATAAACGGGAAATACATTTCGATCAATTTCCGGTGGTCGGAGGCTCTATTGAGGTCGGGGTTTGGGCTGAAGCTAGGTGGGTGATTAGAGAAGTCGGAAAAAGGGGTGGTTCATTTTATTTGGTGGTGTGGATGGAAGACGAGGCGAAAGTAGGGTTTAGTAGGAGTTTTTGTGAAGTTTCGGTTTCAGGCTAATTGCGATGGCGAGGCAGCGAAGGGGAGGTGCGGAACAGGGGGATAAGCAGGAGAGGATGTTGGCGAGCGTCCTGTCGAAGTATGGGAAATGATGGAGATTCATAGGGGTAAAACGAGATGCTTGGGTGATCGTAGTTTCGACCTACCGGGGTCGAGCAGTTCGATTTTGAGCTAATGGGTTTGACAAGGCTTCGAGAGGGCCAGGTGGACAAGGGGATCATGGGTGAACTGTAGGAGTGGTCGGCAGCATGGGCAGGTCGGTCGGCGTCGTGTGCAGGTGCACAATCGACATGTGTACGCGTATGAAGTAAGAACAGAGGGGAAAGGTGAAAGAAGGTACTGGGAAGGATAAAAGAAAGGAAAGGGAAACGGGCCAGGAAAAGAAGTATGGGCCGAAGTAAAATAAATAAATAAATAAAGGAAAGGAAATAAGAAAGAAAAGATAAGGGTAAAAGTAAAGAAGGGAAACTGTTTAAGTGTTCAAAGTCAAGTTTTCTTCTAACCATTTCTTGACTTTAAATCCTTGTTTTTATAAAACGAGCTTTGCCTAATCTTTTTAACCCCTATGGGTAACCTTATCTAAGTAATAAGTTGAAAATTTAAATTAGTTAATGGTCAATATAAATAAAATGATTTAAAACTCAAATTAATTAAACTTAGGATAATTTTATAAGGGCTAATTATTGATTAATTTCTAGGATTTATTAAAAGTGAAATAAATAGTTTATGGTAAACTTTGACCTAAATAAACAGGGTTTGTAAAATATCTAAAGTATGATTTAAATTATAAATCATAAATGGTTAAGTACATCGAATTGTCTTGATTTCACTAATGAGTCCTTTCAGTTACCATGTGATATGAAGCATTCTAAACCGAACAGTCAAATAACAATGCTCGGCGTTTGTTCGAATAGACATTGTGATGGCATTTCTATGTGAATGTTGACATTCTGAAATTGAATTGTATTTGAATCAAATAACTTGGATTTAGATGACATTGGGGTCGAAGAGACCGGGGTCGGGTATCGGTTAATACCCGAACACCACTTCGATTCTGTATAGATTGGTATAGGCTGGTATCGAATGATTTAAGTGAATTGGACCATTAATCTAAGTTTTGGAACTTAGAAATTGATGTATGGAATAGTGATGTCTATAACCGATTGTGAATCTGTAAATTGATACGAGTTACCCCGGGTTTTATGTAAGATGTTTGTTTTGGTATTCCATGTTAGTTGGGTTTACTCACGCTGGGTTCCAGTCTGACCCGGGTGTTACTTTGATGTAATGCTCGGGTCAGACCGAGTATTACAGATTTTCAGGTAAGGACGTTCTGGAGCTCAGGAAGAGTACTGGATGGCTGGACGTATGGAGTGATTCCGCTGTGACTATTATTTTTGATTATCTGAGACATATTTGATTTATATATGACCATCGTTGTGTATTGGAATATAACTCTGATGTAAATAAATGTAAATTGACAGTTACAGTATTCTTTTGTAAACTGTTATTATTTGATATTATATTTTGTTCCGCTGCGAATGTGAGCATCTGTGTTATGTTTTCTGTTTCTTCTCTTCTATCTCTTCTTCTTTTCATAACTATCTGGAATTTTCGGGTTCGAAATTTCCGGGTCGTTACATTTGGTATCAGAGCGAAGGTTAAGCGAAAACCTTGGCTCTTGTGGGGGATACTCATAAGGATAGGGTCAATAGTACCCTAGAATAAGTTGAGTGTATACATATATATATGAGAGCGTACTTGTTATTTTCTTATATAAGGATTTTAAATGATTTTATGTAAGAATATATTTTGATATATATAAAGCAATATTTCTTACTAATAAATGTTAAAGTTATTGGTTGTTAAAAGTTATTGGAATTAAATAAAATATTGAGAATTAAGTGGTAATAGTAATTCAACCAAATTGAAATTGAATGAAGATAAATTTGAAATGGATCCAAACTGAAATTAAAATCCTGAATTTATAGAAATGTTTTCAGAATAAAGATAATGATAAATTGGTTTCCAAATATGATAATCTTGGTTATTATCATAAATGGTTGTTGTGTTTAATAATAAGATGTGTATTAATGAGCGAGCAAAATAAAATGTGCTAAGGATATAAATTTAGATGAGTATAACCTGTAAATTAGAACGGATTTAAATTGTGGAGTTTAAAACCTAAGTTTAGAAACACTGAATTGTTTCAAAGTGTTTAAAGAAAAGAATAAATAATGTTATTCAGGATATATTTGAATGTGATCTTATTTTAAAATAAGAAGCTGTTTGAAAACTTAAAAAAAAGGGGCTGTCTTAAATTAAAACCGAAGGTGGTTTAAAAATTTAAATGTATAGCCTGGTAGACTAAGAAATAAATATGTATATATGGATACAAAGATGGTTTGAAAATAAACTCTAAATGTTGAGTTTTAAATTTGGAAATGAGGTGTGATATCCAAGGTAATAAGTTTTTGAACTTATAAGATTTATTAATGTGAAGTTTAAAATTTGAGGTGGGAATTCAAATTTGAGTAAGTTTGGCGAGATTAAATTGAATTTAACTTAAGGGAAGTTAAATAAGTTTGGAATAAACAACCTGAATTGGAAATTTCAAGATGAAATTGAGGTTTAACTTAGGAAAGTTAAATGGGTTGATTTGGTAGGGAACTATATGTGGTCTCAGATAGGATTGAGATCTGGAATGGGTAGTGGATGATGAATGTTTTAAATAAATTGGATGATAGATTGGGTAATATCTATCCCAATATTGGAACTAAATGGAATTAAACTTTAATTTGAAATTACTTAAGTAATTTTGATTTTAAAGGTAAAAATTAAACTTGAGAAAATGGGATCACTTTGAACATTAAGATTTGAATGTTTAAAATGAACATGTAAACTAAAATGATTAAGGATTGGTTCCAAGATTGAATTTGGGTAATAAATTGAAATTCAATGATTTAATTGTTTAAAAAGGGGTTTGAATTATTATTTGAACTTTGAAATAAGTTAAGTGAAGATAATTTAAAATGGAATTTTGAGAATTGAACTCAGAAATTAAATTGTTTAAAAACATTGATTTGAAGATAAATGTTAATTGGATTAAGGGAATAAATCAACATTTGAAAATTTAACTCGAATTTATATAATTCGAGATGGTTTGAAATTGATATTTAAATTGAATTAGTTCAAACTGAATTTGATTTGAATTAATGAGAATTGTGTTTGAAGGTGGATAAGTATAAAATTCAAATGGAAAATTGGAATTGGATTAATTTGAAATAAAATTGAAGATTGAATGAGTTCAAATTCAAAATGGGAATTGGGATTAATTCATATAGAAATTGGAATGATTTGAAATTAGTCTAAACTAATTTGAATAATTTGGAATTGTAATTAAAGTAAATATGTTTAAAAATCAAATGGAATTTGATTTGAATTTGGAAAGGAATTGAGGCTAATTCAACTTGAATTGGGAAAAATCAAGTTTAAGGAAAATTTAAGTTATTCAAAATTGGAACCCAATTGGAAGTGGAAAATTTAAGTTGAATTGATTTGAAATGGAGGTTGGGAATTGAACAGTTTGACCCTGGACTATTTTCAAAATAAATTGTCTTATTATAAATCTATTTTTCCAAACTAATTACCATACAACTTTCCTTTTTAAAACCTAAAACTATCTTAAGCTTGTTTTACAATTACTTTTGGAACTATTTAACTATTTTACAACTGTTTTATAAACTAATTACTATTTTTCTACTACTTTATAATTGATTACTGTTTTTCAACTGTTTTATAAATAATTACTATTTTTCAACTATCTTACCATTACTTAACTATTTTACAGTTTTTTACAATTAATAATTATTTTTCAACTACTTATCTATTTTTGAATTTTTTTCAAACTATTTTCTAAATATAAAATGGTCGGAGTTCAAACTGTTATTGATTTAATACCCAACTGAGATAAGAATTGAAGTGATAATCCAAATGGGGATTAAGGCAAATGTGAATAAGTGAATAAGATCATAATGAGGATGAATAGAAAGGCAATTGATTTAACTGATAATCAATGAAGATAAATACGTAGGATGTACGTATATTATTCTATTCGCATAGTGATTTGATCCAGATTCCAGCACAGAATTTCGAGATAGTGTTATCGATCCGAGTTGGGATTTTTCGCTCGATTTTCGACGGCGAACCTGGATATGGATTTTTGATTGGTTCTGGATATTCTCTATCATAGGTGTGACTATGCAAGGAGAATGACGGTTTCTGATCAAGAAACCAGATCTGAGTCCGCACTAGGAAGTCGGGTGGACGATACTAGTTCGGAAGTGAAATTGTGTGATCGAGTGAGCGATCAGATTGATATTGCGTACGAATGATATGGGGACATCGTACGGGTTGAATGAAATTGGCATTGAAAATTTGTGGATAAAAACTGAAAAGATTTTTGAAATTGAAAGTATATTTTGAGAAATTGACAATGAATAAAGATGGAAATTGATTTTGAAGTTGTAGATAAAAGGTTATAAAATGATTTTTGAAATAGGAAATATATTTGTGAATATATGAGGAAGTAAAATAAAATAAATTTAAAATTTATATTTCTATGGTAGAAATTAACTTTATGGAAATAAAGTGAAAATTGAATATTTTTCTGAGTTAAAGTTTACTTTATAATAAAAGTAAGAAATTTGGCAAGTGACTTTATAAAGTAATCAAATTTGAATATTTGATTGGGAATAAACAAAGTTACGTATCTTTGTTATATATGATAAAACTCCCCTTATTGAATCCATTGCCAGAAGAAAAAGGATTTTGAAAGTTTTGAAGTATACAAAGGAAACTTATACAAGTATAAAGTGATTTAAAGATTTCCCAAGAAAATTATATATATGAATATATATATATATAAAAGATTTTATGGAAATGGTTTTGAGAAAAAGGTTTTGGGAACCTTTGGATTTGGAAAAGGCTTTTGATTTTTGGATAAAATCAATATTGGGATTTGGAAAAGCCTAATTTGAGAATTTTCGATTTTGGGAATCGATTTTGTGTAAAGGAGCTTATATGGAATTCATACTAGGTGTATGATTTGGAAAATACTATATGTGTATAGTATAAAGTGTTTTGAGATTGGCTTTGGGGAAAAAGGCGCTCCCTTAAAATGAACTTCTCAGGAGTGCCACAGGGTGGTACTGCCTTGAGCCTCAAAGGGGGAGGTTCTAAAGTTGATCCTGTGAGGAGTCCGGACAAAACTAGTTCCTGAGGATTATTGTGTAGCGAAAGTCGAGGGGCGGGTGCCCACAGAGGCATTTGGGTTATGCTGTGACGACAGTGTAACTCGATGTCGCTGCGATCTACTGCAGACCATAGCGTAAGTCGTGTGTGCCGCTGAGAGCCAACAGTCTGCGTTTGATTTTATATCGGTAGGCTGCGACACTATGGTAACTTAGCGAAAGTCGTGTGAGCCGCTGAGAGCCAACAGTCTGCGTTTGATTTTATATCGGTAGACTGCGACCTATGTAGGAGTGGAGAAGTTTCATTTTGACAGCGAAAATCGTGTGTGCCGCTGAGAGCCAACAGTTACATGGACTTTTGCTGCGACGGCAACGTAACCCTGGATGTAACTGCGATCTGTCGTGGGTTCTATGGTGTAATTAGTTACATGGACTTTTGCTGCGACGGCAACGTAACCCAGGATGTAACTGTGACCATGGATGGGTGTGATGATTTCCAGAGCATTCTCACCAAAGATATTTCCTCTATTTTCAAAAACTATTTTCTATATTTTCAATAAAATTAT
Organism: Allium fistulosum; assembly: GCA_030737815.1. Lineage (NCBI taxonomy): Eukaryota > Viridiplantae > Streptophyta > Magnoliopsida > Asparagales > Amaryllidaceae > Allium > Allium fistulosum. Next base: position 813,272,484 of record CM060904.1, read on the forward strand.
TTTTCAAGATATTTTCACTGGGTGTTGGAAACGAGTTTACCGAGTACTTATAGATTTTCAGTCCTACGCCTGATCAACATATGACCGAATCTTTATGAGAACAAGGATGGACTTGTTAAAACATCAAGCTATAAAAAAAAGTATTTTATAAAAACTGTTTAGGAATAATATTATATAGATTTTTAAAATGATTTTAAAAATGATCAAAGGATATTTGTCTGATTTTAAGCATTTTCATAAATGCTGGCTTCGTTCCTTTTCGAGGACGAAAAGTTTTAAGGGGGGTGGGATGTGACATCCCGGATTTTTGACAGTATTATATTTAATTGAATTAGTAAAATGCAGCTTATTATTTTAAAACAATATATAAATCTTAAATCTGAAACATAAGTATAAACAAAACATAGTTATAAACAAATATATATATATATATCATAACTAGAAGTATGAAATGAATAGAGTATGAAAACAAAAAAATAAATAAGCAAGTAAATGTTGATAGTTTAACTTTAGGAAGAGATAAGGATAAGTATTTATATTAGTAACAAATAATATTTTAAATAAAATTTATTGTTATGTAAACTATAACATAAACATTTAAGACAATACTAAAATATAATAACATCATAAAGCACAAAGGATTCATGAAAGCAAACCAGTCAAGTAACAAAAAGAAAATAAAGACAAGTATATATATGTATAGGATGTCTACAAGGGTACACAATTTACGGTCAAAAGAAGATATGTTAGCTTCTAAAACAAGACAACTGTAATTAATGCAGCACACATTTTTCTTTCATTTCAGCCAACAATAAGAAAAAAATCTCTGGCAAAACCTAAAAATATATATTGTTAGTACCTTAGAATATCTAGTATCAATGTCAACATCCTGTATACTTTTCTATATATCCCCTCCATTTCGATTTACAAACCTGAGACAAAGTCAGTAACAAATACTCAAAGTTCAGAAATTAATTAAGCAATTAAAGCCTGGATCATCTCAGCAAGTAAATTAAGTAATCTCTACAACAAAGCTTCCAGTTAAACAAGTTTTCAGAGATCGGTAGATATTCCAGTTTTCAAAGTTTAAAACTGCTTCAAATCTTATCTGCTCATCATTAACAGGTGAGTAAACAAATCATTTCATTTGAAGCTTAATCTGCCTTTATGTCTGATGCCTGTGAAAATACTTGAGGTTTATTTGTGAGTAATTTTGATTCTTCTTTTAAAGGTTTTTAATCTGAATAAATTCTTTGATGCCTGTGAAAATCTACGAAGTGATATTATGAAAGATGATCTACTTAAATGTTCTGTAAAATAATATATATAATTATGGAAGCCTGTATATGTCTAGAAATGAGTATGTATGTATATATCATCTGTTGAACTATAGGCTTTAATCCACTAAATGAATTCAAATTGCTCTTCATAAAACTAAGGGTAGAATAAGATCAGGTTTGTAGAAATTAAGTTCCAGGATTTCCTGTTGTATGTGAGTAACATTAACCTTTTAAAATTTTAAAACTCGACTTGGTTGCATTTACATCTGGAAACAAGTATAGTTTTATATATTTTGAATGCTCTGTGAGTATACATAAGTTTGTAAACAGTTTTAATTTGATCTGTGTAAATTTATCTACTTGTTCTCTGTTTTTTTTCTTTGTTTCAGAGTTGAATAGTTAATCAAAATTCAAAATTTTTTCATTCAACCATTGTTAGACTTAGAGCTTAAACAAAATTAGTTGTTTTAACATAATCAAAATTTATAAAAAAAAACTGTTGTAAGCTAGACATTGAGGTAATGTCTCTGTAAATTCAGTTTTACAGTATAAAGGAAATTATATGATAATTTCGAACGTTTTAAAATATTAATTCGATTATGTTACTTGAATCAATAGTCAAAGATAGGATTTTTAACACTTAAATGGTGAATTTTAGTGGTGTAATTTATGAGCAGTTCATAAATAAACGGGAAATACATTTCGATCAATTTCCGGTGGTCGGAGGCTCTATTGAGGTCGGGGTTTGGGCTGAAGCTAGGTGGGTGATTAGAGAAGTCGGAAAAAGGGGTGGTTCATTTTATTTGGTGGTGTGGATGGAAGACGAGGCGAAAGTAGGGTTTAGTAGGAGTTTTTGTGAAGTTTCGGTTTCAGGCTAATTGCGATGGCGAGGCAGCGAAGGGGAGGTGCGGAACAGGGGGATAAGCAGGAGAGGATGTTGGCGAGCGTCCTGTCGAAGTATGGGAAATGATGGAGATTCATAGGGGTAAAACGAGATGCTTGGGTGATCGTAGTTTCGACCTACCGGGGTCGAGCAGTTCGATTTTGAGCTAATGGGTTTGACAAGGCTTCGAGAGGGCCAGGTGGACAAGGGGATCATGGGTGAACTGTAGGAGTGGTCGGCAGCATGGGCAGGTCGGTCGGCGTCGTGTGCAGGTGCACAATCGACATGTGTACGCGTATGAAGTAAGAACAGAGGGGAAAGGTGAAAGAAGGTACTGGGAAGGATAAAAGAAAGGAAAGGGAAACGGGCCAGGAAAAGAAGTATGGGCCGAAGTAAAATAAATAAATAAATAAAGGAAAGGAAATAAGAAAGAAAAGATAAGGGTAAAAGTAAAGAAGGGAAACTGTTTAAGTGTTCAAAGTCAAGTTTTCTTCTAACCATTTCTTGACTTTAAATCCTTGTTTTTATAAAACGAGCTTTGCCTAATCTTTTTAACCCCTATGGGTAACCTTATCTAAGTAATAAGTTGAAAATTTAAATTAGTTAATGGTCAATATAAATAAAATGATTTAAAACTCAAATTAATTAAACTTAGGATAATTTTATAAGGGCTAATTATTGATTAATTTCTAGGATTTATTAAAAGTGAAATAAATAGTTTATGGTAAACTTTGACCTAAATAAACAGGGTTTGTAAAATATCTAAAGTATGATTTAAATTATAAATCATAAATGGTTAAGTACATCGAATTGTCTTGATTTCACTAATGAGTCCTTTCAGTTACCATGTGATATGAAGCATTCTAAACCGAACAGTCAAATAACAATGCTCGGCGTTTGTTCGAATAGACATTGTGATGGCATTTCTATGTGAATGTTGACATTCTGAAATTGAATTGTATTTGAATCAAATAACTTGGATTTAGATGACATTGGGGTCGAAGAGACCGGGGTCGGGTATCGGTTAATACCCGAACACCACTTCGATTCTGTATAGATTGGTATAGGCTGGTATCGAATGATTTAAGTGAATTGGACCATTAATCTAAGTTTTGGAACTTAGAAATTGATGTATGGAATAGTGATGTCTATAACCGATTGTGAATCTGTAAATTGATACGAGTTACCCCGGGTTTTATGTAAGATGTTTGTTTTGGTATTCCATGTTAGTTGGGTTTACTCACGCTGGGTTCCAGCCTGACCCGGGTGTTACTTTGATGTAATGCTCGGGTCAGACCGAGTATTACAGATTTTCAGGTAAGGACGTTCTGGAGCTCAGGAAGAGTACTGGATGGCTGGACGTATGGAGTGATTCCGCTGTGACTATTATTTTTGATTATCTGAGACATATTTGATTTATATATGACCATCGTTGTGTATTGGAATATAACTCTGATGTAAATAAATGTAAATTGACAGTTACAGTATTCTTTTGTAAACTGTTATTATTTGATATTATATTTTGTTCCGCTGCGAATGTGAGCATCTGTGTTATGTTTTCTGTTTCTTCTCTTCTATCTCTTCTTCTTTTCATAACTATCTGGAATTTTCGGGTTCGAAATTTCCGGGTCGTTACACTTTTATGGACTAGCGTCTGATGTTCTTTTATGGTGTTCGGTTCATTGGACGTACCGTTCTTGTACTACGTTGGTGTTCCGAATTATTTGAGTTTCTGTTCACTGGACGTACCATTATTGTACTACGTCGATGTTCGGAGTTATTCGTGTTTCATGTTTCTCGGGCGTACCATTTTTGTACTATGCCATTACACCGGCTCAATTTTCTGCTATTCTTGACGTTTTCCATGTCTTTTAACTATGGAAATGATTTTAGGTTTCCGATTTTTTTTTGAGCCTGGTGTTATAGTAAGGATTGAAGTTTCACCAGATTTGACTTTTGAGCAACATTCTATTCGCATCATTTCTTCGGGGGTTGAGTGCCTTCGAAATAAAGATGTTCTTTTTGTGAAAGTCCGATGGTTCTCAAAACCTAAGGATTTCTCTTGGGAATCCAGAGGATTCATCGAGCGAACACGTTCGGGCTAACTATTTCATGCTCTTTATGGTGAACTTCTTATTTCAAACTTTCTTTTGTGATAATACACTTTTGTGGTTGTTACTTTTTAGTTATTTCTTAAGATTGCGAGGACGCAATTTCTTTAAGGAGGGGAGTCTGTAACAACCCGCATATTTATCGGTTTTAAATTTAAATATTTTAATTTAAATATTTCATCGTTCGTCGGATTTTAGTCCGAAAAGCTACTTTTTGCAAACAGTCGAATTAGGACTCGAGACCACTTCCATTGAGTTCAAAATGCCGTTTGCGACCTTTTTGAGTATAAGCTTCGATATGTTTGGAGTTAGTAGAATTTTGCTACTTTTTCACTTTGGACTTTGGGTTTGGTTCAGCCCTATTGCCCAATTCTGGTTTCATTAACTCAAGCTCCACTCCCTCTCCTCTTCATTACTTCACTTTCATTTCCTAACACTTAAGCTTCATCAAAAATGGAGAGTGGAATGGGAAATTTAAACACCAAGCCCTAGTTCATTTGCAAATCCTTTTTCTAGCTCAAAATTCAAAGAGAAGCTCTTGGTAAGCATCCTCTTCATCTTCTCCAACTCATTCTCCTTTCAATTTCAGAAATTCCCTAAACCTAATTTAGGAAATGTTTCTCTTTTAAGCTTAGATTCAAGCTTGTTGAGTTGGAATTGAAGAGTAATTGTCCTTGCCTTGCTCTATAGCTCCCTCTTCATTGTTTTTGTGTAAAAGGTGATATTTTTTTCTCACATCTATGTCTATACGCTATCATTGTTGTTAGGTACGAATTCCTAACACTTATTTATATTCATTTGATTTTGATTTTAGATTGAATTGATGAATATTCCAATTTTTGGTGTTTTGAAGTTAAAATCTTTAAAATTCCTTTTATGGATGTTTGAACATGTTTTTGGTAATGCATCGAAGTGCCTACAAGGATGGGTTGCCGATTGGCGTAAACCCTTAGTGCTCGTCGCTCGTTCGACCGCATTTCGGTTTGGATTTGTCGTTTTTGAGCTATGCTGTTTTTTTTGCCTAGTAGAAAATTTCAGACGTCTGAAATAAATTTCAGACGTCTGAAACCAAATCCAGACATCTGGTTGAAAAATCCAGACGTTTGGAAAGGGGTCTGGAAAAGGCAGTAACAAAATCCAGACGTCTGAAACAAAATCCAGACGTCTGAAATCAAATTCAGACGTCTGGTTGAAATTTTCAGACGTCTGAAATGGCCCGGGAATTAAAAATAGAAGGGAGAAAACACTTAAACTTCCAGAACCTTGGGTCAGACGTCTGGGAACACCTACCAGACGTCTGGAACTGCTGATTTTGCCTAATTTGCCTATTTTTGAGTAAATTTCCAAGGTTTATCGATTTTTTGTTGATTTGACTTATTGTTATCAATTATTATCGACTTTGATGACCTTTTCTTCGGGATTTTTGGAACGCCCATTTTGATGGATTTGGTATCGATTTCTTTGGATTTTATTCACGTCTTCGAATGTGAATTTTGATGATTGATTGTTTCTACAATCGTTTTTGTGATTTGTCACTTTAAAAATATAAAGGTTTTCTATACTAGTAGCAAATATTCAAACTCTTTTACAAAGATGATTTCAACTCTATTTTTAATACAAGCTCTTTTATTAAACTGTTTTCTAATCTATTAGTATATACAAACCTTTACCTCATCCGTATGAGAAAATATAATTAAACGGCTTAGCAAAACAAGTGGTATGAAACGCTTGCGTTTACTTCGTCAGTTAATTTTTGGACTTGTTCGATTGAAACTCTTATGACAATTTTCGAGTGGAAATCTACAATTTGTTCGCAAATATTTGAGTTAAGCAAGTGGTTATGGGACATGAAGCTAAACTCTTATATTCACTATCTTAGTGTAATCGAAACTTCTTAATGATCGATGATGATCATTTCATGGTTTAGACTAGCGATGTGCGATGTCTCTTTGCCCGCGTAGGGGACTATACCCCGTTTTATTGAGCTTCGTCTCATTTCTTTATAGGCTAACGACCTATGGTTTTGTTGAATTTAGCTCATCGGGCGTAACGCTGTACTACGTCGATGTTCTATATTATTTGTGTTGTGGTTCCTCGGGCGTTCGCTGTACTACGTCGTTGTTCCAGATTATTTATGTTCTGGTTCATCGGGCATTCGTTGTACTACGTCGTTGTGCTTGATTGTTTGAGTTTAGCTCATCGGGCGTAACGCTTTACTACGTCGATGTTCTAGATTAATTGAGTTTTTGGTTCCTCGGGCATTCGCTGTACTACGTCGTAGCACCAGCTCTATGGTTAGCGACCATGGGCTAACAACCCGTTTATGATACACGTGTTGGTGAGCTTTAATGCTCCCGTTCTTGTGACAGGCCTCTTTCCCTTTTGTGATCTTTCTGGATTTCTGTCGATGATTTCTAGAATTTGTGTGTCGTTAACTAATGTGATTTCTGGATATTGATTTCTAGAATTTATGTTTCACCACCTTTTTCAGTTGGCATTGATATGTATGTCATTTTTTGTGGCATGGTGAATTAAATAAAGAATATGACATTCTTTTTATGCTATGAGATTCATGAGATATTCGTATGATTTTCCTTTGTTGATTTTCTAATGTATACTTGTCGAGGTATGACATTTTTGGTTATCATACATTTTTATTTTATCTCTTTCTAGATCTCATTTTATCTGATAATTATAGCTAGACTGATTCGTTTATTATTTTCTTCTTAAATAATACTCGGGTCAGACTGAGATTTTACAGGTGCTTCCTCTTGACTTCCTATCTGGAACCATCATCTGACTTTTGGCTAACTACACTAGTTTAGTAGTTTTGTTGTATACATTTGAGATTAGACTCCTTGATGTATACATATTCTTTTGGCTAGCACTTGTATCTATTCTTTTGTGTTATTGTGGTTCTTATTTAACCACTACTCTGATGTACACTTTTATGTGTTATATTCATATATATTTCCGCCTTTGTGATAAGAATTGTCTGTGACTGATTTGTGTTATGTTTATTTCTATAATTGTTTCCGAGGTCCATATAGCCACTGTGTAGTAGATTTGAGTTTGTATCGGTATGTCGGATTTCCTCCAGAGATGAAAAGTTATATTTTTATCTGGCATATCGGTACTCGCACAAAGTAATTATGCAGATGGTCGCTCCTCAACAGCCTTATTCTCCGTGCTAGTTGACGGCATTACCCCGTAGTGTCCTTGGCTATCATGGGTATAGAGGTGGGGCATCACAAACTCCCACGAGCCTCTCTGGTAGCTTTATCTGATACCCCTTCTTCCCTACCCTTTCCACAACGGGGAACGGTCCTACAAATCTAGGAGCAAGTTTCCCACTTGATCCAAACCTTACTACCTTTCTTAGCGGAGACACCTTAATGAAAACCAAAAATATCCTATCTCAAACTCAATATCCCTTCTCCGCTTATCTGCATAGGATTTATATCTACCTTGGGACGTCTTCATTCTTCTTCTAATCAAATCAATCTTTTTCGAAGTCTCTCTAACTATGTTGGGACCTAGTATCAATCTCTCTGTAGACTCCAATCAATACGAAGGCGACTTGCAAGGTCTTCCATAAAGAGCTTCAAAAGGTGCCATCCCAATGCTAGCCTGAAAACTATTATATGCGAACTCCACTAAAGGAAGATGCTCCTCCCAAGTTCCTTCAAAATCAAGAATTCACATCCTCAACAAATCCTCAAGAACTCTATTAACTCTCTCCGTTTGGCCATCTATTTGGGGGGTGAAAGGCCATGCTCAATCTAAATTATGTACCTAAAGCATCTTGGAAGCTCCTCCAAAACTCACTAGTAAAGATAGGGTTTTTGCCGCTTACTATGCTAGAGGGAACTCCATGAAGTCGGACTATCTCATGAACATATAAGGATGCCAAATAAGGTGCTATCCTCTTACTCTTACCAGAATGAAGTGGGTGATATTAGTCAAACGATCTACCATCACCCAAATACTAGTATTCCCCTTCATAGATCGGGGTAAACCATCTATGAAGTCCGTCGAAACACTATCCCACTTCCATTCGGGTACATCTAATGGTTGAAGCAATCCGCTAGGCCTTTGCTACTCCACCTTAACCCTTTGGCATACAAGACACTTAGCTACAAACTCTGCTACATCCTTCTTCATGCCACTCTAATAAAATATTCTCTTCATGTCCCTATACATCTTATCACCACCCTGATGAATAGTCATTTGAGAATGGTGTGCTTCTTCTAGGACTGCTCTCCTCAAATCACTAGTGTGAGGGACACAATGTCTTCCATCTCTCCTTAGCCACCCTTTACTATCAATGGAATAGCGTTGGAGATGTCTAGAGACCTCTCCTCTGCTAATCCTATCCAAAATATCCATGAGGTTAGGCTTAGCCTCAAATGCTGAAATCTCAATAAAATATCATATAAACTTCTTATAATAACCCGCTAAACCTAGGAAGCTTCTAACTTCGGTAGCATTCTTAAGGGCCTTCCAATTCTATACTGCTACTATCTTAGCGGGATCCACAGCTAAACCCTCTCTTGAGACTACATGCCCCGAGAAATGCACCTCCTTACGCCAAAAGTGACACTTCGAGAACTTTGATTTCAACTGACGAAGTGTACGAAGAACCTCCTCAAGATGAATAGCATGCTCTTCCATACTCTGAGAAAACACTAGAATGTCATCCACAAACACTACAATGAAATTATTTAGGACATCTCGAAAAACATGGCTCATCAAATCTACAAAATAGGATGGGGCATTGGTCAGCCCAAACGACATAATCAACCACTCAAAGAATCTATTGGGTGTCCTAAATGTTTTCTTATCGATGCTATCGTTAGCAACCTAAGCTGATGAAATCCAGTAGCTAAATCAAGCTGAGAAAATACTAAAGAGCCAACTAACTAATCGAAAAGATCGTCTATCCTAGGAAGTGGGTAATGGTTCTTCTTCGTGAGCTTATTCAACTTTCTATAGTCTATGCAAAGTCGAAGGGAACGATCCGCCTTTGTAGCAAAGATGACTGGTGCTCCCCACTCAAATATGCTCCGTCTGATAAAGCCTTTCTCCAATAGCTCACCAATCTGCTTACTTAACTCCTTCCTCTCCCTAGGAGCCATATGTCTTACGGGTAATGCCACTGGTTTAGCATTGTCATTAACATAGATCCTAAAGTCGATCTCTCTCTTAGGGGGTAGTCCCCTAACCTCCTCAAAAACGTCTGGGAAATCTCTAACGACTGAAACAGAACGTAACTCTCCTAGTGATGAATCAAGGGAATAAAGGAAGCTCAACATGACTGACCCCTGTGATTCGAAAGAAAGCTCGAGAGTCCTTCTGCTACATGTCTCTAGTCTAGCAATTCTCCTCTCACAGTCTAATATCGCTCCATAAGTGGATAACTAGTCCATCCCCAAAATCATCCTATATCCCGAAAATCTCGGTACATAGGCGTTAAACTCAAATTCTATGCCTAGTATAAAAATTTTCAAACCCCTACAAATCACGGATAATTGTGTCGATCCTCCTATGGGTTTGAAACAACTATAGGGTCTACTACAAGAGAAATATCTAAGTGCAAACAATCAACCAAGGTGCTAGAAATGAAAGATTGCGATGCTCCAGAGTCAAAAAGAGTTCGAATAGGAAAATCCAAAATAGAGATCAAACCTTCTACAGAGACCTTCCTACCCCGATCTGGTCCATTACTAGAAGGTGCTGCATCCAAAGCATGTACTTGCGCTGTAGGTGCGCCTGCTCTCTGCCCGTCTTCTGAGGACAAGCTCTACTAAGGTGTCAGGGCTGCCCATAGTTGTAACACCTCCCCTTCATCGTGTCCTTCTTATAGTCCTTTGTGAAATGCCCAACCAATCCACAATTTTCACATTTTTCGCCCTTCTTGATCTGTCCCTTTTGAAGTCCTCCTCCTTTCTGCTTATCCTTATCCTTCTTATTCTTCCATCACTACTTCTTAGAGTTTTCTGATTTAGGAACCTCCTTAACCTCTTCTTTCTTAGCAACATCTAACATCAGAGCCATCTCCATAAGTGACTCATATGTCGCTCATATAGGTACATGTGTCAATGCCAACCCTTGGAGGGGCTGGTTCAAACCCTTAGCAAACTTGGTGGCCTTCTTATGCGGTGTATTAACAAGCTCCATCCCGAACCATGATAACTCATTAAACTGATTTATAAACTCCTTCAACGAAAGACTCCCTTGCTTCAAACTAATGAACTTCTTCCTTCAGCTGCCAAGATGCAAGCTGAACTCTCTATCGGTCTTCCAATCCTAACAGCCCAAATATCCGCTTTGTATTCCTCAACCAAGTTCGTGCCTCTACGAAATCCTCTTTTCCAGAAAACATTCTGCCTCCTTGATTAGCGAAGTCCTTGCATAGCTTAGAAAAATTGGCTGCTGCAGTTGGATTAACGGGATCTCCACTCGCCGGTGCTTCATTGGGCACTTGCCCTTGCACCTCTGGTGCCGTAGCTTGGTGGTATCTACGAAACCAGGCAGTGGCTCGGACACCCTCTGGAAGATTTGGGGTGTCCGCCATATTATGCAAAGAAAAGAAAATTTAGGCTCGAAAGAATCGAAAGAAGGTTGAACTGGACTTTGAGGGGATTTTTATAAAAGCTCTTTTATTCTTAAAAACTATATCTATAATAAGAGTTTTTTTCTGAAAAATAATTTAAAAGATAAGTTACATTTGAAAAATACTTTACTTTTAAAACAATTTTTTAGGAATCCTGTAACCTTAGGCTCTAATACTAAGTGAAACACCCCACACCCCTTAGTATACCAAAAAAGGGCACACAAAAGGATACGGTGCGTTATAGATATAGTTAAAGCATCACAGAGACTAAGATTCACAAGACAAATAAGTAAAAACAACGGAAACATTTAAATAATAATTTGACATCAAAATGTAACTTTATTTCAAAATAAGTTATATAAACATCACATGTCTCAAAAACTCAAAATATCTCATGTCTCATGAAAATACATCTCGGTCTCACATAATTAGAGTACAAAAGTAATAATAATAGTAATCATAATAATAGTAATCCCTCTCAAAAGTGCCAAATTCGTCATAAGCCAAATGAAAAAGATGAAAAGCAGAAGAATACATCTAAATTGAGAAATCCTCAGTAATGAATCTCCAAGCAACCTGAATCAACTCAACTCTGATGGCCTATGGGGGGGAAAGGGGGAAATAGGGGAATGGGTCAGACTATAAGTCTGGTGAGTGAAAGTAATTACTAGCATTTCTAAGCAAGATAAAGATAATAGACTAAGCAATAATTCTAGTTTGAAGGGAAAATATAGAAAAGATAAAACTCGGTTAAAATACTGTTTCTGATTCTGTTTGACTGTTTGCTTTGATTGTTTGATTGAATTGATTATTTGCACTTTTCTTAAACTGCTGTGATTAGGCAGAAACCCTAAACCTATCTCAACTGTTATCTTGATTAGGCTAAAATCCTAATTCTACCCTTTGATCGGCCTTCTATCTCTGTTGTGCCACTGTGGCTAATCCAATCCTGTTGGTCCCACAGCAAAAGACACATGTTTATCGCTTGGAACGCAGTAGCGAATTATTTACCCAAATCAATGCCACACGCTCGATGATTGTCGTTACACGCTAACTGTCGCCCCTTCTTGTGACCTCTTATTTACCCTAATCAGCATAAGTGTGCCCAGCCTCACCTAATCTGTTGTGAGACCATCAGTCCTAGTCTGAAAGTGATGTTGTCCAGCCTCACCTAAGTGTTGTGAGACCATCAGTTCCTAACTGAATGGGATGCTGCCTAGCCTCACCTAAGTGCTGTTAGACCATTAGTCCTAGTCTGAAAGGGAAAGCTGCCGGTACTGGTCCTAACAAACAAATTTTAGTTTGTGCCTCTTGCCCAAATCCCCAAATTTTAGTTTCTATCTATTGGCCCCTTATCTACCCTGATTAGCATAAGCGTGTCCCAACCTCACCTAACTATTGTGAGACCATCAGTTCCTGACTGAAAAAGCTGTTGGTACAGGCCCTACTTCTATGTTTGCTTATTAACTTAGTGTAAGTTTTAAAATAAGCGTCTTCTGTTATTTCTGCTATATTTGCTTATTAACTTAATCTAAGTTTTAAAATAAGCCTCTTCTGTTATTTTTGCTATATTTGCTTATTAACAAGTTCTAAGTTTTGAAATAAGCCTCTTCTGTTATTTCTGCTATATTTGCTTATTAACAAGATCTAAGTTTTAAAATAAGCCACTTTTGTTATTTCTGCTATATTTGCTTATTAACCAGATCTAAGTTTTAAAATAAGCCTCTTCTGTTATTTTTGCTATATTTTCTTATTAACAAGATCTAAGTTTTAAAATAAGCCTCTTTTGTTTTTTTCTTTTTAGTTATAATCACTTGTTATAATTATGCTTGCAAATATCTTAAATTTTCCTATTTTAGTCTATCTCCATTTTATTACAGTTCTACTTATTTTACATCTGATTTCTATAAATTTAGTGTTTTTCTATTTTAATCCATATTTGCGAATTATTCTCTTTTTAATATTTTATTCACGTCAAAAAGGAATAAAAAGAAACTAACATTTACATACTAAATTCCAACTTAAATCAGATGTAAATAAATGTAAATAATTGTAAATAACGGTAAATAACTATAAATAAATGAATAAAATAGCTGAATAAAAATAGAATGAAAAGAACTTCTGAAATTAACTTAAAAATAGACTGTAAATAAGCTTATATAAAAATAGTCTCAAAATTGTAGGAAAACTACAACTATTGAGAACCCTACTATTTTAAATTACTTAAAAATCTAAAATAATTACAAAACACTCTCCCGTAGTCCTTAGCTCTAGTCCTTGATCTTCCTTGATCCACTCCTAGAGCGTAGAATATTTTTATCAAAAAGATTTCCTCCTTAGAAAAAATTTCTTTTTAGGGTCCAGCCTCTGGCAATGAACCCAAATAAGAGAAAATCTGAATGAGAAAAATAGCTAGGCCTAGGGTTCTATTTATAGTGTAGCATAGGGATCTCAGACCATTGGATTTGAAGATTAAATCTGATGCAACCATGTCATAGGCTTGCTAGGAACCATTGGATGGAAGCACGAACACACAGGATTGCTTAGAAATCAAAATATGACGTGTTTGCTTGAATCTGGACATTTCTACGTCATTTAAAAGAGGCTGGTCGACCTATGTATGATGGGGTGTCGACCTATAGGTCGACCTAATCTATACATGGGTTGACCTAGGCCTTAGTTTATTTTATTTATTTCTTTCTTTCTTTTTGTTGATTTCTTATTTCTTTCGTATCTTCTTCATATTAGCTCGGATTTTGACAAATTACATATGGAAATTGACCAGAAAAGTACCACGGACACAATGGTGCAACTCTCGGGGCTTAGTTTTGACAATTTCATAATCTTATTTAATTATTTAATTAAATCGTTAATTAATTATTATAGCTTAAATTTTGGGTTGTTGTAGAGTTTCTACAATCCTATAGCTTTGATATTTCCTATATGCCTATTAAGAGCAATAAAGCCACTGATGTTATGAGTATAAGACATGCTAGCTTAGGAGCGATGTTTCTAAAGTGGAAGTAAATTGAATTTATTATTGGTTATGACTTCAGACCCCGATGTCAGCTAGAGTCGAAGATGTTGGCTAGTTTGACTATCATGCCTACTTTGATTGAGCAGATTGGTACTGGTCAAAGGCATGATGCTAGGATAGTGAATATCATTGCTAAGTTGGAGGAAAGAGTAGGATCTGAAGATATGAGGCTGTATGGACTCAACCAAGAAGGTTGGTTCCGTACGATTGAGAGATTAATTTTACTCGATGTGGATGGGTTAAGAGACAAGGTCCTATGAGAAATGCCATCATTCGAGATTGACCATACATCCAAATGGCAACAAAATGTGTCTTGATATGAGGCAAACATTTTATTTTGAGGGGATGAAGAAGGATATTAGGACATTCATCATAAAATGTAAAAACTATTAGTTAGTCAAAGCTAAGCATAAGAAGCCAAGTGGTTTGCTGCAACCCCTTGAGAGTCCTGAATGGAAGTGGTAACAAATATTGATGGATTTCATCGATGGATTGCTAAGGACTAGAGGAGAGTTCGATAGCATCTGGGTCATAGTTGATGGACTGATGAAGAGTGCTAGATTTGTAGCTATAAATTTAAAGAGAACGATGCCCAAGTTTGCCGAGTTGTATATGAATTGGATAGTGTGGTTCCATGGTGTACCAAAGAGCATTGTGTGTGATCGAGACCCTTTATTCACTAAAGAGTTTTCGAAGGGCTTACAAGAGTCATTGGGGATGGAGCTACATCTGAGTACATCTTACCAACCACGGGCTGATGGGCAATCCAAGAGAGTGAATCCTATCTTCAAGGATCTCTTACAAGTTTGCATCCTCGACTTTGGTAGAGTTTGCATACAATGATAATTATTATTCTAGCATCGGTATGCCACTAACCGAAGCATTGTATGGCTGACCATGCAATGCTCCTGTGTATTGGTGGGGAGCAGATGAGAAATTGATGTTGGGACTAGATATTAGATAGATGTCGGAGAAAATTGAAATCAATCGACAATGAACGAAAAGTGCTCAAGGTCACAAAGGGACATTGAAATCAATAATAGAGATTTGAAATTTTCTTTTAATGATATTGTGTTTGTTAAGGTTTCCCTTTTGAAGAATGTGATTTGATTCGGCACAAAAGGGAAGTTGGCATCGTGGTTCATAGGTTCTTTTTTGATACTCGATAGGATTAGGAAATTTGCATATCCTAGGTGTGATAGTGGAATCGAATAATTAACTTGATGAAGTCGAGGTTGAACCAGAGACTTCAAAACCTCGTAAGCCTATTCATATCGTCAGATGTGACATGAAGTAGCTTAGGAGGAAGACGATGAAGTAAAGTTCAATGGAGCAAGAGTGAAGGCGTGCATAGGGGAGCAACAAAAGTATGAGGACCACTTACTGGAAGCTTATTACTCGGTAAGATTTCCATTTTATCATTAGCTTTTGCATTTGATATCATTTTGTTTTTCTATAAAAGGTAGTTTAATACCTTGCATGTTAGGATGGGCATAGATTAGATTTGATTACTTGATTATGCATATTTGATGTTGGATATGATTGCTTATGGTTGTTAGGCATGCAAGGTAAACATTGTTTAACTTGAATTTATGACTAAGGATTTCGGTGGCAAAATTCCTAAAAAGTGGGAGATTGTAACGACCCACATTTTTATATATCAAAGGAATGTACAATATTAGTTTTTAATTCATATTGAGTCGTATGACATTATAACTTTAGGAAATATTGAGCAATGACATTTCCGACTCATAGAAATTTTATTGGACGATCCTGACACTGACAACTTATAAGGCCTATAACTTTTCATAAGAGCCGATTTAGGGGTCGAAACCACTTCTATTGGAATGATATGATGGTTTTCCTTTCCATGAATGGTCATAATGATTTTTTGGACTTACATTTAGGAGATATATCTATTTAAAGTTTAGACACTTTTTAGCTAGATTAATAGGTAAGTAATTAGGCTCAAATTAGGCCAACTAAGTCATTTTGCGATTTATGCCTAGGTGGAAGATAGGACAGTTCCTAGTCATTTTCTACCACTTCCCAGAAACTGAACCAAACCTCCATTTAACATTCCTCAACCAAAAGCACCTTTTTACATATTTTAATTATCCTAAACACATCACTAAGGGGTAATTATCAAAGAAGATTAGATATCTACTATTTGTACCACCTTGGGATTGGTGCATCCATAGGTCTACCCTAGATTTGCTTTGGGGTTTGTGTATTTTGGTACTAGATGGGTGACTTTGCATCTTTCAATTTCCATGCATGTTAATATAGTAAAATAATGATTTTTAATGTTAAAACATTTTTTAACCTAGATCTAACTTTAATAATATCTTTACACCAGTTTAAAATGATAAAGACGTATTTTAGTTCGCTTCCACTATTTTGTAAATCAAGTTGTCATTTCATGTATAGTTAGATCTAGGAAAATATATGTGTCTGAATAATATTTGGGTTGTTGTATATGATGTTTGGATGCTATATGATATTTGTATGTGATTGTTTGACGTGTTTTTAAATTGTTATAGCATTATTAGAGAGAGGTCATCATTTTATGCAAATTGATGTCAATATTTTTAAAACATGATGCGACTAAAGTATGTTGCTCTTGAAAGTCTAAAGAAGCTATGAAATAGGTCGCATGAGATTTAAATGTAGTAATGTAAAATCATGTTAATGGTGCGTGTAGAATCATGACGGTGATAGATGAAAGATCAAGTCAGGTTTGTTGTCCTTCGAGAAAATAGCGCAGGGACTTTTGGCATATCGGGGCTTGACTCCGGGCAAAGCATAATGAGAAGATTTAGGGAAATTGAGAAGGGACAAATTGGCTAAGTAATCATGTCAGCACCGACATGTTTTTGAAGCTTGGGATTTGACTTCATGCAATGCATAGTGTAACTCATGGGAAAGAATAAATTTGCTTTGGGGAAAGCAAGAGGTGACGAGATGACTAGTGTTAGGCTCTCTACTTCGAAGCAAAGGCACAAAGACTTTAGAATTTTTGGGTGGAGCTAAGATGAACTTAGTTAATTTTTATTCTAAGTAATCATGTTAGCACCAACATGATTGAAGTTGGGGGTGGCATTCGTTTGTTTGTTTGATGCTCGACTTTGATGTTGTAATGCGATGAAGGATGACTTCAGAACCTTGATGAGATGAATCTATGACTTTATAGGGATGTCTAGAGTTCTTTTGATGATGGTGACTTGATGATGGGAATTGAGATGATGATCCAAAGGGCACATTGAATAATGAGGACCCTGAGTAGAATTATAACTATGTTCTACTATAGATATGAATGAAATGAAACATTAACTGTGTTCTATTATGAGGGCATGTGCAAAGGGATCATAGATACTTGGAGGTTTCCAGTATGGTCGTGTAGATGGGGTACGTGGGGACCCTCATCCAGATTTTTGACTATGGATTACTTTTCCCTAAACCCTACTATTGCAGGTCTATTTCCTGGCCTTATGAAGTGGCATGGATTCAGCATTGTGACACCAAGATTTGATTGAGTCTTTAGCTTATGATGGTGTCATATAAGTTATCGTATATCCTAAGCACTCAAGTAATCTGAGGATTGTTTCACTGATGTTGTGGTGCTATGTTGCTATGTCTATTATGTTTGTTTTATCACCCTAGGGTTGTCACATGACGTGGTTGTTATGATTTGGATACCCAAATACCCAACGTCATACTTATACTATGGTATATAGGGATGGCAATGGGGCGGGTTTTATGTAACAACCCTGAATTTTTGACATTGGAAATCAGGATATTTAATTGATTTTAAATATTTGAAAGTTAGTTTAATTTGAAATTCAAATATCAGAATGAATTTGGCAATTTAATTTTTGAATTTAATTTATTGAAGTTGGGTAAAAATTTGAATCTTCAGTTTTAAGCTGATTAAAAATATTTTCAAGGCTTAGAAAATCAATATTGGTAATACTGAAGATAATAAAAGCTTCAGAATTGAATTTGAAGTGATTTGTTCAGTTTTGGAATTTTATCATTTAAATTGAATTTTAAAATAGCTTTCCGAGGCACAGTCTCGGAATTCGATGAAACTAGTTCCATTAGATCCGTAATATTGTATTATTATTGGATTTCAATTTTCGTAATGTTTGGAGTGATCGTTTGGCCGTACGATAAGCAAACGCGCTGAAATTAAATCGAAAATTTAATATTATAACTGGTCCAAAAAGCTATCTTCTTCATACGATCAAATTTGGACTCGAAACCTTTTCCATTATGTTTGGAATAGGCGTATAACATTACAAACGCTTGGCGGCATGCCTCGATAGGAGGTCAAGATTTTGATTTGCATTTGTCGAACGGTTTGAATTTGAATTTAAATTGAATATTTATAATAGTCAGCTGCAATTGAAATTATATCGCATTAGCCTTTTTCCTTTTCATTCAAAACACTGTAGCCTGTTAACTCAAGCATGCTAATATCAAATCTTGTCTTCCATTTGCGCAGTAGATCTTTAGTGGAGATAATAAAATTAATGGCCGACCACATATTTTCTTTCCTCCCAAATCAATCGAAACCCTTTTCGTTCAAAAGCAAAATAAATAAAAATGAACGAAGAAAATTTATAATGGCCGAACTCAGTTAGAAAGTGGATATCATGATCCATTCTTTCCCTCAGTTAATTCACAAATCAAATTCGAGAAATCAGTGGCCGCACTCGAAAAGAAATGGAGGCCGAGCTAGGGCACCGGTGTCGTGATAGCGGCATGGCGCTCGAACTCGATTCGAGTGGGTTGGGGCGGCACAGGCATAAGCTCAAATTCGAGATGTGGGCACGGCGACATCGAGGTGATTCAAAGGCGCTGGCGACGTGGGAGTTGACTGGAGTTCGTTCGCATTGGCGTAGTCACGTACATCTCGATTTGTGGCCTTGAGGGGAAGTCGGCAAGATGCGAGTTGAGGCTGGGTTCGTGGAGGAATGTTCGTCGCCGTTGTTTGGTGGGTTCTCAAGTACACGTTGGAATTCGCGATACTGGAAGGCTTGGCAAAGTCGAAGTCGTGGATTTGGGCTGGAAGTCGACGTGGTTTTTTTTTCTGGCCAAACTCGATCTCGGGTTTAAGTTGAGGACACAGTAAGGTATATAAATATACAATTTATTTATTTTGATTTGATAATATATATGTGATTATATACAGTAAAACAGAAAAGAATAAATATGTACAGAGAAAAATTATATGCAGTAAGATAAATAAGAAATTTTGTTTTATTTAATATATAGGGATAGAATTTTGAAAGGGAAATTTTAAAAATGTTTGAAAGTTATACGAATTTAATTTAAACAGTTTGTTTAATATTAATAGATATGATTTTGGGAAAAGAAAGAAAAATATAGGAATTTTAAAAGTGAAGTCAGTTTTAAAACAAATTATTAGTTTAAACTAATTTTTAGTTAAGTCAAATTATAAAATGAAAATTTAAATTGTACAATTAATTCGAATATTTATAAAAGTTTATAATGTTTGTTACGAGGTTTAAAGAAAAATATATAGGGTTGAGAAGGAATTTTAAAATACATACTAGTTTAAATTAAAATTGTTAAATAGAAATTTAATTATTCGATTGGTTCGAATTTTAATAAATTGTATAAATTGTTTTACAAGGTCTATAAATCGAGAAAACAAGTCGAATCGGAAATGGATTGCCTGCATTGTTAAAGGTGAGATCTTCTCACTCAAATTAAAAATTGGAAATTCAGTTATTGATTGATTGATTGTTTGGGTGATAGTATATATAGTAGTATATATATATATTTAGTGATTGATTTCCCGCATTATATAGCGGATGAGACCCTATGCGCCGCATAATAGTGGATGATATTTTATAAATCCCATATACCGCGATATTCCACCTCGAAGTGGAATTGGTATTGTGCTAACATCTGTGGATGCAGGGAAACATGTTGGAGGGATCCAACTGGATTCCTCAAATATTTGAATTTGTTTCATATGTTGTGTGTTGATTATTTATAATCTTCGTGTGATTATCTTTGTGATTGAAATTGTTGAAGTCTAAAATTTAGACGAATATAATTTTTGGTATCGTTGGATACCAGAAATAAATAAAGTTGGATTTTGGAATTTAAAGTGGAAAACTTTAAGTAAATTAAATTTTAAAAATGGAACAAGCTTGAAAGAAAGAAATTAATAAAAAGTTGATTTTTGGTAATCTGATTGAATTATTTCCAAAATATGGGAAGGAATATTGTGTAAAAGTTGAAGAATTTATTGAAAACGGGATTTTAAATAATTTGGAAAGAAATAAAGGAATTTATTTAAAAGTGATAAATTTCTAGAAATCAATTTGATAATTGATTTGGTATTTGAAAATAAATCTTTAAGGAATCGGTATGAAAATTTATTTGGTGTTGAAATAAATTTAGAAATCAAATTCGGAATTTAATTTTGTGATTGAAAATAAATCATTGAGAAATCAATTTGAAATTGATTTAGTGTTTGAAAAATAAATTTGGAAATCAATTGAAAGTTGATTTGGAGCTGGAAGTGAATATTTGTGAAATCTATTTGAAAATCGTATAAAAAGTGAATATTTAGGAATTTAAATTCATAATGGAATTTATAAAGGGAAGTTAAATTTGTTTTAAAAATAAACACTGATTTATTTTTAAAGTGTGGAAATAGATTTACAGATTTGAGATGTAAATTTGAAATAAATAGATAAGGATTAATTTAATTGGTTTAAATGGACCATTTTGAAATGGAAGTGTATTTTCCTTGAAAAGCCGAGTATATTTCCAAAGTTGTCACGTACCGAAATTTTCGACTTTCGAAAATTCGACATCGATACTCACTTTATCGACTGCCGAGCAATCGAGTGCCGGAAACTCCAATAGTGAGGGTTTTAGAAAGAAAGAAAAAGGGAGAAGAAGCAGAAGATAGAAGAAAGAAGATAATAACAACAACAGAACAAGAGCAGATACAGAAACAATAGACAATATCAGAATCTCACATATCGCAGTGGAACAATATATAATAGATAACACTAGTCTTTTAAAACAAAGAACTATATCAGTTTATACATACATCAATCAGAGTCATATACAACAATGGACAGTTATATAACTTGTCCTCATACAGAATACACAGCGGAATAAATATATCAGATACAAATACTACGTCTCGCCATCCAGCTTATCTCCAAAGCTCCAGAATATCCAGAATATCCTGATAACATAACTCTAGGCTGCCCGTGTGGAAATTGGTGGGCACCCAGAGTTTAGAAGGGAAACAATAAACTCCGAGTCAGTCATGGTGACTGGTGTGAGATCGTAAAACAGTTATTCTTTAAAATAAACAACAGGAAAACTTTAATGTCAATTCGCAATGCTTTTGGAAAATGAAACTACCATAAGACCTCCCACCACACACACAATGCAAACGCAGAATTGGAGGAGATTTCTTCTTATGATAGTCAAAGATGCTTACTACGCAAAATCAATTCTTTTTTATATTATTATTAGTGCATAGTGTAGAAAACATTTCGAAAGTATAATATTAATCTTAGCCAACATACGACCAGCATCGTATGCCTACTATAGCTACCATCTAAACAGTGGTGACCACCGTACGTAAATGGCAGGTTCTACAACTAATACCGTACAAAGTTCGTATTGGAGTTTCGATTTCCAACAAATGGTCAGGCTAAGGAACTTCCTATCCACGATGGGTACGTCCCTGGAATAGACGACCCGAGAACCTAACCGGATCTCTGCCAACACAAGGCCGGGTTACCTCTGCAAAAATAGGTAACTACTGACACGCGTATGCCATCCCCTGATCGTAACCGATCTTCCCGAGGATCCCCGATTTCCAACAAACCACATAGATAATAATGCAGCAACCACATAGGTTAAGTATCTGGGCTCCATACCATGATACCACATCTATCCAGAAGGAATGACATACACTAAGGGGCGCTACTCCCTAGAACCTTGCCGCATCCTTCCTGTTTCGACCATTTCCGGGGTGTGAGGCTCGACGAAGTCTCGTCCACAAAGCTACGCTTTCTACAAAGCCCTACTTCGGGTCAAACAAAATGATCAACCTATGATCACAAAAATATAAGATCAAACAAATGATCATATCGCAAATGATCAAACACTGATCATTTCACAGCAACACTCAGTATGCCACGTTACCAAATTGGGATATATCGCTGATAAATTTCAACTACATAACCTCTGAGCTCGTACGTCTCAGAGAAGGGTGTTAAGCTAAGAGAATAAATTCTCCGCCACCAACAGAAATGTATTTGAAAGAAATCAGCTTTATATCTCAAATTGTAACGTCAGACACACAATCCATACAAGTCTGTTCCGGGATCGAACAGAACCGAAGGCACTTCTCACGAAGCCCTTGCATTTTCGGATAAATTTCTAATCACGTCCGGACTTCCCGTCACTAAGGGTGATAAAACCTCTAAATCGGAGATCAGCCGATGTAGAGTAACTCGACGGTAATCCTTCCGTTTTCAAAAATATCCGGTCTTCAACACCGGTCTTCAAATGCAATTCATAACGACGTATCACATATTCGGAATGGGTTATACGACCCCATGGTCCTTTCCCGGCTAACCCGAATAGTGAGCGCTTATTCAAAAATAAGTGTGGCATTCAAATTCATCCAATTCACAACAAATACCTATCTAAAGGTAATTATTGATAGTCGGTTATTTAACTATCAATAAAGATGCGCAACATC
This sequence comes from Allium fistulosum, assembly GCA_030737815.1. NCBI lineage: Eukaryota > Viridiplantae > Streptophyta > Magnoliopsida > Asparagales > Amaryllidaceae > Allium > Allium fistulosum. The sequence continues at coordinate 813,295,190 of CM060904.1, forward strand.
ATCAGATTCCAAATAATTTTCCAAATTATTTCATCTTCAAAAATATCTTTACTAGATATAAAAATTTCCACACTTCAAAAATAAATCAACGTTTATTTTTCTAAACAGTTTCCCTTTCCTTTATAAATTCCATAGTGAATTTATATTTTCAAAATATCTACTGATATACGATTCTCAAAACGATTTCAAATATTCAACTTCATTTTATCTTTAAGAAGATAAAATCTCAAAACGTTTCTTTTCATTTTGGAAAACATTTCCATACTTATCTAATAATAAGTATTTCACAAATCTTTTATTTTCAACATTTGAAAATACTCGATATACTTAAATCAAATTAAGTATAATTTCATTCTTTAAGGAAAATATTCTTTTAACACCTTTATTTGAGTCAAAACGAATGTTACGTAAAACATCGTTACGACGACTCAAAATCACTAGTATAGGGATTCAGAATTAAGATAGATGTGTAAATCCCAATACTATATAAAACATTTCCTTCCGGAAATCATTTACTATAACAACAGTGTTATAGTCCACCATTTCCTTAAATTTCTCGAAAACGTCTATTTCAACAATAAATGTTGAGATCTATGTTTCGATATTTAACACGTTTTAAAAACATCTTTAAAACAATCTTTATTTTAAAATATCACCTCTTCAAAAATGAATCTATTTTATTCAATAATATATTCACTGTCCAAAATCGTGAATATAATTCACTTAACCCAATTTCAATCATTTCTACCCATTTTTATTTCAATAAAAATTCGCTATCCAAAATCGCGAATATATCTTCTTTAATAATCTTCTATATTCAATTTATCAAATTCAACCGATTTCGAATTTATAAAACAACGTTTATAAATTCTATTTCTATTTTTTTTAACAACTCTGTTTATAAATCTTCTTTAATAGCAGTTCGATCAATATTCCATTTGAAGGCAAAAATCCAATTTACAAGTAAATTTCTTATCAGTCTTTATTCTACAATTTCATTCATTTTATAACTTCATACTTTATAAATCTATAAACTTCAATCTTTATAAATCTATAAACTTCAAATCTTCACAATTTATAATTCTATAAATCTCATGTCTTCACAATTAATAATTCTATAAATTTCTAACACTTATAGAAACTCGTTTTAAAATTCCAATACTATTAATTGATAAATATCAATTCTGTACATCTTTTATATACATCATTTTTAAATAATTCCAAAGAAATCCAAACTTAAACTATTTTATAGATTACTTGACTATTTATTTCAAAATCACCTTTCAATTATATTTCACAATTTAAAATTTTCATAACTTTAAATTTATAACATTTATTTATTTATGATAAATAAATTCAAAAATTTAATAAATCGTATACTTTCCAAAAATCACTTCAAAAATCCTTTTTAAAGTAAAAATCGTTATTTTTAAAACTTCACAAGTTTGAATCCAATGATGCAACGCACCAATTAGTCCATCACACATCAAACATCATATATCATCATATGAGAACAGAATATATATCAATATCTGTAAATAAATAAATACAGTTGAGGAATCCAGTTGGATCCCTCCAACCTGTTTCCCTGCATCCAAAGACGTTAGCACAATACCAATTCCGCTCCAGTACGGAATTATCGCGGTATATGGGTTTAATAAAAATAATCCGCTTACTAACGGCGCAATAGGGTCTCATCCGCTATACGAGGCGGGAAATCAATCAATCCAATATATACATATGCCAATATGTATATATTGCTATATATATATAGATATATCCTACTATATCTAATATCACATCCAAATAACAATCAATAACTGTTAATCCAAATTTATTTTGAGTGAGAAGATCTCACTTTGATTTTAATTTCCGTTCCAGCGTTTATTTCGAATAAAATTAAACACGCGTTTAATTTTACCCGAAATTCAAACTAGCTCCAAATGGCTCCAATCCAATTGTATTGCGTAGCATTCGACGATACGATTCCAACGCATTTTGTTTCGTCAATTTCTGATCACGTATAAACAAGTTATAGCAGTTTGAAGTTAATACGATTTTAATAAAATTAAATTTACAACTTTTATTTAAATTTAAACCTAAAACTAATCCTGGCCGCACGTTTTGATGAGATGAATCTGGGCCAACGCATTTCCTTCCATCTTCTCCAGGTTTTCACGCGAGCAAAGAACCCAACGTGCCGCCCTCTAAACTTCGACGTCGCTCCCCCTTAAACCCAACGAAATCCCATCACGGCTATACCATTCGAACCGCCATCACCTTAGCTCCCCACGCTGGCCGACCGCACCCCCCTAGCGCCGCCATTGCCTCGAAAAACGCACGCGAACATACAGCCTTTGCACGAGAATTGTCGCTAAACTACATATCTAAATCCAATCATAGCCGTTGGATTCGTCGTACTCAACGAGTTCTACATATTTGCAGTTGAAAGTTTTCTGAATCGGTTGACGGATTTGGAGATAAACGAGGAGGGAGTTGAACGTTTTCTGGCCTTAGAATATAAAAGTGGCGGCTGAACGTTTCTTCTAGGGTTTGGCAAATTTAGAAGGAGATGGGTCCTTTTTATAGAATTTTAACGAAAACACTATTCATTCGTGATTTTTCCGAACTCCGATTTACGCGCGGTGACCGGCATTTCTGGGGTTTATCCTGCGTTCCGGACACAATGGAATAGGTTTCGAAAGCTAATTCGATCGTCTGTGCGAGATATGGCAATAAACGATCAATTTAAATTAAACCGATTTAAATCGATTTCGAGGCATTTTGGCTTGCCCCGGACAAATGGTAAATCCAAAAATTACGAAATTTGAAATCTTACAATAATATCACATTACGGATCCGATGAAACTGGTTTCGTCGAAATCCGAGACTGTTCGAGAATTGGCTATTTTTACAGTCGATAATTAAATATTAAAATAATCAATTTTCACAGATTAACTCCAAATTCAATTTTAAAAGTTCTATAACCTTTCTATAACTCCAGTATGATTAAATAAAATTTTACAAATCATTTTCAATCATTTTAAACTCGATTTTCAATTATCTCTGGAATTTCAATTATTAAATTATCGATTTAATTGACCAAATTAAATCCAATATCCTTTAAATAAATTATTCGACTTATTAAATTCATTTATTAATATTTAAAATCAATTAAATATTCGAATTTTAATTATCAAAAATTCTGGGTCGTTACAGACTTCCCCCCTTAAAAGAATTTCGTCCTCGAAATTACAAGTCAGGAAAAATGGTCCTTAACTCGTCTACTATCTTTCAACACCTAATAGTTTTATCAATTTTCAAAACAAATCTTTCTACTAAAGATTCGTTATCATCTCAACTAACTTTTCAACTCCAATTAAAGTTTCAAACAATATTGTTTACTTTCAATTCAAATTTAAATTCAAATTCAAATTTTAAACTTTCAAAATTTCTCAAAAATTTTCTAACACCCGAAATTTTCGAAAAATTTCGCCAGCGTCTCCTTTGCGCGGCTAATATGGTACGACTACAAAACGTCCCTACGGACTCTCAGATTTCAAAAAGAAAAAGAAAAAGCCAAGCGGCTAGACAGGAAAATCACCAAATCTCATATTATAATTTAAATACATACCTTTTGTCGAGCAATTCAAATTTATCTTTGAAATTAAATTCCAATTCCTTTTATACCACCTGTATATCTACTAGCCATAATATCTAGTTACAACATTCAAATCATTTTGCAAATTCAATTACAAAATTTTCAATATAACTGCTTATATCATCTCTAATTCACTATCGAAGTTATATATTCAATTTCGTTCAATTTTGCATTTTCAAATTCATTTGAATTCAATTTACAAATTTCAATTCAATTTGGATTCTATTAGCTTCTGAATATTGAATTTTATCAGCTTTCTTTTATTCAACTGCACTATTTTAAATTAGTTTCATTTACTAATTCATTACAAATTCTAATTCATCTTCATTCAAATTCGGTTTCAACATTTAGTTTCAATTTCGTTTACTACCAAATTCAAAACAAGTTTAACATTTAGTTTTAATCTTATTCACGTACAATTGTGAATTCCATTCATTGAAAATTTATTTATACTTACTTGAATTTATCTTTAAATTCGAACCATCCCTTTTATTTAGTTCACAATTCAAGTTTTAATTTAATTGATTCAACTTCCATTTCATGAATTTATTAATTATCAAGGTAGCTTATTCGGATTCCATCCATATTTCAATTTACAATTCCAATTGATAAAATCATTTATACATTCACATTTACAATTTCATTTCATTAATGAATTTTAATTACAATTATCTTCTTGGAATTCTATTTCAAATTATAAATTCATTTACAATCTATATTCACAATTTACTTCCATAATTCAAATTTATACTTTCAAATTTTATCTTTTGAATTTCAAAAACCAAACCCAAATTTTCCAAACACTTTTATTTAAAATAATTTGGCAGCAATTCCTCTTTTGGAAACCCGAAAATGAACACCGGTGATGCCGCGGTCATCATCGAAGTTATTTTCCAGCGACCGAAAAGAGTTTAGAGCTTTTCATTCCCTCAAAATACTTTTCAAAACCTTTGAAATTCATTTTCAACTCCAAAAAGAATTTAAACTTTCCAAATCTCCAAAATTTTCAAATTCTTTTCAAAACCTTTCCAAAAACTTCTCTGGAATCCCGTTTTAAATTACAATTCACATTTATAATTTACATTCTTTAAATTTCATTAGTATATGGATTTATCTCTTAACTTTGGAGTTACGATTTCAATTTCTTATTCAATTTCAATGATAATAATTTACTATTATTATTTCCTAACATCCATGCAACCATATACTATAGTACTTTATAGAAAAACATTTATTTTCTATACAAAAATAGTTTTGGGCAAAATTATCTCATTTACCATATTCAAAACAATACTGTGCCGAATTGTTCTATTCGAGTGTTTAGAGATCCCTATCGATAGAGTTGTACGGACAATACCGACCAGAATCCATATACCACTCAACAAACCAATCATCACAATATAAAACAATTTTATATTCACTAACAAATACGCACTTGTGTCTATTATTACACTCAACTCATTCTAGAGTACTACTGACTCCATCTCTAATGAGTAACACCCAACAGAGCAGGGTTGTCGCTTAACCATATGCTCTGATACCACGCTGTCACGTACCGAAATTTTCGACTTTCGAAAATTCGACATCGATACTCACTTTATCGACTGCCGAGCAATCGAGTGCCGGAAACTCCAATAGTGAGGGTTTTAGAAAGAAAGAAAAAGGGAGAAGAAGCAGAAGATAGAAGAAAGAAGATAATAACAACAACAGAACAAGAGCAGATACAGAAACAATAGACAATATCAGAATCTCACATATCGCAGCGGAACAATATATAATAGATAACACTAGTCTTTTAAAACAAAGAACTATATCAGTTTATACATACATCAATCAGAGTCATATACAACAATTGTGACATCCCGGAATTTCGAGGAATTTAAAATGCGATAATCTCTTAAATAAAGTATTTAAAATTGATTAAATTGTTATTTTCAAATATAAATAACCAATTAATTTATAATGGGATGTTTTAAATTTTGATTTTAGATTGATTTTAAATAAGAATAATTTAATTTGTGTTATTTTATAAATAGATTTAAATAGTCCTATTACTTCTAATTTAATAAGTATTATATAAATGTGTATATGTGTGTAGTTAGAGGAAAATTATGATTTGAAAATTTAATATAAAAGTGTTTCAATTTAATTACAATAAAATATATCTTAAATTTTAATAAAGCTCTACTTTTTCACTTTTAATCTATATATAATATTTTGATGGAATTTTGGTAATAATGTTTGTAATTAAAATAAATCTTGTTTATATTAAATAAATATAAAGCAAATATATGGTCTACAATGTAAGTATTAATATATAAATATATTTAACGTAAATAAAATAAAATAAATAAATATCAATAAAGTGTTTGATAAATTAAGATTTAAATTAGAAAATATACACTAGTTTAATACATTAGTAAAATAAATAGAAATACAAAATAGTAGTTATGTAAAAATAGAAATAAATTCACAAGCTAACTTAATAAAAAATAACTATATCAACTTGAAGTTAAATACTTAAGATAATTCTAGCTTCATTAAAACATAGGCTAGAAAGAAAAACAAATCTGGCTAATAATTCAAACTGTAACCTTATGTATGCAAGTAACAATATATATACACTATCACCTTAAACCTGTAAGTAGTAAGTTAAGCCAAGACAAAGATAAATCCAAGTTGTACATAGTGAAATAAATGTTTGTACTATAGCCACATTTAGATTCGCAGGCACAAAGGGATAAGTCTCAAACAAAAATAAAATACATACAAGATTTCAAAGCAAGGTAAATACATGTACTATGGCAATTGAAACTTGCAGGCAAAGGAAGAAATAATATCACACGAGTACATACGAATTAAACTAAGAAAGGATAAGTATGGCTATACATGACATGTTCATAAATGCTTGTACCCATGTTTCCATTTTAGCCTTCATACAAGAAAAGATCTCTGATCTAAATATAATAATCTTGTACCTGTACAATGTAGCTCTGCTACTTGTTTTATTAAGTATCAAAGTTTCCTTTTCATTTTCGTTCATTTAAACAATACAAAGCTCCTCTTCAAAATTTAATCTTCTACCTGGAATTCATTTTTAAACAAGAAAACAACCAACCCTGTGAATCTTTTTCAAAAGCCTGAGAGATACATTTCAGTTTTTAAAGAAAACAAACCTGGGAAGCTTCTCTGCAATTTAATCTTCAACCTGTAACCATTTTCAAAACAAAAGAGAATAAGGCAAGTATTCCAGTTTCAAAACAAACAAGCTGATCAAGTTTAAAGTTTTCGAATCAAAGCAAAAGCATTTCCAGTATTTAAAGTTTCAAATTTTCAAGTTCATTCCAGTTTCTAGCCTCTGCCTTTTTCAATTCAGGTGAGTAAACATCTTTATTTAAAAATCTAAACAAGTTAATGATGGTTGCTTGTGAAATAGTGTGATAATGATAACTTGCCTGTAATATCTATGTATATGGTTCTGATAGGTGATTGTAATCATGTTATGCCTGTCTGATATATTGTCCTTCTCTGTTTTATACTACAGAATTAAGTTTAATTTAAACTTCACTCTTCTTTCTACTCTAATCTGTGAAAAGACCTGAGTTTCTAACAAATTTAGTTTGTTTAAAACTGAACTTGAACCTAAAAAGAGTTTAATACGTTTATATTTATATAAGTGTCTGGAAATCAAGTTTAAAGTAAAACAAGAAATTGAATCACAAAAATGTTAAAAACTAAATGGTTTAAATTCTCAAATTCAAGTATATAACTTGAAATGGCCTGGGAAAATATGATTTTAAAAATCAAAATCACAAATTTTAATGAAGTAATGAATGTGGAATCTTGAGTTAACTGGAAATGGGATTTTGAGGGATTCCTGATGATCTATGTAGCTGGGGTGGTCGGAATCGTGACTAGGGATGGACGAAGCTATGGGGTATTAGGGAAAAATGACTGGAAAAGTTCCATATCATCGAGGCGTCGGGGAAGAGGAGATTTAGGTTTCTAACCCTAATTTAGTCGAGTCTAGGAATTTGCGTGATCCATCTTCTCTATAGTTTCGAGTTGCTCGAAACTCTGGGGAATGGATCATCGGAGCATAGTGTAGCTCCGGGTACGATCGCGTGACCTTGAATGGTCAGAGGAGGATGAATGAGACGTCGGCGTGATGATCGTTTTGGGACAGTTGGGTTTGATGGCTCGATTTCGTCTTAAGGCTCGTACGAACGTTCTGGTGATCGATTCGTGGTGCTTCAAAGTTGTGCGACTTGTCGAAGAGTTCGTCGGAGGTCGGAGGTAGCTCTGGTGTTGGTGCACGTGCACGTGCATCTGCGTATCTGGTTGGGTTGGGTTTTGGGGAAGACGATGTTTCTCTGGGGATTGCTCGAGTTTTTGTGGAAGAAACTCGAAGTGAGGACCGAGAATTGGGGTAGTAAACACGGGTCTGTACTCGTGTATGTTGAAGTGATAAGCCTGTTGTTTTTTTTACTGTCAAATTTAACCAAGTTTTGAAAATAGGGAAGGAAGAGGGGGAAACTCGGGGATAGTCCCGAGTAGCTTTCGGGTTTGACCGAAGTGGCCAAAGCCCAGTTTTTTATATAAAAGTTTTTAAAAATAAGATTTTGAAATCTAAACAAATTGAATAAATTCTTTTAAACATTACTTTATTAATACCAAATGGTTCTTAACATTTGATAAGAAGGTTTTAAAATTTATTTAACCTAAAATTTGTTTTAAGTAAATTTTTAAGGATAATGGAGATTTAAAAATGTAAAAGGTATTTAAGATAATTTTTATCTTAAGTTAAAGATGTTTTTATTTCCTTCGAATTGGTTAAGTTAATTTGGAAGTTAAATATAATTAATTTATTTAATTAATTTAAGAATAATTAATTTATTTAATAAATTAATGATTATGAATGATTAACTGATTATTAGGGAATTAATGAATTAGAAATTTATTAATTAAGAAATTGAAGGTTGATTTATTTGTAATTAAGAAGTACTTAGTTGTAATTAAGTTTATTAATTTATAATTATGATTGGTTAACTAATAATTAGAGATTAATTAAGGATTAATTAAATTGTTATTAAGTCTTATTCATTGATAATTAAGGTTTATATATTAATTATTAAAAGAATTAATTAATCTGTAATTAAAGATTAATAAATTTATTTAAAGGCAATTAAGAAATGAATTTCTAATTTTAATGAATCAAATGAAAGTGATTAATTCAAGATAATTAATTGTAAATTAATTAAAGGTAACCATTTGATGGTTAATTAAGTATAGATACTTAATGAAATTTGATGGTATAATTACTTAGCAAAGTAATTAATGTATAATTTCAGAACATAATTAATTAAAGGAAATTACTTAATGGAAGTAATTAAAGTGTAATTACTTAGGTAGAAGTAATTAAAGATTTATTACTTAGTATAATAAATCAAAGGGTTATATAATTAATTACGAAGTTAATTAATTAAGGTAAGTAATTTCAAGATGGAATTCCTGTATATGATTTAGGTTGATAAATGAAAGTGATTAATGGAGGTTAATTAATTAATGTAATTAATTAAGGATTAATGTAATTAATTATAGTTAATTAATTAATGGAAGTAATTTATTAAGGTTCATTAATTAATGTAATTAATGAAGTAAGTAATAGTTAATTACTGTGAATGGTTAAAGATAATTACTTTGTGAAATTAATTAAAGAGTAATTACTGGAATGTAATTAAAGATTAGTTAATCAAAGGTGATTAACTAAGATGGAAATTTGGAGAATGATTAATTAATTAACTTGTAATTAATTAATGGTTATGTAAGCAAGATTTATAATAATGGAGTAATTAATTTAATTTACTTTAAATTAATTAGAGATTTGTAATTAATTTAATTTATTTTAAATTAATTATAAATGTGTGATTATTAACCATTGCTTATGATGGATGATATTGATTTTCTTGATTGATTGTGATCTCAGATATGAGTAATATCTATGTGTTATGGATGCTTGTTTAAGTATGATGATATTGATTATCTGTTTGAGTAGATAATATGGATTATCTGTTTATGATGATGATGTTATTATCCATTGTTATATTGTGATTTATCTATCTCTGTGTATATAGATAATTGAATTAAATTGTTTTAACTTTAAAACAACGTGACCTTAAAAGATACGGTTTGGATTTCGATGAGACCGGGATCGGGTTTCCGTATACTGGGATTCTAGGTCTGGAGACCCGAATACCACATCGATCCAAAATAACGTTAGGTCGTGAAATCCAAATGGAGCAAGTGAAGACTCGAGGTATAAGAACTATTCGTCAGTATAACTCTGTGGGTGATTCCGTAATGAGTTTGACGGAGATAGTACTTATAGATTCGAGATGGTGGTTCAAATTGCAAGGGTTATTGTCGTTAACTCTGAGGGTGATTCCAAAATGAGTGTAACGAGATAATGCCTTCGGTTTCGTTCGAACCCGGAACGAACTTATATGGATCGAATGCTTTCAGAACATCGTCAGGCGGGCGATGAGCATTCTAAGAGATGTGTTCTCTAAAGGTAATCGTAGCCTCAAGCCTCATCAACCGGGAATGGCTAAAACAGGGGAGGTGCAGCAAGGCTTCGTGGGTAGCACCCACTTGAGAGCGAGATATACCCCTGTCTAGAGTCCCTTTTTATTCGGCTGTGTGGGCGGTTGAATAGCTACAACCGCCGGGGTTGTCTTGTTTGGAACTGTCCAGTAAGGGATGGTTCCAGCTTTGTGTTGCAGGGGACTTAGGGTGGGTCCTCGGTACGGTGATCTAGGCCACGTACTGTGACGGGCGGTACCCCAGTAGCCCTGCCATTGTATGGAATCCAATCTCCAATAAGCGCCGTACGTTTTGATTGTGCCCAACTATGTTGAAATGTGAGATGTAAGCATTTCAGCTATTTCTGTATTTTACTTGAAAACCCTAGACACTATTATAATATCATTGGATTTCCTATCAAATGTTTGGTTAGCGTAAGGTAAAAACATTTCCATGTTTATGTGTGGGATGTCTTACGTGATACCCTTTGTTTCAAAAGGATTTTCAAAGTTAAACAACTTTAACCGTTTACTCATACCAGACCCATGTCTGACCCGGAGTTTATTTCTGTTTTCCTAAACTCTCGAGTACCCAAATTTTTACGGGTAGCCAAGGGATTCAGGTTAGCTTTGACGAATTTTGGAGGAGCAATGGAGTAGGAGGCTTCAGCGTATAGATATATATTGATTCCGTTGTGTAGTGCTTATTTGTATTTTCGCTGTGTTGTATCTCTGTGATGTTTTGAGTTATATCGAGTTGTATTAACTAGACAGGTGTTTATAACTGTCTAGTATGTGTTGTATTATCTATGTAACTCTGATGTATATGATACTATGTAATCTATTATGTGATATATTATATTTCATTCGTTCCGCTGTTGAGATTCTGATGTGGTTTTGTTCTTTCTTCTTTATCTTTTCTACTTTCTCACCTCTTTCTTTCTTATCGATGATGCGATTTTCCGGGCGCGGAATTTCGGGTCGTCACAGTTGGTATCAGAGCAATAGGTTGAGCGAATACCTAAGCTCTGAAATAGTATCTTTCTCGAGAGAGCGTACTTGTAATTTTTATCAACATATATATATATATATATATATATATATATATATTTCTATCTATCTGTTGGGTTACCTGTTCGGGTTTTCCAATATAAGTTATAAAGGTAGATAGGGTAGTGGTGTGTGTACCACGACTACCAATGGTTGGAAGTGTATATGTCGAGACTGTAGATCTAATACCGTCTCGAGTGAGCTTTGTTTTATGTAAGGATTTTATTGATCTCTGAAGGAAACCTGTTAAGGATTCGGAGTTCATCATTTAAGTGTAAGATGATTGCGCTCGTGTGAGCTGATTTTTGAGAATTTGGATCTGTCGGTTGGGCAGAAGTAAGTCATGATATCTTAATACCACAGGATGTAGTAGCTGTGTGATGAGACGCAGTGATTATGGATGTTTCCGAAGATGTATTCTTTGGAACAAGTTAAGGAAGTGTGTCTGCTTCGGTGTTGTGGCTGTGTTCAGTAGGGTGTTTCTGTTTGGTTTGTGTTCCGAGTTTCTCGAAGAGTTGGATAGGAAGTTTTGGGCATCTGAGTCAGCAGTGTAACTCGGAGTGTTCTATGTGCCGTCTAGGAAGTCTTTTGGCTTAGCAGTTTTTCTTGAGGTAATTTCAGAAGCAGCAGGGTGGTTCCGTTCTTCGATGGATTAGCTTCATAAGCGTAAGCTGTTCTGATTGGTAAAGAGAGAGCAGTTTTTCTCTGGGATTTAGACCGGATTGATCGCAAAAGTGACTTGCGATAGTCTGAGTGTTCTCTTGATTTGTCAGAGATTTTTTTTTGGATGTCTTCAGGAAGTCAGAGTTTGGTCAGCATCTGGAGATTGAGTTGGTATCGACTGGATTCCAGAAATGGTACCGGTGGTGCAGCTAAGGAGATCGGTGGAGCATTTGTGTTTTCTCTTCTGTATCTAGTTTCGAGTTTCTTCTTGCTAAGGGTAGCTGAAGACAGTACCCTTGACTGAGGACTCATCTGTCTCTTTGAGCAGTTCGTTTCCGATGGTAGAGGATCTGAGGAATTGTGTGTCCAGGAGGTGTTGGTTAAGATTTTGTTCGAATTCATCGACATTCTCATCTACTTCAGATCAGAGTTGTGCAGCGGAAGCATGGTGGCAGCTGTTCTAGAGTGGATACAACCGGAAGTTGTAGTGTTTTGGGATTAGAGGATTTCTACAGGAATTTTCCTGGAATTGAGGCCATATTGGCAAGTGTTTTGTTTTGTCTTTTCCAGATAGGAGAAGTAAGTGGTAATCTACTGATGATGGTGGAGTAGAGTTATATTCTGGATTTTTGGTAAATCTGGAAAGGATCTTTTGTTGAGTTATTTTGATCCAGTTTGTTTATTGAAGCATTAGTGAAGTTTGAGCTGGTCAGGAAGGGATGTAGGCAGTCCAGGATCGTCAAAGGAGTATTGTGGATAAGGAACGGAAGAATTTGGAATTTGAAGTTCGAGACTTCGTTGTTGTTGGGATTTCTTCGGTAAAGGGAGGAATAAGATTGGGTAAGACTGTGAAGTTAGCTCCGGAGTATATTGGATCTTTCTGTATTCTTGTAAGGATAAGTGTTTTGGATTACAGGAGTGAATTTCCAGTTGGAGAACTGGGATTCGTTGTATTTCACATATCTCTGAGGGAGTACGTGTAAGATTCTATCTCTGGTTTTAGAACCAGCAGTTTAGGGAGTTTTGGTTGTTGAGTCAGACTTGTCCGTAGTCTGATATCCTGTCTTGTTCTATAGATCTAGATGAGTAGGAGCTCAGTAGCTCAGTAGTATGGCTAGTTTGGATTCAGTAGAGCGAGTATTCCAGTATCTGTACCTGGGAACTTGGGAAATTTTTAGGAAGCTTATCCGGATCTGTGTCCGGATAGCTAGTGTTGTTTGTTTGATTGAATTGTTTATTGATTGAAATTGTTTGTTTGGTTGTATATGGCTGATATGTATGCTGAATTGGTTGAAAATAAAATAAAATTTTGGATTATCTTTTGTTTTAAATTTCGAGGACGAAATTCTTTTAAGAGGGAAGGAATGTGACATCCCGGAATTTCGAGGAATTTAAAATGCGATAATCTCTTAAATAAAGTATTTAAAATTGATTAAATTGTTATTTTCAAATATAAATAACCAATTAATTTATAATGGGATGTTTTAAATTTTGATTTTAGATTAATTTTAAATAAGAATAATTTAATTTGTGTTATTTTATAAATAGATTTAAATAGTCCTATTACTTCTAATTTAATAAGTATTATATAAATGTGTATATGTGTGTAGTTAGAGGAAAATTATGATTTGAAAATTTAATATAAAAGTGTTTCAATTTAATTACAATAAAATATATCTTAAATTTTAATAAAGCTCTACTTTTTCACTTTTAATCTATATATAATATTTTGATGGAATTTTGGTAATAATGTTTGTAATTAAAATAAATCTTGTTTATATTAAATAAATATAAAGCAAATATATGGTCTACAATGTAAGTATTAATATATAAATATATTTAACGTAAATAAAATAAAATAAATAAATATCAATAAAGTGTTTGATAAATTAAGATTTAAATTAGAAAATATACACTAGTTTAATACATTAGTAAAATAAATAGAAATACAAAATAGTAGTTATGTAAAAATAGAAATAAATTCACAAGCTAACTTAATAAAAAATAACTATATCAACTTGAAGTTAAATACTTAAGATAATTCTAGCTTCATTAAAACATAGGCTAGAAAGAAAAACAAATCTGGCTAATAATTCAAACTGTAACCTTATGTATGCAAGTAACAATATATATACACTATCACCTTAAACCTGTAAGTAGTAAGTTAAGCCAAGACAAAGATAAATCCAAGTTGTACATAGTGAAATAAATGTTTGTACTATAGCCACATTTAGATTCGCAGGCACAAAGGGATAAGTCTCAAACAAAAATAAAATACATACAAGATTTCAAAGCAAGGTAAATACATGTACTATGGCAATTGAAACTTGCAAGCAAAGGAAGAAATAATATCACACGAGTACATACGAATTAAACTAAGAAAGGATAAGTATGGCTATACATGACATGTTCATAAATGCTTGTACCCATGTTTCCATTTCAGCCTTCATACAAGAAAAGATCTCTGATCTAAATATAATAATCTTGTACCTGTACAATGTAGCTTTGCTACTTGTTTTATTAAGTATCAAAGTTTCCTTTTCATTTTCGTTCATTTAAACAATACAAAGCTCCTCTTCAAAATTTAATCTTCTACCTGGAATTCATTTTTAAACAAGAAAACAACCAACCCTGTGAATCTTTTTCAAAAGCCTGAGAGATACATTTCAGTTTTTAAAGAAAACAAACCTGGGAAGCTTCTCTGCAAATTTAATCTTCAACCTGTAACCATTTTCAAAACAAAAGAGAATAAGGCAAGTATTCCAGTTTCAAAACAAACAAGCTGATCAAGTTTAAAGTTTTCGAATCAAAGCAAAAGCATTTCCAGTATTTAAAGTTTCAAATTTTCAAGTTCATTCCAGTTTCTAGCCTCTGCCCTTTTCAATTCAGGTGAGTAAACATCTTTATTTAAAAATCTAAACAAGTTAATGATGGTTGCTTGTGAAATAGTGTGATAATGATAACTTGCCTGTGATATCTATGTATATGGTTCTGATAGGTGATTGTAATCATGTTGTGCCTGTCTGATATATTGTCCTTCTCTGTTTTATACTACAGAATTAAGTTTAATTTAAACTTCACTCTTCTTTCTACTCTAATCTGTGAAAAGACCTGAGTTTCTAACAAATTTAGTTTGTTTAAAACTGAACTTGAACCTAAAAAGAGTTTAATACGTTTATATTTATATAAGTGTCTGGAAATCAAGTTTAAAGTAAAACAAGAAATTGAATCACAAAAATGTTAAAAACTAAATGGTTTAAATTCTCAAATTCAAGTATATAACTTGAAATGGCCTGGGAAAATATGATTTTAAAAATCAAAATCACAAATTTTAATGAAGTAATGAATGTGGAATCTTGAGTTAACTGGAAATGGGATTTTGAGGGATTCCTGATGATCTATGTAGCTGGGGTGGTCGGAATCGTGACTAGGGATGGACGAAGCTATGGGGTATTAGGGAAAAATGACTGGAAAAGTTCCAAATCATCGAGGCGTCGGGGAAGAGGAGATTTAGGTTTCTAACCCTAATTTAGTCGAGTCTGGGAATTTGCGTGATGCATCTTCTCTATAGTTTCGAGTTGCTCGAAACTTTGGGGAATGGATCATCGGAGCATAGTGTAGCTCCGGGTACGATCGCGTGACCTTGAATGGTCAGAGGAGGATGAACGAGACGTCGGCGTGATGATCGTTTTGGGACAGTTGGGTTTGATGGCTCGATTTCGTCTTAAGGCTCGTACGAACGTTCTGGTGATCGATTCGTGGTGCTTCAAAGTTGTGCGACTTGTCGAAGAGTTCGTCGGAGGTCGGAGGTAGCTCTGGCGTTGGTGCACGTGCACGTGCATCTGCGTATCTGGTTGGGTTGGGTTTTGGGGAAGACGAAGTTTCTCTGGGGATTGCTCGAGTTTTTATGGAAGAAACTCGAAGTGAGGACCGAGAATTGGGGTAGTAAACACGGGTCTGTACTCGTGTATGTTGAAGTGATAAGCCTGTTGTTTTTTTTACTGTCAAATTTAACCAAGTTTTGAAAATAGGGAAGGAAGAGGGGGAAACTCGGGGATAGTCCCGAGTAGCTTTCGGGTTTGACCGAAGTGGCCAAAGCCCAGTTTTTTATATAAAAGTTTTTAAAAATAAGATTTTGAAATCTAAACAAATTGAATAAATTCTTTTAAACATTACTTTATTAATACCAAATGGTTCTTAACATTTGATAAGAAGGTTTTAAAATTTATTTAACCTAAAATTTGTTTTAAGTAAATTTTTAAGGATAAAGGAGATTTAAAAATGTAAAAGGTATTTAAGATAATTTTTATCTTAAGTTAAAGATGTTTTTATTTCCTTCGAATTGGTTAAGTTAATTTGGAAGTTAAATATAATTAATTTATTTAATTAATTTAAGAATAATTAATTTATTTAATAAATTAATGATTATGAATGATTAACTGATTATTAGGGAATTAATGAATTAGAAATTTATTAATTAAGAAATTGAAGGTTGATTTATTTGTAATTAAGAAGTACTTAGTTGTAATTAAGTTTATTAATTTATAATTATGATTGGTTAACTAATAATTAGAGATTAATTAAGGATTAATTAAATTGTTATTAAGTCTTATTCATTGATAATTAAGGTTTATATATTAATTATTAAAAGAATTAATTAATCTGTAATTAAAGATTAATAAATTTATTTAAAGGCAATTAAGAAATGAATTTCTAATTTTAATGAATCAAATGAAAGTGATTAATTCAAGATAATTAATTGTAAATTAATTAAAGGTAACCATTTGATGGTTAATTAAGTATAGATACTTAATGAAATTTGATGGTATAATTACTTAGCAAAGTAATTAATGTATAATTTCAGAACATAATTAATTAAAGGAAATTACTTAATGGAAGTAATTAAAGTGTAATTACTTAGGTAGAAGTAATTAAAGATTTATTACTTAGTATAATAAATCAAAGGGTTATATAATTAATTACGAAGTTAATTAATTAAGGTAAGTAATTTCAAGATGGAATTCCTGTATATGATTTAGGTTGATAAATGAAAGTGATTAATGGAGGTTAATTAATTAATGTAATTAATTAAGGATTAATGTAATTAATTATAGTTAATTAATTAATGGAAGTAATTTATTAAGGTTCATTAATTAATGTAATTAATGAAGTAAGTAATAGTTAATTACTGTGAATGGTTAAAGATAATTACTTTGTGAAATTAATTAAAGAGTAATTACTGGAATGTAATTAAAGATTAGTTAATCAAAGGTGATTAACTAAGATGGAAATTTGGAGAATGATTAATTAATTAACTTGTAATTAATTAATGGTTATGTAAGCAAGATTTATAATAATGGAGTAATTAATTTAATTTACTTTAAATTAATTAGAGATTTGTAATTAATTTAATTTATTTTAAATTAATTATAAATGTGTGATTATTAACCATTGCTTATGATGGATGATATTGATTTTCTTGATTGATTGTGATCTCAGATATGAGTAATATCTATGTGTTATGGATGCTTGTTTAAGTATGATGATATTGATTATCTGTTTGAGTAGATAATATGGATTATCTGTTTATGATGATGATGTTATTATCCATTGTTATATTGTGATTTATCTATCTCTGTGTATATAGATAATTGAATTAAATTGTTTTAACTTTAAAACAACGTGACCTTAAAAGATACGGTTTGGATTTCGATGAGACCGGGATCGGGTTTCCGTATACCGGGATTCTAGGTCTGGAGACCCGAATACCACATCGATACAAAATAACGTTAGGTCGTGAAATCCAAATGGAGCAAGTGAAGACTCGAGGTATAAGAACTATTCGTCAGTATAACTCTGTGGGTGATTCCGTAATGAGTTTGACGGAGATAGTACTTATAGATTCGAGATGGTGGTTCAAATTGCAAGGGTTATTGTCGTTAACTCTGAGGGTGATTCCAAAATGAGTGTAACGAGATAATGCCTTCGGTTTCGTTCGAACCCGGAACGAACTTATATAGATCGAATGCTTTCAGAACATCGTCAGGCGGGCGATGAGCATTCTAAGAGATCTGTTCTCTAAAGGTAATCGTAGCCTCAAGCCTCATCAACCGGGAATGGCTAAAACAGGGGAGGTGCAGCAAGGCTTCGTGGGTAGCACCCACTTGAGAGCGAGATATACCCCTGTCTAGAGTCCTTTTTTATTCGGCTGTGTGGGCGGTTGAATAGCTACAACCGCCGGGGTTGTCTTGTTTGGAACTGTCCAGTAAGGGATGGTTCCAGCTTTGTGTTGCAGGGGACTTAGGGTGGGTCCTCGGTACGGTGATCTAGGCCACGTACTGTGACGGGAGGTACCCCAGTAGCCCTGCCATTGTATGGAATCCAATCTCCAATAAGCGCCGTACGTTTTGATTGTGCCCAACTATGTTGAAATGTGAGATGTAAGCATTTCAGCTATTTCTGTATTTTACTTGAAAACCCTAGACACTATTATAATATCATTGGATTTCCTATCAAATGTTTGGTTAGCGTAAGGTAAAAACATTTCCATGTTTATGTGTGGGATGTCTTACGTGATACCCTTTGTTTCAAAAGGATTTTCAAAGTTAAACAACTTTAACCGTTTACTCATACCAGACCCATGTCTGACCCGGAGTTTATTTCTGTTTTCCTAAACTCTCGAGTACCCAAATTTTTACGGGTAGCCAAGGGATTCAGGTTAGCTTTGACGAATTTTGGAGGAGCAATGGAGCAGGAGGCTTCAGCGTATAGATATATATTGATTCCGCTGTGTAGTGCTTATTTGTATTTTCGCTGTGTTGTATCTCTGTGATGTTTTGAGTTATATCGAGTTGTATTAACTAGACAGGTGTTTATAACTGTCTAGTATGTGTTGTATTATCTATGTAACTCTGATGTATATGATACTATGTAATCTATTATGTGATATATTATATTTCATTCGTTCCGCTGTTGAGATTTTGATGTGGTTTTGTTCTTTCTTCTTTATCTTTTCTACTTTCTCACCTCTTTCTTTCTTATCGATGATGCGATTTTCCGGGCGCGGAATTTCGGGTCGTCACAACAATGGACAGTTATATAACTTGTCCTCATACAGAATACACAGCGAAATAAATATATCAGATACAAATACTACGTCTCGCCATCCAGCTTATCTCCAAAGCTCCAGAATATCCAGAATATCCTGATAACATAACTCTAGGCTGCCCGTGTGGAAATTGGTGGGCACCCAGAGTTTAGAAGGGAAACAATAAACTCCGAGTCAGTCATGGTTACTGGTGTGAGATCGTAAAACAGTTATTCTTTAAAATAAACAACAGGAAAACTTTAATGTCAATTCGCAATGCTTTTGGAAAATGAAACTACCATAAGACCTCCCACCACACACACAATGCAAACGCAGAATTGGAGGAGATTTCTTCTTATGATAGTCAAAGATGCTTACTACGCAAAATCAATTCTTTTTGATATTATTATTAGTGCATAGTGTAGAAAACATTTCGAAAGTATAATATTAATCTTAGCCAACATACGACCAGCATCGTATGCCTACTATAGCTACCATCTAAACAGTGGTGACCACCGTACGTAAATGGCAGGTTCTACAACTAATACCGTACAAAGTTCGTATTAGAGTTTGGATTTCCAACAAATGGTCAGGCTAAGGAACTTCCTATCCACGATGGGTACGTCTCTGGAATAGACGACCCGAGAACCTAACCGGATCTCTGCCAACACAAGGCCGGGTTACCACTGCAAAAATAGGTAACTACTGACACGCGTATGCCATCCCCCGATCGTAACCGATCTTCCCGAGGATCCTCGATTTCCAACAAACCACATAGATAATAATGCAGCAACCACATAGGTTAAGTATCTGGGCTCCATACCATGATACCACCTCTATCCAGAAGGAATGACATACACTAAGGGGCGCTACTCCCTAGAACCTTGCCGCATCCTTCCTGTTTCGACCATTTCCGGGGTGTGAGGCTCGACGAAGTCTCGTCCACAAAGCTACGCTTTCTACAAAGCCCTGCTTCGGGTCAAACAAAATGATCAACCTATGATCACAAAGATATAAGATCAAACAAATGATCATATCACAAATGATCAAACACTGATCATTTCACAGCAACACTCAGTATGCCACGTTACCAAATTGGGATATATCGCTGATAAATTTCAACTACATAACCTCTGAGCTCGTACGTCTCAGAGAAGGGTGTTAAGCTAAGAGAATAAATTCTCCGCCACCAACAAAAATGTATTTGAAAGAAATCAGCTTTATATCTCAAATTGTAACGTCAGACACACAATCCATACAAGTCTGTTCCGGGATCGAACAGAACCGAAGGCACTTCTCACGAAGCCCTTGCATTTTCGGATAAATTTCTAATCACGTCCGGACTTCCCGTCACTAAGGGTGATAAAACCTCTAAATCGGAGATCAGCCGATGTAGAGTAACTCGACGGTAATCCTTCCGTTTTCAAAAATATCCGGTCTTCAACACCGGTCTTCAAATGCAATTCATAACGACGTATCACATATTCGGAATGGGTTATACGACCCCATGGTCCTTTCCCGGCTAACCCGAATAGTGAGCGCTTATTCAAAAATAAGTGTGGCATTCAAATTCATCCAATTCACAACAAATACCTATCTAAAGGTAATTATTGATAGTCGGTTATTTAACTATCAATAAAGATGCGC
Source organism: Allium fistulosum (assembly GCA_030737815.1). NCBI lineage: Eukaryota > Viridiplantae > Streptophyta > Magnoliopsida > Asparagales > Amaryllidaceae > Allium > Allium fistulosum. The sequence goes on from CM060904.1 coordinate 813,315,879, forward strand.
AACATCATCAGATTCCAAATAATTTTCCAAATTATTTCATCTTCAAAAATATCTTTACTAGATATAAAAATTTCCACACTTCAAAAATAAATCAACGTTTATTTTTCTAAACAGTTTCCCTTTCCTTTATAAATTCCATAGTGAATTTATATTTTCAAAATATCTACTGATATACGATTCTCAAAACGATTTCAAATATTCAACTTCATTTTATCTTTAAGAAGATAAAATCTCAAAACGTTTCTTTTCATTTTGGAAAACATTTCCATACTTATCTAATAATAAGTATTTCACAAATCTTTTATTTTCAACATTTGAAAATACTCGATATCCTTAAATCAAATTAAGTATAATTTCATTCTTTAAGGAAAATATTCTTTTAACACCTTTATTTGAGTCAAAACGAATGTTACGTAAAACATCATTACGACGACTCAAAATCACTAGTATAGGGATTCAGAATTAAGATAGATGTGTAAATCCCAATACTATATAAAACATTTCCTTTCGGAAATCATTTACTTAACAACAGTGTTATAGTCCACCATTTCCTTAAATTTCTCGAAAACGTCTATTTCAACAATAAATGTTGAGATCTATGTTTCGATATTTAACACGTTTTAAAAACATCTTTAAAACAATCTTTATTTTAAAATATCACCTCTTCAAAAATGAATCTATTTTATTCAATAATATATTCACTGTCCAAAATCGTGAATATAATTCACTTAACCCAGTTTCAATCATTTCTACACATTTTTATTTCAATAAAAATTCGCTATCCAAAATCGCGAATATATCTTCTTTAATAATCTTCTATATTCAATTTATCAAATTCAACCGATTTCGAATTTATAAAACAACGTTTATAAATTCTATTTCTATTTTTTTTAACAACTCTGTTTTATAAATCTTCTTTAATAGCAGTTCGATCAATATTCCATTTGAAGGCAAAAATCCAATTTACAAGTAAATTTCTTATCAGTCTTTATTCTACAATTTCATTCATTTTATAACTTCATACTTTATAAATCTATAAACTTCAATCTTTATAAATCTATAAACTTCAAATCTTCACAATTTATAATTCTATAAATCTCATGTCTTCACAATTAATAATTCTATAAATTTCTAACACTTATAGAAACTCGTTTTAAAATTCCAATACTATTAATTGATAAATATCAATTCTGTACATCTTTTATATACATCATTTTTAAATAATTCCAAAGAAATCCAAACTTAAACTATTTTATAGATTACTTGACTATTTATTTCAAAATCACCTTTCAGTTATATTTCACAATTTAAAATTTTCATAACTTTAAATTTATAACATTTATTTATTTATGATAAATAAATTCAAAAATTTAATAAATCGTATACTTTCCAAAAATCACTTCAAAAATCCTTTTTAAAGTAAAAATCGTTATTTTTAAAACTTCACAAGTTTGAATCCAATGATGCAACGCACCAATTAGTCCATCACACATCAAACATCATATATCATCATATGAGAACAGAATATATATATCAATATCTGTAAATAAATAAATACAGTTGAGGAATCCAGTTGGATCCCTCCAACCTGTTTCCCTGCATCCAAAGACATTAGCACAATACCAATTCCGCTCCAGTACGGAATTATCGCAGTATATGGGTTTAATAAAAATAATCCGCTTACTAACGACGCAATAGGGTCTCATCCGCTATACGAGGCGGGAAATCAATCAATCCAATATATACATATGCCAATATGTATATATTGCTATATATATATATATAGATATATCCTACTATATCTAATATCACATCCAAATAACAATCAATAACTGTTAATCCAAATTTATTTTGAGTGAGAAGATCTCACCTTGATTTTAATTTCCGTTCCAGCGTTTATTTCGAATAAAATTAAACACGCGTTTAATTTTACCCGAAATTCAAACTAGCTCCAAATGGCTCCAATCCAATTGTATTGCGTAGCATTCGACGATACGATTCCAACGCATTTTGTTTCGTCAATTTCTGATCACGTATAAACAAGTTATAGCAGTTTGAAGTTAATACGATTTTAATAAAATTAAATTTACAACTTTTATTTAAATTTAAACCTAAAACTAATCCTGGCCGCACGTTTTGATGAGATGAATCTGGGCCAACGCATTTCCTTCCATCTTCTCCAGGTTTTCACGCGAGCAAAGAACCCAACGTGCCGCCCTCTAAACTTCGACGTCGCTCCCCCTTAAACCCAACGAAATCCCATCATGGCTATACCATTCGAACCGCCATCACCTTAGCTCCCCACGCTGGCCGACCGCACCCCCCTAGCGCCGCCATTGCCTCGAAAAACGCACGCGAACATACAGCCTTTGCACGAGAATTGCCGCTAAACTACATATCTAAATCCAATCATAGCCGTTGGATTCGTCGTACTCAACGAGTTCTACATATTTGCAGTTGAAAGTTTTCTGAATCGGTTGACGGATTTGGAGATAAACGAGGAGGGAGTTGAACGTTTTCTGGCCTTAGAATATAAAAGTGGCGGCTGAACGTTTCTTCTAGGGTTTGGCAAATGTAGAAGGAGATGGGTCCTTTTTATAGAATTTTAACGAAAACACTATTCATTCGTGATTTTTCCGAACTCCGATTTACGCGCGGTGACCGGCATTTCTGGGGTTTATCCTGCGTTCCGGACACAATGGAATAGGTTTCGAAAGCTAATTCGATCGTCTGTGCGAGATATGGCAATAAACGATCAATTTAAATTAAACCGATTTAAATCGATTTCGAGGCGTTTTGGCTTGCCCCGGACAAACGGTAAATCCAAAAATTACGAAATTTGAAATCTTACAATAATATCACATTACGGATCCGATGAAACTGGTTTCATCGAAATCCGAGACTGTTCGAGAATTGGCTATTTTTACAGTCGATAATTAAATATTAAAATATTCAATTTTCACAGATTAACTCCAAATTCAATTTTAAAAGTTCTATAACCTTTCTATAACTCCAGTATGATTAAATAAAATTTTACAAATCATTTTCAATCATTTTAAACTCGATTTTCAATTATCTCTGGAATTTCAATTATTAAATTATCGATTTAATTGACCAAATTAAATCCAATATCCTTTAAATAAATTATTCGACTTATTAAATTCATTTATTAATATTTAAAATCAATTAAATATTCGAATTTTAATTATCAAAAATTCTGGGTCGTTACAAAAGTAGTTTTAAATTATAAATGAAGAAATTCTGAAACTGGATTTTTAGGAATATTTTGGAGATAAATTATTTGAACTCTGCAGATTTCCAATGGAAATGAATAAATATTTGGAAATATATCCCGTGTAGGGAAAATGATTTGAAATTTGTTTTCAAAGTCAGAAGTGTGAAAAGTGATTTGAAATTGGTTTTCAAAATGTTGAAGTGTGGAAATAAATATATCTTGTGAAGATATTTTGAAAATAAATAATTTTGGAAAATTATTTAAATCTGATGATTGTTGTGAATGTTGTTTGACAGTTAAATCACCGACTATCAATATTTGCCTTTGAAATGGAATTTGAATTTGTTTTTAAAACAAGCGCTCTTTATTCGGTTTAGCCGGGGGAGGACTTTGTGTCATATAACCCATTCCGAATAATGATACGACGTTATGAAGTGCATTTGAAGACCGGTGGTGAAGACCGGATACTTTCGAAAACGAAAGGATTACCATTGATTGTCTCTACATCGGCTGATCCCCGGTATAGGGATTTTAGCACCTTTTGTGATGGGAAGTCCGGACGCGATTAGAAATTATCCAGATTTACAAGGGCTTCTGTGGAAGTGCCTTCGGTTCTGTTCGAACCCGGAACATACTTGTATGGTTGTATGTCTGACATTACACTTTGAGATATAAAGCTGATTTATTTCAAATACATTTATGTTGGTGGCGGAGAATTTATTCTCTTAGCTTAACACCCTTCTCTGAGACGTACGAGCTCAGAGGTTATGTAGTTGAAGGTTATCAGTGATATACTCTCAATTTGATAGTGTGGCATGCTGAGTGATGTTGTGTGCTGATTAGTGTGTATTAATAAAAGATTAGTGTGTATTAATAAAAGATTATTCTGGAAAGTTGTTTAAAACTATTTGGATTTGAGAAAATAGTTAACGGGGATTGAATCATTCTTCTTAACTTGTAATTTCGGGATAAAATTCTTTTAAGGAGGGAAGATTGTAACGACCCTGAATTTTTGACATTGGAAATCAGGATATTTAATTGATTTTAAATATCTAAAAGTTAGTTTAATTTGAAATTCAAATATCAGAATGAATTTGGCAATTTAATTTTTGAATTTAATTTATTGAAGTTGGGTAAAAATTTGAATCTTCAGTTTTAAGCTGTTTAAAAATATTTTCAAGGCTTAGAAAATCTATATTGGTAATACTGAAGATAATAAAAGCTTCAGAATTGAATTTGAAGTGATTTGTTCGGTTTTGGAATTTTATCGTTTAAATTGAATTTAAAAATAGCTTTCTGAGGCACAGTCTCGGAATTCGATGAAACGAGTTCCATTGGATCCGTAATATTGTATTATTATCGTATTTCAATTTTCGTAATGTTTGGAGTGATCGTTTGGCCGTACGATAAGCAAACGCACTGAAATTAAATCAAAATTTTAATATTATAACTGGTCCAAAAAGCTATCTTCTCCAAACGATCAAATTTGGACTCGAAACCTTTTCCATTATGTTCGGAATAGGCGTATAACATTACAAACGCTTGGCGGCATGCCTCGATAGGAGGTCAAGATTTTGATTTGCATTTGTCGAACGGTTTGAATTTGAATTTAAATTGAATATTTATACTAGTCAGCTGCAGTTGAAATTATATCGCATCAGCCTTTTTCCTTTCATTCAAAACACTGTAGCCTGTTAACTCAAGCACGCTAATATCAAATCTTGTCTTCCATTTGCGCAGCAGATCTTCAGTGGAGATAATAAAATTAATGGCCGACCACATATTTTCTTTCCTCCCAAATCAATCGAAACCCTTTTCATTCAAAAGCAAAATAAAAATAAAAACGAACGAAGAAAATTTATAATGGCCGAACACATTTAGAAAGTGGATATCGCGATCCATTCTTTCCCTCGGTTAATTCACAAATCAAATTCGAGAAATCAATGGCCGCACTCGAAAAGAAATGGAGGCCGAGCTAGGGCACCGGTGTCGTGATAGCGGCATGGCGCTCGAACTCGATTCGAGTGGGATGGGGCGGCACAGGCGTTTGCTCAAATTCGAGATATGGGCACGGCGACATCGAGGCGATTCAAAGGCGTTGGCGACGTGGGAGTTGGCTGGAGTTCGTTCGCATTGGCGTAGTCGTGTACATCTCGATTTGCGGCCTTAAGGGGAAGTCGGCAAGATGCGAGTTGAGGCTGGGTTCGTGGAGGAATGTTCGTCACCGTTGTTTGGTGGGTTCTCGAGCACGCGTTGGAATTCGCGATATTGGAAGGCATGGCGAAGTCGTGGCTGTGGGCTGGAAGTCGACGTGGTTTTTTTTTCTGGCCAAACTCGATCTCGGGTTTAAGTTGAGGACACAGTAAGGTATATAAATATACAATTTAATCATTTTGATTTAATAATAAATATATGATTATATACAGTAAAACAGAAAATAATATATATGTACAGAGAAAAATTATATGCGGTAAGATAAATAAGAAATTTTGTTTTATTTAATATATAGGGATAGAATTTTGAAAGGGAAATTTTAAAAATGTTTGAAAGTTATACGAATTTAATTTAAACAGTTTGTTTAATATTAATAGATATGATTTTGGGAAAATAAAGGAAAATATAGGAATTTTAAAAGTGAAGTTAGTTTTAAAACAAATTATTAGTTTAAACTAATTTTTAGTTAAGTCAAATTATAAAATGAAAATTTAAATTGTTCAATTGATTCGAATATTTATAAAAGTTTATAATGTTTGTTACGAGGTTTAAAGAAAAATATATAGGGTTGAGAAGGAATTTTAAAATACATACTAGTTTAAATTAAAATTATTAAATAGAAATTTAATTATTCGATTGGTTCGAATATTAATAAATTGTATAAATTGTTTTACATGGTCTATAAATCGAGAAAACAAGTCAAATTGGAAATGGATTGCCTGCATTGTTAAAGGTGAGATCTTCTCACTCAAATTAAAAATTGGAAATTCAGTTATTGATTGATTGATTGTTTGGGTGATAGTATATATAGTAGTATATATATATTTGGTGATTGATTTCCCGCATTATATAGCAGATGAGACCCTATGCGCCACATAATAGCGGATGATATTTTATAAATCCCATATACCGCGATATTACACCTCGAAGTGGAATTGGTATTGTGCTAACATCTGTGGATGCAGGGAAACAGGTTGGAGGGATCCAACTGGATTCCTCAAATATTTGAATTTGTTTCATATGTTGTGTGTTGATTATTTATAATCTCTGTGTGATTATCTTTGTGATTGAAATTTTTGAAGGCTAAAATTTAGCCGAATATATTTTTTGGTATCGTTGGATACCAAAAATAAATAAAGTTGGATTTTGGAAATTAAAGTGGAAAACTTTAAGTAAATTAAATTTTAAAAATGGAATAAGCTTGAAAGAAAGAAATTAATAAAAAGTTGATTTTTGGTAATCTGATTGAATTATTTCCAAAATATGGGAAGGAATATTGTGTAAAAGTTGAAGAATTTATTGAAAACGGGATTTTAAATAATTTGGAAAGAAATAAAGGAATTTATTTAAAAGTGATAAATTTCTAGAAATCAATTTGATAATTGATTTGGTATTTGAAAATAAATCTTTAAGGAATCGGCATGAAAATTTATTTGGTGTTGAAATAAATTTAGAAATCAAATTCGGAATTTAATTTGGTGATTGAAAATAAATCATTGAGAAATCAATTTGAAATTGATATAGTGTTTGAAAAATAAATTTGGAAATCAATTGAAAGTTGATTTGGAGTTGAAAGTGAATATTTGTGAAATCTATTTGAAAATCGTATAAAAAGTGAATATTTGGGAATTTATATTCATAATGGAATTTATAAAGGGAAGGGAAATTTGTTTTAAAAATAAACACTGATTTATTTTTAAAGTGTGGAAATAAATTTACAGATTTGGGATGTAAATTTGAAATAAATCGATAAGGATTTATTTAATTGGTTTAAATGGACCATTTTGAAATGGAAGTGTATTTTCCTTGAAAAGCCGAGTATATTTCCAAAGTAGTTTTAAATTATAAATGAAGAAATTCTGAAATTGGATTTTTAGGAATATTTTGGAGATAAATTATTTGAACTCTGCAGATTTCCAATGGAAATGAATAAATATTTGGAAATATATCCCGTGTAGGGAAAATGATTTGAAATTTGTTTTCAAAGTCAGAAGTGTGAAAAGTGATTTGAAATTGGTTTTCAAAATGTTGAAGTGAGGAAAAATATATATCTTGTGAAGATATTTTGAAAATAAATAATTTGGGAAAATTATTTAAATCCGATGATTGTTGTGAATGTTGTTTGATAGTTAAATCACCGACTATTAATATTTGCCTTTGAAATGGAATTTGAATTTGTTTTTAAAACAAGCGCTCGTTATTCGGTTTAGCTGGGAGAGGACTTTGTGTCATATAACCCATTCCGAATAATGATACGACGTTATGAAGTGCATTTGAAGACCGGTGGTGAAGACCGGATACTTTCGAAAACGAAAGGATTACCATTGATTGTCTCTGCATCGGTTGTTCCCCGGTATAGAGATTTTAGCACATTTTGTGATGGGAAGTCCGGACGCGATTAGAAATTATCCGGATTTGCAATGGCTTCTTTGGAAGTGCCTTCGGTTCTGTTCGAACTCGGAACATACTTGTATGGTTGTATGTCTGACATTACACTTTGAGATATAAAGCTGATTTCTTTCAAATACATTTATGTTGGTGGCGGAGAATTTATTCTCTTAGCTTAACACCCTTCTCTGAGACGTACGAGCTCAGAGGTTATGTAGTTGAAGGTTATCAGTGATATACTCCCAATTTGGTAGTGTGGCATGCTGAGTGCTGCTGTGTGCTGATCATTTGTTGATCATTTGTGATCAAAGCATGGCTTTGTGAAAAAGCGTAGCTTTGTGGACGAGACTGCATCAGGACCTCACACCACTGAAATGGTCGAAACAGGAAAGATGCGGCAAGGTTATGAGGGTCGCGCCCTTTAGGGTATGTCATTTCCTTCTGGAAAAAGGTGATATTATGGTATGGAGCCCAAATATTTACCTGTGTGGTTGCTCCAATCTCATTTACTGTGTGATTGTTGCTTTGTGATCGAGGGCCCTCGGATAAAGGTCCCAAAGGACCGGGGGGTGGCATATTCGTGTAGTAGTTACCTAGTGTAAGGGGTAACCCGGCCTTGTGTTGGCAGAGAGCTAGTTAGTTCTCGGAACGTCCATCCAGAGGAGTTCCCATGTGGCAGTAGGAAGTTCCTTAGCCTGACCATTTGTTATTAAATCCAAAGAAACAATACGAGCCTTGTACGGTTTTAGTTGTATAACCTGCTATGGAATGTGGCGGTAACCTGCTATTGAACATAGTAGCTATAGTAGGCATAAGTGCGGAATGTCTACGCTGGCTAAGATTAATATTATACTTTCGAAATGTTTTCCACACTAGACATTAATAATAATATCAATTGATGTTTCGTAGTAAGCATCTTTGACTATCATAAGGAGAAATCTCCTCCAATTCTGCGTTTGCATTGTGTGTGTGGCGGGAGGCCTTATGGTAGTTTCATTTTCCAAAAGCATTGCGAATTTCTTTTATTTTCTTTGTGAAAATAACTGTTTTACGATCTCACACCAGTCACGATGACTGACTCGGAGTTTATTGTTCCCTTTCTAAACTCTGGGTGCCCATAATTTTCCACACGGACAGCCTAGAGTTATGTTATCAGATATTCTGGATATTCTGGAGCTTGGGAGACGAACTGGATGGCGAGACGTATACTCGTACTTATTTATTTATTCCGCTGTGTATTCTGCATGGGGACAAGTTTATATAACTGTCCATTGTTGTATTGAGTTGTATATTGACTCTCATTGTTGTATTGTATAAAGTGATATAGTTCTTTGTTTAAAAGACTAGTGATTATCTATTATATATTGTTCCGCTGCGAATGTGAGATTCTGATATTGTTTCTGTTTCTGTTTTTCTGTTCTATTTTTCTTCTGTCTTCTTCTACCTCTTCTTTTCAACCCTAATGATTCGGTTTTTCGGCATTAGATTGCGCGGCATTTGATCCAGTGGACGTATTAATGTCGACTTTCGAGCATCGAAAGATCGAAATCGTTACATGTGGTATCAGAGCAATTGGTTAAGCGACAACCCTGGCTCTGTTGGGTGTTACTCATTAGAGATAGAGTCAGTAGTACTCTAGAATGAGTGTGAGTGTAATAATAGATATGAGTGTGTATTTGTTAGTGAATACAAAAATTTGTTTTGTATTGTGATGACTTATCGGTTGATTGTTTATAGATTCTTGTCGGTGCAGTCTGGCCAACTGTAATCGATAGGGGTTTCTTAACTCTTAAATAAGATAAACTAGCACAATATTGTTTTTAAATAGGGTAAATGAGATGATTTTACCCAAAAATATTTTTGTATAGAAAAGGAATCATTTTCCATAAATTATTATTATATATGGATGCTTGGTTGTTAGGAAGTGATAATATCGAATTATCATCATTGTTATATGGAAATTGAATAATGAAATCCAGTTTAAATATAAGTGGTTATTAACCAAAATGGTGAATTGAAAGTAAATATGGAAACTATATAGAATATTGATATTGAACTAAAGAAGTAAATGGTGGAATTCTTAAGTAGAATTTGGAGTTGAGAAAATATTCTAAATTAATGAAGATTAAACTGGAAATTGTGAAATGGAAATTGTGAATAAGGGAATGAACGAATGAATAAAATTGGAATTGAAACTGAACATTTAAATCCAGCTTAAATTGCGCAGAATAAAATGAAGTTGTAGAATTAGTTCGAAGCGGACTAATGATAATAAAGGTTGGAAATAAAAATGGTTTGAATTTGCATATAAATTCAAGTAAGTAGAAGAAAACAAATTGAAATTTCCTTGATAAAGATAAAGTAAATTCAGGATGAATTGAATATGGAAATTTGGAATTTAAAAAGGATATGTGAATATACTAATTGAATTAAGTTAGTAGATGGAATGGATTTGATTAAATGAAAAATCAAATCAAAGGTTTAAATTGGAAATTGTTACAAGGAAACTATAACTTGAGTTTTGAGTTGAAATAACTTAAGCGATATTGGGTTGTTGACTTTTATTGAATGATTTTCAATGAAATTTGTTTGATTAATGAAATGCAAATTAAATTGAATGGAATCAATTGGAAATGGAATGGAATTAAAATAAATTGAGTTGGTATTAATTTAAATTAGTTATAAACTAGAATGGATATCCTATTAAGTGAATATCGTCGAAATTTGCATAGAAACGATTGTCGTTTGATGCAAACGAGATTGTATCAAAATCTATGAGTTAATAAAAGAAAATAAAATTGATTTTGAATCAATTGAAATAGATATGAATTCGTTTCGCTTAAAAAAATGAATTGAATATAAGGAATTGCATGTAAACCATTGAATTGAATGTGAATTAGATGAAAGCAGTTTAATTTGTATTGAAACCCTATAAATTGCTAGTGGGAATTGTTTTGAATGTTTTTCTTATGAAAACTATGTGTTCACTATTGAAAATATGTGAAATGTAAATGAATTTCCTATATTTGTCACTTACATATTTGAATTGAGTAAGTACATGTTTTTGGAAGCCGTTTGGCTGCATTTGGTTGCGCAAATAGCTAAATAAACAAGCCGCTTTGCTTAAAAATGCTAGTAAAGGTACGCCTATGCAATACAAAAATAGGAAATATGAACTGTTTTTGTTTTTCCGACCGAGTGGGTCGATGTATATATATTTATATCTTTTGTCAAATTGCAAAAGCTCCTCCGTACAAAGGAGACTCCGTCAAAATTTTCTGAAAATTTTGGGAGTTAGAAAAAAATTGGAATTTCTGAAAATTTCAATAACGACAAATGATTTAAAATTTGTAAGTAAATAGAATTGAAAACTGAAGTATTGGAATTCATTTTGAATCGAATTCAAGTAAAATCTGAATGAAAATTTGGGAATAAAAGTATTGAGATTTGAAATGAATTAGTAAATTAAAGTTAATTGATTTTATATGGAAGTGGAATTCAATTTGAATATAAACTTCAGTAGTGAAGTAGTAAAAATGAATATAAGAAATAATTGTATTGAACTTAAGAAATAAAGAATGAAATTCTTAAGTAAATGGGTATTGGGAATACATTAAGTGAATTTGTCCATTGTTGTTAAGTAAAGTATACAGGGATTATAAAGGCGATAGGAAAATGGAATTGGATTTTGATTTCGAAGGTAAATTTGAATTTACTCGACAATAAGGTATGTATTTAAATTTCAGTATGAAATTTGATGAGTTTTTTATTTTGCCACTTGGCATTTTGTTTTCTATTGGGATTTGAGAGTCCGTAGGGACATTTTGTAGTCGTACCGAGCTAGCCGCGCAAAGGAGACGCTGGCAAAAATTTTCGGAAATTTAGAGAGCTAGAAAATTTTTGAGAAATTTTGGATAATTTAAAATTTGAATTTGAATGGTGAAGTAAAATAAAGTGGTTTGAACTGATGGATAAGTTTGGAAAGTTAGAAAAAGATTAGTGTGTATTAATAAAAGATTATTCTGGAAAGTTGTTTAAAACTATTTGGATTTGAGAAAATAGTTAACGGGGATTGAATCATTCTTCTTAACTTGTAATTTCGGGAATAAATTCTTTTAAGGAGGGAAGATTGTAACGACCCTGAATTTTTGACATTGCAAATCAGGATATTTAATTGATTTTAAATATCTGAAAGTTAGTTTAATTTGAAATTCAAATATCAGAATGAATTTGGCAATTTAATTTTTGAATTTAATTTATTGAAGTTGGGTAAAAATTTGAATCTTCAGTTTTAAGCTGTTTAAAAATATTTTCAAGGCTTAGAAAATCTATATTGGTAATACTGAAGATAATAAAAGCTTCAGAATTGAATTTGAAGTGATTTGTTCAGTTTTGGAATTTTATCGTTTAAATTGAATTTAAAAATAGCTTTCTGAGGCACACTCTCAGAATTCGATGAAACTAGTTCCATTGGATTCGTAATATTGTATTATTATCGTATTTCAATTTTCGTAATGTTTGGAGTGATTGTTTGGCCGTACGATAAGCAAACGCACTGAAATTAAATCAAAATTTTAATATTATAACTGGTCCAAAAAGCTATCTTCTCCATACGATCAAATTTGGACTCGAAACCTTTTCCATTATGTTCGGAATAGGCGTATAACATTACAAACGCTTGGCGGCATGCCTCGATAGGAGGTCAAGATTTTGATTTGCATTTGTCGAACGGTTTGAATATAAATTTAAATTGAATATTTATACTAGTCGGCTGCAGTTGAAATTATATCGCATCAGCCTTTTTCCTTTCCATTCAAAACACTGTAGCCTGTTAACTCAAGCACGCTAATATCAAATCTTGTCTTCCATTTGCGCAGCAGATCTTCAGTGGAGATAATAAAATTAATGGCCGACCACATATTTTCCTTCCTCCCAAATCAATCGAAACCCTTTTCGTTCAAAAGCAAAATAAAAATAAAAACGAACGAAGAAAATTTATAATGGCCGAACTCAGTTAGAAAGTGGATATCGCGATCCATTCTTTCCCTCGGTTAATTCACAAATCAAATTCGAGAAATCAATGGCGCACTCGAAAAGAAATGGAGGCCGAGCTAGGGCACCGGTGTCGTGATAGCGGCATGGCGCAAGAACTCGATTCGAGTGGGATGGGGCGGCACAGGCGTTTGCTCAAATTCGAGATGTGGGCACGGCGACATCGAGGCGATTCAAAGGCGTTGGCGACATGGGAGTTGGCTGGAGTTCGTTTGCATTGGCGTAGTCGTGTACATCTCGATTTGTGGCCTTGAGGGGAAGTCGGCAAGATGCAAGTTGAGGCTGGTTCGTGGAGGAATGTTCGTCGCCGTTGTTTGGTGGGTTCTCGAGCACGCGTTGGAATTCACGATATTGGAAGGCATGGCGAAGTCGAAGTCGTGGCTGTGGGCTGGAAGTCGACGTGGTTTTTTTTCTGGCCAAACTCGATCTCGGGTTTAAGTTAAGGACACAGTAAGGTATATAAATATACAATTAAATTATTTTGATTTAATAATAAATATATGATTATATACAGTAAAACAGAAAAGAATATATATGTATAGAGAAAAATTATATGCGGTAAGATAAATAAGAAATTTTGTTTTATTTAATATAAAGGGATAGAATTTTGAAAGGGAAATTTTAAAAATGTTTGAAAGTTATACGAATTTAATTTAAACAGTTTGTTTAATATTAATAGATATGATTTTGGGAAAAGAAAGGAAAATATAGGAATTTTAAAAGTGAAGTTAGTTTTAAAACAAATTATTAGTTTAAACTAATTTTTAGTTAAGTCAAATTATAAAATGAAAATTTAAATTGTTCAATTAATTCGAATATTTATAAAAGTTTATAATGTTTGTTACGAGGTTTAAAGAAAAATATATAGGGTTGAGAAGGAATTTTAAAATACATACTAGTTTAAATTAAAATTGTTAAATAGAAATTTAATTATTCGATTGGTTCGAATATTAATAAATTGTATAAATTGTTTTACATGGTCTATAAATCGAGAAAACAGGTCGAATTGGAAATGGATTGCCTGCATTGTTAAAGGTGAGATCTTCTCACTCAAATTGAAAATTGGAAATTCAGTTATTGATTGATTGATTGTTTGGGTGATAGTATATATATATTTGGTGATTGATTTCCTGCATTATATAGCGGATGAGACCCTATGCGCGCATAATAGCCGATGATATTTTATAAATCCCATATACCGCGATATTCCACCTCGAAGTGGAATTGGTATTGTGCTAACATCTGTGGATGCAGGGAAACAGGTTGGAGGGATCCAACTGGATTCCTCAAATATTTGAATTTGTTTCATATGTTGTGTGTTGATTATTTATAATCTCTGTGTGATTATCTTTGTGATTGAAATTGTTGAAGGCTAAAATTTAGCCGAATATATTTTTTGGTATCGTTGGATACCAAAAATAAATAAAGTTGGATTTTGGAAATTAAAGTGGAAAACTTTAAGTAAATTAAATTTTAAAAATGGAATAAGCTTGAAAGAAAGAAATTAATAAAAAGTTGATTTTTGGTAATCTGATTGAATTATTTCCAAAATATGGGAAGGAATATTGTGTAAAAGTTGAAGAATTTATTGAAAACGGGATTTTAAATAATTTGGAAAGAAATAAAGGAATTTATTTAAAAGTGATAAATTTCTAGAAATCAATTTGATAATTGATTTGGTATTTGAAAATAAATCTTTAAGGAATCGGCATGAAAATTTATTTGGTGTTGAAATAAATTTAGAAATCAAATTCGGAATTTAATTTGGTGATTGAAAATAAATCATTGAAAAATCAATTTGAAATTGATATAGTGTTTGAAAAATAAATTTGGAAATCAATTGAAAGTTGATATGGAGTTGAAAGTGAATATTTGTGAAATCTATTTGAAAATCGTATAAAAAGTGAATATTTGGGAATTTATATTCATAATGGAATTTATAAAGGGAAGGGAAATTTGTTTTAAAAATAAACACTGATTTATTTTTAAAGTGTGGAAATAAATTTACAGATTTGGGATGTAAATTTGAAATAAATCGATAAGGATTTATTTAATTGGTTTAAATGGACCATTTTGAAATGGAAGTGTATTTTCCTTGAAAAGCCGAGTATATTTCCAAAGTAGTTTTAAATTATAAATGAAGAAATTCTGAAATTGGATTTTTAGGAATATTTTGGAGATAAATTATTTGAACTCTGCAGATTTCCAATGGAAATGAATAAATATTTGGAAATATATCCCGTGTAGGGAAAATGATTTGAAATTTGTTTTCAAAGTCAGAAGTGTGAAAAGTGATTTGAAATTGGTTTTCAAAATGTTGAAGTGAGGAAAAATATATATCTTGTGAAGATATTTTGAAAATAAATAATTTGGGAAAATTATTTAAATCCGATGATTGTTGTGAATGTTGTTTGATAGTTAAATCACCGACTATTAATATTTGCCTTTGAAATGGAATTTGAATTTGTTTTTAAAACAAGCGCTCGTTATTCGGTTTAGCCGGGAGAGGACTTTGTGTCATATAACCCATTCCGAATAATGATACGACGTTATGAAGTGCATTTGAAGACCGGTGGTGAAGACCGGATACTTTCGAAAACGAAAGGATTACCATTGATTGTCTCTACATCGGTTGTTCCCCAGTATAGAGATTTTAGCACCTTTTGTGATGGGAAGTCCGGACGTGATTAGAAATTATCCGGATTTGCAAGGGCTTCTTTGGAAGTGCCTTCGGTTCTGTTCGAACCCAGAACATACTTGTATGGTTGTATGTCTAACATTACACTTTGAGATATAAAGCTGATTTCTTTCAAATACATTTATGTTGGTGGCGGAGAATTTATTCTCTTAGCTTAACACCCTTCTCTGAGACATACGAGCTCAGAGGTTATGTAGTTGAAGGTTATCAGTGATATACTCCCAATTCAACAGTGTGGCATGCTGAGTGCTGCTGTGTGCTGATCATTTGTTGATCATTTGTGATCAAAGCATGGCTTTGTGAAAAAGCGTAGCTTTGTGGACGAGACTGCATCAGGACCTCACACCCCGGAAATGGTGGAAACAGGAAAGATGCGGCAAGGTTATGAGGGTCGCGCCTTTTAGGGTATGTCATTTCCTTCTGGAAAAAGGTGATATTATGGTATGGAGCCCAGATATTTACCTGTGTGGTTGCTCCAATCTCATTTACTGTGTGATTGTTGCTTTGTGATCGAGGGCCCTCGGATAAAGGTCCCAAAGGACGGTGGGTGGCATATTCGTGTAGTAGTTACCTAGTGTAAGGGGTAACCCGGCCTTGTGTTGGCAGAGAGCTAGTTAGTTCTCGGGACGTCCATCCAGAGGTGTTCCCATGTGGCAGTAGGAAGTTCCTTAGCCTGACCATTTGTTGGAAAATCCAAAGAAACAATACGAGCCCCGTACGGTTTTAGTTGTATAACCTGCTATGGAATGTGGCGGTAACCTGCTATTGAACATAGTAGCTATAGTAGGCATAAGTGTGGAATGTCTATGTTGGCTAAGATTAATATTATAGTTTCGAAATGTTTTCCACACTAGACATTAATAATAATATCAATTGATGTTTCGTAGTAAGCATCTTTGACTATCATAAGGAGAAATCTCCTCCAATTCTGCGTTTGCATTGTGTGTGTGGTGGGAGGCCTTATGGTAGTTTCATTTTCCAAAAGCATTGCGAATTTCTTTTATTTTCTTTGTGAAAATAACTGTTTTACGATCTCACACCAGTCACGATGACTGACTCGGAGTTTATTGTTCCCTTTCTAAACTCTGGGTGCCCATAATTTTCCACACGGGCAGCCTAGAGTTATGTTATTAGGATATTCTGGATATTCTGGAGCTTGGGAGACGAGCTGGATGGCGAGACGTATACTCGTACTTATTTATTTATTCCGCTGTGTATTCTGCATGGGGACAAGTTTATATTACTGTTCATTGTTGTATTAAGTTGTATATTGACTCTCATTGTTGTATTGTATAAACTAATATAGTTCTTTGTTTAAAAGACTAGTGATTATCTATTATATATTGTTCCACTGCGAATGTGAGATTCTGATATTGTTTCTGTTTCTGCTTTTCTGTTCTCTTTTTCTTCTGTCTTCTTCTACCTCTTCTTTTCAACCCTAATGATTCGATTTTCCGGCATTCGATTGCGCGGCATTTAATACAGTTGACATATTAATGTCGACTTTCGAGCGTCGAAAGATCGAAATCGTTACATTTTATATGCCCTAGACCCGCCATTTTTTAAACCCTGTCCCTGACCCGCCACGTAGACCCGGTATGGGTCTGAACTTTCGTCCCGTACCCAAAACCTATACGGGTCAGAGTAAACCCGCCTCGCCCTAAGACCCAGTGAAGCATTACATATTCATTCAAAATTATGTATTAATGTACATATATTTATTTATTTTATTTGTAAGAGGGATTGTCACTAAATGATAAAATAAATATAAATATCAATGTGTTTACAATGCTTAGTAAGGTAATAAAAATGAGGTGTATGATAATGGTTCAAGAAAAACTTGCATACATTATATCATTATTAGTGATGCAACTTAATACCATAAAATTATATAACTTATTAAATGGGACATTAGAAAATCCATGTTATAACCGCTTATGTATAGAAGGATTAACAAATCATCGTTATCGTAATAAAGTGATTTTATGAAATCTCAGTAGTGCGGGTCGGGTTCGGGTGGATCGGCCAAGCCCCAACCCGACCCTAGACCTTGAGCTCTTAAGAACGGATCATGGGTCTACCCGCCCCAATGATCCAGTGGGGTGGGTCTTGGCGGATCAAAACAGGAGCAGGTCTACCGGGTTTAGACCCTAGACCAGCCCCATTGCCATCCCTAATGGTGCACCCATAAGATGATAGCAGATTAACATATATTGATTGTTATGTGCTAACATTTTAGATGTAGGGACAAGGTGGGTATGATTCTCCATACCTTATGTACTATACAAATTGAAGTTCATAGTGTTTTGATATTGTTTATTGCTTACACTAGATTTTTTTCTGACTCGAGGTTTTATGCTTTATTTTTTATTATCCTGGGTACTCTTAAATGAGTAAACTAAATAGCAAGTGCGGGATAGCAGTTGGCATTGTACCGATGGACTAGTAGGACGCTATGTTTCACGTATGTTATATTTTTGAAGATTTTACTATTTCTATAGTGCGACACTATGGAGCTTTGATGGTGTTTGACTTTTTTTATTTAGGGATGGATATTTTGAGTTTCGTTATCAACTGTACGAACTATATTACTTTTTGTATAATTTTATTGAACCTATGCACTGGCCTATGATGGTTCATTCAGTTATATTTTTATCTCGCTTGTTTTATATTTGTGATTGACATTATATTTTTTCCTTGTGCTATGAAATATACGATAGGTTATCTATCGAAGTATGATACTTTAACACTTAACAATCGTTCTACATCGGTTTAGTGCCGTTTTAGCGCAAATAGAGGTATAAATGGTACTGAGGGTGTAGGGCGATCATTGCATTATATATATATATAACTATGTGTACTAATTCAGGCTGTCTAAAATCCAAACATCAAGTTCGGCTTGGCTGAAAAGCGTAGATATGTTTCATAACTTTTATACTGGTTTGGGTCATCTAATATACCTATATCTAGTTTATCGTCATATATTATAGTTACAATGATACATGAATTTTCATTTTAAACTGCTTAAATAAAATATGGTCTAAGGTGCTCAGCATTTGATGCTTTAGGCTCTAAATTTCTATTGGTTTAATAGTCAATACGCACCATTAGATAGTGTTTCTACAATAACCGATGGTCCTTTCCAGTTGAGCCCCAATGGTCCATTATTGGTCCTTTGGTATTAGCTAGCATCTTTCTTAGCATTAGGTCCCCTTTATAGAACTTTATTTCTCTTAGCCGAGAGAAACTATATGTCATTCTCGCCAGTATATTACATCCCTGATTGCGGCTTCATCCTTCCTTTCATTGATAAAGTCCATGGCAGTTCTTTTAATTATTGGTCGTGCTTTGTGTCATAAGACAAGCGTCTATGAGACAAAACTTCTACTTCCACTAGAAACATCGCTTCATGGTTATAAGATAAGGAGAATGGAGTTCGTATTATAGGTGATCAGGTTGAAGTCTGGAAAGCCCACAGTACTAAAGGTAACTCACTTTCCTATCTAACATTGGCTTTGGTCAGTCTTTTGAGTAGATTTTTAAAGGTTTTATTAGTCACATCAACTTGCAAATTTTCTTAAGGTATGCGTTACTAAAGAGAAACTCTTGATGTGTTAGCACCAAAATTGGTCACTAACCTCGTTCAGAAAGATTGTGTAGAGATAAAAGTGATGAAAGTAAATTAAACAGAGAAGACAGTCCTAATTCAAATGCAGAAAGTAAGAACACCAAATTTATAGTGGTTCGGCGTAATTGCCTACGTCCACTTTGCTTAACTTTATTGATTTCCTTTATGGTTGATTACAAATACAATTCGTGAATCAAATGTTTGAATGAAGTTGTTTAAGTAGAGGAGATGAGTCTTGAAAATGGCAGAGTCTCCCCGTATTTTCTATCCAAAAAAGGATCCCTTTCACTGTGACCCTGCCCCTCTATTTATAGGCAAAGATGGGCTGGACTTCCCAAGTGGGCTGATTGCCGAACGTTCCAGCCCGAGTACAGTGGTCGCCGTATGCCGAGCAAGGTTCGCCGAACGATCTCCGCCGAACCATTCCTTCTATGCCGAACGGTGTGCTGGTTAGTTGTGTTGAATGTCTCCTGGATGACGAGTATTACGCCGAACACCATGGGATGCCGAGTACTCTTGTATGCCGAGCAGCCTTGATTCCGAGCGACCTTGTATGCCGAGCAGTCTTGATGCCGAATACTCTGGTATGTCGAGCGACCTTGCATGCCGAGCATTCTGGATGCCGAACAGCCTTGATGCCGAGTACTCTGGTATGCCGAGCAGTCTTGCATGCCGAGCATTCTAGATGCCGAACAGCCTTGATGCCGAGTACTCTGGTATGCCGAGCAGTCTTACATGCCGAGCAGTCTTGATGCCGAACAGCCTTGATGCCGAGTACTCTGGTATGCCGAGCAGTCTTGGTGCCGAGCACTTATGGGATGCCGAACACTACTTGGCGCCGAGTACCCTTGTTGCCGAGTACTACGCCGAGTAGTCTCGATGCCGAACACTGCTGAGTATTATGCCGAACACTCCTGGACACCGGACACTAAGGACGCCGAGTACTACGCCGAGTACTCATGGATGATGGTTGCTTCGCCGAACATTCCTGGATGCCGGACACTCTCTGATGCCGAGCACTAGTTGCCTGGTCAAATCCCCAGGAAACACTTGCCCCCCAAAGTGTATCTCGTGGCCAAACGTGGTGCGCTTTGAATCTGGTACAATCTACCTCGGAGGTACCCTCTCGAGAATGCTAGCAAAGGGAGGTGCGAGACGAACAAGCTTGGGACGCCGAACGACACGTTCTGAGCCGA
The DNA here is from genome assembly GCA_030737815.1 of Allium fistulosum. NCBI lineage: Eukaryota > Viridiplantae > Streptophyta > Magnoliopsida > Asparagales > Amaryllidaceae > Allium > Allium fistulosum. The sequence continues at coordinate 813,336,290 of CM060904.1, forward strand.
ACGTTCCTAGCGTGCCGAACGTCATTCCACCTTAATGCCGAGCGCTCCGGTATTGACCGGTTCTACCGGGTATAGCCCCTTCGACTTCCTCCATTCCCCTCTATAAAACCAGTCCCTTCTCTTCTTTTCTCCTTTTACTTCTTATTTCCTCCGTTCTCACAATTCTGTTCAATCGTCCGAATTTGAGACTTAACTACTCCATCTCAATCTTCGATCTGCAAACTTAGGTATTTTTCATCGTATATTCAAACGAGATGTTCGAACGATGTCGTGTAGAGGGTTTTTGTATAGCTTGACTGCATTGCCGAACGACATAGCGTGGAGGAGTTAGGAGTATGCCCGCTTATTTGCCTTAGTTTCCTCGTGTTGGATCGAGGTCAAAAGGAAGAAAAAGAAAGAAAGGTGTTGGAGGGAGTAACGGCGCCGTTCGCTGCTCCGGCGCATGTGGTCATGTGCCGGACGGTGTAATGGTTAGTTGCCGAACGCTACCTCGGCCGGACAATGCCAGGCCGAACGCTCACTAACATGTCAAACTATAATTGAGCCGAACGAACTAAAGCCGAACAATGCCCAAATGCCGAACGACTGTTACGCCGAACATTGACCTCAGACCGAACGTTGAATCCAGCCGAACAATCCTTAGGTCGAACCGTGACTTTAGCCGAACAATATGATTGCCGAACACTTGACATGCCGAACAATATAATTGCCGACCAACTGACATGCCGAACAATACAATTGCCGAACACTTTACATGCCGAACAATACAATTGTCGAACACTTGACATGCCGAACAATATAATTGTCGAACACTTTACATGCCGAACAATACAATTGCCGAACGCCTTTCATGCCGAACAATACAATTGCCGAACACTTGACATGCCGAACAATATAATTGCCGAACACTTTACTTGGGATGATGAACATTACTTAAATGACGATCAGTATAAATGTTAAACTACACTTAGGCCGGTTACTCTAGAAATCGTATGTCTTTTGAACCTTGAACTGTAATCACCTCAAGGCAAGCTTTTTGAGACGGTCAGCGATGACGGTCTTCGAAGGCGATGATTCGAAGCTAATTATTACATCTTTAAAACCTTCTTATTGTCTGTACACAATTGCTTGCACTAGTTCACACACCACGTGGGGGGAAAACTCGTGTTGCTAATTCTAACACTCAACGTTTTTCAAGTATAGCTTTCTCAAGCACTTAGCCAGGTTCATTATTTATTCGGGATGTTAGGAAAATCTAGTTCTGCAACCATATCTGACAGGCCTGGGCCGTCAGTAAAGCAAGGAGCCGCAGATGCTTCCAACCCGTCAATCTCTCCCGCTCATAATCTGGCGCCCGATGCTCTTGAGTCGACCATCTTACTGGACAATCCGGTCGATTCTCAAGCCTCGAGGATCAATGAGGCCGCTCTGCGACGGATATGTTCCATTCACGGAATTCCCTTTACTGACGTGTTAGTTCCTTCGAGACACGACCGTCCTCATTTGCCCCCAGTCGGGTACACGGCCTGCAACAAGTTCATGTGCTGGATGGGCAGCGTGCCTCCGTTTAACCTATTTCTCCGGGATGTGCTGCAGTATATAGATATCGCTCCGTCGCAGCTGCACCCGAATGGTCATGCGTTCCTATATGGGACTTACTTACTCTTCATGGCTGTCTTCTCCAGACCTCCAACCCCCGGTGATATTCGATACATTTACATGTTCAAGAGACGGAAAGATAGCCCTTCCTTCATCTTCCTCGAGCCGTATCACAAGTGCCAGATCTTGACAGGGGCCTGCAGCAAGTTCGCCCTATACAAACAGGAATGGTTCTATGTGCGATGCCCGTCTGGTTTCGCTAGGAGATGGGTTGAAGGCAGTAAGTCTCTCTATTGAACCGTTACTCGTACTTAATGGGAGTCACGTTTTTCTTAACTCTTCATTCCCTCTTTTCAGGTATTAACCCGCGTCCAGAAGGCCGAGGATATTCTGATGCTGTCGATGCGATTAGAGCTCTTCCGGCCGAGGATCGAGATATTCGAGCTATCATTTCAAATGAATCGCTGTCGGGGTTCGGCTTGCTAGCTCCTGATCGTCGGGTCAGCCTTCCAGAAGGTGTTACAATTCCCAAACCTCCATCTGGTAAAGGGAAAAAACTTGCCGGCCCGTCGTCGCGTCGCGCTCCCGACGCGCACGAAGAAGGCGAGCGTAGAGAGGATGATGCACCCGACACTCAGGGTGAGAACGTGGGTCCTGCTTGGAATCCGGCAATCGAAGTTCAGGATATTGAGACGTCATCCTCCCCTTCGAAGGGAAAGAAAAAGCTGAAATATACGGTTCAGAAAGAGAAAGTTGGCGACACCTCAAAATCTACGCCTATCCCTCCCGAGAAAGAGGCTTCTTCGCAGCATCTGGAGAGTTCTCTGAGGGGTCTCTCGAACCTCTCTATTCCCGAAGACATACTCAATTACGGGTTCGATGATCCTGAAACCCTCAAATTCTCCTCGCCCGATAGAGGCAATGTAGGAGTTCAACTCCCGGCTCACAGAAACAATACTCCGATTAGCAAAGACAAACGAACGGGTCCGTCGGGGGGAACACTTAGGACACACACGCACATGCGCATTCCCTAACATACTTCAAGTCTTTTTAATTCGTGAATTTTCCTTAATTCGTTGTTATCTTCCTTCTTTGCAGGTGATATGGGCCGCTCCCACGGACTTGATCGCCTTTAGGGGTCTTCAATATTTCATCACTCCGGACGGGATTCCGATTCAGGCAGGCGCCGGGACCGAGGTGATTATGAAGATAGGGACAATCGTCCGCGCGAGTCGTCTCACCGCAAGAAAGCGCACTATCAATCTTCTCAGTCCCGTGATCTTCCTCCTACAACTGAGCCGGATAAAGAGAAGTCTCTGCAGAAGGGTTATCAGTCTGATGCTGCTCGAGAACAACATTCCAGTTCATCGAGTACGAGGCAAGTTCGAGAGCCGCGTAAAAGAACAGAATTCTCTAAGCCTCCTCCTCCTGCTCCTGCCGTGGACCCAACCGTTGCGGAAAAGATGGTCGATCTTAAGGCCAAATTTCCGAAGATTTGTTTTGACGGTTTGAAATTCCTCCCGGCCATCCATCACATTCCTGGGCACGTGAAGCAAAGTGCGATTGCCTGCAACAATGACGTCTATGTTCAACATGACGCATTCGTGCACTTGGTGGAGAAGATCTCAGAAGTATCTGTTGAGCGTCAACACGAGATTGACCGTCTGAATCTGGAGGCTGACAGCGATAAGAAAATCATCAAACTCCAAGACGAAGAACTCGCCTCTTATAAGTTAAAGCTAGAAGCCGCTGAACAAGGCGCAAAAGATACTGCCGAGGCAGTTACTCGCTTAGAGGTGGCTCACAAAAAGGAGCTTGACGAAGCAGTTCAACGCAGCGGCGCCCTTGCCCTAGAAAAAGATTCTGTCCAAAAAGAAAGGGACGCGCTCGCTACTCAAGTCAAAGAGCTGAAAGAACAACTCTCCAAGGAGAAAGAAGACAAAATAGCCGCTCAGGAAGAATCACAGCGGTATTGCGATGAGATTGTTGCTACCCGGCTCCTAAAGGCAAAGCTCGACGGTGAACTTACCGGGGTCGAGAAAATGAAGGATGAGGCCCGTGAGGAGGGTAAAAGAATGGCTGAGGAGGAGCTTGATTCTCGCCTTGAGGCGGCCGTAGAGACTGGCAGGGAAGAGGTCAAAAGTATGTTTGACCCGTTGATCGCCGAGTACGGAGCCCGCGTCCTTATGCACCGCGACCTAACATTCTTGGGCGACGGCTACCATGAATCCCTGGCTGAGGCATGGGAGACTCTGATAAAGATCAAGAAAGTCGAATCAGGCTCCGAAGAAATCGACGAGGATGCACTGGTGAAGGAGTTCCTGAGGGGGAATGAGCCATCGGATTTATCCGTAGCATTGGCTCTCTATGGCAAAGGCTCTTCCCCTTCGAAAGAGAAGAACAACGAGGCTGGCCCGTCAGAGGCCGACACTACTACTCCTCACATTGCCGCTCCTTATGCTGCTCAATCGGCTGGTCGGTCGACGCTTGATCCATTCGAGCAACATGCCAGTTACGATCCCGAAGATCCCGGGCTTGGCGTTCATGTGCTGTCACCTATCCTGGAGGGTGAAACCCCGCACGCCACCGACAGTCAACCTGATCCTGGTAGGAGATTCTTCTTTCTCTAGAAATCGAAGTGATCCCGTCATTTTTTAGCAGTGGTTATTCGTTCTAATGCCCACTTCTTATATTTTTTCACAGGTTGTTCTGACACTGAGCCAACTCCGAGGAGCGATGACGCCAAGGAGGAAGCGAAGAAAACAAGCGACGTTGCTCACGCGGGGGTAACTCCCGGACCAGACGCTCAAGTGATTGGGGCGCTTGACGATGACAAACTTGATACTTCGTCTCCTGCCGAAGGAAGCGACGAAGTTAAAATCACCGGTGCCTCTGAACATACTTCAGAGATGAGCATGAAGGATCGTCTTGCCGACGAGGAGAAGAGAAAGGTCAAAGTTAAGGTTGAATCTGAAGTCCTGGAACTTACTGACCCGCGGAACAGACCTTTGAAAATCATTCTCCCGGGCAGGTCCAAACCACTAGATGTTCCGTCCCCTACTCCTGACTCCGTCTCTCTAGCAAGCAAAAAGTCCAAGAAGAAACGTGAGGGAGAGGAGTCGTCGGAAACACCAAAGGCAGACAAGAAGAAGAAGTCGAAGAAATGATCGATGCACTTGTTCAACAAGTTTTTGCTTAAGTTTGTAACAGTTTCTTTCTTCCATAACTTGTAGTTTGTATAGGCCCGAATTTTGTAGGAGTGATCTTGTATCCCCATTTTGGACTTATCGAATAAAATTTTAGTTTCTTCTTGTTTGAATGATTCTCTTGTCTTTATTTGGTTTGCTGACACTGTGCTCCAGGGACTTGGAGACTTGAGACTGTTCATACTCTAGTCCGCGCTCTGGAGACTTAGAGTACTCCGCTCCGCACTCTGGGGGTTCGGAGATTGGAAATTGTTTATACTCTAGTCCACGCTCTGGGGACTTAGAGTACTCCGCTCCGCACTCTGGGGACTCGGAGATTGGAAATCGTTTATACTCTAGTCCGCGCTCTGGGGACTTAGAGTACTCCGCTCCGCACTCTGGGGATTCGGAGATTGGGAATCGTTTATACTCTAGTCCGCGCTCTGGGGACTTAGAGTACTCCGCTCCGCACTCTGGGGACTCGGAGATTGGAAATCGTTTATACCCTAGTCCGCGCTCTGGGGACTTAGAGTACTCTGCTCCGCACTCTGGGGATTCGGAGATTGGAAATTGTTTATACTCTAGTCCGCGCTCTGGGGACTTAGAGTACTCCGCTCCGCACTCTGGGGATTCGGAGATTGGAAATTGTTTATACTCTAGTCCGCGCTCTGGGGACTTAGAGTACTCCGCTCCGCACTCTGGGGACTCGGAGATTGGAAATCGTTTATACTCTAGTCCGCGCTCTGGGGACTTAGAGTACTCCGCTCCGCACTCTGGGGATTCGGAGATTGGGAATCGTTTATACTCTAGTCCGCGCTCTGGGGACTTAGAGTACTCCGCTCCGCACTCTGGGGACTCGGAGATTGGAAATCGTTTATACCCTAGTCCGCGCTCTGGGGACTTAGAGTACTCCGCTCCGCACTCTGGGGATTCGGAGATTGGAAATTGTTTATACTCTAGTCCGCGCTCTGGGGACTTAGAGTACTCCGCTCCGCACTCTGGGGACTCGGAGATTGGAAATCGTTTATACTCTAGTCCGCGCTCTGGGGACTTAGAGTACTCCGCTCCGCACTCTGGGGATTCGGAGATTGGGAATCGTTTATACTCTAGTCCGCGCTCTGGGGACTTAGAGTACTCCGCTCCGCACTCTGGGGACTCGGAGATTGGAAATCGTTTATACCCTAGTCCGCGCTCTAGGGACTTAGAGTACTCCGCTCCGCACTCTGGGGACTCGGAGATTGGAAATTGTTTATACTCTAGTCCGCGCTCTGGGGACTTAGAGTACTCCGCTCCGCACTCTGGGGATTCGGAGATTGGAAATTGTTTATACTCTAGTCCGCGCTCTGGGGACTTAGAGTACTCCGCTCCGCACTCTGGGGATTCGGAGATTGGAAATTGTTTATACTCTAGTCCGCGCTCTGGGGACTTAGAGTACTCCGCTCCGCACTCTGGGGACTCGGAGATTGGAAATCGTTTATACTCTAGTCCGCGCTCTGGGGACTTAGAGTACTCCGCTCCGCACTCTGGGGATTCGGAGATTGGGAATCGTTTATACTCTAGTCCGCGCTCTGGGGACTTAGAGTACTCCGCTCCGCACTCTGGGGACTCGGAGATTGGAAATCGTTTATACCCTAGTCCGCGCTCTGGGGACTTAGAGTACTCCGCTCCGCACTCTGGGGATTCGGAGATTGGAAATTGTTTATACTCTAGTCCGCGCTCTGGGGACTTAGAGTACTCCGCTCCGCACTCTGGGGACTCGGAGATTGGAAATCGTTTATACTCTAGTCCGCGCTCTGGGGACTTAGAGTACTCCGCTCCGCACTCTGGGGATTCGGAGATTGGGAATCGTTTATACTCTAGTCCGCGCTCTGGGGACTTAGAGTACTCCGCTCCGCACTCTGGGGACTCGGAGATTGGAAATCGTTTATACCCTAGTCCGCGCTCTGGGGACTTAGAGTACTCTGCTCCGCACTCTGGGGATTCGGAGATTGGAAATTGTTTATACTCTAGTCCGCGCTCTGGGGACTTAGAGTACTCCGCTCCGCACTCTGGGGATTCGGAGATTGGAAATTGTTTATACTCTAGTCCGCGCTCTGGGGACTTAGAGTACTCCGCTCCGCACTCTGGGGACTCGGAGATTGGAAATCGTTTATACTCTAGTCCGCGCTCTGGGGACTTAGAGTACTCCGCTCCGCACTCTGAGGATTCGGAGATTGGGAATCGTTTATACTCTAGTCCGCGCTCTGGGGACTTAGAGTACTCCGCTCCGCACTCTGGGGATTCGGAGGTTGGAATCGTTCGTATGAGTCTGTACGCCGCACAGAATAATGTAATTTATCATTCAATTAAGAGATACAGAAACTTCATAGAAAATGTGGCTTCAAGCCTTTATTAATGAAAATCAACTAAATTGCTCGATTACAACTTCAAAAGGAAACTAAGTCATTATTGAATGGAAACATGCAGAAAACAATAGTGCCTATAACAAGAAAGGGAAACATGCTAAATGTAATAGTGCCGCAAATGTTCACTGTTCCATGCTCGGGGGAGTGTCGCGCTATCAACGGTCGCTAGCTTGAATGTTCCTTCTCCAAGCTTCCGTTCAATGGCGTATGGACCTTCCCAGCTGGGATTCATGCGTGATGGTACTGGGAAGACTCGTTTCAGAACGAGATCACCCACATCAAAGATTCTAGGGCGGACTCTGCCATCGTAGTAGCGCTTGACTCGATGTCTGTGCGCCGCCGCCCTTAACTCAGCTTCTTCACGCTTTTCGTCGATGCAGTCTAGTGATTCCAGCAAGAGGTTTTGGTTCGTCTTGGGGTCATAGTATGTCACTCGGTGCGATGGAACTTCAAGTTCCACGGGTATTACGGCTTCAGAGCCGTATGCCAAGGCAAACGGAGTGTGGCCGGTCGCGGACTTGTGGGTAGTCCTATATGCCCATAATGCTGTCGGGAGTTCATCTACCCACTTGCCTCCAACCTTCTCCAGACGCTTCTTTAGTATGGACTTGATTATTTTGTTAACGGCCTCGACTTGTCCGTTAGCTTTTGGGTGTGCAACGGCAGCGAACTTTTTCTCGATGCCGTACTTTAAACAGAACTCTTTGAACTCTCTACTTTCGAATTGCGTTCCGTTGTCCGTAATGATGGTGTGTGGAAGACCGAAGCGGCATATAATGTTTCGTACAACGAAGTTAATGACTTTCTTAGAGGTGATAGTGGCCAAAGGTTCTGCCTCAGCCCATTTCGTGAAATAGTCGACTGCAACTATCGCGTATTTCGCACCACCTTTGGATAGAGGCAAAGAGCCGATTATGTCGATTCCCCAGATCGCGAATGGCCAAGGGCTGATCATTTGTGTGAGTTCCGTTGACGGAGCCCTCGGGATTTTTGCATATCTTTGACACTTGTCGCATTTTCTTGCGTAATCCGCGGCATCCCGGTTTACGGTGGGCCAGTAATACCCATAGCGGAGGATCTTCTTTGCTAGCGTCTGCCCCCCAGTATGGTCGCCACATTCCCCTTCGTGGACTTCCCTCAAGACTCGCTTTGTCTCATCATGAGCGATGCATCATAACAATGGGACTGAGAATCCTTTCCGGTACATGGATCCATCCTGCATTACGTACCGCGCAGCCTTTCGAAGGACCTGTCGTCTTTCGCTTCTTCTTTCTGGTAAAGCCCCGGTTGTCAGGTACAGTTTGAATGGGGTTATCCACGAGTCCTTCTCGATCTCTGTTTCCAACACAAGGTCGATTTTCATCTCGTCTGCACTCGGGGCATGCAAGACTTCCACGGGATACAATCCCATTTGTTGAACATCGTCGGTACTCGCGAACTTAGCCAACAAGTCGGCTTCTTTGTTTTGCTCTCGCGGGATATGTGAAATGTCATAATGCTCAAGATTTGATAGTAGTTCCTGGACCTGAACGAGGTACGGAGCAAGTTTTCGTCCTTTTGCTTGGTAGTCTCCTCGTACTTGGTAAACCACTAACTGCGAGTCACAAAAGATTTCGATCGATTTGATTCCGAGTTCTTTGATAAGCTTCAAGCCAGCGATCAATGCTTCATATTCAGCTTCGTTGTTCGTAGCCGGAAAATCGAGCTTTAAGGCATAACAGATTGATCGGTTTTCCGGAGTTATGAGAACTACACCTGCGCCGGAGCAACGGTCGTTTGATGCACCGTCAGTGTATAATTTCCATCGAATGGGGGGGATGATGTCGTGATCGTCCGGTTTGATGGGTATGGTAAATTCAGCGATGAAGTCTGCTAACGCTTGCCCTCGGATAGCTCTCCGTGGTAAGTACGCGATATCGAATTGGCTCAACTCGATGTTCCATTTTAGCAATCTTCCAGAAGTTTCCGGTCGTTGAAGTACCTGCCTCAGGGGTTGATCGGTATAAACGCCGATTGAATGCGCTTGAAAGTACGGGCGTAGCTTGCGCGATGCAATCACCAAGCAATAAGCCAATTTCTCAATTTTAGGGTAATTCTTCTCTGCCCTCGTTAAACGCTTGCTAACATAATATACCGGCTTCTGGACTCGATCCTCCTCACGGACCAAAGCTGCGCTTATCGCATGATGGGATATAGCCAAGTAAACGTACAGCATCTCATGGTCAACTGGTTTAGATAGCATTGGTGGGCTCTCCAGATGCCTTACCAGGTTCTGGAAAGCTTCCTCGCAGCTAGACGTCCATTCAAAATTCCTCTTTCCTTTCTTTATTATGTCGAAGAATGGGATGCACTTGTCAGTTGCCTTAGATATAAATCGACTCAGCGCAGCCACTTTTCCGTTCAAGCTCTGTACCTGCTTTATAGTCCTGGGCGCTTGTACATCTCGAATGGCTTGGATCTTTTCTGGGTTGGCTTCGATTCCCCTAGCGTTGACGATGAATCCTAAAAACTTCCCTGATGCAACGCCGAAAGAACACTTCAGCGGGTTGATCTTCATTCCATAGGACCTGAGTATGTTAAACATTTCAGCTAAGTCTTGAATGTGGTCGTTTGACTGCCGTGACTTCACGAGCATGTCATCCACATAGACTTCCATGGTTTTGCCCAGCTGGTCCTTGAACATTCGATTCACCAGACGTTGGTAAGTTGCTCCAGCATTCTTTAGTCCAAAGGGCATCACTACATAGCAATACAGCCCAACATTTGTAACGAAGCTGGTGTGTTCTTGGTCCGGAATATGCATTGGGATTTGGTTGTATCCCGAGTACGCATCCATGAATGACAACAATTCGTGCCCTGCAGTGGAATCGACCAACTGATCGATCCTAGGCAACGGGAAACTGTCCTTAGGGCATGCTTTGTTCAAGTCGGAATAATCTATGCAAGTCCTCCATTTCCCATTTGCCTTCTTTACTAGCACGGGGTTGGAGACCCACTCCGGGTAGAGGGCGTCGCGGACGAACCCATTTGCTTTGAGTTTGTCCACCTCCTCTCCCAGAGCGGCGGATCTCTCTGGATCCATTCCTCTCCTTTTTTGCTTGACTGGGACGTATTTCGGGTCTACGTTCAACATATGACTTGTGATGGCGGGAGAAATCCCACACATATCAGAATGCGTCCAGGCAAAAACATCAAGGTTTGCTTGGAGGAAGTCGCTAAGGTCTTCTGTCATTGCGGGGCCTAACTGTGATCCGATCTTCAGTATTCGCGAAGGGTCGTCACGGCTAACCGAAATGTCAATTGTTAATTCAGCCGGTGCCGCCTTCTCTTCCCTGGGTTTCTCATCGTCGTCTCTCGGATCTATATCTCCATAGATCCGAGAACTATGCCCGAGCCAGGGCTCGGGCACTACTTGTCAATTATTCGCGTTGAGGATGCGGACAGGATTGTCCGCACCCTTTCCTTTTTCCCTCCGGTGGGCTTCTCGGAGCTCGGCCACATAACAAGAACGACCAGCTGCTTGGTCTCTGTGAACAATGCCTACTCCTTTGTCAGTCGGGAACTTCAAAGTCAAGCACCACGGGGCTAGTGCCGCCCTAAATTCAGCCAGGGCCGGCCGACCCAAGAAAACATTATATGGAGAGTCCACATCCAACACCACAAAGGGTAGAATTCGTACCCTCCGACGCTCGCCTTGTCCCAGTTCAACTGGTAACTCGACATATCCTACTGCATCAGTCGCAGCGCCGTTAAAACCGTGGATACGAGCCTTGGATGGTTTCAAGTCTTTTGTCTCTAGCTTCATCTGATCATATGCCTTCTTGAAGATGATGTTGACTGAACTTCCACAATCAATCAAAATTCTTTTTACATATGCTGGTCCGATTGTTGCAGATATGACCATGGGATCGATGGTCGGAGCCTCTATCTGATCAGCGTCTCTGTTTCTGAACACAATATCGTCTGTCATCACGCGCTGCTGCTTAGCAGGGGCCCCGTCCTCTACGTTCGAACAGCACTCGAAATCCGCATGCTTCAAGGAGCTCGCATATCGTTCCATCTCTTGCCAGTTCTTATCTGCGGGATGAGGTCCGCCGATAATTGTATTTATAACCAGTCTTCCAACAGTCCGGGCAGGTTCCTCTAGATGACGTGGAGCCGGTGCACGACCTGGGTCGGACGTTCCCTGTCCTCCTTCCTGCGGATCCTTCACAAATTCTTGCAACTTCTTTTGTCTGATCAATTTCTCGATAGCGTCATGCAGGTGTCTGCATTCTTCCGTGTTGTGTCCATAGGTTTCATGGAAGCGGCAATATTTCCCAGTCCGTTTCTGTTCTTCAGTTGATTCCTTCAGACGTGGTTTTCTGTATTGAAAAGTATTGCATGTGGATAGGTAAATGTTCTCAAGTGGGGCGTTTAGCGGAGTGTACTCGCTGTAGCTTGGAATTCTCGACTTCCACTTTCCCGCTTCTTTCCTCTTTCCTTGACTCCTTCCTCCGGACTCTTTGGGCTGCACAGGCTTATTCTGGACGTTGACTTGGACCTTTCCTGAATTGTCTCCGGATTGCTTCACAGCAACGTTGCTCTTAATTGACTCTTGGGCAGGTCCTGGTGCCTTGTCTCGTCGTACCCACATAGCTTCCTCTCTTCTTATGAACTGGTGCGCCTTAGAGTAGAAACGCTCTAGCGTAGTCGGAGGTTTTCCCGCCAGCCAATCTCCGAATTCAGAATCCGGATCTACACCTCTCATCACAGCCATTAGAATTGCATGGTCGTTGGGATTACTGACTTCAGTTGCCGCAACGTGGAATCTTTGTAAGTACTCCTTCAGCGACTCTCCGGGACTTTGGATTACACTTGACAGAGACATCACGTCCTTCGGGCGTGTAGTGTGTATCCTGAATTGCTCAATAAACTTCTTTGCCAACTCCTCGAAATTTGATACGGATCGCGGAGGAAGTCGGGTGAACCACATAGTAGCGATCCCAGATAGAGTAATCGGAAAGCACCTACACTTGGTGGCATCATTTGCTCTGGCTGAATCCATCATCCATTCATACCTCATTACGTGTTGTCTGGGGTCAGTCTTTCCTTCGTATGCAGGAATGGTTGGCATGCTAAACTTCTTGGGGTAGGACGCTTGCAGCACAACATCCGTGAACGGAGTATGACTTCTTGACACTCCCCAATCGTCATTTGATAGGCCCTGATTTTCTTTCATCAGTTGCCTGATCATGGCTGTCAGATCAGGTGTCTGTATGGAAGCTGGGAGGTTGGAGTCAGTTCTACGTGCCTGTCCATGCTGATGCCTCCTTTCTTGGCGATCTGCCAATCGTGCGTCATGAGGTTCAACATTGTTAACATCTTGATGATCTGGAGCTCCCTCCTCCACCTGTACTCCGGTTCGGAAGTTTCCAGTCCTGGCCTGGTCGCGGTCTCCTGCTGTTCGAACAGCAGCATCTGCCCTTGCAGTTTCAGTCTTACGGCGTCTGCGCCTGGGTGGCTCATCAGAAGAAGTTGAGCTGTCAGAAGAGGAATAAGCAGCTGGATTGCCCCCAGCATTTTGCTGCTGCTGTTGAGTGAGTTGTGCCATCAGGTTGGCATTAGCTTGCATCTGTTCTCCCAGTTGTCTCCTGCTTTCCCTAAGTTCTCTCATCAAGTCGTTGAACTCCACTCTGGTGACAACTGGAGTCTGTTCTTGAGCGGCAATCCCTGCACTCGGGATTGCTGGTTGATTGCTAGGTCCAGCTTGTTGCACGCTAGCAGTCTCTCGGGCATCCGCATTAAGAGAAGCTGACCTGGTACGTGGTCTTGCCATTGTAGAGTTATGGGTATGAACTCTGAGTAGGATCAGCGGATGTTCTATCAGTAAGTCGGATCTTCTTTGGAGGATTTGCTCAATCCAGTAGCTTCAAAGCAGATCCTTGAGGTCTGAGAATACAATTCTCAGTGAAAGCACCAAAGTGTTAGCACCAAAATTGGTCACTAACCTCGTTCAGAAAGATTGTGTAGAGATAAAAGTGATGAAAGTAAATTAAACAGAGAAGACAGTCCTAATTCAAATGCAGAAAGTAAGAACACCAAATTTATAGTGGTTCGGCGTAATTGCCTACGTCCACTTTGCTCAACTTTATTGATTTCCTTTATGGTTGATTACAAATACAATTCGTGAATCAAATGTTTGAATGAAGTTGTTTAAGTAGAGGAGATGAGTCTTGAAAATGGCAGAGTCTCCCCGTATTTTCTCTCCAAAAAAGGATCCCTTTCACTGTGACCCTGCCCCTCTATTTATAGGCAAAGATGGGCTGGACTTCCCAAGTGGGCTGATTGCCGAACGTTCCAGCCCGAGTACAGTGGTCGCCGTATGCCGAGCAAGGTTCGCCGAACGATCTCCGCCGAACCATTCCTTCTATGCCGAACGGTGTGCTGGTTAGTTGTGTTGAATGTCTCCTGGATGACGAGTATTACGCCGAACACCATGGGATGCCGAGTACTCTTGTATGCCGAGCAGCCTTGATTCCGAGCGACCTTGTATGCCGAGCAGTCTTGATGCCGAATACTCTGGTATGCCGAGCGACCTTGCATGCCGAGCATTTTGGATGCCGAACAGCCTTGATGCCGAGTACTCTGGTATGCCGAGCAGTCTTGCATGCCGAGCATTCTGGATGCCGAACAGCCTTGATGCCGAGTACTCTGGTATGCCGAGCAGTCTTGCATGCCGAGCAGTCTTGATGCCGAACAGCCTTGATGCCGAGTACTCTGGTATGCCGAGCAGTCTTGGTGCCGAGCACTTATGGGATGCCGAACACTACTTGGCGTCGAGTACCCTTGTTGCCGAGTACTACGCCGAGTAGTCTCGATGCCGAACACTGCTGAGTATTATGCCGAACACTCCTGGACACCGGACACTAAGGACGCCGAGTACTACGCCGAGTACTCATGGATGATGGTTGCTTCGCCGAACATTCCTGGATGCCGGACACTCTCTGATGCCGAGCACTAGTTGCCTGGTCAAATCCCCAGGAAACAATTATGTCATTTCTTTCATAGAATATAGTGAATTCTTTGCTTTTGAATATGTACCATTCTCTGATATGACTTCATAAGGTATTCTGAACCTATTAATGATGTTTTTGGCCAAAAAGTTTACCTTCTTTAAAGTAGTAGCTACAAGTGGTTTTGCTTCAACCTATTTTGCAAGATGTAGATGCTCATTACTGCGTATTTGGCCTGTAGGATCATTTTCACCCTAGAGGAGTGGTGAATAGGGAGATATAAATAATAAAAAAATTAATGCAGAATTAAAAATAAACACATAAAATAATGCAGTAGAGATCACACACAGGTTTACCCAGCTTCGGCAATAACCCGCCTACGTGTTGGCCCCAAGGTTTCTACTATAAATTAAGTAGTTAGATGCTTACACACGTAAACTTGCGACACCCGCTAATGACTAACCTAACTCTATGCTCAAAACCTTGCAACAACTCGGCCACTGGGTTGCAAATTCTCGAACTACACCACCGTAGTTCGTAACCTAGTTACACATCTAGAGTTTCATAATTTAAAAAGAAAATTACACAATAAAAATAAAACTAGAAAAACAAAACCCTATTTTAAAAATTAAAGCCCAACACAAAAATTAGACTGGCCTAATTTGTAAATAAAAGAGGACGTCTCCCCTTTTTTCCTTGTATAAAACTTCGGCCGTTTCCTTCTTCGTTCCTCTTCGAAATTTATGGCTTTGTTCGATTGAAGCCACCGCTTGATTTAGACGTACGAATTAAATGCTGCACGCTCTTGTTCCTTAGTTAGCTTCTATGTTTCTTCGAATTACTTGCGGTTGCTCCAATTTTTGTCGAGCACGAATGATAAAAATGGTATGCAATTTATCCCCTTTTCGATTTTGATTACACTCGACTTCGATTCGAGTTTAGTGATTTATTTCTTTGGTAATTGCTTGAACTCGAACCACTTTCGAACTTGATTGGCGTTTTTGGTTTTTGTTTGAAATATGCTCTGGATTTTATGTTTCGAACTCCAATGCTTTTTGCCGATGATGTTAATGGGTAATTTATAGGGATTAAAAACCTAAATTTTCATTCGTGCATTTCTATTTGAACTTTTCAAGTATTTTGCTCGGCCATTAGATAATTGCTTGGATGATGGTGATCATCTTTTACTTTTTCATCTCTGAATTTTAGCTTGGCTTGCTTTGGGTCGGTTCCTATAACTTCGGCATTTGAATATTGTGATAATCTGGACTTTGACTTGTTTATCCTATTACTCTTTGTTCCTGTGACTTCGGCACTTTGAAATTTGAGATAAAATCTGACTAAATCATATGTTCTATTCTTTGCTGGCAATATTCGAACTGCTGTTCTATTCTCTTTTTGAACCATGACTTGTTTATTTGAATCATGGCTTCATGTAAATTGCTAACACTTGTTTTTCGAACTGCTAAATGCTCTGATTGTTTCTTCTTGAAACATGTAAACTACTTTTCTGTAAGTTTCTGTAAAACTGTAAACTGCTTTGCATATCACCATTTCACTATTTGCTTGGTTTCCAATTTAACTATTGTCTATGTTGTTTTTGTACATTTGTGGTCTTATTGTATACACTGGTGTGGTTCCACTTGCTCTGACCATTCATGTGTTGCCTCTGCCCTATGTTGTATTTTTTAGTGCTGGCAGTATTCAAATTTTTGAACTAGTTGCACTTCAGTGTACATTGTTGTATGTGGTTCCTGAGTTGCTTCGAGTTAATCTTGAAACTATTGTCACCTATGTATATATGTATGATGATCTTCTTCGAGTTATGTTGCTCTGCACTGTGTCTTGGTTGAGACTTCACTTGTTCACTGGACTTGTCTGGTTTCCACTGCATATATATATGTCTACATGTGTGTTCACGCATGTATATATGTATGTTGTGATGCCTTGTTCTGCTTGATGCTCTGTTGTCACCTCTATTGCATTGTGTCTTCATGTGTTTGCTAAGTCCTTCATATTCAATTTGTTATTATGAAATTTGAAGTGATCTTAAATGGTTACATGATTCAGTCTTCATGTTGCATTGTAATCTATTCTATGGGATGTTGATGTAGTCATGCTGACCCATTTGAACTGAGCATGTTTGAATTGATTGCTCCTGACAATTACATTGCACATGTATATGACTGGTGCCTTTTGTTGTTGCCTCTGAGTTTACCACTGCTTGTTTCTACATATTCATATACATTTGAACATGTTCACTTTGTCTGTACTATTCATTTGCTGGTCTAGTTAGCCTTTGTTGTTCTTGAGTGAAGTCTTTAATGTTGTATGTTCTATTCATGTCTGATCTGGTCTGGATTCTTTGATGATGTTCAATTTTTGGTCGAGGCTATTTTGTTGTCATTTGTATTCGCACTTGAGTTGAATCCAGCCTTTGGCTTGGGTTTGACCTTGTACTCACCTGTCCCTGCAATTTTATCAAGCAAGTGTATATCGATGTGCACGGCCTTATGGCATGTACAGTGATACACCGTGCATGTCATAAGTTGTTCGTGTAAGATGAATTAACAAAAATGACGACGAACAACCCAAATAACTGAGGCAAATAATATTTTCAAAACACACACTTCATTTTGAACTGCAAAATATTTCTTTTCAAATTTACTGTGTTAGTGTTTATTTTGTAGATAATTCAGATGCTGGATACAAACTGGAATAGAGTTGAAGATCAAATATGAGTGTTGAGTGAATATATGTAGTGAGGTCAAAATTGTAAATTGAAATTTGTGATGTAATCGAAATTGTAATGTAATTGAAAATGTATATATGTAGTGAGAGCTCAAATTTGTACTATTTGAATTTGTAATAAAATATTTGTTTGAATATGAATTCTGTGTTATTTATTTTATTCAACAAATATTTATTTAATTATGTGAAAAATAAAATAGTACAATAACAAATATATTTAAACGAATATATATATGTTTATTATCATCAAACAAAAATCATAGGCTATTGTATTCTACATGGCCCCTTTAGAGATTAGGAGTGGTCTAATAAATTCAACTCCCCATGTGTCAAATGGTCAAGGTTTTGATATTCGGGTAAGTTCATGTGATGATAATCATGGGATAATAGCATATTTTTGCCATCGTTCACATTGATAGAAAAAATCTTGAACACCTTGGTGCATTGATAGCCAATAATAACCTTGCCACAACACTTTCTTTGCTAGCTTACGTCCACCAGAGTACTTTACGCAGTATCCCTCATAAACTTCCTCCAGTATCATATCACACATCCGAGTTATGGGGTCAAATATCCTATTTTTGTACAGGTATTAATCAAAGAAAACAAAATACGAAGCTTGATAGCTTATAAGATGAATTTTTATCTATTGGTAGCATACAATTTAAAAAGAACTACTTCATTGTTGTCATCCAAGTCTCTGTTTTTTCTTCCTCCATAGGCAATGTAGGTTGATTCTATTATACGAGAGAAACCTCATTTTGACTCTAATCTCTTTGAACTCTGGCTTGCTGAGTGCATTCCAAGAGTATAATCTATTTTTCTTAGGGGCTACTTTGTTTAGACAAATGTCCAATTGGTACTATTTTCATTTTTTGCACAACTTTAACACTAGCTAACTTTGCTAAATAATCTACTAATGGATTCTCTTCATAAAGGATTTGTTTAATTTTAAACTTCTCAAATTAGCTTAGAAAATGCTTGGATATCCACATATTTAGTAAGGGTTGGCTCCTTTGCTTGGTAGCTCCCCTACACTTAATTCACAACTAATTAATAATCATTATAAAGTTGGATATTGGTTACCTTCATTACCTACACTGTTTTTACTCCAACAACAAGCACCTCGTATTGGGCCACATTGTTGGTGGCTTTAAGCCCAAGTTGAACTGTGCCATATAAGTTTTGTTTATTTGGAGTGATCAACACATATCCAATTCCTGCACCATGCTCGGTTGAAGCTCCATCTACATACAATTGTCATTACTGAGTTTTTCTTCAAGCTCTTCAATTTGTTAGCTAGCTTGTTGTGTGCACTCAACTATGAAATCAGCTAAGGCATGTCATTTGATTGCATTTCTACAGTAGTATGAGATGTTGTATTGATTGAGTTTGATTGCCCACTTTAATAAATGCCTAGACGTTTTGGGTTTGTAAGGTATTTGCTTTAAAGGCTGATTAGTTAACACTTTGATAGCATGAGCTTCGAAGTAAGGACACGATATCCAAGCCAATAGTAGAATATTATAAGCCAGCTTCGCTATTAAGGTTAATTTAGTTTGACACCAAATAGATGTTAGTTAGTGAAGTATATTGGACATTTCACTCCATAATCTTCCCTGATTATGGTTACACTAATAACTTGATCAGTTACATCTACACAAATAAGTCCTGACTGACGAGCAAATTTGAAAGGATGGTTGGAGTAACCAGATGATCTTTCAATGTTTGGAATGCAGTTTTGAATTCTTCAATCCATTTAAAGTTTCTCCCTTTCATTATCTAATCAAAAAATGGGATGCAATTTTTTATTTTTTTAGAGATGAACTTGCTCAATGCTCTACTTTCCCGTTTAAACTCATTACATTCTTTGCTTCTCTGGAACTTTCATCTTGATGTTTACTTCTATCTTTTTTGGATTAATCTCCATTCCTTGAGAACTTACTATATATCCTAGGAACATTTTAGGCTGAATGGAAAACTACATTTATAAGTTTTAAGCTTCGTTGAACTTCCTAAGAATTGCAAATGTCTCTTCTAAATCATGCACAAGACTGGATGCTTTCTTGAATTTCATAAGCTTGCCATCCATGTATACCTCTACGTTTCATCCTATTTGCTCTAAAAACATTTTATTCGCTAACCTTTGATAAATTTTCCTTATTATTTTCAATCGAATAGCATTACCTCGTAGCAATATAGCCCCTTATCCATGATAAAGCTTATGCTCTTGATCACCTTAGAACGTGGAAATATAATTGCACCCTGTATATGCATCCATGATAGGGAGCAGTTAATGGCCACTGGTTGCGTCCATAAGCTGATCTATTCTTGGCATGAGGAAATTATCCTTTGGGAAAGCTTTGCTGAGGTTTGTAAAGTCTATGCAGGTTCGTCTATTTGCATTTTTTCTTTACTTGAACTAGATTGGCTATCTACTTGAGGTAATAAACTTCATTGATGAAGTCATTTTCTTTCAACTTCTTCAATTCTTCATGTAGGGTGTTGCATCTTTCCTCATTGAGTGATGGCCTATTTCATCATATTAGATGTTCATCTGGTTCAATATTTAGCTTATGAAAAAATATTGATGGATCAATTTAACCATATCTAAATGAGTCTAGGCAAACATATCTGTTGACTTTTTTAGGAAGCTGATCAATTCAGAGCAAAGTTCCTTAGATTTTTGCCTATCTTTACCACCTTTGCTAATTCTTTGGGATCTAGACGGACATCCTTTAACTCATCCACTAGTTTGAGTTCTTTAGAGTTTATACCTAACTTGGATCCACCTCACCTTTTGTAAGGTCTGAAGAAGATGTGCCGCTTGAACTTTGTGCAGAGTCACTTAGGTAACACGCATATATAGAGGGGTACACATGCACACCTATAAGGGAAGGTAAAACCTCTTCTTAGGTTATGCAAACATTGACCTATTTCAGTGCCTATGAGGGTTTAATTTACGGGTGTAGTGTCACTTACTAGCACATCGTTAGATGTTTTATCATGTATACACTAGTAGAAGACACAACAACATAATTGAAAATAGTTTTATTTCAAGGATTAATTGTCACGGAGTAACGTTCCTAGCTAAAAGCTACTCTCCTGTAATACTTCCTATTCTGTTAAGGATGTGTAATTTTATAACCATATCCTTTTGGGAGACTACTCCGCCTATGTCAATCATTGTAGGCCTTCCGAAGAATGAGTTATATGTTGATGGATAATCCATGATTAGGAAAGTTTCATAGAAGGACTTATGCAAAGGTGTAGTGCCTGTCATAACTAGTAGCTTTGTTAAACTTATTAGGATTGATGTAGTGTTATGAACCCATAGATTGGTTCTGGGCTTGCTTTAAGATTTCCATTAGTAACATCATGGTCGAAAGCATCTTTGAAGAAGAAGTTTATTGACCTTATTGAGTCAACAATGACCTTTTTCAAAGTGCAGTTTGTTATTTACACGGTTACTACAAAGGGTCAAGATGTTGGAAGATCACCCCAGTTGATTCAACTATTGTGAAAATGAATTCTGGTGCAAGGAGTTGCTTTATATGATACATAGTTTGGTTTTCACCATACGCTTCCTTAATATATCGTTGCTTTATATGAGCCTATTAACATCCTAAGGTTTTTATCTTGGTTTGCATAAGGAGCTTAAGTTTGATTCTAAGGAAAGGTTTTAGAAGAGGTTTATTGAAAACTGCCTAGTAACCCTTCTGCACTAGTCTTTCTATTACATTTTGGAGGTGATGGCAATTATCGATATGGTGTGCGTTTACTCTATGAAAGTGGAAATTGGCTCCACCGATATTCTTTCCAGGATTCTTCCCTTATTGAGGAAGTTATAAGCTAGCTTTGATTTTGTTGCTTCAAAAATGTGCCCTATGTCATAAGTGAGTGTGGTGTGTTTCGGTGTTAATTAAATTCCCTCTATTTCTTTAAAGTTTGGTTAACTTTCTACCTCTTCCCCCTGTTTTTGTTATTATGAATGGTGCAGCTTTGTCATCTTGTGTATTCTTAGTTTTTCTAGCCTCTTCCACCCTGATGTGGCTATTGACCCACTTGTAGAGTACCTTCATGATTTTACACATGTTACTAGTGTTATTGTCCTATAATTCTATCTCTTTTTATCCAAGAGAGGGCCTGCATCAATAATGTCTTCTCAATTGAAACTCCAATCATCATTGCTTTAGATTTAACCGATTAATGTAACTACGTAAGCAGTCTTTTTTTGCGTAATGTTGGATAACATGTTGAGATCTGGAGATACTTCCCTACCAACATAAACTGTCTAAGGAAGTCTAATGGAAATTGGGACTAAGAACAGATCTCTTCATTTTTGTATCTCCTAAACCACCTCAAAGCTGCCTCGGTCAAGTAAAGTGGGATAAGCTTACATAAGATAAGCCTATCGGAATTAATAATATCCATATGATATTCAAAGATGCTTATGTGATCATTAGGGTTTGATGATCCCTTAATTATTCAATTGTAGGAGCCCTAAAATTGTGAGCGAAGTCTAACTCTATGGTCTCTTCATTGAATGGTGAGTCAGTTAGCTCCCTTCTTTCTCTCTCCCTTATTTGTTGACTTAGCTTCGCAAGTTGCTCAACCTTGGATTTTAGAGCCTTATTTCATCATCCTTCCTTTATTTCTCGCTAAACCACCCGTTGAAACAGAACTGGCCTCATCCTCCCCCCACACAATATGTTTACTATGCTTTTCAAGTATAATGCATTAATGTTAGGATTTGGACTTTATGTTGGGGTTGGTCTGAATTTTGAGGTTTACCTCTGTGCTCTTAGTTTGGTCGCGTCATTCTTATCAGTGAAAGTATCGTTTTTATCAACCATCCATATAGTTTGCTCGACTAGTTATTTATGGTAGTGAGCTGTGGATTGTGAGAGTAAGAGTGGTTAAGAGTTTGGGATTAGGCTACAAGCCTTTCTAGCTCGGATGATTCTTTGGTTGATTTAGGTCGAGAAATGGTTTAAGGCTTCCCAGATTGGTTTTTCCTTGGTGTTAGCATGTGGGCCCATAGGTAAATTTTAGGAGTTAAGATCTTTTTTGGTTTTTTTCTTAGTGGCATTATATGCCACTGACTAGAGGAGATGTAGGAGAATTGATCATATCTTGCGGAATTGTTGCACGCATAGTTGTGGAGATGTGGTGGTTGATTTGTGACTAAAATTGTAAAACAAATATGTTAAAGGCTGACCCTCCTTCCAACGCCAAAATGCTAGTGAGAAATATTTTTTCTTATAACACAAACCAGAGGTGACTGTGTCAATGTATGTTCACACAACTATGAATTAGCAGGATAATTGTTTGTTAAAAGGTCGTTTATGGTACTTATTATGTTGCGATATGCTTACACAATTATAAGGTAGAAGATTAACTATTTGTTTAATATGCCTAAAATAATTATGTCAAAATTAAATAAAGTAACATGCAAAAAAAAATGTAAAGCAGCTGCAAGTAAAGAATACTAGAAGTTTACGTAGTTCGGTTGTTAAGGAATCCTATATCCACAGATTAAATATATCAATCTTTTATATTCTTTTTGTACAAACAGAAAAATTTATGAAGATATTGTTTACAACTTTTGCTATAATAATTATCTATGAACAAAAAGCTGGATTCCTTTCTTCTGATACAATCCTTTCTTTCTATAGATGAAATGACGTCTGCTACAATCCTTTCTACCTATAAATGGAATGATATTAAATGGGTTGCTGGCACCATTTCCAAAATTTGATTGATGTCATTAGCCTCCCCTATGTGTTCTACTTCCATATGGTTATGACTGTATGTTGTGGATTGATGATTTGAATTTAGGCTGAATAACTCGATTTTGGTAGGATAATTTTTGCTTTGGCAAGGTAAATTAGTTTAAGCGAGATAATTTGACTTTGATATGCTAAAATGGCATGATGTCGTTGGATGCTCACAACATGTCTCATGTTTATGTTGTTTGTTAAGGTACTCTAATTTTCCTTGATATGTGATGATGATGAACTGCACTACCTTGTACTGATAAGGCAGTTACTTTAATGATTTGGATGTATTTTATCTTTATGAGCACATTTATGGCTTGCTCATAGTGGACTAAGGCTCCATAGCTTAGAAAGGTATTGTGCTAGTTGGTAGCTTGTAGTCTTCAAGCATAGGATAACATGGTACAGGGCTCATAGTGCCTTTGATGTTGTATTTGGAACATGCATAATTCTTATTTGATATCGCTTTAGGCTCGGTTCATTTTGTACTATGTTGATTCTCATGTCGAAGACTTTTTGTACCTATAATCTACATAACCATGTGGAGAAGTTATGACACACCTCCGTTTTTCCCACTTGGCACTAACTATTTTTAAGTGAAAATAGGGGTAACACTATGCATGCACTAAAGTTAAGCAACTAGGAAATAAATTATAAAACCCTAATTCATCCTATCACTACGCCATAGATTGCATACTGCAACACCAAAAAAGTGATGCAGGATGTGCCAAAAAATGTTGCTGAAGGCTAAAAAAGGGCA
Organism: Allium fistulosum; assembly: GCA_030737815.1. NCBI lineage: Eukaryota > Viridiplantae > Streptophyta > Magnoliopsida > Asparagales > Amaryllidaceae > Allium > Allium fistulosum. Next base: position 813,359,765 of record CM060904.1, read on the forward strand.
AAGGCAACACTTTCTCGGTGTTGCATTTTGCCGCGTTGCCGCAGACCTCAAAGGCAACATTTTGACTATCTAAGGCAACATAAGAAATATTGTTGCAATAGAATCCTATTTGGGTCTATAGCAACATCCATAGGTGCATGTAGCAACATTCAAAAATGTTGCTATAGATATTAATTTTCTGAATTTGTGGGGCACACAATGTAGAGCATATTTGATTTTTTAATAGAAATAAATATTTATTTAATAAAATGCTATTGCACAGAATTTGATATTCAAACAGTAATTTATTTAAATAAATATTTTATTTCAACATTTAAAATAGTACAAATTCCCGACTCCACTATTTTACAATTCAATGATAAATAACACTGATATTCACATATACAGATATTCCTCACTACATCACTCAGTTCACTCATTACATATGCAGTTTCAATTTATACAGACACCGACACTGACAAATATATGACGAGCCGAGTGCCGAGCCGAAGGCGAGCCGAGTGCCGAGCCGAAGGCGAGCCGAGAAGCGGGTCCGGGCGCAGCGCCGGCGGGGGTCCGGGGCACCGCCCGATTCATCCGATTTCGGAAGATCGAGCCTTCTTTGAAACCTGTCTTCAACTCCATTTCAGATTGAATCCAACATCTGAGCAATCTGCAAAAATACACACTGACGTAGTAAAATTGAAAAGGAAATATTTTTGCAGTATAAAATAAAATGTAATTTTGAAAATATTATTTGCCTCAGTTATTTGGGTGACAATTTGGTCCAAGCAGTTGACAATGCACAAGAACAAAAATGAAACAGAAGCATGCTACAGAAATAAACAGCATGCTCAATGAATTGGTCAGAGCAAACTATACCAGACTTGTATGCCAGACATAAAACAACAGTGGACAGAGCTCAACAAAAGAACTCAACCTCACAATTAAACCAAAACTCCAACCATATTCAAAAATACAGACCAACAGAAGTGTCAAGTGAATGAGCTGCAGCAATTTCAAAAATGGCCGAAGTCAGATAATATAAGAAATATGAACTCGAGCAAGTCCAGTTACCATATGAAAGCAACCATACATATATACATGTGTGAAATAGCATGTATATATATAGGCAGTGCAAACAGGCTCAAAGGACCAGTGCATAGATATACAATGACCAATGCAAAGTGGTGAATACAAAAACATGCATCAATGAAACAAGCAGCCTTAACAAGTGAATGGCCAAGACCAAAACAAAGCAAGACTGGCACAAGGGAAAGAAACTTATATGACTCGAAGGCAACTAAATACAAGAGAAGGCCTCAACATCAAATAAAAAACAAACCCAGTGCAACATATATACATGTTCAAGTGCAACAACAAACACATATATACATACATGAATGCATATATATATACATGATAATGGAAAACATAAGTGATACAACAGTTTCAGTGAACAAGTGAAGCACAAAGAGAAAGGTACACAAGTGTGTGTGTGGCACCAATGGAAACAGTATGGTGAAGCAACTTGACTACAAAAACTCAAGTGAAATATATTACAAGTTCAAGCTACAGGATGTCAACCAGAAGATATATTACAAGTTCAAGCTACAAAATGAACAGACATAGCCAAAGTCAACCACGAACAGTAGCAAGTTCAACCAATTCAAATCAAGTTGCCGAAGTCTAGTTAAATGTCAAAGGCAAAGTCACGATGAACAATCAATTAAATGACCGATGTCAACAGATATATACGAACGTAAATCTAGGGGTTCGAACCCTATATAAACACATTAACATCATTGGCAGATAGTATCGAGTTCAAGCAAGCAATACAGTAAAGTAAAAGCAACAAATTACATACCCGAATACACAGTTGAACTCAAGCAAAATCGAAGGAGCTGTATTCGAAGCAAGGAGACGATCGATTGCCAAAGCAAATCAGAAGAACAGCAATTGTAATCGATCGACAATCAATCGGGTCCTTCGATATTAGACGAAGCCCTAATCGCACAAGGCCGAAGCCCTAGCTAATCTCACAGGAGCGAAGACAAGGCCGAAGCCCTAGCTAATCTCATAGGAGCGAACACGAGGCCAAAGCCCTAATTTCAGAGCAAAAGAGGAACAAGATAGGAGCAGCCATTATCACATACGAGAAAAGGGGATCTACTCTAAACTAGTTCAGGTGGTAAAACGAAATTTTGGGGCAAATTGCAGTGGTGATCCATTTTAACAACCAGATTAAATGTAGACCGTTGGATCGTATTCACGCGGATTGCTAATTTTATTAATTTTTTAATTTGAATACATCTATAGCTACTGCAACATCTTGTTTATACCTATGCTAACACCTTGAAGCGAGTGTTGTAATAGACAAAAATCAGCATACCTATCGTTACATTATAGCTAGCAACACCTTGTAATTTCGTTGCAGTAGGCCATCTATGGCGTAGTGTATCATCGAACCGTAACTTGCTAATCTGGCTTAAGGAGAACCACAACATGAAATTGATGGTCAAAATGAAAGGTCAAAGTAAGGATTAAAGTGTTAAACCATTACCTAGTAATTGATTGAAGAATTTGAGTGGGTTTGGAGAAAGTTTGCTTAGATCTGGTTCGACGCTAATAGAGAAGACGCCCAACTTTTGAACTAGCGAAGGAAAAGGGAATTCTTAGAAGGGGAAAAAATCTAGCATTTATAGGAGCAAGGATTTTGTTTGGTGCTGGATACAAATGTACTAGACAGAACACTACCGAACAAAGTTGTATCAATCAGAAATTTCTAAACTGAGTTGGGTCATCATCAAATCTTATGCTTCATGACATGAATGACACTTATACCTTTCGATATTAACTCTAAGATATTTAAGGGTGCTCAGAAATATTTTTCCAAGTATACAAGGCTTCATGACAAACCAGCAGCTTGATACTTACTGGAAATAACAAAATTAAGGAATAATATATTCGATGATCGAGATAGATATTGCATAAAGAAAAGGATGACTTTGGACGGAACAAAGCACACTTCATATTCATCAAGTATTATGGGCATTTTCATCCATAGCACGACAGATACAGAAAGATGTCAAAATACACGAAAATAGGTAAAGGGTTCGTAATGAGATTTCTATCACATGATCGAATGGGTAAGATGAAGAAGAAAAATGATTAAATGTTAACTCAAAGAAATTTAGAAGAAGAAACAATATTTGGCCATGTGAAAAGTTCGATTTAGTACAAAATGGGTATAAAACATCACAAATAGTATGGTATCGAACGACAAAAATAGTTTGGTAGTTGTCAACTACCAAATGACAAACATCTCGGTACAAGAAAAGTACCGAGCAAGAGAAATGGTTTAATAGTTCTCTTGCCGAATCAATCTTCTATCGAACTATGGGCCACTAATCAGAATGAGTCAAACATGGAAAGTGTCTATTCTGTAGGGAATGCCAAACCTCTTTCCTCGAAACCTCATACCTATAAATAACCCATGGATGAGCAATAATGGAAGATAAGTTTGAGAGCTCTACTACTAACAAATAGAAACTACAAGTTGTAGTTTTCATTTCTTTCAATCAATATACAGTTGTATCTTGTATTTATGCACTGCACTTAAGATCTATAAGGAAGGATATGAATCATAATTCATAGTGGATGTTGGAAATCTTCAACCAAACCACTATAAAACTTGTGTGTTCTTTATTTACCGCATTATATAATCTACGTTATCTGTTTTTGATCAGCTTTTTATAAAACATTACTTCACATATAATTAACAACTATAGAATACATCCAATATCTACACTATTCATAATTCCATGGGGGTGTTTTCCTATTTTTTGAGCGAACATAGACCATTGGATTGGTCATGTAAGCATAAGATAGAAAGTGGTTTTTTGTTCTTATAAATTGTTGTTAGTTAACCTTTTGGCTTAAACACAATCGTTTGAGACACTAAAATATAAATATCCAGTTTATTGCTTTGAATGTTGGTTAATATTATTAAAAATAATACATGATGGCTCTTATACCATTGTTGGTTCACATGTTTTTACATAGTGACTGAAAATTTCAAGAAACTTCGTATCAAAGTTTATACAAGTTATTTACTTGTATTATGAATAATACTCTGTAAATTATTTCAATATATTTCATTCAATTATATAATTCTCAGTAATATAAAAAATGATTTTTTTAACTCTAATATAACTTAATAAAATTTAGAATTAAACAAAAATAACTATATTAGTATAATAAATCTAATTTGTTTAAATTTGAATACTGAAAATTAAAATTAAAATGGATAATTAGAAAGGATCTATTTATGATATGACTATTAAATACTAAATTGAATTTAAAATAACAATATAATTTATACATGTGTATAAAAACAAACTGGTGTATTTTTTTGCTACAAAAACACCATAGTGTCTAGAAGCTAATTCCAAGGTAAAAGCATAGTCTCAAAGTTTAAACATAAACTTGACACCGTAGAGCTAAAGGTTAGCTCAAATGTAGAAAGAAAAACCCAAGAAGCATTAAAAGAACAATAGGTTTTATAGTCAGCTGGGATTTACCCTACATCCATTATCGATTGTTTCTTTATTTGTTTAGGCTAGGAAGACTAAAATTGTCTTAGCAACCATTTTTTTCTTTTATAGAGGATGAGTTTCAAAGTTCTTGAGGAAAATTAGCATAAGGTTGTAAACTGGCAGAGTTTGGTTTTTCAAATATTCTATCCCTAATGAAGTGAACCATCTATTTATTTTTATAATAGTTTTGGAGCTCAACCATTGGTTAGGAGCTTTCACTTGTGCATTGCTGACTTAGGAAAATAGAGGGCTATGATAGAGACATTTGCCATAAGGATGCAGAATGATGACATTTTTTTAGTTGAGCACGTAGCTAGCCTTGCTCTTTGCTTGGTGTTGCTCTATTGGCTTTGCTTAAGGCATTGATTGGCCTTTGGATGTTGATGTGGCATTTAACTTGAAATATATGTGATGTCTTGGCATTGTTGGAATAGATTTGATAGATTGACGTGCATATGACCTATGAGCCCAAGTACTAAAGTTGATTAGATTGGTGGTTATCTCAATAGTCAGTCCAAAAGGCAAGCTGGGAAGAAATTTCTGGTTGTGGTTTCGATTATAACTCTTGTATTTATCCTAGAGCTTATTTTGAGCTTATATCTTTGAGCTTCAACTTGTATTACACACTTTTCGTTATTGACTGAGGAGGCTTATATAGAGTTGTAAAAGCTAAATATATGTTTGTGTCGCTTGAGCTTTTATATATTGAGCTACATGAGCTAAAATTTACATGCTTGGGCAGTAAGTAAATTGAGCAGCTTGGGCGTTCGGTGTTAACTTCAAAATTCTTCATTAAATTATTAATAAACCAATTTCATCGGTTATAGTTGAAATACAACATATCCTCGATATTTATGGATTTAATTATCAAGATTATTACCTAAACAACGCTAAAAACATATTTTAACTTAGCAAAAGTTATGGTATGACTCATGCTCTTTAAAGTTTACTTCGTAGGAACAGTTGATGAAATTACTACAAAGTAACATCTGATCAATGCACCATATCAATGGTTTTTACTGCACTAATAACATCCTTTACTCTTTATTTATTATTAATTTCACCTTAATTTAAAAGTGGATAATACTTGTATATTTGCATAATACATTCTTGCATAGTTGACTTTTAAACGAAGTACATTTTTAGGTGAACTAAATTGAGGAAATCATTTAGTGCAAGGAACATATTAATTGCGCTATAATGAAGAATTTATTTATCAATGTGCGATGTAGTTCCTTCTAGTTTCACTATAGAAGTGGGTAAAAGATCCAACCTTCCCTGACCTAGGGGCAATATTTCCTGGGCTACTTGCCAGAATCCAAAAGATTTTACATGGATAAAATGTGATGCTTTAAGCTTCGATAATTGGTAAGTGTCTTTTATGCCTGCTTGAGGGCATTGTCCAATAATCTCTAACCCATTTAATACTTCGTTTTGTTTATAAAATCTATTATAATAAAGAACATCCATTAAAAATTGATATTAACCAAAGAAAATATTTTCTTTATTATATACTAAGATTCAATCCATTAGTTTTATGATGGTCGATCAATAGACCGTACATTTTCAAAATGGGTACATGTAGGCAAAGGCATTCACCCAAAATTTTGATAGGAAAAAGTTTATGAGTTTCTGCTAAGATTAAAATGGTATTTAATTGTAAACTTCGTCACATGTATAATATGGTAAGCAAGTAGTCATTTAAAGGACCGATGCATCCTGGTTGTGTAACACCCCTAATTTTTGTTGTACATTATTCCTAATATTTAAATAGGAAATAATTAAATAAAACAATGTGAGAGTATATAAATATATAAATATTATGGATAATTTCCATATAATTATGATTTGAATTTCAAATTTGAAATGGAGAATTGGTTTGTAGGAAAAGAAATTAAAGGCCTTAAATATATTAAAGAGAGAAATAAAGAAAAAAGATAACACATAAATTATTTCCCTAACATATTCCCCCTCCCTCTCATATATTTTAGCCACTTTTCATAAACCTAAGAAAAGAAAACAATTAAACAAAAAATTCCAGGAAAGTTCATTAGATAAAAAGGAAAAAAAAGATAAAAGCTTAAGGGAAGAAACAAAGGCAATTACCTTCACATAAGACCAAACTAAGGTGAATAATATTTTCATCTCTTTCTTTATGTTTTTTTATCATGTATATGGCTTAGATAATCATTGGGATGTGTCATTGGATGCTTATATGTAATTTTCTTAAGGGACTTTGGTGCAAAAACTATGTTTTAGATCTTAAAATGCTTTGGATTTGTAAAGACCCATATTATTTAACTATTTTAAATTATTAAATTTAATGTGATTATTGGATAATAATGGATAGGAATAAAAATTTAATGATTTATTTTTGTAGTTTATGGAATATAACAAAATTTTGAAATAAACAATTCCGAAGATTTTGGCGATAAAAATATTGAAATGAAATTCTATATATTGAACGTGTTTATAATCCATAGTTGAAATTAAAAAAATTGTGAAGTACTGCGAAACGGAAGTAGCTGTTATTATTTGAATTCGGGTTTAAAAGTTAAATTTGTATAAGTTAAATAACTTATATTTGAAATATGGTGATTTATTGGATGATTAAATTATTTAAGATTTAAGAATTATTTAAATAATTGAATCTTGATTCAATGTTAATGGAAATGGCATCGAAAATTGATTTAAAATTGATTTAAATAGGAATGAAGGTATTTAACTTTTAAAATGGGATAAAGTGATTAAATTAAATTTTGGAAATTTGCTCGTTTTAATTAACATGTAAAAATATCCATTTTGGCCACTATCTCGGATTTTGACGAAAACAGTTTCTTCAGATCTGTAATAGTGAAATATTGTAGGATTTCAAATTTCGTAGCAATCGGACTGTAACGACCCGTACATTTTTAATAATTAAAGTTGTCAATTTAATAAGATTTTGGTAAATAAATTTGGAAGGAAAAAACTTTGTAATTTAATAATGAAATGAATGCCAAAATGAAATGTAACAATGTATTTAAAAACTAATTATTAACAATTGAAATGAAATTACAATTTATTGAAGTAATGTAAATTGTTAAACTTGGCTATAAATTTATGTAAGAAAACAAATGCAAACATTAAAATTTATAAATGATTTAGTATGAAATAAATGACCATTGAATAAAGATTGGGTATATAAGAATGGTAACATGTGTTTGTGAACAATGAATTCAAAAGTGTGATTAAAAGTTATAGTAACGGTTGTAAGTTACTATTTAATTGGTCTATTAATCTAGTTGTAAATGTTACATTTGGTTATAAAACTAAATATAAGTGAATAAATGTAAGTGTGGTATGGGTAAATGAATTAGTATATAATTTATGGTAATTGGATGAATTAAACATTTTGTAAGCAATTATGATAATTAGTGGAAATAATAAACTGGAGTGTAATATAAGGATAATGATAACATTTATTGCAAGTTACATTTTATTTAGGCTGCCAAATTTAACGTTGGAAATCAATTACATTTAAATGTAAGTAAATGTTCATTAATATATAAGATAAGACAGTAATGGTAAAAGTTGTAATGTAATGAAATAGATGGAAATGTATATTTTATTCATAGATAAAATTAAAAGGAAGAAACCAAATTGAATAAATTGATTAGGTTTTAATTATAATAAATGTATTTGACAAATTCAATAATTGAAAATAATAGTTAATACAAAGGAAAGTTGGAAATATGAATTTTGGAATTTTCCAATGTAAGTTTGAAATTTGTTTGTAATTTATTTTCCAAAGACAATAAAATAAAAAATTTCTGTAAATTTTATATTTTGGTCAAATTTTAAATTTCAATTTAAATTTTTTAATTTGAATTTTAAATTCTAATCTTTTATTTGAAGCTGTATATAATTCTAATATCCGTTATGCTTTTCGTTTCATTAAATTTTGATTTATACTTTGTAAATTGGATAACATACAGCGCTTTAAAAACAATTAATTTCTGCGTTTATTTTATATGTTTCTATATCCATCTCCTTATTTTATTTTTCTATTGTGTTTGTATAAACTTTTTTTATTATTGAAGGTTTCTTTTGTATATATCTTTTATTTAATGGCCAGGAAACAAATCAATTAGACGTATGATTACTTTGTTTTAATTTGGCATAGGTTACATTTTTTATATTGCTTGCCTTTATTTGCTTGGCCTATTTATTTCCTACCATAGCCGTTCACCATTGTTTAGACGTGTATTACTCCCATCAAATCATGTACAAATCTTCCCAAATATCTTTTCCTCATTTGCCTCTTCTGATTGAAGACTTTACATACGTTTCTTTTATTAAATAGGAAATAAAGCCTTCATTCACTAGCCTCTTTATCTCTTGCCATTCTCTTAGCCGTTTCTTTTTTTAGTTTCCTTTCTTAGACGTGTATTACATTTCCAAAGCCTTACAAAATTTCTCACTTTTCCCTCATTCTTCATTTGCGTACAAAGAAAACAAATATCACAAGTCATGGCTTCATCTTTCTCTCCTTTTCTTTTTCTCTTTTCATTCTTTGTTTCTTCATGTTGCTCGGCCTCACCTCCAAGCCGACCCCATCACCATCTCCACCCTATGACCGACCACCATCATCACTCCTCCTCACTACCATCCATGGCCGTGACCACCATGAAGACTCCATCACCAAACTTGTTGAACACCTAGCCAAACTTCTATTTTCCTTCGCCTCCTCTTCATGTACTTCGGCCACAACAAATTCCACCACCTATTTTCTTTGTCATGACCTTATCATCTCCTTTCCGTGACTAGAGATGCACTTGACCAAACAAAGCCATGGCCGAACCATGTTTGCCTTAGGGCCGAACCAATAGGACCCAAACCTTCCACTTGCCTTTGCCTCTTTGCCTTCCAAGTGTTGTAACTTGCCATTACTTCATTTACATGACCATAGCCGTGCATTAGCTTGCTTGAACCCATCATAGCCGAGCCCATCATGATATAGCCGAGCATAGAATGATGTGGTCTAGCCCACTTGACCATGGCCAAGCCTCTTGCTTTGATGTAACAAAGGTTATGTCACTTAATTCTTGTATTTCCATTGTTTATTTCATCTATTCTTTTGTATTGAATCATATTCTTATTTGTTTTATTTTATTTGGTGCAAGGTCTGAATATTGGCTCTTCGTCTTCTCCTTAAATCTATTCGTGCTTTGTCGTGCTTTTCGGAGTTTGTTGTGTGTCTAGAATTGTTATCTTCAGTTTTAAAAGGTGAGTTTATCACTCTCGACATACGTACTTTTATAATTGTGAAACAATGGCATGTGAATTGTAGAAAATTTATATGTTAGGTTAATATGTTCATATATGCCTGTGATATGATTATATGATGTTAAATTCTGTTTATATATTTGTTACATCATCTGATATGATATTATATGTTCTACTGTTCATTTATTTACTGATTCTCACACTGCAAGTTCCGTATCACTATGGGTTGAAATGATACATACCCGAACGGACATTAGAATAAGAAAAAAACATTATGAGATGAAATGATAGGCTCGAGTGATTTTTATTGTATTTGTTTTACTTGGGATTGCGGGTTTGAAATGATAGAACCCAGATTTTTCTCTTTAAATTACGGGTTGAAATGATACATATCCTATCACTTGACCTAGGTTAGAAAATATTATACAGACCCATGGATAAGTTTTAAATAATATTTTCCTAAAGATTATTAAGTATTTTGAGTTTTATAGATATATGAAATTTTAACTTAAATTTTGATTTAATGATTTAAATTATAAATGGGTATTGGTTTTTCTATAAGTTAAATTTTTATAAGTTAGTAATTGGTTTTAAGTTAAATTAAGGATCTTTATTGATGATAAATAACTTAATAATTGAATTTGACTTAATATGGAAGTTTAAAAATCTAACCTAGAAATTGTTATGAATTTTACTTTATGAAACGAACATGTTTGTGTAATAAATAATGTATTTTGAACTGATAAAATGGAATACAGTTTTAATTGGACATTTTGTAATAAAATTTATTTAACTAGAAAATCATAGTTAATTGATGTCTAAATGAATAGATCTAAAGGAAAAAATTGATTATTATATTAACTATGATAAAATATTCTTTTGTGAAATGTTATGTTTTGTAATAGTTATGATTTTTAAATGGAAAAATGTAACTTTAATTATGACCTAACTTGATAATTGGAAATTTTGTTTTTCAAATGGAAACTTTAAGTTAAGTATATAAATAGAAATTTAGTTTTATTTATGAAATGGGTATTTTAAAATAATGTGTTAGGTTAGTGGTTAAAATTAAAAGTTAAGTAAAATACTGTATTTTGACTTTATAAATGAATTATGGTTTAAATTGGTTATTTATTTATAAAAAAATTTATTTCATTAAATCATAAGTTAAATGATATCCAAATGAATATTTCTGAAATGTGAGATATGTTTTATAAGTTAAAAATGGCTAAAATTGAAGTTTTAATGTTTCTGAAAAATTATAATAAAATCTGGAATTGTATTGGAAGCATTTCCAAAGTGCTGTTGTTTCTGAAATTTAACTATATTCTGAAATAACTAAAATACTACAACACTTTATAAGTGCTGCTGTTTCTGAATTTGAACTATTTCTGAAAATACCAATATGCTTACTACAGCAGTTTATAAGTGCTGTTGTTTCTGAAACTAAACTGTTTTGAAATACTAATACCTACTGTAGCACTTTATAGGTGCTGCTGTTTTGAATTTGACAATGTTTTTGAAATGTTAATATATTTACCGTAACACTTTAAAAGTGCCATTGTGGCTGAAATTTCAATGAACTTTGGAAATGAATATATTTTGGAAGATTTTGACATTGAAATTAAATGGTTTAAATGAATATGTTTTGTGGTGTAATATAAACCATTTTTGAAATTTATAAGTTAATACAATGTTTTCGAAATTGGTATAATTGAACAAATGAACTTAAAAATGCTATAACTTTGGTAATGAATATTATTTTTAAGAGTGTTATGATTTTTCTAAATATTATGATTTCCAAATGATAACATTTTAAATTGATATGGTTTCAAAGTGTTTGGTTGCAAAGGTGTTATAACTTTGAAAGTACTATGATTTTGGAAATGAATTTATTTGAAATAGTATTTAATTAAGAATTTTCTTTGAATATATTGATTAGCAATTGAAGATTTAAGAATATGACTTTATAAAGTGGTTTTGGTTTAAGATGATTTAAAAAGGAATATTTCAAGTTTAAATAAATTGAAAGAAATATTCAGTGATTGGAAATTTGGGTTTATTCAAATGATATTTTGGTTTTGAAGTATAAACTGGTTGAATATGATATTTTGGTTTTGAAGTATAAACTAGTTTTGAAATGGATATAATATTTTGTTTTGAAGTATAAACTAGTTTTGAAATGGATATAATATTTTGTTTTGAAGTATAAATTATTTTTGAAATAAATATCCATGGGTTATAATAACGATTGGTTGGCAAAGAGACCAGGATCAGATATGGGCATACTGTAATGACCCAGGATTTTTGTCATTTGAAATTCAGATATTGAATTGATTTTAAATGTTAACAAGTAAGATTTGTAAGTCGAATAAATTATATTTCGAATATAGAGATTTAATTGTTTAATTAAATCGATAATATAATATTTGAAATTGCAGAAATAATTGATAATTGGATCAAATGTGAATAAAAATGATTTATAAAGTTATATTAAATCATATTGGAGTTATAATGATGTTTATGAACTTTTAAAATTGAATTAAAAGTTAATTTGTGAAAATTGAATATTTTAATATTTAATTGACTAGAGAAAATAGTCATTTTTCAAACAGTCTCGGATTTTGACAAAACCAGTTTCATCGAATCCGTAATGTGAAATTATTGTAAGATTTCAAATTTCGTGTCGATCGTATTTATGGTTTGTTCGGGGCGAGCCAAAACGCATCGAAATCGTTTTAATTGGTTTAATTTAAATTTGATCATTTAATTCCGTAACTCGCACATATGACCAAATTAGCTCCCGAAACACGTTCCATTGTGTTCGGAACATGGGTAAAACCTTGGAGACGTCAGTTGGCACGCTTCGTTTGGAGTTCGGAAAATTTTCGATGAATAGTGTTTTGACAAATTTCCTATATAAAGACCTAACTTTCTTCATTTGCACTAAAAACCCTAGAACTAAACCCTGGCCGCCACTTTTTCGTTAATGGCCAGAAAATCACGATCTTCTTCCTCAATTCTCTCTCGATCCGTCGGCTTTCAGCACATACTTTTAACTACAATATCGTAGAGAGCATCAAGATCTCTCTATCCAACAGCTGTGATCAAGAACGGGGCAACGGATCAACGACAAATCGCATGGAAAGTCGTGCCGTTCGCACACGTTTCGCGAGGCCAAGATGTAGCCGAGCTTGGTCGGTCATCGGCCAGTGGTGGAACATGTAACAACCCTGTATTTTACAAATATTTTTAAATTGATTTTTTTTCCTGATTCAAAAGCTTTATTTATGAAAAAGAATAAATTTTGTTACTTTAAATATAAACTTTTATTTTGATGTGGATTAGAATTCCAAATATGACTAGATTTAATATTTCCAGAAAATGTGAATTTTTGGTCAATAGTCAAACTTTGACTTTTAAATTTAAATTTTAAATATTTGAAATTATAAATTTTATCTTTTATTATGAAAATAGATGTAGTAACTTGAATACTGCTTTTCGTTTCGCTGAAAACGGAGTTAAACTGTAAAAGTTATGTACATTTCAACTTTGAGTATAATTTGTTTATTTAACAATTTTGTCTATTTTAAATGATATAAATTTTATTTTTCTTTGTTATGTTTTATTTTAATTGGGTTAATACTTTATTTTGAGTATATTTTTATCTTTTAATATTTTTAAAAATGATCATATAATTTTTCTAAAGTACACTTGAATTTATTCAAATTTATAAAGCCTAATTATGTATTTATTGCCATTTTCTTTATTTAAATTCTATTTAATTTAAAATTTAATTATTTATTTTACTTGAAAATGTTTTAAAAATCATTTTTATTTCAAATTTTGGTTTAGAATATTTTTAAAGTAAATCAAATAATTTTTCAAAGCCATTGGTTATTTTTCTGTAATTTCTAAACACTGTTTGCAATTTTTGAGCAATTTCTGTAATTCTTTTTCCATTTCTTTTGAATTTAAATATTTATTTTTATTTCCTACTACTTTGTTCAGTTGTAAATAACATTTTTGAGTTTATTTTGTTTATTTAAAATAAAAAAAAAAGAAAAGGAAATGCCAAAGGTTTTAAAAATTGCAAAACTTAAGGCTTTTCATCTCCTGGTCTCTTCATTTTCTTTTGGCTTTTCCTCTCCTTTCTTTTGGCCGTACACTTCTTACCTCTAGCCGTGTATTCTCTCCAGCAATTCATGTGAAAAATCTACCTCTCCACTCCAAAAACTCACGGCTATATCAAATTTGAGAAAAAAATTGAAATTCTAATGGCTTCTCTTTTCTACTTTTCTTCCTCTTCTTTTATTGATTTTGTCTTTGCTCCTCTTATGCTTTGCTCAGCTATAACCCACCTTCATCTCCACCATCCTCTCCACCATCACCAGCCACAGCAACCACCACCTCCACCTCTGACCACCACCTCAAGCCGTGCCATCCAATTGAAGCCATCACCACAAAATCAATTCTAAACTCCACAAAAAATTGCCTAGCCTAACCATAAACTCCACTATCTCCTTCATATCTTGACTTGGCCACACCCCTAGCTCCACCACCACCCACCTACACCACCTCTAGACATCACTTCAGATCTGACCACACCTGAAGTATGTAGGGCCGAGCCCAAAACTTGGCATAACCGAGCCAAATGTTGCGTAAACCACTCTATTTTGCCTTGAACCCATGTATGCTTCATATTGTAACTCTTCCACCACCTTCATCAACTTGTAACCTGACCTATATGACACCATACCTGACCTAAAAACACATCATGGCTGAGCACTTGATCCCCTATGGTCAAGCATTTGAATGGTAAAGGCAAAGTCTTGTCTTTATTGCTTTGTATTTCAATTTGTTCGATATTGTTTTGGTTAATATTCATATGTTATATTGTCTTGCTTATTGTTATTGCAAGATCATATCTTGGTTCTCTTCATTCAAATCAAAGGTCATGCTATATCGTGCTTGTTGTGCTTTCTGGAATCTATTCTGTGTGTTTTGGTCGCTAATCTCCAGCTTTAACAAGTGAGTTATTCTCACCAAACAATATGTACCTATATAACTAGTAAATTGACACCCTGTGAATCTGTAGAAATATATTATCATGTTATACTTGACTATGTTATGATCATATGATGTTGGGTGAGTTTCAGCCGAACCCACCCACTACCGATTCAAGACGACCGAGCCAACCTTCTCCAAGCTACTACCGAACCAAGCTTCTCCCCATACCTACCGAACCAGAGACGTTTCCACTCACCCCCGGACCACCTACCACCGGTCCAATTCCTCTTACTACCGAACCAGCTACTCCCCATGCCTACCAAACCAGAGACGTTTCCACTCACCACCGACCACCTACCACCGGTCCAATTCCTCTCACTACCGAACCAACCTACCTCCAATACCCAGCCGAACCAGCCTCAACCCTCTACTACCGGACCAAGTTCCCCCGGACCAAGACATACCGGACCGACACTGCCAGGCCAGATCGCATCAGCCCAGGCCCACCAGCACCTATATACATCCAAGACCCCTGCCCCCAGCCTCACTCTATAATAGAGGGGCAGGGGCACAACAATGGCAGACAAGTTTGAGAGCTCAAGCACGGATAGAACTTTCAAACAACTTTCATATACTTGTATCAAAGCTTTGTACTTGTAATCTGAACAAGAAAGGAGAAATAATATATAAAGTGGATGTAGGCACATTCTGGCTGAACCACTTAAATCTGCGTGTCTTTTACAGTTTAGTCCCTACTTTTTACATATTTGCATAAATCATCCAGAACACTAAAAACAACATAAAATCAACTAAATCATACGACTTGGAGGTGTTTGCCCATTTTTTGTGCAAACATTTTTGGTGCTTTCACTGAGAGTCAAGAAGCTCGAAGCTTCAGCTTCTTCCACTTAACCTTCTTCCTAACAGCATCGTTCATTGCTTGGAAAGCATGCCTCCCAAGCAGAAGAAAGATGTTAACAAAGGAAAAAACATCGCAACCAGCAGTCTTCCAGATCCAATGGTCACAGATCAAGTAAATCGTCCCCCTCCAGCAGCAGTACCAAATGAAGGTCAAGCAAATCCGACCACCCCTGCCGCAGAACAGCCGGCATCAATTACTAGGGCAGATCTAGACAGGGTTGTGGCCGAAGTGACTAACCGCTTCACGTCCCAGCAGGAAGCCTTGGTGGACCATCTCATGTCACGCTTAAGGGATGCTGAAGAGTCCAACTGCAACACTGAATCATGGGGTGAGTCCCAGTCTGGAGGATCTCAGAGACAACAAAGATCTTCCTTCTTCGAAGGAGCTAACGGCAGAAGTAGCCATGGTAGGAGCCGAGGCCGAGCTCAGCCCGAAGTTAGGCCTGAGGAAACGCTTGGAACCGAACCCAACTGGGGAGGTGCCGAACGGAGGCCAACTGTAGCTGAGCCCGTCATACTACCTAACCATGGAAACACCAATGAACGGGGCCGAGCTAGAGTCCAGCCCGAAGTTGGACCTGAGGAAGTGCTTAGATCAGAACCCAGCAGTGGAAGATCAAGGCAAGGTCCAACTGTAGCTGACCCTAGCATGCTCCCAAAAGACCAAAGGCAGCCACTGGAAAATATTAGGAACGATAGGCGATACCATCCCTACAGGTCATCTGGACGGAATCAATCCCACAGAACAGAACCGAACTCGTTTCTATCTGCTCCAAATTCTGATGAAAGGATGGCACGCTTGTTCAGAGAGTGCGTCCAACGGGATCAGAGAGATCGAGGGATAGGCGCTAGAGTAACCAGCCCTTTCGCTCGCAATATCGAAATTGCTATCACCCCCCGAGAATGGAAAATGCCAACAATGGAACCTTACAAAGGAACCTCCGACCCCGTTGTACACTTACAGAGATACACACAACATATGCTCATGAGTGGAGCAACAGAGGGAGTACTGTGCAAATGCTTCCCACTATTCTTAGCAGATCTAGCTACCTCCTGGTTCTGTCATCTACCCCAAGGATCCATCAGCTTGTGGGAGACGTTGAAAGAAAAGTTTATCAGCCAGTTCCGCATTCATGTGGAACAACCCAAGGACGCTTATTCCTTATCCAGTGTTGTTTGCACAAAAAATGGACAAACACCTCAAAGTCGTATGATTTAGTAGATCTTATGTTGTCCTTAGTGATTTGGGTGATTTATGCAAATATATGAAAAGCAGGGGCTAAACTGTAAAAAAGACACGCAGATTTATAGTGGTTTAGCCAGAATGTGCCTACGTCCACTTTATATGTTATTTCTCTTCTCTTGTTTAGATTACAAGTACAAAGATTTGATACAAGTAAAAGAAAGTTGTTTGAAAGTTCTCTCCGTGCTTGAGCTCTCAAACTTGTCCCCCATTATTGTACCCCTGCCCCTCTATTTATAGAGTGAGGCTGGGGCAGGGGTCTTGGATGTATATAGCTGCTGGCGGGCCTGGGCTGAGGCAATCTGGCCTGGCGTATCTTGGTTCGGCATCCCGTGGTTCGGTGATAGAAGTGCGATGATTCGGCGTTGCTTCATTTGGTGGAGAGCTTAGTCCGGTGGGGAGTTGAATGTTAGCTTGGTGGTAGGATGTGATAGGTTGGTCGGGCTCTGATCTGGACCGGTAACTGTTGGAGGAGATCTGGACCGGTAGGGGTGGTTCGGTATGAGCTTAGAGCGGTTCTGGCTCGTTCGGTGGTTAGCCCGGACGTACATGGTTCGGTGGTTGGAGAGAGTGTGTTCTTAGCCTTGGTCCGGTATTAGGTGGGTTGGATAGTGTGCCGGTCCGGCTTTGGTTCTTCCTTGCTTGGCTCGGTGATGCCCCGTTTACTGTTGATGAAACGCCCCCAACATTTGCCCCCCAAAGCAGGGCATGTGTGTGCACATGGCGTGCTTTGTTTTAGGTCGTTAATTACGGACCTTCCCATCCGGTCTTCAATGCCGAACCAACTGGTCCGGCTGTCGATATTTGCCTATAAATATGGGCTATACATCTTCGTCACTTCTTACCAATCCAAGATAGCCGAACCAAACATCCCTACCAAATCAAGTTCTCTGCCGAATTGTTTCAGAACACCGAATCAGGTGACATAGCCTTCCTTTGCCTAACGGCTATGTTTTTAAACTACCAAATGAATCTATGTATTCCGAGTGCCGAGTGAACTGTCGTTCTTGGGTTACCGGATGAGCATGGGGATTCTTAGCACCGAACGAACTTTTTCATTTGGAGAACATGACCGCCGAGTGAGATTGAGAGTTGGATAGCCGAACGAACGTGTACTCTGGGTGCCGAATGAACCTTATACACTGGATTTTTTCATTTTTCATATCATGAGCAAAATTCCGGACTACATGTACTTGCTTGTTTATATCCCCTGTTTTAACAGCATGTTTTTCCGATGTTGTAGATAATGTCTCGCAAAGCAGAAACTCGATCAGATAAAAAGAAGTCCCAGGGCGAAGGAGAATCTTCCGCAGTGCCCCCTGCTCAGCCAGGACCGGAACGTCACGGAACTGCCCCGAGATCACTGGTGGACGGGTACGGCCCTCAGGAGCTTCTGAACTCCCCGCCCGATTGCTTTCCCAGCTCCCTCAAGGAGGAGCAGCTTGATGTCATCTCCCGTTCTTTCAGAATCGATAGAGCGCGCATGCTGTTGCCAGGGAGAGAAGTTATGCCATATAACCCTCCCGAAGGGTACTTTTCCTACAGCAGATACCACTGCATGTGCGGTGCCATCCCGTCTCTTAATGCTTGGGTAGTCAGCTTTCTTACATATCTAAAGGTGGCCCCATTCCAGCTTCAACCCAATTCCTATACTATACTGGTGAGCCTCTTTGTCATCTTTCAGAGGAAGTATGGGCGTGCTCCTTCCAACCGGGAGATCCGGTACTTATATAATCTGAGGGGCTATAAGAAGGGGTCCCCATACATCAGCTTGGAGTCAGCTGTAACCTTCAAGCCGGTCTTGGATATGTATTCTAAGTACAGCATGTTCAAGAAGGAGTGGTTCTTCGTCAGGGACGACTCTGTTTCTATTCGGCGTTTCACCTCTGGATGTAAGTCGACGCTTTATTTATAACTTCCATTCTGGTTGCGACGCTTCTTCTCATACATTTTCATTTTTTGCTAGCGACAGGTGGCTTTGCGGTTGTGGAGACTGATCGCCTGGTTCAGATGGCGGCTGAGACAGAAGCTATCCCCGGGAGAGATAGATCAGCTGCTTACCTGATCAGAAATGCGACCCTTCTGGAGTATAATTTGATCCTTCCACAGCAGTCAGTAGTCAAGCAGAGGGAAATGGCAGAGGAGAGGGTGGTTGCTCAAGCTAAGGGAAGTGTCACAGTAGAGAGTGGTAAGAGGAAACCTTTCACGAAACCTCCAGTTGTCGGAGGTAAGAAGCTTAAGAAGTCGGACGGTCCTTCCCCCAGCACTTGTCCAATTACTCCGAGGGAGGAAGATGTGGAGGAGGAGAGAGGTGAGGGTGGAGATGACCGGGAAGGTGGTGACGGTGGCGATGGCATCGGGGCCTTGCTTCCTGGGCAAGCAGGCGAGATTCAGGAGTGGACGGATGACGCATTCCGCCAGGCTTTCGAGGGGCTGGACGGAGAACCGGCTTTGGTAGAGAAATCTGGGAAAGCTGACAAGGCCGGGACCGGTGCAAGCGTGTCTTCCCAGACTATTCCAGCCAAGGTGGTTCCGACGACTCAAGGTGAACTTTTGACTTCTGCGGGCTCCATTTATGATAGGGACTTAGGAATATTTTATGGTCCGCTCCCGTCCTGGAATGAAATCCAGGACTTATTGCAGTATCCTACTCCTCCCCAGGGTTTGTATAACAGATGTGTTTCCTTTCTTCTTTTAACCTTTAATTTAACGCGTTTCTTGAATTATGGATCAATGTAAGCTTGTAACACTTGTTTTTTATTCCAGGGGTGAGCGAGGTATCTAAGACTTCAGATGTTCGTCATCGCCTCAAACAATACAAGCTTCTCAGAGCTTCCTCCCAACCCAAGCCTCCGACCGGTCGTCCCGGAGATGTAGTAGGTTACCGCCCTCTTCTTGGGGTTATTGAAGAGGATATTCGGAAGAGGGAGAGGGGTCGCTCTTTGTTTGAATCTTCACCCGGTCCTCAGGCCCCGACTCAACCTTCTCAGGGCATGCCAGAGGAGCACTTTATACCTTCTCCTCATTCATCCGAACGCCCCACTGTCATCCCGATAGAACACCCCGATTCAGTTCGCAACCCATTTGCTGGCCACCCGGATCTGGATCCGAGTTCTCAGGATATTTTATTTGACGAGGCCACAGGAGTGCATCTTCTTCCTCGCAATCCCATGGTACGGGTGCTCGATGAGGCTAAGTCCTTAGATCTCGATTTACTTACCACTCGGATAGTTACCATGGGAGACGAAGCCAAGGCTAATATTGACCGGGTCGTGGAGGAGACCAGGAAGCTGATGGGGCATCACGCCCGGCTGGTTAAGGCTGGAGAGGAGATCGGGAGTGCCAACATTCGACTACGATTGATGGTTTTGGACCAGGCCAAGCAACTTGCCGATCAGGCCATTCAGATTTCTCAGCACGAGGCTGCCTGCAGGCGGTTAAGGAAGGCTATGGAGGAGGCTAGTAAGGTGGAATTGCGGAAGATGGAGGCTGCCTGCAAGGAGCGGATAGATATGGCCATCTCGACAGTGGACGAGGTTCGGAGGGCGGATCTTGAGCAGGTAGAGGAGCTGTCGGGGAGGCTTGAAGCCGCAGGGCTTGCTCAGGTCAGGCTAAAGGAGGAGATGGAGGCGACGAGGAGGTCCCTTCAGGCTGACTGCTCGCGATACCGACTGGAGAGGGATGCTGCCATTGCAAGGCTATCGGTCTTTGAGGCTCGTATGAGGGAGTTTGAGGAAAATGAGGGGATGATGGATGATATGCTGCAGGACATGTACTTTCGCACTTAGAAGCAGGGCGGCTTATCTTGGATGGACAACTACCCCCGGGTTATGGCTAGGATTTACCTCAGGGCTTTAGAGGAGGCCAAGGCTGAGGTGGACAAGGAGGGTGGAGAGGCCTTTAGGATGGATGCGGTTACCGCTCAGTTCACCAAGGAGGAGAAGATAGCGGTGAAGGAGGGGATGCGGTTGTTTGCAGCTGAGGAGGCAGGCATGGAAGTAGGGGATGACGACCAAGATGATCAAGGGGAAGTTGCTGGTAACCTCTTATACTTTAGTTTCTTCTTTTGTTAATTCTGTTGCTTATCACTAATGATTTCTCTTCTTGCCTGATCAGGCGGTCAACATCAACAAGACAAGGGTAAAGATCCAATGCAGCCAGCTCCCTGATTCGACCTGGATGTTTCTTTTGGTTGACTCGATACTGTTACACTTGTTGGTTTTAAAATAGTAACATGGCTTTCAAGTTGTAATGGTGCTATTTGTAATAAGAGATTTGATTTCCGGCATGTAATTCTTAACTTATGATAATTTCGTTATATATGGATGTTTTTTGTAGTCTTAACGTGCTGAATAAGAAATATAGCTATGCATGTGCTTGTGATTCAGTGGTATTTGATGCTAAGTTCCTGCTTAAAGTATAATTTCACATTTTGTAATACTAACGTGATGTGAAAATAAACTATAGCTATGTTTTTAGGCACACAAGAATAAAATACCGTCCCTCCTGCTTTAGTTGTAGACGGCGGCTTTGAATGTTTAGCGTGACTGAGTATGAAATGTGGTCGAGTGCCCGGCCATCCGGTCTCATTTGCGAATGCCTCATATTCTGTGACCTGCGCTTTAGGGATCGTTATGGAGGATAGGAGGAAAAGTTTTTTAAAACAGAATGGAAATATAGGAAATAGTAAAAACTTCCAATCACGGAAGGCCGTCGATGTGCTTAAGTTCGTGGCAAACGGGTTTTGTAGTCACTTTCCCTAGCTATGGGTCTTGAAGACATTTGTCACCCATCTTACGCCTCCGCGGGGAGTTAATTCTTTTTTACGTCAGCCGCACTTAAGACACATCGGAGCCGAGATCGCGCACAGTAACTACCCGAGTCATTATGACCCGTAATCGTGGGTATTATTCGATTTACTATGGCCGGCTAGCGTGGGTGCCGATCGTCAACCATGAACTGCCCCTGGCTGCCACACCTTATGTTGGGGCTTATAGTCGGTTCACAGTCGCCGGCAAGCCGAACGCCGTAATGAGCTGCCTCGGCTATAGTCGGCCTTCTCGATGGCTTATAATCGGCTCATTACAGTTGGCTTTAAGGGCCGTCGCGATCAATGAGTTAACCTGCAGTAGAGGGATGCTGGAGCGGAAGTGTCTCATTGGCGAGGGCGTAGATTCGCATAGTACCTGTCAGGTCTTGTCCAGGTGAAGTTGCGCTGTGGAGTGCTTTGAATTGAAATGCTTAATGCATAGGATTTTGCTCAACAGAAAAGGATAAAGTTAACAAGCAACCAAGATATAAGGGAACAAGTTAAAAAAGAGACAAGGTTTTTTAAAGTGGTTCGGCACGAAAATGCCTACGTCCACTGATTCTCTTTGTTAATTCACTTCATATGGGCAGTACAAGTTAAGAAAAGTATCGACGGAGGTGTTGGATGTTCCATGCCCTTTGGAACACCTCCCCGTCCACTGTTGACAAAATGTAGGCTCCATTGTGGAGATCTTTATGAATTACATATGGTCCATCCCAGATTGGATCTAGTGCTCCGGGGCGAGGGAAGATTCGCTTGAGGACAAGATCCCCTTCTTGTAAGGTACGATGCTTGACTTTGGAGTTGTATTGTGCTGCTACTTTTTGTTTGTGGGCTGCCGCTTTAAGGACTGCATCATTTCTTCTCTCCTCAACTAGATCCAAAGACATGTGAAGGAGTTCTTCGTTTTCTTCTGGGTTATAGTGGATCCTACGGTGGGAGGGCACGATGGTTTCAACCGGGAGCATAGCCTCCGATCCGTATGCCAAAGAGAAAGGAGTGTGCCCCGTTGATGTTCTGAAAGATGTGCGATAGGCCCACAGTGCCGTAGGGAGCTCATCCACCCAAGCGCCCTTTGACTTTTCGAGTTTCTTTTTTATCAGAGTTTTCAGAATTTTATTGACAGCTTCAACTTGTCCGTTTGCCTGGGGATAAGCTACGGATGAGAAGATTTTGTGAATTCCATGCTCTCGGCACCAGTTGGCGAATTCTTCGCTGTCAAATTGAAGTCCATTGTCTGATATGATTTTGAATGGGACTCCGTACCTGCACAGAACATTTTTGATCAAGAAGTTAATAACTTTTGCTGAAGATACTTTATTCAGAGGTTCTGCTTCCACCCATTTGGTGAAATAGTCGACTGCCACTATGGCATATTTGGCCCCGCCTCGGCCCATTGGCAGCTCGCCGATCAAATCAATTCCCCATACTGCAAAGGGCCAAGGGCTGGTCATTTGTGTAATTTCAGTTGTTGGTAACCGCGGAATCTTAGCAAACTTCTGGCATCTGTCGCATTTTTTGATGAAATCTAAGGCGTCCTTGCTTAAGGTAGGCCAGAAATATCCATATCGGAGTATCTTCTTTGCTAAAGTTTGCCCTCCGGTGTGATCTCCGCAGCTTCCTTGATGAATGTTGGATAAGATTTCCTTGGCTTTCCTCCCAGCGACACACCTTAATAACGGGTTAGAGAACCCAGGCCGATAGAGGATGCTTTCCTGTATTGTCTAGCGGGAAGCTTTCCTCAAGATTTTCTTGACTTCGTTACGCCCTTTGGGTAGTATGCCGCTTTGTAAGTAGTCTCGGATGGGAGCCATCCAATTTGCTTCTTCGGTTGCAGCTATCAGATTCACTTGCTCAAAGCTTGGGGTTAGTTGCTTCGAGATGGTTACTTCTCCGAAGATGGCGCTGTCTCTCACACTTGCTTGCTTTGCTAATTCGTCGGCCTCTTGGTTCTCTTCCCGAGGGATGTGTTTGACTAAGTAGTGGTCCAATCGGCTGAGAAGTAACTTGGTCTTCTTTAAATACGCTATGAGTCGTTCTTCTCGAGCTTGGAATTCCCCTAGTATTTGATTGACAATAAGTTGAGAATCGCTATGAAGACACAAAGAATTGGCTCCGATTTCCAAGGCAAGTTCTAATCCAGTTATCACTACTTCATACTCTGCATCGTTGTTGGTGGCAGCGAACTCCAATCTTATAGCATAGTGCAGCTTATTTCCCCTGGGAGTGATTATTACCACACCTGCTCCCAAGCCTTGTTCGTTTGATGCACCATCCACAAAGAGATTCCACCTTATGTCTTTTGCTATTTCCAATTGCTCCTTATCTTTGTTGGTAGTGAATTCTGCAATGAAATCAGCCATGGATTGTCCCTTGATGGCGGTGCGAGGGTGACAGGTGATATCATACTGACTCAGTTCAATGCACCATTTAAGTAGTCACCCAGAAGTGTCGGGACGATGGAGTACCTGTCTCAGCGGTTGATCAGTCAGGACTTTGATGGAATGAGACTGGAAGTAGTGACGCAGTTTCCGTGATGTGATTAGTAAACAGTATGCTAGCTTCTCAAGTTTAGGATATCTGACTTCTGCCCACGTAAACCTCTTACTTACGAAGTAAACTGGTCGCTGTGTGCGGTTGTCTTCCCTTACCAAGGCAGCGCTTAGGGCGTGAGATGCCACAGCAAGGTATAGGTATAACTCTTCGCCTTCGCTTGGAGTCGAGAGTACCAGTGGTTTCTGGAGGTGTTCGATTAAGTTAAGGAAAGCAGTTAAGCATTCGTCAGTCCATTCGAACTTTCCTTTGTCTTTCTTTAGAGCTTCGAAAATGGGGACACACTTGTTCGTTGCTTTGGAGATGAATCGGCTCAGGGCGGCCACCTTTCCATTAAGGCTTTGCATTTCCTTTCGAGTGAAAGGTATCTTGATATCCCTTAGTGCTCGGACTTGTTCAGGGTTTGCTTCAATTCCTCTGGCATGGACGATGAACCCTAAGAACTTTCCTGATGATACTCCGAAGGAGCATTTTAGAGGATTCAACTTCATTCCATACTGGCAAAGTATTTGAAACATCTCGCCTAAGTGGCTTACGTGGTCTTTGGCTTTCCTTGACTTTACCAGCATGTCATCCACATACACTTCCATAGTTCGCCCTATTAGCCCTGCAAACATCTTGTTGACGAGGCGTTGGTAGGTGGCTCCTTCATTTTTAAGTCCGAAAGGCATTACCTTATAGCAGTATAAAACCCGGTCAGTGATGAAACTAGTGTGGTCTTGATCAGGAGCATGCATTGGTATGAACTCTAAGTAGAATCAACGGATGTCCTATCAGTAAGTCGGATCTCCTTTGGGGGATTTGTTCAATCCAGTAGCTTCAAAGCAGATCCCTGAGGTCTGAGAATTCAATTCTCAGTGAAAGCACCAAAGTGTTAGCACCAAAATTGGTCACTAACCTCGTTTAGAAAGATTGTGTAGAGATATAAGTGATGAAAGTAAATTAAACAGAGAAGACAATGCTAATTTAAATGCAGAAAGTAAGAACACCAAATTTATAGTGGTTCAGCGTAATTGCCTACGTCCACTTTGTTCAACTTTATTGATTTCCTTTATCGTTGATTACAAATACAATTCGTGAATCAAATGCTTGAGTGGAGTGATTGAGTAGAGAAGATGAGTCTTGAAAATGGCAGAGTCTCCCCGGTGTTCTCTCTCCAAAAAAGGATCCCTTTCACTGTGACCCTGCCCCTTTATTTATAGGCAAAGATGAGCTGGACTTCCCAAGTGGGCTGATTGCCGAACGCTCCAGCCCGAGTACAGTGGTCGCCGTATGCCGAGCAAGGTTCGCCGAACGATCTGCGCCGAACCATTCCTTCTATGCCGAACGGTATGCTGGTTAGTTGTGTTGAATGTCTCCTGGATGTCGAGTATTACGCCGAACACCATGGGATGCCGAGTACTCTTGTATGCCGAGCAACCTTGTATGCCGAGCTACCTTGTATGCCGA
Source organism: Allium fistulosum (assembly GCA_030737815.1). Taxonomy (NCBI): domain Eukaryota; kingdom Viridiplantae; phylum Streptophyta; class Magnoliopsida; order Asparagales; family Amaryllidaceae; genus Allium; species Allium fistulosum. The sequence continues at coordinate 813,385,596 of CM060904.1, forward strand.
GCAGTCTTGATGCCGAGTACTCTGGTATGCCGAGCGACCTTGTATGCCGAGCAGTCTTGATGCCGAACAGCCTTGATGCCGAGTACTCTGGTATGCCGAGCGGTCTTGATGCCGAGCAGCCTTGATGCCGAGCACTCTGGTATGCCGAGCAGTCTTGATGCCGAGTACTTATGGGATGCCGAACACTAGTTGACGCTGAGCATAGGTTGTTGCCGAGTGCCAGTTGATGCCGAACACTACTTGACGCCGAGTACCCTTGTTGCCGAGTACTACGCCGAGTAGTCTCGATGCCGAGTGCTTTTGATGTCGAGTGTTCTTGTATGCCGAACACTGCTGAGTACTACGCCGAACACTCCTGGACGCCGGACACTATGGATGCCGAGTACTACGCCGAGTACTCATGGATGACAGTTGCTTCGCCGAACACTCCTGGATGCCGGACACTCTCTGATGCCGAGCACTTATTGCCGAGTACTAGTTGCCTGGTCAAATCCCCAGGAAACACTTGCCCCCCAAAGTGTATCTCATGGCCAAACGTGGTGCGCTTTGAATCTGGTACAATCTACCTCGGAGGTACCCTCTCGAGAATGCTAGCGAAGGGAGGTGCAAGACGAACAAGCTTGGGATGCCGAACGACACGTTCTGAGCCGAACGTTCCTAGCGTGCCGAACGTCATTCCACCTTGATGCCGAGCGCTCCGGTATTGACCGGTTCTACCGGGTATAGCCCCTTCGACTTCCACCATTCCCCTCTATAAAACCAGGTCCTTCTCTTCTTCTCTCCTTTTACTTGTCTCATTTTACTTCTTATTTCCACCGTTCTCGCAATTCTGTTCAATCGTCCGAATTTGAGACTTAACTACACCATCTCAATCTCTGATCTGCAAACTTAGGTATTTTTCCTCGTATATTCAAACGAGATGTTCGAACGATGTCGTGTAGAGGGTTTTTGTATAGCTTGTCTGCATTGCCGAACGACATAGCGTGGAGGAGTTAGGAGTATGTCCGCTTATCGTCTTAGTTTCCTCGTGTTGAATCGAGGTCAAAGGGAAGAAAAAGAAAGAAGGTGTTGGAGGGGGTAATGGCGCTGTTCGCTGCTCCGGCGCATGTGGTCATGTGCCGGACGGTGTAATGGTTAGTTGCCGAACGGTACCTTGGCCGGACATTGCCAGGCCGAACGCTCACTAACATGTCAAACTATAATTGAGCCGAACGAACTAAAGCCGAACAATGCCCAAATGCCGAACGACTGACACGCCGAACATTGACTTCAGACCGAACGTTGAATCCAGCCGAACAATCCTTAGGTCGAACCGTGACTTTAGCTGGACAAAACAATCACCGAACATTCCCTAGGTCGAACAATGTCTTCTAGCCGAACAAATACAATTGCCGAACACTTGACATGCCAAACAATACAATTGCCGAACACTTTACATGCCGAACAATACAATTGCCGAATACTTGACATGCCGAACAATATAATTGCCGAACAACTGACATGCCGAACAATACAATTGCCGAACACTTTACATGCCGAGCCTAACACAGCCGAACACTATACTTAGGACGATGAACATTACTTAAATGCCGATCAGTATAAATGTTAAACTACACTTAGGCCGGTTACTTTAGAAATCATATGTCTTTTGAACCTGGAACTGTAATCACCTCAAGGCGGGCTTTTGAGACGGTCAGCGATGACGGTCTTCGAAGGCGATGATTCGAAGCTAATTATTATATCTTTTTAAAACATTCTTATTGCCTGTACACAATTGCTTGCACTAGTTCACACACCACGTGGGGGGAAAACTCGTGTTGCTAATTCTAACGCTCAACGTTTTTCAAGTATAGCTTTCTCAAGCATTTAGCCAGGTTCATTATTTATTCGGGATGTCGAGAAAATCTAGTTCTGCCACCATATCTGACAGACCTGGGCCGTCAACAAGGCAAGGAGCCGCTGATTCTTCTAACCCGTCTATCTCTCCCGCCCATAATTTGGCGCTCGATGCTCTGGAGTCAACCATCTTACTGGACAATCCGATCGATTCTCAAGCTTCGAAGATCAATGAGGCTGCTCTGCGACGGATATGTTCCATTCACGGGATTCCCTTTGCTGACGTGTTAGTTCCTTCGAGACACGACCGCCCTCATCTGCCCCCAGTCGGGTACACAGCCTGCAACAAGTTCATGTGTTGGATGGGCAGCGTGCCTCCATTCAACTTATTTCTCCGGGATGTGCTGCAGTATATAGACATTGCTCCATCGCAACTGCACCCGAATGGCCATGCGTTCCTATATGGGACTTATTTACTTTTCATGGCCGTCTTCTCCAGACCTCCAACCCCCGGTGATATCCGATACATTTATATGTTCAAGAGACGGAAAGATAGCCCTTCCTTCATGTTCCTCGAGCCATACCACAAGTGCCAGATCTTGACAGGGGCCTGTAGCAAATTCGCCCTGTACAAACAGGAATGGTTCTATGTGCGCTGCCCGTCTGGTTTTGCTAGGAGATGGGTTGAAGGCAGTAAGTCTCTCTGCTGAATCGTTATTCGTATTTAATTGGAGTCATGTTTTTCCTAACTCTACGTTTCATCTTTTCAGGTATCAGCCCACGCCCGGAAGGCCGAGGATATTCTGATGCTGTCGATGCGATTAGAGCTCTTCCGGCCGAGGATCGAGATATCCGAGCTATCATTTCAAATGACTCGCTGTCGAGGTTTGGCTTGCTGGCTCCTGGTCGTCGGATCAGCCTTCTAGAAGGTGTTACAATTCCCAAACCTTCATCTGGTAAAGGGAAAAAACTTGCCGGACCGTCGTCGCGTCGCGTTCCCGACGCGCATGAAGAAGGCGAGCGCAAAGAGGATGATGCCCCCAAAACTCAGGGCGAGAACGTGGGTCCTGCTTGGAATCCGGCAATCGAAGTTCAGGATATTGAGACATCATCCTCCCCTTCGAAGGGAAAGAAGAAGTTGAAATACACGGTTCAAAAGGGGAAAGTTGGTGGCACCTCAAAAGTTACGCCTAACCCTCCTGAGAAAGAGGCTTCTTCGCAGCACCTGGAAAGTTCCTTGAGAGGTCTATCGAACCTTTCTATTCCCGAAGACATACTTAATTACGGGTTCGATGATCCTGAAGCTCTCAAATTCTCTTCGCCCGCTAGAGGCAACGTAGGAGTTCAACTCCCGGCTCAAAGAGACAATACTCCGATTAGCAAAGATAAACGAACGGGTCCGTCGGGGGGACACTTAGGACACACACGCACATGCGCATTCCATAATATACTTCAAGTCTTTTTAATTCGTGAATTCTCCTTAACTCGTTGTTATCTCCCTTCTTTGCAGGTGATATGGGCCGCTCACACGGACTTGATCGCCTTCAGGGGTCTTCTATATTCCATCACTCCGGACGGGATTCCGGTTCAAGCAGACGCTGGGACCGAGGTGATTATGAAGATAGGGACAATCGTCCGCGCGAGTCGTCTCACCGCAAGAAAGCACACTACCAATCTTCCCAGTCCCGCGATCTTCCTCCTACAATTGAGCCGGATAAAGAGAAGTCTTTGCAGAAGGGTTATCAGTCTGATGCTGCTCGAGAACAACATTCCAGTTCATCGAGTACGAGGCAAGTTCGAGAGCCGCGTAAAAGAACGGAATTCTCTAAGCCTCCTCCTCCTACTCCTGCCGTGGACCCAACTGTTGCGGAAAAGATGGTCGACCTTAAGGCCAAGTTTCCGAAGATCTGTTTTGACGGTTTGAAATTTCTCCCGGCCATCCATCACATTCCTGGGCACGTGAAGCAAAGTGCCATTGCCTGCAACAATGACGTCTATGTTCAACATGACGCATTCGTGCACTTGGTGGAGAAGATCTCAGAAGTATCTGTCGAGCGTCAACACGAGATTGACCGTCTAAATCTGGAGGCTGACAGCGATAAGAAAATCATCAAACTCCAAGATGAAGAACTCGCCTCTTATAAGTCAAAGCTAGAAGCCGCTGAACAAGGTGCAAAAGATACTACTGAGGCAGTTACTCGCTTAGAGGTGGCTCACAAAAAGGAGCTTGACGAAGCAGTTCAGCGCAGCGGCGCCCTTGCCCTAGAAAAAGACTCTGTCCAAAAAGAAAGGGACGCGCTCGCTATTCAAGTCAAAGAGCTGAAAGAACAACTCTCCAAGGAGAAAGAAGACAAAATAGCCGCTCAGGAAGAATCACAACGGTATTGTGATGAGATTGTTGCTACCCGACTCCTGAAGGCAAAGCTCGACGGTGAACTTGCCGGGGTTGAGAAAATGAAGGATGAGGCCTGTGAGGAGGGCAAAAGAATGGCTGTGGAGGAGCTTGATTCTCGCCTTGAGGCGGCCGCAGAGGCCGGCAGGGAAGAGGTCAAAAGTATGTTTGACCCGTTGATCGCCGAGTACGGAGCCCGCGTCCTTATGCATCGCGACCTAACATTCTTGGGCGACGGCTACCACGAATCCCTGGCTGAGGCATGGGAAACTCTGATAAAGATCAAGAAAGTCGAGTCAGGCTCCGAAGAAATCGACGAGGATGCATTGGTGAAGGAGTTCCTGAGGGGGAATGAGCCATCGGATTTATCCGCAGCATTGGCTCTTTATGGAAAAGGCTCTTCCCCTTCGAAAGAGAAGAATGACGAGGCTGGCCCGTCAGAGGCCAACGCTACTACTCCTCACATCGCCGCTCCTTATGCTGCTCAATCGGCCGGTCGGTCGACGCTTGATCCATTCGAGCAGCATGCCAGTTACGATCCCGAAGATCCCGGGCTCGGTGTTCATGTGCTGTCACCTATCCTGGAGGGTGAAACCCCGCGCGCCACCGATAGTCAACCTGATCCTGGTAGGAAATTCTTCTTTCTCTAAAAGTCGAAGAGATCCCGTCATTTTTTAGCAGTGGTTATTCGTTCTAATGCCCACTTCTTATGTTTTCGTGCAGGTTGTTCTGACGCTGAGCTAACTCCGAGGAGCGATGACGCCAAGGAGGAAGCGGGGAAAACAAGCGACGTTGCTCACGCAGGGGTAACTCCCGGCCCAGACGCTCAAGTGATCGGGGCGCTTGATGATGACAAACTTGATACTTCGTCTCCTGCCGAAGGAAGCGACGAAGTTAAAATCACTGGCGCCTCTGAACATACTTCAGAGATGAGCATGAAGGACCGTCTCGCCGACGAGGAGAAGAGAAAGGTCAAAGTCAAAGTTGAATCTGAAGTCCTGGAACTCATTGACCCGCGGAACAGACCTCTGAAGATCATTCTCCCGGGCAGGTCCAAACCACTAGATGTTCCGTCTCCTACTCCTGACTCCGTCTCTCTAGCAAGCAAAAAGTCCAAGAAAAAACGTGAGGGAGAGGAGTCGTCGGAAACACCAAAGGCAGACAAGAAGAAAAAGTCGAAGAAATGATCGATGCACTTGTTCAACAAGTTTCCTGCTTAAGTTTGTAATTGTTTCTATCTTCCATAACTTGTAGTTTGTATAGGCCCGAATTTTGTAGGAGTGATCTTGTATCCCCGTTTTGGACTTATCGAATAAAATTTTAGTTTCTTCTTGTTTGAATGATTCTCTTGTCTTTATTTGGTTTGCTGACATTGTGCTCCGAGGACTTGGAGACTTGAGACTGTTCATACTCTGGTCCGCGCTCTGGGGACTTAGAGTACTCCGCTCCGCGCTCTGGGGATTCGGAATTTGGAAATCGTTTATACTCTAGTCCGCGCTCTGGGGACTTAGAGTACTCCGCTCCGCACTCTGGGGATTCGGAGATTGGAAATCGTTTATACTCTAGTCCGCGCTCTGGGGACTTAGAGCACTCCGCTCCGCACTTTGGGGATTCGGAGATTGGAAATCGTTTTATACTCTAGTCCGCGCTCTGGGGACTTAGAGTACTCTGCTCCGCACTCTGGGGATTCGGAGATTGGAAATCGTTTATACTCTAGTCCGCGCTCTGGGGACTTAGAGTACTCCGCTCCGCACTCTGGGGATTCGGAGATTGGAAATCGTTTATACTCTAGTCCGCGCTCTGGGGACTTAGATTGCTCCGCTCCGCACTCTGGGGATTCGGAGATTGGAAGTCGTTTATACTCTAGTCCGCGCTCTGGGGACTTAGAGTACTCCGCTCCGCACTCTGGGGATTCGGAGATTGGAAATCGTTTTATACTCTAGTCCGCGCTCTGGGGATTTAGAGTACTCCGCTCCGCACTCTGGGGATTCGGAGATTGGAAGTCGTTTTATACTCTAGTCCGCGCTCTGGGGACTTAGAGTACTCCGCTCCGCACTCTGGGGATTCGGAGATTGGAAGTCGTTTATACTCTAGTCCGCGCTCTGGGGACTTAGAGTACTCCGCTCCGCACTCTGGGGATTCGGAGATTGGAAATCGTTTATACTCTAGTCCGCGCTCTGGGGACTTAGAGTACTCCGCTCCGCACTCTGGGGATTCGGAGATTTGGAATCGTTCGTACGAGTCTGTATGTTGCGCAGAATAATGTAATTTATCATCCAATTAAGAGATATAGAAACTTCATAGAAAATGTGGCTTCAAGCCTTTATTAATGAAAATCAACTAAATTGCTCGATTACAACTTCAAAAGGAAACTAAGTCATTATTGAATGGAAACATGCAGAAAACAATAGTGCCTATAACAAGAAAGGGAAACATGCTAAATGTAATAGTGCCGCAAATGTTCACTGTTCCATGCTCGGGGGAGTGTCGCGCCATCAATGGTCGCTAGCTTGAATGTTCCTTCTCCAAGCTTCCGTTCAATGGCGTATGGACCTTCCCAGCTGGGATTCATGCGTGATGGTACCGGGAAGGCTCGTTTCAGAACGAGATCTCCCACATCAAAGATTCTTGGGCGGACTCTGCCGTCATAGTAACGCTTGACTCGATGTCTATGCGCCGCCGCCCTTAATTCAGCTTCTTCCCGCTTTTCATCGATGCAGTCCAGTGATTCCAGCAAGAGGTTTTGGTTCGTCTTGGGATCGTAGTATGTCACTCGGTGCGATGGAACTTCAAGTTCCACGGGTATAACGGCTTCAGAGCCGTATGCCAAGGCGAACGGAGTGTTGCCGGTTGCGGACTTGTGGGTAGTTCTATACGCCCATAATGTTGTCGGGAGTTCATCTACCCATTTGCCTCCAACCTTCTCCAGACGCTTCTTTAGTATGGACTTGATTATTTTGTTAACGGCCTCGACTTGTCCGTTAGCTTTTGGGTGTGCAACGGCGGCAAACTTTTTCTCAATGCCGTACTTTAAACAGAACTCTTTGAACTCTCTACTTTCGAATTGCGTTCCGTTGTCTGTAATGATGGTGCGTGGAAGGCCAAAGCGGCATATAATGTTTCGTACAACGAAGTTAATGACCTTCTTAGAGGTGATAGTGGCCAAAGGTTTTGCCTCAGCCCATTTCGTGAAATAGTCGACTGCAACTATTGCGTATTTCGCACCACCTTTGGATAGAGGCAAAGAGCTGATTATGTCGATTCCCCAGATCGCAAATGGCCAAGGACTGATCATTTGTGTGAGTTCCGTTGACGGAGCCCTCGGGATTTTTGCATATCTTTGACACTTGTCGCATTTTCTTGCGTAGTCCGCGGCATCCCGGTTTACGGTGGGCCAGTAATATCCATAGCGGAGGATCTTCTTTGCTATCGTTTGCCCCCCAGTATGGTCGCCGCATTCCCCTTCGTGGACTTCCCTCAAGACTCGCTTTGTTTCATCATGAGCGATGCACCGTAACAATGGGACTGAGAATCCTTTCCGGTACATGGATCCATCCTGCATTACGTACCGCGCAGCCTTTCGAAGGACCTGTCGTCTTTCGCTTCTTTTTTCTGGTAAAGCCCCGGTTGTCAGGTATAGTTTGAATGGGGTTATCCACGAGTCCTTCTCGATCTCTGTTTCCAACATGCGATCGATTTTCATCTCGTCTACACTCGGGGCATGCAAGACTTCAACGGGATACAATCCCATTTGTTGAACATCGTCGGTACTTGCAAACTTAGCCAACAAGTCGGCTTCTTTGTTTTGTTCTCGCGGGATATGTGAAATGTCATAACGCTCAAGATTTGATAGTAGTTCCTGGACCTGAACAAGGTACGGAGCAAGCTTTCGTCCTTTTGCTTGGTAGTCTCCTCGTACTTGGTAAACCACTAACTGCGAGTCACAAAAGATTTCGACTGATTCGATCCCGAGCTCTTTGATGAGCTTCAAGCCAGCGATTAGTGCTTCATATTCAGCTTCGTTGTTCGTAGCCGGGAAATCGAGCTTCAGGGCATAACAGATTGATCGGTTTTCCGGAGTTATAAGAACTACGCCCGCGCCGGAGCAACGGTCGTTTGATGCACCGTCAGTGTATAATTTCCATCGAATGGGGGGAATGATGTCGTGATCGTCCGGTTTGATGGGTATGGTAAATTCAGTGATGAAGTCTGCTAACGCTTGCCCTCGGATGGCTCTCCGTGGTAAGTACGCGATATCGAATTGGCTCAACTCGATGTTCCATTTTAGCAATCTTCCAGAAGTTTCCGGTCGTTGAAGTACCTGCCTCAGGGGTTGATCGGTATAAACGCCGATTGAATGCGCTTGAAAGTATGGGCGCAGCTTGCGTGATGCAATCACCAAGCAATAAGCCAATTTCTCGATTTTAGGGTAATTCTTCTCTGCCCCCGTTAAACGCTTGCTAACATAATATACCGGCTTCTGGACTTGATCCTCCTCACGAACCAAAGCTGCGCTTATCGCATGAGGGGATATAGCCAAGTAAACGTACAACATCTCATGGTCAACTGGTTTAGATAGCATTGGTGGGCTCTCTAGATGCCTTACCAGGTTCTGAAATGCTTCCTCGCAACTAGACGTCCATTCAAAATTCCTCTTTCCTTTCTTTATTATGTCAAAGAACGGGATGCACTTGTCAGTTGCCTTGGATATAAATCGACTCAGCGCAGCTACTTTTCCGTTCAAGCTCTGTACCTGCTTTATAGTCCTGGGCGCTTGTACATCTCGAATGGCTTGGATCTTTTCTGGGTTGGCTTCGATTCCCCTAGCGTTGACGATGAATCCTAAAAACTTCCCTGATGCGACGCCGAAAGAACACTTCAGCGGGTTGATCTTCATTCCATAGAACCTGAGTTTGTTAAACATTTCAGCTAAGTCTTGAATGTGGTCGTTTGACCGTCGTGACTTCACGAGCATGTCATCCACATAGACTTCCATGGTTTTGCCCAGCTGGTCCTTGAACATTCGATTCACCAGACGTTGGTAAGTTGCTCCAGCATTCTTTAATCCAAAGGGCATCACTACATAGCAATACAGCCCGACATTTGTAACGAAGCTGGTGTGTTCTTGGTCCGGAATATGCATTGGGATTTTGTTGTATCCTGAGTACGCATCCATGAATGACAATAATTCATGTCCTGCTGTGGAATCGACCAACTGATCGATCCTAGGCAACGGGAAACTGTCCTTAGGGCATGCTTTGTTCAAGTCGGAATAATCTATGCAAGTCCTCCATTTCCCATTTGCCTTCTTTACTAGCACGGGGTTGGAGACCCACTCCGGGTAGAGGGCGTCGCGGACGAACCCATTTGCTTTGAGTTTGTCCACCTCCTCTCCAAGAGCGGCGGATCTCTCCGGATCCATTCCTCTCCTCTTTTGCTTGACTGGGACGTATTTCGGGTCTATGTTCAACATATGACTCGTGATGGCGGGAGAAATCCCACACATATCAGAATGCGTCCAGGCAAAAACATCAAGGTTTGCCCGGAGGAAATCGCTAAGGTCTTCAGTCATTGCGGGGCCTAACTGCGATCCGATCTTCAGTATTCGCGAAGGGTCCTCACGGCTAACTGAGATGTCAATTGTTAATTCAGCCGGTGCCGCCTTCTCTTCCCTGGGTTTCTCATCGTCGTCTCTCGGATCTATATCTCCGTAGACCCGAGAATTATGCCCGAGCCAGGGCTCGGGCACTACTTGTCAATTATTCGTATTGAGGATGCGGACGGGATTGTCCGCAACCTTTCCTTTCTCCCTCCGATGGGCCTCTCGGAGCTCGGCCACATAACAAGAACGACCAGCTCCTTGGTCACCGTGAACAATGCCTACTCCTTTGTCAGTCGGAAACTTCAAAGTCAAACACCACGGGGCTAGTGCCGCGCTAAATTCAGCCAAGGCCGGCCGACCCAAGAAAACATTATACGGAGAGTCCACATCCAAAACTACAAAGGGTAGAATTCGTACCCTCCGACGCTCGCCTTGTCCCAGTTCAACTGGTAACTCGACATATCCTACCGCATCAGTCGCAGCGCCGTTAAAGCCGTGGATACGAGCTTTGGATGGTTTCAAGTCTTTTGTCTCTAGCTTCATCTGATCATAGGCCTTCTTGAAGATGATGTTGACTGAACTTCCACAATCAATCAAAATTCTTTTTACATATGCTGGTCCGATTGTCGCAGATATGACCATGGGATCGACGGTCGGAGCCTCTACCTGATCAGCGTCTCTGTTCCTGAACACAATATCGTCTGTCATCACGCGCTGCTACTTAGCAGGGGCCCCGTCCTCTACGTTCGAACAGCACTCAAAATCTGCATGCTTCAAGGAGCTTGCATATCGTTCCATCTCTTGCCAGTTCTTATCTGCGGGATGAGGTCCGCCGATAATTGTATTTATGACCAGTCTTCCAACAGTCCGAGTAGGCTCCTCATGATGACGTGGAGCTGGTGCACGGCCTGGGTTGGACGTTGCCTGTCCTCCTTCCTGTGGACCCTTTACGAATTCTTGCAACTTCTTTTGTCTGATCAATTTCTCGATAGCATCATGCAGGTGTCTGCATTCTTCCGTGTTGTGTCCATAAGTTTCATGGAAGCGGCAATATTTCCCAGTCCGCTTCTGTTCTTCAGTTGATTCTTTTGGACGTGGTTTTCTATACTGAAAAGTATTGCAGGTGGATAGGTAAATGTTCTCAAGTGGGGCGTTTAGCGGAGTGTACTCGCTGTAGCTTGGAATTCTCGACTTCCACTTTCCCGCTTCTTTCCTCTTTCCTTGACTTCTTCCTCCGGACTCTTTGGGCTGCACAAGCTTACTCTGGACATTGACTTGGACCTTTCCCGAATTGTCTCCAGATTGTTTCACAGCAATGTTGCTCTTGATTGACTCTTGGGAAGGTCCCGGTGCCTTATCTCGTCGTACCCACCTAGCTTCCTCTCTTCTTATGAACTGGTGTGCCTTGGAGTAGAAACGTTCTAGCGTAGCTGGAGGTTTTCCTGCCAGCCAGTCTCCAAATTCAGAATCCAGATCTACACCTCTCATTACAGCCATTAGGATTGCATGGTCGTTGGGATTACTGACTTCAGTTGCCGCAACGTGGAATCTTTGTAAGTACTCCTTCAGCGACTCTCCAGGATTCTGGATTACACTCGACAGAGACATCACGTCCTTCGGGCGTGTAGTGTGTATCCTGAATTGCTCAATAAACTTCTTTGCCAACTCCTCGAAGTTTGATACGGATCGTGGAGGAAGTCGGGTGAACCACATAGTAGCGATCCCAGATAGAGTAATCGGAAAGCACCTACACTTGGTGGGATCATTTGCTCTGGCTGAATCCATCATCCATTCATACCTCATTACATGTTGTCTGGGGTCAGTCTTTCCTTCGTATGCAGGAATGGTTGGCATGCTAAACTTCTTGGGGTACACCGCTTGCAGCACAACATCCGTGAACGGAGTATGACTTCTTGACACTCCCCAGTCGTCATTTGATAAGCCCTGATTTTCTTTCATCAGTTGCCTGATCATGGCTGTCAGATCGGGTGTCTGTATGGAAGCTGGGAGGTTGGAGTCAGTTCTACGTGCTTGTCCATGCTGATGCCTCCTTTCCTGGCGATCTGCCAATCGTGCGTCGTGAGGTTCAACATTGTTAGCATTTTGATGATCTAGAGCTCCATCCTCCATCTGTATTCCGGTTCGGAAGCTTCCAGTTCTGGCTTGGTCGCGGTCTCCAGCAGTTCGAACAGCAGCATCTGCCCTTGCAGCTTCAGTCTTACGACGTCTACGCCTGGGTGGTTCATCAGAAGAAGTAGAGCTGTCAGATGAGGAATAAGCAATTGGATTGCCCCCAGCATTCTGTTGCTGCTGTTGAGTGAGTTGTGCCATCAGGTTGGCATTAGCTTGCATCTGTTCTCCCAGTTGTCTCCTGCTTTCCCTAAGTTCTCTCATCAAGTCATTGAACTCTACTCTGGTGACAACTGGAGTCTGTTCTTGAGCGGCAATCCCTGCACTCGGGATCGCAGGTTGATTGCTATGTCCTGCTTGTTGCACGCTAGCAGTCTCTCGGGCATCCGCATTAAGAGAAGCTGACCTGGTACGTGGTCTCGCCATTGTAGAGTTATTGGTATGAACTCTAAGTAGAATCAACGAATGTCCTATCAGTAATTCGGATCTCCTTTGGGGGATTTGTTCAATCCAGTAGCTTCAAAGCAGATCCCTGAGGTCTGAGAATTCAATTCTCAGTGAAAGCACCAAAGTGTTAGCACCAAAATTGGTCACTAACCTCGTTCAGAAAGATTGTGTAGAGATATAAGTGATGAAAGTAAATTAAACAGAGAAGACAATGCTAATTTAAATGCAGAAAGTAAGAACACCAAATTTATAGTGGTTCAGCGTAATTGCCTACGTCCACTTTGTTCAACTTTATTGATTTCCTTTATCGTTGATTACAAATACAATTCGTGAATCAAATGCTTGAGTGGAGTGATTGAGTAGAGAAGATGAGTCTTGAAAATGGCAGAGTCTCCCCGGTGTTCTCTCTCCAAAAAAGGATCCCTTTCACTGTGACCCTGCCCCTTTATTTATAGGCAAAGATGAGCTGGACTTCCCAAGTGGGCTGATTGCCGAACGCTCCAGCCCGAGTACAGTGGTCGCCGTATGCCGAGCAAGGTTCGCCGAACGATCTGCGCCGAACCATTCCTTCTATGCCGAACGGTATGCTGGTTAGTTGTGTTGAATGTCTCCTGGATGTCGAGTATTACGCCGAACACCATGGGATGCCGAGTACTCTTGTATGCCGAGCAACCTTGTATGCCGAGCTACCTTGTATGCCGAGCAGTCTTGATGCCGAGTACTCTGGTATGCCGAGCGACCTTGTATGCCGAGCAGTCTTGATGCCGAACAGCCTTGATGCCAAGTACTCTGGTATGCCGAGCAGTCTTGATGCCGAGCAGCCTTGATGCCGAGCACTCTGGTATGCCGAGCAGTCTTGATGCCGAGTACTTATGGGATGCCGAACACTAGTTGACGCTGAGCATAGGTTGTTGCCGAGTGCCAGTTGATGCCGAACACTACTTGACGCCGAGTACCCTTGTTGCCGAGTACTACGCCGAGTAGTCTCGATGCCGAGTGCTTTTGAGGTCGAGTGTTCTTGTATGCCGAACACTACTGAGTACTACGCCGAACACTCCTGGACGCCGGACACTATGGATGCCGAGTACTACGCCGAGTACTCATGGATGACAGTTGCTTCGCCGAACACTCCTGGATGCCGGACACTCTCTGATGCCGAGCACTTATTGCCGAGTACTAGTTGCCTGGTCAAATCCCTAGGAAACACTGGCAGAGAAAGTCGATGAGTTGCTCCTTCAACTCTGCTTTTAGTTGGGACCCAATTTTCAATAGTCTACTTGAGTCGTGCTTGTCTACAGATACAAACTCCATAGCCTCTGCAGGCTCGGCGGTGGCCTCCTCCTCTTTGTCCCTAGGGTCTAATTCATTGAAAGGGTCGCTGGTATATCGAAGAGGAGGGGCTTTCTTTAGTTGCTACGCTTTTAGACTTTTCGTGCAGAGGGCAACCTCTACACCCTTCCCTTTATCCTTCCTGTGGTTGTTGGGAAGTTCAGTCACATAGCAGTCTCGAGCAACGTCCTGGTCTCCTTCTACTTCCCCTACTCCATTGTCCGTTGGAAATTTAATTTTTAGGCACCATGGGGCAAGGACAATTTGGAAGTCAGACAAGGCTGGCCTTCCTAAGAAGGCGTTGTAGGCCGAACGGTTTTCTATTAGCACAAACGTCTGTTTCCGTACAACGGAACGGGGATGACTTCCAATCTCAACAAAGAGGTCCAGTTGCCCGAGAGGCATCTTTGCATCCCCAGTGAAACCGTGTAGTGATTTATCACAGGGAGATACATCCTTCATTGATAGCTTCATTTTTGTCGAATGCATGTTTGAACAGGATGTTTACTGAGCTTTCAGTGTCTACTAGGATTCGGTAAACTTCGGCGGGACCTAGTCGGGCAGAGATAACCATGGGATCCATGTGAGGGTATTGCCTTCCTTCTAGGTCACGCTTACCGAATGTGATGTCATCACTTTCTTTCCGCTTTGGGTGGCGCTCTTCTACGACCGAATTGACATAGTCTTTATTGTCTCTAAGCGACTTTCCATATCTTTCCATCTCTTTCCAGCTTCTGTCTGCGATGTGCGGTCCTCCCGAGATGGTATGGACCACTATCTTCTCTTGACTAGAGCTGCTAGTGTTGCGGTTTCCTCTGCCGATCTCCGGTGAGGGTAGCCTTGGGTTCTCATTGGCAGGAGCTGGAGTCCTGTCCTGACTTTTTACATAATGTTCCAATTTCTTCCTTCTGATGTGTTCCTCAATCAGATCCCGGAGATGATGGCATTCATTGGTATCATGCCCGTGAGATTCGTGGAAGCGGCAGAACTTTCCAGACTTCTGCGCGTTATCTGATTCCTTCTTGTATGGTGGGCGTTTGTATCTAACTTCGCCTTGGGTGGCAAGGAAGATATTTTCGACGGTCTCGTTCAAAGGAGTGTAAGTGTCGAATCTCGGTCCAGGCCGATATAGGCGCTTTTCTCCCATCTTGCCCCCAGCATTGTCTCTGGAATCATTTCTTCGAACGTCCCTTTCCACAGCAGGGGCGTTGCTGTGAGTTGCCTAATTTTGCTGTCCTGACTGCCCCTCAACGGCAACATCCTCAAGCCTCATATATTTCCCGGCTTCATGGCAGAAATCGAGTAAAGTAGCTGGTTTTTCTTTCGTCAACCTTCTAGCAAATTTAGTGTCCGGATGCACACCACTACAGAGGGCCATTAGGATAAGCTTCTCATCGACATCTTGGACCGCGGCTGTTGCGGCATTGAATCGGGTTAGGTATTGCTGCAGTTTCTCTCCAGGTTTCTGTTTGACGCTGGATAAGGAATAAGCGTCCTTAGGTTGTTCCACATGGATGCGGAACTGACTGATAAACTTTTATTTCAACATTTCCCACGAGCTGATGGATCCCTGGGGTAGATGACAGAACCAGGAGGTAGCGAGATCTGCTAAGAAGAGCGGAAAGCATTTGCACAGTACTCCCTTTGTCTCTCCACTCATGAGCATATGTTGTGTGTACCTCTGTAAGTGTATAACGGGGTCGGAGGTTCCTTTATAAGGTTCCATTGTTGGCATCTTCCATTCTCGGGGAGTGATAGAAATTTCGATATTGCGGGCGAAAGGGCTGGTTACCCTAGCGCTTATCCCTCGATCTCTTTGCTCCCGTTGGACGCACTCTCTGAATAAGCGTGCCATCCTTTCATCAGAATTTGGAGCAGATAGAAATGAGTTTGGTTCTATTCTGTGGGATCGATTCCGTCCAGATGACCTGTAGGGATGGTATCGTCTATCATTCCTCATATTTTCTAATGGCTGCCTTTGATCTTCTGGGATCATGCTAGGGTCAGCTACAATTGGCCCTTGCCTTGATCTTCCCCTGCTGGGTTCTGATCTAAGCACTTCCTCGGGTCCAACTTCGGGCTGGACTCTAGCTCGGCCTCGTTCACTGGCGTTTCCGTGGTTAGACAGTATGACAGGCTCAGCTACAGTTGACCTTCGCCCGATACCTCCCCCGTTGGGTTCGGTACCAAACGTTTCCTCAGGCTTATCTTCGGGCTATGCTCGATCTCGGCTCCTACCATGGCTACTTCTGCCGTTAGCTCCTTCGAAGAAGGAAGATCTTTGTTGTCTCTGAGATCCTCCAGACTGGGACTCGCCCCATGATTCAGTGTTGCGATTGGACTCTTCAGCATCCCTTAAGCGTGACATGAGATGGTCCACCAAGGTTTCCTGCTGGGACGTGAAGCGGTTAGTTACTTCAACCACAACCCTGTCTAAATCTACCCTAGTAATTGCTGCGGGCTGTTCTGTGGCAGGTGTGGTCGGATTAGCCTGTCCTTCATTTGCTACTGCTGCTGGAGGAGGACGATTTACTTGATTTGTGACAGCTGGATCTGGAAGACTGCTGGATGCGATGTTTTTTCCTTTGTTAACATCTTTTCTCTGTTTGGGAGGCATGTTTTCCAAGTGGCGAACGATGTTGTTAGGAAAAATGTTAAGTGGATGAAGCTGAAGCCTCGAGCTTCTAGTTCTCAGTGAAAGCACCAAAAATGTTTGCACAAAAAATGGACAAACACCTCAAAGTCGTATGATTTAGTAGATCTTATGTTGTCCTTAGTGATTTGGGTGATTTATGCAAATATATGAAAAGCAGGGGCTAAACTGTAAAAAAGACACGCAGATTTATAGTGGTTCAGCCAGAATGTGCCTACGTCCACTTTATATGTTATTTCTCTTCTCTTGTTTAGATTACAAGTACAAAGCTTTGATACAAGTAAAAGAAAGTTGTTTGAAAGCTCTCTCCGTGCTTGAGCTCTCAAACTTGTCCCCCATTGTTGTACCCCTGCCCCTCTATTTATAGGGTGAGGCTGGGGCAGGGGTCTTGGATGTATATAGCTGCTGGCGGGCCTGGGCTGAGGCAATCTGGCCTGGCGTATCTTGGTTCGGCATCCCGTGGTTCGATGATAGGAGTGCGATGATTCGGCGTTGCTTCATTTGGTGGAGAGCTTGGTCCGGTGGGGAGATGAATGTTAGCTTGGTGGTAGGATGTGATAGGTTGGTCCGGCCCTGATCTGGACCGGTAACTGTTGGAGGAGATCTGGACCGGTAGGGGGTGGTTCGGTATGAGCTTGGAGCGGTTCTGGCTCGTTCGGTGGTTATCCCGGACGTACATGGTTCGGTGGTTGGAGAGAGTGTGTTCTTGGCCTTGGTCCGGTATCAGGTGGGTTGGATAGTGTGCCGGTCCGGCTTTGGTTCTTCCTTGCTTGGCTCGGTGATGCCCCGTTTACTGTTGATGAAACGCCCCCAACAAGTGTCAAACAGAAACCTGGACAGAAGCTGCAGCAATACCTAACCCGATTCAATGCCGCAGCGGCCACAGTCCAAGATGCCGATGAGAAGCTTATCTTAATGGCCCTCTGTAGTGGTGTGCACCCGGATACTAAATTTGCTAGAAGGTTGACAAAAGAAAAACCAGCTACTTTACCCGATTTCTTCCATGAAGCTGGAAAATATATGAGACTTGAAGACGCTGCCACTGAAGGGGCAGTCAGGGCAACAAAATAAGGCAGCTCACGGCAATACGCCCGCTGTAGCAAAGGACGTTCGAAGATATGACTCTAGGGATAATGCTGGGGGCAAGAAGGGAGAAAAGCGTCTATATCGGCCGGGACCGAGATTTGACGCTTACACCCCTCTGAATGAAACGATCGAAAACATCTTCCTGGCCACTCAAGATGAAGTTAAATACAAACGCCCCCGCACAAGAAGGAATCAGATAACGTGATTAAGTCTGGAAAATTCTGCCGCTTCCACGAATCCCATGGGCATGATACCAATGAATGCCATCATCTCCGGAACTTGATTGAAGAACACATCAGAAGAAGGAGACTGGAACGCTATGTAAAAGGTCAGAACAGGACTCCATTTCCTGCCAATGAGAACCCGAGGCTACCCTCCCCAGAAATAGGCAGAGGAAATCGCAACACCAACGGCTCCAGTCAAGAGAAGATAGTGGTCCATACCATCTCGGGAGGACCACACATCGCCGACAGAAGCTGGGCAGAGATGGAAAGATATGGGAAGTCACTTAGAAACAATGAAGACTGTGTTAATTCTGTTATAGAAGAACGCCACCCGAAGCGGAAAGAGAGTGACGACATCACATTCAGTAGGCGTGACCTAGAAGGAAGGCAGTACCCTCACATGGATCCCATGGTTATCTCTGCCCGGCTCGGTCCAGTCGAAGTTTTCTGAATTCTAATAGACACTGGAAGTTCAGTAAATATCCTATTCAAGCATGCATTCGACAAAATGAAACTATCAATAAAGGACATTTCTCCCTGCAATAAACCACTACACGGTTTCACTGGAGACACGAAGATGCCCTTCGGGCAACTGGACCTCTTTGTTGAAATTGGAAGTCATCCCCGCTCCGTTGTACGGAAACAAACATTTGTGCTGATAGAAAACCACTCGGCCTACAACGCCTTCTTAGGAAGGCCAGCCTTGTCTGACTTCCAAATCGTCCCAGCCCATGCCTAAAGATGAAATTTCCAACGGACAATGGAGTAGGGGAAGTAGAGGGAGACCAGGACGTTGCTCGAGACTGCTATGTAACTGAACTTCGCAACAACCACAGGAAGGATAAAGGGAAAAGTGTAGAGGTTGCCCTCTGCACAAAAAGTTTGGAAGCATAGCAACTAAAGAAAGCCCCTCCTCTTCGATATACTAGCGACCCTTTCAATGAATTAGACCCCAGGGACAAAGAGGAGGAGGCCACCGCCGAGCCTACAGAGGCTATGGAATTTGTATCTGTAGACAAACATGACTCGAGTAGACTATTGAAAATCGGGTCCCAACTAAAAGCAGAGTTGAAGGAACAACTCATTGACTTTCTCCGCCACAACTTGGATGTATTTGCTTGGTCACATGCTGACATGACTGGAATCTCCCCTGACATAGCATACCACTTACTAAACATTGATCCTACCAAGGCGCCCGTAAAACAAAGGAAGAGAAGCATGGGGGCAGAACGATCAGCAGCCCTCGATGAAGAAGTAAAGAATCTACTTGCCAATGACTTCATACGAGAAGCCATCTACCCAAAGTGGATCGCCAACCCGGTGCTGGTAAAGAAGGCTAATGGGAAGTGGCGAACATGCATTGACTTCTCCAACTTAAATGATGCCTGCCCGAAGGATTGCTTCCCACTTCCCCGAATCGATCAGCTTGTAGACAGCACATCCGGGCACGAACTCTTATCTTTCATGGACGCATACTCAGGATACAACCAAATTCCCATGCATGTTCCCGATCAAGACCACACTAGTTTCATCACTGACCGGGGATTGTACTGCTACAAGGTAAAGCCTTTTGGACTCAAAAACGCAGGAGCCACCTACCAGCGCCTCGTCAACAAGATGTTTGCAGGGCTAATAGGACAAACTATGGAAGTGTATGTGGATGACATGCTGGTGAAGTCAAGGAAAGCCCACGATCACGTAAACCACCTGGGCGAGATGTTTCGGGTACTTCGCCAATATGGAATGAAACTTAATCCTATAAAATGCTCCTTCGGAGTATCATCAGGAAAGTTCTTGGGATTCATCGTCCATGCCATAGGGATTGAAGCAAACCCTGAACAGGTCCGAGCTCTAAAAGATATCAAAATACCTTCCACTCGAAAGGAAATGCAAAGCCTGAATGGGAAAGTGGCCGCCCTAAGCCGATTCATCTCCAAAGCAACGGACAAGTGCGTCCCCTTCTTCGAAGCTCTAAAGAAAGACAAAGGAAAGTTCGAATGGACTGACGAATGCTTAACAGCTTTCCTTAACTTAATCGAACACCTCCAAAAACCGTCGGTACTCTCGACTCCAAACGAAGGCGAAGAGTTATACCTATACCTTGCTGTATCATCTCATGCTCTAAGCGCTGCTTTGGTAAGAGAAGACAACCGCGCACAGCGGCTAGTATACTTTGTAAGTAAGAGGTTTACAGGGGCAGAAGTCAGATATCCTAAACTTGAGAAGCTAGCATACTGTCTACTAATCGCATCACGAAAACTGCGACACTATTTTTAATCCCATTCCATCAAAGTTCTGATCGATCAACCGCTGAGGCAGGTACTCCATCGTCCCGACACTTCTGGGCGACTACTTAAATGGTGCATTGAACTAAGTCAATATGATATTACCTACCATCCTCGCACCGCCATCAAAGGGCAAGCCATGGCCGATTTCATTGCCGAATTCACTACCAACGAAGGTAAGGAGCAATCAGAAATAGCAGAAGACATCAAGTGGAACCTCTTTGTGGATGGTGCATCAAACGAACAAGGCTCGGGGGCAGGTGTGGTGATAATCACTCCCAGGGGAAATAAGCTGCACTATACTATAAGGTTGGAATTCGCTGCCACCAACAACGATGCAGAGTATGAAGCAGTGATAGCTGGATTAGAACTTGCTTTAGAAATTAGAGCCAATTCTTTATGTCTTCGTAGCGATTCTCAACTTATTGTTAATCAAATAACAGGGGAATTCCAGGCTCGAGAAGAATGACTCATAGCATATTTAAAAAAGACCAAGTCACTTCTCAGTCGATTGGACCACTACTTAGTCAAACACATCCCTCGGGAAGAGAACCAAGAGGCCGACGAATTGGCGAAGCAAGCCAGCATGAGAGACGGCGCTTTTTTCAGAGCAGTAGCCATCTTAAAGCAACTGACCCCAAGTTTTGAGCAAGTAAATCTGATAGCTGCAACCGAAGAAGCAACTTGGATGACTCCCATCCGAGGCTACTTACAAAGTGGCACACTACCCGATGGGTGTAACGAAGTCAAGAAAATCTTGAGGAAAGCTTCCCGCTACACAATACAAGATAACACCCTCTATCGGCGCGGTTTCTCTAACCCCTTATTAAGGTGTGTCGCTGGAAGGGAAGCCAAGGAAATCTTATCCAACATTCATCAAGGAAGCTGCAGAGATCACACCGGAGGGCAGACTTTGGCAAAAAAGATACTCCGATATGGATATTTCTGGCCCACCTTAAGAAAGGACGCCTTAGATTTCGTAAGAAAATGTGACAGATGCCAGAAGTTTGCTAAGATCCCACGGCTACCAACCACTGAGATTACTCAAATGACCAGCCCTTGGCCCTTTGCAGTATGGGGAATTGACTTAATCGGCGAACTGCCAATGGGCCGAGGTGGGGCCAAATATGCTATAGTGGCAGTCGACTATTTCACCAAATGGGTGGAAGCAGAACCCCTAAATAAAGTATCATCAGCGAAAGTTATTAACTTCTTGATCAAAAAAGTTCTATGCAGGTACGGAGTCCCATTCAAAATTATATCGGACAATGGACTTCAGTTTGACAGCGAGGAGTTCGCCAACTGGTGCCAAGAGCATGGAATTCACAAGAGCTTCTCATCCGTAGCTTATCCCCAGGCAAACGGACAAGTCGAAGCCGTCAACAAGATTTTGAAAACTCTAATAAAAAAGAAGCTCGAAAAGTCAAAGGGCGCTTGGGTGGATGAACTCCCTACGGCACTGTGGGCCTATCGCACATCTTTCAAAACATCAACAGGGCATACCCCTTTCTCTTTAGCATACGGATCGGAGGCTATGCTCCCAGTTGAAACCATCGTGCCTTCCCACCGTAGGATCCACTATAACCCAGAAGAGAACGAAGAACTCCTTCACATGTCTTTGGATCTAATTGAGGAGAGAAGAAATGATGCAGCCCTCAAAGCAGCAGCCCACAAGCAAAAAGTGGCAGCACAATACAACTCCAAAGTCAAGCATCGTACCTTACAAGAAGGAGATCTTGTCCTCAAGCGAATCTTCCCTCGCCCCGGGGCACTAGATCCAATCTGGGATGGACCATATGTAATTCATAAAGATCTCCACAGTGGAGCTTATATTTTGTCAACAGTGGACGGAGAGGTGTTCCAGAGGGCATGGAACATTCAACACCTCCGTCGATACTTTTCTTAACTTGTACTGCCCATATGAAGTGAATTAACAAAGAGAATCAGTGGACGTAGGCATTTTCGTGCCGAACCACTTTAAAAAACCTTGTCTCTTTTTTAACTTGTTCCTTTATATCTTGGCTGCTTGTTAACTTTATCCTTTTCTGTTGAACAAAATCCTGTACATATAGCATTTCCATTCAAGCACTCCACAGCGTGACTTCACCTAGACAAGACCTAACAGGTACTATGCGAATCTATGCCCTCGCCAATGAGACACTTTTGCTCCGGCATCCCTCTACTGCGGGTTAACTCATTGCTCGCGACGGCCCTTAAAGCCAACTGTAATGAGCCGATTATAAGCCACCGAGAAGGCCGATTATAGCCAAGGCAGCTCATTACGGCATTCGGCTCGCCGGCAACTGTGAACCTACTTTAAGCCCCAACATAAGGTGTGGCCAGCTAGGGGTAGTTCACGGTTGACGATCGGCACCCACGCTAGCCGGCCACAATAAATCAAATAATACCCACGATTACGGGCCATAATGGCTCGGGTAGTTACTGTGCGCGTTCTCGGCTCCGATGTGTCTTAAGTACGGCTGTGGTAAAAAAGATTAACTCCCCACGGAGGCGTAAGATGGGTGACAAATGTCTCCAAGACCCACAACTAGGGAAAGTGACTACAAAGCCCGTTTGCCACGAACTTAAGCACATCGAAGGCCTTCCGTGATTGGAAGTTTTACTATTTCTCATATTTCAATTTTATTTAAAGAAACTTTTCTCCTATCCTCTGTAACAATCCCTAAAATACAGGACACATAATAGGAGACATTCGCTAATGGAAGTGGGTGCTCACAACGAGACACTAGACTGCATTCCATACTCGGTCACACATGACATTCAAAGCTGCCATCTACAAGCAAAATATGAAGGGCGGTATTTCCTTCTTTCATGTATAAACACGTGGCTATAATTTATTCACACATCACACTAACATTGCAAGACATGAAATTATGTTTTAAATAAGAACTTGACGTCAAACACAATTGAATTACAAGAATATGCATAGCTATATTTCTCATACAACATGTCAAAATAGCAAAAACATTCAAAAACGACAGAATCAGCTTAAGTTAAAAAATTACACGTCAAGAATAATGTTGTTTATTACAAGTAGCATAATTACAGCCTAAGAGTTATGTTACTGTTCTAAGACTAACACACACAACAATGTCAAGTTCACAAAAAGATATCCAGGTCAAATCAAGGAGCCGGCTGCGTCGGAGTTTTATCCTTGTCCTGTTGCCCACCTGTCCGGTCAAAGAAAGAATTCATTAATGATAAGCAACCAAGTTAACGGAAAGACTAGAAAGGAAGACTTACCAGCATCTGCTCCTTGATCACCTTGATCATCATCCTCTACTTGCACACCTGCCTCCTTAGTTGCAAGCAACCGCATGCCCTCCTTCACCGCCACCTTCTCCTCCTTGGTAAACTGGGCAGTAACCACATCCATCCTAAAGGCCACGCCACCCTCCTTATCCGCCTCAGCCTTGGCCTCCTCTAGAGCCCCAAGATAGGTCCTAGCCATAACCCGGGGGTAATCATCCATCCAGGACAAGTTACCCTGCCTCCAAGTACGAAAGTACATATCCTGGAGCATCTCATCCATCATCCCCTCGTTCTCCTCCAACTCCCTCATTCGGACCTCAGAAGCCCGCAGCTTTGCAACGGCAGCATCCCTCTCCGATCGATACCGTAAATGGTCAGCCTGAAGGGACCTCCTCATCGCCTCCATCTCCTCCTTCAACTTGGCCTGAGCAAGCTCCACGGCCTCAAGTCTCCCCGATAGTTCCTCTACCCGCTCGAGGTCCGCTTGCCGAACCTCATCCACCGTGGCAATGGCCATGTCAATCCGCTCCTTACAGACGGCCTCCATCTTCCGCAACTCTGCCCTACTGGCCTCTTCCATAGTCTTCCTCAATTGTCTGGATGCGGCCTCATGCTGAGAGATTTGGATGGCTTGGTCGGCAAGTTGTTTAGCCTGGTTGGAAACCATCAACCGTAGCCGAATGTTGGTGCTCCCAATTTCCTCCTCGGCCTTGAGTAGTCGGGCATGATGCTCCATCAATTTCCTGGTCTCCTCAACAACTCGGTCAATATTCGCCTTAGCTTCATCCCCCAGAGTTACAACCCGGGTAGTAAGCAAATCGAGGTCCAGGGACTTAGCTTCGTCAAGCACCCGTACCATAGGATTGCGAGGGAGAAGATGCTCACCAGTAACCTCATCGAAGGAGATGTCATGAGAAGCCGGGTCCAGGTCTGGATGGCCCGCAAACGGGTTACGAACCAAGCCAGGGTGATCTATCAGGGTGAAGGTTGGATTCTCAGACGGATGTGGGGAAGGCATAAACTCAGTATCATCCTCCGTAATATCGTGAATAGGCTGGAGTGGAGCCGGAGGGCCAGGACGAGATTCAAACGTAGATCGACTCCTCTTTCTCTTTTGTACATCTTCTTCAATAACTCCAAGAAGAGGACGATAGCGGACTACGTCTCCAAGACGGTTAGTAGGAGGCTTCGGCTTGGCGGAAGCTTTGAGGAGTTTGAATTGTTCAAGCCTATGCCGAAGATCTAAGGTCTTGGCCGTTTTGTCCACTCCTGGAATAAAAACTAAGTGTCACGAGCATACCATAACTCAGGAAATGTACCAAAGTAGGGAGAATAAGAATTCACCTGAAGTCGCAGAAGTCGCCTCAGCCGAAGCACTCCCGGAAGGTAAATCGGCACCAGTCCCGACCTTATCAACTTTCCCGGGATTCTCCACCAAAGCCGGTTCTTCCTCTAAACCTTCGAAAGCTTGGCGGAAAGCGTCATCCGTCCACTCTTGCATCTCGCCTATTTTCCCAGAAGACAAAGCCCCGGTGCCTTCGCCACCACCATCACCTCCTCCTTTACTTTCGCTCTCCCTCTCACCTCCTTCATCTCCGCCTTTCCCCTCATCCACATCTCCCTCCTCCGGAATGTCTGAACATGCACTGGGAGAGGGGCCGTCAGACTTCTTGAGTTTCTTTTCCCCGGCGGCTGGAGGTATCGAAAGGGTCTCCTTTTGCTACTCTTCGACGCAGCCCCTCCTTTAGCTTGGGCAGCCCTCTCTTCCGCCGTATCCCTCTACTTGACGACGGACTGATGTGGTGAGATCAGGTTGTGCCCCAAAAGTGTAGCATTCCTGATCAAGTAAGCAGCCGACCTATCTCTTCCTGAAATAGCTTCTATTTCCGCTGCCATCTGAACCAGGCGGTCATTCTCCACGACCACAAAACCACCTGTCGCTAGCAAGATATAAAAACACATAAGAAGAAGCATTGCAACCAGAGCGGAAATTGTAAATAATCTTTGACTTACATCCGGAGGTGAAGCGACGGATAGAAACAGAGTCGTCCCTGACAAAAAACCATTCCTTCTTAAACATGCTGTACTTCGAGTACAAGTCCAGGACTAGCTTGAAGGATACGGCCAATTCCAAGCTGATTTATGGAGACCCCTTCTTATAGCCCCTCAAGTTGTACAAATACCGAATCTCTCGGTTGGAAGGAGGACGCCCGTATCTCCTCTGGAAGATGACAAAAAGGCTCACCAGAATGGCATAGGAGTTAGGCTGAAGCTGAAGTGGAGCCACCTTCAGGTATGTGACGAAGCTGACTATCCAGGCATTGAGAGGCAGAATGGCACCACACATACAGTGATACCTGTTGTAAGCAAAGTAGCCTTGAGGGGGGTCATACGGCATCACTCCTTCCCCCGACAATAGCATGCGTGCTCTGTCAATCCCAAAGGAACGAGAAATAACATCAAGTTGCTCCTCTTTGAGTGAGCTAGGGAAACAATCAGGAGGTGAGTTCAAAAGCTCCTGAGGACCATATCCATCTACCAATGATCTCGTGGTGGGCCCATAACGTCCCGGTCCTGACTGGGCTAGGGGCACGGCGGGAGGCTATTCTCTGTCCTGAGATCTCTTCTTCTCTGATCGGGTTTCCACTTTGTGAGACATTTATCTGCAAACACAAAGAGGCACGTTGTTAGAACAAAAGATGCAGAAATATAAAACAGAAAGTTTTCATGTTCATCCGGTCTTAAGCCCGTTCGACAATAACTCATTCGGCACTCAGGATCCACATGCCCATTCGGTAAGTCATGTTCCCGAGCCCATTCGACAATAACACACTCGGCAAAAGAAGATCTCACCTGGTTCGGCAAAAGTTAAGAGCTCGATTCGGCTAACACGTTTTGGTTCGGCGAAGACAAAGGTTTGGCTCGGCTAATGAGGGATAACGATGGCATCAGACCCCTACTTATAGGCAAGATATAAACGACCGGACCAAATGGTTCGGTACGCCGAACCAAACAAGAATGACTGAACAAAAACAAAGCATGCCATGTGCATACACACGCCCTACTTTGGGGGGCAAGTGTTGGGTGAGTTTCAGCCGAACCAACCCACTACCGATTCAAGACGACCGAGCCAACCTTCTCCAAGCTACTACCGAACCAAGCTTCTCCCCATACCTACCGAACCAGAGACGTTTCCACTCACCCCCGGACCACCTACCACCGGTCCAATTCCTCTTACTATCGAACCAGCTACTCCCCATGCCTACCGAACCAGAGACGTTTCCACTCACCACCGGTCCAATTCCTCTCACTACCGAACCAACCTACCTCCAATACCCAGCCAAACCAGCCTCAACCCTCTACTACCGGACCAAGTTCCCCCAGACCAAGACATACCGGACCGACACTGCCAGGCCAGATCGCACCAGCCCAGGCCCACCAGCAGCTATATACATCCAAGACCCCTGCCACCAGCCTCACTCTATAAATAGAGGGGCAGGGGCACAACAATGGCAGACAAGTTTGAGAGCTCAAGCATGGATAGAAATTTCAAACAACTTTCATATACTTGTATCAAAGCTTTGTACTTGTAATCTGAACAAGAAAGGAGAAATAATATATAAAGTGGACGTAGGCATATTCTGGCTGAACCACTATAAATTTGTGTGTCTTTTACAGTTTAGTCCCTACTTTTTACATATTTGCATAAATCATCCAGAACACTAAAAACAACATAAAATCAACTAAATCATACGACATGGAGGTGTTTGAACATTTTTTTTGCAAACATATGATGTTTATACACCTGTTATATCATCCGCTATTGTTATATAATGTATTCTGTTCATTTATATCTGTTTATCACACTGCAAGTTCACTGTAGACTAGAATCACTATGGGTTGAAATGATACATACCCGAACAGACTTTAGAATAGGGAAAAATCGTTATGGGCTGAAATGATAGGCCTGAATGGTTTTTATTTATTTTATTTAACTTGGGATTGCGGGTTTAAAATGATATAACCCGGATTTTTCTTTTTAAACTGCGGATTGAAATGATACATATCTGTATCACTTGACCTAGGCTAGAAAACTATATACAGGCCCGTGGTTATTTTATAAAGTGTTTTGGATGATTTTAAGGATTTTTAAAAATAAATTTATGAAATTTGATTTAAATAGATTTTGAAATGTTTTAGAATAAAGAAATTATGACTTTTCTTTGAGTAAAAATGTAATTAATGAATGGTTAAATTGGATTATTGAAATATAACTTAAGTTTGGAATTTGGAATTTTGGTTAAAAATGATATTTAAGTTATATGAAAAAAATGGAAATTTAATTAATTTTGGAAAATGGTAAAATATGATAATTTGATTAAATTTGAATTTAAGTGATTTATTAAAGTATTATTGATTTTTCTATGAATTTAAGTGGTTAAATAAATGAATGTTTAAAAGTGATCTTTTAAAATATAACTTGACTTGGAAATGTGAAATTTGGTTTAATTAAAGGTTAAAGTTAATTAAATAAAATTGGAAATTTAGTTAAATTTGTGAAATGTTAATTTAAATTTGAAGTGTTAAGTTTATTTGTTGAAATGTGAAGAATTGGAAACTTTTACACTTAAATTTATTAAGTAAATTGTTGAAAATTGGATTTAATTATAAGAAATTTATTTTGAAAAAGATATATGTTAAACGATATGTAAATGAACATTTTAAATGTTAAAATATGATTTTTAAAATGTTTATGTGTTTTAAATTGAAGTTATTTAATTGCTGGAAATACACTAACACCTGAAATCTACTTTTAATAGCATTCAGAAATGCTATAGATTCTGTTTTAAACTAAAATTGTGTAAAAAAGAGCTATTACAGCATTTCTAAAATGCTGTAGTTGAACTTATAGGCTAATATTGAATTCAGGCCTATTATAGCATTCTCTGGAAATGCTATAATGGTCTGCAGTCTTTGCTGAAACCAAATTTAACCCTTGTTTTGAAATCTGAACTACCGCAGCACTTCTGAAATGCTGTCTTTTCTGTTTTGAACTATAATTCAACTAAAACTGAGTTTTAACGGCAGTTTTAAGTGCTGTCTTTGCTGAATTAAAAATGTTTTCAAGTATAACTTACAACAGCTTTTTCTAAATGCTGCAAAATGTTGAAATTTTAATAATTATGGTTTTTGACTTAGTAAACGAACTCAGAATGGTTTGAAACTTTGAAAATTGAATACTTGATTTGAAAGTATAATAATTACACTTTTAAAAGGTTTAAATGAATTATTTTGATTGGAATATAAACTATTTAAAAGTGAATTGAAATGATAGTAAATGAATGAAATCTTTGAATTTAAAAGGGTATTTAAAGTTGAATATTTGGATTTGAACTGATATGATATTTTATTTTATTAAAATGGTTTGAAATGAAGTTTGGAAAGATATGATATTTTGATATATTAAAATGATTTGAAATGAAGTTTGGAAAGATATGATATGTTAATATATGGAAATGGTTTGGAATTGATTTAATCTTTATTTTGATAAAGATTTGGATTTGAAATGATATTCTATTTTGAAGTATAAACTGTTTTTAAACTTATAACCATGGGTTATAATAACGATTGGTTGTTAAAGAGACCGGGATCGGATATGGACATACTCTCTGTCGATACCGAAAACCACTTTGACAACTGTGTACGCGGTGGAGTTTCCAGAATTAAGTAGGATGGTGGGGACGATCCTAAGGTATATACGTGGACCCAACTCCCGTGAGTTGGCATAAGGTGGCTAAAACAGGAGCGATCTCAGACCAGTGAGGTAGCACCTCTTATCGGACGCACTTCTTCGATTCCATTCTATTACTTTTTGATTTTTGGTGGCCACCCTTCGATTTGGGAGTGTTGTTCGAGGTGGACGGTAGTGGCTGCTATCCGCTCCATCAGTCCGTGTGCGTAATTGGTATATCTACCCTGGCATTGCCTTGTGTGCCGTGTCACCTACCATATCGAACCCACTACGATTATGATTTTAAGATCCGACCGCGTTAAGGTTCTCCATCCCCTTAACGCTATTTTCTATATGATTATACTTTACTAATTAGACACTACTGTATATAGCGTATATTACTACATAGTAAATAGTTTAATGGATCCTTAAAGAATGGGCGATCCCAAGCATTCTTTAAGTTACTTGTACCTTTATTACAGTTCACTTGAGTTGGTTTACATTATATAAGTATATATTGTCCTGACTCGAGTGTTTTGTGTTTTGCTTTATGCTCGGGTCAGCATGAGTTATTCACAGATTCGGATTCCACTTTCTGGAGATTTGAATCGCTGGAGATTATCTGCTTGTCTTGTCCTATCTATTTCAGTTCTGTTGTTCTACTCAGCTTGTACTTGGTTATTGTATTTAGACTTCTGTTGTACTCTATTTCTTCTGTTTTATCTTATGTAACTTTGTTATACTTATATAGTAGCTTCATGAAATACTATTTCTTTTACTTCCGCTGCATTATTTTACTCTGTGTCTGTGATCTGTGATTATATTTATTTACTGTATATTTTGAGATTTGCCAAATTTTATTTACAACACGGTATTTTGAGCAATTCAAATCCGGCATGAGTGTCTACCTATACACTTATAATGGATGCGAATGGTTGAAAATATCGGGTCGTTACAGTTGGTATCAGAGCTTTGGCTTTGAGGCAAAACTCAACATAGGGAGTAGATTTATTTACAGAATCACTTTCATTCGAGCTTAAATCATTTTCTTTTGACTCGGTTTCCTTTGAATTTTGGAACGTTCCATATGGTTCCAAAATCCATTCTTGTACGTCACTATTCATCTTCTTTTGATTCTGGAGTATCCCATAACTCCACTTCGAATGACCTTTATAGTGAATTGGCGGTCTCGCCAATATTCTAATTTTCTTGTAAAAGGGTGAAAATCCTTTACAATCAGCATCGATTCACCAGAGATTTATATTTATCCTTGGTTTAGATGCTAATATCTTTTATTTTTCCAAACTCTATCTCTTCAGATCGAACGTAGATTTGTCCCAGGAAAATCCACATCGATCTTATTCTTTAACTCACGGTTAACCCGGTTAAGGTTGTCCGCGGTTATCTAAGCTTACCCATCTCCCTACTTTGTTATTTAATCATCTTGTCTTTTGTTTCCAACCTACCTTCAAAACATTTTGAATTGTATTTGTAAATCTGTAACTAATATTTTGTTTTATATTGTGTTGTTTGAGTTGTTGATGTTAATTTGGGTTTCCGATCGATTCGTCTGATCAACACTATCGATAGGATTTCTAAAATACTTTGACAGAACAAATTGACACAATAATATAAAAAAAATTTGGTTAATGAAATAAATTTTGATATATAATTTGTGGAACTTAATAAATTGATTTAAATTGATAATTTGAAGTGATAATACTTGATTTATCATTTATTGTTCTACAAATGAATTTATAAATAGTTGTTTATAAATTTATTTGGGAACTGAAATGAATTTAAAACAAGAAATTTAAATAATTTAATTTCCGATGGTTTCAAACCTTGTGTTTAAATTTTTTAACAAGGATATTATTTAAAGTATTTTGAATAAAAATTTGTTTCTAAAGGATTTTAAAGTTTAAAATTTTAGTGCTCTTCTCTTTGTCGCTGGAAAATAATTTCGGTGATGACTGCAGCATCATCGACGTTCATTTTCGAGTTTCGAAGTGAAGAGACCGTTCTGTAGTCTTGCTACAGCTTTGTTTTGGAAAATCTAATTGATTTGAATTTCTAAAATATGACTGGATTATAATATATATTGATATATGATTTAAATTTGATTTGATATATTGTGTATGTATATATATATATATATGTATTTATCTCTAAATGGTTTGAAAGGAATCGGAAATATAATTCTTAAAATTTATCTTAAAGAATAATTGCAATTATAAAAAGAAAATCAAATTTTTGAATAAATGATTCAAACCTGAGATAATTGAATTAGAAAGTTTTACTTGTATAACACACAATTTCATTCCAATATAACTTACCTAAATTACACAGAAGTTGAATATGGAATTGGATAATATACAATATAAAAAGGATTTTTATAAATAAAATTTGAGTGGTTATAATACATGTTATAAACTTAAATTTTAGTTATAAAAGATTAACAGAGGCAAATAGTGAAAAGGAATTTAAAGAGATTTTATTTAAATAACTTAATAATCAAATTTGATTTACTATGGAACCTTAAGTCTAACTGTAACGACCCCAGATTTTTATTTAATTTAAATTAATAATTTATTGAATTTTTGAATTAAATTGAGTAATTAAATAAATTTTTGGATAAAAAAATTGTAAATTTAATTAGGAAATTGGAGCGAGTTTCCCCGATTCAAATATGAGTGAATCTGAAAAATATAAATATATAGATATATTTGGCTTGAGTTTAAATTGTAAATAAATAATTGATAATAATATTAAATATTAAAATTTATGGTTAATAATAATTTGAATTTACAAATAGGATAATAAATATTAAAGTAAGATAACAATATGATTTAAAACTGGAAATAGAAAATAAATTTGACAAATTCAAATAGATATATATATATAATAAGATAAATTTTAAAATATAAAATAATATATAGTTAGATTCAAACAACATAATTTAAAATAGGAATACAAACAAAAGAACTTACTAACACCTTTCAGCCGAAGTCAAGGATGGCCAAAGCAAAGAAGTTTAAATATATATATACACTTGCAAAAATAAGAAAAAGAAAAAGTAACAAAACAAACAAAAATAAGTATGAATTAACTTGTAAAAAGAAAACAAGAAATATACATGTACAGCCGAGACAAGCAAGTATGGCCTAAGTCAACAAGAAAACATATATTAAGTAAACAAAACTAATACAATATAACATCTCAGCCGAAAGAAGCAAAGAAAAAAAAATATGAATTTGTACATATCATAAATGCAACATACTTCATGCATTAAATGCAAGATATCTCAGCAATGCTTGTGGTACCAACAGTATAATATCACACTGTTGTACTAACCATACTAGCCTGCACACATCATTTTTTCATATCTACATTAAACTCTCATTTTAGTTCGTCCATCATAACTGAAAGAGAAAAAAATGAAGTGATATCATCTCAACCTTAAACAAGCAGCTCTGTTCTTCATTCCTTGAAATACAGTGAGCAACTTCAAGCTTCAACCTAGAAATGATAAACCAATTTAAAGTCTTCAAGCTTCAACCTGACTTGATCCTTAGCAAAGCAACAAGTTTAGATCAACAAAACAAATTTAAAAAGTAAGTCAGGATCAAAATTTCAAGTTCCAAGCTTTGCAGTCCTATTCTCTGTCTTCTTCCCAAATCAGGTGAGTGAACGAATTACTTTTAAAACTTTTTAAAGGTATGAATGATTCAAATGCCTGAGTTGATCTGATATATGATATTGATGAGTTTGTATTATGTATAAGTGAGTAAGTTTGCCTATATATATATTTATATACCCTGTTTTCCTATGTTCCAGTTCTTGCCTTGCCTTCATAAGTCCAAAGCTTCCAATAGAATTAAAATTAGACCTTGATGTTTAAATGAAAGATGGTTGTTATTGTATGATAGTGTGTATAAAAAATAGTTTCAAGGTTTCAGATTAAACAAGTAGGTTTAAAAAGAGAAATAACAGTAAGATTTCATAGAAAAGTTGAAAATCAACAAAATCAAATTCTGTTTTGAATTACATATATGTGTTCGCTATCGAAAATTATGATTTTTGATATACATTTTGAAATTTTTAGTGTGATAATCAATTGGAAATTTTTGAAATACGTTTTGGGGCGTTTTTGGCAATTGCCGTTGATCGACGTGATGAATGGCGATGAAATTTTGGTCAGAGGTGGCTGGTAGGTGGATAGTCCTTGGAAAAATGTTGGGGAATTTTTCTGGTGATCGTGGTGGCTAGGCCGGGGAGAAATAGGGTTTAACGGCTGTGTTTGTCGTTGAGTTTCGAATGGGTCTCGTGGCGTCGTGACGAAAGCGGAGGCGATCGCTTCGGTGGCGATCGAAGTAGAGAAGCCTGACGAGGCTCTGGCTAGGATCTCGATGTCGCTGGTGGCCTGGGGTGATCAAACGAGGCAGTTTTATGATGATCGAGTTATTCCAGTTCTGGGTCGATGGGTTCAATTTTTATTCGAGCCTGGAAGCGTCGAGCTAGATCCTTGTTCGGGGTCGTGGGGGTGCTAGTGGTTGTCGAGGATGGTCGCGATGATGATCGGAGGTCGGCAGCGTGGTATCAGGTGCACCGTGCACGTTCGTGTGCACTGGAATGTGGATCGGGGAAGAAGGAAGGTGTCTCGAAGTTTAACTCGGGGGAAAAGCAGTTACGACTCGAAGTCGAACTCGAGTAAAATTTTGGGTTTGCTGGGTTAAAATACTTAGAAAAATTTTTGAATTGAAAATTGTGGCACTCGGGTAAGTTTGGGCAAAAACACGAAGCAGAGTCTAGTTTGGCTCGGGTATGACTCGAAGCAGGAGCGATGTAGATCGGGTATTGTTTTGTTCCAGGTTTCTCTAACCTGTTATGTTTTTGAATTTTTTTAAATTTAATTTCAATTATGAAACAAAGTTTAAGCTAAGTTTTAAAAACAATGTGTAATAATGAATTCAAGTTAGTTTTGAAACTTTGAAAATAAATCAAGTTTTAAATTTGAAATTGGTTAACTAATTGAAAGTATATTTCAAGGAGTTTAAAAGTAAGTTTAAAGGTGAATATTGTTTTTAAATGTGTTTTAACCTTTGTTAAAGTTAAAAATGTAAATTCGTTTTTGAGTCTAAAATTTAAAGTGAAATTGGAAAGTAAATGGATAAGTATAATTACTTAATAAAATTTATGAAGCATGATTATTTAGTGATGTAATTAAGGGTAATTACTAAAAAAAATAATCACTTAATTAAAAGTAATTCATAAATAGTTAAAGTTGATTAAGTGATTAAGAATAATCACTTGTTTCAATCAATTAGGGATAATTTATTAAATAGTGAATTAAATAATTAAAGGTTAATTATTTATTAATTAAAGGTTGATGAATTATAAGTAAAGGTTAATTAATTTATTATTAATGGTTTATTAATAAATGATTAAAGAATAATTAATCAAAATGTTTTGTAATTTATGTTAATTAACGATAATTAGTAATTCATAAGAAATTAATTTGATTTGAATTAATCAGATATTAACTGACCTTACTTATGAATGTTTGGATTCTATTGATTTGATTGTTTGATATTCCTGATATATGATGCTTTGTGATACATCCTGATTTATGTCGTGATCTGTGATTTCTATTTCTGTGATATATTACTATGTGAATATGAAACCCTTTACCCGTAAAACGGCATTTGAATTTCGATGCGACAGGGAGTCGGATTCCAGTTGGTTATCCGAAACCCACATCGAATTGTAATAGTGAATTTTTGTGACTGATAAATTTATTTTATCTATGAATCTGTGAATGAAGATAAGCGTTATCGATTATACCGCTTATCGATATATCTGTGATGATTGATGTTGCACTATTGTGTGTGAAACCCCTGGACCACACTTTTACACACACAAATATGGATTTCACGTGAAAATCGGTTAAGTCACAGATAATTTAAATCTGATGTTTTTGAAATTGAAATTTTAATTTCAATTGATTTTGAAATTAGAAATTTGGGTTTAAAAGTGAAAAGCTTTTGAAATGGAATTTCAGAGATAAAAGTTATTTTGAATAACTTAATCGAGTTTTGAAAATTTAAATAATTTGATTTAAATTTAAATTCAAGATTTGAAATTGAATTCTATGATTTGAAACTAGGGATTAAAGATGTTTATATATGGGTTAAACTATTTTAAAAGGTATTGATTTTGGAATGTGAATATAATTCAAGGACTTTAACCCGTGCAAATAAAATTGGATTTCTCTTAAATGAAAACTGTTTGTTTTCAAATGATAAAAGATTTCGTATATATAAGAAATGAAATTCCAATTTAAAGGAATTTCAAGTATGAATTGAAAGATGGTTTTCCAAGTTATAAATGAATTCTTTTTGAAAGCTATGAATTGAATCTGTTTATTTTTAACAGATTTAGAATGATGTTTTGTTTAAAACATTCGAAATGAAATTATTTTGAAAGCTATGAATTGAATCTGTTTATTTTTAACAGATTTAGAATGATGTTTTGTTTAAAACATTCGAAATGAAATTATTTTGAAAGCTATAAGTTGAATCTTTATTTTAAAGATTTAACGAGTTAATCCAATTGAAACAGAAATTGTTTTGGAAAAACTGTGAATGAATCTTTGTGAAAATTAAGTGAACTCTGTAAATAAATCTTTTTGTTAAAAGATTTGAAATGGTAATTGGTTTAAACCATTTGAAGAAAAGATTTTGGGTAATAAGTTGTGACTTAATTAAAATCACATATCCATATGTTTTTGAAGTTTGCGCTCGTTATTCGGGTTAGCCTGGAAAAGACATTTGTGTCATATAACCCATTCCGAATAATGATAAGTCGTATATGGATAGCATTTGAAGACCGGTGTTGAAGACCGGATATTTACGAAAACGAAAGGACAACTCGTCGAATGTCTCTGCATCGACTGGCCCCGATATAGAGATTTTATCACCCTTTGTGATGGGAAGTCCGGACGGGATTGTGAATACCCGGAATTGCAAGGGCTTCGTAAGAAGTGCCTTCGGTTCTGTTCGAACCCGGAACAGACTTGTATGGTTACATGTCTGACATTACACTTTGAGATATAAAGCCGATTTCTTTCAAATACATTTCTGTTGGTGGCGGAGAATTTATTCTCTTAGCTTAACACCCTTCTCTGAGACGTACGAGCTCAGAGGTTATGTAGTTGAAATTTATCAGCGATATATCCCAATTTGGTAATGTGGCATGCTGAGTGTTGCTGTGTGATGATCAGTGTTTGATCATTTGCGATATGATCATTTGTTTGATCTTATATCTTTGTGATCATAGGTTGATCATTTGTTTGACCCGAAGCATGGCTTTGTGACAAAGCGTAGCTTTGTGGATGAGACTTCGTCGAGCCTCACACCCCGGAAATGGTCAAAACAGGAAGGATGCGGCAAGGTTCTAGGGAGTAGCGCCCCTTAGTGTATGTCATTCCTTCTGGATAAAGGTGGTATCATGGTATGGAGCCCAGATACTTAACCTCTGTGGTTGCTGCAAATTTATTACTTTGTGGTTGTTGGAAATCGGGGATCCTCGGGAAGATCGGTGACGATCGGGGGATGACATACGCGTGTCAGTAGTTACCTATTTTTGCAGAGGTAACCCGGCCTTGTGTTGGCAGAGATCCGGTTAGGTTCTCGGGTCGTCTATTCCAGGGATGTACCCATCGTGGAAAAGGAAGTTCCTTAGCCTGACCATTTGTTGGAAATCCAAAGAAACAATACGCGACGTGTACGGTTTTAGTTGTATTACCTGCTATGGAATGTGGCGGTAACCTGCTATTGAACATAGTAGCTATAGTAGGCATAAGTGCGGAATGCCTATGCTGGCTAAGATTAATATTATACTTTCGAAATGATTTTTCTACACTATGCACTAATAATAATATCCAATGATTTGATTTTGCGTAGTAAGCATCTTTGACTATCATAAGAAGAAATCTCCTCCAATTCTGCGTTTGCATTGTGTGTGTGGTGGGAGGTCTTATGGTAGTTTCATTTTCAAAAAGCATTGCGAATTGACTTTAAAATTCTTTGCTATTTGTTTTTAAAGATAAACTGTTTTTGTTGCTCACACCAGTCCCATGACTGATCCGGAGTTTATTGTTTCTTTCCTAAACTCTGGATGCTCAAAAATTTTCTACACGAGCAGTCTAGAGTTGGGTTTTTCAGATAGTCAGATTAGTAAATTTATCTGGAGCTAGTTCAGTCTTTGGATCAGACTGCACTTGCTTATTCTTGGTGTATCGTTATTGGGAGTTCGAGCTACTGCTGGAGTTCTCTCTTGAAGACTATCTTAGAGTTATTTGTTCCGCTGCTGATATTTGTTATCGTTTTCTTTTCCGCTGCTATTTGTTGTATCATATCTCTGATGTATATTGATATTCATTGTATCACTCTGTTGTATCAGATATTGTATATCAATGTAATATATTTTTTTCTTCCGCTGTGTTATTTACTTAACTGTGTTATAAGCTCCGGAGAACCAGATTTGGCATTTGAATCTACGGCATTTTGAGTACAAGTGAAGTACGGGTGCCGATTTTCGAAGGCCAACTTTTGGGTCTTCACACTAACCTAGGAAGTTTAATAAAGGTTATTTCCTAAAATGAATATGTTGTATAATAAATAATGTATCTTTGAATAGATAAAATAAAATACATTTGAATTGGACTTTTGGTAATAAAGTTTATTTAACTTGAATTCATAGTTTAATTGATGTCTAAATGAATAAATGTGTAAAGAAATTTGATTGTTATATTTGCTATGAAAAATATTTTATTTATGAAATTGATATGTCTTGAAAAATGAATAATTACGATTTAAATAGTTAAAATGTATTTACCATCACTAAAACTTGATAATTGAGAATTTGGTTTTCAAATGGAAATTTTAAGTAACTTATTAAAGGAATATCTATTTATGAAATGGGTATTTAAATAAAGTGTTAGGTTATGTGTTAAATCAAGAGCTAACTAAATTAGTGAGCTTTTGACTTAATAAACGAAGTATAGTTTAATTTGGATATACCATTCATAAAAGTTTGTTTTAATAAGTCATAAGTTAAATGATATCCAAATGAATATTTCTGAAATTAAACTGATTTGAATATTAATATATCTACTGTAGCATTTTATAAGTGTTGCTGTTTTGAAAATACAGTGTTTTGGAAGTTTTTATAATTGAATGAACATAGAAATGTTACAACTTTAAAATGAATATTATTTGACCTTGAATTAAAATGATTTA
Source organism: Allium fistulosum (assembly GCA_030737815.1). Classification (NCBI taxonomy): domain Eukaryota; kingdom Viridiplantae; phylum Streptophyta; class Magnoliopsida; order Asparagales; family Amaryllidaceae; genus Allium; species Allium fistulosum. The sequence goes on from CM060904.1 coordinate 813,423,886, forward strand.
AATAAAGATTATTTTTAAAAGGTGTTATGATTTTCTAAGTATTATGTTTTTTTTCTTTAGAATAACATTTCCAAAGTGTTATGATTTTAGTAGTATGATTTCCAAATGATAAACATCTCTAAATTGTTATGATTTCAAAGCATTATGGTTTCAAATTTATTATCTTATTTTGTTTTTTCAAACTATCTTTTCGTTGTCCTTATTTCTCTTATCTTGTTACAGAATGGGAAGGTTATTGCTTATACCAGTCTATTTAGAAATCTTTCTATAATCTTTGTTACTCATCTGGATCTGAACACTGTTTTTCCATTCATAGACCGTCGGTCAAGTGAAAAGGGAGATTCAGACTCTAGGGGATCTTTTTCGTGCTTATATTCTTGATTTGATCACCACCATCTTGTTAAACTTACCTATAACAATAGTTATCAGGTGTAATTCCAATCTTCTTATCATCTTGTCTTAATTCTATTTCATTCTATCTTTTTATGTGCTTTCCCGTACCTCATTCCTTTTCGGGGACGAAAAGTTTTGAGTGGGGGAGAGTGTAACAACCCTGTATTTTACAAATATTTTTAAATTGATTTTTTTCCTGATTCAAAAGCTTTATTTATGAAAAAGAATAAATTTTGTTATTTTAAATATAAACTTTGATTTTGATGTGGATTAGAATTCCAAATATGACTAGATTTAATATTTCCAGAAAATGTGAATTTTTGGTCAATAGTCAAACTTTGACTTTTAAATTTAAATTTTAAATATTTGAAATTATAAATTTTATCTTTTATTATGAAAATAGATGTAGTAACTTGAATACTGCTTTTCGTTTCGCTGAAAATGGAGTTAAACTGTAAAAGTTATGTACATTTCAACTTTGAGTATAATTTGTTTATTTAACAATTTTGTCTATTTTAAATGATATAAATTTTATTTTTCTTTGTTATGTTTTATTTTAATTGGGTTAATACTTTATTTTGAGTATATTTTTATCTTTTAATATTTTTAAAAATGATCATATAATTTTTCTAAAGTACACTTGAATTTATTCAAATTTATAAAGCCTGATTATGTATTTATTGCCATTTTCTTTATTTAAATTCTATTTCATTTAAAATTTAATTATTTATTTTACTTGAAAATGTTTTAAAAATCATTTTTATTTCAAATTTTGGTTTAGAATATTTTTAAAGTAAATCAAATAATTTTTCAAAGCCATTGGTTATTTTTCTGTAATTTCTAAACACTGTTTGCAATTTTTGAGCAATTTCTGTAATTCTTTTTCCATTTCTTTTGAATTTAAATATTTATTTTTATTTCCTACTACTTTGTTCAGTTGTAATAACATTTCTGAGTTTATTTTTTTTATTTAAAATAAAAAAAAAAGAGAAAAGGAAATGCCAAAGGTTTTAAAAATTGCAAAACTTAAGGCTTTTCATCTCCTGGTCTCTTCATTTTCTTTTGGCTTTTCCTCTCCTTTCTTTTGGCCGTACACTTCTTACCTCTAGCCGTGTATTCTCTCCAGCAATTCACGTGAAAAATCTACCTCTCCACTCCAAAAACTCACGGCTATATCAAATTTGAGGAAAAAATTGAAATTCTAATGGCTTCTCTTTTCTACTTTTCTTCCTCTTCTTTTATTGATTTTGTCTTTGCTCCTCTTATGCTTTGCTCAGCTATAACCCACCTTCATCTCCACCATCCTCTCCACCATCACCAGCCACAGCAACCACCACCTCCACCTCTGACCACCACCTCAAGCCGTGCCATCCAATTGAAGCCATCACCACAAAATCAATGCTAAACTCCACAAAAAATTGCCTAGCCTAACCATAAACTCCACTATCTCCTTCATATCTTGACTTGGCCACACCCCTAGCTCCACCACCACCCACCTACACCACCTCTAGACATCACTTCAGATCTGACCACACCTGAAGTATGTAGGGCCGAGCCCAAAACTTGGCATAACCGAGCCAAATGTTGCGTAAACCACTCTATTTTGCCTTGAACCCATGTATGCTTCATATTGTAACTCTTCCACCACCTTCATCAACTTGTAACCTGACCTATATGACACCATACCTGACCTAAAAACACATCATGGCTGAGCACTTGATCCCCTATGGTCAAGCATTTGAATGGTAAAGGCAAAGTCTTGTCTTTATTGCTTTGTATTTCAATTTGTTCGATATTGTTTTGGTTAATATTCATATGTTATATTGTCTTGCTTATTGTTATTGCAAGATCATATCTTGGTTCTCTTCATTCAAATCAAAGGTCATGCTATATCGTGCTTGTTGTGCTTTCTGGAATCTATTCTGTGTGTTTTGGTCGCTAATCTCCATCTTTAACAAGTGAGTTATTCTCACCAGACAATATGTACCTATATAACTAGTAAATTGACACCCTGTGAATCTGTAGAAATATATTATCATGTTATACTTGACTATGTTATGATCATATGATGTTTATACACCTGTTATATCATCCGTTACTATTATATAATGTATTCTGTTCATTTATATCTGTTTATCACACTGCAAGTTCCCTGTAGACTAGAATCACTATGGGTTGAAATGATACATACCCGAACGGACTTTAGAATAGGGAAAAATCGTTATGGGCTGAAAAGATAGGCCTGAATGGTTTTTATTTATTTTATTTAACTTGGGATTGCGGGTTTGAAATGATAGAACCCGGATTTTTCTTTTTAAACTGCGGATTGAAATGATACATATCCGTATCACTTGACCTAGGCTAGAAAACTATATACAGGCCCGTGGTTATTTTATAAAGTGTTTTGGATGATTTTAAGTATTTTTAAAAATAAATTTATGAAATTTGATTTAAATAGATTTTGAAATGTTTTAGAATAAAGAAATTATGATTTTTCTATGAGTAAAAATGTAATTAATGAATGGTTAAATTGGATTATTGAAATATAACTTAAGTTTGGAATTTGGAATTTTGGTTAAAAATGATATTTAAGTTATATGAAAAAAATGGAAATTTAATTATATTTGGAAAATGGTAAAATATGATAATTTGATTAAATTTGAATTTAAGTGATTTATTAAAGTATTATTGATTTTTCTATGAATTTAAGTGGTTAAATAAATGAATGTTCAAAAGTGATCTTTTAAAATATAACTTGACTTGGAAATGTGAAATTTGGTTTAATTAAAGGTTTAAGTTAATTAAATAAAATTGGAAATTTAGTTAAATTTGTGAAATGGTAATTTAAATTTGAAGTGTTAAGTTTATTTGTTGAAATGTGAAGAATTGGAAACTTTTACACTTAAATTTATTAAGTAAATTGTTGAAAATTGGATTTAATTATAAGAAATTTATTGTGAAAAAGATATATGTTAAACGATATGTAAATGAACATTTTAAATGTTAAAATATGATTTTTAAAGTGTTTATGTGTTTTAAATTGAAGTTATTTAATTGCTGGAAATACACTAACACCTGAAATCTACTTTTAATAGCATTCAGAAATGCTATAGATTCTGTTTTGAACTAAAATTGTGTAAAAAAGAGCTATTACAGCATTTCTGAAATGCTGTAGTTGCTGTAGTTGAACTTATAGGCTAATATTGAACTCAGGCATATTATAGCATTCCCTGGAAATGCTATAATGGTCTGTAGTCTTTGCTGAAACCAAATTTAACCCTTGTTTTGAAATCTGAACTACCGCAGCACTTCTGAAATGCTGTCTTTTCTGTTTTGAACTATAATACAACTAAAACTGAGTTTTAACAGCAGTTTTAAGTGCTGTCTTTGCTGAATTAAAAATGTTTTCAAGTATAACTTATAACAGCTTTTTCTAAATGCTGCGAAATGCTGAAATTTTAATAATTAGGGGTTTTGACTTAGTAAACGAACTTAGAATGGTTTGAAACTTTGGAAATTGAATACTTGATTTGAAAGTATAATAATTACACTTTTAAATGGTTTAAATGAATTATTTTGATTGGAATATAAACTATTTAAAAGTGATTTGAAATGATAGTAAATGAATGATATCTTTGAATTTAAAAGGGTATTTAAAGTTGAATATTTGGATTTGAACTGATATGATATTTTATTTTATTAAAATGGTTTGAAATGAAGTTTGGAAAGATATGATATTTTGATATATTAAAATGATTTGAAATGAAGTTTGGAAAGATATGATATATTAATATATATGGAAATGGTTTGGAATTGATTTAATCTTTATTATGATAAAGATTTGGATTTGAAATGATATTCTATTTTGAAGTATAAACTGTTTTTAAACTTATAACCACGGGTTTTAATAACGATTGGTTGTTAAAGAGACCGGGATCGGATATGGACATACTCTCTGTCGATACCGAAAACCACTTTGACAACTGTGTTGTAACGCCCCACTCCGAGACCCACTGTAACAAAGAGTATTACGGGAGTAATACTGTCTGTTAAAGCGGAGAATAGAGTATAGTGGAAGCGACCATTTATAATCAAGCTATAACTATCTACCGAATACGTCGAAAGGTGGAATCTATTTAAATTTTTCTCAATCAGGTGGTTCGACATATTCGGTAAATACTTATAACGAAATTACAAATGGCTAAAGATCTATCAGGATAAGCATAGTAATAAAATGATAAAACATCACAGAACAGAATCACATAACAGATATAAAATCCCAGAACAATACATCATCAATACAGATCCAAATACTATAAGTGGGTACAAAGCCACTGCTCACACATGTGAGTCAAAAATATGTACATATCAAAGTCTGAATAATAACAGAGTAGCGGAATAGTGGACAAATAAAAGCGCTATCTATCAGCATAGCAGATAATGTCCAAGTGGAAGCACAGAAGCTAAGTCTAGAGACCTAACCTGAAACAACTCGGTCTGACCCGAGCGAAAACACTCGGGTCAGGCTAGCTAAACAATCAGTAATAACTGAGATATATAATAATGCGGTACATAAATAAAACAATACTTATCCAAAGAGAAGTATATTATGAACCACATGAATGTAATGACGATCTCTAATCATCAATAAACAATAAAAATCTCCAAAGAGAAATCAACACCAAAGTGTAGAATAAATAAAATCGCCTCATATCATCGGCGTAGCCAAAGCTATAAAACGATGCCCATAGGCAAATATCCCAAGAGTGACTAGAGTCAGTAATCAATGCCCAAGCAAAGATCGATGCTCCAAAGAGCAATGGGGATATACTGAAAAGTCAATGAAATCCAACACTGAAAAGCAGTGTCCAGAGACACTGTGAATCCACAAGGCAATCGCACTTACATCGTATGGTTCCATAAAACCAACACCGAATGGCGGTACTCGAATGGATATAAAAATCATCAAATAATAACAATATTGCATGTGCACCGACCAGAGTCGTTGTTGCCAAGTACTGTAGAGTTGTGATCGATCACTCGCACAGATGCGGAACGCGCGAGATGGCAAGATCCTTCCCAAAAGGATAAAGGCCCAGAGGCACATGCCGAAAAATAAACTGCTCCATAGAGCAGGTGTCCAGAGACGGTTGCCCAGAGGCGTGGTGACCCAGAGGTCCAGTACTGGCCGCCCAGAGGCTAATGTGTCACTAACTTCTTGGAGAGGAACCCGTAAAGTGTTAACAATGAGTCCCATACCCCACGTTCGCACTAAACGGTTTACTAACCAATAGCAAGCTCACACTCCAACAATAAAAAGTCCACCTCGTATCATCGGTAAACTAGACCCAAAGGTCAAAACGATTAATCGAATAGGTCGGGGATTAACCGGAAAGAAAATACACACGGTTCCATAGGCCGGAGATTTCCTAACCGTTTAAGCACCTTTCCACTTCGCTCGACGTGCTAAAAAGTGAGTGTGAGATTTTTATTATAGAAAATAATGGTGCGAAACGGATTTATAATTGATTTTGAAATCACTTTAAAACGGCTTTTGAAAACTCTCATATTATGGAGTAATTAATTTAATAATTAAAAATAATATTATATAATAATTTCGAAAGCCATTTAGGAGTGAAAAATCTTTTGAAAATGATTCATAAAACCCGTGTACGAAATCTAGAGACAAATCTCAAAGAAATCAATGAAAACCAGAAAATCATCAAAAATATTCTAAGTGTTTGTAAACATTCAAAAACAGCTGCGAACCCAAGTTCGGCAATTTATTTGGACCAGCAAACTAAGTCCAAATGTCATGAAAATTTGCAATCATGTAGTCCAACATTCCTACTTTAAGATGCAAAAAGAATGTCTGGATTCCGAGTTGAGACGAAGTAGCAGCGACGTCTCAAAGTTGAACCCAGAGAAAGATTCATACTATTTTCCAACAACGACCGGAGTCTAACTTTGGCACGAAAATCGAAGTATCAAACGAACTCCAATGTTTCCCAAATTTTCCAGAGATGGAGTTCGGAACACCACCTTTCCAACGAGACCAAAAACGTCAAATTCCGACTTCGGATGCGATCGTGGTGGCATCCCGAAGTGGAGCTCAAAAGCTGGAAAAATACAGAGGTGGTTTGATTTTATTTATTTTTTGCGGGCCCGGCCCGCGTCAGCCTGCCCCAGCCCAGGCGGGCTGGGTGCAGTAATGCCCCAGCCAGCCTGGGCTGGGCAGCACCCAGCCTATGCGGGCTGGGTGTTTTCTACCCAGCCCACGCGGGCTGGGAGGCACCCAGCCCACGCGGGCTGGGTGTTACACCACCCAGCCCACGCGGGCTGGGTGCTGATCTGCCCCAGCCCACGCGGGCTGGGTGCAGTAATGCCCCAGCCCGCCTGGGCTGGGGTTCAATACATGTGGCCAGCCCCTTAGGGGGCTGGCCTGCTCTGGGCTAGCCCAGTTGGGCTAGCCTCACCTGGGCATAGCCTGGGTGCAACCCAGGCCTGTTCTGGTGCACCCAGGACAGGTTTGGGTTCTGTTTTCAGCCTGCACAATATCAGCCAACATTTTTTTGTGTTTTTTGGCATTTAGGTGTGTTTTTTTCAATTTTGGACATCAAAATTATCACCAAAATTAACTAGCAATAATCATTAATAATTAGTAATTACCAAAATTACAACTAGCATTAATTACTAATCAATAGTAATTACCTTAATGAAGCAAATGCTCAAATAGTTAGAGTGCAACAATCAAAGTAAGCCAAACTCTTCCAAAGCAAAAGATCAAGCCACTTCAAGGACCCAAAATCAACAAAAAAACAATAATTACAACAAGATGGAAGAGATAAAAAAAGAGGATTAAGGAGGATTAGATAATAAGAGAGAGATTGCCTTACCCTTTTTTTTCTTTAAAATTAAGCTAATCAAATTATGAAGAGAAGGAGAAGGAGCTTCTAAATGGAGGCCATTATTTTGTTTAGATCTAGGTTTTAGGAATCTTCTTAAGAGGAGGAGGGTTAGGGTTATGGGTTTAAGATATTATATAGGAGGGGGTTAGGCTAATGGGTCATGATAAGGGGTTTTAAAACCCATTAGGACTTAGTTTATTTTCTAATGTTATCATGTAAACAAAAATCCTAACAAGCATCCTAGTTTTTAATTAAAACCATGTAATTGTCTCATTTGGCCAATTAAACCCATTATCACAATAAAAATTCCCTTTTTAAATATTAAATTCCAAAAATATTAATTTTCCCATTTTAAACCCAAAATACTTTAATTTGCAAACCAATTGCAAATTTAAATTCCCAAATTTTTGTTGAGCTTCCTTTTCAACTTAAAATCATAATTTTAATTTATTATTCGGTAATTGCAATCTCAGGGTTGTTACATGTGTACGCGGTGGAGTTTCCAGAATGAAGTAGGATGGTGGCGACGATCCTAAGGTATATACATGGACCCAACTCCCGTGAGTTGGCATAAGGTGGCTAAAACAGGAGCGATCTCGGACCAGTGAGGTAGCACCTCTTATCGGACGCACTTCTTCGATTCCATTCTATTACTTTTTGATTTTTGGTGGCCACCCTTCGATTTGGGAGTGTTGTTCGAGGTGGACGGTAGTGGCTGTTATCCGCTCCATCAGTCCGTGTGCGTAATTGGTATATCTACCCTGGCATTGCCTTGTGTGCCGTGTCACCTACCATATCGAACCCACTACGATTATGATTTTAAGATCCGACCGCGTTAAGGTTCTCTATCCCCTTAACGCTATTTTCTATATGATTATACTTTACCAATTAGACACTACTGTATATAGCGTATATTACTACATAGTAAATAGTTTAACGGATCCTTAAAGAATGGGCGATCCCAAGCATTCTTTAAGTTACTTGTACCTTTATTACAGTTCACTTGAGTTGGTTTACATTATATAAGTATATATTGTCCTGACTCGAGTGTTTTGTGTTTTGCTTTACGCTCGGGTCAGCCTGAGTTATTCACAGATTTGGATTCCACTTTCTGGAGATTTGAATCGCTGGAGATTATCTGCTTGTCTTGTCCTATCTATTTCAGTTCTGTTGTTCTACTCAGCTTGTACTTGGTTATTGTATTTAGACTTCTGTTGTACTTTATTTCTTCTGTTGTATCTTATGTAACTTTGTTATATTTATATAGTAGCTTCATGAACTACTATTTCTTTTACTTCCGCTGCATTATTTTACTCTGTGTCTGTGATCTGTGATTATATTTATTTACTGTATATTCTGATATTTGCCAAATTTTATTTACAACGCGGTATTTTGAGCAATTCAAATCCGGCATGAGTGTCTACCTATACACTTATAATGGATGCGAATGGTTGAAAATATCGGGTCGTTACAGAGCACGTATAGGCGAAGGAAACGGTGGGGTTCGATCGTGTTTGCGGCGCTCGTGGGTAGGGCTTGGGTCGGTCAACGTTCAAAGTGGATGGGTTATTCTTGCGTTCGAACGCGTGAAAACTGATGGAGGAAGAAAACAGAAATCACGGCCTGGATTGGAGCAAGCAAAATGAACGGCCAGATGATGTGAGGGTTTAAAAATAAATAAAAGAATGTGTAAATTGATTTATATTAAATCGTATAAATTTTGTAACGCTATAACTTTTTCGTACAAGGTCGAAAATTAACGAAACGAATTGCGTCGGGTTCGTTTTGTCGAGCGCTACGCAATGGAGTTTGATTGGATTCGTTTGGAGCTAGTGAAAATTTTGAGTAAAATTAAACGGATGTTTAATTTTATTTTAAATAAAACACTGCAACCGTTATCGGAAGCAAGGTGAGAACTCCTCACTCAATCGAACTATGTTTCGATTTAAATTTTAAATAGTTGAATTTTAAATTGTTGATTGTGTGAATTGAATGATGGTTGTTATCTATTGTGCTGAAATAGACCCTATACGCTGCATATTAAGCGGAGGTTATTTATTAAAAACATATACCGCGATAATTCCACCGTGAAGTGGAATTGGTATTATATATGTATTTGGAGTTGATTTCCCACATTATATAGCGGATGAGACCCTATTGTGCCGCATAATAGCGGATAGTATTTTATTAATCCCATATACCGCGATATTCCACTACGAAGTGGAATTGGTATTGTGCTAACGTCTGTGGATGCAGGGAAACAGGTTGGAGGGATCCAACTGGATTCCTCAAATTATATGAATTTGTTTCATATGTTATATGAATTTGTTTCATATGATGTGTGATTATTTATTTATAATCCGTGAATGATTATATTTGTGATTGAATGTGTTGAAGGCTATAATTTAGACGAATGTATTTTGGTATCCAACCAAAATTGGATTTTTGAAATTAAAGTTGAAATTTTAAGTAAATTTCTTTTGAAAGAATTGAGTGAATTTAAAAGAAGGAATTTGAAGGAATAAATTTGATTTTTGAAATCTTATCGAATTATTTTCAAAATATGGGAAAAAGGATATTAATAAATGGGTTTTGAGTAATATTGTTTAAAAGTTGAAGAATTTATTTAAAATGGAATTTTAAATGGTTTGGAAGAGATAAAGGAATTTATTTTAAAAGGTGATAAATTTGTTTGAAATCCAATTTATAATTGATTTAGTATTTGAAGATAAATCTTTGGGAAATCGATATGAAAATTTATTTGATGTTGAATGAAAAAATTGATTTGTGTTGAAATAAATTGGAAATCGATTTGTAAAATGATTTGGGATTTGAAATAAACTTAGAAATCGATTTGGTATTGAAATAAATTTAGAAATCAATTTGTAATTGATTTGGTGTTTGAAAGTGAATATTTGGAAAACGACTTGAAAATCGTGTATAAGTGAATATTTGGAAATTTAAATTCACAATGGAATTTATAAAGGAAAGGGAAATTTGTTTTAAAAATAAACATTGATTTATTTTTATGTGTGGAAATAAATTTACAGATTTGGAACGTAAATTTGAAATAAATCGATAAGGATTTATTTAATTGGTCTAAATGGACCATTTTGAAATGGAAGTGTATTTTCTTTGAAAAGCCGAGTATATTTCCAAAGTAGTTGTAAATTATAAATGAAGAAATTCTGAAATTGGATTTTAAGGAATATTTTGGAAATAAAGTATTTGAACTCGGTAAATTTCCAATGGAAATGAATAAATATTTGGAAATATATCCCGTGTAGGGAAATATGATTTGAAATTTGTTTTCAAGTGATGAAGTGTAGGGAAATATGATTTGAAATTTGTTTTCAAATGTTGAAATTGGAAAAATATATATCTTGTGAAGATATTTTGAAATTAAATAATTTGGGAAAAATTGTTTAAATTGGATGTTTGTTGTGAATGTTGTTTGATAGTTAAATAACCGACTATCAATATTTTCCTTTGAAATGGCACTTGAATTTGTTTTTTTTAAAACAAACGCACATTATTCGGTTAAGCCGGGAGAGGACTTTGTGCCATATAACCCATTCTGAATAGTGATACATCGTGAATGGATAACATTTGAAGACCGGTGTGAAGACCGGGTATTTTCGAAAATGAAAGGACAACCTGTCGAATGTCTCTACACCGAGTTGCTCCGGTATGGAGATTTATATCACTCTTCTTGTGATGGGAAGTCCGGACGTGATTAGTGAATATCCGGATTGCAAGGGCTTCTTTGGAAGTGCCTTCGGTTCTGTTTGATCCCGGAACGGACTTGTATGGATGTGTGTCTGACGTTACACTTTGAGATGTAAAGCTGGTTTCTATCAAATACATTTCTGTTGGTGGCGGAGAATTTATTCTCTTAGCTTAACACCCTTCTTTGAGACATACGAGCTCAGAGGTTATGTAGTTGATGGTTACTAGTGATACATTCCCAATTTGGTAATGTGGCATACGAAGTGCTGTTGATCATTTGTTGATCAAAGCGTGGCTTTGTGAAAAAGCGTGGCTTTGTGAAAAAGCGTGGCTTTGTTAAAAAGCATAGCTTTGTGGACGAGACTTCGTCGAGCCTCACAACCCGGTAATGGTCGAAACAAGAATGTTGCGGCAAGGTTTTTAGGGGTCGCGCCCCTAGGGTTTGTCATTTCTTGCTGGATAAGAGGTGATATCATGGAAGGGAGCCCAGATATTTTACCTATGTTGATGCTGCAAATTTATTATACTTTGTGGTTGTTGCTTTGTGGTTGAGGATCCTCGGATTAAGGTCGGTAATGACCGGGGGATGGCATATTTGTGTGTTAGTTACCTAGTTATAGCTGTACAGCGTGAGGTAGTGTCAGTGTGTTGGTTACCTAGTTACAGCTGTACAGCGTAAGGTAGCATCAGCCTTGTGTTTGCAGAGATCCGGTTAGGTTCTCGGGGCGTCTTTCCAGAGGCGTTTCCATTTCGATGTAAGGAAGTTCCTTTGCCTGATCATTTGTTGGAAATCCCAAGAAACAATACGAACCTGTACGGTTTTAGTTGTATTACCTACTATGGAATGTGGCGGTAACCTGCTATTGAACATGGTAGCTATAGTAGGCATACAATAATGGTTGTATGTTGGCTAAGATTAATATTATACTTTCGAATGTTTTCCACACTATGCAGTAATAATAATATCAAAAGAGTTTTCTTTTGCATAGTAAGCATGTTTGACTATCATAAGAAGAAATCTCCTCCAATTCTACGTTTGCATTGTGCATGTGGTGGGAGGTCTTATGGTAGTTTCATTTTCCAAAAAGCATTGCGGATGTCTTTTACTTCCTTTGTTGTTATTTAAAGATAATAACTAGTTTAAGTTCTCACACCAGTCACCATGACTGACCTGGAGTTTATTGTTCATTTCCTAAGCTCTGGGTGCCCATTATTTTCCACACGGGCAGCCTAGAGTCAGGTTATCAGGTCATTCTGGATTCAAGAGATGCTGTGGAGCTCAGTGGCGAGCTGGATGGCGAGACGTATCACTTGTATATGATAATATTATTCCGCTGTGTATTCTGTATGAGGACAAGTTTATATAACTGTCTAGTGTTGTATTGTTGTTATAAACTCTGATGATGATGTAATGTATAAACTGATATAGTTCTTTGAATTAAAGATTATGCATTCATCTATTATATGTTGTTCCGCTGCGATACGTGAGATTCTGATATTGTTTCTATTGTTTCTTCTTTCTTTCTATCTTCTTCTACCTCTTCTTTTTTAACCATAACAATTCGGTTTTCCGGCATTCGATTGCTCGGCAGTTGATACAGTGGACGTATTAATGTCGATTTTCGAGCGTCGAAAATTCGAAACGATACAAGTGGTATCAGAGCATTTGGTTAAGCGATAACCTTGGCTCTGTTGAGTGTTACTCATTAGAGATGGAGCCAGTAGTACTCTAGAATGAGTGTGAGTGTAATAATAGATATGAGCGCGTATTTGTTAGTGAATATGAAATTGATTTGTATTGTGTTGACTTATCGGTTGATTGTTTATGGATTCTGGTCGGTGCAGTCTAGCTAACTGTAATCGATAGGGGTTTCTAAACTCTTGAACGAGATAATCCGACACAGTATCATTTTAAATTGGGTAAATGAAATAATTTTACCTCGATTATATTTTGTATATAAAGGAAATAATTTTTTCAGAATTATTAAAGTGTATATAAATTGATTGTTTGGTTGTTGAAAATGTAAAATATATAAGTCAATAAAAGATGTTATATTATTATAAATCTAAGTAAGATAGATAAATTTGGAATGATCTTATGTAAGTAAAGTTAAATAGTCAAATTATATGAGAAAAGATTTATAAATAAAAGGAAATTTTTGAAAGAATATTAAGCACTGGATTCACTACTGTTGCTGGGAAATAATAAGGGTGATGACTGCAGCATCATCAGTATCATTTTCGAGTTTCTGTGTGATGGATTTGCTACCATAGTAAATTGAAATTGAAGTTTTGTTGTGATAAACAAAATTTAAATTAAAATCCAAATTGAAATTGATGAATATAAGTAGAAATGAGTTTTGAACTTATAATATGAGATAATAAATTTAGCTTTGGTAAAAGTTAAATAGAATTTACTTTAGAATTGGAATCTGAATTGGATTTATAAGTGGAAATTTAAGTTAAGTTAAACAAATGATGTTTAATTGGAATATAACTTAAGTGATGTTGAATGAAGTTGATTTTGATATCAAAGTAAATTAACAAAGTGAATTAAATGGATGTGAACTTGAGTTATATAAAGGAGATTCAACCTTATTTGTAAAATGAATTAGCAATTGAATTGAACTAATGGATTGAATGTTAATCAATCTAATGTAAATGAATTGATATGGAATAATGGATATAAGTATTAATTCATTAAAGCTAATTAAAAATGTTGAACCAAATTGAATGTGCGGTAAAGTAAATTGAATGAATTTGGTTGTGTTGAATATATATTGGTTGTTAGATGGTTGTTAGTTGATTGTATATAATTCATTAAGTATTAATGAAACTGAATTGATAAACAATTGAAAGCTATGTAATTGAATCCAAATTGAAAGTGAAGTAAATTAAATAGAAATTGGTTTGAATTGAAAGTGAACTAATATGAATGTAAATTAGTGAATGTGAACTAATTGAAAATGAAACATGAATGGTTTGAAAACTTTGTTGAAAGCATTTGAATTCGTTTTGAAACCATATAAATTGCTTATGGGAATTATTTGATTGCATTGCTTATGGTAACTTTGTGTTTGTTATTGAAAACTAATGAAATGTAAATGAATTTCGTATATATGTCACTTACATATTTAAATGGAGTAAGTACAGGTACCGGGGCTACCGTTTGGCGGGATTTGGTCGTGCTAAAATGCTTAATAAATAACTGCTTTGCTTAAAAATGCTAAAAAGGTACGCCTACGCAATAAAAATAGGAAATATGAACTGTTTTCCTGCTTTTCCGACCGTGTGGGTCGATGTATATATATTTATGTCTATTGTGATCCTACTACGATTGAACCGCGCAAAGGAGGCTATAGGGAATTTTTCTGAAAATTTAAGGCGTTAGAAAATTTTCGGGAAATTTTGGAAATTTGTGAAAACTAAATTTTGGATTTGGAGTTAAAAGTTAAACGATATAGTTTGTTTTGAAAAGTATAACTAAGTATAGATTTGAAAAACTTAGTAAAGTTTTTGAAAGAGTTTAACTATTGGATTTTGGGGAAGTAGTACACTTAAGTGATTTTGAAATCTGGTTTGAACGGTTTGTTTTGAAAAATTAATGGATTTGGGCATTTTTCTTACTTTGCAATTTCGAGGACGAAATTCTTTTAAGGGGGGAAGATTGTAACGACCCAGGATTTTTGTCATTTGAAATTCAGATATTTAATTGATTTTAAATATTAACAAGTAAGATTTGTAAGTCGAATAAATTATATTTCGAATATAGAGATTTAATTGTTTAATTAAGTCGATAATTTAATATTTGAAATTGCAGAAATAATTGATATTGAATCAAATTTGAATAAAAATGATTTATAAAGTTATATTAAATCATATTGGAGTTATAATGATGTTTGTAAACTTTTAAAATTGAATTAAAAGTTAATTTCTAAAAATTGAATATTTTAATATTTAATTAACTAGTGAAAATAGTCATTTTTCAAATTGTCTCGGATTTCGACGAAACTAGTTTCATCGGATCCGTAATGTTAAATTATTGTAATATTTCAAATTTCGTGTCAATCGGATTTACGGTTTGTTCGGTGCGAGCCAAAACGCATCGAAATCGTTTTAATCGGTTTAATTTAAATTTAATCGTTTAATTCCGTAACTCGCACATATGAACGAATTAGCTCCCGAAACACATTCCATTGTGTTCGGAACGTGGGTAAAACCTTGGAAATGTCAGCCGGCACGCTTCGTTTGGAGTTCGGAAAATTTTGGATGAATAGTGTTTTGGCAAATTTCCTATATAAGGACCTAACTTTCTTCATTTGCACTAAAAACCCTAGAACAAAACCTTGGCCGCCACTTTTTCGTTAATGGCCAGAAAATCACGATCTTCTTCCTCAATTCTCTCTCGGTCCGTCGACTTTCAGCACAAACTTTCAACTACAATATCGTAGAGAGCATCAAGATCTCTCTATCCAACGGCTGTGATCAAGAACGGGGCAACGGATCAACGGAAAATCGCATGGAAAGTCGCGTCGTTCGCACACGTTTCATGAGGCCAAGATGTAGCCGAGCTTGGCCTGTCATCGGCCAGTGGTGGAGCACGTATAGGCGAAGGAAACGGTGGGGTTCAATCGTGTTCGCGGCGCTCATGGGTAGGGCTTGGGTCGGACAACGTTCGAAGGGGATGGGTTATTCTTGCGTTCGAACGCATGAAAACTGATGGAGGAAGAAAACAAAAATCACAGCCTGGATTGGAGTAAGCAAAATGAACGGGCAGATGATGTGAGGGTTTAAAAATATATAAAAGAATGTGTAAATTGATTTATATTAAATCGTATAAACTTTGTAACGCTATAACTTTTTCGTACGAGGTCGAAAACTGACGAAACGAATTGCGTCGGGTTCGTTTTGTCAAGCGCTACGCAATGGAGTTGGATTGGAGTCGTTTGGAGCTAGTGAAAATTTTGAGTAAAATTAAATGGTTCTTTAATTTTATTTGAAATAAAACACTACAACCGTTATCGGAAGCAAGGTGAGAACTCATCACTCAATCGAATTGTGTTTCGATTTAAATTTTAAATGGCTGAATTTAAAATTGTTGATTGTGTGAATTGAATGATGGTTGTTATCTATTATGCTGAAATAGACCCTATACGCCGCATATTAAGCGGAGGTTATTTATTAAAAACATATACCGCGATAATTCCACCGTGAAGTGGAATTGGTATTATATATGTATTTGGAGTTGATTTTCCGCATTATATAGCGGATGAGACCCTATTGCACCGCATAATAGCGGATAGTATTTTATAAATCCAATAAACCACGATATTCCACTTCGAAGTGGAATTCGTATTGTGCTAACGTCTGTGGATGCAGGGAAACAGGTTGGAGGGATCCAACTGGATTCCTCAAATTATATGAATTTGTTTCATATGTTATATGAATTTGTTTCATATGATGTGTGATTATTTATTTATAATCTGTGAATGATTATATTTGTGATTGAATGTGTTGAAGGCTATAATTTAGCCGAATGTATTTTTGGTATCGTTGGATACCAGAAATAAATAAAATTGGATTTTTGAAATTAAAGTTGAAATTTTAAGTAAATTTCTTTTGAAAGAATTGAGTGAATTTAAAAGAAGGAATTTGAAGGCATAAATTTGATTTTTGAAATCTTATCGAATTATTTTCAAAATATGGGAAAAAGGATATTAATAAATGGGTTTTGAGTAATATTGTTTAAAAGTTGAAGAATTTATTTAAAATGGAATTTTAAATGGTTTGGAAGAGATAAAGGAATTTATTTTAAAAGGTGATAAATTTGTTTGAAATCCAATTGATAATTGATTTAGTATTTGAAGATAAATCTTTGGGAAATCGATATGAAAATTTATTTGATATTGAATGAAAAAATTGATTTGTGTTGAAATAAATTGGAAATCGATTTGTAAAATGATTTGGGATTTTAAATAAACTTAGAAATCGATTTGTAAAATGATTTGGTATTGAAATAATTTTTTTTTTAAAATAAACATTGATTTATTTTTAAGTGTGGAAATAAATTTACAAATTTGGAACGTAAATTTGAAATAAATCGATAAGGATTTATTTAATTGGTTTAAATGGACCACTTTGAAATGGAAGTGTATTTTCTATGAAAAGCCGAGTATATTTCCAAAGTAGTTGTAAATTATAAATGAAGAAATTCTGAAATTGGATTTTAAGGAATATTTTGGAAATAAAGTATTTGAACTCGGTAAATTTCCAGTGGAAATGAATAAATATTTGGAAATATATCCCGTGTAGGAAAATATGATTTGAAATTTGTTTTCAAGTGATGAAGTGTAGGGAAATATGATTTGAAATTTGTTTTCAAATGTTGAAGTGTGGAAAAATATATATCTTGTGAAGATATTTTGAAATTAAATAATTTGGGAAAAATTATTTAAATTGGATGTTTGTTGTGAATGTTGTTTGATAGTTAAATAACCGACTATCAATATTTGCCTTTGAAATGGCACTTGAATTTTTTTTTTAAACAAACGCTCATTATTTGGTTAAGCCCGGAGAGGACTTTGTGTCATATAACCCATTCCGAATAGTGATACGTCGTGAATGGATAACATTTGAAGACCGGTGTGAAGACCGGGTATTTTCGAAAATGAAAGGAAACCTATCGAATGTCTCTACACCGAGTTGCTCCGGTATGGAGATTTATATCACTCTTCTTGTGATGGGAAGTCCGAACGTGATTAGTGAATATCCGGATTGCAAGGGCTTCTTTGGAAGTGCCTTCGGTTCTGTTCGATCCCGGAACAGACTTGTATGGATGTGTGTTTGACGTTACACTTTGAGATGTAAAGCTGGTTTCTATCAAATACATTTCTGTTGGTGGCGAAGAATTTATTCTCTTAGCTTAACACCCTTCTCTGAGACGTACGAGCTCAGAGGTTATGTAGTTGATGCTTACTAGTGATACATTCCCAATTTGGTAATGTGGCATACGAAGTGCTGTTGATCATTTGTTGATCAAAGCGTGGCTTTGTGAAAAAGCGTGGCTTTGTGAAAATGCGTGGCTTTGTGAAAAAGCGTGGCTTTGTGAAAAAGCGTGGCTTTGTGAAAAAGCGTGGCTTTGTGAAAAAGCGTGGCTTTGTAAAAAAGCGTGGCTTTGTGAAAAAGCGTAGCTTTGTGGACGAGACTTCGTCGAGCCTCACAACCCGGTAATGGTCGAAACAGGAATGTTGCGGCAAGGTTTTTAGGGGTCGCGCCCCTAGGGTATGTCATTTCCTTCTGGATAAGTGGTGATATCATGGTATGGAGCCCAAATATTTTACCTATGTTGATGCTGCAAATTTATTATACTTTGTGGTTGTTGCTTTGTGGTTGAGGATCCTCGGATAAAGGTCGGTAATGACCGGGGGATGGCATATTTGTGTGTTAGTTACCTTGTTACAGCTGTACAGCGTGAGGTAGTGTCAGTGTGTTGGTTACCTAGTTACAGCTGTACAGCATGAGGTAGCGTCGGCCTTGTGTTTGCAGAGATCCGGTTAGGTTCTCGGGGGGTCTTTCCAGAGGCGTTTCCATTTCGGTGTAAAGAAGTTCCTTTGCCTGAACATTTGTTGGAAATCCAAAGAAACAATACGAACCTGTTTGGTTTTAGTTGTATTACCTGCTATGGAATGTGGCGGTAACCTACTATTGAACATGGTAGCTATAGTAGGCATACAATAATGGTTGTATGTTGGCTAAGATTAATATTATACTTTCGAATGTTTTCCACACTATGCACTAAAAATAATATCAAAAGAGTTTTCTTTTGCATAGTAAGCATGTTTGACTATCATAAGAAGAAATCTCCTCCAATTCTGCATTTGCATTGTGTGTGTGGCGGGAGGTCTTATGGTAGTTTCATTTTCCAAAAAGCATTGCGGATGTCTTTTACTTCCTTTGTTGTTGTTTAAAGATAATAACTGTTTTAAGTTCTCACACTAGTCACCATGACTGACCTGGAGTTTATTGTTCATTTCCTAAGCTCTAGGTGCCCATCATTTTCTACACGGGCATCCTAGAGTCAGGTTATCAGGTCATTCTGGATTTAGGAGATGCTGTGGAGCTCAGTGGCGAGCTGGATGGCGAGACGTATCACTTGTATATGATAATATTATTCCGATGTGTATTCTGTATGAGGACAAGTTGATATAACTGTCCAGTGTTGTATTGTTGTTGTAAACTCTGATGATGATGTAATGTATAAACTGATATAGTTTTTTGATTTAAAGATTATTCATTCATCTATTATATGTTGTTCCGCTGCGATACGTGAGATTCTGATATTGTTTCTGTTTTTTCTTCTTTCTTTCTTTCTGTCTTCTTCTACCTCTTCTTTTTTAACCATAACAATTCGGTTTTCCGGCATTCGATTGCTCGGCAATTGATACAGTGGACGTATTAATGTCGATTTTCGAGCGTCGAAAAGTCGAAACGTTACACATACTCTCTATCGATACCGAAAACCACTTTGACAACCGTGTACGCGGTGGAGATTCCAGAATGAAGTAGGATGGTGGCGACGATTCCTATTGAGGTATATACGTGGACCCGACTCCGGTGAGTTGGCATAAGGTGGCTAAAACAGGAGCGATTGACGGGCCAATGAGGTAGCACTTCTGATCGGACGCATTTCTTCGATACCATTCTATTACTTTATGATTGATTTAGTGGCCACCCTTCGATTTTTGTTTGGGAGTGTGTTCCGAGGTGGGCGGTAGTGGCTGCTATGCGTTTCCACCAACCTGGATGCGTAATTGGTATATCTACCCTGGCATTGCCTAGTTGTGCCATGTCACCTACCATAGCGAGCTTTACTACGAGTTTGGATTTGTGCTGTAGCCTGTGGAGTATTTAGGGTAGCTCCCGATCTAGGGGTGCGCTGATACTGGATAGACTACTGAGACTATTATGTGTTAAGGGGGACATGGGTACTCCTTAACGCTATTTAAAAGTAAGTTTATTTTACTATTAGACATTATTATAATAGCGTATGTTACTACATAGTAGATAGTTTAACGGATCCTTAAAGAATGGGCGATCCCAAGCATTCTTTAAGTTACTTGTGCATTTCTATTATAGTTCACTTGAGCTGGTTTACATTGTATAAGTATGTATGTCCTGACTCGAGTGTTTTGTGTTTTGCTTTACGCTCGGGTCAGACTTAGTGATACAACATTCGAGACTCACCTTTGGAGTTGGAGCTTCGCTTGGACCCATCTATTGATTCTGCTTTCATTCATTCAGTTGATTCCAGTGATGTATTCAGATCTTCTTGTATTTGACTATTGTATTGAGACATCATTGTATTCGTGATTTCTGTTGTACCTTGTTAACTCTGATGTATACATATATAGTAGCTTCATGAACTACTATTTCTTTGCTTCCGTTGCATTGTTATATTACTCCGTGTCTGTGATCTGTGATTTATTTACTGTATATTCTGAATTTTACCAACTTTAAATTAACAATCTGGTATGTTGAGCAATTCAAGTCCGGCATGTGCGGATGCGAATGGTTGAAAATATCGGGTCGTTACTTGTGGTATCAGAGCTTTGGCTCTAGGCAAAGCTTAGCATATATGGTAAATTTATTTACAGAATCACTTTCGTTCGAGCTTGAATTCCTTCTTCTTCGTACCAAGTTTCTTTTGAATTTTGGAACGTTCCCTGCGCTTCCAAATCCATCCTTGTCTCTCCCTATTTGTCTTCTTTTGATTCTGGAGTATCCCATAACTCCACTTCGAATGACCTTTATAATGAATAGGCGGTCTCGCCAATCTTCAAATGATTGCAAAGGGGTGAAACTCCTTTACAAGAAGCATTGATTCACCGCAGATTTCTGTATCCTCGGTTTATGTGCTGCTATCTCTTGCCACGCCTGAATTCTATCTCTTGAGATCGAATGTAGATTTGCTTTAGAATACTGCATCGATCTTATTCTTGAAGTCACGGTTGACCCGATTAAGGTTGCCCGAGATTTATATAAGCTTATTCATTTCCTTATTCTGTTATTTAATCATCTTTTCTTTTGTTTCAGCTTATCTTCAAATCATTCTTGAAGTATATTTGTAAACTAATATTTAAAATGTTTTATTATATATTGTGTTGTTTGGGTTGTCAATGTTGATTTGGGTTTCCGATCGATTCGTCTGATCAACGCTATCGATAGTGTAACATTCCCCCTTTTGACCGCCTCCAGTCGGTAATTAAACCAACTCGAAACGTTCAAAAAGACGAATTGTTATTTAGTTTATAAGGTTTAAACAGAACAGCCACAGAAACACAGAATAATAATACCGAATTAAAACAAATGAGAATTTATTTCATTACTATAAATCTTTTATATACATCAGAGTTTTATACAATTTAATACTGATACAGCGGAATATCTTAAAATACAATTTTCTCGAAATAAATGATTCTTTACTCTCTCTCTAACTTCGCTGCTCGAAAATCTTCAAGCTGTAAAAATACTCGGTCTGACCCGAGTATTATATTCAAAAGAAAATAATACACAGGTCAGTCTAATTCAAACCAGTTTATTAGTGCATAGAGGCAATAATAATTTAAATAGACGACAGTCATAATAATTCCCGTCTATCCGACTCTTTTAACAAAGAAATCGGATAACGAAAATATAACACTAAACAGTGTTAAACAATAAATCAGCAGATTTAAATCATCAACAGAGATAAATAAACAATTTATCAAATCGACTAAATCAATTTAAGACAATTGGAGTTGTCACTTTAAAAACCATCAAGACTCGATTGGCTGCCGTACACGCACGCGTGTACGGCCTCGCCAATATGGCATAAAAATCAATGCATCAAAAGCAAAAGAATCAATTCAAATCTGTCGAGTTTGGGTGGCTGCAGTGCACACGTACGCGTGCACTGCCTCGCCAACTCGTGTGCACCAACCAAAAGCACAACTAACAAATCAAAACAAAGTCAAACCCAGACAGGTTCAACTCAGGTAAAACATGGTGTACAAACTCAAAACTAGAGACTAATCAGTTCGAACCTCAAACTGCAACAAAAGACCACAATGACAGTTCAAGTATGCAGCATGCAAACCAAAGTGAAACACACAGTGTCATCAAGCACCAAAAAAACTAGAACTACAACAACTGAAATGAACAAGGTCACAGTGAAATGAAACTGCAAAGTGAAGACAACATCAATATGCAGACCAGAAAACAGGAAGCAAGGCTACCAGATATCATAAGGCCGACAACAGACTCAGGTGAAGTTCACAGTACAACTCAGATGCAAGCAATTGCAAATAACTTCAACATGACAAAAGATTAAACAGAATGGCTACTGAAATGAATGCATATTGAATACACAAGTAAATGGTCCAGTTCCAATATGAAGTGCATCAGTATGCAAGAATAAACAACATCAGTGGGTAAAGAATGCAGTGACAAGGAAATCATGCAGACAGGTTAAAAACAACCCAGACCAACGTCATATATGAAGACTGAAATGAAAGACTCAAGAGACCATTAATGCACATATGAATGCACGGCAACAGTGAATGCATGAACCAGAATGCAACTAATACAGATGTGCAACTACATAAGATAAGGCAACTACACAAAATCTACTCAAGTATACACATCAATTCAGAGAGTAGATCGAGAGTAAGTTTGCTCACTTTATATTCAGTTTTGAACAGAGGAAATTTTTTTTCTTTCCTTTCAGGTTTAAAAATGTGTTCAGATTTAAAATGTTTCTGGTTGTAACCTTCATGCAGTCATCTAAATACATATAACATACAACACACAATTCACAGTCATAAAGCCTGAAAACCACTTTACCTATTAACTAAGTTTTTTTTTTAAATTTGAGTTACTCACTGCAATAAAATGAAGCTGCAAGTACAACTGGAATGCAACTATATTAAACAGTGACCATATGGATGCAAAGACTGTCACAAACAAATATGGACAATGCCAAAACTAAGGCAAAGGCAAATGATGGTAGCCAATCAAATAAAGCTACAGGAACGAGCAAATCAAAGTAACAAGCTATGGGATATGTGTGCAATTTCAAAGCTACAACATATATGCAAGTTTAATATATGAATGCAAAGACAAGTTCACTTTTCCAAAAGCAAAAAGTGTCAGTCTTTATTATATAAGCATGGTAAAGAATAAGGGTGTCAGGCATTATTATACACACTTAAGTATGGTAAAGAATAGTATGCTATACATATATAGGCACTACGTCCTTTAAGGATTTGAAGCAAGGTGGGAAAGTCACAACAATTTATATATGTATATATTTTGAACTTAAGCTTACAAAATCAGTGTCTGAAAAGCTTTGGAACCTGATTATATTCGAATGATATTCATTGTTAACCATATCTAATAAGGTGAAACAAATTATAATTTAAGAGTTGATTTGTAATAACTAAAATAGTTGAGCATTACACGAATGAAAAACAGAGAAATGCAAGTATACATTAAAGTGTTTCAGCACACATTCAGGCAACAACGAAGAACTCGAGTGAATTAAAACCATCAAACTTCAAAAATTCTCATACGAACGAAATCACAGTGAAGTCAACAAGGAACCACACGAAAACAATTTTTTTTTTCAGAAATCAAAATCATGAGTATCAGTTTATAAACCAAGAAAATCACAAACTCGAACAATATCAAGAGCCGAAACCACTGCAAAGTTGAAGTCCACATATAATCACTTTCCAGAGATTCGAAACAAAAGAAACCCAATTTTCTTTCGCAAAGCAACCAAAGGCCGAAGCCACAGTTAATAGCCGAAGTAAAAAAGGGACGACATCAACATCGTAAAAATCATACAACCCAAAAACATTTTAAAATCGACTTCGAAAACAAAGTCGAATGCCGACAAATCAAAAGAAGAATTTGACAATCAAATACGAACGAAAATTGTCGAATTCGAACACTGATACACTCGAGGTAGGAATTAGATGTGAGCGGGGGAGAAACCACTCACCTTTGTTTGAAGAGGCTGCGAGCGAAAGGGAGATGGAGACGAATCCCTAGTTTACGGATCGGAGGCGAACGAAGAACGAACGAGGTCGCCGAAGCCCTAGCAAGCATCGAAAGAACGAACGAAAACCCCAATTTTTTCTGAAGCCCTAAATTCGCCAGTCGCCATTTTTTTTTTCTTTCAATTGTTTTTGTGAACGAATGAGGGAGAGAGGGGGGTGCGACGTGTTTTAACAGTGATAATAAGGATGGGGTATGGCTTTAGGGTATGGGCTGAAGGATATAGGGTATGGGTTTTTTTTTTTTCTTTTTAAATCTAATAATTTTTTATTTATTTATTAATAACTTATATTATTCTTTGCTTTATTTTGTTTAATTATGTTGTTAAAATTTTTACTAGGTGTATTTATTTATTTATTTTTGTATTAATAAAATTTAAATAAAAGAATTTCAATCGATTTACAATTTCCAATTCAAATTTAACAACCAGTATTAGTTTGTCAATTGACGAAAATTTAATTGTTATAAAAATTCCAACAACATCATCAATTTAGCTGCCAACACAAATCGTTTATTGATGATTAAAATTTTGGGTAAAATCCCGGTTGTTACAGAAATTCAAATTGAATTCAATTTAATTTTATACGCGTTTATACGTCGTGTATTCACAAAACAATCCCGATAAATACGAAAATTGAAATCCAGTAATAATTCAATATTACGGACCCAATGAAACTGGTTTCGTCAAATTCCGAGACTGTGCCTCGGAAGACTATTTTTAAATTCGATTCAAACGATACAATTTCAAAATTGAACAAATCGCTTTTAAAATCAATTCTGAAGCTTCTATTATCTTCAGCATTATAAATATGAATTTTCCAAGCCTTTAAATTATTTTTAACCGGCTTAAAATTGAAGATTCAAATTTTATTCAACTTTCAATAGATTAAATTCAAAAATTTAATCGCTAATTCATTCTGATAATTTGAAATTCAGTTCAAATCATCGTTCAAATATTTAAAATTAATTAAATATCTTCAATTTAAATTGTTCAAAATTCAGGGTCGTTACAAACTCCCCTCCTTAAAAACTTTTCGTCCACGAAAAGGAAAAGTTGTTAAAATTTCATCGATATTTATACTCTACTCAATTTTTTTCTAAGCTCGATATTTATTACAAATAGATGAATACAGGATTCATTCCATTTGTTTAATCTCACTAGTTTTGCTTATCTTCTCTTTTATTCAATGATTTTCAAAAATCAAAACCCAAAGGTCTTTTACTAACATTTTTAATTTACAACACTCGGATTCAAACTTTAAAATCCGTCATATTAGAGATTTATATAATATATCCCTTCCAAAGCTGTGGACTTTCAAAACATTACAAAGATCCTCTTCCTTAGTTTATTAGGTAGGAATTTCGTAATTTTAATTTCAAATCATTGATTTGCTATTTACAGTTTGAAAATACTTGCTAACTCGAAATTTAACAAGTCCATCTTCGTTCTTACAGACATTAGGCATACGCTGGCCAGGCGCAGGTCTAAAAATCTCCAAGTACTAAACATACTTGCTTCAATTCCCAGTGAAAATACTTTTAAAAATTCTTTTAAAAATGGATATGGAAAGCACGTTCCCCCATGGATTATAGTTCCACCCGGCGGTTACGCTACTATCCCAGTAGAGTCGCTTGTGGCTGTAGATTTCTCATCTCTTAAATTTCGCCATGGTTGTCGCCATAGATTGCAGTACACACGGCGGTTACGCTACTATCCCAGTAGAATCGCTCGTGTCTGTAGGCATCACGCCCCTCAAATTTCGCCTGGCATTAGATTGCAGTTTACCCGGCGGTTACGCCACTATCCCAGTGGTATCGCTTGTAACTGTGTGCATCTCGCCCCTTAAATTACGCTAATCATCAATCAAATCTAATCTCATCGCGATGAACTATCGCGAAGGATTTCCGATTCAAATAGTCACTCTGACTAAAATTCTACGTAGCTACGAATTTCAAATGGACACTCATCGAGAGTTCCAATACCTTCTCTAATAATAAATGGAAGGTACTTTTCCACATCCTCAGTTTAGAAAACATAATATCATATATGTAGTACTTTCATTTCACATTTCGTACATATAACATCTATGTAAACATACATAAGATTTCCATAACAATGTCTTTCTAAACTAACGGTTTTCAATTCACCGCATTCATATATATAAGTTCTAAAAACTTACATATTCCATATTCATAACAAAATAGAGGATTTCAAAAAATTTCCTCTAAGTCGATTTGGAAATTTAAGGTTATCTCAAACCTAATTCATATTCATAATTCCAATCTATTATCGACTTTCACATTCAATTTGGATTTCACGCTTACATCGTCAATTCTCAACACAGAATTGATGTTTATCGATATATAACCTCTGAGCTCGTACGTCTCAGAGAAGGGTGTTAAGCTAAGAGAATAAATTCTCCGCCACCAACAGATATATATTTAATAGAGATCAATTGCTATGTCATCAATTCACAATGTTAGACATGCAATCCAAATCATCATCTGAAATTCAAAGCTCAACTTATATTGTCTTTGATGTCGAAGTTAAACTCAATTTTAACTCAACGATTCAATCTTTTTGAAAAATTTCAAATTGAACAAATTGTTCAAATTCTCATTTAACTTTTCAACTTCGACTTCAAAAATGAATTTCAAATCATTTATCCCTTACGGAATATATTCACAACATTTCACAATTGGAAAAACATTTCCATACTTATTTAAAAATAAGTAATTCACAAATCCAATTTTATTTCCAACATTTGAAAATATTCGATATACTTAAATCAAAATTAAGTATATATTTCATCTTTAAGGAAATCATTCTCTTTCACATATTCATTTGAGTTAAAACGAATGTTACGTAAAACATCGTTACGACAACTCAAAATCACTAGTATAGGGATTCGAAATTTAGATAGATATATAAATCCAATACTATACAAAACATTTCCTTTCGGAAATCATTTACTATAACAACAATGTTATAGTCCACCGTTTCCTTTTATCTTGAAAACGTCTATTTCAACAATGAATGTTGAAATCTATGGTTTCGATATTCAATGCCTTTGAAAACTTCTTTTTAAAACAATTGCTTCGTTTTAAAATATCACTTCCCCAAACATGTCCATTTTATTCAATAATATATTCACGGTCCAAAATTGTGAATATACATCTTTTAACAAATTATACAGAATTTTACTTATCAAAATAAGTCAGTTTCGAATTTATAAACAACGTTTATAAATCTCATTCCTATTTATAAAGACTTCAATTTATAAAAAATGGCTTTATTAACTCATTCCTTTATAACTCAGTTTTATATCAGAATTTTAATTTATAAGTAAATTACTTATAAATTCTTTTTATTTCGCAACTTCGATTCATTTTATAACTTCACTTATGAAATACATTTATATTTCATTTTTAACACTTATACAAATTCATTTTATAATTCCAATATAATATCAATCTTTTCAAATCTTCAATTTAAGCCGTTTATAATAATTCAAAAATTCCAATTTAAACTATTATATAAATTTATCAATTTTCCATTTCCAAAATAATCTACTAGTTCTTTAGTAAACCATTCATCGACTTGGTTTTCAATCTAACCGCATTTGATTCATTCACATTGAATTTTCTACTAACATTCATTCATATTCAATTAGTTCACATTCACTAATTCATATTCGAGTTAGTTTGCTTCCAATTCAAATAAAATTTGATTCTAGTTAAATTTACTTATCCTTCAATTTGAATTCAATTACTTAACTCTCAATTTCCATTAATTCAATTTCATTCACTTAATGAATTTCTATACAATCAACTGGCAAAACCAAATCTATTCAATTTAACCAAATTTATTTACTTTGCTTATATTCAATTTGGTTTAACATACTTAATTTCAATTGGTTTATATTCCAATTCTGATTGAATTTTTATACTCACCATATTCACTAATTCACTTTTACAATTAAAGTTGAATTTCTTTATATAACTCAAATTTATATTCATTACTTCACTTTATCAATTCATTTTGATATCAAATTCAATTTGATTCAATATTACTTGAGTCATGTTTCATTTTATCTCCACTTGCATTTATTTAACTTAACTTAGATTTTTCTTTCAAAAATCATTTTATTTAACTTTTGCTAAAGTCAAATTCATATCACATCTCAGAATTCAGATTTTGTTTTACTTAACAAAACTGTTTAACCATTTAAAAACTGGTTTTACTTAAACTTTCTCATTTTTATAAGTTAAACAACTTATTAATTTAAACTTTCCAATTCATATCATATAATCACTTCTCTTTCAAGTTTAAATTTCTATTTCAATAATTTATCAAATCCAGTTCAATTTATTTAACTTCCTTTAGTTAAATTTCAAATCATAAATTTATTACTGCTAATTCAATTTAATTTAACTTTTCTTTTAGTTAAATTTAAAATCCATATATTTATTAATGCCAACTCACTTCAATTTAACTTTTCTTAAGTTAAAAATCTTTATTTCATATTCAATATTCACTTTACTTATATAAGATCTATTCCAAATTCATTCATCTTATATTTTCTAAAACAATTTTATACTTCTTTGGATTTGAAAACATTTCTTTTTAAAGTGTTTCTAGTAACTATTCATATTAAACATCATAAACTAAGCTTTGTGTAAACCAAAGCTCTGATACCACTCTGTAACATTCCCCCTTTTGACCGCCTCCAGTCGGTAATTAAACCAACTCGAAACGTTCAAAAAGACGAATTGTTATTTAGTTTATAAGGTTTAAACAGAACAGCCATAGAAACACAGAATAATAATACTGAATTAAAACAAATGAGAATTTATTTCATTACTATAAATCTTTTATATACATCAGAGTTTTATACAATTTAATACTGATACAGCGGAATATCTTAAAATACAATTTTCTCGAAATAAATGATTCTTTACTCTCTCTCTAACTTCGCTGCTCGAAAATCTTCAAGCTGTAAAAATACTCGGTCTGACCCGAGTATTATATTCAAAAGAAAATAATACACAGGTCAGTCTAATTCAAACCAGTTTATTAGTGCATAGAGGCAATAATAATTTAAATAGACGACAGTCATAATAATTCCCGTCTATCCGACTCTTTTAACAAAGAAATCGGATAACGAAAATATAACACTAAACAGTGTTAAACAATAAATCAGCAGATTTAAATCATCAACAGAGATAAATAAACAATTTATCAAATCGACTAAATCAATTTAAGACAATTGGAGTTGTCACTTTAAAAACCATCAAGACTCGATTGGCTGCCGTACACGCACGCGTGTACGGCCTCGCCAATATGGCATAAAAATCAATGCATCAAAAGCAAAAGAATCAATTCAAATCTATCGAGTTTGGGTGGCTGCAGTGCACACGTACGCGTGCACTGCCTCGCCAACTCGTGTGCACCAACCAAAAGCACAACTAACAAATCAAAACAAAGTCAAACCCATACAGGTTCAACTCAGGTACAACATGGTGTACAAACTCAAAACTAGAGACTAATCAGTTCGAACCTCAAACTGCAACAAAAGACCACAATGACAGTTCAAGTATGCAGCATGCAAACCAAAGTGAAACACACAGTGTCATCAAGCACCAAAAAAACTAGAACTACAACAACTGAAATGAACAAGGTCACAGTGAAATGAAACTGCAAAGTGAAGACAACATCAATATGCAGACCAGAAAACAGGAAGCAAGGCTACCAGATATCATAAGGCCGACAACAAACTCAGGTGAAGTTCATAGTACAACTCAGATGCAAGCAATTGCAAATAACTTCAACATGACCAAAGATTAAACAGAATGGCTACTGAAATGAATGCATATTGAATACACAAGTAAATGGTCCAGTTCCAATATGAAGTGCATCAGTATGCAAGAATAAACAACATCAGTGGGTAAAGAATGCAGTGACAAGGAAATCATGCAAACAGGTTAAAAACAACCCAGACCAACGTCATATATGAAGACTGAAATGAAAGACTCAAGAGACCATTAATGCACATATGAATGCACGGCAACAGTGAATGCATGAACCAGAATGCAACTAATACAGATGTGCAACTACATAAGATAAGGCAACTACACAAAATCTACTCAAGTATACACATCAATTCAGAGAGTAGATCGAGAGTAAGTTTGCTCACTTTATATTCAGTTTTGAATAGAGGAAATTTTTTTTCTTTCCTTTCAGGTTTAAAAATGTGTTCAGATTTAAAATGTTTCTGGTTGTAACCTTCATGCAGTCATCTAAATACATATAACATACAACACACAATTCACAGTCATAAAGCCTGAAAACCACTTTACCTATTAACTAAGTTTTTTTTTTAAAATTTGAGTTACTCACTGCAATAAAATGAAGCTGCAAGTACAACTGGAATGCAACTATATTAAACAGTGACCATATGGATGCAAAGACTGTCACAAACAAATATGGACAATGCCAAAACTAAGGCAAAGGCAAATGATGGTAGCCAATCAAATAAAGCTACAGGAACGAGCAAATCAAAGTAACAAGCTATGGGATATGTGTGCAATTTCAAAGCTACAACATATATGCAAGTTTAATATATGAATGCAAAGACAAGTTCACTTTTCCAAAAGCAAAAAGTGTCAGTCTTTATTATATAAGCATGGTAAAGAATAAGGGTGTCAGGCATTATTATACACACTTAAGTATGGTAAAGAATAGTATGCTATACATATATAGGCACTACGTCCTTTAAGGATTTGAAGCAAGGTGGGAAAGTCACAACAATTTATATATGTATATATTTTGAACTTAAGCTTACAAAATCAGTGTCTGAAAAGCTTTGGAACCTGATTATATTCGAATGATATTCATTGTTAACCATATCTAATAAGGTGAAACAAATTATAATTTAAGAGTTGATTTGTAATAACTAAAATAGTTGAGCATTACACGAATGAAAAACAGAGAAATGCAAGTATACATTAAAGTGTTTCAGCACACATTCAGGCAACAATGAAGAACTCGAGTGAATTAAAACCATCAAACTTCAAAAATTCTCATACGAACGAAATCACAGTGAAGTCAACAAGGAACCACACGAAAACAATTTTTTTTTCAGAAATCAAAATCATGAGTATCAGTTTATAAACCAAGAAAATCACAAACTCGAACAATATCAAGAGCCGAAACCACTGCAAAGTCGAAGTCCACATATAATCACTTTCCAGAGATTCGAAACAAAAGAAACCCAATTTTCTTTCGCAAAGCAACCAAAGGCCGAAGCCACAGTTAATAGCCGAAGTCAAAAAGGGACGACATCAACATCGTAAAAATCATACAACCCAAAAACATTTTAAAATCGACTTCGAAAACAAAGTCGAATGCCGACAAATCAAAAGAAGAATTTGACAATCAAATACGAACGAAAATTGTCGAATTCGAACACTAATACACTCGAGGTAGGAATTAGATGTGAGCGGGGGAGAAACCACTCACCTTTGTTTGAAGAGGCTGCGAGCGAAAGGGAGATGGAGACGAATCCCTAGTTTACGGATCGGAGGCGAACGAAGAACGAACGAGGTCGCCGAAGCCCTAGCAAGCATCGAAAGAACGAACGAAAACCCCAATTTTTTCTGAAGCCCTAAATTCGCCAGTCGCCATTATTTTTTTTTCTTTCAATTGTTTTTGTGAACGAATGAGGGAGAGAGGGGGGTGCGACGTGTTTTAACAGAGATAATAAGGATGGGGTATGGCTTTAGGGTATGGGCTGAAGGATATAGGGTATGGGTTTTATTTTTTTTTTCTTTTTAAATCTAATAATTTTTTTTTATTTATTAATAACTTATATTATTCTTTGCTTTATTTTGTTTAATTATGTTGTTAAAATTTTTACTAGGTGTATTTATTTATTTATTTATTTTTGTATTAATAAAATTTAAATAAAAGAATTTCAATCGATTTACAATTTCCAATTCAAATTTAACAACCAGTATTAGTTTGTCAATTGACGAAAATTTAATTGTTATAAAAATTCCAACAACATCATCAATTTAGCTGCCAACACAAATCGTTTATTGATGATTAAAATTTTGGGTAAAATCCCGGTTGTTACAGAAATTCAAATTGAATTCAATTTAATTTTATACGCGTTTATACGTCGTGTATTCACAAAACAATCCCGATAAATACGAAAATTGAAATCCAGTAATAATTCAATATTACGGACCCAATGAAACTGGTTTCGTCAAATTCCGAGACTGTGCCTCGGAAGACTATTTTTAAATTCGATTCAAACGATACAATTTCAAAATTGAACAAATCGCTTTTAAAATCAATTCTGAAGCTTCTATTATCTTCAGCATTATAAATATGAATTTTCCAAGCCTTTAAATTATTTTTAACCGGCTTAAAATTGAAGATTCAAATTTTATTCAACTTTCAATAGATTAAATTCAAAAATTTAATCGCTAATTCATTCTGATAATTTGAAATTCAGTTCAAATCATCGTTCAAATATTTAAAATTAATTAAATATCTTCAATTTAAATTGTTCAAAATTCAGGGTCGTTACAGATAGGATCTCCAAAACACTTGAACAGAGCAAACTGACACCATAATGTTTTCAAATTTAGTAAACTAAATAAATTTTGTATAATTATATATATAAGTATAATTTTCTGAATGTTGATAGTTAATTGAATTGGTTGTTAAGAAATAATATTTGATTTGTATATATATTGTAATCATTGGCTTTGTTCATATATAAAATAATTGAACTACAAAACATGGTCATAAATTAATTTGGAAATTAAAATGAATTTAAATCAAGAATTTGAGAATTTAATTTCCGATGGTTTCGAACTTTGGTTTTATAGTTTTAAAAGGATATATTATTTAAAATATTTCCGAATAGAAATTGTTTCTAAAGAATTTTAAAGTTTTGAATCAGTGCTTTTCTCTTTGTCGCTGGAAAATAATTTCGGTGATGACTGCAGCATCATCGACATTCATTTTCGAGTTTCGAAGTGAAGAGACCATTCTGTAGCTTTGCTACAATTCGGCCTTGAAGAATTAAATTGATTTGAATTTATAAAATTTGACTTGATTTATAATATATATTGATATATGATTTAAAGTTGATTTGATATATATTATGTATATATATTTATTTATCTAGAATAGTTTGAACTTAACCGGAAATTTAATTCTTAAATTTTTTTCTTAAGGGATGATTTCAATTATAAAATAAAGCCAAAATTTTGAATAAATATGTAATCTTGAAATAATTGAATTGGAAAATTTTATTTGTATAATATTCTATTGCATTTCAATATAACTTACCTTAATTATTTAGAAGTTAACAATGTAATTGGATAATGTACAATATAAAAGGATTTTATAAATAAAATTTGAGTGGTTATAATAAATGTTATACACTTAAATTTTAGTTATAAAGAGATTCATAGAGATAAATAGAATAAAAGGTTAATTGAATAATTAAAATATAAAATGGTGTTAAAGGAATTTATAAATAAATTGGAGCAGTTA
Organism: Allium fistulosum; assembly: GCA_030737815.1. Lineage (NCBI taxonomy): Eukaryota > Viridiplantae > Streptophyta > Magnoliopsida > Asparagales > Amaryllidaceae > Allium > Allium fistulosum. Next base: position 813,457,588 of record CM060904.1, read on the forward strand.
TAAAAAGTGTAAATAAACTTAATAATATGATTAGATATTAAGTGGAATAAATTTAATAATAATTTTGGAATAAATAATTATTAGTATTATAAATGATTTTTGAATTCATGACTTTGGAAAATTGTTAAATTAAGATGATTAGAAGATGAGATAATGAGATTAAAAATAGTTAAGATTTATTTAACTTAGGTGAATTTAAGTTGAAATTTCCACGGTTATAAATTTTATTATCTTCTTTGCTTTAAAATCTCTTTTCTTTCAGGTTGTTTCTATTCTCCTACCTTCTTCCTTTTCGGGGACGAAAAGTTTTGAGTGGGGGAGAGTGTAATGACCCGTAAATTTTTAATAATTAAAGTTGTCAATTTAATAAGATTTTGGTAAATAAATTTGGAAGGAAAAAAAACTTTGTAATTTAATAATGAAATGAATGCCAAAATGAAATGTAACAATGTATTTAAAAACTAATTATTAACAATTAAAATGAATGTAACGACCCGCTATTTTGGACCATTCAAATCGACAATAATCCACACATGTCTGACTTAAATAATTCAAAATATCAGATTGTTAATTTAAAATTTGGCAAAACTCAGCATATACAGTAAATAAATCAATCACAGAATCACAGACACAGAGTAATACAATAGTACACAGCGGAATAGATAAAATAGTAGTTCATGAAGCTACTATATAAACATCGGAGTTAAAAATAAAATACAATAGAATATCTCAAATACAGTGAAGTCTTCAGTACGAGCAGAAGACTTCTCTGGACCAATCAACTGGATGACTGAAAGGATAGGTAGCTGGATCTTCAAGCAAACCCCAACTTCGAAGGTGAGTCTCAAATGCTGTATCACTCAGTCTGACCCGAGCGTAAAGCAAAACACAAAACACTCGAGTCAGGATTAACATTCTTATATCTATAAATCTAACTCAAGTGAAATATCAACTGAAATATAATTAACTTAAAGGACGTTTGGGATAACCATCCTTTAAGGATCCATGGAACTATCTACACTGTAGAAATATACACTATAGCACCGTGGTCATTCAAATCATTTATAATTCAAACCAAAATAAAATCTTTATTTCCAATATATCTACTTCCCGAAATAAAATATTCTATTTCCTCAAATTTCACAAATCGTTTTTTTAAATCAACTCGACTTTCTTGCTCAAATTTAATTCAATCTCAATTTCAATTTCTATTTAATTCAGTTTCTAAATAACCAATTTAAATTATATTGGTTTCAATTTCAGATCTGAATCACAAATTTACCATTTACATCCCAGTATATTTCAAGTTTTAGTATTTGACCCTTCAAGGTTCAATTTAATAGTTCCTATAGATCTCGATTTAACCTCGTTATTATTTAGTCTTGAGGTATTCATTTAGTAAATTCAGTATTATTTGAAGAACCTTACTTTACCTTTAATTTATTTAAAACTTGACATATTAATTAAATCACTTAAGTCAACATCCGGTTATAAAATCATATCTTTAAGTCATTCAATAGTTCAAATCGATTTAACTAAATAAAATTCTTAATTTAATACCATTTCGGCTAAATCCAAATTTATCTCCCCATCTAAATTTTATCCCCATTATTGCAAAAATCTATTTGAAATATAATTTACATAAATATTCAACATAATTTATGTATTAAATCAATCTTAATTAAATTAATTATTATTAAATTTATATATATCATTACCCTTTATATATAATCATTTAAGAATCAATATTTATTTAAAACCATATATTTCTTTTCAAAACCATAAAAATTATTTTCAAAACATATATATATGGACCAGCGGTGTCTGTATATATTCCATATCCTATGGTCAAGTGATACAGATATTTATCATTTCAATCCGTGCACTAAATATATACGGATGGATATCATTTCAACCCGTAATCCCAAATTTAATAAAATGAAAATCGCTTGGGTCTATCATTTCAACCCATAACGAAATTCTCCTATTCTAAAGTCCGTTCGGGTATGTATCATTTCAAACCATAGTGAATTCTATACTACAGGGAACTTGCAGAGTGATAACAGATAATACAATAATATAACAGGCATATATCATCAATAAAAATATAATATAAACAACAGGATATAGTGTCATATCCCATAGGTGAACAATTGCAGATAACAACATATATAGCAATGTAAATAACTAATAGCAGCATATTTCAATTGTCATTTCAATTGAAATCAAATTTAATAAATAAAAGAACGTTAACCGTGAGTGATTGCTCACCTTTCGAGCCTAGAGGAGAGGGTGGAATGAGAAGAGATACGAATCCAAGCACAGATTTCGAAGCAAAGCAATATTGGCAAGAATTTTAACGATCAAAGCTGAGAAAGAAGAATTGACGAAATCAAATCAGAGTTGGGTCGAGGAAGATAAATAGGATAAGTGAGATGTATATAGTTGTATATATAACTATATATAAATAAAACTGTATTCTAAATTTAAACATATATTAAATTATATATATATTTTCAAAAATCATTGGTTTAAACAAAACATATCTATATGTAGTATAGTTTGAAATAATGTATATGTTTAAACCCATATACAAACCAATATCCAAACACCATCTAAAATTTAAATCTTTATAAAAGTAACCTTTATAAATAAAATATTAAAATCAATATTAAAACATATAACATAAAGTCCATATATTATATATCAATACCAAATCTAACTCCGGTATATGTAAACTAATATAAACCCATGTAAACTTTATAAAATCTATATGTTATTAAAACAGATTATATATAAAATAAACCAATATATAATACTAACAGTAATATATGTTAGTTAAAGTCAGTACATAAATAAACTCAACACCTTCTATACTTTACAATACTTTAAACATGCTAGCACTGCAACTATACAAAATATACATAGTACTGTAAAACAATTATATACAGTAAAACAAAATAAAATAAAAACACACACACCTTATACAAAACGCATATAGAAAACACTACATATATATATATATGCGAACAAGATATAGAACCAGAGAAGAATCAAGGAAGAGGACAACAAAACTCACCGCGGTAAGGTAGTGGTTCGCCGAACAACGTCAGCATGGAAGAGGAGGAGATGGAGGGCAGAGATGATCAAATGGAGGTACGGAAATTGAGGCGGAGAGGATAAGGGTGCAAGCCAGAGGCGGAGGAGTGTGTTCGTTTCTCTCTCCTTTTTTTGTTGTTGCTGGGTTTCAAAAGAGAAGGGAGCAATATATGTAGAGGGAGAAAAATGTGAGCAGGTGAGTAAAAGAAGGATGCAAGTATGAGGTGGAAAGTGAAAGCAAAATGAAGTTGCAAGTGGAAATTGATTTATAAACGCAATTGAAATATGAGCCTTTGCCCAATCAATGTAAAAAAAAACGTACACAAATAAATGAATATGGGTTAAGTGAAGATGAAGGAGGAAAGAAATAAACTATTTATGGGCGTTGAATTTATAAAAGGGACCATGATGTGTACAATAATTGAAACGAAAACGTACACAAATAAATGAATATGAGACAAATGAAGATGAAGAGGGAAAGAAATAAACTATTTATGGGCGATGAATTTATAAAAGGAACCATGATGTGTACAATAATTGAAATGAAAATATACACAATAAATGAATATGGGACAAATGAAGATGAAGGGGGAAAGAAATAAACTATTTATGGGCGATGAATTTATAAAAGGAACCATGATGTGTACAATAATTGAAATGAAAATATACACAAATAAATGAATATGGGACAAATGAAGATGAAGGAGGAAAGAAATAAACTATTTATGGGCGATGAAGTTATAAAAGGAACCATGATGTGTACAATAATTGAAATGAAAACGTACACAAATAAATGAAAACCAGTGAAGTTAAAAAGGCAATAATAGTGTAAATGTGAATCGTTGCCACATAAAAAAATAAAACGTATACAAATCTTTTACCGGTTATGTGATGGCAACGGTCACCCTTAATTGAGCTGAATAATAAAAGCCAATGCTTTGAACGTATGCCATAAATTAAGTAACAGACACTGATTTCTAAATTTATTAGTAGCTAGGAATAGCAACGTTTGAACGTGAATTGGAAAGCAATTAATATTGTGGTCCAGCCTGTACGTTTCAAATTTTGAAAACGAAGAAAATAGAAATGGAACAGGCTGCAAAAGGAAAGCCACACATATAAATGGAATAAAACGTTAACAATGAAACGTGCCACATTCAATGGAAAGAAACTGAAATGATAACGTCAAGCACGGGAATTAAGGACAATAAAGTAGAAAGTATGAGAAACGTAAAAGTGAATAAACGAATGAATGCAAGCTACAGATATATATATATATGTATATATAAATGATGTAAAATATTATGTTTCTACCAGAGAGAAGAGAAAATGTTTGAAATGGAATAAATAGGGAAGGAACAAACCCGAAATGAAATAGCAACGGATAGAAAATTAAAGAGCTACAGCACGAATACAGGGAGTAATAAAGGTATGATATTGATTGGATTGTAACTGATGTAAAACTTGAATGGACAGGAAAGAAATAAAATTTATGGTAACAGTCGATTCCCTTGATTTCATGCAAATTTATTTTCAACAATTCTTAACTGATTTGAATTTAATAGAATTACATAATAAATAAACTTTCATATAATTAACTGAAAATTTATCATTTGCTATATTTAATTATACGTAATCCAAATAATTTTTTTTTCACAATTTTATTATTAATAATTTCACAAAATTTAGTTAAATACATTATTAAAACCAATCAAAATTTATGGGTCGTTACAATGAAATTACAATTTATTGAAGTAATGTAAATTGTTATACTTGGCTATAAATTTATGTAAGAAAACAAATGCAAACATTAAAATTTATAAATGATTTAGTATGAAATAAATGACCATTGAATAAAGATTGGGTATATAAGAATGGTAACATGTGTTTGTGAACAATGAATTCAAAAGTGTGATTAAAAGTTATAGTAACGGTTGTAAGTTACTATTTAATTGGTCTATTAATCTAGTTGTAAATGTTACATTTGGGTATAAAACTTAATATAAGTGAATAAATGTAAGTGTGGTATGGATAAATGAATTAGTATATAATTTATGGTAATTGGATGAATTAAACATTTTGTAAGCAATTATGATAATTAGTGGAAATAAAAACTGGAGTGTAATATAAAGATAATGATAACATTTATTGCAAGTTACATTTTATTTAGGCTGCTAAATTTAACGTTAGAAATCAATTACATTTAAATGTAAGTAAATGTTCATTAATATGAGATAAGACAGCAATGGTAAAAGTTGTGAATGCAATGAAATAGATGGAAATGTATATTTTATTCATAGATAAAAATAAAAGTAAGAAACCAAATTGAATAAATTGATTAAGGTTTTAATTATAATAAATGTATTTGACAAATTCAATAATTGAAAATAATAGTTAATACAAAGGAAAGTTGGAAATATGAATTTTGGAATTTTCCAATGTAAGTTTGAAATTTGTTTGTAATTTATTTTCCAAAGACAATAAAGTAAACAATTTCTATAAATTTTATATTTTGGTCAAATTTGGTCAAATTTTGAATTTCAGTTTAAATTTTTAAATTTGAATTATAAATTCTAATCTTTTATTTGAAGCTGTATATAATTCTAATATCCGTTATGCTTTTCATTTCATTAAATTCTGATTTATACTTTGTAAATTGGATAACATACAGCGCTTTAAAAACAATTAATTTCTGCATTTATTTTATATGTTTCTATATCCATCTCCTTATTTTATTTTTCTATTGTGTTTGTATAAACTTTATTTTTATTTATTGAAGGTTTCTTTTATATATATCTTTTATTTAATGGCTAGGAAACAAATCAATTAGACGTATGATTACTTTGTTTTAATTTGGCATAGGTTACATTTGCTTTATTGCTTGCCTTTATTTGCTTGGCCTATTTATTTCCTACCATAGCCGTTCACCATTGTTTAGACGTGTATTACTCCCATCAAATCACGTACAAATCTTCCCAAATATCTTTTCCTCATTTGCCTCTTCTGATTGAAGACTTTACATGCGTTTCTTTTATTAAATAGGAAATAAAGCCTTCATTCACTAGCCTCTTTATCTCTTGCCATTCTCTTAGCCGTTTCTTTTTTTATTTTCCTTTCTTAGCCGTGTATTACATTTCCAAAGTCGTACAAAATTTCTCACTTTTCCCTCATTCTTCATTTGCGTACAAAGAAAACAAATATCACAAGTCATGGCTTCTTCTTCTTCTTTCTCTTTTTCTTTTTCTCTTTTCTTTCTTTGTCTCTTCATGTTGCTCGGCCTCACCTCCAAGCCGACCCCATCACCGTCTCCACCCTATGACCGACCACCATCATCACTCCTCCTCACCACCATCCATGGCCGTGACCACCATGAAGACTCAATCACCAAACTTGTTGAGAACCTAGCCAAACTCCTATTTTCCTTCACCTCCTCTTCATGTACTTCGGCCGCAACAAATTCCACCACCTATTTGCTTTGCCATGACCTTATCATCTCCTTGCCATGACTAGAGATGCACTTGACCCAAACAAAGCCATGGCCGAACCATGTTTGCCTTAGAGCCGAACCAATAGGACCCAAACCTTCCACTTGCCTTTGCCTCTTTGCCTTCCAAGTGTTGTAACTTGCCATTACTTCATTTACATGACCATAGTCATGCATTAGCTTGCTTGAACCCATCATAGCCAAGCCCATCATGACATGGCCGAGCATAGAATGATGTGGTCTAGCCCACTTGACCAAGGCCGAGCCTCTTGCTTTGATGTAACAAAGGTTATGTCATTTAATTCTTGTATTTCCATTATTTAATTCATTTATTCTTTTGTATTGAATCATATTGTTATTTGTTTTGTTTTATTTGATGCAAGATTTAAATATTGGCTCATAATCTTCTCCTCAAATCTATTTGTGCTTTGTCATTCTTTTAAGAGTTTGTTGTGTGTCTAGAATTGTTATCTTCAGTTTTAAAAGGTGAGTTTATCACTCTCGACATACGTACTTTTATAATTGTGAAACAATGGCATGTGAATTGTAGAAAATTTATATGTTATGTTAATATGTTCATATATGCCTGTGATATGATTATATGATGTTAAATTCTGTTTATATATTTGTTACATCATCTGATATGATATAATATGTTCTATTGTTCATTTATTTTCTGATTCTCACACTGCAAGTTCCCTATCACTATGGGTTGAAATGATACATACCCGAACGGACATTAGAATAAGAAAAAAACATTATGAGCTGAAATGATAGGCTCGAGTGATTTTTATTGTATTTGTTTTACTTGGGATTGCGGGTTTGAAATGATAGAACCCGGATTTTTCTTTTTAAATTACGGGTTGAAATAACAGCCGAAGAAAAAAAAAATTAACAACGCGATAAAAAAATTAATGTCGCAATCGAGTTTTCGACTTAGAGGGAGGAGCGGCGGCTCAACGTAGGGGTAGGCGCGATTCTCAAGCATCGACTAGGGATAGGGCAGATTGGAGCAGCGTTCATCATCGTTGTGATTTAGGGTTGGTGGCATCGTCTGAGCGTGCGCATGTGAGGCCGGAGGTGGCGCGTTGGTCTGAGCGATGGCAAGGCTTCGTGGTGACGCGAGGTTGGACGATCGCATGTGTGGGTTTGTTTGCTGGTACGATGCGAGCTTAAACGCGTGAAGAGGATTAGGTAATTTGATTTTTTTAATTTTAATTAATAATAATATTAGTTTAGCTAATTAATGTTATAATTTTATCGACATTGACAAATTCGTAATTAATGCATATGAGGTCCATTTCGGGTGGAATTAATTTTGTTGGAACCGTATCGACGTCATCTACGACATGGCATCGACTTGAAATTTATTTGAAACTGAAATAATTTTTCAGTTCAAATAGAAAGGTTAGTGTTATACGCTCACAATTAACTGAAATAATTTTTATGTTTGATAAATTATATCGTGAAGTGATTTAAAATTTATTGATAGTTGTTTGATAAATTTAATTGACATTTAAATGGACATCTGGATTTAATTGATAGAATTTGAATTGACAGTTAAATTGAGTTAGGATTTAAACTACTAGTAAAATTCCCCATTATTGATAATTGGTTATATTGTTATGATTTGAGAATTATTAAGCTAAAAACAAAATTAAAAATTATTGAATGTGAATGATAAGAAAATTCAACTTGATTAAGATTAAATAAAATGAGTAATGGATTAAAATGAAATGAAGATTAACTTAATATTAAATAAATTGAATTGGATTTAAATGAAACTAGATAAATTAGTAAAGTGAATTAATTCCACTTAAACTATAAATTGAATTAATAAAATGAATACGAACTTGAATTTTAAAATAAAATGTAATTTAAGTGTGAAAGAAATAAAATAAAATAAATGAGTGTAAGAAAAATTAATATGAGCAATTAAATTAAATTTAAATTGGATGTAAATAAATTAAATGCAAATAGAATGAGTTTCAGTAAAATTAAATGGTAACTAATTGAATATGAAATAAGTTAAGGGAATAAATTATAAATTGAAGTTAACTTAAGAGAAGTTGAATAAAATTGATGGTGATATAGAAAAATTTATTAATATGAATTAAGTTATAAAATGAAATTTACTTTAGTAAATTAATAATATGAATTTGAATAAAGGAAGTGAATCGATGAATTAATAATAACTCAAGGTATGAAGTAATAATAAATAAACGTGGGTTTTGTTATATAAAATATTTATAATAAACTTAGATGATTTATAAATGATGTTAGTATAAAAATAAATAAAGAATATACTAAGTGAAAACAGAAAAAAAATTTACTTAAGCAAGGATAAGTGGAATAATTTTATAAATGGTTCATAAATGTATTTATATGAAATAGGTTTAAAAAAAGTGAAACAATTGGAATTTCATAAATTGGATTGAATAAATTGAATAAAATAAATTTGTAACGAATGTTAATAAATTAAAAGAAATCAATTGAATGTAATAACTTTAATCGTTGAAATATAAGAGAAATTGATTTCAATGAACGTAAATAAGTCGATGTGAATCAATTTAAAATAAATACTAATTAATTGAAAGTAAATCGATTGAATGTAAATATATTAAATTGTAATCAATCAAATGTGAATGCAATGAATATTGACTGATTGAATAAAAATGGATTGAAACCAAATTAGTTGAATGTAAAATAAAAGCGAATGAATTGAATATAAATCCATTGAATGATTAAGGAAATGAATGTTAATCAATTAAACATGAATAAATTTAAGGGGAACCAATAAAATTTGAAAGAAATCCATGTGAGTAAATTGAAAGCAAACAAATTGTATATAGATGAAATAAATGTCAATGAATTAAAAGTAAATCAATTTAATATTGATAGGAAATGAAAGTATAATAACTGAATATTGACATTTGGAAGTGTGAATTGGTATTGTTGTGAATAAGATTGGATGGATATTGTTTGTTGGATGTTTTTTTTGTTGCATTTGTTATGTTCGTTTATGGTTATTGCATAATCCATGTTATATATCGATGGTACTCTTTATATATATGTTCTCATTTAGTTATTGAGTGTTTAGTAGGTATGGAAGGGCATATGCTCGCTTTTGGAGCTCGATTGCGCATTAGGTTGCTTTTGCTTGCTAAATATGAGCGAACTCGCTCGTATTATTAATAATAAGGTACGTATCTCGGATTACATACCGCGATTTTATATTTTTGCCCTTTGGGATGCCTCATCATTAAGATAAGATGTATATTTGATATATATTGGGTATATTTGTGTTATATATTATATTGTAAAAAATTTTTGATCGAGCCGCGCAAAGGAGACTTTGTCAAAATTTTCCGTAAATCCAAGAGATAGAAATATTTTGAAGTTTTTGAATTTTTATAACTTGTTTTATATATATAAGTTATATTTTCCGATACCGGAGGGATGCAGCGAGAGCGTAGTAAAGGTTTTGTAAATAAGATTTTAATATTTTTAAGTTGATTGTTTTGGATAAAATATGTTGTATGTTAAATTCTTAACGCCTTTACGTGGACGAAAAGTTTTGAGTGGGGAATATGTAACGACCCGTATTTTTTTACTATTTTAAATTATTAAATTTAATGTGATTATTGGATAATAATGGATAGGAATAAAAATTTAATGATTTATTTTTGTAGTTTATGGAATATAATAAAATTTTGTAATAAACAATTCCGAAGATTTTGGCGATAACAAATATTGAAATGAAATTCTATATATTGAACGTGTTTATAATCCATGGTTGAAATTAAAAAATTGTGAAGTACTATGAAATGGAAGTAGTTGTTATTATTTGAATTCAGGTTTAAAAGTTAAATTTGTATAAGTTAAATAACTTATATTTGAAATGTGGTGATTTATTGGATAATTAAATTATTTAAGATTTAATGCTGGAATTATTTAAATAATCAAATCTTGATTTATTGTGAATGGAAATGGCATCGAAAATTGAGTTAATTTTTATTTAAATAGGAATGAAGGTTTTTAACCTTTAAAATGGGATATAAAGTGATTAAATTAAATTTTGGAAATTTGCTCGTTTTAATTAACATGTAAAAATAGCCATTTTGGCCACTGTCTTGGATTTCGATGAAACTAGTTTCATCGGATCCGTAATAGTGAATTATTATAGGGTTTCAAGTTTCGTATCAATTGGACTTGTCGTTTGGCCGTGCGAACTTGAAATGCGTAGTAATTTATTTTAGAATTTAATATAAATAATTGATTTTGAAAAGCTATCTTCTGCATACTATCGAATTAGGCCTCGGAACTAGTTTCATTGTGTTCGGAATGGGGTAAAATATTATAAATGCCAGGCGGCACGCTTCGTTTGGAGCTCGAGAAATTTCGGACTATTTAGGCTAGATGTTTTCTAATTTAAATATATATATATATAATTCAAATGATGTTATTCAATCCACGTTTATTTTCTAGCCATATATCTCTCTACCTCTCCGCTTTCTTTTCCAATAGATAAGCTTCGTACGAGATCTCAATTCAAATAAAAAAAATAAGAAAAAATAACAGCCGAAGAAAAAACAAATTCAACAACGTGATAAAATATTTAATGTCGCGATCGAGTTTTCGACTTGGAGGGAGGAGCGACGGCTCAGCGTAGGGGTAGGCACGATGCTCAGGGCATCGACGAGGGCTAGGGCAGATTGGAATAGCATTCATCGTCACCGTGATTTAGGGTTGATGGCATCGTCTGAGCGCGCGCGTGTGAGGCTGGAGGTGGCGCCTTGGTCTGAGCGATGGCGAGGCTTCATGGTGACGCGAGGTTGAACGATCGCGTGCGTGGGTTTGTTTGCTGGTACTGTGCGAGCTTAAACACGTGAAGAGGATTAGGTAATTTGATTTTTTTTATTTTAATTAATAATAATATTAGTTTAGCTAATTAATGCTTATAATTATATCGATATTGATAAATTCGTAATTAATGCATACGAGGTCCGTTTCGGGTGGAATGAATTGCGTCGAAACCGTATTGACATCATCTACGACATGGGATCAAGTTGAAAGTTATTTGAAACTGAAATAATTTTTCAGTTCAAATAGAAAGGTGAGTGTTATACGCTCATAATTGACTGAAATAATTTTTTTGTTAGTTAAATTATATCGTGAAGTGATTTAAATTTTATTGATTGTTGTTTGATAAATCTAATTTAAATGGACATCTAGATTTAATTGATAGAATTAAAATTGACAGTTAAATTGAATGAGGATTTAAACTGCTAGTAAAATTCCCCATTATTGATAATTGGTTAAATTGTTATGATTTTAGACTGTTTGGATGTTGGTTGTGATCGATGAAAATTTGATTGATATTTTGGATGATTTGAATGTTTATTTATTTTGATATATCATGTTATTATCCTGTATATTATTTATAGTATACAAAACTGTAAACCGAATTATTGCGAATAAGAAATAGGTTGAATGATATATACCTATGGCATTTATTTTGGATTGAAACGATATATATCCATCCCTGAATTAAATTGGAATAATTGATTCACTTGGCCACAGGATAGAAAATTATATATGGACACCGGATTGGTTAAATTAAATGATTTTGAAATTTTTGATTTGAAATTATTTAAATGATTTGGTTTAATAAAATAAAATGGAAAACGAATTATTTTCGAATTGGAATTCGGAATGTTGGAATTTAAATTTGAAACAGGAATTGTTTAATTAATCGAAGTTGAGATTTTTAAGTTATAATCGAAATATGATGTGAATTTCAGAAATTGATTTGTTTTAAAAGATTGGACTTTTATTTGAATTTTGAATTTTTTCTAAGTAAAAGTGATATAAAATTGAGCTCGGATTTGAATTACATTTGAAGATTTGGATTTTAAATTGGATTTTGAAGGTAAATTTGACTTAAATGCTTTGAATCGATATTTTGGAAATCGAACTCGGAATTGATATAACTCAAAATGGTTAAATTTTAGAATTTAGTTGAAATTATTTTGGCATGGGAATTTAAATTAATTTGGAATTGGAATTTAAATTAATTTGGAATTGTAATTGAAATTAATTTGGAATTTAAATTGAAATTAATTTGGAATCGAAGTAAAATTCAACTTGAAATCGGAATTGAATCGATTAAATCGAAAAGGAAATGGAAATAGATTTGAATTGGAAAATGTGGAATTGAATCAGTTTGACTTTGAAACTATTTTCAAATAAATTATTTTCGTATAAACGGTTTAAAATCTATATTCTTTAAATATTTTAATTTTTTTAATTTTCCAAACTATTTCACTATATAAACCATTTTTAATAGTCAAACTATTTTCTATTAAACTATTTTAACTATTTAACTATTTCAAAACTATTTAAACTATTTTCTAAAAATTCAAACTGGTTAAAGGGTGGAATGTTTATATTTAAATCTTGGATTGAAATGCAAATTGGGTTAAAGTGAAGTTATAAACTAAATTGTAATTCAAATCAAATTTTGAAGTGAAATTGATATATCGAACTGAATTGACATTTTGAAGTAAAATATGATTTGTGAAGCAAATATGATGATTTCGAAATGGATTTGATTTTGAAGCGAATATGAAATTTTGATATCAAGTACGAATTGTTTTCAAAATATAAAAGTACCAACCGGTGTGTAAAACGACGTTTGGTTATTAAAGAGATCGGGGCAACTTATTGGCATACTATCTGTCAATATTGGAACTACTTTAACAACTATGTACGCGATGGATGATATCTAGAATGTAGTGGTTAGATTGGCAACGTTTACTGGAATGAAGTAAGAGAATGATGATGGATAGCCTTGACACTCGTATCATAATTAAAATGACTAAACATGAGCCTATATCTGGCCAATGAGGTTAGCTACCTCTAGCGACGTTGATCCCTCATATTACTATTGTGATTTCGTATTCGATAGGTGTACTTTTTTCATTTGGATTGATTGTCGAGGTCGGCCATGGATGGGTTACGACCAGCCAGAGAGGGTAAACTGGTAGAATCCTACTTTGGGCATTGCCTCACGTGCCTTGTCATATTTATCCTTATGTGTTAACGCTGAAAATCGAACGCTAACACCCAATGTGTGTAATAACAATGTGAAAGCACCACCCGTTGGTACGGGAACAGAATATAAGCTGAAAATAGCAGAAAACGGTAAAGGAACAACAGATTTATAGTGGTTCGGCCCGTAATTGAGCCTACGTCCACTTTATAGTCTTTTATTGCTGATATGATTACAATTTGATACAATATACTTCGAATACAATTTACTTCGATCACTCAAACACTTCAGATTAGTAACTCAAACTTTGACGATGAGATTTGCTGAATCCATGTCGGATATGTAGAATCTCGTTCAAAGCTTGTTGTAGTATCTTCAATGTTTGGATTTCTTCGAATCTTGGATGAGTTGAGAATTCGGCAGAGTAATGACGCTTCAGAAAATGATTGGCCAAAAGTCCTTTGCTAGTTGGAGTTGGGGCTCTATTTATAGGAGTGATTCTGGATGGAATTTAACCCCCAAGTCTTAGGTCGTGTACAACCTAAGTTAGGTCGTAGGTCGCGAGCGACCTAAGTTAGGTCGTGGCCCACTCGCGACTTAAAGAGTTAGCCTGATGGAGTTGCTCTTGGTCTTATCTGAACAAGGTGGCAAGCGGTAGGTCGTAACCGACCTAGAGAAATGCGGCGTAGGGAACTATGTTGGCTTGTTTAAACTGGGCATGTTATAGGTCGTGATGTTATAGGTCGTGAGCGACCTAAGGTAGGTCATAGGTCGCACTTCCTTTTGAGCCAGTTAAGTCGCTAAGACCATTATGCTATTAAGTCGTAGATACCTTTTAGGTCGTTAGGTATGTTAGGTCGCAAAGTTCTTAGGTCGTGAAGTCCCTTCAGTAGTTAGGTCGTGAAGGCTGTTAGGTCGTGAAGGCTGTTAGGTCGTGAAGGCTGTTAGGTCGTAGACAACTTTTAGGTCGTTAGGTTGCTAACTTCCTTAGGTTACAGAGCCTTTAGGTCGGGAACCCCTTTAGGTCGGGAACCCCCTTAGGTCGTTAGGTCGCTAACTTCCTTAGGTCGCAGAGTCTTTAGGTCGCAGAGTTTTAGGTCGGCACTAAAATATGAGTTAACATTTGCCCCTCGAAGTGCAGGCCTATGTCATAGGTCGTGTGCTTCGACTTAACTTTGCTAGGTAGTGAACGACCTAAAACTCGTGCTAACTCGTACGCCTACTCGCCTTCTTCTCTCAGCCTCATATAAATTAGTTAGGTCGCTCATTCCTCCCTACCTTACTGCTCCGAACTTCCACTGCGATTGACGAATTTTCAAACTTTCGAAGGCGAACTCAATCCAGTTAATTGTGTATCCATTTCTACCAGCATACTACGTAAGTGGATCCAATCTCTACTCCACCATAATCGCCGTTCGATCGTGAATCCATGTTTTCCGATCCATGTCCAATTTCACGTGTCATGTTTCATTTTGAATGGTTATTTTGATCGACTTTTTAATCGTCGTTTGATACGTTGTGGTAATTCATGAATGCACGGAAATTTTTATAATGGATCGGAGGGGTTTGGAGTCGATTTCTTAGGCGATTTGATGGTATGTGGAGATGAATGAAACTCGTGTAGAGGATGATAAATTTTCTTTGTAATGGCGTTGTCGGGTTATCGGGTTTAGTAAGTGATTGCGTGGGGAGGAAGTCAGCTAACTATCAAATCTGGACGATCTGAAAGTTAGGTCGTGAGAAACCCGACCGATCTAAGGATTCATGCGACCTAAGTAGTTTCTGACCTATGCTAGGTCGTGAACGACCTAGGACTTTGAGAATCTTGCCTCGCCCTTGAATCTTGCACTGTGCGACCAAAAGATGCCTCAACCTATGATAGATCGTTGAACGACCTAGGACTTGAATCAACTCTGCACTGCCCTGAACGTTTTAATTTGCACAGTACGACTTAAATATGCCTCGACCTATGATAGGTCGCTAAACGACCTAGGACTTGCGAAGTTTGGCCAGAAGTTGACTGAGCTTTGAATTTGAACTGAATTGTACTTCTTTGCAAATTGTTTTGACTTTAATGTTAATAACCTGTTAAACACAGTATTTGCAGAAAACTTGGGACGAATATACTACCATTGACTGCCCACATCGAATGACAGATTAGTCGATAAAGAATAATCAGCTTAAATGAACTGTGTAAACGAAATGCTGCAAACTAGTCAATTCAAGTGAAGCATTAAAGCAAAACTAAAATAGTCAACTAAAGCTGATTCGTTTGCATTAACACTGCACTTGAGTTTTAAGTTAACAAGCCCTGAAATCTTGTAATCGACCAATTGTCAACTAATTTAATTCCAATTATGTTTACTTTCTGTTTTTGTTAGTTACGCACAACATCTCACACTTTTTAGGAAACGTGCACCTTGATATTTGAACATCCAGTTGATTGTGTAGAATGGCATCTCAACAAGAAGATGTAGGACCAGCCGGAGAAGCTTTCCCAATTGCCAACCCATTGATTGACCCTCCAGAAAGAACTCCGACCACCTTGAGCCATAAAGTCTTCAGACAACTGTGCATCCAGTTCGGTATTGCCGAAGCAGATGCTTTATTTCCTAGAACAAACGACACTGCTGACAGGCCACCTCTTGGTTTTGTCGCAGTGAATCGTCAGATGTGCTTAAGTGGAGCTATTCCCCCCTTCAACGAATTTCTCCGAGAACTTTTTCTTCGATTAGCTATCTCGCCTTTCCAGCTACATCCCAACGGTTATGCCGTCTTGATGGGGTTGTGTGTTCTGTTTAGGAGGACGCTCAACCATCTTCCAAGCTTTGATGAAATTTGCTATTTGTGTACCTTTGCTAAGAATAAAGATCACCCTTCAATCATGCTTGTAAGAGGCGCCAGAAACCGGAAGTTGATTTTGGATTTACCCGATAGTGCTCATGGGTTCCTAAATCAATTCTTCTTTGTCCGATGTCCTCCGGGATTCTACTCTGTCTGGAGAGTCGGGAGTAAGATTGTCTTTCTCTGTTCATCTCATGAGCTTTTCGAAACCCGAATTATCAAATGCTTATCTTCATTCTTTTCTTTTTTCAGCACTTCCTCCCCCACGTAGAAATCCCAGTCTCAAGTCAATTTTTGAAACTTTAAATGCTGTGGCTATGGAAGAGAGAAGCGCCAAATTCTTGTTGAAAGATGAACTTTTGCACCAGTTCGAACTTCTACATTCTTCTCGTTCCATCCAGCCTCATGAAGTTCTTGATTCTCCAGCTAAGACGTCAGATGCCCCAGCCTTTGCCGAAGAACTTTCACTGAAAGAACCCAACACTAAGACTTCACTGGTGAAATGTTCCACTTCTATGGATGTTGCGGGGTCATCCAGCAAGTTAACACTTTCTCCAGTTATTGAAGAGGAGGAAAATCCTCACATTTCTGAACAGACAGCTGATGTGGAAGTTGAAAAAGAGAGTTCTGCGGGGCATCGCGGCGATGATACTTTTGATAATTTGAGCGATATAATGATAACTTCTCAGGAGCTTTTTAAAGATGATATTTCAAAAGCGATCTCTCCTGTTGTTGAAGCGACTTCTTCTTTACAACAAGTTTCGAAACCTTCTACACCAATCGTCTCCGTTCCCACATTAAAGCGTGGTTTGTAGTTTGACGCGCGTAGTTTGCACGCCGCACACACTTAGGATTTTTCGGCACTTATACGCACTTATCCTCTTTTTCTGGAGATTTCTAAACTTCATTTCTTTTCCATTTTCAGATTCTCCGATGGGACGCTCTGGCTCATACTATGACAAGTTTCAGCGCCATGGAGGCGGCGGAACTTATGACTTTAGGTGATACCTCAATGTCCTGAGGGAAACAGATGAAGAAAGAGCTATTAGGAAAGCTCGAGAGAGGCGGGACTATGAGCGCCAATATGGGAGGAGGGATGAGCGACACGACTCTTCTCATAGAGGCGATGATTCCCATAAGCGAAAGTCTTATGACGATAAAGAGAAGAGTCACTTTACTGGAGATCCAAGCAAGCGGGTCAAGCCTAGTGACGCGTCTGCATCTTCTGAGAAGACCCCTGCTTCAATTCCTCTTGACATCCCCTCTGATTCTCTTGCTCTTCAAAAATATGATATCCAAACAATCATCAACAGACCCCAATATCAAGTCGGATAGGGTCCGCCAACTCTTCAAAGTCGGTTCCCGCAATGGTGGTTAAAGGGGGTACGCTTCGACCTTGACTTGGTCCCGATTGATAAACCGGTTATGCTGCGTAACGTTGATGCCGTCAAACTTGACATCGAAAGGATTTCTGGATGGCAAAAACTTGTTGACGAGCTGCAAAGGGTCAATCGTGCTAATCTCGAAGCCATGCTGACCATGGAGAACGATAAGTCGGAGTGGGATAAAATTTGCAAGCAGCACAACGCTGAAATGAAGAGCATCTCTGATGATTACGGGAGGCTCGAAGCTGAAGTTGAAAGACTAAAAAGCAAGCTTGCCACTTCTTCCACTTCTCATTCACAAAAGGAAGAAATGCTCCAAAAACAAGTTCGGGACGCCCATGCTACTCAGCAAGAAGCTGAAGCAAAACTTGAAGCAGAGCAGCATGTTATTAGGAAATATCGTGATGATGCCGTTCAGTTTCGCGAGAAAATTAGCTCCCAAGACTTGGAAATCACCAGGCTGCAGTCTAAGTTGTTAAAGGCTGAAAGAGAGCGCGATGAAGCTATCGCTGGGAAAGTTGCAGCCGAAGAATCTCATGTGGCTACTAAAGCCAATATAAGCTCTACTCTGTTCGACTTCTATTTGCACAGCGTTCTGGGTCATGGGAGTCTCTCGTTCTTGGGGCCGGACTATGAAGTCACTTTAGCTGAAGTGTGGGAGGCGATAATTGATATGTTTGGCGGTGCCGGCTATGATGAGGCAGAGCTTGAGGCACGTTATCTTGACGACGAAACTCGTGTCGCTCTTGCTAGAGGAAAGGAGCAACTTGCTAAAGCACGAGCTGAATCAATGGGAGAAGAACACCCAAAGGAGGAAGCTCCTTTGACTGCCCCCGTCCATACCTCAATTTTGGCTGATGTTAACATTATAGACTCCAGTTCCCATTCTTCGCCTCCTGCTAAAGTTGACAAAGAAATTGTGACCACTCCCACTGAGGACGAGGCCCTGGAAGATATTGGGGCAGAGAAATTCAAAATTGATCTTACAAAGCCGACTTCTCCAGGTAACTTTGGCGTCGACCCGGATCCAGTGAATCACTTATTCGATTTAACCGAGTTTGATGAGCTTCTTACTTGTTACTTAAGATTTGATGAACCAATAACTTCTCTTTTCTCGGAGAATACCGATTTTAACTTCTTTTCTTCTGCAGCGGAGGCACCGAGCGCTATACACTCTTCTCCTCTTCCATCTATTCCTCCTCCAACTCTTCAAGTAACTCCTGCTTCTCAACCAAGTTCGCAGGAAGAGCAGATAGAAGCCCTTCGAGGCTTGGAGGATCCACCCGCTTCACAAGAACAGAAGGCGGAGGACCTTGAGGACAGCGAGAAGACTCCGGAGCAGTCTCTTGATGATAACACTAAGCTTTCTACGCTACTTATTACTCCGGGAGGTGAGTCTTCCTCGAAGAGGAAAGGGAAGCGCGTCATGAAGAAGTTGAAGAAAAACATTCCCGCTGGAGAAGATGAGGCAGAAGAAGATCTAGCTGCACCCTCTCCTCCTTCTTCTCCGACCCGTCCCCGCCGGATTCCGAAGCTAATCATCAAACCAGGCAAGGATACTAAGGGTGGCAGGAAGAAGGAGTGATAGCTTGGATTCTACTTTTCTTATTTTGCTTTTTTGCTTGTATCGACCGGAGATTGTGCGGGTACCGGTCCCTGCTTTTTTGAGATCTGCACATGTAAAGAATTTTCACAATATTGAATAAAATAATTCTTTTACTTGTATGAATTCTTGTATATGTAAGAATGCATCTATTTCTCATTTTAGTGTAGAATAAGCGATTCTTTTTATTAGCACAAACTTTTTGTCTATGTTTGAGAATGCATTTATTTCACTTTTTTTTTCTGCGTGATATTGTAATGTGCTTGTGGTATGTCGCTTGAATACTACTTTTATTGTTGTAGTTGTTTTGTTTGATATTGCCCCTATACCACAAGTGCATTGCAATATCTTTTTGCTTTGGCGAGACTTGTACTCTTATTTTTGGAGAACAATTATTCCGTCTTTTGAGGAAACAATTATTCTACTTAAATGGAGCGTGTCTCATTTTTTGGAGAAGTTTTTACGCTTCAACCTTCGGAGATGGTTACTTCATTTTTTTTTTGAGAAGTGAATGCTCCTACGCGGTAGAGCGGGCCTCTAAAGAGGATTTTACTTAGCACTTCAATTCCTAGGGAAGAATTTTTCAAGATGAACATGTAGATCTTCCTTGAGAGTTGAAGTGTGCCTCTGAGGAGGGCTTTTTGGTATTTCTGAGGAGTAGCATTTGGACTCCGAAGAGTAGCATTATGCTTTGTGAAGTAGCATTGTGCCCCCGGAGAGGTCTTGTGCTTCCGGAGAAGTCTTTTGTTTGTGCTTCCGGAGAAGTCTTGTGCTTCTGGAGAAGTCTTTTGTTTGTGCTTCCGGAGAAGTCTTGTGCTTCCGGAGAAGTCTTTTGTTTGTGCTTCCGGAGAAGTCTTGTGCCTCCGAAGAGGTCTTGTGCCTCCGAAGAGGTCTTGTGCCTCCGAAGAGGTCCTGTGTGCCTTGGGGAAGGTCTTCTGCCTCCGAAGATGGCAGTGTGTGCCTTTGGGGAAGGCTTGTGCCTCGTAAAAGGGCTTTTGGTGCCTCGGGAGAGGTCTTATGCCTCCGAAGAGGTCTTGTGCCTCCGAAGAGGTCTTGTGCCTCCGAAGAGGTCTTTATTTGATTGCCTGGAAATTACTTTCTCACAGTTAAATGGATCCACAGGGCAGACGCAAGTTATTTAATTGGATGTTCGTTTGCACAAACGATCGCAATTAGTTAACGAAGGCCTAGCCTCAGTGGTTCCACCAACCTTTTTGTTGAGAAGAGCGTTTCCATTTATTGGCGTGCCTCCGAAGAGGGCTTGTGCCTCCGTAGAGGTCTTTATCCTCCGAAGAGTTGCGCCTCCGAAGAGGTCTTGTGCCTCCGAAGAGGGCTTTTGTTGATTAGCTCGCCCATGTCTCTTTGTCGTTTGCTCATTAATGGTCCCCTGTTATTGTCTCCGAGCCTATGTTCCTTTCCTTTGTAAGCAGTTTGCTTTATCCAATGGAGTGTACTTCACTGTTGATTGATTCCATGGGACAAGCGCAAGTTATTTAATCAGATGTATGTTTATACAAACGATCGTAATTAGTTAACAAGCGTCTAGTTCCTTTTCTTTGGAAAAGTGTCTTTTTGGTGGAATCATCAACTTTTGGTGTAAAGTTCATCTTATGTTGGATTTGAGTTTGGAACTTTCTATGGCTTGAAATTTGTTTATTGAGTGATTTACAGGGTTCACTTGGCATTGCGATGGATAAGCTTTGTTTTAATGACCTGCAATATTAAATCGATATTTTAGCAATACATTTAGAGTATTTAAACATCGAAATGAAACAGGCATTTTATAGCATCAGAACACAAGATTTAAAATTCTTTATTATTAATCTGCACTGATTTCTCAGTGGTTTACAATACAAGAGTTATACATCCATCATCATTTTGCAAAATTAAGCAATGCTGTTGAGTAAAAATGGATGCATGTGATTGTTGTTCCAGAGTCTCCAGATTGAATTTCCATTTCCACTGGATTCGTAGTTTTTGACTCATATGCCAGAGATATTGGAAGATGCCCCAGCTATAGTTTTATGGGTTGTTAATAGTCGTCCCAAATCCTGGCTGCTGTGTGGGGACCTCCTGTGACTACGTTAATGACAAGTTTTTCAGATTCTTGCACTGTAGTGTTGTTGCCAGAGTCAGATTGATGGGCAGGGTATTCTTGCCCCTGAGTGGATGAGGTTGGGTCGACTGCGTTTTTCTTCACATATTGTTGTAGTTTTCCCTGTTTCAGCAACTCTTCAATCACATTCTTCAACTGGCGACATTGGTCAGTGTCATGGCCAGGTTGATTGTGGAATCGGCAGAATTTCCCATTACGCACTACACCTCTTCCCATCTCAGGTGGTTTAGGATACTTGACAACATCTTTTGTTGCGAAGAAGATATTTTCCGGTGTATCAGTTAAAGGAGTAAAATCTGAAAGATTAAAGCGGCGAGGTTTCTTCTCATTCCCCTGCTTCTTTTCTCCATCACTTTCCCTCTTCTGGTTTCCAGATCCTCTTTTGTTAGAAGTAGCACCGTTATTCTTGACTTCGGCAACAACCACTCTTGCTGGCGTGGAGAGGTTCTCCAGACGAATAAATTCGTCGGCCTTTTTATAAAACTTCTCAAGCGAATTTGGTTCCTTCATTTTTAACCATCTTATGAATTCACTTGATTTGTTGATGGCTCGCATCAGGTAAGTCAGGATCATACGGGGTTCTGCATTATCCACTTCGGCTAGAGCTATATTGAAACGGTTCAAGAAAGATTTAATAGATTCTCCAGGAACCTGTTCAAGATTAGACAGTGACATCATATCCTTAGCTCTTGAAGCATACAGCCTGAACTGATCCTGGAATTATCGAGTTAAATCAGAGAATTGATCTATGGACCGAACCGGTAGCTTCGTGAACCAAAGTAGGGCTACTCCTTCCAAGTACACTGGAAAGTATCGACATTTAATCTCATCTGACGCTCTTGCACCGGTCATATGCCAATCATACTTGTATAGGAAATGATTAGGGTCACTTGTCCCTCTATAAGCCGGGATAGTAGGAGGTACAAATTTTCTTGGAAACTCTGCTTTCAGGATCCTTTCAGTAAACGGAGTTTTACTTGGTGCAAATCCCAAGTTATTCTCATTTTCTTCCCTCTACATGCTCTCTTTCATGATGCGGCCAATTATCTCTGATAAGTAC
Organism: Allium fistulosum; assembly: GCA_030737815.1. NCBI lineage: Eukaryota > Viridiplantae > Streptophyta > Magnoliopsida > Asparagales > Amaryllidaceae > Allium > Allium fistulosum. The sequence continues at coordinate 813,480,233 of CM060904.1, forward strand.
TCTTTATTGTTCAGAGGCATCGCCGGGCAGGCATCAGTCCTTCTCTCGGAAGTTTGCCTGGGCTCATGTTCGTGAAAATTTGGTTGTGGCATAGAACCTTCAGCTTGGAAAGGTGGCATTTCGGCAAAGGTTGTTTCATGGTTTTCTAGCTGACGATTTGCCCCAAGCAGAGCGTTTAATCTATCCATCATTGAAGCATTTTGAGCTTCCATTTGCTTGTATAATCCAGAAAATACGTCATCTAATTCAGCCCGTGTGACTCCAACGGTAGGAGTTGGCCGGTTCTCTGTTGGAGAAGCGGAGGTCCCTTCATGAGCATTTCCGGATCTGGTAGGTCTACCTCTTCTACCCGGAGCCATTGTTTCATATAGACTTCTGGTCTTGAAAGAAACTTTTTCCACGAACCTCTGTGAAGCAATGATGACAATATTCCTGAGTTGGATTTCTCAGTGAAAGCACCAAAATGTTAACGCTGAAAATCGAACGCTAACACCCAGTGTGTGTAATAACAATGTGAAAGCACCACCCGTTGGTACGGGAACAGAATATAAGCTGAAAATAGCAGAAACGGTAAAGGAACAACAGATTTATAGTGGTTCGGCCCGTAATTAAGCCTACGTCCACTTTATAGTCTTTTATTGCTGATCTGATTACAATTTGATACAATATACTTCGAATACAATTTACTTTGATCACTCAAACACTTCAGATTAGTAACTCAAACTTTGACGATGAGATTTGCTGAATCCATGTCGGATATGTAGAATCTCGTTCAAAGCTTGTTGTAGTATCTTCAATGTTTGGAGTTCTTCGAATCTTGGATGAGTTGAGAATTCGGCAGAGTAATGACGCTTCAGAAAATGATTGGCCAAAAGTCCTTTACTAGTTGGAGTTGGGGCTCTATTTATAGGAGTGATTCTGGACGGAATTTAACCCCCAAGTCTTAGGTCGTGTACAACCTAAGTTAGGTCGTAGGTCGCGAGCGACCTAAGTTAGGTCGTGGCCCACTCGCGACTTAAAGAGTTAGCCTGATGGAGTTGCTCTTGGTCTTATCTGAACAAGGTGGCAAGCGGTAGGTCGTAAGCGACCGAGAGAAATGCGGCGTAGGGAACTATGTTGGCTTGTTTAAACTGGGCATGTTATAGGTCGTGAAGTTATAGGTCGTGAGCGACCTAAGGTAGGTCATAGGTCGCACTTCCTTTTGAACCAGTTAAGTCTCTAAGACCATTATGCTGTTAAGTCGTAGATACCTTTTAGGTTGTTAGGTATGTTAGGTCGCGAAGTTCTTAGATCATGAAGTCCCTTCAGTAGTTAGGTCGTGAAGGCTGTTAGGTCGTGAAGGCTGTTAGGTCGTAGACAACTTTTAGGTCGTTAGGTTGCTAACTTCCTTAGGTTGCAGAGCCGTTAGGTCGGGAAGCCCCTTAGGTCGTTAGGTCGCTAACTTCCTTAGGTCGCAGAGTTTTAGGTCGGCACTAAAATATGAGTTAACATTATGCGAGCCCATTACGACTTTTGTTTAGTGCTACAAAAATGTGTTAAGGTGGATCAATGTAAAGACTTAACGCTATTTTGATATTTATTTTACTGATAGACATTACCTACTATAGCATATACTATTATATATAAATAGTTTAACGGATCCTTAGGAGATGGAAAATCCCGTAACATCTCTTAAGTTATTGCACGCACGTTATATACTAGTTAGGAGATGTAAAATCCCGTAAACATCTCTGACGCTGTTACACACATTTTTCGTGATATTGATTTGACTTACATAAGAGTATTTTAGTCATAACTCGAGTGCTTTGTCTTTTCATTATGCTCGGGTCAGTCCAGAGTTTGTCAACGTATTGAAGATTATTATTTGAAGGACAAAGACGAAGATTTGGTATATTACTATTATTATTATTCCCGACATCATGCTATTCTGCTGCATTATTTATTTATCCCTGATGTATATATAACTCTGATAAATGTTGTATAGATTAAAAGAAAATGTATAGTAAATAGCTTCATGAACTGTTTATCTGATTATTATCTTTTATCATTTCTGCTGTGAGATTTTGTGTTTGTTTTCTTCTTCTTTTCTTATTTTTCTTATTCAACCCCATTGATTATCTACGTTCTGGATTGTTTAAGTTGGACATGTCTGGATTATTGTTGATTTAAACCTTCCAAAATGTGGGTCGTCATAGGATTAGTGATATGATGATTGAAATAATATTTTTGTAGATGTGTTTTAATTTTCATAATTTTTGGAATTAGTATGAATTTAATATGAATTTTTTAAGTTGAGAATATAGATAATTTTGGGTTTAATTATTTAAAATATGAAAATAACTATTTTGCTCTAAATTTTTTACATGATGTAAAAGAGGCAAATTCTTATTTTTGAGGACTTTTCCCAAGTATTACAATTCGTTATAAATTGTTTTATGAAGAGGATTTTAATTGTAAAAAGGTAATTAATGGCATAGTTACTAGAAAATTAATTTTTGCGAAAGAAGAGCATTTTTTCTCTTTGTTTTGCTGCAATTTTTATGAAAAGAATTTGATTAACCAATGAAAATTTGACAAAGAAATTGGTTTGGTAAAAAGTTCTTACTTTTAAAGAAAATAAATCAATTTTGTAGATATTTACAAAAATGCAATTCCCAACATGTGATAGCATGTACTTATCAACACGCAATAACATTTATTTGTCAACATTAAATATCATATATTTATCAATTGGCAATAACTATTAGTTTTTGTCAACATGTGATAGCCATTAATTTTTAGCTCGCAATAATTATAATTTTATCAACTTTAGATGGCTATCATTTTATCAACTTGTGATAGTTATGCTTTTTATCAACTTGTGATAGCTCTTTTCAACTTATGATAACCCTTTTTATTTACTTGCTATGGCTTTTTTATGGTTGATATGTGATGGCTATATTTTCCAATATACGATATCTTTATATATCATAAACATGCAATGACTTAGATTTTCAATATGCGAAGGCATAAGTTTTTGAAGAAAAGATGGCTTATTTTATGACACTTGACACTTTTCACTCTTTTTTGTGCTATGTTTTCCTTAAATAGATAAAATAGTTGGATTTTGTAAGTATTTTGACAAGTTTTCAAAGGAAGAAAGTTGTTTTAACTCTTTTTTAAAAAGTTTCCTTGTGAAGGAATGTACTACATTGTTATATGTAATTTTGTGTGTAAAATGGCTATCATATGAACGTAAATTTATGATGATGTGTTATGTGTTCAATTTTGTATCTTGATCGATTATTATTGCATGAGCTAAATTATTGACATGCTCACTTATATTTTATATGTTATCAGGATTTGGGAGCTGATGACCGATTAGGACCATTCTAAAGTAGGTATGGTTAGACTTAAAATTCTGAATCAGTAGAATTTCATTCAGGAGATCGAGAAGATCACATTGTATTAGGATGCTCTGAACTGATCAAAAGACATGACTCATGGATATTATAAAAGCATATTTGGATTGAGATGAGGGTAGAGTCATGGCCTATCCTCCTACCTTAAGCCCTTGGTTGGTTAGGTCCATGATTCCAATGCGTTGGGCTTTGTCGATATTAAGACTAAATTTTTTGGAGTTACGCATAGAAAGGAACTCATAGCAGCTCACCATTTTTTTTCTTCCGTTGGACAAAAGCCGAGGTTATTTGCACTTGTTGGACAAGAGATTTAAGAGTATCTGGTATTATTTTTGGCCCGAGTCAGCCCAATAGATTTTTAGTTACCCTGAGAAAACTAATATGGTTTCGTAGTGATCCAGGGACAACTAAGCCATGGACTATTTTACGAGAGCGTAAAATTCTGGGAACATGTAACCTTTTGACCCTAGTGAATGACAGACTATTTATTCTAACTGATTCATGCATGTTAATAACATTAATGTCATTATTATATTTTAATTATGGTGGTTGTAGGTATATGTTATAACTGACATGTTGATTGTATGTATACTAGTGAGAGGGAAACCCACTCCGTTCATTGGCATGTTTTACTAAGTATTTATATTTTGGTTTGAGATGGACTAATATTATTCACAACAGACTTTTTGTCTAACCCCGAAGTTTTTGATTTCCCCCTAAATTCCCAGTTACTCAAATCTGAATTGGGTAGGCTGAGAGTAGGGTATTTTTAAGTTAGATAAATAAGCTTCCAGAGACGTGTGGGAGTTAAAGTAGCATTTAGAGTTTATTTCCAATGTGCATGTTGTTTCACTACTTTTTACTTTATTGTTGAATGTATGTAATGACGGGCATCGTAACCATCTAGTAGGTAAAACTCTTATCATCCAAAGTGTCATCTTCATATGTCACTCTTGGAATAATATTTGTATTTATTATATTTTATCATAATGATGAAATCATGGGGTTAGGTAATGAAAATGTAACTATATGTACTAAATTTGCAAATGAATGAATGAAATTATTTTGTGTAAACTTTGTAAATTTATGTGCTCTTGATGTTAATGATACAATAATTGATCCTATTTTGTTAGTGAACAATAATGCTAATGATGACCTAGAATCAATAGTATCTATTTTCAAGCCTCAAAATAAAGGACGTTGCAAATTATCATCAAAGCATAGGTTTACATAAAACTTAATAATATTTTTGAAAGAACTTAACCCAAATAAAACATAAAGAATAATTTGGGGAATGGGGTGTTAATGTACCTGTTATTTTCTATATATGTATGTACGTATGTACGTACGTACGTATGTGTGTGTGTGTATTTGAGTATGTGCGTATATCTATATGTACTCTGCCCTATGTTTTAGGCCATTCTTCTATATCTCATGAAGACTCATATGCAGATTACAAGAAATGGGTACTAGAAGTGGAAGACTAAATTTGGAAGGCAGGAGCACCACAACAAATGGAAATGTTCAGGCAAATGATAGGATGCTTGCCAACCTACCAACACTAATGAAAATGCAAATGTTAATGTGGGTGTTGGAGCTATACCAGTTGATAAGGGGACTATGTACCAGTTCTTTGTTAATGTAATGTAAGACGGAGTAGCAGTTGGACTAATAGGAGGTAACGCTAGTAATGCTGGAGCTGTTGCACCAGAAGTGGCTGTTATTGACAACTATGCCACGTTAAATTAGGATTATACCAATCTTGGAGGAAAACTATTCTTGAGGATGGAGAATGTCATTGAAGTAGAGGATTGGCTTCTTTGGTGTGGAAGGATTTTCATTTGATCTATGATTGAATGATGATCAGAAAAGAAGGTTGGCTTTAGAGCAGTTGCAAGGAGCTACTCTCCACTAGTGGAATAGTGTTCCTATAGGAGTTTCGAATGAGAAGCTTACTTGGGCTAACTTCAGAGAAAGATTTAAGGAGAAGTTTCTCTCTGAAGCGACTAAGTCCGCGTTGTTTAGAAAGTTTTCAGAGTTGGAACAAGGTGAAGTAACTATTCTGGAGTATGCTAGGAAGTTCTATTAGTTGTCAGGCATGGTCAAGCCATCATTAACACTTTGTTTAATAAAAAAGAGATGTTTATTCATGGACCGAAGCCCGAGAATTACAAAGGACACTATGCCACAACTCAGAGATTTAATTAATTTCATGGTGGATATGGCTTTGAGAAATGAACAGTTTCTTTCATCTATTAGGATAAATAAGTATGTGGAGACTATAGGTTTCCAAGGAAAGAAGATAAAATTCTTTGGTAAGAATGGAGGTTAGAAGGGTGGAGCTTTCAAGAATGGAAAGTTTGAAGTAGTTTGCTATAAGTGTGATAAGAAAGGCCACTTTGCAATCAATGTCGCTTCGAAGATAGCAAGAAAGCCGTTGATAAGAAGGAAGTGAAATTATTTAATTGCGATAAGATGGGGCATTTCAAATGGGAGTGTCCAGAACCTATCAGAGCAAAAGAGGTAAGAATTTTTCTCTGGAACCAATAGCTTATGGACCAACTACTAAAGAGAAAGGATAGATTGTGATAGAAGGTACACTCTTGATACATGGCATACTATTAAAGTACAATTTGATATTGGTTGATCACATTATATTGTCTCTGGTAGATAAGTTAGACCTAGAACTGACTTACCTTATTACTTCTCTAAGGGTTGTCTATGGACCCATTGAAGGTCGAAGCTATTAATAGTTAGAAAAGATCTAAGACTGTAACTGAGATTAGAAGTTTCTTGGGGTTGGTCGGCTACAATCAGATATTTATTAATTTCTTTCGTATAGTAGCACTAATGACTAAGTTAATAAGAAAGGATGTAAATTTTGTTTGGACTAATGTATATAAAAATGAATTTTAAATGCTAAGGCATTTATTGATCGATGTGTCCATGTTAGCTATTCCATACGGGAATCAAGAATTGGTGAGGTATAACAATGCATTTGGAACTGGGTTAGGAGCTGTGTTGATGCAGAAAGGTAGAATCATGGCCTTCGCTTTTCGACCGTTGTTGGTTAAAGACTGGTGTTCGACCAATGCTTTGTCCGGATTTAATAAAAGAAGCCACAGAAAAAATTGAGTTAATCAAAGCTAGGATGAAGGAAACTCAATCAAGGGAGAAAATTTATGCAGATAGGATGCGTAAGAAATTGGAATTCTCAGTTGGAAATTATGTTTATATGGAAGTACCATCGACAAAAGGTGTTATACGATTTAGGAAGATGGGAAAATTGGCACCTAGATATGTGGGTTCGTTTCTATCACAGAGAGAATTAGGAAACTCACTTATCGTATCAAGTTACTGAATACTTTGGTAGAAGTCCATAATGTTTTTCATGTACCTTATTTAAGGAAGTACATGTGTGATCCAGAAACTACTACCAAGCTAACGGTTTTGGACGATTTAGTGGTAGAGCCTGATTTGACTATCATTAGGCAACTTATTCGTATAGTTGATAAAGATATGAAGGAGTTAAGAAATAAGACAATCAAAATAGTAAAAGTCTAGTGAAGCGGTCATGAGAAAGATTGTACTTGGGCTGAGGATTACTTTAGGGAGGCTAATCCTGAGTTATTTTGATTGTATGATATATAATTTTATACAGATTTTTGACTGGTAGTAATGCTAGTATTGTTGATTTTATGTACTTGTGAAACGTATTTGAATGACTGATATACTTGTTATTGTTTTTCTTAGCGGAATTTTAAGGACAAAATTCTTTAAAGGGGAGAGCTTGTAACACCCCTGATTTTTGTTGCACATTATTCCAGATATTTAATTAGGAAATAATTAAATAAACAATGTATGTGAAAATAATATGTAGATAATTATGGATAATTTCCATATTAATATAAAATTTCAAGCTGATGTGAAGAATTGGTTTATAGAAAAGAATTAATAAGCGCTATAATTATATATGAGAGGAATATGTAAATAAAGATAATACACATAAGTTATATCCCCTAATATAACCCCTCTTCCCTTCATAATTTTGACCATAACATAGGGAAAGAAAACAAAACACATAAAAAAATCCAAAGAGCTCTCTATTAAAAAATTCAAAGAAGAAGAGGAAGTTAAAGCTAAGAAAAGAATCAAGCAATTATCTCCACACTAAATCAAATCAAGGTAAATAATGTTTCCATCTCCATGATTTTTTTGTTTTTGGTCCATATTCAAGTTAAATTTTGATCGATGTTCATCCAGTATATGGATTAGATGATCATTTATATGTGTTATTGTTATCATTTTAAATTTTTATGGAATTTTCCTAAAGGGTTTTTGATGTAAGAACTAATTTTTTGATCTTCGAATACTATGAATTTATATATGATATTTGGAATAATGTTTTGAAGATGGATTTTAGGTTTCACAATTTTCTAATTTTTATGAATTATCCAAGTGAGAAAATGCGTAATTTTGGATTTTAATTATTTAAAATAAGAAAAATAAATATCTTGTTCCGAAATTTTTATATGATACTTAAGAGGAAAATTCTGATTTTTGGGAATTTTTGGAGAATTTTTCCCAAGTAATTATAATTTGACATAAGTTGATTTATGAAGAGGATTTTAATTGCAAAAAGGTAATAAAAGGCCAAATTAAAAGAAATTAATATTTTGAAAAATAAGATAAATCTTCTCTTTGTTTTGCTGCAAATTTCTGAAAAGATTTTGATTGACGAATAAGAATTTGACAAAAAAATTGGTTTGGTAAAAATTATTACTTTGTAGGAAATAAATCGGTTTTGTAGAAAATTACAGAAGTGTCATTTTCAACTTACGATAACCCCAATTTTATCAACATGCAATAGTATGTAGTTTTCAACCTACGATGGCTACTTTTTTGTCAACTTTGATAGCTATGTTTTACCAACTTGGGATAGCTAACATTTTTACCAACTTGCAATAACTATATATCTTCAACCTAAGATAGCCCTTAAGCCATGAACTTGGAATAGCTGTTATTTAGTCAATTTGCGATAGCTATGTATATATACACCCCTTCCACTTGCAATAGCTATATATATCTTCAACTTGAGATATCCATTATGTGTTTAACTTGCAACAACTATATAGTATCAACTAGCGATATAGTATCAACTTGCAATGGCTTTATTTAGTTGACATGCGGTGATTATAGTTGTTTGACATGCGATAGCTATGATTTGTTGACATGTGAGGGTCTATGTTTTCAATATGCAATAACGTGATATGTTTCAATATGCGATAGCACAGTTTTTGAAGATAGCCATTTTATGACACTTGGCAGTTTTTAACTTTATGTTGGGTTAAGTTTTTCTTCAACAAAAAGGATAGTTTCTATTAAGTATTTTGTAAGTTTGTTTAAATAAAGAAAAGAGTTTTAGCCCATTTTTAAAAGAGTTTTAAGGAGAAAGGTATTACTTTGTTATAAGTAATTTTATGTATAAATTGGCTATCACACGAACATAAATATTTATAATGCTTGATGATGTGTTATATGTTCACCTTTGTACCTCGATCCATTACTTTTGTGTATGATAATTTGTTGACATACTCACTTATGTGTTAAACACTATCACCCAACACTTGACCTTAGGGATTGGGTACTGATTCCCAGTTAGGGCTGTTCCAATAGTGGGTATGGTCAGACTTAAACTCCTAAGTGAGTAGAATTACATCCAGATAATCAAAAAGATCAAATTGTGTTAGGATGCCATGGACTGGTCAAAAGACATGACTCATGGATATATTAAACCATATTTTGGGTGGAATCTGGGTCGGGTCATGCCTTGTTCTTCAACCATTAAGCCCTCTGTCAGTCGGGTCCATGATTCCTATGTGTAGGGCTTTGTAGATATTGAGGCTAAAGATAGGAGTTAAGCATCCAAAGGAACTCGTAGCAAATTGTTTACATATGTTTTTCTCCTACCTTTTTAGGAGACCGCTGTTATTTTCTTTTGCCGTTTTTAGGAGACCGTAAATATTTTCTCATACCAATCTTAGGAGACTTTTACTATTTACTTTTGAAGTGACTAGAGGACCACTGAAATATCTTGTATATCTTATTAGAGTCAACCCGATAGGCATTTAGTTCGCCTAAGAAAACAAAGGTACATTCATAGTAACCCTAGGAAAACTACATTGTTGAATAGACCATTTTATGGAATTAGGTTTATGCGAATATGTAACCCTTTGAACCTAACGTTGTCATTAAATGGATCATTTTATCGATTGTGACAATATCACTTATGTAGGGTGTTATACGATTTGGTAAGTTAAAAATGTTGGCACTAAGATTTATTGGGCCATTTCCTATTATAAAGAGGATTAGGAAACTCGCGTATCGCATTGAGTTACCAAATACTTTGGCATGAGTCCATAATGTTTTTCATGTATCCCACCTAAGGAAGTACATGCATAATCCAAAGAGTACTATTAAGCCAACGGTTTTGGAAGATTTAGCAGTGGAGCCTAATATGACTATCATTAGGAAACCAATTTGTATAGTGGATAAATAAGAAGGAGCTTAGAAATAAGATGGTCAAGTTAGTAAAGGTCCGATGAAGTGGCGATGAACGAGATAGTACTTGAGAGACAAAGGATAGGATTAGAAAGACTTATACTCGGTTATTTTGATTGTATGGTCTATATTGTTGTATAGACTTTTGACTAGTAGTTATGCTAGTACTGTTAATTTTATGTGCTTATGGCACATGTTTGCATGCTTGATATACTTGTTTTTTTCCTTATTAGAATTTCATGGACGGAGCCTGTAACACTCCTAATTTTTGTTGCATATTATTCCAGATATTTAATCATGAAATAATTAAACAATGTGAGAGAATATAAATATACAGATATTGTGGATAATTACCATAAAAATATGATTTGAATTTCAAAATTAAATGGAGAATTGGTTCATAGGGAAAGAAATTAAAGGCTTTAATTAAAATAAGGAAATAAATAAAGAAAGTAAGATAATAAATGGAATTATTTTCACATAAGATCGAAGTAAGATGTTATCTTAATAATAAAGGCCATTCAACAAAGAAGAAGAAAAAAGGAAAGCTTAAAGGAAGAAACAAAGACAATTATCTTCACCCAAGATCAAAGTAGGGTGAATAATATTTCCATCTCTTTATTATATGTTGTTTAATTCGGATTTTTGATGAAACCCAAAATGATTGGTTGATATTTATCATTCATATGGCTTAGATATCATTAGGATGTGTCATGCTTATTATTGAATATTTATATGTAATTTCCTTAAGTGATTTTGATGTAAAAACTATGTATTTAGTCTCCAAATGCTTTGGATTGGTGATATGATGTTTGGAATAATATTTTGGAGATAGGTTTATAATTTCATAATTTTTGGAATTATTATGAATTTAATATGAATTTTCTATGTTAAGAAAAGTATAATTTTAGGTTTGATTATTTAAAATATGTAATTATTTTGCTTCGAAATTTTTATATGATGTAGAAGATGCAAATTTTATTTTTTTGGGAAATTTTAAGGATTTTTTCCAAGTAATTACAATCTGATATAAATTGTTTTATGAAGAAGTTTTTAATTATTAAAAGATAATTGATTGCATAATTACTAGAAAATTAGTATTTTGGGAAAGAAAAGTAAATTTTTTTCTTTGTTTTACTACAAATTTTAAAAAATGATTTCGATTAACTAATGAAAATTTGACAAAGAAATTGGATTGGTTAAAGGTAGTTAATTTTATAGGAAATAAATCGGTTTTGTAGATATTTACAGAAATATCATTATCAACATAATAAGCTCCTAGATGATCAGTCTGCGATTCCAATGCATAAGGCTTTGCGGATGTTGAAGCTAAATTTTTTGGAGTTATGATAGATAGGAACTCATAGCAGAGATGCTCATCATAGTTTACCTTCTGTTAAACAGAAGCCAAGATTTTTTACTCTTGTTGGACCAAAGATTTTGGATTATCCCGTCATATTTTTGACCCGAGTAAACCAAATAGGTTTTTAGTTAGCCTAAAAAAACTAACATAGGTTCATAATAATCCTAGGAAAATTATGCCATAGACTATTTTATGGGATTCAGAAATTCTAGGAATATGTTGACATTAGTGAATGATGGGCTATTCATTCTAACCATTCATACATGGTTATAATGTTATGGTTATGTTTTAATCATCGTGGTTGTAGGTATATGTTGTGATTGGCATATTGATTGTATGAATACTAGTGAGGGAAAAACCCATTCCACTTAACGGCATGTCTCACTAAGTATTTATATTTTGGTTTGAGATGGACTAATATTATTCACAACAAAAATTTTGTCAGATCCGAAAATTTTAATTTCCCCTAAATTTCACGGTTACTTAAATATGAATTTAGTAGGCTGAGAATAGGGTATTTTCAGGTTAGACGAATAAGCTTCTAGAGACATGCCGAAGGTAGGGTACTATTTAGAGTTTATTTCCACTGTGCAGTTTGACTACTTTTTACTTTATTGTTGAATGCTGCAATGACAGGTACCGTAACCATCTAGTAGTTAAGACTTCCATCATCCAAGGGGACATCTTCATATGTCGTGCTTGGAATTATATTTATATTTTTGTATTTATTAGAGAAATGGAATCGTAGGGTTATATAATAGATATGTTACTGGATGTAATGAATTTGCAAATAAATGAATGAAATTATTTTGTTTACAATTTATAAATTCCTGTGCTCTTGATTTTAATGATACAATAACTGATATCATTTTGTCATTAGCAAATAATTCTAAGGAAGACTGTACTATCAATGAAATCTATTTTGAGCCACAAAATAGGAGATGTTAGAGGCTCTGCAATGACCAAAAAACAACTTCATTTTTTGTTTTGACATTACTAAATTTCGAAGGCTAGAGAAGAACTTTTTCTTCTTCTTTAAAATACTTCGTATTTCCAATAACTATGAACTTTTTACATATATAAAAACCAATTTTATTTAAAATTCATTTTTCAAAACCTTTTAATACCTTCTTTGTCATGCAGTTGATTGCTATCATCTGTTACGTGAAAATACTTTGGTTTGAGATGGTTGACAATCCACGTTTTAGGAATGATTAACTTGTCAGGTCATTTCAATCAATAAGTACCAAAAGAAATTACCTTATGGATTAAGTATGTACAAGTAGAAAATTGGTAGGACAAAGTATCTGGTCGATCGCAGTTATGAACTTGTTTATAATTATGAGTGTAACAACTCGTACCTTAAAGAGCCTAAATTTCAAAAAAAAAATCAAAACTCAAGTCCATGAAAGCACAGATCTTTGGATCTGGTACCATGAGCATTATCAGAGATTGATAGAAATCTAAACTCATAGCAGAAACAATAATAGAATAAGAATACTAATTATTACTACTACCTTGGAATTAATGGTACTCTTCGGATAGTAGATTGTCATATTCGCATCGAGCATGAGAGAAAAGAAGACATCTCCAACAACTAAACGCATCCAACTCCAATGACTTGTTCCTCTAAATCTACCATGTGGGTGTAATGAGGAGGGGCTCAGAACAACATTCTGGTGATTGGAAAATCTATGAACTATCCATAACATAAATTTATATCAATTGGTTTCCATTTAATTGTTATTCCTATTAAGATTAGCAATTCTAATCTAACGTTGCATTGCACACACGATAACTTACCTACCCATTGCCAAGGTATGAAATACCGACAAAGCCTTATTAACCACCCAATACTTCCAAGTCCATTAACTACTTGATACTTTTGAAATATGAAGCGGGCCTTTGTTATCGCCACATAATTCTTTCAAAAGAGAAATAGGCAGGTTTTGCCATTTAAGACCTCAATCGAGGTAGACTCCATCATTTAAGGCCTATTCCCAAGGTGGACTTCTAGCGTCATCATTATTTGTTTATTGGTCCTAACTACAAAGACCTTTGACCACTATATATGGCCTCATAAATTATAATAGTCATACCGCTAGAGCATCTATTGTTATCAAAGTCTTAGCAATATGAGAGACTACACCCAAGCCACTTAATACCTCATTAATAAGGACTAGGTAGGCTTTTAACCATTTAACACCTATATATATATATATGTAGGCCTTTGTCATTTAATACCTAACCCCAAGGTGAATTCCTCACTAGTACTATCTAGCTAACATTGCTTGGAAATCTCATCAGTCTACTTAATAATTTTTTATAGGAAAGAGGCTGACCTTACAGACACTTAATACTTCAAACCTGAAGTGAACCTCTTCTGAGATATCCAGTATCACTCTTAATTATAAATATGGAATATCATTAGATTACTTCTTTTGGTAGAGAGGCGGGCCCTAAGACAACCACTTAATACCTCAACGCTGAAGTAAACCTTTTTAGAGATATCTCTCACCACTCCTAATTCCCAATTTAGACCATTTAATACTTTCCAATCAAGAAAGTAACTGATCACGTCGTCGTCGCAGTTCCTAGGATAACTGATATCTCACATCAATAGTAGTGCATCCGACTACTGGTATCCTCAAAGTGAAGAGCAATCCTCCGTCATGTGACTCTACTGACCACGCATCATTTACCTACTAAGTCCAATTAACCATCCTAAGTCTTTACTTATACTATCTTAGGTTGACATTGGACTTAGCTTAATAATTCCCTTTTCATTTAAGGCAATAAGATTTACCTTAAATACTTATCTGCCCATAAATTCCCTTTTAATACTCTTAGATGTCAATTTTCCCATAAAATCCTAACGGACGTTTCCTAAGACATTTATATATGATTACTAATTTCAAAATAGTAACCCTTCTATATCTATTCCATTTTTATCAGTCTCATTAATCTATTTGTCTCTATTAATTATAACCATTAATTTAATGCTATCCAATTTTCTCATTAATTTCCCATTAATTTAGATTACAGTATTTCATTTCCAATTAATTTATTAATAGGAATTCCTAATTTATTTCCCATAACATGAATCGCTACCTTTTCTAATTCTAATTACTCGCTTCCCTAAATATAATAACAACTAATAAACGTTATGCTTAAATAACGTACGAATAAATGTTGTTCTTCTTTATTAACACTATAAATACAAATAAACTGCCTAATAATGCTACCTATTCGTAACCAAAAATATTCTAGTCATAAATATGTAACTAGAATATGCTTTCCATATTTAATTTGCTTGGATTAAATTCCTTAGAAGATTTACTGCTATGATTTCCATAAATTGGTTTAACATAAAGAGGAAAGATTGACTCCATTTGAAATTATAAGGAATAGATAATTTCTTTTTAATTGGAATAGACAGTGTAAACTATGGAGAATAAATATGTACTTTACATGTCTCTTCCCTTTATGTTTGTGGATATTTCTTGTTAAATCAAACGTCGCCCTTTTGAATGCAAAGTGGAAAAAGTAAACAATTTTTTTAAAAATCAAACGGATGTTCTTCCCACAAATTAAACTATGCAAAATCTACAACATAGCACAAATTGGGCAATAAACCAAAAATCCTATTTCTACACCCAAGTATAGATCTGGAATAAAAATATACAACATTCACATTCTAAAATCTTTGGGACTAATTTACGGATCTAAATGTAAGCATATTTCAAATTAGATCTAAAACAAGAATATGTAGGTCTTCTTCAATAATTTATGCCTACAATTCTGTTTGTACCAAAAATGGGCACAACACTCTTCGGAAGTCTTTGAAGAGATAAACGCGCAGAATGAAAATTAAAACTGTGAATTATCTAACAAAAACTCCAAATAACAGAAAGTAAATTGCAAAGACAAGCGATTTAGAGTGGTTCGGCGTTTTGCCTACGTCCACTATGAAGTTTGATGATTTTATTGCTCGATTACTTGAAGATTACAGTAGTTGATAATGTAGTACAACTGAATTCAAATGCTAAGTGTCAATCTAAAGCAGCGGCGGTGTTCTGGAGTAAATCTGGCAGAATCTGGGCGCTCTTCAGTACTTAGAATTCTCCGACCCCTTTTCTGAATGACCAGGGGGTCTATTTATAGGTGTAGGAGGCTGGTATTTCGCCTAAAATGTGGGGAGACCAGTTCTGGTACGTCAGGGGGCCCACATGGCCGAAATCTGGAGACCCGGGCCCGCTTTGGGATCGATTCGACCCTTGGTTCGAATCGATCAAGAAATCGTCCAATTGAGCTGAAATTTGGTGTGTACATTCTTCATCATGTGTCGGAGCTTCTGTGAAAATTTCATGGGATTTGGACTTGTAGAACTCGAGTTATGATCGATTCAAGTTGGTGTTTTTCGTATTCTGGAGTCGTTCGAATCGATCTGCTCAAATCGATTCGTTCGAATCGATCTTCCTGCTCGTGAAGATGGTGACGTGGTGCGCTTTCTTCGAATCGATCCGGTTTCCATTCCGGATTGACTGGGTCGAATCCATGACTTGGATTCGAAGATGGTGGAGTCGAGGACTCCCGGTTGAGTGGATTCGAAGATGGTGGAGTCGAGGACTCCCGGTTGAGTGGATTCGAAGATAGTGGAGTCGATGGCGAGCTATATCTCCTGGATTCGAAGTGAAGCTACGTCTCCTGGATTCGAAGCTCCCTCCCTTTATGGATTCGAACTGCAGAAAGCTCCAATCGATTCGAACTTAAGGTATCGTTCGAATCGATTCGAAGTACATCCGGTTGGATTCGAACAAGAGTCTCTATGCTAATGGAATCGAAGCGAGGGAGGGCTGATGGAGTCGAGGCAACGGAAGTTCGATGGATTCGAACTGGTTCCTGGCCAATGGATTCGAACATAGGCGAAACCTATGGATTCGAACTAAGGGTGCCCTACTCCATCTTTTGTCGACGATACCTTGAGCATACGAACTCGGATTGAGTTGAAACTTGGATCGTTGGTTCCCACGGCTTTGCTTGACGTGCCTTATCAATTGCAGCCCGATCCGGACTCGGACAAATTTCGTCGATATCCGTAGCGATCCTTACGTGTAACCGACTTCCAAGACGATCTGTTACTGTTTTCTAGTTAAGTCCTTGGTATCGCGGCCTTGCCAAAAGGCGGGATAACAAATTCACAAATAAAATTGAATTAGGGATAAAAATCAAATGTATGCCAATGATATAGATTAAAAATCATAAACAATGTATAAAATTTCCCATATACCTTTTAAAAGCGATCCAAATCTCCAGATCAGAAGAAGAGCCTTTGATTCATCTCCAAATCCTTTTTAATCCAAGTAATATGTATATAAATGGTATATACATATATTAGAATTATAGATCTGAGAAGAGATTTGGGATTGGGAGAGAAAATAGAGATAAATATACATGATGTATAAATCACCTCAAATATGTGTATAATTGATTCTCTTCTCTTCTCCTTTTTATTAGATTTCTATCCTTCTCCAATTTGTATGAATAAATACAAATATCTTATTTTTATAATTTAGAAAGAAATTGGAGAAGAAGAAATGGCAAAACTTCATTGCTCTATTCAGAAAAATATGAGAAGAGAAAGGAGGGTTGGGCCTGAATTTATAAGCGCTGGAATCAACTAGAACTACACGGTTTAAAATATTCAATTCGGGTCGTATATGGCCTAGGGTTACTGAAGCCAGCAAATAGAGGCGGGTCGACCGCCTCTACCTAAGGGTCGACCGCCCCTATCGACTGCTTATACATGGCGATCAACCTGTGCGCCCAGGCAATTTTAGTTAATTTTCTTATTTTAATTATTTTCGTTCCGAATTCATTTTTCATCCGTAACTTCTTCGTATGGACTCCGATTGCAAAACTCTAAATATAAAAGTTGCTCATAATTTTTCCATGAAAGCAATGGTGCAAGTTTTATGGTTAAATTTTATCGTTTGCACAAATTCCATTTTTGGAGCTAAATTAATTAATTAACTGATTAAATAACTAACAATAAATTATGGGCTGTCAAATTCTTCCTCTCTTAAAAAGAATTTCGTCCCTGAAATTTCACCAATGACTAAGTCATGGTTTTGACTTCTAATTATCCTAAACTACACGACCAATAAGTGTACAACCAATTTTGTAGCCAAACGTGCACAAGTGCATAGTGTATTATTGTATCACCACACAGAAAATATGTATGCAGAAATGATTCTACGGATCCATCTATATGAATGCATTTCTTTTGGAATTTTTTTTGAAAACATGATGCAAGCAACCTATATATATACAAACAGTTCTATATGTATGCAGCTTTCTTAAAGATCTTTTCAACCAAAACACCCATACTCCTACGAATAGAAGTATGAAGCAACCAATTTTGCATCCAACTCCTACTATCCAAAAATCTAGAGCATGAAAATGTCATTTCCTAAACTTTACTCATATGTTGAAAAAAGGAATTTAGGTGGAGAATTTAACATTCTTTCCACTCTATAATCTTCTTATTCCTGTAGTACGGTGGAAATTTCCTCGCTGTCCCGGATTTACTCCAAATTTTCCACGTACAAAATGCATAAGAAGGCTTATTTTTTAGCTCTAAATCAGAATTGAGTCTAAAAATAGACTCGCGCGCATCATTGACAAGTTATGGAAATAGATATTTCAAGTCTAAAATAGTTTTTTCCTTGTTATCGCTTGCATTTATCGCATCGTCAATCCAAAAGCACCAATAAATTCACAAATTCTAACTTTATTTGCCTTCCCTATGCTTAACATGTAGCCATCAAAATTAAATATTTGACAAAAATCTGTCTTACTTTTCAAATTTGTACGTCATTTGAAAAATAAAATCCTAAAAGATTTAGACGCATATTCTCCCATGAAACAAAAGTTTGAACAAAAACTCAAAAAATAATTAAAGAGCCAAAAATAACTAAATCTAAAAACTTTTTTTTCAAAAGAGAAGCTTTTCAAAATATTTCATTTTCAGAAATTTTGATAAATGAAGCCACAATTCAGCGTAGTCAGAAGTTGGTTATGTGCTAAACGCATAAACCAAATTCTAAAATTCTACAACTAACCTTTACCTATAAAACTTGAAATTTTATTTAAAAATGTCATCATGCCCAATTATACAAAAAAATTAGCTTTCAAGAAATAAGAATAATGACCCATGATAGTAAACAGTTTTAACCAGTCCTTCGCTAAAATTTTCCATTTATTCTAAACTTCCAGTCTTATATTGCATTATTGTTAGTTAAGTGTTTTTATAAAATTCCTATTTTTTATACTTCTTCTTTACTATGCATATATAAGAGCAGCTTGCATTTCTAGAAACGATAACACAGTACATAAATAAGAACTCATAATATCATGCGTGCTTTTTACAAGAAACAACTAACAGTTACAACCCAAACAACCTAAAAGGAAAGAATAAATGCTGGAAGGGAAAATTTAGCAATGCTATAAATTCTAAAATAATGCTTACAGACTACGAGATGCCTTGCTCCACAGTTAAAGCTCAATCCATTGCTGCAACCCTTGAATGGTCGTAACACGACGGTTATACACCCAATCTCTTGCCGCTAGCGCTGTTGGTATTGCTGGCAACTTCGAAATTGCCATACTCCTAAGGAATGACCTAATATGGTAGCAGGAACATTCTACTAAACTGCCTCTCCATGGAGGTTCACTCGTATTACCTAAAGACGAGAGTGGATAAATGAAAATACAAAAAGTGACTTTATGGAGTGCTAATCCTTGATTAACAAATTGCATCATAAGGATGTGGGTTCATGTAACAACCCAGGATTGCAATTACTGAATAATGAATTAAAATTATGATTTTAATTCAAATGGAGCTAAAAATGGATTTTTTTGGATAGGCTAATTTCTTTAAAATAAAGTTATTTGAAAAAAAAACGGGTGGTTTTATAATGGTGGGTTTTAGTTGGCTAATGAAGCATTAAATAGTTTTAGTGAACATTAGGATGCCACTTCTCTTATTGGGTCAATTAGTGAAACCAAACCCACTACCCACCTCTATATATTATCTTAAACCCACCCTAAACCCTAACCCTCCTCTTCATAATTTCCTCAAACCTAAACACCTCATAAAAACCTAATTAATGGCCTCCATTTGGTAGAAGATCCATTTTCCTCTCCACATAGCTAATCTAGGTTAATACAAGCTAAAAGGTAAAGCAATCCTTCTCTAATCACTCTCTAATCTTCATTCTAATTTCTGAAATTAATTTTTAATACATGGTTTTTGGTTTATTTTTGTTATGAAGCCTATTGATCTCCTCTCTCTAGCTTTTGGAGTGCACGCCAAGTGTTTGTGCATATTTTTCTTGCATTGGTTGAGGTAAAATTGCTAGCTAAATCCTTTTTTTTACTTGATGCTTCTATAATTTTCGTTTTGGAATTGTAGCTGAGATGAAATCAGGCATAACTTCTACATTTCTCATCCGTTTTTGGTCAGGTTTTTTTTGCTACAAACTAGATTCAATAAGGAACACTTTTTGTTCAGTGAGTTTTCTATAATTTTGCAATTTAGATGACCTGAAATGCATTCAAAAACAGAAGACCAATTCTGTCTTTAACAAGTTATCTTGAGTTTGAATCTGATATTGTTTTGCCTGTATCTCTCTCATTTTTGATCCGAATTAGATAATTTTGGATGTTCCGGAAAGCTTAAAACATATGCTACAATTTTTGTTTAGTGAGATTTCTTTAATTTTGCCATTTAGATGACCTGAAATGCGTTCAAAGACAGAAGACCAATTCTGTCTTTAACAAGTTATCTTGAGTTTTAATCTGATATTGTTTTGTCTGTATCTCTCTAGTTTTTGATCCGAGTTAGATAATTTTGAATGTTCCCGAAATCTTAAAACATAAGCTACAATTTTTGTTTAGTGAGTTTTCTGTAATTTTGAGGCTAACTAGGTCAAAAATTGATTTTTCTACTATCTTCCCGAGAGCGATACACATATTAGCTCTGTGGATGAAACTGAAACTATTTTGGTCATAACTTTTGAGCCGCTAGTCGAAAATTGACGATTTTGGTCTCGTTGGAAAGATGGAGTTACAAACTCCATATCTGGAAAGTTTGGTCATCATCTGAGTTCATTAGACCCTTCGAATTTCCTGTCAGAGTTGAACCCAGATCGCTGTGCAAAACAGTGCATTTCATGTTTCTGAGTCCGACTTTGGAACGTCGCTACGCCTTCGTTTCAAGTCGGAATCGAGTATTTCTTTTTGCGTTCTGAAGTAGGAATGTCGGACTACGTTCCTACCAATTTTCATGCCATTCGGATTCAGTCTGCTGGTCCGAATAATTTTCCGAACTTGGGTTCGCGTTAGTTTTGGACTATTTTCCAACACTTGGAATATTTTCAGTGATTTTCTGGTTTTATCGATTTCTTTGAGATTTGTCTCTGGATTTTGTACACGGGCCTTATAAAAATGTTTTAAAATGATTTTTCGCTCCGAAATGGCTTTCAAAATTATAATATAATATTATTTTTAATTATTAAATTAATCACTCCATAATAGGAGAGTTTTCAAAGGTCGTTTTAATGTGATTTCAAACCAATTATAAATCAGTTTTCCGTAATTATCTTCTATAATAAAATCCCACACTCATACTTTAGCACTTCGAGCGATGTGGAAAGGTGCTTAACCGGTTGGGAAAAACTCCGGCCTATGAAACCGCGTGTATTTCCTTCCGGTTAATCCCCGACCTATTCGATTAATCGTTTTGGCCTTTCAGCCTATTTTACCGATGACATGAGGTGAACTTTGTACTGTTTTCAGTGTGGAAGCTTACGATTGGATAGTAAACCGTTTAGTGCGAACGTGGGGTATGGGACTCACGTTAACACTTTACGGGTTCCTTCCTAAAAGTTCATGACACACTCCTTGTATTACCTTTGGGATAGTGTCTTCAGACTGTCTCCCTTAGAGGTATCGTTTTGGCATCTCTACTTAGATGGCCGTTATACATCTCTACATAGATGTATCGTTTTTGGCATCTCTACTTAGATGGCATGTTATACATCTCTACTTAGATGTATCATTTTTTTTGACATCTCTACTTAGATGTTTTTGTTTTGGCATTTGTGTTTACGTTATGCCGAGGATATGAGGCTTATTATACATCTCTACTTAGATGTTTTTGTTTTTGGCATTTGTGCTTACGTTGTGCCGATGATATGAGGCTTATTATACATCTCTACTTAGATGTTTTGTTTTGATATTTGTGACTATGTTATGCCCATGATATAAGGCTTGCTATACATCTCTACTTAGATGTTTATTTCTTCTCTATGTGAGAGTTTGTGGTCTATAGTACTATGTTATATATCACCTCATTATCTATCATGTTTATCTCAGTTTATTAACTGATTGTTTAGTTAGTCTGACCCGAGTGTTTTTCGCTCGGGTCAGACCGAGTTGTTTCAGGTTAGGTCTCTGGACTTAGCTTTCTGTGCTTCCACTTGGACATTATCTGCTTTGCTGATAGATAGCTCTTTATATCTGTCCACTATTTTGATACTCTGATTATTCAGTCTCTTATGTACATATTTTTGACTCACTTGTGTGAGTGGTGGCTTTGTACCCACCTTATGATATATTTGGATCTGTATTGACGATGTATTGTTCTAAGACTCTGTGCTGTTATGTGATACTGTTTTGTGATGCTATTTCATTATGTTATTATGCTTTGTTCTGATAGATCTTTAGCCATTTGTAATTTCGTTATAAGTATTTATCGAATATGTCGAACCACCTAATTGAAAAATAAAATTTAAATAGATTCCACCTTTCAACGTATTCGGTATATAGTTATAGCATAGTTACATTTGGTCGCTCCTATTATACTCTATTCTCCGCATTAGCAGACGGAATCACCTCCGTGATTCTCTTTGCTAATGAGGGTCTTGGAGTGGGGCGTTACATCTTGGTATCAGAGCGAGGTTCAGAATTAAGCATAACAAACACAGAACAGACACGTACTACAATACGTTATAATACGATCCAAATTGAACATATCCACCTTTAGATAAATAAGTTAGGAATATGTGTAGGAATCTATTATATTCCGTAATATTCCTTAATGAATTATCTATCTTTGAATCATGCTTAACTAAATCTTACCTTATCTTTGAGTATGGTTGGGAGAGGTAGGAACCTCCGTTCTGCCGATGTTGGACAGTCCAGCAACCCTCACCCAGAGGGCATATACATGACCACGGACCAGATCATGGAGCTGGTTCGTAACTCTCAGTCGCACTCTCAGTCTCCTGCACCAGTTTCTGATGCACCGTGCAAGTCTACTTTTGCGCGTCTATGCAGCGACTTTATTCATCTCGGAGGGAAGCCGTTCAGTGGCTCCGAGACTATTCTGGAGGTCCAGGCTTGGATCAGAGTTTGCGAGTGTAACTTTACTCGCATGGCTATCCCTGACCATGACAGAGTTCTTATTGCTTCTAGCCATCTTGAGGGTCGTGTCTTGGATTGGTACGAGCTGCTTGTATCCGAGACCGATGAGGCCTCACTCACTTGGGACCAGTTCCGAGAGCGCTTCTTGCTCAAGTTTGTTCCCGAGTCCGAGAAGATAACCCTTGCACGCCGCTTTATTGACCTTAAGCAAGGGAAGGCCTCTGTTGCAGACTATTCATCATCTTTCGAGGCCCTGTCCAAGTATGGCCTCGAGTTCATTAGCTCTCCTTATAAGAAGAATCTCAAGTTTGTAGAAGGCCTGAAGAAATATTTGAAGAAACAGCTTATGCTCCAGCTTAAGCTCCCTTTTGATGAGCTAGTTGACGCAGCGCTTCACCTTGAAGCGGTTGAGCGTGAGAGAGACAGTGATGGGGATGGTGAGGGCTCCAAAAATCCCAATCAGAAGCGGGGCCCATTTCAGAATTCCAAGTCTTAGCATAAGAAGAAGAAGACAGGCAGTTCTACTTCTCAGACTCAGCCTCAGTCTATTGCTCAGTTTAGTGGAACGCCTTCCATTCGGAAGTGTTTCAACTGTGGATCTACCGATCATATGGTTAAAGTGTGTCCCAAGCCTCTTTTCTGCCGCTATTGTAAGAAGGAGGGTCATCTTAATTCCACTTGTCCCACTGCACCTCCTAGATCTGGCAAGCTTCATGCTGCCAAGGCTCCTACATCTTTAGCTCAGCCTCGAGGTACGCATCCTTCCGTTCTCGAAGGTTCTATTTTATTTCATGGTAGATCTTGTAGAGTTCTCTTTGATACGGGTGCCTCTCACTCATTCGTATCAAAGGAACTAGGTTATACTTTATCTTCGGATGTTACTTGTTTGGTTTCTTCACTAAGGATTGTGAATCCCATCGGCGGATCCACGACCCTTAGCTTGCTTTGTGAGGATATAGATATCGATCTTTGTGGATTTTCTTTCCATGCGAATCTGCACGTTATGGAGTATTTGGGCTTTGACATGATTCTTGGCATGGATTGGCTCGCTCAGTACGATGCCAAAATCATTTGTTCGGAGCGGATATTATTTCTTCGTCATCCTGACTTGTCCGCTCCATTAGCTATTGCTCTTTAGGATGTTGGGATTTTTGATATTACTTTATTTTCTCTTGATTCACGAGATGAGAATGTGGACATATCCCGTATTCCTGTTGTTCGGGATTTCCCCAATATATTCGAGCTAGTATCAGGCCTGCTGCCAAAGCGGGCCATTGAGTTCCGCATCGATCTCATTCCAGGCTCCCACCCAGTTGGGCGTCCTCCCACGAGGATGTCTACTAAAGAGAATGAGGAACTCAGGAAGCAGTTAGTAGAGCTTGAGGCGAAGTAGTTCATTCGGTCCAGTTCTTCGCCATGGGGTGCTGCTGTGGTCTTTGTTAAGAAGCCCGATGGCTCTCTTAGGCTTTGCATTGACTATCGCAAGCTTAATGAGTTGACCATCAGAAATCGTTATCCATTGCCACGGATAGACGATATGTTTGATCAGTTGAGCGGTGCGAAGGTCTTTTCCCAGCTCGACCTTGCCACCGGATTTCATCAACTCCGAGTTGTGGAAGATAGCATTCCTCTTACCGCTTTCCGCACTCGTTATGGTTCTTTTGAGTGGTTGGTCATGTCATTCGGCTTGACGAACGCACCGGCTTTCTTTTTCGATCTTATGAATCGAGTATTCCGGGAATACATCGATAGATTCGTTTTGGTTTTCATCGACGATATTCTTATTTATTCTAGATCTGAGGCAGAGCATGCTCATCATTTGCGGATCGTCTTGGATACTCTTCGTCAGCATCAGCTTAAGGCCAAGCTCTCCAAGTGCCATTTTTGGGAGAGCAAGGTCAAGTTCTTGGGCCATATTGTATCATCTGAGGGGATTTCTGTCGATCCTGCCAAGATCGAAGCTATTCAGAATTGGAAGCAGCCCGAGAACGTTCATGATATTCGCAGCTTCCTTGGTCTGGCGGGTTATTACCGTCGGTTTATCAAGGAATTCTCTCGAGTTGCACTTCCCCTTACGACGCTGACTCGTAAGGGTGTTCGCTTTATTTGGTCTGATAAGTGTGAAGCTTCCTTTCAGCGACTGAAGGAACTTCTCACTCATGCTCCTATTCTAGTGGTTCCAGAGAGTAACCATGATCTTGTTGTTTACACCGATGTTTGTGGTAGCGGGCTAGGTGTTGTGCTTATGCAGAAGGATCGGGTAGTTGCTTATGCTTCCAGGCAACTGCGTTCGAATGAGGTTCGCTATCCTACTCATGATCTTGAGTTAGCAGCTATCGTCTTTGCCTTGAAGACTTGGCGTCACTTTCTATTAGGCGAACGCTTTATTCTGTACACCGATCACAAGTCGCTGAAGTATCTATTCAGTCAGAGGGATCTCAATATGAGGCAGCAGCGATGGCTTGAGTTTCTCGCCTCATATGATTTAGATATTCAGTATACCCCTGGCAAGGGTAATCGTGTTGCAGATGCGCTCATTCGCAAGCACTCGGCGGTAGTTTCTATGATGATTGCCGAGTGGGATATTCTTGAGACCATATCTTTGTGTGATATTAGAGATCAAGCTCCATCTTCTGATTCTCCGGTCTTATTATTCAGCATGGAAGCTCGTCCTATCTTATTGGATCGCATTGCCCATGCTCAGGGGCAGGATCCAGACTTATTGCATCTTATTCATCTTCTCGAGTCGGGATCCAGTGATGAGACATTACTGGATTATTCTCTTGATTTTCATCGGTGTCTTCGTAGGAGGAACCGTATTGTTGTACCATCTGATTTATCACTTAGGCATGACGTCTTGGACGAGTGCCATCGCACTAAGTACACTATACATCCCGGTTCGAGTAAGATGTATGCCGATATGTGTCGACTATATTATTGGGAGGGTTTTAAGAGAGATGTTGCAAGTTATGTGAGCGGTTGCATGACTTGTCAACAGATCAAGGCCAAACATCAGCGTCCATCTGGTCTTCTTCAGCCTCTAGAGATTCCATTATGGAAATGGGATCAGATATCCATGGATTTCATTAACGGTTTGCCTCGATCGAGGTCAGGCCATACTTCTATCTGGGTTATTATTGATCGCTTGACCAAATCGGCTCATTTCATTCCGATTAAGTCCACTCGGACTGCACCTCGGTTGGCCAAGCTCTATGTGAAGGAAGTCGTACGACTTCATGGCATTCATAGCTCTATCGTGTGTGATCGAGACACCATATTCACTAGTCACTTCTGGAAGTGCCTACAGTCAGCTTTGGGAACAAAGCTGAATCTCTCTACTGCTTATCACCCTCAGACTGACGATCAGACTGAGAGGGTGAATCGTGTATTGGAGGATCTTTTGCGCTGTTGTATTCTGGATTTCGGGGGTAGTTGGGAGGATCACTTACCTCTCGTAGAGTTCTCCTACAACAACAGCTATCAGTCTAGTATTGGCATGGCACCTTTCGAGGCTTTATACGGAAGGCCATGTCGCTCTCCTGCTTGTTGGTTAGAATCTGGCGAGAAGCTCATTCTTGGTCTAGATTCAGTTCGAGAATCTTCTGAGAAGATTGTTCTTATCCGTCAGAGAATGAGAGAGGCACAGGACCGCCAGAAATCCTACGCGGACAACCGTAGGAAGCCTCTTGAGTTCTCCATTGGTGATTTTGTCTTTATTCGGATTTCTCCCATGAAGGGGGTTGTGCGTTTCAGCTCTACAGGGAAATTGGCTCCTCGCTATGTTGGACCATTTCCTATCATGGAACGCATTGGCCCTGTTGCTTATCGTGTGGCTCTACCTGCTCATTTCTCTGGAATACATGATGTGTTCCATGTCTCTCAGCTTCGCAAGTGTGTGCGCGATCCTGATTCTATTATCGAGCCGCATATCATGCCAGATTTGGAGATCTCACCCAATCTATCTTGGGAGCAGCAACCACTCCGTGTGCTTGATTCGGAGGTCAAACACCTTCGAAACAAATAGGTTCCTCTTGTGAAAATTCAATGGTCACCCAATCTGTAACAATTACGATTTTTCGTCGCTCGAAAATTGACATTAATACATTCACTATATCAACTGCCGAGCAATCGAATGTCGAAAAACCGAATTGTTATGGAGAAAAAGAAGAGGTAGAAGAAGATAGAAGAAAAAGAAAGAAGAAACAATAGAAAAACACAGAACAATATCAGAATCTCACATATCGCAGCAGAACAATATATAATAGATAAATGAATAATCTTTAAATCAAAGAACTATATCATTTTATACATTACATCATCATCAAAGTTTACAACAACAATACAACACTGGACAGTTATATGAACTTGTCCTCATACAGAATACACATCGGAATAAATAATATCATATACAAGTGGTACGTCTCACCATCCAGCTCGCCATAGAGCTCCAAAGCATCTCCTGAATCCAGAATGACCTAATAACCTAACTCTGGACTGCCCGTGTGGAAAATGATGGGCACCCAGAGTTTAGGAAGGAAACAATAAACTCCAGGTCAGTCATGGTGACTGGTGTGAGAACTAAAACAGTTTATCTTTAGAAATAAACAACAATAGAATTTTAACATTGAAATCCGCAATGCTTTTGGAAAATGAAACTACCATAAGACCTCCCACCACACACACAATGCAATCGCAGACTAGGAGGAGATTTCTTCTTATGATAGTCAAAAATGCTTACTGCGCAAAACAAATCATTTTGATATTATTACTAGTGCATAGTGTGAAAATCCTTTCGAAATACAATATTAATCTTAGCCAGCATAGGTACCATTATATTATGCCTGCTATAGCTGCCTCCTGAGGAGACAAGTTATACAATTTCAATCGTAAAGGGTTCGTATTGTTTCTTTGGATTTTACAACAAATGGTCAGGCTAAGGAACTTCCTTTCCTACTGCCGAATGGGATCGCCTCTGGCTGGACGTCCCGAGAGACAAACTGCTCTCTGCCAAACAAGGTCGGGATACCCCTGTAACTAGGTAACTCACGAATATGTCATCACCCCGTCCTTTGGGACCTTTATCCGAGCGCTCGGTAACCATATCACACATAATAAATAAGGTGTGTCCACATGAGTAAGTATCTGGGCTCCATACCATGATACCACCCCTTTCCAGAAGGAAATGACATACCCTAAAGGGCGCGACCCTCATAACCTTGCCGCAACATTCCTGTTTCGACCATTTCCGGGTTGTTGAGGCTCTGACGAAGTCTCGTCCACAAAGCTACGCTTTATACAAAAGCTATGCTTTGGGTCAAACAAATGATCAAAGTAATGATCACAAAGATAAATGATCAAACAAATGATCATATCACAAATGATCAAACAATGATCATTTCACAGCAACACTCATCATGCCACATTACCAAATTGGGATATATCGCTGATAAATTTCAATTACATAACCTCTGAGCTCGTACGTCTCAGAGAAGGGTGTTAAGCTAAGAGAATAAATTCTCCGCCACCAACAGAAATGTATTTGAAAGAAATCAGCTTTACATCTCAAAATGTAATGTCAGACACGTAACCATACAAGTCTGTTACGGGTTCGAACAGAACCGAAGGCACTTCCAAAGAAGTCCCTGCAATCCGGATATTCACAATCCCGATAAAACTTCCCATCATAAAGGAAATATCAATACCATAGCTAACGGTGCAGAGACAATCGATAGGTCATCCTATCGTTTTCACAAATACCCGGTCTTCACCACCGGTTTTCAATACGATCCATATCGTCGTATCACAAATTCGGAATGGGTTATACGACCCAAAGG
This sequence comes from Allium fistulosum, assembly GCA_030737815.1. Classification (NCBI taxonomy): domain Eukaryota; kingdom Viridiplantae; phylum Streptophyta; class Magnoliopsida; order Asparagales; family Amaryllidaceae; genus Allium; species Allium fistulosum. Next base: position 813,508,882 of record CM060904.1, read on the forward strand.
TCCTTTCCCGGCTAACCCGAATAGCGAGCGCTTATCCAAAAATAAGTGTGGCATTCAAATTCAAGCAAATCACAACAAATACCCATTTAAGGTAATTATTGATAGTCGGTTATTTAACTATCAATATGTCTGCACAGCATCATCAGATTCCAAATAATTTTCCAAATTATTTATCTTTCAAAAATATCTTTACAAGATATATAATTTCCATACTTCAACTATTTGAAAACAATTTCAAATCAATTTCCACATTTCAATTTATCTTTAAAGATAAATCTCAAAACATTTCACTTCATATTGGAAAAGCATTTCCATACCTATTTAATAATAGGTAATTCACAAATCCATTTATTTTCAACATTTGAAAATATTCAATATACTTAAATCAAAATTAAGTATATATTTCATTCTTTAAGGAAAACGTTCTCTTAGAACCATTTATTTGAGTCAAAACGAATGTTGCGTAAAACATCGTTACGACGACCCAAAATCACTAGTATAGGGATTCGAAATTTAGATAGATATATAAATCCCAATACTATATAAAACATTTCCTTTCGGAAACCATTTACTCTAACAACAGTGTTATAGTCCACCATTTCCTTATTCCTCGAAACGTCTATTTCAACAATAAATGTTGAAATCTATGTTTTCGATACTTAACACGTTTTAAAAACATCATTTTAAAACAATTACTTCATTTCGTAATATCACTTCTCCAAAACATATCCATTTTATCTAATAATATATTCACTGTCCAAAATCGTGAATATACTTCGTTAACACATTTAATGTTTCTACACATTTTATTTAAAGGATTATCCACTGTCCAAAATCGTGAATATACTTCCTTTAATAAGCTATATAAACTTAACTTATCAAAATAAGTCGTTTGTTGGATTTACAAATCTATTTATAAATTCCATTGGTATTTTATAACAACTTTAACTTATAAAAGCACTTTATTAACCAAATCAATTTATAACTCAATTATATACCAAAAATCCATTTTATAAGTTAAATACTTATAATTCATTTATTTGCAAAAATCATTCTTTTAAAACTTCACAAGTTATAAATCTTATTACTTATAAGATTTTATTTATAACCTTATTTTCAACATTAACAGAACTCCTTTTAGAATTCCATTATTTTGATTTTTATCACTTATAAAAACTCGTTTTATAATTCCAGTATTCTTAATTTATAAAATATCAATTTTGTACATCTTTTATATAAATCGTTCATAATAATTCAAAAATCCCAATTTAAAATCAAAATAGTTATTTTTAAACTTCAAAAATGAATCCGATGATGCAACAGCACCAAATAGTCAATCACAGCATCCAAACATCATATATCAATATGACAACATAATATATAACAATATCTGCAAATAAATCACTACGGTGAGGAATCCAGTCGGATCCCTCCAACCTATTTCCCTGCATCCACAGATGTTAGCACAATACCAATTTCACTTCACAGTGAAATTATCGCGGTATATGGGGTTTATAAATATTATCCGCTATTATGCGGCGCAATAGGGTCTCATCCGCTATACAATGCGGGAAATCAACTCCAATATATACATATTCCAATATATATATTGCTATATACATATATAATACCAATTCCACTTCAATGTGAAATTATCGCAGTATATGTTTTTAATAATTAACATCCGCTTACTAACGGCGTATAATGTCTATTTATCACAATAAATAGCAATCATCATTCAATCCACACAATCAAGCAATTTTAAATCTAACTATTTAAAATTTAAATCGAAACAAAACATTCGATTGAATGAGGAGTTCTCACCTTGATTGTCCAATAGCAATCTGTAGCGTTTCATTTCAAATAAAATTAAACGGACGTTTAATTTTACCCAAAATTTTTGCTAGCTCCAATAAATTCCAATCCAGTTCCATAGCGTAGTGTTTGTCAATACGATTTCAACGCAACTGATTTCGCATTTTTTCGATCTCGTATGAAAGAGATATAGCATTACAAACATCACATGATTTAAATTATAATTAAATTTACATTTCTTTTATTTATTTTCACCTAAACTCCATCTGGCCGCTCATTCCAGCATCCCGAGATCAGGCCCATTCGTTTGTTTCTTCCCCCATCAGCTAATTCCTGCGCACGTAACCCACTCGTACGCGAAAAATTTCGATGGTCGCACCCTTTTCCGATGATCGAAACATCATCTCTCTACCACGAACGGAAAGCTCGTGCCGCCTTGCTCCACCGCCCCAAAAATCGCCCAGCTCGGTCGCCTACATAACTCGAAAAACGTGTGTAACCGCCAGCCGTTCAAGCCCATTTTCCCATCGATCCGTAGTGTGTTTCCCGATCTTGACCGTTGGATACATAGATTGCATTGTGCTCTTCAACTTTGTAGTTGGAACATTTCCGATTCGATGTGTGGATTTAGAGATAAAGGAGGAGAAAGAACGTGATTTTCTAGCCCTTGATAATAGTGATGGCGGCGGCTGAAGGAATGAATTAGGGTTTTGATTATTAACGTGTATATATATACGTATATATATATAATAATATTTAATTCATTTTAAAACAACTTTTTCAAACGATCTCCAAATCACACGTGCCGCCTAGCGTTCGTAAGGTTTATCCCGTGTTCCGAACACAATGGAACGTGTTTCGAAGGCTAATTCGATCATATGTGAGAGTTACGGAAATAAACAGTCAAATTTAAATTAAACCGATTTAAACCGATTTCGATGCGTTTTCGCTTGCCCCGGACAAACCGTACATTTGATTGACACGAAATTTGAAACCTTACAATAATTTAACATTATGGATCTACTAAAACTGGTTTCGTCGAAATCCGATACTTTTTGAAAAATGACTATTTTAACTCGTCAAATTAATATTAAAACAATTTCGATGCGTTTTGAGCTGCCACAGTCAAACGACAACTCCGATTGCTACGAAAATTGAAATCCGATAATAACAAACTATTACGGATCCAATGGAAATAATTTCATCCAATTCTGAGACTGTCCCAAAAATGGCTAATTTCACTAGTTGATTTAAATATTAAAATATTCAATTTTCACAATTTTACTTTAAATTCAATTTTAAAAGTTCTATAACATTACTATAACTTCAATATGATTTAATATAACTTTATAAATCATTTTCATTCACATTTAATCCAGATTTCGATTATTTCTGGAATTTCAACTATTAATTTATCGATTTAATTTCCCAATTAAATCCAGATATTCGAAAAATAAATTATTCGACTTATTAATTTCATTTGTTAACATTTAAAATCAATTAAATATCCGAATTTCAAATGTCAGAAATTCTGGGTCGTTACAAACTTACCCCCTTAAAAGAATTTCATACTCGAAATTACCAAGTAAGAAAGATCCACAAAATCCATTAACTTTTCAAAAATCCATTTTGTGAAAATTTTATATTCACCTTTTTCAAAACCTTTAACTTCAACCAAAACGATGGTTTCCATTTTCTAGTTCAATTCCTACGGTTTCATTTCAATTTAGAAATTGACTTTTCATTAACAAAAATTTCGAAAATTTCCCGAAAATTTTCTAACGCCTTAAATTTCTAGAAAAATTCGCCAGCGTCTCCTTTGCGCGGTTCGATCGTAGTAGGATCACAACAGACATAAATATGTATACATCGACCCACCCGGTCGGAAAAGCAGAAAACAGTTCATATTTCCTATTTTTATTGCGTAGGCGTATCTTTTTAGCATTTTTAAGCAAAGTAGTTATTTATTTAGCATTTTAGCGCAACCAAATCAATCGAACGGTAGCCACTGCACCTGTACTTACTCAATTTAAACACGTAAGTAACATATATAAAAAGTTATTAACAATTTTACTGTTTTAACAACTACAACACATGCATATCAAAAGAAATGCATACTAAACAAGGTTTATAAGCAACTTATAAATTATCAACATCACTTGTAATTGTTTACAACCAATTCATATATAACAACATTCAATTATTCATTTTCAATTAGTTTACATTCACTAATTCACATTGGTTCACTTTCAATTTGAATCAAATTCAATTATATTCAAATTTATTTACTTTCAATTTGAATTCAATTACATAGTTCCAAATTTTAATCAATTCAATTTCATTAGCACTTAATGAATTTATACTATATACAATCAACCACCAATCATATAACATCCAATGTATATTCAACACAACCAAATAAATTCAATTTACTTTACTTACACTCAATTTGGTTCAACATATTAAATTTTCCAATTGGTTTATATTAAATTGACTTCCATTCAATTTATTCAACTTCCAATAACATTTAGCTTTTATGAATTAACACTTACATTCATTTTTCCATATTAATTTATTCACATTCGATTGATTAACATTCAATCCATTTGTTCAATTGCTAATCCATTTAACAAATAAAATTGAATTTTATTTATATAACTCAAGTTCACATTCATTTAATAAATTCACTTTTTTAATTTACTTTGATATCAAAATCAATTTCGTTCAACATTACTTACGTTATATTCCATTTCAAACATCATTTGTTCAAATTAGCTTAAGTTTCCACTCATAAATCCAATTCAGATTCAAATTTTATTTAACTTTTACCAAAGTCAAATTTATTATCTCATATTATAAGTTCAAAACTGGATTACTTATATTCAGCAATTACAGCTTAGATTTTATTGATTCACTTATACTTATTTTAATTTAACTCCATCCTTTAAGTTAAATTTATTACATCAAAATTCAAATTATATAAGTTATCAACTCATTATCATTCCCATAAATATTTTAAATAGGATTCCAGAGTCTTTTCATCCTTTCAAAATCAATTTTGAAATCAATTCAATTTATCTTTTGAATTTCCAAAACAAAACCCAAATTTTCCTAACAAATTTCATTTAAAACAATTTGGCAGCAATTCCTCTTTTGGAAACCCGAAAATGAACAACAATGATGTCTCGATCATCATCGGAATTATTTTCCAGCGACCGAAAAGAGTTTAGAGCTTTCATCTCTCTAAAACAATTTTTCCAAAACATCAAATCCTTTCAAAACACTTCTCTGGAATTTTATTTCAGATTATAAATCACATTTATAAATCTTTTACTTATAAAATTTCACTTTTTATATATAAGATTATTTTTACCATTGTAAATCATTTTAATTATAGCTTCATACTTATAATTCATTTGCTTATACAATTCATTCTTTTACAATCGTTGTTTTCATTTAACTTATTCAAACAACTTTTATTAACTTATATATATTCTTACATTTTTAACAACCAAACATCAATCATATACACTTTAACACTGAAAAATTATTTCGTTATATACAAAATATAATCGAGATAAAATTATTTCATTTACCCAATTTAAAAACAATATCGTGCCGAATTGTTCTGAATAAGTGTTTAGAGATCCCTATCGATAGAGTTGTACTGACAATACTGAGCAGAATCCATATAGCACTCAACAAATCAATCATCACAATATAAAACAATTTTATATTCACTAACAAATACGCGCTCGTATCTATTATTACACTCACACTCATTCTAGAGTACTACTGACTCTATCTCTAATGAGTAACACCCAACAGAGCAGGGTTGTCGCTTAACCATACGCTCTGATACCAAATGTAACAATTACGATTTTTCGTCGCTCGAAAATCGACATTAATACATTCACTGTATCAACTGTCGAGCAATCGAATGTCGAAAAACCGAATTGTTATGGAGAAAAAGAAGAGGTAGAAGAAGATAGAAGAAAAAGAAAGAAGAAACAACAGAAAAACACAGAACAATATCAGAATCTCACATATCGCAGCGGAACAACATATAATAGATAAATGAATAATCTTTAAATCAAAGAACTATATCATTTTATACATTACATCATCATCAGAGTTTACAACAACAATACAACACTGGACAGTTATATGAACTTGTCCTAATACAGAATACACATCGGAATAAATAATATCATATACAAGTGGTACGTCTCGCCATCCAGCTCGCCATAGAGCTCCAAAGCATCTCCTAAATCCAGAATGACCTAATAACCTAACTCTGGACTGCCCGTGTGGAAAATGATGGGCACCCAGAGTTTAGGAAGGAAACAATAAACTCCAGGTCAGTCATGGTGACTGGTGTGAGAACTAAAACAGTTTATCTTTAGAAATAAACAACAATAGAATTTTAACATTGAAATCCGCAATGCTTTTGGAAAATGAAACTACCATAAGACCTCCCACCACACACACAATGCAATCGCAGACTTGGAGGAGATTTCTTCTTATGATAGTCAAAAATGCTTACTACGCAAAACAAATCATTTTGATATTATTACTAGTGCATAGTGTGAAAATCCTTTCGAAAATACAATATTAATCTTAGCCAGCATAGGTACCATTATATTATGCCTGCTATAGCTGCCTCCTGAGGAGACAGGTTATACAATTTCAATCGTAAAGGGTTCGTATTGTTTCTTTGGATTTTCAAACAAATGGTCAGGCTAAGGAACTTCCTTTCCTACTGCCGAATGGGATCGCCTCTGGCTGGACGTCCCGAGAGACAAACTGCTCTCTGCCAAACAAGGTCGAGATACCCCTGTAACTAGGTAACTCACGAATATGTCATCACCCGATCCTTTGGGACCTTTATCCGAGCGCTCGGTAACCATATCACACATAATAAATAAGGTGTGTCCACATGAGTAAGTATCTGGGCTCCATACCATGATACCACCCCTTTCCAGAAGGAAATGACATACCCTAAAGGGCGCGACCCTCATAACCTTGCCGCAACATTCCTGTTTCGACCATTTCCGGGTTGTTGAGGCCCTGACGAAGTCTCATCCACAAAGCTACGCTTTATACAAAAGCTATGCTTTGGGTCAAACAAATGATCAAAGTAATGATCACAAAGATAAATGATCAAACAAATGATCATATCACAAATGATCAAACAATGATCATTTCACAGCAACACTCATCATGCCACATTACCAAATTGGGATATATCGCTGATAAATTTCAATTACATAACCTCTGAGCTCGTACATCTCAGAGAAGGATGTTAAGCTAAGAGAATAAATTCTCCGCCACCAACAGAAATGTATTTGAAAGAAATCAGCTTTACATCTCAAAATGTAATGTCAGACACGTAACCATACAAGTCTGTTCCGGGTTCGAACAGAACCGAAGGCACTTCCAAAGAAGTCCTTGCAATCCAAATATTTACAATCCCGATAAAACTTCCCATCACAAAGGAAATCTCAATACCGTAACTAACGGTGCAGAGACAATCGATAGGTCATCCTATCGTTTTCACAAATACCCGGTCTTCACCACCGGTTTTCAATACGATCCATATCTTCGTATCACAAATTCGGAATGGGTTATACGACCCAAAGGTCCTTTCCCGGCTAACCCGAATAGTGAGCGCTTATCCAAAAATAAATGTGGCATTCAAATTCAAGCAAATCACAACAAATACCCATTTAAGGTAATTATTGATAGTCGGTTATTTAACTATCAATATGTATGCACAGCATCATCAGATTCCAAATAATTTTCCAAATTATTTATCTTTCAAAAATATCTTTACAAGATATATAATTTCCATACTTCAACTATTTGAAAACAATTTCAAATCAATTTCTACATTTCAATTTATCTTTGAAGATAAATCTCAAAACATTTCACTTCATATTGGAAAAGCATTTCCATACCTATTTAATAATAGGTAATTCACAAATCCATTTATTTTCAACATTTGAAAATATTCAATATACTTAAATCAAAATTAAGTATATATTTCATTCTTTAAGGAAAACGTTCTCTTAGAACCATTTATTTGAGTCAAAACGAATGTTGCGTAAAACATCGTTACGACGACCCAAAATCACTAGTATAGGGATTCGAAATTTAGATAGATATATAAATCCCAATACTATATAAAACATTTCCTTTCGGAAACCATTTACTATAACAACAGTGTTATAGTCCACCATTTCCTTATTCCTCGAAACGTCTATTTCAACAATAAATGTTGAAATCTATGTTTTCAATACTTAACACGTTTTAAAAACATCTTTTTAAAACAATTACTTCATTTCGTAATATCACTTCTCCAAAACATATCCATTTTATCTAATAATATATTCACTGTCCAAAATCGTGAATATACTTCGTTAACACATTTAATGTTTCTACACATTTTATTTAAAGGATTATCCATTGTCCAAAATCGTGAATATACTTCCTTTAATAAGCTATATAAACTTAACTTATCAAAATAAGTCGTTTCTCGGATTTACAAATCTATTTATAAATTCCATTGGTATTTTATAACAACTTTAACTTATTGTAACGACCCGAAATTTTCGAAGCCGAAAATTCCAGATAGTTATGAAAAAGAAGAAAGAGGTAGAAGAAGAAGAACAGAAACATCAGCATCTCACATTCGCAGCGGATAAAATATAATAATAAATAAATACAGTTTACAAGAATACTATATCTGTCGATTACATTTTTATACATCAGAGTTTTACATATACTCAGTCACTGAATATATACAGTAATCATGTCTTAATAATACAATAATATACTGCAGTAGAAATACTCTGCACGTACTTGCCATCTAGCTCGTCTCCTGAGCTCCAGAGCGTCCTTACCTGATAATCTGTAATACTCGGTCTGACCCGAGCATTACACCAAAGTAACACCCGGGTCAGGCTGGAAACCAGCGTGAGTAAACCCAACTAACATGGAGTACCAAACATACAACTTATATAAACCCGGGCAACTTATATTAATTTAACAAATTCATAATTTGCTATGGACAACACTTATTTCACACGTCAATTCCTAAGTACCAAACTTAGATAAAATAATCCAATTTACCTAAATCATTTCATTCCAGCCTATTGATTTCACAAATCAATTTATTAAAAATTCGAAGTGGTTTCGGGTATTTCCCAACACCCGACCCCGGTCTCTTCGAGTCTCATGTCATAAATAATCCAAGTTACCTAATTGAAACACACAACATTTCATATCAGAGATATCCATCCATTCAAAGCATCCAATACATTTAATCATCCATAAGCAAAGCTTAATCTCATACAAATCAATTCAATTTCTTCTAATTGAAATTTCAACCCTCAATACTTAGATTCCTTCATTTGACATTGATTAATTCCAAATCAATTAATCTATCAACCATTTCCTATCCATTCATCTTAATTAATCACCCCGGATTAATTATCTCTCAATTCCATTCAAATAATTATCTTTAATTAATTCCACGCTATTAATTATTCTTGACCCAAATCAATAAGAAATCTTAATTACCTCATAAATCAATTTAAACTATCATCCATTACATTAATTCTTGATTTCTTATATTAATTAATTTTTCCATGAGTCACTTATTATTGACTAATTAATCAATCGTTACTTACATCATTAATTATATAAATTAAGGATTTCCAATTTTTCTCCAAACTTTAATTACATTAATTAATAACACAGTATTAATCATTCCAATTAATCCCAATCTGTAATTAACTAACTCTGGATTTACTTCATTAAATAAATCAATTGCTCCTTAATTAACCATCTTAAGTAATGTCTTGATTAATCTCACAAAGTGATTATATTTTATTAATTACATTAAGTAGTTATTTAGCACACCATCAAATAGTTATTCTGAGTTACTTATACTTATTTAATTACTTACAACTTAATTCATTATTTATTCATACCTTCAATTACTAAATTAAATACCCCAAATCATTAATTAATTGAATTAATTAATTTTCCATTTTAATTACCCTACTAGATTTAATGTATCACAAATCATTAAGCCTTTAGTAACTTTTTAAAACGGGAAACATTTCCTTATTTATGTTTTAAGTTTTAACAACTTAAAATTCCAAATACTTCGAGTTAAGCAACAATCAACTCGAAAACAATCCAAAAACCAAAGTCACCAGATCATCAATTCACAATGCATACCAAATCAGTTTAATCATTCAACCAAATATTTAAATTCAACCATTTAAATTTAAATAGAAATCCAACAGAGTGAGATTTACTCACCTTTGATTTTGGGTTTGCAATCCCTTCCATCACGATTAGTTTCTCCACAATTAGACCTTGTAAAGGCATTAGATGATTTTATTACTATTTTAATAGGTCGAACAATCAATTAATTATTTAATTTAATCCAAACCAAAATTTTCAATTTAAATTTATTTTTCTTTTTGATAAAACATTTTTTTTGTCAACTAAATAGCTAAATAAGCTTGTTAAATAACTCAGTAACCCTTCATACTATTTTTAAAACACCTGGTCAGTTAAAAGATGGGAATTTGTATTTTATTTTCCTTTGAAATTATTTTATTTCAGTAAATAGCAAAATAAAATCCTACCCTACTGTAATTGTTTTCTAATATATAAATATGTATATTAAAGCTAAAATAAGTTATAATAAAACAAATATACCTTATTGCTTAATTCAAAACCCAAGATGCCCAAATCCTGGCAGCAGCTCCTTCCCTCGATTTCCGCACAGCAAATCAAGGCCTCGTCGTAGCCTACGCACATCGCGAGTCAACTTCCTGTCGATCGAACGCGAACTCGAACAACATCCCTCCCCCTCACCGCAACCTGCTGCTCACCCATCACGACCCAAAGACACGCGACACCACCATCCAAAACTTCGCACGAGCTTCGAGAACGTCAGGGCTCGAGCCTCGATTCGATCACGAAACCCCAAAGGAAAACTCGATTCTCCACCCCATGAATACGTCGTGGCCTCACACGAGCTCGAGCTTGCATCCGCTCTTCGATTTGGTTAGAGGATTAGGAAAGGATAATCGATGCTGAACGTCTTCGCGATCTGAATGATGGAGAGGAAATTCGATTTTGTGGACATTAAATTGAGGATGGAAGAGAAATTAATTGACGAGAAGACTTCAGTCGTTATATTTCCTTCGATTTTGAAATCTAAATGAAAGGCTCGGTCCTTACATTGAAAGCCACTGTATTAATTTTTTGAACGAAAAAGCTTTTGTTCTTTTGAACGAGGTTGATTTCGATACAAGGACTTGAGGGAGACGAAGATGTATATAACTTCGGAATGGCTTCTTGCGTACGCTGGTTTACTTATAAAAATATCTCTGACTAATGTACTTCAAATATTATTATATTATAAATTTTATAAGTCGTCAAATTATTTTTAACAGGCTCAAAACTTCATATTCAACATTTTACCCAATTTCAAATTATATATCTCCATAATTTAATTATCAAGTAATTATTAATATTCGGAATTCAAATTTTAAAATTAACTTTTAAATACTTAAAACCAATTTATTATTCCAATTTAAATTGTTAGAAATTCTGGGTCGTCACATTCCTCCCCCCTTAAAAGAATTTCGTCCCCGAAATTACTAGTCAGGAAGAATAGACCAATACTCGTTTACCTTTCCCCCAAAACCAACAGTTCAACATCTTACCAACTATCCATTAAAAAAACCCCTTATCATTCTTGTTAACTTCCAAAACTCTCCCACAGTTCCCAAACAATACCCTTTTCTCAATCATTCAAATTTAAATTTAAATCAAATTTTGAATTATCAAATTTTCTCAAAAATTTTCTAACTCTCTAAATTTTCGAAAAATTTTGCCAGCGTCTCCTTTGCGCGGCTAGCTTGGTACTGCTACAAAAGGTCTCTGCAGGCTCCCAAATTCTCAAAAAGAAACAAAAGCCAAGTGGCTATATCAAAAACCCAATCCAATTTCATACAGGTATTTAAATACATACCTTTTTGTCGGGCAATTCAAATTTATCCCTTGGAATCAAATCCAATTTCCTTTTCTCTTTTATACCTGCATATCTTATTTAGCAACAATCTCCAATCATAACCTTTTAAATCATTTTATCTTTCTTATACAGGTTTTCATATTTACTTCTATTCAATTTATTTCTAATTTTGAATATTAATTTATCTTTCGTTTATAACTGGTTCGTAGCGTTATTTAAATTTGTTTCATTTACTAATTTACTTCAATTCCCAATTTGAAATCGTTTTGTCATTAACAAAAATTTTCAAAAATTTTCTAACTCCAAAATTTACGGAAAATTTTGGCAGAGTCTCCTCTGTACGGAGGGACGTCTGCGATATCGCAGGATGCACAAATATATATATACATCGGCCTCAGGCCGGAAATCACAATATATATCAATATATGCAGTTCATATCTCCTATTTTGAATTCTTTTGCGTAGGCGTACCTTTATTTAGCATTTTTAAAGCAAGCAGCTTATTTATTTTAGCATTTATTGCATCCAAATCCAACCAAACGGCCTTCAGGTACCTGTACCATCTCAATTTACAAATGTAAGTACTATATATAGGAAGTTCATAACATTTCCCTTATTTTCAATAGCTAAACACATGTATTTTATAAGCAACAAGCATCAACGCTTTTCATAAATGATCTATATAACATTAAAGCCCATTCAATTTCTTTCAACCAATTTTATATGCCATTTCATCCCAGTTCAATGGTTTATCACTCTAGTGCTTACATTCAATTTATTTTTAAGCAAAACAACTCATAATCATATCAATTGGTTCCAAATCAATTATATTCGCATCCACTAATTTATAGAATTTAATTAAATCTCATTTACGTCAAACGACAATCATTTCTACGCAATTCAATGATATCCATGTGAATAAACAATTACTTAAGTTTTATAACCAATTCAAATTGATTCCAACTCAATTTTATTTTATTCCATTCCATTTTAATTTATTCACAACCATTTTATTTAGCTTGACACATTTAATTTTCGTATACTACTAGCCATTTCCAAACTAATTTAATCCGAGCTTTTATTTAATGGCTTTTACCCTTATTCGAAGCCAAGCTGACATAAATTATAAACTTAAGTTAATTTACTTTAATTTATTCCAACATCAAACTTAAGTTTACTTCTATTTGATTCTCATTTAATCAAATCCCATTAAATTTAATTAGCCCATCCACTTAAATTTTGTTTTAATTCACTTCTCAATTCATTCGCGAATTCATTTTATTTATACAAAGCCATTCTCAATTTATTTCTATTTATTTCCATTTATTTCTATTTATTTGGCTTTGTTTGCAATTCAAACCATTTATATAATAATTTATTATCAAATCTAAGTCGAATTTTATTTACCATTCGAAGTTATTTTCAAACTCCATTATTAACTCAACATACTCTTCCCATTGATTATTTAGTTAATTAGCTTACTTCCAATTTTCATTACAAAGGAAATTACTTCATTAAATTTCCCGGAGTTCAAATTTGTTTTTATAATTCAAATTTGAAGTTTCTTTCATTTCCCAAAAATCCAACACTTTTATTTTAAAATTTAGAAATGCTTTTGAATTCAAATAACATTATTAAAATAGCTTTTTATAAAAAAAAATACTTTTTATAACTCGATGTCTCAACCAGTCCATCCTTGTTCTCACATAAATTCAGTCATACGTTGATCAGGCGTAGGACTGAAAATCTATAAGTACTTAGCAGACTCATTTTCGACATCTAGTGAAAATACTTCGAAAGTAATTTTACTTGAAAATATCGAAAATAGTTTTTGAAACCAGTTTACTGAAAATATCTTTGGTGAGAATGCTCTGGAAATCATCACACCCATCTATGGGCACAGTTACATCCAGGGTTACGTTGCCGTCGCAGCAAAAGTCCATGTAACTGATTACACCATAGAAACCACGACAGATCGCAGTTACATCCAGGGTTACGTTGCCGTCGCAGCAAAAGTCCATGTAACTGCAGGCTCTCAGCGGCCTCACGATTACGCTGTCGAAATGAAACTTCTCCACTCCTACATAGGTCGCAGTCTACCGATGTAAAATCAAACATAGACTGTTGGCTCTCAGCGGCACACACGACTTTCGCTATGTTACCATAGTGTCACAGTCTACCGATATAAAATCAAACGCAGACTGCTGGCTCTCAGCGGCACACACGACTTTCGCTATGGTACACTACTCATAATCCTCAGGAACTAGTTTTGTCCGGACTCCTCACAGGATCAACTTTAGAACCTCCCCCTTAGAGGCTCAAGGCAGTACCACCTAATGGCACTCCTGAGAAGCTCATTTCAAGGGAGCGCCTTTTTCCCCAGAGCCAATCTCAAAACACTTTATACTATACACATATGGTATTTTCAAATCATACACCTAGTATGAATTTCACATAGGTACCTTTACACAAAATCGATTCCCAAAAATCGATAATTCACAAATCAGGCTTTTCCAAATTCCAATATTGATTTTACCCAAAAATCAAAAGCCTTTCAAATTCACAGGTTCCCAAAACCTTTTCCAAAATTCTCATAAGATCCTTTATATATATATATACAGATATATATAATTTTTAAAACTTTGGATCATTTTCAAGCTTGTATAAAACTCCTTTTATACTTCAAACACTTTCAAAAATCCTTTTCTATTTACATTCACTTGAATTTCCATTCACATACTCACAATTGCTTTAATTTCATGGGATTATCACTTCAATCCTTATCTCAATTGAGTATTTAACCAATAACAGTTTGAACTCCGACCGGTTTATATTTAGAAAATAGCTTGAAATTTTTAAAACAGATAAGTAGTTGAAAATAATTATTAGTTTGTAAAATAGCCATAAAATAATTAACTAGTTGCAAAATAATTAGAAAATAGTTAAATAGTTATAGAAATTTTAGATAATTGCAAAATAGTCGTAAAATAGTAATTAATTTATAAACCAGTTGAAAAATAGTAATTAGTTTAGAAACAGTTGAAAAATGGTTAAATAGCTCCAAAAATAATTGTAAAACAAGTATAAAATAATTTGTCTTAAGGAAGGAAGGTTGTATATATTTAATAGCTTGGAAAAATGAATTTATATTAAACAATTTATACTGAAGATAGTCCAGAGTCAAAACTGTCCACTTTCCCATCAATTCCATTTAAATTTCCACTTCCATTTAAATTGACCCAATTCCAATTTAAATACTCCAATTTCCATTGGACTTGATTCATTCCCAATTCAACTTTAATTAATTCTCAAATTTCTTTCAAATTTCAAATCAAATTCCATTTGATTTTTACTTACTCGACTTTATTTATAACTTCAATTTTACAACTTCTATTTATAACCAATTTCATTCACATTTTACTTTTAACTCGGAATTATACATTTTAATTAGCCAATATATTTTTTATTATTCCATAAACAATTTAATCAAGATTCCAGAGTTTAAACAAATTTCCAAAATTTCAGTATCACCTTAAAATTCAACTATATCCAAAATTCTTTGGTAAATTCAATTATCCCTTGAATGTCAAAATCAAACCCAGTTCACAAACAATTCCAATTTAAAACAATTTGTTAGCAATTTCACTTCTGGAAACTCGAAAATGAACATCGATGATGTTGCAGTCATCACCGACGTTATTTCCCAGTAACCGAAAAAGTTCAATGCTTTTATCTCATTAAAACATTTCCAAATATTTTTAATTTCAAATCTCCCAGATTGCAAATTCAACACAAAAATATTTTTGAAATAATACTATTATTTCTCCAAAACCTTTGGAAACCACTTTCAAATCCAAGGAATTTTAAATTTTCCCAAAAATCTTCAAATTCCCAATCCATCCAATTCATATTTAAACATTACTCCGGAATTTTTATCTTACTTTATTTTAAAATATTCTCTGGAATTCTATTTCAAATTATAATCCCATTTATTTCAATTTATAAATTACATTTACTATCTATATTTCAAATTCCAATCAATTTGGACTGATACCACCCACTTCAGTTCCAATCACTTCAATTTAATCCAATTCAAATTTTCCATTTGAATTTTTAAACTTATCCATCTTCAATCACAAATCCAATTAATTCCAACCGGATTCAATTTAAATGAATTCAATTCCAACTTCAAATTTTAACCATCTCGAATTATATAAATTCGAGTTAAATTCTCAAAGATTGGTTTAACTTTTTAAACCAAATTAACCTTGTTCATTCAAAGTTTTTAAACAATTTAATTTTTGAGTTCTAATTCTAGAATTCCAATTTAATCAATTTAAATCTTAATTTGGTTGTATTTTCTGTTACCACTTAATTTAATTTCAATTTCAAGTTTTAAATTAGGTTATATTTTATATTACTTCTTAATTTAATTTCAATTTAACAACCAATCACCTAAATATTTATTAGAAGGAAATATTGCTTTATATATCAAATTATATTTTTATATAAAATCATTTTAAAATCTTTATATAAGAAAATAACAAGTACGCGCTCATATATATATATATACACACTCATTCTAGAGTACTTCGGACTCTATTCATGAGTAATCCCCACCAGAGCCAAGGTTCTCGCTTAACCTTTCAGCTCTGATACCAAATGTAACGACCCGAAATTTTCGAAGCCGAAAATTCCAGATAGTTATGAAAAAGAAGAAAGAGGTAGAAGAAGAAGAACAGAAACATCAGCATCTCACATTCGCAGCGGATAAAATATAATAATAAATAAATACAGTTTACAAGAATACTATATCTGTCGATTACATTTTTATACATCAGAGTTTTACATATACTCAGTCACTGAATATATACAGTAATCAGGTCTCAATAATACAATAATATACTGCAGCAGAAATACTCTGCACGTACTTGCCATCTAGCTCGTCTCCTGAGCTCCAGAACGTCCTTACCTGAAAATCTGTAATACTTGGTCTGACCCGAGCATTACACCAAAGTAACACCCGGGTCAGGCTGGAAACCAGCGTGAGTAAACCCAACTAACATGGAGTACCAAACATACAACTTATATAAACCCGGGCAACTTATATTAATTTAACAAATTCATAATTTGCTATGGACAACACTTATTTCACACGTCAATTCCTAAGTACCAAACTTAGATAAAATAATCCAATTTACCTAAATCATTTCATTCCAGCCTATTGATTTCACAAATCAATTTATTAAAAATTCGAAGTGGTTTCGGGTATTTCCCAACACCCGACCCCGGTCTCTTCGAGTCTCATGTCATAAATAATCCAAGTTACCTAATTGAAACACACAACATTTCATATCAGAGATATCCATCCATTCAAAGCATCCAATACATTTAATCATCCATAAGCAAAGCTTAATCTCATACAAATCAATTCAATTTCTTCTAATTGAAATTTCAACCCTCAATACTTAGATTCCTTCATTTGACATTGATTAATTCCAAATCAATTAATCCATCAACCATTTCCTATCCATTCATCTTAATTAATCACCCGGATTAATTATCTCTCAATTCCATTCAAATAATTATCTTTAATTAATTCCACGCTATTAATTATTCTTAACCCAAATCAATAAGAAATCTTAATTACCTCATAAATCAATTTAAACTATCATCCATTACATTAATTCTTGATTTCTTATATTAATTAATTTTTCCATGAGTCACTTATTATTGACTAATTAATCAATCGTTACTTACATCATTAATTATATAAATTAAGGATTTCCAATTTTTCTCCAAACTTTAATTACATTAATTAATAACACAGTATTAATCATTCCAATTAATCCCAATCTGTAATTAACTAACTCTGGATTTACTTCATTAAATAAATCAATTGCTCCTTAATTAACCATCTTAAGTAATGTCTTGATTAATCTCACAAAGTGATTATATTTTATTAATTACATTAAGTAGTTATTTAGCACACCATCAAATAGTTATTCTGAGTTACTTATACTTATTTAATTACTTACAACTTAATTCATTATTTATTCATACCTTCAATTACTAAATTAAATACCCCAAATCATTAATTAATTGAATTAATTAATTTTCCATTTTAATTACCCTACTAGATTTAATGTATCACAAATCATTAAGCCTTTAGTAACTTTTTAAAACGGGAAACATTTCCTTATTTATGTTTTAAGTTTTAACAACTTAAAATTCCAAATACTTCGAGTTAAGCAACAATCAACTTGAAAACCATCCAAAAACCAAAGTCACCAGATCATCAATTCACAATGCATACCAAATCAGTTTAATCATTCAACCAAATATTTAAATTCAACCATTTAAGTTTAAATAGAAATCCAACAGAGTGAGATTTACTCACCTTTGATTTTGGGTTTGCAATCCCTTCCATCACGATTAGTTTCTCCACAATTAGACCTTGTAAAGGCATTAGATGATTTTATTACTATTTTAATAGGTCGAACAATCAATTAATTATTTAATTTAATCCAAACCAAAAATTTCAATTTAAATTTATTTTTCTTTTTGATAAAATAATTTTTTTTGTCAACTATATAGCTAAATAAGCTTGTTAAATAACTCAGTAACCCTTCATACTATTTTTAAAACACCTGGTCAGTTAAAAGATGGGAATTTGTATTTTATTTTCCTTTGAAATTATTTTATTTCAGTAAATAGCAAAATAAAATCCTACCCTACTGTAATTGTTTTCTAATATATAAATATGTATATTAAAGCTAAAATAAGTTATAATAAAACAAATATACCTTATTGCTTAATTCAAAACCCAAGATGCCCAAATCCTGGCAGCAGCTCCTTCCCTCGATTTCCGCACAGCAAATCAAGGCCTCGTCGTAGCCTACGCACATCGCGAGTCAACTTCCTGTCGATCGAACGCGAACTCGAACAACATCCCTCCCCCTCACCGCAACCTGCTGCTCACCCATCACGACCCAAAGACACGCGACACCACCATCCAAAACTTCGCACGAGCTTCGAGAACGTCAGGGCTCGAGCCTCGATTCGATCACGAAACCCTAAAGGAAAACTCGATTCTCCACCCCATGAATACGTCGCGGCCTCACACGAGCTCGAGCTTGCATCCGCTCTTCGATTTGGTTAGCGGATTAGGAAAGGATAATCGATGCTGAACGTCTTCGCGATCTGAACGATGGAGAGGAAATTCGATTTTGTGGACATTAAATTGAGGATGGAAGAGAAATTAATTGACGAGAAGACTTCAGTCGTTATATTTCCTTCGATTTTGAAATCGAAATGAAAGGCTCGGTCCTTACATTGAAAGCCACTGTATTAATTTTTTGAACGGAAAAGCTTTTGTTCTTTTGAACGAGGTTGATTTCGATACAAGGACTTGAGGGAGACGAAGATGTATATAACTTCGGAATGGCTTCTTGCGTACGCTGGTTTACTTATAAAAATATCTCTGACTAATGTACTTCAAATATTATTATATTATAAATTTTATAAGTCGTCAAATTATTTTTAACAGGCTCAAAACTTCATATTCAACATTTTACCCAATTTCAAATTATATATCTCCATAATCTAATTATCAAGTAATTATTAATATTCGGAATTCAAATTTTAAAATTAACCTTTAAATACTTAAAACCAATTTATTATTCCAATTTAAATTGTTAGAAATTCTGGGTCGTCACACTTATAAAAGCACTTTATTAACCAAATCAATTTATAACTCAATTATATACCAAAAATCCATTTTATAAGTTAAATACTTATAATTCATTTATTTGCAAAAATCATTCTTTTAAAACTTCACAAGTTATAAATCTTATTACTTATAAGATTTTATTTATAACCTTATTTTCAACATTAACAGAACTCCTTTTAGAATTCCATTATTTTGATTTTTATCACTTATAAAAACTCGTTTTATAATTCCAGTATTCTTAATTTATAAAATATCAATTTTGTACATCTTTTATATAAATCGTTCATAATAATTCAAAAATCCCAATTTAAAATCAAAATAGTTATTTTTAAACTTCAAAAATGAATCCGATGATGCAACAGCACCAAATAGTCAATCACAACATCCAAACATCATATATCAATATGACAACATAATATATAACAATATCTGTAAATAAATCACTACGGTGAGGAATCCAGTCGGATCCCTCCAACCTGTTTCCTTGCATCCACAGATGTTAGCACAATACCAATTTCACTTCACTGTGAAATTATCGCGGTATATGGGGTTTATAAATATTATCCGCTATTATGCGGCGCAATAGGGTCTCATCCGCTATACAATGCGGGAAATCAACTCCAATATATACATATTCCAATATATATATTGCTATATACATATATAATACCAATTCCACTTCAATGTGAAATTATCGCGGTATATGTTTTTAATAATTAACATCCGCTTACTAACGGCGTATAATGTCTATTTATCACAATAAATAGCAATCATCATTCAATCCACACAATCAAGCAATTTTAAATCTAACTATTTAAAATTTAAATCGAAAAAAAACATTCGATTGAATGAGGAGTTCTCACCTTGATTGTCCAATAGCAATCTGTAGCGTTTCATTTCGAATAAAATTAAACGGACGTTTAATTTTACCCAAAATTTTTGCTAGCTCCAATAAACTCCAATCCAGTTCCATAGCGTAGTGTTTGTCAATACGATTTCAATGCAACTGATTTCGCATTTTTTCGATCTCGTATGAAAGAGATATAGCATTACAAACATCACATGATTTAAATTATAATTTAATTTACATTTCTTTTATTTATTTTCACCTAAACTCCATCTGGCTGCTCATTCCAGCATCCCGAGATCAGGCCCGTTCGTTTGTTTCTTCCCCCATCAGCTAATTCCTGCGCACGTAACCCACTCGTACGCGAGAAATTTCGATGGTTGCACCCTTTTCCGATGATCGAAACATCATCTCTCTACCACGAACGGAAAGCTCGTGCCGCCTTGCTCCACCGCCCCAAAAATCGCCCAACTCGGTCGCCTACATAACTCGAAAAACATGTGTAACCGCCGGCCGTTCAAGCCCATTTTCCCATCGATCCGTAACGTGTTTTCCGATCTTGACCGTTGGATACATAGATTGCATTGTGCTCTTCAACTTTGCAGTTGGAACCTTTCCGATTCGATGTGTGGATTTGGAGATAAGGGAGGAGAAAGAACGTGATTTTCTGGCCCTTGATAATAGTGATGGCGGCGGCCGAAGGAATGAATTAGGTTTTTGATTATTAACGTGTATATATATACGTATATATATAATAATATTTTTTTTAATAGGGGTTCAAACTTTTCTATTAAATATGGAAAAAAGTACAAAAAAACAAAATACAAGGCCAAAAGCAGCCATACAATTGTTCAAAACCTCCGGCCCAAAGCCCACCAAAACTAAACATCGACTAGAAACATCTAGACATAGCTTAAAAGTATAATAGGAAACACGGCTACAACAACTACTACATTTATTACATTAACTCATCTCTAAAAAGAAACCTAAAAGATTAATAATGGTGGCGAGACAAGAAAGAACGAGAGTCAGCAACAATATGCTCAGAACGATACTCCAGACATCCTCTGTTAATTCCAAATCAAAGCACAAATCAGACTAGATCCAGCACTTCTCAAGATCCCAACAGATAATTCTCTTTGCCTAAGAAAAAGAAAGTCTTTAATCTTTACAACGAAAAACTAACATATGTCGTTTGAACCATAGGAACCAAGATCAGCAGCAAGAACTTCGAATCATCTAAAACTAGGTAACTAACACTCGGAACAAGTAGGAAACAACTTCATGGACGATAGCCAACCTTCCTGGACAGAGAGGACGAGATAAGTCTCTTGTAATCTAACAAGAAAACCTCTTTTAGCTTAAAGAACCCTAATTTCTTTTGATTCTGTTCAGATCTAAAAAGACAGCGATTTTAAGATGAGACTGTAGGAGGCGTCAAGCAGAAACCTCCTGGATAGACAAGGTAATTACTGAAGTAAACCTCCAAAATAAAGCTCTTTACTCTAGCTAAATACTGATATGCCCAGGTCAAGATATCAAGCACTCGGAGTATCCTGCAGATCTGCAACCTTATAGACTATTTCAATAGATATTGTAAATTGTAAAATAAAATGTAATTTAAAAGAGAGGGAGGAAAATTGTAAATAAAACAGGAACAAAGAAACCTGGAACCAGGAAACGAAGAAGCAAGAAGAAAGTAGAAGAGCAGATCTTATGATAAAGCAGAAGGAACCCCAATTCAGCGTTGGGAGGTATATCCCCATTTCGAAGCTATTACTTCATCCATACCAGTAATGTTCTTAAAGTATTTTGATTTTGCCATTCTAATGTTCATTACCTGGAAAATGTTTTTACAAATCTGCGACCTATCTGTAGAGCGATTCTGAAATATCCTATCGTTTCTTTCTTTCCAAATATGCCAGACACAAACTGATAACGACAGTTGAAACAAGTCTGAACTGAGACTCTTAGAGCTAGAAAAAGAAACAATTTTCTGTAAATCCTCTTTCAAAGAAAAAGAAAATACATTTTTCGGAGTTTGAAAAAAAAATTTACAACTACATAGCCATACGCTTTCTGTAAAGTTACATTGAAAAAATAGGGGGTCTATATTTTCAATTTAATTGTTACAAAAGACGCAATTAAGGTCCACGACTATCTGCTTTTGAAGAAGTCTTTCTTTTGTCAAAAGATAGTCATTGACGACTTTAAACAGGCATACCGCCATTTTGGGGACATGAATTTTATTCCAGACCAAAGGAGCCCAATACTTAGTCTCAGAACTGGATCTAACAGTGTTCCAAACTTTTTTAAATTGAAATAAACCATCCTTTGAACATTTCCAAGACCAAAAATCCCTTTCCCTATTATTAGGAATCTTAACCCCTTCGATTTCTGCATGAATAAGACATAGAAAACTATACGAATCCCACTTCCACTCACCATTTTTTATGATCTTGCAAAGAGATAGATTTTCCGTACCAGTTCGGAAGGCAGTATCTCTACCAATGCGTTCCATAATAGAACTACCATTAAGCCATGGATCATACCATAAAGAAGTAGTTTTACCATCTACAATATTAAGAGAGAGATAGTTCAAAGCTACCTGTTGTTTTTCAATATGAATTTCCATACTCCCGAGTCGTCCAATCGCTGATTAATTTCCCAAAAACTTTTTTGACCAATATATTTACTATGCATTAGATTTTCCCAAATTCCTTCTGAGTTGATCACTTTCCATATCAGTTTGATATATAACGCTCGGTTCATCTCTTCTAAATTTCTCAATCCCATTCCTCCTTCTTCTTTTTGCCTACACAGAATCTCCCAAGGAATCTTACTGCTGCGACTTTTCCAAAGAAAGTTCAAGATCAGGTGTTTAATTTTGTGAAACGTTGAGGCTGGAAGACAAAAGCATTGCATCCAAAATTGTATTATAGGGTAAATAGTAGATTTAATAAGTTCAAGTCTCCCAGCTAGACTAAGCATTCTAGTTTCCCAACTATCAATCCTTAACTTAATCTTCTCTATTAGGGGAGAGCAATCCTTATCCCTCAAATTAGCACTAGACAAAGGAATACCCAAGTACCTTATTGGGAGGTCCAATTGTTGAATATTGAGGATCGAACTGATATCTGAACAACAATTCACCCCTTTCCCAAAGAAAACATTAGATTTCTCAAAACTAAGCTCCAATCCAGTAACCTCCTTCATGGTCTTAAAAACATCACTTATAGCAGTTGTTGTCTGGGCGTTAGCTTTAGTAAATACAATGATGTCATCAGCGTAAATAAGATGAGTCAACTTATTATCATAGCTTTAGTAAAAACATCCGGTACCGTGCGCTTCTCCATTAGCAATGATAGAAAAAACAGGAGTCTTAATTATGTTTTCGATAATTTTCACCCATTTGCCTGGAAAACCCAAGTTTATAAGCATATGTATAACAAAAGATCGGTTGATCGAATCATAAGCTTTCTTCATATCAATTTTGATACACATATATTTATTATCCTTTCTTCCGAGACCCCTTATAATTTCATGAGCAAACAAGATTCCATCCTCTATTGATCTTCCTTTGATAAAAGCCGTCTGGTTCGGGGACACCAACTTATCCATAAAAGGACCCAGTCTATTACACAAAATTTTAGAGAAAACCTTATATAACGTATTACAACAAGCTATGGGTCTGAAATCAAGAATGCAAGAGGAATGGGCTTTTCTTGGAATCAAGTGAATAAACGTATGATTCCACTCGTTGATTATAAAACCCTTTATGAAAATATCGTTCAAAGCTTTGAAAATTAAATCTTTCGAAAGGTTCCAATGAGTCTTAAAAAACAAAGAATTAAAAACATCCGGTCCTGGGGAGACAGTATCTTTAATATCCCACAACGCGAATTTAATTTCTTCCAAGGATATACCCTCATTCAAAAAATTAGCACCATATTCAGAAATAACCGTTTTACAAATAACTTCAGGAAAGTGATCACTTAAGGGGAGATTAAAAATACGTTTAAAGTAATCAATAGCCGAATCAACAAATTTGTCTTCCGAAACCGTCTTTCCATTGACTACAATATTGGTCAAACGCTTTCTATTTCTTCTACTAGACATCTTAGCGTAGAAAAAAGAAGAAGCCTCATCGCCCATCATTAGCCAATCACATTTAGCCTTTTGTTTAGCCACCAAAAATTCTTTCTTAAGAGCTAAATCCCAATTTATCTTAGCACTTTGAAATTCCAATGCTAAATTGTGATCATAAACTTTTTCCAGAAGTTTCTGAAGTCTTGAACAATTCTCTCTCTGGACTTTAACCTCTTGTTATATTACGTGATTTAGCACTCCAGCTCTTTAGCTCTCTCTTGATATTTTTGAGGATACTGATGGTCTGATACAAAGGTCTGTCTTTATGGTTAGAAATCTAGTGCTTCTCAATCAAAGGAAAGTATTGGTCACATAAGGACCAATGATTCATATATCTGAAAGGACTGTTCTTAACCCTAGGCTTGGAAGAAAGCGAAACAAGGACAGCATTATGATCACTCACAGAAGGAGGCAAATATTCAGCCGATAAGTCTGTAAAAAGGTTAATCCAATCTAGGTTAGCAAAAGCCCTGTCTATTTTTGAGAATATGTTTCGGCTCGGACCAGACCACCAAGAAAATTCATAACCTTTAATATTAATCTCATTAAGACCAGTATGATTAGACATATCATCTAACTCAAACAAGTTACCAAAAGTTGCAGGATTACCTCCCTTTTTTTCTAAGGGACTGCGAATACAATTAAAGTCCCAAAGGACCATCCATGGTCTATAAATGTTAATAGCATCCTCCTGCAAATTTTCCATAATCTTTTTCTGAAATCAACAAAATTATGAGCGTAGACAAAGGTTAGGTTACATTTGAACTTCGATGGGTTGATCAGTTCGATAGTAATGTGTTGATCACTCATACTAATGTAGTTGAAATCCCAAGAATTTCCATCAATAAGGACCATGATCCTACATTTATAATAACAAGAGACGTTACTTATTATTTTCCATCTATCTTCCAACGCTCTTTCCAGCTTCATTAAATCCGAAAGCAACAATTTATTTTCTAGAATACCAAAGCAACTTATATTATACTTATCAATGAGTTTCCTCACTTCTCCCATTCTGATGGGGTTGTGAAACCCTCTAACATTCCAGCTAGCTACTGACATTATAAGACTTTGTTATTGCGGGTCCTCAACGACCTACTGTTGGGAGACTCCCTATTATCTTCCGAGGAAATGCCTAGCATCTGAACCCACTTGGGGTTCTTACGAACAAGCTTATCCTTCTGAATATTCTCAAACTCTATGACCTGAGGCTTTGGCAGAATTTGCTCTTCCAATATCTCCTAAACTGCGTCTACCTTATCATAAGAATTCTGTTCCTCTACCACTTCTGTGGTTCCTGTTTCCTGATCCATAATGTCTTGAACCTGTGAGTTAATACAAGATTCAGTACCTCTCCTAAAATTAACATTATTAAATATACAATCATCGATAAATATATCATTAGAAAGAAAAGAGTTTGGAAAAGAAGGAGTATCCGATGATGACGAAGGGCGATTGAGTAAAGTTAAGTGAGGAGAAGGTGACTTCGGAGGAGATGATCTCGGGACTCTGGCTCCCAGGGTAGTTGAAGATATAGGGATAAAAGGCTCACTGGTTCCTTGATCAGGAGGAGGTCCCGACCTGGCCAAGGGAACAGTGAAGCAATCTTCTCTGACTCCTATTTCGGTATGAGAAACAGGTTCTGATTCTAAATCTTCTGAAATTGCCCCCTCACCACGCTCTACTGAGGGTACAACTCTTTCTAAGATCTGATCCGAGGGTAAAA
This sequence comes from Allium fistulosum, assembly GCA_030737815.1. Lineage (NCBI taxonomy): Eukaryota > Viridiplantae > Streptophyta > Magnoliopsida > Asparagales > Amaryllidaceae > Allium > Allium fistulosum. Next base: position 813,535,213 of record CM060904.1, read on the forward strand.
CTTCCATTTGTTTTTGCTCTAGAATATTATTTCCCCTAACTCCTGGCTCCAGGTCATTAGAAATTAACTGGCACCTATCCCGAGATCCATCAATTGGAGAACTGACAACAGTTATATTTTGATTTCCTTGATGCACTTCTGACTGTAAGATTTCAGTCGAATCATCACCACAGGGGATCTCCTTCCCAACATTCTTTCTTACTCCATTGACTTCGTGAAAAGATTCTGAAACAGTGAGACTTCCATCTTGCAACTGTTTCTCCAGCTCCTTAGAAATCTCAAGTCCTCCTTCCTCCCTGTCAATAACCACACTTCCTACCAGACCAGGATCAGAAGGTCTTTCTTTGTCAGAGTTGATAGCTTGAGTCACTTTAGGAACCCAAGTCTTAGCCATAGGACATTCATCAGAAACGTGACCAAAACACACACACTTACCACAAATGGGCGGAGGGTTCTCATATTCCACTACCTGAATGAAACTTCTACCGTTGTCGTCCATGCCTTCTATGGTATTAGGCATACCAAAAGTAGTGTTTACCTCAACCAGAACTCTAGCAAAAGCTAATCTAGATTTATTTTTTGTGGCCTCATCCATCTTAATGGGAACTCCTATAGTACTAGTTAATGCACTAATAGCTTTATTGCCCCATAGTTTAAAGCTTAAACCAGGAAGTCTGACCGACATAGGAAGGGATGTGAGGAGATCTCTATCAGTTCTCATATCTGGGGACAGTCGCTTCATAATGATCAAATTATGATCCATAAACCAGGGACCTGATTTCAGAATTTTGTCACAATCGTCCTCAGACCCAAATCTAACTACAAAGAAACCGTTATTCCTTGTGTGAACTGAAAACGGCTTCTTAGTAGCCCAAACCCTATTTGCATATCCCTCAAAAGATCTTAACCATGGTTTATACCCAACCACATATAATAAAATGCATAGATCCCAACCTCCCTCCGCTTCTTGAATAGCTTCAGAAGAGAGGGAACCTATCCTTTTACCGTTCGCAATTTTAGGCTCAATAAATTCCAGATCTAGGTTACCTAGACCTCCTACAGCTCCTACTTTCACTGACTCTCTGTATGAAAAAAAATTTGCATTCTCTGAGACGGTGAATATTATTTTAGAGTTACTACCAGGCATCAATCCTTTCTGCTTTGCAATTCTCGAATGATTTGTAGATGTTCGCACAGCAAGATCCGCTTGCACCCTCCTCCCCGTGTTCCGATCTGGAATAACTCCATATCTGCTCGATCTTTGCCCTCCCAGATTGAGCCTTTGATCAGGACCCAAAGACACAGTAGCCTTGCCTCTTTTCCTTCTCACCTCCTCCCAGCCTTCATCATCACGCAGAGATCCCATGATTTCCAGGTTTGAGGAGAAAGAAGTGAAGACAGAAAATAGAAGTAAAAAAAAGACGATAGGAGAAAAACGAAAGAAAAAACAGAAGAATTAGGGAAAACCCTAATCTCCCGCTCCAGATCTGGAAGCCATTATCGAAATAGATCTGGAAGCCATTGTCGAAATAGAATAATTAGAACTTTGAGTTTTGATAAGTATATAATAATATTTAATTCATTTTAAAACAACTTTTTCAAACGATCTCCAAATCACACGTGCCGCCTGGCGTTCGTAAGGTTTATCCCACGTTCCGAACACAATGGAACGTGTTTCGGAGGCTAATTTGATCATATGTGAGAGTTACGGAACTAAACAGTCAAATTTAAATTAAACCGATTTAAACCGATTTCAATGCGTTTTCGCTTGCCCGGGACAAACCGTACATCCGATTGACAAAAAATTTGAAACGTTACAATAATTTAACATTACAGATCTGATGAAACTAGTTTCGTCAAAATTCGAGACTTTTTGAAAAATGACTATTTTAACTCGTCAAATTAATATTAAAACAATTTCGATGCGTTTCGAGCTACCACAGTCAAACGACAACTCCGATTGCTACGAAAATTGAAATCCGATAATAACAAACTATTACGGATCCAATGGAACTAAATTCGTCCAATTCTGAAACTGTCCCAAAAATGGCTAATTTCACTAGTCGATTTAAATATTAAAATATTCAATTTTCACAATTTTACTTTAAATTCAATTTTAAAAGGTCTATAACATTACTATAACTTCAATATGATTTAATATAACTTTATAAATCATTTTCATTCACATTTAATCCAGATTTCAATTATTTCTGGAATTTCAATTATTAATTTATCGATTTAATTTCCCAATTAAATCCAGATGTTCGAAAAATAAATTATTCGACTTATTAATTTCATTTGTTAACATTTAAAATCAATTAAATATCCGAATTTCAAATGTCAGAAATTCTGGGTCGTTACACAATCCTAAGGACTGCACTTGGGAGACTAGAGAATTTATCGAGCGTACTTATCCTGGTTTTCTTTCATCTTCGGGTACGGGTGAGCATCTATATTTATCTTCTGTTGTTTCTTCGGTGGATTAGAGGTTACAGACGACTTCCATATTTAAGGAATTGCGGGGACGCAATTTTCTTAAGGGGGGGAGTTTGTAACAACCCGGGATTACAATTACCGAATAATAAATTAAAATTATTATTTTAATTCAAATGGAGCTAAAAATGGATTTTTTTTGGATAGGCTAATTTCTTTAAAATAAAGTTATTTGAAAAAAAAAATGGGTGGTTTTATAATGGTGGGTTTTAGTTGGCTAATGAAGCATTAAATAGTTTTAGTGAACATTAGGATGCCACTTCTCTTATTGGGTCAATTAGTGAAACCAAACTCACTACCCACCTCTATATATTATTTTAAACCCACCCTAAACCCTAACCCTCCTCTTCATAATTTCCTCAAACCTAAACACCTCATAAAAACCTAATTAATGGCCTCCATTTGGTAGAAGATCCATTTTCCTCTCCACGTAGCTAATCTAGGTTAATACAAGCTAAAAGGTAAAGCAATCCTTCTCTAATCACTCTCTAATCTTCATTCTAATTTCTGAAATTAATTTTTAATACATGGTTTTTGGTTTATTTTTGTTATGAAGCCTATTGATCTCCTCGCTCTAGCTTTTGGAGTGCACGCCAAGTGTTTGTGCATATTTTTCTTGCATTGGTTGAGGTAAAATTGCTAGCTAAATCCTTTTTTTACTTGATGCTTCTATAATTTTCGTTTTGGAATTGTAGCTGAAACGAAATCAGGCATAACTTCTTCATTTCTCATCCGTTTTTTGTCAGGTTTTTTTTGCTGCAAACTAGATTCAATAAGGAATACTTTTTGTTCAGTGAGTTTTCTGTAATTTTGCCATTTATATGACCTGAAATGCATTCAAATACAGAAGACCAATTCTGTCTTTAACAAGTTATCTTGAGTTTCAATCTGATATTGTTTTGCCTGTATCTCTCTCGATTTTGATCCGAATTAGGTAATTTTGGATGTTCCGGAAAGCTTAAAACATATGCAACAATTTTTGATCAGTGATTTTTCTGTAATTTTGCCATTTAGATGACCTGAAATGCGTTCAAAGATAGAAGACCAATTCTGTCTTTAACAAGTTATCTTGAGTTTCAATCTGATATTGTTTTGCATGTATCTCTCTCGTTTTTAATCTGAATTAGATAATTTTGAATGTTTCAGAAAGCTTAAAACATATGCTACAATTTTTGTTCAGTGAGTTTTTGGTAATTTTGATGCTAACTAGGTCAAAAATTGATTTTCTACTATCTTCCCGAGAGCGATACACATATTAGCTTTGTGGATGAAACTGAAACTATTTTGGTCATAACTTTTGATCCGCTAGTAGAAATTTGACGATTTTTGTCTCGTTGGAAAGATGGAGTTACGAACTCTATATCTGGAAAGTTTGGTCATGATCTGAGTTCATTAGACCCTTCGAATTTCCTGTCAGAGTTGAACCCAGATCGCTGTGCAAAACAGTGCATTTCATGTTTCTGAGTCCGACTTTGGAACGTCACTACGCCTTCGTTTCAAGTCGGAATCGAGTAATTCTTTTTGCGTTCTGAAGTAGGAATGTCGAACTACGTTCCTACCAATTTTCATGCCATTCAGATTCAGTCTGCTGGTCCGAATAATTTTCCGAAATTGGGTTCGTGTCAGTTTTGGACTATTTTCCAACACTTGGAATATTTTCAGTGATTTTCTGGTTTTATCGATTTCTTTGAGATTTGTCTCTGGATTTTGTACACGGGCCTTATAAAAATGTTTTAAAAGGATTTTTCGCTCCGAAATGACTTTCGAAATTATTATATAATATTATTTTTAATTATTAAATTAGTCACTCCATAATAGGAGAGTTTTCAAAGGCCGTTTTAATGTGATTTCAAACCAATTATAAATCAGTTTTCCGTAATTATCTTCTATAATAAAATCCCACACTCATACTTTAGCACTTCGAGCGATGTGGAAAGGTGCTTAAATGGTTGGGAAAAACTCCGGCCTATGAAACCATGTGTATTTCCTTTCCGGTTAATCCCCGACCTATTCGATTAATCGTTTTGGCCTTTCGGCCTAGTTTACCGATGACATGAGGTGAACTTTGTACTGTTTTCAGTGTGGAAGCTTACGATTGGTTAGTAAACCATTTAGTGCGAACGTGGGGTATGGGACTCACGTTAACACTTTACGGGTTCCTTCCTAAAAGTTCGTGACACACTCCTTGTATTACCTTTGGGATAGTGTCTTCAGACCGTCTCCCTTAGAGGTATCATTTTGGCATCTCTACTTAGATGGCCGTTATACATCTCTACATAGATGTATCTTTTTTGGCATATCTACTTAGATGGCTGTTATGCATCTCTACATAGATGTATCATTTTTGGCATCTCTACTTAGATGGCCTGTTATACATCTCTACTTAGATGTATCGTTTTTTTTGACATCTCTACTTAGATGTTTTTGTTTTGGCATTTGTGCTTACGTTATGTCGAGGATATGAGGCTTATTATACATCTCTACTTAGATGTTTTTGTTTTTGGCATTTGTGCTTACGTTATGCCGATGATATGAGGCTTATTATACATCTCTACTTAGATGTTTTGTTTTGATATTTGTGACTATGTTATGCCCATGATACAAGGTTTGTTATACATCTCTACTTAGATGTTTATTTCTTCTCTATGTGAGAGTTTGTGGTCTATAGTACTATGTTATATATCGCCTCATTATCTATCATGTTTATCTTAGTTTATTAACTGATTGTTTAGTTAGCCTGACCCGAGTGTTTTTCGCTCGGGTCAGACCGAGTTGTTTCAGGTTAGGTCTCTGGACTTAGCTCTCTGTGCTTCCGCTTGGACATTATCTGCTTGGCTGATATATAGTTCTTTATATTTGTCCACTATTTTGATACTCTGATTATTCAGTCTCTTTTGTACATATTTTTGACTCACTTATGTGAGTGGTGACTTTGTACCCACCTTATGATATATTTGGATCTGTATTGACGATGTATTGTTCTAAGACTCTGTGCTGTTATGTGATACTGTTCTGTGATGCTATTTCATTATGTTATTATGCTTTGTTCTGATAGATCTTTAGACATTTGTAATTTCGTTATAAGTATTTATCGAATATGTCGAACCACCTGATTGAAAAAAAAATTAAATAGATTCCACCTTTCGACGTATTCGGTAGATAGTTATAGCATAGTTACATTTGGTCGCTCCTATTATACTCTATTCTCCGCATTAGCAGACGGAATCACCTCCGTGATTCTCTTTGCTAATGAGGGTCTTGGAGTGGGGCGTTACAGTCCAATTGACGGTGAGGCCACCAATACTAGCATATATGGTCTTCCGCACCAAGGATGACGTTGTGTCGAATGATGCACATAATCAAATGGGCAGTCGGACGTAGATTATTCATCTTCCAAACGCTGACATCTAGGGAAAACATCTGCTGCAAAATCTCTATGTAGGTCACTTCAAAATCATCCAAGTCCACGTCCTTCGTCGAGGCCTCCAAAATCTTAGCGAGATCATCATTAGTCAGCTCAATCAAGACAACCTTTACCTCCGAATGAATCAAACTGTTACCTCCATCAATATTCTACGCCAACAGGATTTCGAAAAGGCAGATGCAGCATGGGTAACATTCCCGCTCAAATGTCTCGAAGTAGAGGATCGAGCAAATCCTACCGCGACGAAAAGCTCTTCGAGCACAAAAATTGCGAAACCTTTTGCTCATTCCGATCCAGCCAAGTGACCTCTTGATGGCTGAGACCATAATGGTGCAAGGAAAAATAGATATTGTAGAAAGGTGTCTTAGGCTAAGAAGTGGTCGGAGGGAGGAAATAGAGTATAGATCTGGAGTGTTGGTGGGGCAAGATCTATGCGTGAAAACCAAGGCGAGGGGGAAAGGCGAGGCTGCTGTTCCAAGGGAAAAACGGCGTCGCTTAGTGATGGAGCGGAGGAGAGAGGCTGCTACTTGGAGAAGGAGGAGGATGGAGATTGGGTACGGCTGATTGAGGAAGGAGGAACAAAAGAAAGCAATTGGGGAAATTCAAACGTGACTATTATAGTCTTATTCCAAGTCCTAGTTGTGCCAAAACTCATTAACTGGTAGACCACTCTATGTTTGCCGCTAGATGGTCAACCACTAGATGGGCTTTGGGGTTAATTGAATATAGAACCAATTAGGGTCGGATTAAATAATAATAATTGTTTCACGCTGTCTCTACGATTCGACATGATTCAAAAAATTCCTATCCTCGTCATTATGGTGTCAAAGCCTACCGCCTAATCCCGAACCATGCTCCAGCAATTCATAGTAGTCCTAATAAAACTGCCGCGACCAACATTAACTCCCAAAACCAGAAAATACTCCAACTGCTATTTCATGCCTACTTTGCATGGAAATATTTCTTCCAATAGCCGATGGGTACAACACTTCAAACTACATACCCCAATAAAATTGTATGTCATTCCTATTTTGTCTGTACCTTAAAGAGAAAAAATCTAAAAATCTCGATTTTATAAACCGAAAAATCGCTGAGCTAAATATATGCTCCTTTATACTTGTTTCAAAATAATAGAAACTATTTCATTTCAAACTTTCCCTTAGAAGTCAAACTTATATATATAAATATTTCACAGTTTCCAAAAACCTTCTAAGAACACAAATTTTCCCAAACTGGGAAAACTATTTCCTTGCCAAAAATTATGCCATTGTTGATATATATACACATAAATGTTTAAGGACTTCAAAATTTACTCCTTTATAGAACAAAATTTCTTAACATGACCAACTAGTAGCATACATGTTTCTTTGAAAATTAAAATTTCAAAACTTCCCAAAAAGATTTCAAAAATAAATCCTTGGCGAAAGAAATCCTTTGAAAACCCTTTTTCAAAAATGTAAGGCATTTCCAAAATATACTTTATAAATATTCTCTCTTAGGTTTTAGACTAAGGAATTGACATTAATTATCCCAATAAAAATCTAGTTTTCCATCAAAGAGGTGATTAGTGGATACACCCTAGCAAGAACTTGCCTCTGGACATTTGCGACATACGGACTCCAATTTCTTGTCCATCTAGAATAAATGTGTCTCTGACTGGAACTCATCATCAAAATCTAAATCCTAAGGTAGCTAGATTTCAATCATCAAGTCGAACACCTTCAGTCTCCGAGATTCTTCCATATACCATACTCATGCTCTTCATGCGCATCGCCTTATGCATCGCCAGCACTACGTAGGGTAATTTGGAGTCGGCGTGAAAATCTTAATTTTAAGATACTTCCTACCCATAGTTGTTTTGCCCATTCCTTCGGAGTGGAACTACAACTATTTCTATGGTTGGAATTCTTAGAACCTAGCGTAAAAATATAATAACACTATATAGGAAAGTATGAAAATGTTTTCTCAATTTATCCTAATTTCTCTAATCTACTAACCTAAGCTCTGATCTCAAATGCAACAATCCGTACCTTAATGAGTCTAAATTTTAAAAAAATCGAAACCCAAGTCCATCAAAGCATAGATCATTGAATTTGGTACTTACAAATAAGCATGAGCATTATCAAAGATTGATAGAAATCTAAACTCACAGCAGAAACAATAATAAGATTAGAATACTAATTATGACTACTACCTTGGAATTAATGGTATTCCTTGGATATCAGATTGTCACATCAACATCGAGCATGAGAGAAAAAGAGACTTCTCTAACAACTAACACCCAGCTCCAGTGACCTACTCCTCTAAATCTATCATGTGGGTTGTAATAAGGAAGGGGTCAGCATAACGTTTTGATGAATAGAAAATCTATAAACTATCTATAACATAAATTTATACCGACTGGTTTTCATTTAATTGTTATGTCTATTAAGGTTAGCAATTCTAATCTAATTTTTCATTACACACACGATTACATACCTACCCATTTTCAAGGTACGAAATACTGACAAAGCTTGATTAACCACCCAATACTTCCAAATCCATTAGCCACTTGATGCTTCTAAAATAGGAAGCGGGCTTTTACTATCGCCACATAATACTTTTAAAAGAGAAATAGGCAAACTTTCTTATTTAAGACCTCAATCAAGGTAGACTTCGTCATTTAAGACCTATTCCCAAGGTTGACTTCTAGGGTCATCGTTATTGGTCTATTGTTCCTAAGTACAAAGACCTTTGGCCACTATGTATGGCCTTATAATTTATAATAGCCACACTACTAATGCATCTATTGTTATTAATGTCTTAGCAATGTAAGATACTATACCCAAGCCATGTAATATCTCATTAATAAGGACTAGGCAGGCCTCTGACCATTTAACACCTATTTATAGGTATACCTTTTCTATTTAATACCGAACTCTAAGGCAGACTCCTCACTAGTACTATCTAGCTGACATTACTTGGAAATCCCATTAAGCTACTTAATACTTCTTCTATAGGAAAGAGGCGGACCTTACAACCGCTTGATACCTCAAACCTGAAGCAAACCTCTCTTGAGATATCCCGTATCACTCTTAATTATAAATATGGAATTTCATTAGATTACTTCTTTCGGTAGGGAGACGGGCCCTAAGATAGCCACTTAATACCTCAACACTGAAGTAAATCTTTTTAGAGATATCCCTCACCACTCCTAATTCCAAATTTGGACTATTTATTACTTTCCAATCAAGAAAGCAAGTCCAATCTCTCACGTCGTCATGGGTCCTAGGATTAGTGATATCTCACATCAATTGTAAGTGCACCCGACTATTGGTAGCCTCTAAGTGAAAGGCAGTCTTCCGTCGAGTGACTCTACTAACCTCGCATTGCTAACCCACTAAATCCAATTAACTATCCTAAGTCTTTACTTATACTATCTTAGGTTGATATTGAACTTAGCTTACTAATTCCCTTTTCATTTAAGGCAATAAGATTTACCTTAAATACTTATCTACCCATAAATCCTCTTTTAATACTCATAAATGTCAATTTTCCCATAAAATCCTAACGAACATTTCCTAAGACTTTATGTATGATAACTAATTTCAAATTAGTAACCTTTTTTATCATTCCATTTTTATCAGTCTCATTAATCCATTTGTCTCTATTAATTGTAACCTTAATTTAATATTATCCATTATTTCTCATTAATTGCCCATTAATGTAGATTATAATCTTTCATTTCCTATTAAATAATTGATAGGAATTCCAAATTTTTTTCCTCCTATAATATGAATCACCACATTTTCTAATTCTAACTATTGGCTTCCATAAATATACTTATAACTAACAAATGTCACGTATAAATAACGCATGAATATACAATGTTCTTCTTTATTAACGCAATAAATAAATATAAACTGCCTATTAAAACTACCTATTCGTAATCAAATATATTCTAAGCACAAATATGTAACTAGAATATGCTTTTAATATTTAATTTGCTTGAATTAAATTTCTTAGGAAGATTTTCCGCTATGATTTCCATAAATTGGTTTAACACAAAAAGGAAAGGTTGACTCCATTTGAAATTAAAAGGAATGGATAATTTCTTTTAAATTGAAATAGACAGTGTAAACTACGAAGAATAAATCTGTACTTTACGCATCTCTTTCCTTTTTGTTTATGGGTATTCCATGTTAAATCAAAGGTCGCCCTTTTGAATGAAAAGTAAAAAAATTATAAAAATCAAACGGATGTTCTTCCCATAAGTTAAACTATGGAAAATCTACAACATAGCACAAATTGGGCAATAATCCAAAAATCCTACTTCTACATCCAAGTACATATCTAGCATAAAAATATACAGCATTCATATTCTAAAATCTTTGGGATTGATTTCCAGATTTTGGTGTAAAGATATTTCAAATTAGATGTAAAACAAGAATATGTAGGCAATAGACTTCTGCACTAATTTAAGCCTATAATTCAAAAAATAATATTGATTTAGGCATAAAAATCAAATGTATGCCAACGGAATAGATTTAAAATCATAAACAATATATAAAATTTCCCACTCACATTTTAAAAGTGATCAAAATCTCCAGATCTAAAGTAGAACCTTTGATTCATCTCCAAATCCTTTTTAATCCAAAAAATATATATAAAAATGGTATATACATATATTAGAATTACAAATCTGAGAGATTTGAGATTAGGAGAGAAAATAGATACAAATATACAATTATATATAAATCACCTCAAATACGCGTACAGTTGATTTTCTTCTCTTCTTCTTTTTATTAGATTTCTATCCTTCTCTAATTTGTATGAATATAAATACATATAACTTATTTATATGATTCGGAAAGAAAGGAAGAAGAAGAAATGGCAGAGCATCATTGCTCTATTCAGAAAAATATAAGAAGAGAATGGAAGGTTAGGCTTGAATTTATAAATGCTAGAATCAACCAAAACAACACGATTTAAAATATTCAATCCGAGCCGTATATGGCCTAGGGTTACTAGAACCGCCACATAGAGATTGGTCGACTACCCCCTACCTAGGGGTCGACCGCCCCCGATTGACTACTGATACATAGCTGTCGACCTGTAAGCCCATGCAATTTTAGTTAACTTTCTTATTTTATTTATTTTCATTTTGAATTTGCTTTTCATCCTTAACTTCTTCATTTGGACTCCAATCGCAAAATTTCAAATATGGAAGTTGCTCAGAATTTGCCACAAATGCAATGGTACAAGTTTCGTGGTCAAATTCCATCATTTGCACAAATTACGTTTTGGAGCTAAATTAATTAACTAACTAATTCAATAAATAATGCCAAATTACGGGATGTTACAATGAGTATTTGATCATACAAATAAACACTTACCCTTAAATATTAATAATTAAGATATATCAATAAAGGAATATTGATATATTTATTGAGATAAGTATACGTAATGCTCTGCATATGATGGACAAATATTTAATCATGATCATTAGAGGCACTGGGAGTTTACGCACCTTTCGAACAATTATAGAATGACTAACCGAGAGTCTTCAATAGGTTAAATCTACCTAAGTCAAGTAGAAGATCTATATGATGATGTACTGTAGTCTTTTGTCTTGAGAATATTATGGATCTTATATTTATAAAATTGTAATTTTGGTCATCATATGACAACTACGGTTATATTATGATCATAATTCAGTAGAAGTAAAAAGATATGAAGTGAAATGTTATTCAAAAGAGGATTCGCCTCTTTTGATATCGAAGGTTATTGTCATCATAATTGATAGTCAAACAAAAGTGAAAAATCTCTGGGCATGGTAAATCGATTAATCAGTAAATATTATCAAATTGAACAAAGGACTTTATAGTGGACTTTATATTTGGCTATAGACTTTATTAGAGCGTTGATCGTCTTAGTGACATAAAGATGGAAAATAGAAAACGTGCATAGTATATTGTTCCTTAAGGGTGTAGCATGACTCGTGTCCATTAATGTCCAAAATGTTTGAATATTACTGAGGATTTAGTCCAACTTGGGAATCACACAACAGTATTTTATCAGCATATTTTTTAATTTAACTTAATTGGTAAATTTTATTAATTATAATGGAGAAAATTAATATAAATATTATATTATTTTTTTATGGTTTTTATTCACTTGTTGGAGAGATTAAAAATTAGTTAAAATGATGAAATTGTTATACATTTATTTAATTAATTAAATGAACCAAAATAAATACTAAGTTAATAAATATTGGATATTCATTAGGATAAATATTCAAATGAATATTTGACTATTTAAGGTTAGTCAAGTGGGCATTATTATGATGACACATGTGCTTTAATTGTTGTTTGGTAAATGGCCTACCAAATATTAATGAGATGGGAGAAAGAGGCTAAATATCAAGATAATTTTGGTCCAAGAGAGCCTAAAAATAAAGACCTCTAGCTCTCATTATAAGCATGCCAAAAAGCCTAAAACCTTAGCTCTATTGGATTAAGTTAAAGCCAATAACTAGCCCTTGCAAGTAAAGCTATGAGGAAAGAGAAAGAGTTTTCCAAGGAGGAAATAGCTCGCCATATGACGTATAACTGACCGACAATTTCATCTAAGGTAAATTATTTTTGAACATTTAAATAAATATAGTAATTCATTAATAAAATATACTTTTCCAAAATGGTTTTTTATAAACATTTTTGTATATATAATTATTATATGTATTATATTTAATGCAAAAATTGTAATTAAAAAACACTTTTTAAACCTTAGTTTAGATTTGTTTTCTAGAAAAAATAGTTTTTTTAATTAGTTTATAACAATTTGGGATTTTTATAATTATATGTAAACTGAAAAAAACATTTTCTCATTAAAAAATCATTCAGATCATTTATGCAAATTTTCATAAAATTTTAATGAATTCTCGACATCGCTTTGTCTTGAACCAAATAAATTTGGGTTAAAAGGTGGCAATTTTAATTATTTATACTTTTTAAAAAACATTTCTCACTTTAGACAATCTATATACATTTAAACATTCATGTCATCCAATTTTGCTCAAAAATCCACTTTTGAAATCGAAACTCATCGTTTAAAATTCGACTCTTAATTATTTTTAATCTCAAAATTGTAATTAACCCATATAATGATAATTTAATTCGCAAACCATTGTAGAAATAATTGTAATTACCATTCATAACAGCACAAATCAAATTCAAATGGAAATCAATGTTGAATATGTAGTCCTACCCATAAAGCGTTTGGGCATCCCTCTGTTTTTGAACAAACAAAAGTGATAGACTTTAAGAATTGTTAGAAATAAACAAACATGAAACTAGACTCGTGGAGCAGTGACACGAAAATTATTTAGAAAATTAATTTAGAAAAATCCACTATAGGCAACCTGGATGAGTAGTAGATGTTGTGGTAAGAAAAAAAAATTGGATTCTTCATTGATAACAGCTCCTTGTACAAACGAAAATTAATCATGAAATTAAGAGAAACTAGATAGCAGTTAATACAAAGGAAAATTGTTATTGGCAGTGATACAAGTCTATGGCTAGATCCTTGGACCAATGGACAATCATTGACCAATTCTCTAGGATGGTCATATATAACCATGTGTAACTCTTACAATAAAAAAGTAAGAAGCACAATTTATGAAGGAGAATGGAATGTAAATCACATTAACTTCCCAATAAATCTTGTGGTCAAATTCAAAAAATCGACATTCACAATGATGAAAGTAAAGATTACTAGCAACGAAAGGCAAATAAAGGACTTTTTCTTTGAAATTAGCATGGGAAAAAGTCAAAAATAAGATACATACCGGTGGCATGATATCACATGAAACAAGTGTTGTGCACCAAAGATGTCAATGACAACTTTCTTTACTATAGGTGACAGGCTATCAACGAAAAACAGGCTAAAGAAATGGACAAATATTGCAAACCCTAATTATGTTCTCTGTGAAAGAGATGAGAAAAGTAAAGTGCTTCACATATAATTTTTAACTATGAATAATCAAAATATTCCCTGATTACACTGGAGCAAAGTTTAGGCATACATCACAATAGCAATTCATATGATCTATAGGCAACCATTGATTACTCATATAGCAATTACAATATGGAAAGATTACAAAAAGACGTATTCGATGTTCTATTAACAACCACAACATGGCATCCGTGAAAGGAGTGCAACAACCGAATGTTTAATTCTCAAGATATTTTGAAGGACTTACTACTGAAATTCAGCATACTTGATAGTATTATTCTGATAAATAAGTCGCAGTTCGCTATTAAATAAGAATGAGAAAATTTTCTTATCTGTGAAGCTTTGAATGAAGCGATATGGACCTAGCTACTGGAGATCTAATATATCACTTCATATACCACTTCAAGTAGATGATAGAGGTGGATCTTCAGTAGCCGGGTATAAGAAGATTTAACGCCAAGTATTAAACTTTGGGACTAAGATTTAACACCAAGTAGATGATAGAGATATTACAGTTCGTAATTAAATACACGGATAGTACGGGTTCCCACTTCGGAATTTAATACCTAGTATAAGAAGATCATTTCTATGCGATCCAAGTTGCTTGAATTTGGAAAACTATATCTTTTATACTTCGAGAAATTTTGATTCGAGTAAATCAAATTTACTATCCCCTCAGTCGGGCCAGTCCGGGTAGCTAGGGAGGGCAGGCAACTAGTTTTCCAAACCCAAGCCTAAAGATTACCTCTTTATCAACCATAAGGTGGTCAAGTAATTTGATCGACTCTAAATCTTTTAACATGCTTAATTTAAATTTAATTATTTTAGAGCATCCGGGATTTCCCTTCGATCTGTTCCACTCCTCAGTCGGATTTTCTATGACACTCACAAATGGAACAAATGTACTAGTCGTTTCCGCATATTCATTTTTAAACCTCTTAATCATCTTTAAGTTACTTAACTATTTATTTGAAAATGTTCACAAAAGATTCGGGAAAGCATAATTAAGTTAAAACCATTGTTTGCAAAAATTAATAAAAGTGCTGCAAAAAGTGCTACAAATAATGTTTTCAATGCTTATTTGATCAAAACAACTTTTCGATCATTTAGAAATCGATTTTTATAACTCAAATCTCTTTTAAAACATTTTAAAAGATTTATAGAATTTATTCCATATTTTTAAAGAATTAAAAATATCATTTATAAAGAATTTGTCGCTTTGGTTTTCGAACTGCCAAACCCCGATTATTTTTAAAATGTGTTTTGCTCATATTTCAAAATCTACTAAAGGAAATCTCAATTTTCTTTCTTCATTTGAAAATTATGACTATAAGGATTTGGAAAATTCTTATTACAAGGAATTCCGACTTCGAATCCATCGTTTAAATGAATTTAACTTTCTATGGCGCGAACTACCGTTACGTGATGCGCCTATTTTTGACTCACTTTTCACAACTTGTCAAAAATTTACCAAACTGGATTTTAGTATTTATAAAATATTTATAAATAATTTTAAACCATTTTCAAGAGATTTAACATTCTCGTATACACCATTTCATTTATTAAAGGAGAGTGATTTTTTGCGATTTTCAACGTGTATTAAACGTGAGTTGTTAATACAATCAAACAGTATATAATCAACATCCAAACTTGATAAACAGTCGTCACAACTAAGCATAACAAAACATACATATTATCCAATATATATTATTATAAATAGAGTTTCTCGCTTGAATTTTGATAGGACTAACTTTAAATCGACTATAGCTCTGCTAACTTGAATTCAAAGCTTACGAACACTTGGACCTTTGCCTTGGAAGGCTCGGCCTTGACCTTGGATAGGAGAAATGCTCATGGCCTAGGGTTTAAAGGGTGTGGTCGTGGGTATTTTAAGTGGAGAGGAGGAGTTTTCTTGAATTTTGAAGTGGTTTGATGTATGTATGTATGTATGTATGTATGTATGTATGTATGTATGTATTTATATACTATATAATTTAGTTTTCTTTTGCAAATATTTTTGCCATTGTTTCTCTAAGTATGGAAGACATGGAAGTAGATAGAAAAGCTTAGGAAAATGAGGAAAAAGAAGTGAATGGAAGTGAAGAAGGATGGTGGGTATTTATAGGCCAATGGAAGAAATAAAACATCAATTTTGTAAGTGCAAATACATCATTACTTCACCACCACCACACTACCCTCCATCATCATTGTGTTCGGCCGAAACCCCCCATTTCCTATATGCAAGGTCATGTGCTTGTACTTGTGAGTGTAAGTGTTGACTTTGGGATACTTAAGGGTTAAGGAAAGTGAATAAAATATCTTAATATTTTTGGTTATTTTATATTAAAATGTATATGTATATATGTGTGTATCCATGTGCATGTGAATGTCTTCATGTATTTGTACATGTATATATGCATATGTATGTCACATATAATCCAAAACGTTGCACAACTTCTACACGTTGAATTATTATGAATTCCGATTTCGATTTCTGGTCATATTTTTACTTCTCAGTTACCATACATATATTTGCAATCAAAATTTGATAATAATATTTATACATTATATAATAATTAAAAGGGCTCATTTAATAATTAAAAATAATCATTTAAACTTAATTTAAATTCAAAAATCAATTATTCTGAAATAGCGACATTATTAATGATGTCATATGTACTTTTAATTTTCCAAAATAAAATAAATTATTTTATTAAATATTCTCACTCATATAGATAAATGAGTGTATGTATCCAGCTCCGTGCACGATATCGGATGGTTAAAGAGTTGTTTATCGGTAAAACGATTTTCGATCATTTTATCGATATATCTTTCAAAAGTATTTATTTTTGTAAATATTTATTCAAAACAAGATTACCAATATTATTTATCGTTCAAAACATTTTAATTTATGTTAAAATATCTTATATTTGAATAATTTGAATTTTTTCTGAAATTGATGAATTTCCGGGTTGTTACATACTTCCCCCCTTAAAAGAAATTTCGCCCTCGAAATTGAGGATAAGAAGAAGATAACTCGAAATGAATATATATTTGAAAAAAATGAAATATATACAAGATATGATAAGTGACTACACCACAAGTGGTGAGTACACTATCTCGATACAACATCAATCCTAAACTCAGGATATGCCTTCCTCATTCTGTCTTCTATTTCCCAGGTGCAGTCTTCTGCATCACTACTCCATTGGACTTTCACCAATCTCACAACTTTCCTTCTCAATCGTTTCTCATCGTGATTTTTTAGATCTTCTTGGGCAGCCTTTTCTATAATCTGCTTTGGATCATGCACATATTTTCGTATATGGGATACATGAAAAACATTATGCACACTAGACAACCTTTCAGGCAATTCCACATGATAAGCTAATGGGCCAATCTGCTCAAGAATGGGAAATGGTCCAATAAATCGAGGTGCTAACTTCCCTGCCCGACCAAATCTTACCACTCCTCTCATTGGAGAAACTTTCAAGAATACATAATCTCCCACCGAGAATTCCAAATTTTTACGCCTCCTATCCGCATAACTCTTTTGCTGCTCTGGGCTTCTCTCATCTTCTTTCTGATCATGTCAACATTTTCTGAAGCTTTTCTAATCATGTCAGGGCCTAGTACCAACTGATATTCGGTCTCGATCCAACATGTTGGGGATCTACATGAACGACCATACAAAGCTTCAGCCTGATAGTTGTTGTTGTAGGAGAACTGAACAAGATGAAGATAATTTTCCCATGGTCCTCCAAAATCTCTCAGAAGATCTTCCAATACTCGATTTACCCTTTCACTTTGCTCGTCCATCTGGGGATGATATGCGGTGCTAATGCTCAGCTTTGTTCCCAAAGTCGTTTATAATGCCTCCCAGAACTTACTGGTAAGGATTGGGTCTCGATCACTAACTATGCTACTTGGGATATCGTGCAATCGAACAGTTTCTCTCATGTATATTTTTGCAAGACATACGACTGTTCTTGTTGGCTTTACTAGGATAAAGTGTGCGCTTTTGGTTAATCGATCTATGATAACCCAAATGCCTTCATTTCCCTTTCTCGGTCGAGGTAAGCCATCGATGATATCCATCGATACTTGGTCTTATTTCCAAGTCGGAATTTCAAGAGGCTGGAGTAGTCCTGCAACTTTTTATTCACAATCTACTAACATGTATAGAGATCTCCCTCTTCATGCTTTTCACCAAAATGTATGCTTTACATCTTTGTACATTTTGTTGACTCCAGGGTGAATGTTTAGCTTGGATTGATGAAATTCGCTCAACACTTCTTGTCTTAAGTTGTCAACATTCGGAACACAAATTCTTCCCTTTAACTGTAATATCCCATGGTTATTGATTTTAAAGCTTGAATTCTACCCTTAGCATGTATCCTTATAAATCCTCCTAAGAAACCATCTTCTTTTTGTTTGCTGGTGATTCTTTCTAGAAGAGTTGGAGTTACTACCAAATAAGCTATAACAGCATGCTTTCTACTCAACGCATCTGTTACTACGTTGGCCTTCCCGGGTGTATATAGGAAATCAAGATCATAAGATGCGAGAAGTTCTAGCCAACGCTGATGTCTCATATTCAAGTCCTTCTGAGTGAAAAGATACTTCAAAGATTTATGATATGGGAAGATTTCAAACTTCTCATCTATTTAAAGAAGGAATATTATTTACCAAGGTCAAACAAAAGTTTATCAAAATAAACTATGAGAAATTCTTACCCAGTAAATAATGTCTCCACATTTTTAATGCGAACACGATGGCTAATAGTTATAAGTCATGTGTTGCATAATTTCGCTCATGGATCTTCAATTGTCTTCTTGCATAAGCGATGACCTTCCCATGCTACATCAGTGCTGCACTCACTCCTCCACACGCATCAGTATATACAGTTAAACCGCTGCTTTCATCAGCAATAGCTAGGACTGGAGTGGTAGTTAACCTTTTCTTAAGTTCCTAGAATGCTTCTTCACATTTTGGTGTCCATTCAAATTTTACATCCTTCATAGTCAACTTTGTCAAGTGATAGGAAAATTTGGAGAATCTTGAATAAATCTCCAGTCATATCCTGTCAATCCTAAGAAACTGCGAATGTCATTGGGAGTTTGTGGTTGCTTCCAGTCTAGAATCCAGTCTAGATCAGCTACGATCTTTATTGGATCAACTGCAATTCCTTCCCTTGACACAATATGTCCAAGGAATCTTACGTATTTTTCTCAGAAGTGGCATTTTGAGAATTTAGCTTTCACACATTTCTCCTTAATATATCTAACACAATTTCGAGATGCACTTCGTATTCTTCCTCAGTCTTTGAATGTCTCAAAATGTCATCAACAAAGAAAAATAAGAATTTGTTGAGTACTTCTCTAAATACCCTATTCATAAGGTCTACAAAATAGGCTGGAGCAATGGTTAGCCCAAAGGACATAACCAACCATTCGTAGAATTTATTCCAGCTTGTGAATAAGATTAAAGGAATGCAATCTCCTGCTATCCTTAGTTGATGGAATCCTGTAGCTAGGTCAATTTTTGAGAATACTCGAGCACCATGTAGTTGTTCAAACATATCATCTATGCGGGTAGAGGATATTTGTTTTTTATCGTTTGCTTGTTTAGATCTCTACAGTCCATACACAACCTTAGAGAGCCATCGGACTTTGCAACAAAAACCATTGTTGCTCCTCAACTTGAGCGACTTGGTCTTATCAGTCCTTTCTTTAATAACTCATCGGTTTGATTTCTAAATTTCTCCTTCTCTTGCGGAGCCATTTTCCGAATTGAGTGAACAACTGGCCTTGTAATAAGGAATAAATCTATGTGGAACTCAATTTTTCGATGGGGTGGTAGACTTTTCATTTCTTCAAAACCGTCCAAAAATTCCTTAACAATTGAAATATTTCTTCAAGATGTTTTTGGAACAAATTGAGCACATATATATAACTTTCCTTTACTAGACTAAGGTTTTCACACTCTATCTTAAAATGTTCGTCTCTTCTATTTTGAAATACATGTTGAATATGAAAGTATATGATTTTTGTTTGATGATAATAAACATATATATATTCATTTAAATGTATTTGTTATTGTACTATATTATTCCCACATAATTAAATAAATATTTGCTGGATAAAATAAATAACACAGAATTTAAATTAAAATAGATATTTTATTCAAATAAATATTTTATTACAATTTTGAATAGTACAAATCTGAGCTCTCACTATATATATACAATTTTCAATTACAATACAAATTTGACTTCATCACAATTCTCAATTTACATTTGCACCTCACTACATGTCACTCATTCACTCGTTTTTATCTTCAACTCTATTCTAGATTGAATCTAGCATCTGAATTATCTGCAAAGAAAACATTGACGTAGTAAAATTGAAAAAGAAATATTTTTGAAGTGTAAAATAGAGTGTATGTTGAAAATATTAATTGCCTCGGTTATTTGGGTTGTTTGTCATCATTTAAATTTGAATTCATCATACACGATCAGCTTGTGACATGCACAGTGTATCACTGTACATGCCACAAGGCCGTGCACACCAGTATACACTTGATAAAACTGCAGGGACAGGTGAGCACAAGGTCAAACCCAATCAAAAGCCGGGTTTAACTCATGTGCAATATAAATAATGTCACGACACGAGCACAAGGTCAAACCCGAGCCTTATGCTGGATTCAACTCAGGTGAGATTTCAAAAATCAACATGAAGTTCAAAGTGAACCAGACAAAATTGAAACAGTACCAAAACAGTTTTGAACACAAATGATTCAAAGCACATGATAAAACAACTTAGACTCCAAGAGGAACCAGCACACATGCACACAACAAAACAACACTGTATATACATATGAAGATGTAACATGTTCAATGAACTGGTCAGAGCAAAGGCAAGTCCAGACACTACATGAACGGGCTCAAAGACCAAACACATGAAAATAATGAAGCAACCAGACCACAATGCAAAATCAAGTGAAGTCAATGCAAACACACATGTACACATATATAGGGAGTGCACATGTATACCAGACCAGGCAACTAACAAGAACAAAATGCATACACACTTGTATACATATATATGAACATGAATGCAATGACACTATAGCTATCAACAACATTAACCAAAGTCACACTTTCAACTGAAGTGAAGACCTGGCAACTGTGTATGATATGATCAAAGGCAACAACATCAACCTAAGTCAGACTGCACAGTCAAGTGCAAGCCCAAGTGCATGACCACAAAAATGATGCAAGCTCAAATCAATTGCACCAGTACAAAACAACAACTAGACCTGGCAACCAAACATACATGAAGTCTAAATGAATGGGTCACACTGCACCAGAAATGACAACAATGTACACAAACTATATTCGAACATGAAAGCGGCTTCAAGATTAAATAAAGGTCGAAATTTTTTCCAAGCAGCAGTTATTTTGACAA
This sequence comes from Allium fistulosum, assembly GCA_030737815.1. Classification (NCBI taxonomy): domain Eukaryota; kingdom Viridiplantae; phylum Streptophyta; class Magnoliopsida; order Asparagales; family Amaryllidaceae; genus Allium; species Allium fistulosum. Next base: position 813,556,591 of record CM060904.1, read on the forward strand.
AGAAAGATAGTTTCACAAGAACAAGCAAAGCTACTACATGGTTTAGCAGATATCAAGTGAAGGCCAGAAAATCAAGGAGCAACATCATGAACCAGTTCATATACAAGCTCAGACTCAAGTGAAACCAAGGCCACATATATACAACCAAATCGTCACATGACATCAGTGCACATGAGTTCAAATGCAACATCAACACGGCAGTGGACAGAATAGTGCAGTAGCTAAAAATAACAAGCAACTACTCGATACAAACCAAAGCTTCATAAGTACACATAACTTCATGCATACAACTGAATATAAGTAGAAATGCTCAGTTCAAAAAATGCAAAGCTATGTAGTGAAACCAAGTGCAGACAAGCTACATGAAGACCAACATCAGTGCATGTGAGTTCAAATGCAATGCAACCAAGTAGACAGTAGTAACTTCAAACTACAGATGCAACCAAATAGTCCAAACGGTAAAAATATCAAACAAGTCAAAAATGTTCAGACAGAGATGTTTTTAAATATCATCAAACGTAAGTGTCAAAGTCACAGAGGAAAATCCAAATGGCCGAGAATAATTCTAAGTCGTGGTCACACAATGCAGTCATCATAAATTCAAAGACCAAAGAATCGAAACCGTGGTGGCCAAGAAAAAGATCAAACAAGCCAAAGTCAAAGTCGTGATAACCAAGGTAATCAAGCAAGTAAAAATATATGAATTGAAAAAGTTAGAGAAATCTACAGCATTCAAGGATAATCGAATGGCTGAACAAAATTATCAGAAGAGTTCAAACAATTTATTCGAACGAGATTATAGGGGATCGAACCCTATTTAAAACCCAATCATCACTGGCATACAAAGGCATCGAGTTCAAGCCAAGCTAACCAGAAAAGAAAAAAGCATAAATTACATACCAACTCAAAATCGAACTCGATCGAGAAGCAGCCGTGTGCAAATCAAGAGACGGTCGATCAAGCAAGGAAAGCGAAATCGCTTATTCGATCAATCAACTAAAGTCGGCGGCTTCAACAAAGTTGAACCCTAATTTCTCATAAAGTAACGAATGAGCACAAAAGAGAGAGGCCATTTTTTCTGTCAAAGGATCGAGCCGATAATATAAAAATCAAAAGGAGTTCACTTTTATTTGGGTCGCCTTCATCAAATAATTACTTTGGGCTTTTATTTTTTAAAATATTAGGGTTCTTGTTTTATAAATCGTTTTTAATTTGTATTTTTCTTTTAAACTATTGCAAGTTCTAGTCGTGTAACTAGGGGACGAACTACGGTGGTGTAGTTCGAGAATTCGCAACTCAGTGGCTGAGTTGTGGCAGGGTTTTGAGCGTAGAGTTAGGTTAGTCGATAGCGGATGTCGCAAGTTTATGTTTGTAAGCGTCTGACTACTTAATTTCTAGTATAAACCTTGGGGGCAGCACGTAGGCAAGGTTTTGCCGAAGCTGGGTAAATCTATGTGTTCTATTTTCTTCTTTTATTATTCTACTATTACTTGTGCTGCTATTATTCTGCTATATCTGTGTTGAAATTATTTTATATACTTTTGCATTAAATTTTTATAATTAGTAGTATCACCCTATTCACCCCCCCTCTAGGGTGAAATCGATCCTACAAGTGGTATCAGAGCTAGGAACAAAAGCCATTTTTGTTTTAAAAATTTGATTTTTCAAAAACCAATTTTTTTTTACAAATTTGAATTTTTTAAACTGGCTTCTTTTAATAATGCTTTTGCTGAGGGTCAGTCCATAGTTAGACCACCAATGTTCAATAGTGAATATGCTTACTGGAAAAATAGAATGAAAATTTTTCTGAAAACTATTGATGCTTGGAATATTGTTGAGACGGGCTATAAAGTACCAACTATAAATGTAGATAATCAAGAAATAGATGAACCGATGGATCAATGGACAGATTTAGAAAATAGGCTACATAATGCTAATGCTAAAGCTATGAATTCTATTATTTGTTCATTGGATCAAATTGAATTTAATCGTGTCTCACATTGTCTAACTGCGCAGGAAATCTGGCACACACTTGAAGTGACTCACGAAGGAACATCTCAAGTCAAAGAATCTCGCCTTGCCATGATTAGTAGAGAATACGAGAACTTCACAATGGCCAAGGATGAAAATGTCAAAGAGATGTATGGATGACTTTCCAATATCGTATACAAATCGAAAGCTCTCGAAAAATCATACACAGAGTTGGAAATAGTTCGAAAAATCCTCAGAGTCCTTCCACGGAGTTCTGAAGCAAAAGTCACTACTATTCAAGAATCGAAAGATTTGAAACAGATTAAAGTTAAAGAACTCATCGTAAATCTCACCACTTATGAGCTAGAGATAAAATTCAAGGAAGAACGCGAAGGAGGTGATACTCAAAAGAAATCGATAGCTCTTAAAGGAACAACTGAAAGTGAAGAGGACGATGATGAGGATGGAGCAGTTGAGCTGGCACTGATAATAAAGAAATTCAAAAGGTAGAATCGCAGATATGGAAATCCAGCTCTAAATCAACAACTGAAAAGTAGAATAGTTAAAGTTCTAGACAACCCAGAAGAGCGATAGATCATCTGTCATATGTAACGTCCCGCTATTTTGGACTATTTGCATCCGCACATGTCGGACTTGAATAATTCAAAATACCGAATTGTTAATTTAAATTTGGCAAAACTGAGCATATACAGTAAATAAATAGAACACAGATCACAGACACAGAGTAATAAATGCAGCGGAAACAAATGATAGTAGTTCATGAAGCTACTATATACATATCAGAGTTAAATAAGGTACAACAGATGTCTCGAATACAATAGTCAAATACAATATCAGAATACATCACTGGAATCAACTGAATATCTGAAAGCTGGATAGATAGTTGGATCTCCAAGCGAAGCTCCAACTCAAAAGGTGAGTCTCGAATACTGGTACACTCAGTCTGACCCGAGCGTAAAGCAAAACACAAAACACTCGAGTCAGGATTAACATTCTTATATCAATAAATCCAACTCAAGTGAAAGAGCAACTGAAATACAAGTAACTCAAAGGATTTTTGAAATAACCATCCTTTAAGGATCCGTTAAACTATCTACTATGTAGTAGTGTACGATAAGTAGATAATGCCTATCAGTAATATAAAATATCAAAATAGTGTTAAGGCATTACCATTATCCCCCTTAACACATTTTATATAAGCGTTATAGTCTATACAGCACTGTAAACTCCACCGTAAACTAGTGGGATATCAGGGAGTACTCCATAGGTATAACACGAAACAAATCGTAGTGGTCATGTATATAAGGATACAAGTATGACAAGGCACATGAGGCAATACCCAAGGTAGTGAAACTACCGTTTGCCTGATCCGGACTGGTGAGAATGCATCGCCGCAGCGATCGCAACACCGCGAAACAACACTCCCAAATCAAGGGTGCACCAATCGACAACAAGTAATGAGTAGTTTTCGAAGAAGTGTGTTCGCTCGAGGTAGCTGACCCCATTTGGCCCGGCACGGCTCCTGTTTTAGTCATTTCCAATTTGACACAAGTGTCAAGGCTATCCATTATCGTTCTCTTTCTTCAGTCATCACGTACATCATTCCAACCACTTCATTCTGGATCACACTCCGCGTATAGTTATTAAAGTGGTTTTCGGTTTAGACAGTGAGTATGTCCCTAACCGATTCCGGTCTCTTTAATAACTTTCGTAATTATTACACCGATTGGTCGTTTAATATTTCAAAACCAAATCAAATTCAATTTCAAATAGAATTTGTAAACCAACATTTCATTTGCCTTTCTAAACAATTTCCATAATTTACGTTTCAAAACTTCCACATTCATAATTTCAAAATCTTATCATACAATTTCATTTTTTATTTAAAACCATTCAAATATTGATTCAAGTTCGTATATAAGTTTCATTCCAAAATCATTTAAATCAATTTAATTTAACATTCAAATCAATTTAAATTCATTGCTCGATTTCATTCAATATTCATTAAGTAAATTTATCATTCAAAACAATTTCTATTTAATTTCCAATTCATTTAATCAATTACTTAAGTTCAACTTCATTATATCAAAACTTCACATTTAATTTAATCAGATTCGTCAAATCAATTCTTTAAATTTCAAGTCTTACATTAATTTCAATAAATCGCATTTCTATTTCTTGTTAAAGAAATCCAATTTCACTTATTTATTTACTCGGTTACAATTTCAAACTCAATTAATAAAGAACTTAATTCCACTAATTCAAGAGGTTCAATTTTATTCAACTATTAAATAATTCAATTTTATTTCATTATTAAATAATTTCAAAACTTAATTATTAAATAATTTCAACTTAATTACTAAATAATTTCAACTTAATTATTAAATAATTTCAAACTTAATTATTAAATAATTTCAAACTTAATTATTAAATAATTTCAACTTAATTATTAAATAATTTCAAACTTAATTATTAATAATTCCAGATTAAAACAACATTCATTCATTATCTACTATGTTAATATTTTGATTCAGATTATTAAATATTAACATTTCCTTTCATTAAAATTCAAATTCCAACTTCGTTTCAAAACCATTTTTATTTATTCAAATAAAATCTTCATTTTATTTTTAAATCAAAGTATTGACCAATCGGTTTTTATTTAATTCTCTATCCTAGATCAAAGTTCAATTTGGGTATTTATCATTTCAACCCGATTCCATTTCAATTCAAAATCAAAGCATAACAAAGGGAACTTGCAGTGTGATAACTGGGATGGTGTCAAAGTAAATAAACAAGCAATAACAACAATCAATATTAATCCAATAATCAATTCAAATAATCCCAAAATGATCGTATAAATTTACATTTGTTGTCTATGCAAATTAATATAATTATTTCTAGAATCTACACTATCATTTCATGTAGATTAAAGATTATTACACTTATTATTCCATGCAATTCTACACTTGACATCAATTATTCAATTTCATACTTCATCAATTAATACAATCATAAATTCAAATGGTTCAAGGGTAACTAACTATTTTTCTACGTGTCAATTAATTTTAACATTTAAAGGGGTCATATTATACAAATTTGTCTAATTAAATTCAACATATATATAAATTTCAAGTCGCTAACAATCCTACGCCAAATTCAATTTCATATTTTTCTCACTTCCTACATTAACAATTTTAACGTCCAATATCAATATCAAACAATCAATCATCTATCAACCAAACTTGATTATCATCATATAAGTAACAAATAAGGGTGTCAGATGTTACAGGTGGACTGATACAGGTAATAGCATATATAACAGTGTAATTAACTAACAACAGCATATTTCAATTGTCATTTCAATTGAAATCAAATTTAATAAATAAAAGAACATTAATCGTGAGTGATTGCTCACCTTCCGAGGCTAGAGAGATTTGACAACAAAGCAAGCTACGAATTCCAAAGCATAGTGAGGTGAACACGAATTTGACTGCCAAAGCTGATAGATAAGGAATTGACGAAATCAAATCAGGACTGGATCGATGAAGATAAATGAAATAAGTGGACTTATATATATATATATAACTATACATAACTATAAATCATATTAAAATTTCGAATATAATTTAAATTATATATATATAGTTTCCAGAATCATTATTCAAATTAAATTTCATACATTAAAGTCCAACATATATATATATATAACAAAATTTAAATCAATACAATAAAACTTAAAGTTTTTTTTTCTATAATTTAATATGATATAAATATATTTTACTTCACCTGAAAAAAAAATCATATACGGTTAATAAAACTTTCATTTATAAAATAAGCTTATATATCAATTTGAACAAACCTAAAACTGTTATAGTTTTCCAAACATATCACGTTATCAAAAAAATGATTCTCGAACAGCTGTACTTCATATAATATGCTTTATATAATATAAATAGCTCTGCATCTACACACATCCCAACATATAAATGTAACTAATATATACAACCTGTACGTGCCTGTTATATTTTTAAATCAATGTAAAAAGCAATATGCAAATCAATACAACTGTATGAACCTTTTACTTTATATACTTATAATATAGAAACTGTATAACTAAAATCAACAACAATATAAATTATGTTTTAACCAGTATATATAATTCAATCTTTGAACAAAGATAAGTAAACAATATATATATAATCGAACAGATTTTTAAATAAACTTATAAAATATAATATAATATAGTATATAAATTATAACTTGTAGAATAATACATAGGCTATTGAAAAGAAATCATGCAACAGCCGAACAATTTGAAACATAAATTTTCAAAACATAACAACATAAATTTTTCAAAACATAAATTTTACATTACCAAGCTCTTGATTATTATACAATATATAATTGCTAAAATATGTTCATGCTGCTTGAACAATACAAAATTGTTATAGTACTTGTATACTAACATATATATATTTACTTACACTCTTATCATTTAAAACCATATCTTATCAAAACAAAACCCTGTTAAAACCCAAGCACACAGTATGCATATATATTATATAACATATATTGTAATACTTGTCTACAAAAGAGATCTGCAACCAAACTTATACCAATATAAAAATTTACAATGTATAGTTATGCAATACCTTATGTTTAAATTATGTTCTTTAAATGTACGTATACAGACTCACAAAGATATCATTCACAGCACTACATATATTCCTAAAGAAGAAACGCATAAACTTGTACAGTTCATATACTCTAACACTATATATATTAAACTGTAACTAGTTATTCAATTATATATATATTCATACCTTCTCAAACTCAAGGCCAAGGAAGAAAGGAACGGAGGTGAGAGGGGCGGAACAGAGGGGAAGGACTGGAGGGGGAAGGTGGAGGAGATGATGCGCGGAGGGATGAACGTGGGTTGTGAGGTGGCTTCGGCAGGTGACTGTGAACGTGGGAAAGGCTTTTGTGAAGGAGGTCGGGGAGGGCAAGAGCAGAGGTTGCGCGGGTGCTGGCAATGGTGGTGGTCAAGGAGATGATGGCTGATCTCATGATGATGGAGATGGGTTGCGAGTTGGTGTGCGAGTTATGATGATGGAAGTAGAAGGCTGCACGTGAGAAGGGATAGAGCAGAGACCATATTTGGTTTAGCATTCACAAAGGAAAGATTTTCTTTTGTTTTGAATGGAATGAAGGTGACACGCATAATTAAGGCTCTGGGAAGAAGAAAGAACAGGAGCAGGTAGAAAATGAATAGGTGCAAGCTAATGAATGAACCAAGAAAAAAGCAACAGTCAAATATTAATAATAGGGAACATAAAAAGGCTGGTGAACAGGTTGGAATCATTTAAAGCAATTAATATTTGGGTGTGCAGCAAGTTTGAATTTTGAACTGAAAGAAAATGCAAGATCACAATTTATGGTACCGTTACAATGAACATTTTATTGTTTCCGTCGCGTAACGGACCTCAAAATACAGAAATAAATATACCATACAGATCAGCACGATGAGACGATCAAAACGGTATACAGATATCAGTGGTATGATTGAATTATAAAAATTCGAATTTTCTACTAGCGGAAAATGCAGTAAAAACGCAGAAAAATAAGATCGACGGAGCTAAAGAAGTCCGAATTTGGAAAAACGAAAAACGACGTTTTAGTCAGAAGAGGAATTAGAATTTTTCTATGTAAAAATATTCAGGTTTGGAAAACATTTTATTATCATCAATTTTAACTGATATAAATTGGAATAAAATTACACTAGAAAATAAACTTCCAAATTATCTGATGAAAATTTACCAGTTGCTATGATAAATTAGACGCATTCCAAATATCAAATTTTTATTTCAAAATTTTGTCGTTTAAAATTTCACAAAATTTCAACTGATTACATTATTAAAACAGTTAAAATTTACGGGTTGTTACACTCTCCCCCACTCAAAACTTTTCGTCCCCGAAAAGGAAGGAGGCAGGAGAATAGAAAATAGATTGGAGTACAAGTAAAACAATTAATTTAAACCATATAAATTTCAATTTAAATTAATTAATATTTAACAATTTGGTAAAATCCCTTTGAGTTCACTTAAGTTAAATCAGTCTATCTATTTCTAAGTTCATTATCTTATTATCTAGTCATTCTCAATTAACAATTTCTAAATCATCAATTTGTATAATCATTTATTGTACTCATATTTTATTCAACAAAGTTAATTCTTTTATTCCAAATTATTATTAAGTTTATTCCACTTAATATATCTTATTACATATATTTAAACCCTATAAATTAATTTAAACCATATAAATTTCAATTTCAATTAATTTATATTCAATAACTAGTTTAACTTTAAGGTATTTCCATAAGTTGATCTAATTTCAATTTGTTAATTCTTTCAGAACAAAATTATTATATTCATCTCATTCAATTAACTTATTATTCTATCATCTTTATGAGCATTTTTTTTATAATTAAAATCTAAGTGTATAATATTTATTATAAACACTCAAATTTTATTTATAAAATCATTTTATACTGTATATTATCCAATTACATTTTAACTTCTGAATAATTTAGGTAAGTTATATTGAAATGCAATTTAGTACTATACAAATAAAATTTCAAATTCAATTATTTCAAGTCTAAATATTTATCCGAAATTTTAGCTTTATTTATAATTGAAAACATCCTTTAACATAATTTTAAGAATTAAATTTCCATTTAATTTCAAACCCTTTAGAGATAATTATGTATATACTATATATATTAAATCAAAATAAATTTAAAATAATATTCCCACATATATATATATATATATATAAATCAAGTAATACTTAAGAAATTCAAATCAAAATATTTTTCCAAAACAAGACCGTAGCAAAGCTACAGAATGGCCTCTTCACTTCGAAACTCGAAAATGAATGTCGATGATGCGGCCATCATCACCGAAATTATTTTCCAGCGACAAAAGAGAAGAGCTCTAATTTAATCATTTAAAATTCTTTGAAAACCATTTCTATTTGAAAATATTTTAAATATTATACATATTAAAACTTTAAAACCATAGTTCGAAATTATCGGAAATTAAATTCTCAAATTCAAATTTTAAATTCATTTTAGACTCTATATTAGTTTATAAACCATATTTTATAACTTGCCTCTATTTTTATGTTGGAAAAATCAGTAGTTTATAAAATAATAATGGAAATCAAATATTATCATTTTTAACAACCAATTCAGTTAACAATTCAATTTTAGAAAATTATACTTATATATATATATAATATAATTATACCAAATCTCTTTCATTTACTAAATTTGTAAACAATATTGTGTCAGTTTGTTTTGTTCAAGTGTTTTGGAAATCCTATCGATAGCGTTGATCAGACGAATCGATCGAAAACCCAAATCAGCATCAACAACTCAAATAACACAATAAATAAAACATTTTTTTATAATATAAATTCACAAATACACTTCCTCGCTTGATGACACAAGAATGGATTTCAAAGCAAGGATAGAGATTCAAATTTGATGGACTCAAATCAAAGAGAATTTTGATTCGAAGACAAATTCGAAAGAAAAGATGAGATGATTCAATAACAGAATCGGGAGATGGGTAAGCTTATTTAATTTACGGGCAACCTTAACCGGATTGACCGTGACTTCATGAATAAGATCAATGTAGAATTCCGAGGCAAATCAACATTTATCTCAAGAGATAGAATTCGGCATAACCAAATATGTCAGCATCTAAACTGAGGATATATAAATCTCTGGTGAATCGATGCTATCGTAAAAGAGTTTTACCCCTTTACAAATCAATTTGAGATTGGCGGGACCGCCAACTCATTATAAAGATCATTCGAAGTGGAGTTATGTGATACTCTAGAATTTAGAAGAATACGAATAGTGAGGGACAAGAATGAATTTCGGAACCGCAGGGAATGTTCCAAAATTCAAAGGAATCGATTCAAATGGGAGAGATTCAACTCGAATGAAAGTGATTCTGTAAATACATTTACCCTACATGCTAAGTTTTTCCTAGAGCTACCAAAGCTCTGATACCAACTGTAACGGACCGCGTCAGTGGGGTAACGCCCACCGTAGCATACAGCAGTACATGTGTTCTTCCTTTACAGCCAGCCTCTCAACTGTACCAACCCCGCAGGGACATGTAGGAGTAAGAGTCATCCGCTCGCTACCAAACCAAATGCGAGAACCCCCTATCATGCTGCACCCGCCAAGTGCATAGGCAGACACACATGTCGGACTTGAATAATTCAAAATACCGAATTGTTAATTTAAATTTGGCAAAACTGAGCATATATAGTAAATAAATAGAACACGGATCACATACACAGAGTAATAAATGCAACGGAAACAAAAGATAGTAGTTCATGAAGCTACTATATACATATCAGAGTTAAATAAGGTACAACAGATGTCTCGAATACAGTAGTCAAATACAATATCAGAATACATCACTGGAATCAACTGAATATCTGAAAGCTGGATAGATAGCTGGATCTCCAAGCGAAGCTCCAACTCCAAAGGTGAGTCTCGAATACTGGTACACTCAGTCTGACCCGAGCGTAAAGCAAAACACAAAACACTCGAGTCAGGATTAACATTCTTATATCAATAAATCCAACTCAAGTGAAAGTGTAACAACCCTAGATTTTGTATGTTATTTAAAATTGACTTTCTTTTATTTTTTTAAATTATTTTAAACTTGTTATATTTCAAACATTTCATTTTTAAATATAAATGCTGATTATTATGTGAGTTATAGTTTCAAACTGATATAAATTGAATATTTTACCGAAAAGTGAAATTCTGGTCAAACTGTTCAATCTTTGACTTTTAAACTTCAAATATAAATTATATAAAAACTTAAATTTTATCTTTTATTTTGAAAATAGATGTAATAGCTTGAAAACTGCTTTTTGTTTCGTTGAAAACGGAGTTAAACTGTAAAAGTTATGTATATTTCAATATTGTGTGTAAACTGATTTATTTAACAATATTGTCTATTTTAAATTATATTTTATTTGTCATATTTTGTTTCAATATGTGTTAATATTTTATTTTATGTATATTTTTGTCTTTAATATTTTTAAAATGATTATATAATTTTTCCAAAGCTTGTTGAATTTATTTTCTAATTTTAAAGCCTAATTTCTATTTTCTTTCCTATTTTCTTAATTTAATTATATATCATTAAAATTTATTTATTTTATGCATTCACTTTTATTTGCTGTCTTTTACTTTATTTATATTCATTTTACATGTATTTAAATTAAAATAGATTTTTCCAAAGTTTATTGAAGTTATTTCTAATTTTTAAAGCCTAGTTTGCATTTTAGCTATTTCCTTATTTATTTCATATTTTCTTTAAATTATTTATTTATTTTCTTTTATTTTATTTTGTTCAATTTTTATCTTCATTTTACTGAAACTTATTTAGTTATTTTGATATAAAAGAAATTAGAAAACAAAGAGACAAAACCTTTCATCTTCACATGACTTTTCAAATGACCTTGTCTCTTCATTTTCTTATTGCCTCTTCATTTCATCTTGTAGCCGTTCATTCTTTTGCATTGCCGTGCATTTCCTTTTTCATTTTCACGTGAAACATTCTTCTCACATCTGAAACTCATGGCTTCAAGAAGAAGAAAAAAACAAAACAAATGCCTATGGCTTCCTTTATCTCTTCTTTACTTCACAATTTCAATGATTTTTTACTTGCTCTTCTTCTAGGCTTTGCTCGGCTTCACTCTACCACCTTCACCATTTACCAACACCACCATCTACAGCAGCAATCATCACTCTTTCCTCTGACCATGACCAGGGCTGTGCCTCCATTTGTGTTTACATCACAAAGTTTTGCCTAAAACTCCTCCAAATCATGCATAGCCGAACACATATCTTCACCACCTTTCACATACTCCTCTCGGCCACCCCTTAACCACCGCCACCATCATCTACATCACCTATGGCTGCCTCATTACCTCTGTCCAAACCTGTACCATGCTTAGGCCGAGCCAACTTTCTCATAGGCCGAGCCTAAATTTGAACCGAACTTGCTTATATTGCTTTATTCCTTTGTATTCTTCAAGTTGTATCACCTACCTCCTCATATCATCTCATACCCTTTACTTACTCCATGTTGCCATGCATTTGTGATGCCATAACCTGAGCTTAACACCATCATGGCCGAGCACTTGATTCCCTTTTGTCAAGTGTTTGGATGGTATGGGCAAGGTATTGTCTTTGTTGCTCTTTATTTCAATATATTTCAAATTTGTTTTGGTTAAATATTCATGTATATGTTGCTCTGTTTTATTTAGTGTTTACAAGATCACATCTTGGTTTTTATCTCCTCTCAAATCATATTCGTGTTGTCGTGCCTTCGAAGATTCTGTGTCATGTGTTTTGGTCGTCATCTCCAGCTTAAACAAGTGAGTAAATCTCACCAGACTAATATGTACTTATATAATTGATAAACTGACATCACTTGAATCTGTAAATTTATATCATCCTGTTATAACTGTTATATTATGATCATATAATGTTTACTCCTATTATTACATATGTTATATCATCTATTACTGTTATATGATGTTATTCTGTTCATTTTATCAGTTTATCACACTTCAAGTTCCCTGTAGATTAGAATCACTATGGGTTGAAATGATACAAACCCGAACGGACTTTAGAATAAGGAAAAATCGTTATGGGCTGAAATGATTGGCCTGAAAGGTTTTTATTTATTTATTTATATTACTTGGGATTGCGGGTTTGAAATGGTAAAACCCGGTTTTCTTTGTAAACTATGGATTGAAATGATACATATCTGTATCACTTGACCTAGGCTAGAAAATTATATACAGACCCGTGGTTTATATATTTTTCTGAAAATTTTTAAAATATTTTAAAAATGTAAATATTATGATATTTTGATTTAAATTTTATTAAAATGATTTCTATAAAATATTAGTGATTTTCTACCAATTAAATAAGTGAATTAAGTAAATGGTGAAGTAGAATTTGAAATATAAGTAAATTTTGGAATTTATGATTTTGTTTTTAAATGGAATTTATGTAAGTAAGAATATATGACAAATTTGATTTAAAAGATGAATTTAATGACTTTTATTAAGTAATAATAATTTTTAAAAGTGTTAATGATTTTGTATAAATTAAAATATGGAATAAATGAATGTTTAAGTTGAAATTTTTGAAATATAACTTAAATTGGGAAATTGTGAATTTTGTTAAAAGTGAAATTTTAATTAAGTAAAATAAATGGAAATAAGTTATATTTTGGAAATTTAAACTTAGTTGTTAAGTTAAGAATTTAATTAAAGAAATGGAAATTTAATTGTTATTTAATTTGATTTTTGTATGGAAATTTGACTTTATAAAATCATAGAAATAAAGGTATTTAAATGATTGTTTTTAATGTGAAAATATATGATTTTATAAGTTAAAATGGTTTATATTAAAAGTTAATTATGTGTGAAATTGTAAATAACTCTGAATTTGATTTGACAGAATTTTTGAAATGTAATGTAAAGATATTACAGCATTGGAAATTGCTATAGTTGTTTTAAATGAACCTAATAGAAAATTTGAACTAAGGGTTATCATAGCACTTTGTTACTGCTATAGTTGTTAAATTTAACTAAAATTTTAATTGAAACTAAATTAAGATATTACAGCATTTTAAATGCTGTCTTTTGTTAATGAACTGTTTTAAAACATAACATTTCGTAGCATTTCCTAAGTGCTGCGAAAGTTGAATTTTCTTTGTTTAATAAATTCAAATGAATAAATGATCTTTGAATAAGATCAAATTTTGGAAATTAAATATTTAATTATTAAATATAATGAATTTACTTTAAATGATTTAAATGGAATAGTTGATTTGGGAGATACAACTATTTTGAAATGTGATTAAATGGTATTTAAATTTAAATTAAATAAATGATATTTTGATATTTTTAAATGAATCTAAAATGATATTAAATCTTGGAATGAATAATTGAAGTTTATATTACTATGAAAAATATTTGGTTTACTTGTAATTTGAATCTATTTAAAAGATATTGGACTTATGAAATATAGGATAATAAAGCTTTGGAATTTATTTTATAATTTGAATAGTTATTTTGTGGATTAAATCTATATTTGAAATTTATAAGATTTGAAATGGTCTATGGAAATTTAATTGAAATAAATGATTGAATTGAATTGAAACTTTGGAAAATTTAATACTTGATTTGAAAGTATAATAATTACACTTTTAAATGGTTTAAATGAATTATTTTGATTGAAATATAAACTATTTAAAAGGTGACTTAAAATGATAATAAATGAATTATATCTTTAAATTTAAAAGGTATTTAAAGTTGAATATTTAGATTTGAACTCAAATGATATTTTGATATATTAAAATGATTTGAAATGAAGTTTTGGAAAGGTTGATATTTTGATATATTAAAATGATTTGAAATGAAGTTTTGGAAAGATTGATATTTTGATATATTAAAATGATTTGAAATGAAGTTTTGGAAAGATATGATATTTTGATATATTGAAATGATTTGAAATGAAGTTTTGAAATGATATGATATTTTAAATATATTGAAATGGTTTGGAATTTATTTAATCTTTATTTTGATAAAGATTTGGATTTGAAATGATATTCTATTTTGAAGTATAAACTGTTTTTAAATTATAACCACGGGTTATAATAACGATTGGTTGTTAAAGAGACCGGGATTGGATATGGACATACTCTCTGTCGATATCGAAAACCACTTTAACAACTGTGTACGCGGTGGAGTTTCCAGAATGAAGTAGGATGGTGGCGACGATCCTAAGGTATATACGTGGACCCAACTCCCGTGAGTTGGCATAAGGTGGCTAAAACAGGAGCGATCGACGGGCCAAGGAGGTAGCACCTCTGATCGGACACACTTCTTCGATACCATTCTATTACTTGTGATTGATTTGGTGCGCACCCTTGATTGGGAGTGTTGTTCGAGGTGGGCGGTAGTGGCTACTATGCGTCACCACCAGTCCGGATGCGTAATTGGTATATCTACCCTGGCATTGCCTTGTGTGTCGTGTCACCTACCATATCGAGCTTTACTACGATTTGTGATTTCTCCCGTAGCCTGTGGAGTATCGAGGGTAGCCCCCATTTTGGGAGTATGCTAATACTGGATAGACTATTGGGACTATTACGTGTTAAGGTGGAAAATGTAAAGCCTTAATGCTATTTAAAAGTATGTTTATTTTATGATTAGACATTATTATAATAGCAAATATTACTACATAGTAGATAGTTTAACGGATCCTTAAAGAATAGGCGATCCCAAGCATTCTTTAAGTTACTTGTACCTTTATTACAGTTCACTTGAGTTGGTTTACATTATATAAGTATATATTGTCCTGACTCGAGTGTTTTGTGTTTTGCTTTACGCTCGGGTCAGCCTGAGTTATTCACAGATTTGGATTTCCACTCTCTTGGAGATTTGAATCGCTGGAGATTATATGCTTGTCATGTCCTATCTATTTCAATTCTGTTGTTCTACTCAGCTTGTACTTGGTTATTTTATTGAGACTTCTGTTGTACTATATTTCTTCAGTTATATTTTATGTAACTCTGATATATCTATATAGTAGCTTCATGAACTACTATTTCTTTTACTTCCACTGCATTAATTTACTCTGTGTCTGTGATCTATGATTATATTTATTTACTGTATATCCTGAGATTTGCCAAATTTTATTTACAACGCGGTATTTTGAGCAATTCAAGTCCGACATGTGCGGATGCGAATGGTTGAAAATATCGGGTCGTTACAGTTGGTATCAGAGCTTTGGCTTTGAGGCAAAACTCAGCATATGGAGTAGATTTATTTACAGAATCACTTTTCATTCGAGCTTGAATCTCTTCATTTTTATTTGATTTCCTTTTAATTCTGGAACATTCCCTCCGGTTCCAAAATCCATTCTTGTCCCTCACTATTCATCTTCTTGTGATTCTGGAGTATCCCTTAACTCCGCTTCGAATGAGCTTTATAGTGAATTGGCGGTCTCGCCAATACTCTAATGACTTGTAAAAGGGGGAAACTCCTTTACAATTAGCATCAATTCACCAGAGATTTATATCTATCCTTGGTTTAGATGCTAATATCTTTTGTTATTCCAAACTCTATCTCTTGAGATCGGATGTCGATTTACCCCAAAAAAAATACACATTTGATCTTATTCATTAAGTCACGGTTGACCCGGTTAAGGTTGCCCGCGATTTATCTAAGCTTATCCATCTTCATATTTTGTTAATTAATCATCTTGTCTTTGTTTCCAAACTATCTCCAAACATTTTGAATTGTACTTGTAAATCTATGTTTTGTTTTATATATTGTGTTGTTTGAGTTGTTGACGTTGATTTGGGCTTCCGATCGATTCGTCTAATCAACGCTATCGTTAGGATTTCTAAAACACTTTGATAGAACAACTGACACGATATTATTTTAAAATTTGGTTAAAGAAATAAATTTTGATATAATTAAATATTATGTAACTTAATAAATTGATTTAAATTGATTATTTGAAATGATAATACTTGATTTATTATTCTATAAATGAATTTATAAATAGTTGTTTATAAATTTGATTTGGGAACTGAAATGAATTTGAATCAAGAATTTGAGAATTTAATTTCCGATGGTTTCAAACCTTGTGTTTAAAGTTTTAAAAGGATATATTATTAAAAGTATTTTTGAATAGAAATTTGTTTCCAAAGAATTTTAAAGTTTTAAAATTTTAGTGCTCTTCTCTTTGTCGCTGGAAAATAATTTTGGTGATGACCGCGGCATCATCGACGTTCATTTTCGAGTTTCAAAGTAAAGATACCATTCTGTAGTCTTGCTACAGCTTTGTTTTGGGAAATTTGATTTATTTGAATTTCTAAAATATGATTTGATTTATAATATATATAGATATATGATTTAAATTTGATTTGACAAATTATGTACATACATTTATTTATCTCTAAATGGTTTGAGAGGAATCGGAAATTTTATTCTTAAATTCTATCTTAAATAATAACTTCAAGTATAAAAAGAAAATCAAAATTTTGAATAGATGATTCAAACTTGAAATAACTGAATTGGAAAGTTTTATTTGTATAATACTCAATTGCATTCAAATATAACCTACCTTAATTTTTAGAAGTTAACAATGTAATTAGATAATATACAATATAAAAAGTTTTATAAATAAAATTTGAGTGGTTATAATAAATGTTATACACTTAAATTTTAGTTATAAAAAGATTAACAGAGGTAAATAGAGTAAAAGAGTAATGGAATAATTTACACAACAAAATGATGTTAAGAGAATTAGGAATAAATTAAAACAGTTATAATAAGTGTAAGTATATTTAACATAGGTGATAAAATATATTGAGAGGAATAAATTTAATTTTAATTAGGAATAAAGAAGAATTAAATTTATTGAATGTTATACACTTAGTTTTAATCAAATCCATGATTTTATAGATTGTTAATTTAAGAAAATTAGATGATAAGATAATGAAATTAGAGATAATTAAGATTTATTTAACTTATGTAAAATTAATTATCAGTTTAAGCTGAAACCATGGAAATTTTAAACCTATTATCTTATTTTGTTTTTCAAACTTATTATCTTATTTTGTTTTCAAACTTTCTTTTGGTTGTCCTTATTTTCCTCATCTTGCTACAGACCGGTATAGGCATCTTTCTATAGTTTTTTTGTTTAGAAATCTTCCAATAACCCTTGATAACCTTTGATACTTATTTTAATCTGAGCATTGCTTGCCATCTCCACCTTGTTAAACTTACTTATAACAATAGTTATCATGTATAATTTCAACCTCTTTGTCATCTTGTCTTAATCTTATTTCACACTATCTTTTTCTATGCTTTCCCGTACCTCATTCCTTTTCGGGGACGAAAAGTTTTGAGTGGGGGAGAGTGTAACAACCCTAGATTTTGTATGTTATTTAAAATTGACTTTCTTTTATTTTTTTAAATTATTTTAAACTTGTTATATTTCAAACATTTCATTTTTAAATATAAATGTTGATTATTATGTGAGTTATAGTTTCAAACCGATATAAATTGAATATTTTACCGAAAAGTGAAATTCTGGTCAAACAGTTCAATCTTTGACTTTTAAACTTCAAATATATATTATATAAAATCTTAAATTTTATCTTTTATTTTGAAAATAGATGTAATAGCTTGAACACTACTTTTTGTTTCGTTGAAAACGGAGTTAAACTGTAAAAGTTATGTATATTTCAATATTGTGTGTAAACTGATTTATTTAACAATACTGTCTATTTTAAATTATATTTTATTTATCATATTTTGTTTCAATATGTGTTAATATTTTATTTTATGTATATTTTTATATTTAATATTTTTAAAATGATTATATAATTTTTCCAAAGCTTGTTGAATTTATTTTCTAATTTTAAAGCCTAATTTCTATTTTCTTTGCTATTTTCTTAATTTAATTATATATCATTAAAATTTATTTATTTATTTTATGCATTCACTTTTATTTTCTGTCTTTTACTTTATTTATATTCATTTTACATGTATTTAAATTAAAATATATTTTTCCAAAGTTTATTGAAGTTATTTCTAATTTTTAAAGCCTAGTTTGCATTTTAGCAATTTCCTTATTTATTTCATATTTTCTTTAAATTATGCTTTTATTTTATTTTGTTCAGTTTTTATCTTCATTTTACTGAAACTTATTTAGTTATTGTGATATAAAAGAAATTAGAAAACAAAGAGACAAAACCTTTCATCTTCACATGACTTTTCAAATGACCATGTCCCTTCATTTTCTTATTGCCTCTTCATTTCATCTTGTAGCCGTTCATTCTTTTGCATTGCCGTGCATTTCCTTTTTCATTTTCACGTGAAACATTCTTCTTACATCTGAAACTCATGGCTTCAAGAAGAAAAAAACAAAAACAAATGCCTATGGCTTCCTTTATCTCTTCTTTACTTCACAATTTCAATGATTTTTACTTGCTCTTCTTCTAGGCTTTGCTCGGCTTCACTCCACCACCTTCACCATTGACCAACACCACCATCTACAGCAGCAATCATCACCCTTTCCTCTGACCATGACCAGGGCTGTGCCTCAATTTGTGTTTACACCACAAAGTTTTGCCTAAAACTCCTCCAAATCATGCATAGCCGAACACATATCTTCACCACCTTTCACATACTCCTCTCGGCCACCCCTTAGCCGCCGCCACCATCATCTACATCACCTATGGCTGCCTCATGACCTCTGTCCAAACCTGTACCATGCTTAGGCCAAGCCCATTTTCTCATAGGCCGAGCCTAAATTTGAACCGAACTTGCTTATATTGCTTTATTCCTTTGTATTCTTCAAGCTGTATCACCTACCTCCTCATATCATCTCATACCCTTTACTTACTCCATGTTGCCATGCATTTGTGATGCCATAACCTGAGCTTAACACCATCATGGCCGAGCACTTGATTCCCTATTGTCAAGTGTTTGGATGGTATAAGCAAGGTATTGTCTTTGTTGCCTTTTATTTCAATACATTTCAAATTTGTTTTGGTTAAATATTCATGTATATGTTGCTCTGTTTTTTTAGTGTTTACAAGATCACATCTTGGTTTTTATCTCCTCTCAAATCGTATTCGTGTTGTCGTGCCTTCGAAGATTCTGTGTCGTGTGTTTTGGTCGTCATCTCCAGCTCAAACAAGTGAATAAATCTCACCAGACTAATATGTACATATAATTGATAAACTGACATCACTTGAATCTGTAAATTTATATCATCCTGTTATAACTGTTATATTATGATCATATAATGTTTACTCCTGTTATTACATATGTTATATCATATATTACTGTTATATGATGTTATTATGTTCATTTTATCAGTTTATCACACTGCAAGTTCCATGTAGATTTGAATCACTATGGGTTGAAATGATACATACCCGAACGGACTTTAGAATAAGGAAAATCATTATGGGCTGAAATGATAGGCCTGAACGGTTTTTATTTATTTATATTACTTGGGATTGCGGGTTTGAAATGGTAAAACCCGGTTCTCTTTGTAAACTGCGGATTAAAATGATACATATCCGTATCACTTGACCTAGGCTAGAAAATTATATACAGACCCGTGGTTTATATATTTTTCTGAAAATTTTTAAAATATTTTAAAAATGTAAATATTATGATATTTTGATTTAAATTTTATTAAAATTATTTCTATAAAATATTAGTGATTTTCCACAAATTAAATAAGTGAATTAAGTAAATGGTGAAGTAGAATTTGAAATATAAGTAAATTTTGGAATTTATGATTTTGTTTTTAAATGGAATTTATGTAAGTAAGATTATATGACAAATTTGATTTAAAAGATGAATTTAATGACTTTTATTAAGTAATAATAATTTTTAAAAGTGTTAATGATTTTGTATAAATTAAAATATGGAATAAATGAAT
Organism: Allium fistulosum; assembly: GCA_030737815.1. Taxonomy (NCBI): domain Eukaryota; kingdom Viridiplantae; phylum Streptophyta; class Magnoliopsida; order Asparagales; family Amaryllidaceae; genus Allium; species Allium fistulosum. The sequence continues at coordinate 813,577,181 of CM060904.1, forward strand.
GTTTAAGTTGAAATTTTTGAAATATAACTTAAATTGGGAAATTGTGAATTTTGTTAAAAGTGAAATTTTAATTAAGTAAAATAAATGGAAATAAGTTATATTTTGGAAATTTAAACTTAGTTGTTAAGTTAAGAATTTAATTAAAGAAATGGAAATTTAATTGTTATTTAATTTGATTTTTGTATGGAAATTTGACTTTATAAAATCATAGAAATAAAGGTATTTAAATGATTGTTTTTAATGTGAAAATATATGATTTTATAAGTTAAAATGGTTTATATTAAAAGTTAATTATGTGTGAAATTTTAAATAAAACTCTGAATTTGATTTGACAGCATTTTTGAAATGTAATGTAAAGATATTACACCATTGGAAATTGCTGTAGTTGTTTTAAATGAACCTATTAGAAAATTTGAACTAAGGGTTATTATAGCACTTTGTTAGTGCTATAGTTGTTAAGTTTAACTAAAATTTTAATTGAAACTAAATTAAGATATTACACCATTTTAAATGTCGTCTTTTGTTAATGAACTGTTTTAAAACATAACATTTCGTAGCATTTCCTAGGTGCTGCGAAAGTTGAATTTTCTTTGTTTAATAAATTCAAATGAATAAATGATCTTTGAAAAAGATCAAATTTTGGAAATTAAATATTTAATTATTAAATATAATGAATTGACTTTAAATGATTTAAATGGAATAGTTGATTTGGGAGATACAACTATTTTGAAATGTGATTAAATGGTATTTAAATTTAAATTAAATAAATGATATTTTGATATTTTTAAATGAATCTGAAATGATATTAAATCTTGGAATGAATAATTGAAGTTTATATTACTATGAAAAATATTTGGTTTACTTGTAATTTGAATTTATTTAAAAGATATTGGACTTATGAAATATAGGATAATAAAGCTTTGGAATTTATTTTATAATTCGAATAGTTATTTTGTGGATTAAATCTATATTTGAAATTTATAAGATTTGAAATGGTCTATGGAAATTTAATTGAAATAAATGATTGACTTGAATTGAAACTTTGGAAATTTTAATACTTGATTTGAAAGTATAATAATTACACTTTTAAATGGTTTAAATGAATTATTTTGATTGAAATATAAACTATTTAAAAGGTGACTTGAAATGATAATAAATGAATTATATCTTTAAATTTAAAAGTTATTTAAAGTTGAATATTTAGATTTGAACTCAAATGATATTTTGATATATTAAAATGATTTGAAATGAAGTTTTGGAAAGATTGATATTTTGATATATTAAAATGATTTGAAATGAAGTTTTGGAAAGATATGATATTTTGATATATTGAAATGATTTGAAATGAAGTTTTGAAATGATATGATATTTTAAATATATTGAAATGGTTTGGAATTGATTTAATCTTTATTTTTATAAAGATTTGGATTTGAAATGATATTCTATTTTGAAGTATAAACTGTTTTTAAATTATAACTACGGGTTATAATAACGATTGGTTGTTAAAGAGACCGGGATCGGATATGGAATACTCTCTGTCGATACCGAAAACCACTTTAACAATTGTGTACGCGGTGGAGTTTCCAGAATGAAGTAGGATGGTGGCGATGATCCTAAGGTATATACGTGGACCCAACTCCCGTGAGTTGGCATAAGGTGGCTAAAACAGGAGCGATCGACGGGCCAAGGAGGTAGCACCTCTGATCGGACACACTTCTTCGATACCATTCTATTACTTGTGATTGATTTGGTGCGCACCCTTTATTGGGAGTGTTGTTCGAGGTGGGCGGTAGTGGCTGCTATGCATCACCACCAGTCTGGATGTGTAATTGGTATATCTACCCTGGCATTGCCTTGTGTGCCGTGTCACCTACCATATCGAGCTTTACTACGATTTGTGATTTCTCCCGTAGCCTGTGGAGTATCGAGGGTAGCCCCCATTTTGGGAGTATGCTAATACTGGATAGACTACTGGGACTATTACGTGTTAAGGTGGAAAATGTAAAGCCTTAATGCTATTTAAAAGTATGTTTATTTTATGATTAGACATTATTATAATAACGAATATTACTACATAGTAGATAGTTTAACGGATCCTTAAAGAATGGGCGATTCCAAGCATTCTTTAAGTTACTTGTACCTTTATTACAGTTCACTTGAGTTGGTTTACATTATATAAGTATATATTGTCCTGACTCGAGTGTTTTGTGTTTTGCTTTAGGCTCGGGTCAGCCTGAGTTATTCACAAATTTGGATTTCCACTCTCTTGGAGATTTGAATCACTGGAGATTATATGCTTGTCATGTCCTATCTATTTCAATTCTGTTGTTCTACTCAGCTTGTACTTGGTTATTTTATTGAGACTTCTATTGTACTCTATTTCTTCAGTTATATTTTATGTAACTCTAATATATTTATATAGTAGCTTCATGAACTACTATTTCTTTTACTTCTGCTGCATTAATTTACTCTGTGTCTGTGATCTGTGATTATATTTATTTACTGTATATCCTGAGATTTGCCAAATTTTATTTACAAAGCGGTATTTTGAGCAATTCAAGTCCGACATGTGCGGATGCGAATGGTTGAAAATATCGGGTCGTTATAGAAAGAGCAACTGAAATACAAGTAACTCAAAGGATGTTTGGAATAACCATCCTTTAAGGATCTGTTAAACTATATACAATGTAGTAGTTTACGATAAGTAGATAATGCCTATCAGTAATATAAAATAACAAAATAGTGTTAAGGCGTTACCATTATCCCCCTTAACACATGTAACAACCCGTGATTGCGGTTACCAAATAATAAATTAAAATTGGGATTTTAATTTAATTGGAGCTATTAATGAATTTTTAATGTGGCTAATTTGTTCAAAATTTAGTCATTTTGAATAAATTAATATTTTGGGCTTAAGTGTAAAATGGAGCATTTCAAGGAAATTAATTAGGGAAATTTGTAATTTATATTATTGCAAAATTTTATATGTGTAAAATAGTGCAATATTTGATTTGGGAAATTAATTTGCAATTTATTTGCAAAATGGTGATTTTGGCTAATATTAACTATAAACGGTGTTTTGGAAAAATTAGGGGTTAAAATGTAAAATATTGTTGATATAGGATTTTATGAAATGGCTAAAAGTAATTGTTAATGTATTTTCATATTTTTCTATGGTTTGAAATGTATTTAGTAATTTGTATGTAGAGTGTACTTAGAGAAAATTGCCTATATATGTGTGCACATGAATAATACAAAGTCCTAATGGGTATTAGATCCAATAACCCTAACCATTAGCCTATAAAGTATCTTTTACTCTCCCATTTCTGCCAACACTTCATTTCATAACCACTAAAACCTAATTAGAAAGCTCCAAAACCTAGTCATGGCCTCCTAAGCAAGACTCCAATCTACACCAAATCAAAGAGAGTTAATCCAAACTACTAAAAGAGGTAATAGCAATCACAAAACCCACCTCTAATTCATTTTTTAATTTCTGAAATTATTTTGTAATCCTCTTTTTTTTGTGCATTTAGATTGTGAAACTCTTTGATCTTCTTTTTATTGCTTGGAAAGAGGTAATATATGCTAGCTGAAATTATAATTAGTTTATTGCTGTTAGTAAATTAGGCATATCTCATTCATCTTAAATCGGAATTAAGATTTTCTTGAAGTTCTGGAAAGCTTATTTTGTAGCCTATAACTTTCATGTTTTGAGCTTTGCCTAATTTTGTGGTTTCAATGGTCGAAATCATGTTTGTTTGTCGCTGACCTGACAACAAACTACAAGGTTGATATAATAAAACCCTGAAATTGATTTGGCCATAAGTTACTCGTTTTTGATCCGAATTAGATAATTTTGGATGTTCCGGAAAGCTTAAAACATATGCTACAATTTTTGTTCAGTGAGTTTTCTGTAATATTGCCATTTAGATGACCTGAAATGCGTTCAAAGACAGAAGACCAATTCTGTCTTTAACAAGTTATCTTGAGTTTCAATCTGATATTGTTTTGCATGTATCTCTCTCGTTTCTTATTCAAATCTAATAATTTTGGATGTTCTGGAAAGCTTAGATTTAGAGCTAAAACTTTCATGTTTTGAGTTTCATGAAATTTCGAAGTTATTTTGGTCAAAATTGTACATTCTTACCACTGTCCCGAGAAAAAAAAAAGAAAAAATAATAATAAATAATTTTTTTTTAAACCCTGTTCCAGATTTTTTTTCTCCACTTCGCGATGCCGCCACGATCGCATCCGAAGTCGGAATTCGACGTTTTTGGACTCGTTGGAAAGGTGGAGTTTCAAACTCCATCTTTGTAAAATTTAGGCATCATCGGCATTCTTTTGGTACTTCGAATTTCGTGTCGAAGTTGAACTCTTGTCGCTGTTTGTAAACAGTGTGAATCTTGTTCTGGGTCCAACTTTGAGACGTCGCTGCTACTTCGTCTCAACTCGGATTCCAGAAATTCTTTTTGCATCTTATAGTAGGGATGTTGGACTATATGCCTACCAGTTTTCATGTCATTTGGATTCAGTTTGCTGGTCCAAATAAATTGCCGAACTTGGATTCGCAGCAGTTTTTGAATGGTCAAACACTTAGAATGAAAATCAAATATCCCTTCTGTTTCCAGCTTTTGAGCGCCACTCCGCGATGCCGCCACGTTCGCATCGGAAGTCGGAATGCGACGTTTTTGGTCTCGTTAGAAAGGTGGAGTTCCGAACTCCATCTCAGGAAAATTTGGACAACATTGGAGTTCGTTTGGTACTTCGAATTTCGTGTCGAAGTTGAACTCTAGTCGCTGTTTGTAAACAGTGTAAATCTTGTTCTGGGTCCAACTTTGAGACGTCGCTGCCACTTCGTCTCAACTCGGAATCCATAAATTCTTTTTGCATCTTAAAGTAGGGATGTTGGACTACATGCCTGCAAATTTTCATGACATTTGGACACAGTTTGCTGGTCCAAATAAATTATCGAACTTGAGTTCATAGCTGTTTTTGAATGGTTACAAACACTTAGAATAGTTTTGATGATTTTCTGGTTTTCGTCGATTTCTTTGAGATTTGTCTCTGGATTTCGTACACGAGCTTTATAAAAAGGTTTTTAAAAGGATTTTTCACTCCAAAATGGCTTTTGAAAATTATTATATAATATTATTTTAATTATTAAATTAACTACTCCATAATAGGAGACCTTTCAAAAGACCGTTTTAAAAGTGATTTCGAAAATCAATTATAAATCCGTTTTACACCATTATTTTCTATAATAAAAATCTCACACTCACTTTTAGCACGTCGAGCGAAGTGGAAAGGTGCTTAAACGGTTAGGAAATCTCCGGCCTATGGAAACCGTGTGTATTTTCTTTCCGGTTAATCTCCGACCTATTCGATTGATCGTTTTGACCTTTGGGTCTAGTTTACCGATGATATGAGGTAGACTTTTTATTGTTTGGAGTGTGAGCTTGCTATTGGTTAGGAAACCGTTTAGTGCGAACGTGGGGTATGGGACTCATTGTTAACACTTTACGGGTTCCTCTCCAAGAAGTTAGTGACACATTTGCCTCTGGGCGGCCAGTACTGGACCTCTGGGTCACCATGCCTCTGGGCAACCGTCTCTGGACACCTGCTCTATGGAGTAGTTTATTTTTCGGCGTGTGCCTCTGGGCCTTTATCCTTCTGGGAAGGATCTCGCCATCTCGCGCGTTTCGCATCGGTGCGAGTGATCGATCACAACTCTACAGTACTTGGCAACAACGACTCTGGTCGGTGCACGTGCAAAACTTATATTATCTGATTATTTTTATATCCATTCGAGTACCGCCATTCGGTGTTGGTTCTATGGAACCATACGATGTAAGTGCGATTACCTTATGGATCCACAGTGTCTCTGGACACTGCTTTTCAGTGTTTGATTTCATTGACTTTTCAATATATCCCCATGGCTCTTTGGAGCATCGATCTTTGCTTGGGCATTGATCACAGACTCTGGTCACTATTGGGATTATTGCCTATGGGCATCTTTTTATGGCTTTGGCTACGCCGATGATATGAGGCGACTTTATTTATTCTACACTTTGGTGTTGATTTCTCTTTGGAGATTTTTATTGTTTATTGATGATTAGGGATCGTCATTATATTCATGTGGTTCATAATATACTTCTCTTTGGATAAGTACTATTTTATTTATGTACCGCATTATTATATATCTCAGTTATTACTGATTGTTTAGCTAGCCTGACCCGAGTGTTTTCGCTCGGGTCAGACCGAGTTGTTTCAGGTTAGGTCTCTGGACTTAGCTTCTGTGCTTCCGCTTGGACATTATCAGCTATGCTGATAGATAGCGCTTTATTTGTCCACTATTCTGCTACTATATTATCATTCAGACTTTGATATGTACATATTTTTGACTCACATGTGTGAGCGGTGGCTTTGTACCCACTTATAGTATTTGGATCTGTATTGATGATGTATTGTTCTGGGATTTTATATCTGTTATGTGATTCTGTTCTGTGATGCTATTTCATTATGTTATTATGCGTTGTCCTGATAGATCTTTAGCCATTTGTAATTTCGTTATAAGTATTTACCGAATATGTCGAACCACCTGATTGAGAAAAATTTAAATAGATTCCACCTTTCGACGTATTCGGTAGATAGTTATAGCTTGATTATAGATGGTCGCTTCCACTATACTCTATTCTCCGCTTTAACAGAGAGTATTACTCCCGTAATACTCTTTGTTACAGTGGGTCTCGGAGTGGGGCGTTACAGCTTGGTATCAGAGCCTGGTTTCAGGAATAAGCATAATAAACACAGAACAAATACACTTAGTACAATACATTTTAAATTTGATCCGAATTAAATCATATCCCTTCCTCCTGTTTATTGATAGATAAGTTAGGAATATGTATAGGAATCCGTTATATTCTGTAGTATTCCTTAATTAATTATCTATCATTGAATCATGTCTAACTCTAATTCCCGTTACGACATGTTTGACCATTTGAGCGGTGCGAAGGTCTTCTCTCAGTTTGACCTTGCCACCGGATTCCATCAGCTACGAGTCATGGAAGACAACATTCCTCTTACAGCATTTCGCACTCGTCATGGTTCTTTTGAGTGGTTGGTCATGCCGTTCGGCTTGACGAACGCTCCGGCTTTCTTCGTCGATCTCATGAATCGAGTATTCCGGGAATACATCAATAGATTCGTTCTGGTTTTCATCGACGATATTCTTGAGACTCTTTCTATGTGTGATATTCGAAATCGAGCTTCGTCTTCTGTATTCCTTTTGTGGATTAGATGTTATAGACGACTTCTATATTTAAGGAATTGCGGGGACGCAATTTTCTTAAGGGGGGAGTCTGTAACAACCCGTGATTGCGGTTACCAAATAATAAATTAAAATTGGGATTTTAATTTAATTGGAGCTATTAATGAATTTTTAATGTGGCTAATTTGTTCAAAATTTAGTCATTTTGAATAAATTAATATTTTGGGCTTAAGTGTAAAATGGAGCATTTCAAGGAAATTAATTAGGGAAATTTGTAATTTATATTATTGCAAAATTTTATATGTGTAAAATAGTGCAATATTTGATTTGGGAAATTAATTTGCAATTTATTTGCAAAATGGTGATTTTGGCTAATATTAACTATAAACGGTGTTTTGGAAAAATTAGGGGTTAAAATGTAAAATATTGTTGATATAGGATTTTATGAAATGGCTAAAAGTAATTGTTAACGTATTTTCATAATTTTCTATGGTTTGAAATGTATTTAGTAATTTGTATGTAGAGTGTACTTAGAGAAAATTGCCTATATATGTATGCACATGAATAATACAAAGTCCTAATGGGTATTAGATCCAATAACCCTAACCATTAGCCTATAAAGTATCTTTTACTCTCCCATTTCAGCCAACACTTCATTTCATAACCACTAAAACCTAATTAGAAAGCTCCAAAACCTAGTCATGGCCTCCTAAGCAAGACTCCAATCTACACCAAATCAAAGAGAGTTAATCCAAACTACTAAAAGAGGTAATAGCAATCACAAAACCCACCTCTAATTCATTTTTTAATTTCTGAAATTATTTTGTAATCCTCTTTTTTTTGTGCATTTAGATTGTGAAACTCTTTGATCTTCTTTTCATTGCTTGGAAAGAGGTAATATATGCTAGCTGAAATTATAATTAGTTTATTGCTGTTAGTAAATTAGGCATATCTCATTCATCTTAAATCGGAATTAAGATTTTCTTGAAGTTCTGGAAAGCTTATTTTGTAGCCTATAACTTTCATGTTTTGAGCTTTGCCTAATTTTGTGGTTTCAATGGTCGAAATCACGTTTGTTTGTCGCTGACCTGACAACAAACTACAAGGTTGATATAATAAAACCCTGAAATTGACTTGGCCATAAGTTACTCGTTTTTTATCCGAATTAGATAATTTTGGATGTTCCGGAAAGCTTAAAACATATGCTACAATTTTTGTTCAGTGATTTTTCTGTAATATTGCCATTTAGATGACCTGAAATGCGTTCAAAGACAGAAGACCAATTCTGTCTTTAACAAGTTATCTTGAGTTTCAATCTGATATTGTTTTGCATGTATCTCTCTCGTTTCTTATCCAAATCTAATAATTTTGGATGTTCTGGAAAGCTTAGATTTAGAGCTAAAACTTTCATGTTTTGAGTTTCATGAAATTTCGAAGTTATTTTGGTCAAAATTGTACATTCTTACCACTGTCCCGAGAAAAAAAAAAGAAAAAAAAATAATAAATATTTTTTTTTTAAACCCTGTTCCAGATTTTTTTTCTCCACTTCGCGATGCCGCCACGATCGCATCCGAAGTCGAAATTCAACGTTTTTGGACTCGTTGGAAAGGTGGAGTTTCGAACTCCATCTCTGTAAAATTTAGGCATCATCGGCATTCTTTTGGTACTTCGAATTTCGTGTCGAAGTTGAACTCTTGTCGCTGTTTGTAAACAGTGTGAATCTTGTTCTGGGTCCAACTTTGAGACGTCGCTGCTACTTCGTCTCAACTCGGATTCCAGAAATTCTTTTTGCATCTTATAGTAGGGATGTTGGACTATACACCTACCAGTTTTCATGTCATTTGGATTCAGTTTGCTGGTCCAAATAAATTACCGAACTTGGGTTCGCAGCAGTTTTTGAATGGTCAAACACAGAATGAAAATCAAATATCCCTTCTGTTTCCAGCTTTTGAGCGCCACTCCGCGATGCCGCCACGTTCGCATCGGAAGTCGGAATGCGACGTTTTTGGTCTCGTCAGAAAGGTGGAGTTCCAAACTCCATCTCAGGAAAATTTGGACAACATTGGAGTTCGTTTGGTACTTCGAATTTCGTGTCGAAGTTGAACACTAGTCGCTGTTTGTAAACAGTGTAAATCTTGTTCTGGGTCCAACTTTGAGACGTCGCTGCCACTTCGTCTCAACTCGGAATCCAGAAATTCTTTTTGCATCTTAAAGTAGGGATGTTGGACTACATGTTTGAAAATTTTCATGACATTTGGACACAGTTTGCTGGTCCAAATAAATTATCGAACTTGAGTTCACAGCTGTTTTTGAATGGTTACAAACACTTAGAATAGTTTTGATGATTTTCTGGTTTTCGTCGATTTCTTTGAGATTTGTCTCTGGATTTCGTACACGAGCTTTATAAAAAGGTTTTTAAAAGGATTTTTCACTCCAAAATGGCTTTTGAAAATTATTATATAATATTATTTTAATTATTAAATTAACTACTCCATAATAGGAGACCTTTCAAAAGACCGTTTTAAAAGTGATTTCGAAAATCAATTATAAATCCGTTTTACACCATTATTTTCTATAATAAAAATCTCACACTCACTTTTAGCACGTCGAGCGAAGTGGAAAGGTGCTTAAACGGTTAGGAAATCTCCGGCCTATGGAAACCGTGTGTATTTTCTTTCCGGTTAATCCCCGACCTATTCGATTGATCGTTTTGACCTTTGGGTCTAGTTTACCGATGATATGAGGTAGACTTTTTATTGTTTGGAGTGTGAGCTTGCTATTGGTTAGGAAACCGTTTAGTGCGAACGTGGGGTATGGGACTCATTGTTAACACTTTACGGGTTCCTCTCCAAGAAGTTAGTGACACATTTGCCTCTGGGCGGCCAGTACTGGACCTCTGGGTCACCATGCCTCTGGGCAACCGTCTCTATGGAGCAGTTTATTTTTCGGCGTGTGCTTCTGGGCCTTTATCCTTCTGGGAAGGATCTCGCCGTCTCGCGCGTTTCGCATCGGTGCGAGTGATCGATCACAACTCTACAGTACTTGGCAACAACGACTCTGGTCGGTGCACGTGCAAAACTTGTATTATCTGATTATTTTTATATCCATTCGAGTACCGCCATTCGGTGTTGGTTCTATGGAACCATACGATGTAAGTGCGATTACCTTATGGATCCACAGTGTCTCTGGACACTGCTTTTCAGTGTTTGATTTCATTGACTTTTCAATATATCCCCATGGCTCTTTGGAGCATCGATCTTTGCTTGGGCATTGATCACAGACTCTGGTCACTATTGGGATTATTGCCTATGGGCATCTTTTTATGGCTTTGGCTACGCCGATGATATGAGGCGACTTTATTTATTCTACACTTTGGTGTTGATTTCTCTTTGGAGATTTTTATTGTTTATTGATGATTAGGGATCGTCATTATATTCATGTGGTTCATAATATACTTCTCTTTGGATAAGTACTATTTTATTTATGTACCTCATTATTATATATCTCAGTTATTACTGATTGTTTAGCTAGCCTGACCCGAGTGTTTTCGCTCGGGTCAGACCGAGTTGTTTCAGGTTAGGTCTCTGGACTTAGCTTCTGTGCTTCCGCTTGGACATTATCAGCTATGCTGATAGATAGCGCTTTATTTATCCACTATTCTGCTACTATATTATCATTCAGACTTTGATATGTACATATTTTTGACTCACATGTGTGAGCGGTGGCTTTGTACCCACTTATAGTATTTGGATCTGTATTGATGATGTATTGTTCTGGGATTTTATATCTGTTATGTGATTCTGTTCTGTGATGCTATTTCATTATGTTATTATGCGTTGTCCTGATAGATCTTTAGCCATTTGTAATTTCGTTATAAGTATTTACCGAATATGTCGAACCACCTGATTGAGAAAAATTTAAATAGATTCCACCTTTCGACGTATTCGGTAGATAGTTATAGCTTGATTATAGATGGTCGCTTCCACTATACTCTATTCTCCGCTTTAACAGACAGTATTACTCCCGTAATACTCTTTGTTACAGTGGGTCTCAGAGTGGGGCGTTACCATTATCCCCCTTAACACATTTTATATAAGCGTTATAGTCTATACAGCACTGTAAACTCCACCGTAAACTAGTGGGATATCAGGGAGTACTCCATAGGTATAACACAAAACAAATCATAGTGGTCGCGTATATAGGGATACAAGTATGACAAGGCACATGAGGCAATACCCAAGGTAGTGAAACTACCGTTTGCCTGATCCGGACTGGTGAGAATGCATCGCCGCAGCGATCGCAACACCGCGAAACAACACTCCCAAATCAAGGGTGCACCAATCGACAACAAGTAATGAGTAGTTTTCGAAGAAGTGTGTTCGTTGGAGGTAGCTGACCCCATTTGGCCCGGCACGGCTCCTGTTTTAGTCATTTCCAATTTGACACAAGTGTCAAGGCTATCCATTATCGTTCTCTTTCTTCAGTCATCACGTACATCATTCCAACCACTTCATTCTGGATCACACTCCGCGTATAGTTATTAAAGTGGTTTTCGGTTTAGACAGTGAGTATGTCCCTAACCGATTCCGGTCTCTTTAATAACTTTCGTAATTATTACACCGATTGGTCGTTTAATATTTCAAAACCAAATCAAATTCAATTTCAAATAGAATTTGTAAACCAACATTTCATTTGCCTTTCTAAACAATTTCCATAATTTACATTTCAAAACTTCCACATTCATAATTTCAAAATCTTATCATACAATTTCAATTTTTATTTAAAACGATTCAAATATTGATTCAAGTTCGTATATAAGTTTCATTCCAAAATCATTTAAATCAATTTAATTTAACATTCAAATCAATTTAAATTCATTGCTCGATTTCATTCAATATTCATTAAGTAAATTTATCATTCAAAACAATTTCTATTTAATTTCCAATTCATTTAATCAATTACTTAAGTTCAACTTCATTATATCAAAACTTCACATTTAATTTAATCAGATTCGTCAAATCAATTCTTTAAATTTCAAGTCTTACATTAATTTCAATAAATCGCATTTCTATTTCTTGTTAAAGAAATCCAATTTCACTTATTTATTTACTCGGTTATAATTTCAAACTCAATTAATAAAGAACTTAATTCCACTAATTCAAGAGGTTCAATTTTATTCAACTATTAAATAATTCAATTTTATTTAATTATTAAATAATTTCAAAACTTAATTATTAAATAATTTCAACTTAATTACTAAATAATTTCAACTTAATTATTAAATAATTTCAAACTTAATTATTAAATAATTTCAAACTTAATTATTAATAATTCTAGATTAAAACAACATTCATTCATCATCTACTATATTAATATTTTGATTCATATTATTAAATATTAACATTTCCTTTCATTAAAATTCAAATTCCAACTTCGTTTCAAAACCATTTTTATTTATTCAAATAAAATCTTCATTTTATTTTTAAATCAAAGTATTGACCAATCGGTTTTTATTTAATTCTCTATCCTAGGTCAAAGTTCAATTTGGGTATTTATCATTTCAACCCGATTCCATTTCAATTCAAAATAAGAGCATAGCAAAGGGAACTTGCAGTGTGATAACTAGGATGGTGTCAAAGTAAATAAACAAGCAATAACAACATATAAGTAACAGATAAGGGTGTCAGATGTCATAGGTGGACTGCTACAGGTAATAGCATATATAACAGTGTAATTAACTAACAGCAGCATATTTCAATTGTCATTTCAATTGAAATCAAATTTAATAAATAAAAGAACATTAATCGTGAGTGATTGCTCACCTTCCGAGGCTAGAGAGATTTGACAACAGAGCAAGCTACGAATTCCAAAGCAGAGTGAGGTGAACACGAATTTGACTGCCAAAGCTGATAGATAAGGAATTGATGAAATCAAATCAGGACTGGATCGATGAAGATAAATGAAATAAGTGGACTTATATATATATAACTATACATAACTAAAAATCATATTAAAATTTCGAATATAATTTAAATTATATATATATGATTTCCAGAATCATTATTCAAATTAAATTTCATACATTAAAGTCCAACATATATATATATAACAAAATTTAAATCAATACATTAAAACTTAAAGTTTTTTTTTATAATTTAATATGATATAAATATATTTTACTTCACCTGAAAAAAAAATCATATACGGTTAATAAAACTTTCATTTATAAAATAAGGCTTATATATCAATTTGAACAAACCTAAAACTGTTATAGTTTTCCAAACATATCACATTATCAAAAAAATGATTCTCGAACAGCTGTACTTCATATAATATGCTTTATATAATATAAATAGCTCTACATCTACACACATCCCAACATGTAAATGTAACTAATATATACAACCTGTACGTGCCTGTTATATTTTTAAATCAATGTAAAAAGCAATATGCAAATCAATACAACTATATGAACCTTTTACTTTATATACTTATAATATAGAAACTGTATAACTAAAATCAACAACAATATAAATTACGTTTTAACCAGTATATATAATTCAATCTTTGAACAAAGATAAGTAAACAATATATATATAATCGAACAGATTTTTAAATAAACTTATAAAATATAATATAATATATAAATTATAACTTGTAGAATAATACATAGGCTATTGAAAAGAAATCACGCAACAGCCGAACAATTTGAAACATGAATTTTCAAAACCTAACAACATAAATTTTTCGAAACATAAATTTTACATTCCCAAGCTCCTGATTATTATACAATATATAATTGCTAAAATATATTCATGTTGCTTTAACAATACAAAATTGTTATATTACTTGTATACTAAAATATATATATTTACTTACACTCTTATCATTTAAAACCATATCTTATCAAAACAAAACCCTGTTAAAACCCAAGCACACAGTATGCATATATATTATATAACATATATTGTAATACTTGTCTACAAAAGAGATCTGCAACCAAACTTATACCAATATAAAAATTTACAATGTATAGTTATGCAATACCTTATAAATCAATTATGTTCTTTAAATGTACGTATACAGACTCACAAAGATATCATTCACAGCACTACATATATTCCTATAGAAGAAACGCATAAACTTGTACAGTTCATATACTCTAACACTATATATATTAAACTGTAACTAGTTATTCAATTATATATATATTCATACCTTCTCAAACTCAAGGCCAAGGAAGAAAGGAACGGAGGTGAGAGGGGCGGAACAGAGGGGAAGGACTGGAGGGGGAAGGTGGAGGAGATGATGCGCGGAGGGATGAACGTGGGTTGTGAGGTGGCTTCGGCAGTTGACTGTGAACGTGGGAAAGGCTTTTGTGAAGGAGGTCGGGGAGGGCAAGAGCAGAGGTTGCGCGGGTGCTGGCCATGGTGGTGGTCAAGGAGATGATGGCCGATCTCATGATGATGGAGATGGGTTGCGAGTTGGTGTGCGAGTTATGATGATGGAAGTGGAAGGCCGCACGTGAGGAGGGATAGAGCAGAGGCCATATTTGGTTTAGCATGCACAAAGGAAAGATTTTCTTTTGTTTTGAATGGAATGAAGGTGACATGCATAATTAAGGCTCTGGGAAGAAGAAAGAATAGGAGCAGGTAGAAAAATGAATAGGTGCAAGCTAATGAACGAACCAAGAAAAAAGCAACAGTCAAATATTAATTATAGGGAACATAAAAAGGCTGGTGAACAGGTTGGAATCATTTAAAGCAATTAATATTTGGGTGTACAGCAAGTTTGAATTTTGAACTGAAAGAAAATGCAAGATCACAATTTATGGTACCGTTACAATGAACATTTTATTGTTTCCGTCGCACAACGGACCTCAAAATACAGAAATAAATATACCATACAAATCAGCACGACGAGACGATCAAAACGGTATACAGATATCAGTGGTATGATTGAATTATAAAAATTCGAATTTTCTACTAGCAGAAAATGCAGCAAAAACGCAGAAAAATAAGATCGACGGAGCTAAAGAAGTCCGAATTTGGAAAAACGAAAAACGACGTTTTAGTCAGAAGAGGAATTAGAATTTTTCTATGTAAAAATATTCAGGTTTGGAAAACATTTTATTATTATCAATTTTAACTGATATAAATTGGAATAAAATTACACTAGAAAATAAACTTCCAAATTATCTGATGAAAATTTACCAGTTGCTATGATAAATTAGACGCATTCCAAATATCAAATTTTTATTTCAAAATTTTGTCGTTTAAAATTTCACAAAATTTCAACTAATTACGTTATTAAAACAGTTAAAATTTACGGGTCGTTACATCATAAGTGCAATAAACCTAGCCATATCAAGCCCAATTGTCCTCAAAATCGGCTCGGCCAAAAAAAGAAATCGAAAAGGAGAAGTTTTGCAACTACGAGGAATAAAAGTGATGATGATAAAAGCACTAGCAGTGACAGTGAAAATGCAGATCTGTGCCTTCAAGGTGATATAACTGATAGCGATCACTACACCAGAAAAGACCTTTAGTAGCGTTGAAAAACGCCACCATAACTTTTAGTAGCGTTTTAAAGAACGCTACTACAGGTCGCACAACTAGAAGTATGATTTTTTGGTTGCGTTTTAGTAAAGGCTACAAAATGTTTCTGTATAACTGCGTTTTTTAAACGCTACTAAAGGTTTTTCTATAGCGTTTACAAAACCCTACCAAAACCAACATTTTTAGTTGCGTTTATACTTGGATCATTCTATGATTTTCTGCAGCGTTTATGTTGTGCGACTAAAAATTTTTCGTTGCATTTAATTTATGCCACTATAAATTCAGGTGGTATTTTACATTTGTTTCTATAGCATTTTTAAAAAGCTGCTAAAAGGTATGATTGTTTTGTAGCTTATTTTAAATGCTGCTATATACAGTTAATGGCTTATATTATTTCCAGCAACTAGTTATATAATAGTCATATTAAAATCAGCAACAATCGTATAATTACCATATTCAAACCAACAATCAATCGATCATATAATCAACATATTCAAATAATTGAGAACACGTTAATCACTAAATATAATATCTATAACCATTTAGATAATGGTTATTTGACAAAATGAGCAAATTCACATACCACAAGCATTCACAAACAAGTTTACATAACCAGTACTAACAAATATCATAATACATATAACAATTGAAGTCATGTCCATTGTTGATGATGGTCTTCACTCCAGAAAAGCTAATTACCTATAAACAAGGTTGATAATCAATTACCTATAAACCAGTTAATTTGCACAAATTTATTCTATTTTTATAAAACTTAGTTAAAACTTAGTTAATTTGCATAAATTTATTCTGCTTTTATAAAACTTAGTTAAATTATATAAAACTTGGTTAACTTATTATTATTATTGTAAACTTAGTTAATTTTTATCAAACTATAATTTATTATTATTATTTTTATTTTTATTTTTTTGAAACAAATTATTATTATTATTATATAATTAGTTATTTTTTATCAAATTAGCTTATTATTACTATTATAAACTTTTTAATTTTATAATACTTAGTTAATTTTTATAAACATATTTAATTTTTATAAAACTTAGTTAATGTATTCAAACTATTGTTTAATAATAATATATTATTATTAAACTTATAAATTACCTTAATTGCTAAAACTTAAAATGTCATAACATATATTTTAGTTAACTTAAACTTATAAAATATCTCAAACTTAAACTCTATTAACTTAGTTAATTTTTATAAATTATCTCAAACTTACAAAATTTTCATAAGCTTAGTTAATTTATTATTATTATTGTAAACTTATTTAATTTATTATTATTATTATAAACTTAGTTAATTTTTATAAACTTAGTTTTTTTGATATTATTTTTATTATTAGTATTATTAATTATAAAACATAGTTGGCTTGGTTAATTTATTATTATTATAAACTTAGCTAAGTTTTTATAAAACTATAGTTTATTGTTATTGTTATTGTTACTGTTGTTGTTATTATTATTATTATTATCATTATAAACTTAGTTAATGTTTTTACCAAACTTAGTTTATTATTATTATTATTACTATTACTATTATAACCTTGTTAATTTTGATAATACTTGGTTAATTTTTATAAAACTTAGTTAATTTATTCAAAGTATTGTTTATTATTATTATAACCTTGTTAATTTTTATAATACTTGGTTAATTTTTATAATACTTGGTTAATTTTTATAAACGTATTTAATTTTTATAAAACTTAGTTAATTTATTCAAAGTATTGTTTATTTTTATTATTATTGAAATAAAACAAAATTGAAGAGATCAAAGTTAAAGAACGTATAGATACAAGTGTAATTTGTGTTTATTCAGCAAACGACGTATAAAGAAGACAAAACTCAACACTTAAACTCCAAATTCAGGTGATACAAGGCAATTCGAATAATTAGATTCCCGAAAATTTCTAACCTGAACTGAATTTGTACTAAGAAGAAGAAACTCAGCAGCACCAATTTCTACACCCTCAATCCCAGAATGTGATGTATCTCTATAGACAAAATCTTATTTGATCAGTCTTGCATTGTTCTTATAGAGCCTGATATATTTATAAAACCATAGTTATTAGACAATTCTTAAAAGGAAGAAAATAAGTAATGTACAAAACTCATAACAACCAATAAAAAACAACCTTACAACTCATCATCATTTTTAAACACACAATGCAATCATATATTTATAATAACACATGTGTTAATATGGTTTCATTTCCAAACAAAAGCACTAATAGCAAAGCTGCTCTTGTAAACAATGTCACTAGTAACATACCTTGATCAAGAACTGTGCAGGTTAGCCATCAGCTCGCAATTCAGTCCCCTTCAGCTAACTCAAGGAAATATGTGAAAAATCTCCAAGGCAGCAGGGTAATAAATGAGTGCATAACCATATTTTCAATACAACAGGCACATGAAGGATGAAATAAAACTCAAAGCACTGGATGGGGACATGTAAATATGCTACAGGCAAAACAATGAAATAGAAAAAAACAAGAAGAAAAAAGTGCAAGCTTGTGTTCAATTGCACAAGGCATTGGGTATTACTACCCATCAATACAAGGCAGCAGAGCAAGGACGCACTAAAATATAGCTACAGGAATTGTGTGACAAGAATTTCAAAGCATCAGGGCAGTAAAGGATGAACGGTAGTAATAACAAGAATTTCAAAGCATCAGGGCACTAAAATAAACACACTAAAATAGCAAATAACATGAGTCTTAATGTAATTATAACTTGTTTTAAATTTGTATAAATTCATGTGAGAATTGATGTGTAGAATGAGAAACTTGTAAAGTTCGATCTGTGTGCAGAAACTTGTGAAATTCTGTCATTTATGTCTCACATATCTATTAAGATGGACTGTCCTTCAAAGTTTCATTGAAACTGTACAGCTTGGATATAGAGATTTTTGCAGTACAAGTATCTTTCAGACTTAAACAATTACCTGTTCTACTTAAGAGTTTTGCAGACAACTTCTGGTTATTGTATTCTTGCACCAACGGACTTTTATCTCTCTTCTGGTTATTGTATAACTACACAATCATTTACTGCTTTCCTTTTTCTACTTTCTGCATTTTTATACATTCATAATATCAATAAATTGCTTTATTTTTTTGCAGTCAGGTGCATGTTCCGTACCTCAGTATCCTAGTGCCTCCCGATGCACCCAACACTGATGGAATTGATATCAATATCTATTTTTGAATACCCAAGCATCAAAGAAATATGTTATCGTCTAATGAACTATCCTTTAGGAGGTGTAATTGTTTATACATATATGTTTCATTGCTGCCTTTATATACTTTAATTACCTGTTCGATTACACTTTCAAGTGCATTTACAATAACACTAACTCCTTTCTCTACCATTTTCAATACCACAATATGAAAAGAAAATAAAATTGTGTCAATTATTTGTTAATGTTTCTTTACTCAAAGTACATATGAAAATAGTAAGATACCCTAATAATATTCACTCTGCTGAAGAGTTTTGCTCAATATGACACATATTTACCATTTACTCGGGTGTTTCTCTAATTGTGTCAATTCTATTCAGAAAATATTTTCACCTGCTAATAGTTTATATGAAACTTTATTAATTCATTGTTCAAGCATCTTAGATTGAATAATGATCTGACCAATCCTTCACTTATAATAATGTTTTTGGTTAAATTTCCCATTTAATTATGAATTTGAACCAAAGTAGTGAGTTGAGTACAATATCAAAAAGAAATATGGAATCTAATTAAATTTTCCATTTACAGGGATACCACCTTTGACAGTATGATCAACTATCTACAAATAATATCACAAGGACTTAGTACTTGACTAAAATATGCCAAAAACAACATTAACTAGTAGAATAATATCGTATATGGTTACATTGCCTTTACAATGGGGTTTGATTAGATTAAGCTGGCTTCCAGTCTTTTTTAGAATAAGTCCAACCTAATAAATGAGGAGGGGTATGATCAGAAACTGCAACTGTGAAACCGATAAATAATAACAATGAAGTATCATACTTGTCGACCTAAATGCTAAAACAGCATTGTAATTTTGTTTCAGAATCTTCATATAATCTTCTAAGTTCTATATAAACCAATGTTGGCCAGTAAGGCATCATATCTTTATTAAGTCCATTAAATAGAAAAGAGAAATGATAAAATGGACCTGATGTTGCAAGAACGAAATAGGCAGAACATGCAATCATGAGTCCTCCCCACTTGAACAAAATTTTCCGCTTAGTTCAGGCCAGTCATATGATTGTAAAATATGTCTCCTTGAAGCATTTGTGTATATTGGGAGTTGCAAATGATGAAGTTTGTAAGATTAATAATCACACAGACACAGGTAAGCTAAACCAAGAGAAAATAGAAGAAGTTGTACACACCTATTTGGAACTCACTGTTCATACAAACATTGGTTAAAAGGCATAGCATAAATGATTGAATGCTTTTTAACACCTGCTAACATAATGCTTTTGAGCATGCATCTGCTAGGCAGTGAAACAATACAGTTGCATAAACTTGTGCAGTGTAAGTAACATAGACAAATGGATGTTACACCAGTCAAAATGCAAAATAAAAATTGATGGCCACAATGCTAATTCACGACAACAACAGAGGGTAAAGAGGGTGAATAAGGTAGACAATAGGGCTACCATCCAAATAAACACATTTAACTAACATCAATCATCCTTGGTTTCTTACAATGAAAGTGGCGGAAATGTCCACCAAGTAAGATGATTTGAATTACATAAATTTATTTAGTATTTTGTTTCAAAGGTAAGTTTATAAGTGAAATCGTCAACAACTTTCAGCCACCCAAATAAATGTCAGTCTCTCAAAATATGTTAAGAACAATTTAAGCATATGGCAGGAAAAAATTGAATATGTGGTTCATATATTTCATTGTTTGAGCGGTAAAACCACTATCAGAATGCAAAAGTTATAAAACTTAGTGAAACTTAGCTATTCTTATATTTGAGTATTTGAGCTATCAATCAATGTAAATAATGATAATGGAGGAGTGGTTTACAAATAAACACACTTATATTTGGGTAAAACATAAGAGTATCACTAACCTCTTTCACATTTTTCGATTTTCTGCAAGCTCCGCCATTTTTAATTCATCATATAAAATAATAGAAAATTCATCAACCTACACAACTAAACCACAAAACTCCATCTCTTAAAAACTCAGTAACCTTCAAATTTATTTAAAGTATACATGAAAGGAAAGTATACTAATATAGAATGAAGAATAATACAAATACATTATTTTCATAACAGATTATGAATACGTGCTGCAATTGATGCACATCTCTTAGATTTAGTTCAAAGACTGAAGCATCATAACAAATAAGCACTTGAGAATACGTTAATCTTTCCGACGTAGCAATGCATTTGTTCCTCTCAGCTGCTTTTGATAGACATGATAGCAAATTGTTTTAAATTGAGATCTCACAATACACTAGTTTCCTTAAATTCCAGGACTAACATAGTGTTTATTTCAGATCTCCATTCAAAGCATATCAACTTATATAATTGACCTGTAATACAAAACCAACAACTATTAAGAGGCCAAGAAAATTAGCCTTGGTGAGAACATATCAACTTCATAAGAATAAAAATACATAAAAATCTAGGCAAATGTGAAAAGAGCATCAAAAACCCCAAGAACGCTAGTGGATAATAGAAGAAAACGTTTCCAGAACTAAACTATTAACATTGCATACCCAATTAAAAAGCACATCATGTCTATTGAGATGCGTTATACCATCCTTAAGAGTGCACTTCCATCTACTTTTTGTTCGAGTCACCCATTAGCATTCATAGGATAAAACAATTTGAAATGAAAAGAACCATCTTAACATAAGTTGCTAAAAGTAACTGATAATTAGATAATACCTTATCAAATTTAGCTAGAACTAATTGTTGTATATGTGTATATTTTTGGCAAAGATCATACTATGTTGATGACGTCATTGTAATGGAAGACCAAATTGTTTACATTTACTAATTTTCTACGCAAAGTGCTAGCACTTATCTTACCAAGTCTTTCATGAAAACTATAGTTAAGTAAAGGCAAACTATATTTTTGATGGATTGGAGAACTGTGTAAAGCTCAACTTGCATGTTCCCACTTATGTGTCATCATGTCCCTAACCCATCTAATTCTTTTTCAGTCGCCAAATTTCTAGTTGTGTGTGATCAAGTATAATAGTACTTCATAGCCTACCACACAAAAATTCCTAATCTTAAAAGGTAAGATTGCATGAATTAAGGTGAAATTACAAACAAAGGGGTGAAATAAGAAAAGAAGGTAAATAGTATGTATACCTAAAGTGGTTATCTAAGAATAGTTTATAGTTTATGTTTAAGAACATAGAAACATATTTTCTACTAAAGTGGATGTCTAAAAATACAAAAGTCATTTGTGTTTAAAATATATTGTGCATACAAAATCTAATCCCTTTAGGGTTAATACTATGGATCAAATATATTTTTAAATAGTATGCATCCACTTTGACAAAAAATATCGAATATTAAATAACATGCCTTAAAACAAAACACTAAACCTCAGCACTCAATGGTAATAGTTTCAAAATATTATATAATATATATATATATATATATATTGATTGCACAATTTCATATAAGTTATATTATATATGTTATGTACTCTAGAATTATATTATTATTAAAATTAAATTATATAACTAAATTAAATACTAGTATGTTACCTGACACTACCTCGGTTCTATCTAATTCTTGTCATAAGCAAGAGATACATTTTTGAAGCCTGTTGTCTTACACTGCCCCGTTGCAAGCTCGTGAGACATGTTGGTCCTTGTTCAGTTAATGCAGCTCCCTTTTCTTACTTCTTTGCCTCTATTGTTCATGCCTACAATGTTGAACATCAGATCTTGCTATCAAGCTACTGCATACCAAGCTAACTGGCTATAAGCTTCAGTCAAGAATACTCGGTCCGATTTATGTTCTCAATGTACCCTATACATGCCTCAGACCCTCATCTCTAGTCTAGACACTTGATGCTTCTGCATACTTAATGAAAAGCAAAAAAATTAAATGATATAGTTTATAGTAATGTATTTCCAAATGTGCCAGTTAAATAAAGGATAGAGATATGATTTAATGTAATGTAAATCGAAATCCTAATTATAATTAGTTCTAGATATTCAATAAATGAGAACAGAGGAAAAAATAGTGTTTCTTATAATATTACTTGGAATTAAATATCAGTTGCACTTGTAATTATAAGCAAAAAATAATGATTTTGAAATAATATGATAATGACATAAAATGGAATTTTTACTAACATATTAGTTGCAAGTAGTCCGTTTATAAAGCAAATCAAAATGAGAGTAAACAATAAAGTACATTGATATTCTACTTATTGTTGTACTAGATAATATTATATAACAACTTAAATTAACCTTTTAAAGGAGAGTTATCACAGTTCAAATTGGATTTTGTATAGAAGAACTACATAAACACCAAATCTCATTAAACAAATATTGAATTAAACTATAATAAATGAGGGCATTCAATTATACCTTTGCGATGGTAACCTGTACCTCCATCAACTACAATGAATACAAGGAATCCTAAGATATTTGTACAGTTATCAATGCGATCAATGTAGAGGTTCCCTTTGCCAACTACAAAACAAAGAAGGAACTATTAGAAACATAACAACAATAGCAAAATACATACTGATTATGAAGAGGTATCAGAGAGTTCAGGTCGTATTGATCAGAATAAATTACTAAAAAAATCTTAAAACTAACAACAAACTTGCCGTTCCTACCTCAAACTTCATTTAAACAAAACATCACACTCAGAAATATATTTAGAATTACAGGTAATAAAATTATTTCAGTAAGTTAATAGTAATAAAAGATTACTTATTTTACTTACTGGATAATGAATTATGATTACTTGTTTAGTAATAAATGACGGTAGTAGATCAAAAACATTGTTTATTTTATTAATACTTAGTTTACCTGAATGTTCAAAAAAACATCATTGGTTTACCCGAGCAAACAATCGTAGGAGATCAAAAACATCTATGAAAAAACATCATTCAATTAACATTTGGTTTACCCGAATGTTCAAAACTAGAATTTTTTAGCCATATCCAATTATTTTGTGAAAACAAGCAACATAAATTCATAAATCGTGTTTATCTGTTATCGTATCAGAGTAACCTTTGGAATTTGTTGTATATGCAAATTATAGTTCACTTATATCTAACACTATTCTGGACATTTGGAATTAAAGAAAGAATTTCGACTCATTTTTTCATAACAATAATAAATTAATAATAATATAATGATTTCCACCTATTGTCAATAGATTTTCTATACGTCATTTGAATTAAAAAAATATTTTCAATGTCACAAAAAAGAATAGTTAGAAAATGAAGACAAAGAATAAAAGTGAATTAATGAACACCTACTTTAATCAACTTATTTCCTATGCAACAATTTTTCGCAATACTATTCTCATTTAGGAAAATGATCACACGCATACAAAATCATGCATGATTAACAAATTAATTTGCCAACTGATTGTTTCATACACAATTAAATAGACCATGACTGGGGTACCTTTAAATACTATAGCTACCCTAACTTCATTAATTTATACGAGTATATAAAAATTTATTGTGTTACTATATAAATCTACCAACTCTAGAAAATGAATACCCTAACACTTTTAAGTTTTGAGGCCAAATATTCACTTATATGCATATGGAATAACTTTATTTTATTTTATTTTTTCTTTCACTGCGCATATAGTAATAAACCTCATTACAAAGAAAGATGACTTATTAGCTTCTCGGATTGAAGAAGCCATCAGGAAAAACAAAAGTTTGGAATCGCTTAATTCAAAAAATTTATATGCGACGTCATTAATTCAAAACCCTTTGGAAAAAATCAAGAAGGAGGCCTAAGCTACTAAAAGTTAGAATTTTGAAAAACACATCTACTAGAAGAATTACCATAAATTCTTCCTGTAAGATGTGGTCTATGATGAAGAAGGAGATGGCGATTATTGACGCTGGATAATCAGTTTATTACGGCTAGGTAGATCGACTACGATTAACTATGTTGGAGCTTCCGGGGTTCCTTAGTGGATCGATGATTTAAGATTTCTGGTGTGTTAGTGGATTGATAACAATTGGGTGGCGATGGCATCCGTATTTGGAGGTGGATTACAAAGATGGCGACTTAGGTTTTCTGATAGTATTGAGAAGTGGAGAAAAAAATAAATGAAAATTGAAGCCGTACTTAGAACATTTTTGACAAAAAAATTAGGCGACACAAGTAAAATTTCACCCTAGCGATTGTCCTACGCCTATGGATGCACTTGCCTTACAAACGCTGCCATTATTTGCAACTAAAAGTATGTTTTCTTGTAGTGGATGATGACGAGCCAAGCGAGGTATCAAAACTTACTCACTCAGAATTACTTATATATTTCCACGAAGTAAATGGCTGTTTTGAACGACTTAGGGAGAAATACGCTAAAATTGAATCACAAAGAGATACTTTGATAGAATCAAATAAATAGCTTGATCAATTAGTTAAAAACTATCAAAGCAAGAGCCCTAAGTGTGATAAGCGTCCAACATTCGAAGAAGAAATTAAAAAATCAGAAATTAAATTAGATCACTTGAAAATGAAATTCTGATTTTGAAAGAAAGTGAAAATACTAGGAGAGAAAATTCTATTAAAAAGTGCACTCAATTATTGAACAAAAACGAATCACTCAAAACACAAGTCCAACAACTGTCAACGACTTTAGGAAAATTTTCCAAAGGAGAAAGATCGTTAAATATGCTATTAGGGAAACAAACTATTAATACTGAGAGATAAGGACTTGGGTATACTCACTCTGAATATGTTAGAAACGAAATTAATCAAGTCAATTCAAAGTGCACAATTTGTGGAAAAACTGGACACAATCACAATATTTGCCGGTATAGACCCAAACACATGAAAACCATTCCAATTTGGGTTCCAAAAGGCACAAATATAAAATCCCTCAAAGTCAAACAAATCTGGGTGCCGAAAGGAACATATATAAATAGTTTTGGGTCTCCACAAACGTATTTTTCAAAATCTATTGCCACTAATAACCAAGGACCTATAAAAACAAATAGGTCACAAAAATCTTTTCTTGTGTAGGTGTGGTGGCAGGCTAAGGAACAACAACAGTGTTATCTGGATTCTGGCTGTTCCGGACACACAACGGGCAACAAATCAAAGTTCCTT
This sequence comes from Allium fistulosum, assembly GCA_030737815.1. Taxonomy (NCBI): domain Eukaryota; kingdom Viridiplantae; phylum Streptophyta; class Magnoliopsida; order Asparagales; family Amaryllidaceae; genus Allium; species Allium fistulosum. The sequence continues at coordinate 813,603,328 of CM060904.1, forward strand.
AGCCTAGTATAAAGGTGGCAGAATCACAATGGACAACAACGAAAAATTATCGGCAAAGGTAAAATTGGTAATGGTATAATTATTTTGAATGATTTATTAAATGTGAAAATCTGCACCATAATATGAGATTAATCAGCCAGTTATGTGATAAGGAAATGAATGTTGATTTTGATTCTGACTTTTTTCAAAATTGTTGGCCAATTATTCTTTTATGCCGAGACCTCTAGAGTCTTTGAACTACTACATAAAGATTTGTTTGGATTAATGATGGTGTTTGATGATTACTCATGATACACGTGGATATATTTTTTTCTAGATCTGACACTATGTTCGCTATTTGTTTATTTGCACGGTTTCAATTCAATTTCATTTAAAAGCTGTTAAAAATGATTTTGTTGCAACTTCATGATCTGGTCTATGATATCCAACTATTGATAATCTTGAGTCTAAGAGAAATTCAGATGCAGATTACTCTGGTAATCTAGTTGATTGAAAAATTACTAGTGGAACGTGATTTATGTTAAGACATTCAGTAGCTGCATCGTTTTTCAAAGAAAATATCTGCATATTTTTCACTTGAAATAATTTTCAAATAGCAGACATTTTTATAAATCTACTTCCAGAAAATCATTTTTGTTGACCTTGTTTCAGATTAGTCATTTTTAGAAAATTTGATTTTATAATTATCTTTGGATTTGATTTTAAATGACTACATTAACTAATCTGACTCCCTACTGATTATCGAAAAGATAAATAGTGATTGAAAAAGTGATGAGTGTTGATATTAATCATATATTATAACTTGAAATGGTATAACTGGTAAATTTCTGTATAGATTTATAAAAAAGTTATAAAAAAATTTGTTGGTAAAAAATTCCATGACCATTTCTATTTCTATCATATCTCTATCGACCATCACTCATCAAAGTCCAATATAGTATGTCAATATGTGGTATTTTAAACAGGAAATTATGCGCTTTCATTTTTATATTTTTAGCAATAAAAACATCCAAAGTATTCACTCTCATTTAAAAGTCCTCACGGTTATGCGTGGGTGAATTACTTGGAATTATTGATTATGTGCTTTCATGCTCATTTAAAAGTCCTCACGGTTATGCATGTATGGAACGCATATCAAAATTGATTGATTGAATAGACAAGTCAATTTATTGTGCCTGACCGTCTCATCAAAGCGTTTAGGAAATCCCTATCGATAGCGTTGATCAAGCGCATCGACCAGAATTCTTAAAACACTAAATAGGCAATACAACACAAAATCATCTTCTATATGACGAAAATATCTCTTAAAAGTTTTGAGAATATTCTTTGCTTGTTTAAGATAAAAAAATCAAATTGTACTTATAAATAAATCTTATGAAAAAGATTTGCAAAATTTTAAATTTCTATTTTCATCCAAAATTAATAAATACAAGAATGGAATTATTGAGATATTCATAGAATACTCGATTTATAAAATGGATGAAATAAGCTGGATAAATCGAATGACATAATAAGTCATTCATAAGAATCATAACGAGTGTAGAATGTGGTAAGTGGAATGCTAACTCCCGCAACTCCTAGCTAATGAAAACCGGTGGCAAGGTCAAGCTAAAAAGACCTTATCACTACTCAAAAGATTGCTTAGGTGATAATCCTAAGACAAACTCAAAAATACCGGAAAATTCTCAAATTACATGAATGAGAGAAATAACACTTTCCACATCATGTGAGCTTAATGAATAAAATTATGATATCAAAGTGGAATCGAAATCACAAGAAAAATAGAAATCTGCTTAACAGATTAAGAATGTCGAAGATGAATAGTCCGCTCGGAAAAATAGGATATGGGCTTCATAATGATTAAGCCCACCCTTTCACAAAAATTAATTCTGAAGCATAAGTAGAAATTGGCTCGGAAAGAAAAATCACATAAAATAATTTCGACATCAATAAAAAGCAAATTGAGTGTTGCGGATCCATCAACCGGATTCGCAATACTCAAAGAAGTCAACAATCCCAAAAATGTTTGAAGAAAAGGAATCATCAAGTCCTTTTGTTATAAAATAATGGGATGAAACCCATATCAAAACGAACTCGAATAAAATAATCACAAAATAAATGTAATCAAGGATAGAATGGATACCTTAACTAAGAGAAGAGTTGCTAAGGGCTTGCACAAATTTCAAATATCCCTCTTCTTACTTTGAAGTTTAGGGCATGTAGATAAGTAATGACCCGAATCTTTGCAATAGCGGCAATAAAGGGGTTTTGGGCACTTAATGACATAGTGGTCCGTGGAACCACAATTGTAGCATTGTTCACGACTAGTGGTAGGCGACTTTGCTACCGAAGTTTCTTTCTTGCTTAGAAGTTTGGAGCATGCAGAAATATGATGACCTGAATTTTTGCAATAACGACAAAAGAGCGGCTCCGGACACTCCTTTGCATAGTGGTCCGTGGAACCACAATTGTAGCATTCTCCACGATTAGGGATTGGAGTCTTTGCCACCAAAGTAGTTTGCTTCACTCTCTTATTGGGATTAAGGCTCTTGAACTTAATATGCCTCTTCTTAGAAATCCCAATATCACTATCACTTCCTTTACCAACCTCTTCATGTCGAAGAGTGATATCCACAAGCTGATGGAAAGGAACTTCAAGTTTTAGAGGTAAAACCATTTTGAGGTTCTTACACAAAGCACAAATAAACTTTTGATTCTTTACAAGATCCAAAAGTTGCTGGGCAGACATGAATACGCCATCCAGAGAAGGACTACTGGATTGACCAGCGCTAGGACTGCCAGATCCAACCATTTCTTCTTCTTTAAGAAAGAAAGAAAGAAAGAAAGAAAGAAGAAAAAGTTATTCACGGAATGAATTTCAATCAAACTTGATTGATAAAACAAGGAATCATAAAAGAAAATAGGATAGAACGGATCCAATTGACTCGAATAAAATCCTAAGGCATGACTCCTAAGAAAGACTTAGGGCAGTGATCCTTGTTAGATTATTCTACATCGTTCCAAAGTTTGGCTCTGATACCAAGCTGTGACGCCCCACCTCTATACCCATGCTAGACAAGAACACTACTGTGTAATGCCGTCAACTAGCACGGAGAATAAGGCTATTGAGGAGCGACCATCTGTGTAATTGCTTTGTGCGAGTACCGATATGTCAGATAAAAATATAACTTTTCATCTCAAGAGGAAATCTGACATACCGATACAAACTCAAAGCTACTACACAGTGGCTATATGGACTTCGAAAATAAATATAGAAATAAACATAACACAAATCAGTCACAGACATCCATATCACAAAGGCAGAAGAAGATATGAATATAACACATAAAAGTGTACATCAGAGTAGTGGTCTGAAAGATCCACGATAATACAAAAGAATAGCTACAAGCTACACAAAAGAATAAGTATACACCACTGAGTCTATATCTCAAATGTATACAACAAAAACTGCTAATCTAAGTGGTTAGCCAAAAGTCAGAGTATTGAATCTCTGGGGAGAAGTCAAGCAGAAGCACTTGTAACATCTCGGTCTGACCCGAGTATTATTTATAAGAAAATAATAAACGGATCAGTCTAGCTATAAATATCAGATGATATGGTATATAATAAAAGATATGGCATGAACATATAATAACCATAATGGCATACTACTATAAGTATGTAATTGAAAATCAACAAGAGATTAATCAATATCACAAGAATCTTCTCAAAATAAAATGGGGTATCATACCCTAAACTTGTATTCATAACAAGTCAATGACACACAAATTCACTAATGCACAAAAATTGATAAATCATATCAATGAAAATGACTAAAATTGGTGAAGCACAAATTCCAGAAATCATCACAAGAAATCCAGAAATCACGAAAAAGGGAAAGAGGCCTATCACAAGACGGGAGCATGAAAACTCACCAACACGTGTATCACAAGACGGAAAGCTATTCCATGGTTGCAAACCATTTTCACTAGAACGGCCCGAAGACCATGAGTCAAAACTCCACTAAAATGGCCCGAAGACCGTGGGGCGCTACCCCACATATGTGAGTAGAAACATCACAGAAACGGGGTCTAGTCTCCCTCGCAGACAAAGAGACATCGCTCAATCGCTAGTCTAAATCACAAAAATGATCGTCATGATCATCAAGAAGTGTCAATTACACTAAGCCAGTAAGTATATGAGTTAAGCTTCATGTCCCATAACCACTTGCTTAACTTAAATATTTATGAACAAACTGTAGATCTTCACTAGAAAATTGTCACAAGAGGTTCAATCGAACAAGTCCAAGAATTAACCGACAAAGTAAACGCAAGCGTTTCATACCACTTGTTTTACTAAGCCGTTTAATTAGATTTCTCATCCGAGTGAGGTAAAGGCTTGTATGTACTAATAGATTGGAAAACGGTTTAGGAAAAGAGCTTTGTAATAAAATAGTGTTGAAATCGTTTTGATGAAAGAGTTTTGATATTTACTACTAGTATTGAAACCTTTATATTTTTAAAGTGACAAATCACAAAATTATTGTAGAACAATCAATCACCAAAATTCACATTCAAAGACGTGAATAAAATCCAAAGAAATCGATACCGAATCCATCAAAATGGATATTCCCAAAAATCATGAAGAAAATGTCATCAAAGCCGATAATAAATGATAACAACAAAAAGGGAATCAACACGAATCGATTAAAGTTGGAAATTCAAGCTCAATAGGCAAATAGGCAAAAGACTGCAGATTCAGACGTCTGAAATCAAGGATTCAGACGTCTGAATCTGGAAAATAAAATATTTTCCAGAACAGAATTCAGACGTCTGAATCCTTGATTTCAGACGTCTGAAATAGTTACTTTTTAGCCTATTTTCTTTTTGGTTCAAAACGAACCAATTCAGACGTCTGAAACGAACCGATTCAGACGTCTGAAACGATAGATTCAGACGTTTGAAACGATAGATTCAGACGTCTGAATCTGGGAATAAAAATCTTCCTAGTATAATATTCAGATGTCTGAATCTAACGTTTCGGACGTCTGAAACTGGGGTTCAGGGCATTCCCTGAACCTAGACCAAAAATGGCCAAATGAATACCGGAAGCGATCGATCAAGCGACAACGACTAAGGATTTACGCCAAGCGACAACCCAGCCTTAACGGCTCTTCGACACGCCTCAAATATCAATGTCCAAATATCCATAAAAGGGTTTTCATAGATTTTGATTTCAAAACACCAAAAATTGGAATGTACACCAAATCAATCCAAACCAAAATCAATTGCACAAGACTAGGTGTTAGGAATTCATACCTAATAATCGAAGATAATTATGGACTTAAGATGTGAAATAAAAATCTCACCTTTGAACCCAAAAACGATAAAGAAGAAGCTTGAAAGCAAAGGAGGATCAACCACTCTTCAATCCCAACTTAAGAAGCTTGAATCTAAGCTTTAAAAGAAGAACATTCCTAAAGTTAGGTTTAGGAATTTCTGAAATTGAAGAAGGAAAGAGTTGGAGAAGATGAAGAGAAGGCTTACCAATAGCTTCTTCTTGAATTTGGAGATAGAACTTGGATTTGCAAAGATGATTAGGGCTTTGAATTTCCTAATTCTTTCTCTCTTCCCCCATTTTTGATAAAGCTTGAGTTGTATTAGGAAATGGAAGTGAATGAAGAGAAGTGGGGGTGGAACTAGGGGCTTGTGTTAGGATATAGGGCTGAAACCCAAACAAAAGCCCTAAGTGAAAAAGTAGCAAAATTCTACTATCTCCAAACATATCGAAGTTTATACTCAAAAAGGTCGCAAACGGCATTTTAAACTCAATGGAAGGGGTCTCGAGTCCTAATTTGACTGTTTTCAAAAAGTAGCTTTTTGGACTAAAATCCGACGAACGATGTTATATTTAAATATGCAATCGATAAATATGCGGGTTGTTACAACATCATTCCTATCATTCTAAAGTGGAATATGAACATAATAGAGTACTCATGATTTTTGTTTGATTTTTTATTAAAATTTTATATTTATACTCGATTGAGTATTAATATTGTATTAATGTCTATCACTTTATCTCTATTTTTTCTAACACTATTACTCTTTTGTTGATAACAAAATAGGGAGAGAAACGTTAAGATTTTGGCAAATAGAGGCCAAATATTTTATTTTTTATCTTCTATTTGCATCTAGGTTCATTAGTATATTTATTCTCATGCATATATGAAGGGGGAGCTTTGTTGTAGAGAGGGAGCATTTAAATAGGGGGAGCAAATAGAATGATCAAATACATTTAACAAATTCAAAATCTTAAATATATGTTTGTTATCATAAAAAGGGGGAGATTGTTGAATATGCAAGTATATGATTTTTGTTTGATGATAATAAACATACATATTCAATTAAATGTATTTGTTATTGTACTATTTTATTCCCACATAATTAAATAAATATTTGCTGGATAAAATAAATAACACAGAATTTAAATTCAAACAGATATTTTATTCAAACAAATATTTTATTACAATTATGAATAGTACAAATCTGAGCTCTCACTTTATATATATATACAATTTTCAATTACAATACAAATTTGACTGCATCACAATTTTCAATTTACATTTGCACCTCACTACATATCACTCATTCACTCGTTTTTATCTTCAACTCTATTCCAGATTGAATCCAGCATCTGAATTATCTGTAAAGAAAACACTAACGCGGTAAAATTGAAAAAGAAATATTTTTGCAGTGTAAAATAAAATGTATGTTGAAAATATTATTTGCCTCAGTTATTTGGATTGTTCGTCATCATTTAAATTTGAATTCATCATACATGAATAGCTTGTGACATGCACAGTGTATCACTGTACATGCCACAAGGCCGTGCGCACCAATATACACTTGATAAAACTGCAGGGACAGGTGAGCACAAGGTCAAACCCAATCAAAAGCCGGGTTCAACTCAAGTGCAATACAAATAATGTCACGACACGAGCACAAGGTCAAACCCGAGCCTTATGCTTGATTCAACTCAGGTGCGATTTCAAAAATCAACATGAAGTTCAAAGTGAACCAGACAAAATTGAAACGGTACCAAAACAGTTTTGAACCCAAATGATTCAAAGCACATGATGAAACAACTCAGACTCCAAGAGGAACCAGCACACATGCACACAGCCAAACAACACTGTATATACATATGAAGATGTAACATGTTCAATGAACTGGTCAGAGAAAAGGCAAGTCCAGACACTACATGAACTGGCTCAAAGACCAAACACATGAAAATAATGAAGCAACCAGACCACAATGCAAACTCAAGTGAAGTCAATGCAAACACACATGTACACATATATAGGGAGTGCACATGTATACTAGACCAGACAAATAACAAGAACAAAATGCATACACACTTGTATACATATATATGAACATGAATGCAATGACACTACAGCTATCAACAACATCAACCAAAGTCACACTTTCAACCAAAGTGAAGACCTGGCAAGTGTGTATGGTATGATCAAAGGCAACAACATCAACCAAAGTCAGACTGCACAGTCAAGTGAAAGCCCAAGTGCATGACCATGAAATCAATGCAAGCTCAAATCAAGTGCACCGGTACAAAACAGCAACTAGACCTGGCAACCAAACATACATGAAGTCTAAATGAATGGGTCACACTGCACCAGAAATGACAACAATGGACACAAACTATATTCGAACATGAAAGTGACTTCAAGATTAAATCAAGGTCGAAAATTTTTCCAAGCAGCAGCTATTTTGACAAAGAAAGACAGTTTGACAAGAACAAGCAAAGCTACTACATGGTGCAGCAGATATCAAGTAAAGGCTAGAAAATCAAGGAGCAACATCATGAACCAGTTCATATACAAGCTTAGACTCAAGTGAAACCAAGGCCATATATATACAACCAGATCATCACATGACATCAGTGCACATGAGTTCAAATGCAACATCAACACGGTAGTGGACAGAATAGTGCAGTAGCTCAAAATGACAAGCAACTACTCGATACAAACCAAATCTTCACAAGTACACATAACTTCATGCATACAACTGAATATAAGTCGAGCTATGTAGTGAAACCAAGTGCAGACAAGCTACTTGAAGGCCAACATCAGTGCACGTGAATTCAAATGCAATGCAACCAAGTATACAGTGGTAACTTCAAACTACAGATACAGCCAAACAGTCCAGACAGTAAAAATATCAAACAAGTCAAAAATGTTCAGATAGAGATGTTTTTAAATAACATCAAACGTAAGTGTCGAAGTCACAGAGAAAAATCCAAATGGCCGAGAATAATTCTAAGCCGTGGTCACACAATGCAGTCATCATAAATTCAAAGACCAAAGAATCGAAACTGTGGTGGCCAAGAAAAAGATCGAATAAGCCAAAGTCAAAGCCGTGATAACCAAGGTAATCAAGCAAGTAAAAATATAAAATTGAAAAAGTCAGAGAAATCTAAAGCATTCAAGGATAATCGAATGGCCGAACAAAATTATCAAACGAGTTCAAACAATTTTTTCGAACGAGATTATTGGGGATCGAACCCTATTTAACCCAATCATCACTGGCATACAAAGGCATCGAGTTCAAGCAAAGCTAACTAGAAAAGCAAAAGGCATAAATTATATACCAATTCAAAATCGAACTCGATCGAGAAGCAGCCATGTGCAAATCAAGAGACGGTCGATCAAGCAAGGAAAGCGAAATCACTTATTCGATCAATCAACTAAAGTCGGCGGCTTCAACAAAGTTGAACCCTAATTTCTCAGAGAGGAATGAACAAGCACAAAAGAGAGCGGCCATTTTTTTTTCTCAAAGGATCGGGCCGATAATATAAAAATCAAAAGGAGTTCACTTTTATTTAGGCCGGCTTCTTCAAATAATTACTTTGGGCTTTTATTTTTTAAAATATTAGGGTTCTTGTTTTATAAGTCGTTTTTAATTTGTATTTTTCTTTTAAACTATTGTAAGTTCTAGTCGTGTGACTAGAGGACGAACTACGGTGGTGTAGTTCGTGAATTCGCAACTCAATGGTTAAGTTGTGGCAGGGTTTTGAGCGTAGAGTTAGGTTAGTCGATAGCGGGTGTCGCAATTTTACATATGTAAGCATCTAACTACTTAATTTCTAGTAGAAACCTTGGAGGCAGCACGTAGGCAGGATTTTGCCGAAGTTGGGTAAATCTGTGTGTTCTATTTTCTGCTTTTATTATTCTACTATTATCTGTGCTGCTATTATTCTGCTATATCTGTGTTGAAATTATTTTGTATACTTCCGCATTAAATTTTTATAATTAATAGTATCACCCTATTCACCCCCCCTCCTCTAGGGTGAAATCGATCCTACAATACATTGCCCTTTCATTACAATCAAGAATAGCTTTATATCTAAATAACTAATCCATGCCGAGTAAAATTTCAAATTCATTAAAGTTGAGGACTATTAGATCACATGGAAAAATTTAGGATAGATAGGTAACTTGGACTCTTTTACAAATCATAACGAGATTAGTCATATCGCCTATCGATTAGACACACATATGTGAAGATCTAATATTTCTGGTTCAAGTTTAAGCTTATCAACTAATTTCTAAGAAATAAAGCTGTGGGAAGCCCCAGTATCAAATAATACTCTAATTAATATTTCATTAACATCAATTTTACCTTATAGAACTCCCTTTCCCATTATATCGGTCGAAGTTGAGGGTTCGTCTTTGATGGAAAAAACTCTAGCTTGCTCTCCTTTGTTTATCAGTGGGCATTCCATTATCATGTGCCCTGGTTTGTGCAATTGTAGCAGGTTCCCTTCTGCACCTTAGGATTTTTACAGGTGGTGGAAAGGTCGCCCTTCTACTGGCAATTACAGCAGATCACATCTTTCAAACAATTTTCCAGAGATCCTTCTTCTAGTTTGTTTTGCCATAGCTTCTTTCCTGGATTATTGAACTTCATCCTTCTCTAGTTATTCTTGTTGCTTTGTGTTATGGGCAGATCCTTTTTGTCTAGGGTTCCATACTGGAAATGTAACGACCCGTAAATTTCAACTGTTTTAATAACGTAATTAGTTGAAATTTTGTGAAATTTTAAACGATAAAATTTTGAAATATAAATTTGATATTTGGAATGCGTTTAGTTAAACATAGCAACTGGTAAATTTTTGTCCGAAAATATGAAAGTTTATTTCGCGCGTAAATTTACTTCAATTTAATCAGTTAAAAAGCGATGAAAATAAAATGTTTCCGAAACCTAGATATTTTTACATAGAAAAATTCTAAATCATCTTCTGAGCAAGATGTCAGTTTGTCGTTTTTCCAAATTCGGACATCTTTGGCTCCGTCGATCTTATTTTTCAGCGTTTTTCTTGCATTTTCCGCTATTAGAAAATTCGAATTTTTATAATTCGATCGTGCCACTGATATCTATATACCGTTTTGGTCATCTCGTCGTGTTGATTTCAACGGTATATTCACTTCTGTGTTTTAAAGTCCGATTCGTCGTGAAAACTGCGAAACGGTCATCTGTATCGGTACCGTTTTGAACGTTTTGAATTCTTTTGCAGTTGGGTAGCAACCGTGTAAAATTCCAATGGGCATGAACATTTAATTTCCTTGAATGTAACTTTCGAGACCTTTTCTATTTCCACTTTTTGTTCATTTTGCCGGTTCATTGTTCGCTCTCCTTTTCTTTTACTCGATTGAAACAAAATATAATATATAGCATGGGAAACTGTTGCATTCTTTTATTTTCCCAGGCTAATATCTCTCTTCTTCCACACGTTCCAACCACTCATGCCTCAACCCTTCACCTCCTTCTTTCTTCTCATCAGCAAGCATCTCCACTATGCCTTTCTTTCTTTTCTTTTTCCCTACAATCAAACACAGTCAGTCCGCTACCCTCATCCGCTGACCACTCTACCACCAGCCCACACCTCCCCAGTTCGACCACCAGCCACACTCGGCTTATCCAAGCTTCTCCGCACCTCTCCCTCCAACGCACCGGCCTAGCCACTCAAGCTTCCACCTCATCCACACCCCGACAGCACGCATCCACCTCTCACACCCCCCTGTGTCGCGTGTAGCCACCATCGGCCTCACCCTCTCTCCCGACTTTTGAACCGCCTACCCACCACGCTAGAAGCCGACCCCACACCAGCCATGGCCGCTGCCATGCGTACACGCCAACCCAAGCCCGACAACCCACTAGCAGCTCCAAGTCCGCTCGTCTTCCCTTGATCAGCCCCCTGGCCGTAGCAGCCTCTGCCGCCAACTCCGCCGTTCACCTCTCCCTCTCCCTGACCCACTCTCTTAGCCGAGCAATGTTAGATCTAAACCGACCTCCTTCCCCTTGCTTTCCGAGATCCGAGCCAAGCACGGCCGAGCTTCTTTATATGAAGGTAATATATACATGGTGAGTGTATATATGTCTTACTGTATCTGTTTTCTTTATGTGAGCTTTATAACTTTTGATTTGAGGATATGTATTGGAAGTTATATGCACTGTTGGTGTTGTATATTATAAAATATATATTTGTTTTGCTTCATTCCTACAGTCTACAGTTTATATAGATTTCAAAAATTATGTATTAGTTAAGTTACATATATATGGATGCTGGGTGTTTATCGAAACATATGAATATATAATAAGAAATTTTGTTCGCATATTATAATATAAGTTTACATTTTTTTTTAGATAGTTATATATTATCTGTTCATGTATATTTTGTTAGTAAAAAAAATTACTTATTTCAAGTGCTTCCTTCCTAGTTTATAATATGAAGACTTTTGTTTCCTGTTGATAGGCCAAAGGCTATGTATAAGCTTACAAAGTCAAGGACATTACTCCTCCTTTTAATTTTGAACCGACAATTACTCACCTACTTTATGCTGATGATTTGATGCTTTTTGTTCGGGCTTCCATTAAAAGTGCCAGAGTGATTAGTAAATGTTTGGAGAAGCTTAAAATCTATGTGGGGTTAAATGTTAACAATAGTAAATCTAAGCTGTATTTTAGTAAAGGCACTACAAGTAAGCATGAGATTATGAATATTTTTAATATGCAAGAGAGCAAACTTCCAGTCAAATACTTAGGGGTGCCTTTATCACATAACTATCTTCATTTTGCTGATTGTGGGGCTCTTTTTGATAACATTAATAATAGATTAAATGGATGGAATAGCAAATTATTATCCCTGGCTGGAAGAATTGAATTAATCCATTCTGTAATAACTCCTATGGTTTTGTATTGGATGATGGTTTACCAGCTCCCTTTGGCCACTATTGACAAATTAAATAAAATGTGTGCCAATTTTATATGGAATGGTAAAGTTCATAAAATCGCCTGGAATACTCTATGCCGTCCTAAATTAGAAGGAGGAATTGGCTTGAGAAATTTTGTGGATATCAGAAAAGCGGCAAGTCTAAAACTTCTTTGGCATTTTATTAATTCAAAAAATGTTTGGTCTCGTTGGATGAGCAAAAGGTACTGCGACAATAAGCATTTTTGGACCATGGAGATTGATAACAACTCCTCCTGTACTTGGAAATCAATTCTCAAGCATAGACAGGTTGCTCGGAATAATATTTCCAGAGTCATTGTAAATGGTAGAAATACGTTGTTATGGCATGATCCTTGGATTAATAGTGAAAGCATGGTTTCTATTCTTGGATGGGATAGCTTATATCTATATGGCCATCAGACTGATAAAGTATCTTCTATCATTCAAGACGGAGTTTTTAATCTGGATTTAGTTCCATTCACTAGGCAACTAAATAATCTGATTTCAAGTGTTTAAATAGATTCTTCGTCTTCCTCTGATTATTGGAAATGGACTAGCGATTTAAAAGGTTTTAGTTTCATATCTGCTTGGAATGAGACTAGAAATCATTATCCTATTGTAGAATGGGGCAAAATTATTTGGAACAATTGCAATAATCCTAGGATGTCCTTAACTGCCTACAAAGCTATTTACAATTGTTTGCCTACCAGAGATAAACTAATAGAATGGGGATATGTCTCTGATACTATCTGTTTACTATGTAACCAATTCCCTGAAAACCATCCCCATTTATTTTTTGCGTGTCCTTACTCTGCCTATTTATGGACTACGTGTTGCAAGAATTTAGACTTACCTCAGCCGAACACTCTGACATTGGAAGAGGGATGCCAGTTGTTACTTTCAAACTTCGCTGCATCGGATCAAGCAACCGGATTTGCTTTTGCTAGCTTTTCTACTATAATTCACCACATCTGGCATGAATGAAATTGTAGACTTCATGATGGCCGCAACTTCTCGAATCGGGATCGATGGAAGCTTATAGAAATAGATCTGAAACTGCTGGGTAACAACAAATTGAATAAGATGAGGTATATTTCTAATAGAAGCAAGAGCATTCTTGAACGATGGGGCATTGTTCTGATGGGGGAATGATTCGCCAGTGCTCTTTCCTTTGTTGAAGAAGGAGTGTGATTCTCTTTTCCTTTTTTGTTCGGCTTGGATGATCTCGAGTTTTGGACTTTGATTACTGCTGCGTTTGTATTTTCTTTTTGTCTAGCTTGTTGGCATTTGTGACGTTTGTGTATACGTTGGTGTTATACCTTTGCTTTGTTAATATGTTGTTAATAAAGCGCCGCACTCTTTTTCCCTGTCTTATTCCCACACTGGGTATAGGATCAGGTTTTTAATGAGGCGGTTTATCTTTTCAAAAAAAATTTATTTATTTATTTATTTTATTTTATTTTGAAAGTTGAGATTCTCTAGTATATGCTTGAAAATTTTCATTTCATTCGAATGTAATTTGTTATACCGTTTTGTGTCCGTAAGTTGGACTGTTGAATGTTTTCAGCTATACTTAGAATTATTCGCGCTGTTACAAACACGACCAGTGTCCATGTTTGACGCAGCGTATCTCTTTCATTTCCTATCGAAATTCAACGATTCTTTTTTTGGTTTAAAGATGAGATTCTCTAGTTTATGTATGTAAAATTTCAGTCCAATTCAAGGCCGTTTGGTCCTCTGTTTTATACCTAAAAGTTGCAACCAAACTGATTTTGCACTTGTTTGCATGTTTATTTTTTTTTTGAACAGCAGTTAGACTTCATGTTCACGATATCATATCTCACCCATGTTTTATCGGAATGGGTTGATTCTATTTTTAAAAAAGACTCGAAGTTACCTAGTTTATGCCTGTCAAATTTCAGTAAAATCCGACATCGTTTGATTAGTGGTCGAGGATCTGGAAGTTAGACCCATGCAGCTGTTCTTCTGTACTTGAAATTATTTTACACTGCTGCAAACACGACCTGAGTTCATGTTTGATGCATCGTATCTCTTCCGTCTTACGTCGGAATACAGTGATTCCCTTTTTGTTTAAAACATAAAGTTTTATACTTTCTGTGTATAAAATTTTAGCTTCATACGAGGTGGTTCAGTCCTCTGTTTCTTACCTGGAAGTCAGACCCAGAGGGGTTTTCAGACCTGAACATTTGACAGTCGCAACATGGCCTGAGTCTATGTTCGTGACATTGTAACTTTTCTCGTCTCTTGTCCAAATCAAGAGATTCTTTTGCAGTTTGAAATACAAGTTTTAATCTTTATTCATACCAAATTTCAGACCATTTCGATCTCGGTAGCACATAGAATTATATTGTTAAACTTTGACGCATGACATGTTTTTTTATTTTTGTTGCTATGTTGAATGTTTTGAATTGATTTCGGCAAATTCCTATTTAACAGCTTTGCTCGTCGATTTGTGCCTATGTAGTTTATTTCGGAAGTTGTGCTTGCAATTCGTAACTCAACTTCGTTGTCTATTCTCGATCTCTAGCCTCGAAAGGTGAGCAATCACTCACGATTAATGTTCTTTTATTTATTAAATTTGATTTCAATTGAAACGACAATTGAAATATGCTGCTGTTAGTTATTTACACTGTTATTACCTGTATCAGTTCACCTGTGACATCTGACACCACTATATGTTATTTATACAGTGATAATTCAGTTTGGTTGATAATGATTGATTGTTTGATTTTGACATTGGACGTTTAATTGTTAATGTGTAAGTGATAAATAATTTGAAATTGAAATAGACGTAGGATAGTTAGATTTGATATACGTTAAATTTGATTAAATGACATTTGTATAATATGACCCCTTTAACTGTTAAATTTATTGACACGTAGGATTTGTTTAATTACACCTTGAACCATTGAATGTATGTTATATAAATCGTTGTAGTTTAAAATTGAATAATGGATATCAAGTGAAAACCGTATAAATATTAGTGTAATAATCTTTAATCTACATGAAATGATAGTGTAGATTCAAGAAATAATTATATTAATTTGCACAAACAACAATGTAAATTAATACGATTATTTCAGGATTATTTGAATTAATTATTGGATTGTTACTGATTGTTGTTATTGCTTGTTTATTTACCTTGACACCATCCCAGTTATCACACTGCAAGTTCCCATTGCTATGTTTTGATTTGAATTGAATTGGAATCGGGTTGAAATGATAAATACCCAAATGAACTTGACTTAGGATAGAGAATTAAATAAACCCGATTGGTCAATGATTTGATTTAAAAATAAAATAAAGATTTTATTTGAATAAATGATAAGGTTTTGAAATGAAGTTAGAATTTGAATTTTAATGAAAGGAAATGTTAATATTTAATAATCTGAATCAAAATATTAACATAGTAGTTGTTGAAAGAATGTTGTTTTAAATTTAATTATTTAATAATTAAATTTGGAATTATAAAAAAATTAAGTTTGAAATTAGTTAATAATTAAAGTTTTGAAATTGTTTAATAATTAAATAAGTTTGAATTATTTAAAAATTAAATAAAATTGAATTCTTTATTAAGTGAAATTGAACTTCTTGAATAAGTGAAATTAAGTTTCATTATTAACTGAGTTTTGAAATTTGTAATTAAGTAAATAAATAAGTGGAATTGAATTTCTTTAACAAGAAATAAAAAGGGATTTATTGAATCAATGTAAGACTTGTAATTTAAAGAATTGATTTGATGAATTTAATTTAATTCAAATTTGAAGTTTTGATATAATGAAGTTGAACTTAAGTAATTGATTTAATAAATTGGAAATTAAATAGAAAATTATTTTGAATGACAAATTTACTTAATGAGTATTGAATAAAATCGATCAATGAAGTTAAATTGATTTGAATGTTAAATTAAATTAATTTAAATGATTTTGGAATGAAACGTATATACGAACTTGAATCAATATTTGAATTGTTTAAAAAAAAATTGAAATTGAATTATAAGATTTTGAAATTATGAATTTGGAAATTTTGAAACGTAAATTGTGGAAATTGATTTAGAAAGAGAAATGAAATGTTGATTTATAAATTCTAACTGAAATTGAAATTGATTTGGTTTTCGAAATATATAAACGACCAATCGGTGTAATAATTACGAAAGTTATTAAAGAAACCGGAATCGGTTAGGGACATACTCACTGTCTAAACTGAAAACCACTTTAATAACTATGCGCGGAGTGTGATCCAGAATGAAGTGGTTGGAATGATGTACGTGATGACTGAAGAAAGAGAACGATAATGGATAGCCTTGACACTTGTGTCAAATTGGAAATGACTAAAACAGGAGCCGTGCCGGGCCAAATGGGGGCTAGCTACCTCGAGTACTGCTGACTCTATCTCTAATGAGTAATTCCCAATAGAGCCAGGGTTATCGCTTAACCGGCTGCTCTGATACCACTTGTAAGGACTCGACTTTTCGACGCTCGAAAGTCGACATTAATACGTCCACTATATCAAATGTCGCGCAATCGAATGCCGGAAAACCGAACCATTAAGGTTAAAAAGAAGAGGTAGAAGAAGACAGAAGAAAAGAAAGAACAGAAAAACAGAAACAGAAACAATATCAGAATCTCACATTCGCAGCGGAACAATATATAATAGATGAATCAATAATCTTTACAACCAAATACTATATCAGTTTATACATACATCAATCAGAGTCAATATACAACTCAATACAACAATGGACAGTTATATAAACTTGTCCTCACACAGAATACACAGCGGAATAAATAAACAAGTACGGTGGTACGTCTCGCCATCCAGCTCATCTCCAAAACTCTAGAATATCCTGATAACATAACTCTAGGCTGCTCGTGTGGAAAATTATGGGCACCCAGAGTTTAGAAAGGGAACAATAAACTCCGAGTCAGTCATGGTGACTGGTGTGAGATCGTAAAACAGTTATTTTCACAAAGAAAATAAAACAGATTCGCAATGCTTTTGGAAAATGAAACTACCATAAGGCCTCCCGCCACACACACAATGCAAACGCAGAATTGGAGGAGATTTCTCCTTATGACAGTCAAAAATGCTTACTACGCAAAATCAGTTGATATTATTATTAATGTCTAGTGTGGAAAACATTTCGAAAGTATAATATCTGTGATAACCCGGATTTTCGAGCATCAGATAATTGGATGAGTTATTTGATTTAACTCTTGAAAATACTAATTGATAAATTTAACGAATAAATGTAATAATCTCCTTTTTAAATTATTTAAAATTTGTGAAACTGTGTTTTCAAAACAATAATAATGTGTTGTTTTTATATATAAATGAATTTTTAATAAAATTATTATTTACAAATTTAATTTGTGTTTATTTAAATATATATGTTTGAGTTGATTTTTAATCAAATTTGAATTTTAATTTGAATTTGAACTTATATTTGAATTTAAATTTTGATATAAAATATCTTATAAATATTGGATTCAAAATATTAACATATGTGTATGATTTTATTTATAAATTAGTATTAAAACTTTTTCTTTTAAAGTTGTATAAATATAACAAAGGGATGTGATTATATAAATAGAAAATACAATTAAAAGAATATACATAAATGTGTTTATAAGATAAGGAGTACAATATAAATAAATAATGTATAAACATTTTCTCATGCAAAGGAATTTACAAGTGTTAATATTTAACATATTCAACTTAACAAGTGTAATTATCTTGAAACAAGAATTGAACAAGTGTCACTATTTTTATCTTTATTTTCTTTTATTTTTAATAAATCCTAATTAAACTTATAAAAACATATATCTTTCCTTTTCATTTTTCCCATCTTCATTCTCATACTAAGAATCAAAACCCTGAGAAAAATAAATACAAACCAGAAAATAAATCAAAGCAAAAACATATTCAAAGTAATTTTAAAACTGGAAATCTCAAATCTGGAAACAATTCGAATGCATCTCAAACATTAGCAAGCTGTGATTCGGGAATCATCTCAGGTTGAAAGCAAGAGCAACTCAACTAAGTTCAGACCACCAAGCATTCATGGTTTCAAAAATAAAACTGCTTCAAACCTTCCCTGTTCAAACAATAAACCAAAAGCAGTTCAAAGCTTCAGTTTTTAACCTGGGAAATGCAATACAAGGATCAGGCTTTAATTAAAATCTCGGATCAGTTTCCATTTCAAGTTGCATCACAAATCAAGTTACAAATTTAAATCAAACAGCAGTTCAATGATCAACATTCAAGTTCCAGTTCAAAAAGCAAAGTCCTATTTTCTGTTCTAACTATATAAAGGTGAGTAAACTCTTAAATCTATATATATATATCTTGATCTGCCTGTGATAAATGCTTGTAGTATGATTGTGAAGTATTTATATAGATGTAAGTATTCCTACATGTATATATATACATGTAAATAAGGTGTGCATGTCTGGTATAAGCTCTGTTTCAGGTTACAGGCTTCACAAATAAGTTCAAAAATTGATTCCTCTTCTTCTAATTCTTGTTAGACTTAAGCATGCAAACAAGATATGTTAGAAATAACAAGACATTAACTATAAAAATATTTTTAAGTTAAAATAAAGGAAAGTTTGTCTGGAAGAAGAATATACCAGTAAACTCAAATATATGTCGAAATTCAAATATCTTAATTTCGTGATTAAATTTTATAATATGATTTGCTTTCAGAAAATATGATTTTTAAAAGTAAAATCATGAATTTTAGTTTATTCAATCATGAGAAAATGAGAGCTGAACGGGATTGTCAATTTCGTCAATTTCTGGTGATTGACGACGATTCGTGGGTCGTGATGGATTTCGAGGGTAGCTTGGAGGATGGAGAGCATGGGAAAAATGGTGAAGGGATTTATCGATCATCGTGGTTGTTGTACGTCGGCGTTTTAGGGTTTAGGGACCAGTTTTGGTCGAAGTAGATTCTTGGGTTCGTGCGACGTCGTTGGCGAACCGGACTCGACCGGAGTAGGGGGATAGTTGCGTGGGTCTCCGATGAAGCTATAGTAGGAGTTGCGTGATTTCTGGTGATCTGTGGCGACGTATCGAGGTGATTCTTGGATATTCAGTTCTGTTCCAGTAGGATCTCGTGTAGCTCGATGTCGATTTCGTGTTCGATTCAAAAGTCTGGTGGTCGAAATCATAAGAGGAGGTCGAAGATGATATGCTGGTGATGGCGGAGTTGGTCAGAACATGGGTGATCGCGTGTACACGTGCACAACGGTGAAGTGTGTGTCAGGAAAGATGGTCGTGGGCGACTCGAAGGGGCTCTCGGGTTTTTAGATGTCAGGCTTGAAGCAACTCTCGTGTGCGAGTAGTGTATTTTAGCAGTTTAGTTTTATAAAAGAAAACTAGGAAGGAGAGAAGCTGCGAGGGAACTCGTGGAGATCTCGAGTAAAGGCATGGATGACACGAAGCAAGGATCGGAGCAGAATGTTAAGCGTTTAAAAGTTTTATAAAAATAAAAGTTTAAAATTTTAAGAACGATTCTATGTTTAAAACTTTTATAAACCTCTTTTTAAATAATCTTAAACTTTATTTTAATGGCATGTTTGTTTAAATTTAAGTTGTTAAAATTTAAATAAAATGTTTTAAAACTAAATCATTTTATAGTTATAGTTAAATGTTAATTAAAGGTTAAACTTAATAATGTGATTAAGTAATTAACAATAGAAAATGATTTGTTAAAGATAATTAAAATTTTGATAATTTAATAAAGAGTAATTAATTAATTTTAATTATTAATTAAATAATAATAAATCAATAGTTAAAGATTATAATTAATCAGAGTTTAATTAATTTGTAATTAAGAATTATTAATTAGATAATTAAAGTTAATTAATTAATTAATTAAGAAATTAATTGGTAATTAGTAGTTAATTAATTAATTATTAAGGGTTAATAATTCAAGTATTAAGAATAAATTAAATTGTGATTAATTAAATAAGTAATTAATTGGTAATTAATAATTAATTAATCTTTGATTAAGAATTACTTAATTTAAAATTAAGTTTTATTAATTAATAATTTAGGTTTATTAATTAATAGTTAAAGGATAATTAATCTCTGATTAAGGTTAGTTAATTTACTTATAAAAGTAATTAAGGTATGATTAATTAATTAAATGATTGTAATTAATTAATAATTGATTAAGCAGGATAAGTGATTAGTTCTTAAGTAATTTAATTATGATTAAATTAAGCTAATTAAGAATGGTTGACTATCAATCTTGCCTATAGATGATAAACTTGAATTGAATACCTTGGTTTGTCTGAATATCTCTGGTATTGAGTTGTGATATATTGTGATATGATATGTTTGGTTTAAACTGTGATAATATGGGTATCTATCGATGATGAATTACTGTATAAAGGTGACACCGGTATTTAAAGTTTGAATTGTATTTCATTGAATAACTTGGGTTAAGATGACATTGGATTCGAAGAGACAGGAATCGGGTATTAGTTAATACCCGAAACCACTTCGATTTGAAATCTTCAATAATTCTTTATAAATTTGATTTGTGAAATTAAATAGGCTGGATTGGAATAAATGATATAACTTGGTCATTTAATCTGAGTAATAATGCTTAGATATGATTGTAAGATGTGTATTTGACTATGGCAAGTTAAGAACTCGTACTAAGGTACGAGTTACCCCAGGTTTAAATAAGTTGTATGCTTTAGTATTCCTTGTTGGATGGGTTTACTCACGCTGGTTTCCAGCCTGACCTGGGTGTTACTTTGATGTAATGCTCGGGTCAGACCGAGTATTACAGATTTCAGGTTAGGACGTTTTGGAGCTCAGGTGGCGAGCTGGATGGCAGGAACGTATGGAGTATTCCGCTGTATATATGAGACTGTGTAGTCTGTATAGATTGTAGTCTGGAACAAGTTGTATACTGTCCAGTTCATGTAAATGGTTGTAACTCTGATGTATTAAATGTAATTGACTGATACAGCTTTCTTTGTATAAAGAATATTATTTGATATTATATTTTATCCGCTGCGAATGTGAGATGTCGTGTTTCTGTTCTTCTTTCTTCTTTCTGTTCTTTCTTCTATCTCTTTTCTTTTTCCTCTAACTATCAGGAAATTTCGGGTTCGAAATTTCCGGGTTGTTACAGTTGGTATCAGAGCCAGGTTAAGCGAGAACCTTGGCTCTGGTGGGATTACCCATTAAGGATAGGGTCAATGGTACCCTAAAAATGAGTTGAGTATATATATATGAGAGAACGTACTTGTTATTTTTCTATATAAAGATTTTAAATGGTTTTAAGGGTAAATGATTTTATATAAAATTATATTTTGATATATAAAATGATATTTCTTTCTAATAAATATTAAGGTAATTGGTTGTTGAATCATTGGAATTAAATTAAATAATAAGAATTAAGTGATAATAGTAGTACAACCAAATTGGAATTAAATGAAGATAAGTTTGAAATGGATTCAAACTGAAATTAAAATCTTGAATTTGTAGAAGTGTTATCGGAATAAAGATAATAATAAATTGGTTTCCAAATATGATAATCTTGATTATTATCATAAATGATTGTTGTGTTTAATAATGAAGTGATGTAAATGATTAAGTAAAATGAAATGTTTAGAGAAGTAAACATTTAAGTGAGTATAACTTATAAATTGGAATTGAAGATAATTTAAAATTGTGAAATTTTAAATCTAAATCCAGAAAACTTGAAATTGTTTTAAAGAAGTTTGTTTTGAATTAAAACCAAAGGTGGTTTAAAAATTTAAAGTATAACTTGGTGTATAAAGAAAATGTATATATGAGGATATACATAATATCAAAGATGCTTTGAAATAACTCTAAGTGTTGAGTTTTAAATTTTTCCTGGGAATGTGATGTGAAAACCTAAGTGAATTAAGTTTTTAAACTTAAAAAGGGGAAAGATTATTAATATAAGGTTTAAAATTTGAATGGGAATTCAAATTGTGAAAGTTGACCGGATTAAGTAAATTTAACTTGGAGGAAGTTAAATAAGTTTGAATAAATAATTTGAATTGGAAATTTCAAGATGAAATTTAAATTTAACTTGGGTAGTTAAATGGTTAATTTAAATGGGTGTTATGAGTGATCTCAAAATGGGTTTGAGATTTGGAAATTGAAATTGGATAATAAATTAGAATCTGAAGATTAAATTGTTTTTGAATTCTTATTTGAACTTTGTAATAAGTTAAGTAAAGATAATTTTAAAATGGAATTTTGAAATTTGAATTCAGAATTAAAAGGTTTAAAGATTTAATTTGTTAAAATTAAAAATTTAAGGAATTAAATCAATAATTAAAAATTTTAACTCGAATTTATATAATTCGAGATAGTTTTAAATTGAGATTTGAATAAAATTAGTTCAAATTGAATTTGATTTGAATTAATTAGAATTGTGATTGAAGATGTATAAGTTTAAAAATTCAAATGGTAAATTAGAATTGAAATGATTTGAATTTGGAAATTGAAGTTGGTTCAATTTGAAATTAATCCAAATTGAATTGAAATAATTTGGAATTGTGATTAAAGTTGAATAAGTTTAAAAAATCAAATGGAATTTGATTTGAATTAGGAAAGAAATTGAGGATTAATTCAACTTGAATTAAGGATAAATCAATTTCAATGGAAATTGAAGTTATTTAAATTTGGAATTGAGTTAATTTAAATGGGGTGGAAATTTAAATTGAATTGATGAGAATTGAACAGTTTGGCTCTGGATTATTTTCAAAATAAATTGTTTTAATACAAATATATTTTTCCAAACTATTTACTATATAATCTTTCTTCTTAAACCCCAAACTATCTCATACTTATTTTACAATTATTTTGGAACTATTTAACTATTTTGAAACTGTCTTATAAACTAATTACTATTTTTCAGTTACCTACATCTAATCACTATTTTAAATCTATTTTGCAATTATCTAACTATTTTATACCTACTTAACTATTTTACAGCTATTTTACAAACTAATAACTATTTTTCAACTACTTATCTATTTTGAATTTTTTTCAAGTTATTTTTAAAATTAAATAGGTCAGAGTTCAGACTGTTTGTAATTGAAGTAATAACTCAATTGGAAATGGAAGCAATTGAGATTAAGTGAATGAAATTAAAGGAAATATGAATAGAAAAGGAAACTGATTTGGCTAATAACCAATAAAGATAAATACGTAGGATATACGTATATTATTCTATTCGCATAGTGATTTGACCCAGATTCGAGCACAGAATTTCGAGATAGTATTATCGATCCGAGTTGGGATTTTTTCGCTCGATTTTCGACGGCGAACCTGGATATGGATTGTTGATTGGTTCTGGATATTCTCTATCATAGTTGTGACTATGCAAGGAGAATGACGGTTTCTGATCAGGAAACCAGATCTGAGTCCGCACTAGAAAGTCGGGTGGACAATACTAGTTCGGAAGTGAAATCGTGTGATCGAGTGAGCGATCAAATTGATATAGCGTACGGATGATATGTGTACATCGTACGGGTTTGAATGAAATTGGCATTTAAAATTTGAGGATAAGAAATTTGAAATGGTTTTCGAAAATGAAAGGTATATTATGTGAAATATAATGGAATTGGGTATTTCTTTGGTTGAAATTTACTTTATGGAGATAAGTAAATGGTAAATAATTTTATAAAGAAATCAAACTTGAATATTTGATTTGGCAATAAATAAGTTGTATTTTGTAATATGATAAACTTCCCTTATTGAATCTAGCCAGAATAAAAAGGGTTTTGAAATAATTGAAGTATAAAAGAGGTTTTATACAAGTTTGAAATGATCCAAAGATTTTCAAAGTTATATATATCTATATCTATATATATATAAAGCATTTTATGAGAATGATTTTGGAAAAGGTTTTGGGAACCTATATAATTTGGAAAAGGCTTTTGATTTTTGGAAAATCAATTTTGGATTTTGAAAAGCCTAGTTTGAGAATTATCGATTTTGGTAATCGATTTTGTGTAAAGGAGATTTTGATAAATCATAAAGGGTATGATTTAAAGATACTATAAGTATATAGTATAAAGTGTTTTGAGAATAGCTCTGGGGAAAAAGGCACTTCCTTGAAATGAACTTCTCAGGAGTACCACTGGGTGGTACTGCCTTGAACCCCAAGGGGGGATTCTAAAGTTGATCCTGTGAGGAGTCCGGACAAAACTAGTTCCTGAGGATTATTTGTGTAGCGAAAGTCGAGGGGCTGGTGCCCACAGAGGCATTTGAGTTATGCTGTGACAACAATTTAACTCGATGTCACTGCGATCTACTGCAGACCATAGCGGAAGTCATGTGTGCCGCTGAGAGCCAACTGTCTACGTTTGATTTTATATCGGTAGACTGTGACACTATGGTAACATAGCGAAAGTCGTTTGAGCCGCTGAGAGCCAACAGTCTGCGTTTGATTTTATATCGGTAGACTGCGACCTATGTGGAGGAGTTTCATTTTGACAGCGAAATCGTGTGTGCCGCTGAGAGCCAACAGTTACATGGACTTTTGCTGCGACGGCAACGTAACCCTGGAATGTAACTGCGATCTGTTGTGGGTTCCATGCTGTTATCAGTTACATGGACTTTTGCTGCGATGGCAACGTAACCCGTGATGTAACTGTGACCATGGATGGGGGTGATGATTTCCAGAGCATTCTCACCAAAGTTATTTCATCTATTTTCAAAAACGTTTTCAATATTTTCAAATAAAGTATTTTCCAAATATTTTCACTGGGTGTTGAAAATGGGTCTGCTAAGTACTTATAGATTTTCAGTCTTACGCCTGATCAACGTATGACCGAATTTCTGTGAGAACGAGAATGGACTTGTTGAAACATCGAGTTATAAAAGTATTTTTATAAAAACTAATTTAGTAATATTATAAAGATTTTAAAAGTGTTTTAAAAATATGTTCAAAAGAAAAATTTATCTGATAATAAGTAAATAAGTAAATTCTGGCCTCGTTCCTTTTCGAGGACGAAAAGATTTAAAGGGGGGAGGAATGTGATAACCCGGATTTTCGAGCATCAGATAATTGGATGAGTTATTTGATTTAACTCTTGAAAATACTAATTGATAAATTTAACGAATAAATGTAATAATCTCCTTTTTAAATTATTTAAAATTTGTGAAACTGTGTTTTCAAAACAATAATAATGTGTTGTTTTTATATATAAATGAATTTTTAATAAAATTATTATTTACAAATTTAATTTGTGTTTATTTAAATATATATGTTTGAGTTGATTTTTAATCAAATTTGAATTTTAATTTGAATTTGAACTTATATTTGAATTTAAATTTTGATATAAAATATCTTATAAATATTGGATTCAAAATATTAACATATGTGTATGATTTTATTTATAAATTAGTATTAAAACTTTTTCTTTTAAAGTTGTATAAATATAACAAAGGGATGTGATTATATAAATAGAAAATACAATTAAAAGAATATACATAAATGTGTTTATAAGATAAGGAGTACAATATAAATAAATAATGTATAAACATTTTCTCATGCAAAGGAATTTACAAGTGTTAATATTTAACATATTCAACTTAACAAGTGTAATTATCTTGAAACAAGAATTGAACAAGTGTCACTATTTTTATCTTTATTTTCTTTTATTTTTAATAAATCCTAATTAAACTTATAAAAACATATATCTTTCCTTTTCATTTTTCCCATCTTCATTCTCATACTAAGAATCAAAACCCTGAGAAAAATAAATACAAACCAGAAAATAAATCAAAGCAAAAACATATTCAAAGTAATTTTAAAACTGGAAATCTCAAATCTGGAAACAATTCGAATGCATCTCAAACATTAGCAAGCTGTGATTCGGGAATCATCTCAGGTTGAAAGCAAGAGCAACTCAACTAAGTTCAGACCACCAAGCATTCATGGTTTCAAAAATAAAACTGCTTCAAACCTTCCCTGTTCAAACAATAAACCAAAAGCAGTTCAAAGCTTCAGTTTTTAACCTGGGAAATGCAATACAAGGATCAGGCTTTAATTAAAATCTCGGATCAGTTTCCATTTCAAGTTGCATCACAAATCAAGTTACAAATTTAAATCAAACAGCAGTTCAATGATCAACATTCAAGTTCCAGTTCAAAAAGCAAAGTCCTATTTTCTGTTCTAACTATATAAAGGTGAGTAAACTCTTAAATCTATATATATATATCTTGATCTGCCTGTGATAAATGCTTGTAGTATGATTGTGAAGTATTTATATAGATGTAAGTATTCCTACATGTATATATATACATGTAAATAAGGTGTGCATGTCTGGTATAAGCTCTGTTTCAGGTTACAGGCTTCACAAATAAGTTCAAAAATTGATTCCTCTTCTTCTAATTCTTGTTAGACTTAAGCATGCAAACAAGATATGTTAGAAATAACAAGACATTAACTATAAAAATATTTTTAAGTTAAAATAAAGGAAAGTTTGTCTGGAAGAAGAATATACCAGTAAACTCAAATATATGTCGAAATTCAAATATCTTAATTTCGTGATTAAATTTTATAATATGATTTGCTTTCAGAAAATATGATTTTTAAAAGTAAAATCATGAATTTTAGTTTATTCAATCATGAGAAAATGAGAGCTGAACGGGATTGTCAATTTCGTCAATTTCTGGTGATTGACGACGATTCGTGGGTCGTGATGGATTTCGAGGGTAGCTTGGAGGATGGAGAGCATGGGAAAAATGGTGAAGGGATTTATCGATCATCGTGGTTGTTGTACGTCGGCGTTTTAGGGTTTAGGGACCAGTTTTGGTCGAAGTAGATTCTTGGGTTCGTGCGACGTCGTTGGCGAACCGGACTCGACCGGAGTAGGGGGATAGTTGCGTGGGTCTCCGATGAAGCTATAGTAGGAGTTGCGTGATTTCTGGTGATCTGTGGCGACGTATCGAGGTGATTCTTGGATATTCAGTTCTGTTCCAGTAGGATCTCGTGTAGCTCGATGTCGATTTCGTGTTCGATTCAAAAGTCTGGTGGTCGAAATCATAAGAGGAGGTCGAAGATGATATGCTGGTGATGGCGGAGTTGGTCAGAACATGGGTGATCGCGTGTACACGTGCACAACGGTGAAGTGTGTGTCAGGAAAGATGGTCGTGGGCGACTCGAAGGGGCTCTCGGGTTTTTAGATGTCAGGCTTGAAGCAACTCTCGTGTGCGAGTAGTGTATTTTAGCAGTTTAGTTTTATAAAAGAAAACTAGGAAGGAGAGAAGCTGCGAGGGAACTCGTGGAGATCTCGAGTAAAGGCATGGATGACACGAAGCAAGGATCGGAGCAGAATGTTAAGCGTTTAAAAGTTTTATAAAAATAAAAGTTTAAAATTTTAAGAACGATTCTATGTTTAAAACTTTTATAAACCTCTTTTTAAATAATCTTAAACTTTATTTTAATGGCATGTTTGTTTAAATTTAAGTTGTTAAAATTTAAATAAAATGTTTTAAAACTAAATCATTTTATAGTTATAGTTAAATGTTAATTAAAGGTTAAACTTAATAATGTGATTAAGTAATTAACAATAGAAAATGATTTGTTAAAGATAATTAAAATTTTGATAATTTAATAAAGAGTAATTAATTAATTTTAATTATTAATTAAATAATAATAAATCAATAGTTAAAGATTATAATTAATCAGAGTTTAATTAATTTGTAATTAAGAATTATTAATTAGATAATTAAAGTTAATTAATTAATTAATTAAGAAATTAATTGGTAATTAGTAGTTAATTAATTAATTATTAAGGGTTAATAATTCAAGTATTAAGAATAAATTAAATTGTGATTAATTAAATAAGTAATTAATTGGTAATTAATAATTAATTAATCTTTGATTAAGAATTACTTAATTTAAAATTAAGTTTTATTAATTAATAATTTAGGTTTATTAATTAATAGTTAAAGGATAATTAATCTCTGATTAAGGTTAGTTAATTTACTTATAAAAGTAATTAAGGTATGATTAATTAATTAAATGATTGTAATTAATTAATAATTGATTAAGCAGGATAAGTGATTAGTTCTTAAGTAATTTAATTATGATTAAATTAAGCTAATTAAGAATGGTTGACTATCAATCTTGCCTATAGATGATAAACTTGAATTGAATACCTTGGTTTGTCTGAATATCTCTGGTATTGAGTTGTGATATATTGTGATATGATATGTTTGGTTTAAACTGTGATAATATGGGTATCTATCGATGATGAATTACTGTATAAAGGTGACACCGGTATTTAAAGTTTGAATTGTATTTCATTGAATAACTTGGGTTAAGATGACATTGGATTCGAAGAGACAGGAATCGGGTATTAGTTAATACCCGAAACCACTTCGATTTGAAATCTTCAATAATTCTTTATAAATTTGATTTGTGAAATTAAATAGGCTGGATTGGAATAAATGATATAACTTGGTCATTTAATCTGAGTAATAATGCTTAGATATGATTGTAAGATGTGTATTTGACTATGGCAAGTTAAGAACTCGTACTAAGGTACGAGTTACCCCAGGTTTAAATAAGTTGTATGCTTTAGTATTCCTTGTTGGATGGGTTTACTCACGCTGGTTTCCAGCCTGACCTGGGTGTTACTTTGATGTAATGCTCGGGTCAGACCGAGTATTACAGATTTCAGGTTAGGACGTTTTGGAGCTCAGGTGGCGAGCTGGATGGCAGGAACGTATGGAGTATTCCGCTGTATATATGAGACTGTGTAGTCTGTATAGATTGTAGTCTGGAACAAGTTGTATACTGTCCAGTTCATGTAAATGGTTGTAACTCTGATGTATTAAATGTAATTGACTGATACAGCTTTCTTTGTATAAAGAATATTATTTGATATTATATTTTATCCGCTGCGAATGTGAGATGTCGTGTTTCTGTTCTTCTTTCTTCTTTCTGTTCTTTCTTCTATCTCTTTTCTTTTTCCTCTAACTATCAGGAAATTTCGGGTTCGAAATTTCCGGGTTGTTACAATATCAATCTTAGCCAACATACAACCATTGTTGTATGCCTACTATAGCTACTATGTTCAATAGCAGGTTACCGCCACATTCCATAGCAGATAATACAACTAAAACCGTACAGGGCGCGTATTGTTTCTTTGGATTTCCAACAAATGGTCAGGCAAAGGAACTTCCTTACACCGAAATGGAAACGCCTCTGGAAAGACGCCCCGAGAACCTAACCGGATCTCTACAAACACAAGGCCGACACTACCTCACGATGTACAGCTATAACTAGGTAACTAACACACTGACGCTACCTCATGCTGTACAGCTGTAACTAAGTAACTAACACACAAGTATGCCATCCCCCGATCGTTACCGACCTTTATCCGAGGATCCTCAATCTCAAAGCAACAACCACAAAGTATAATAACTATGCAGCATCAACATAGGTAAAATATCTGGGCTCCATACCATGATACCACCTTTTAACCAGAAGGAAATGGCATACCCTAGGGGTGCTACCCCTACAAACCTTTGTCGCAACATTCCTGTTTCGACCATTACCGGGGTGTGAGGCTCGACGAAGTCTCGTCCACAAAGCCACGCTTTTTCACAAAGCAACGCTTTTTCACAAAGCCACGCTTTTTCACAAAGCAACGCTTTGATCAACAAATGATCAACAGCACTTCGTATGCCATATTACCAAATTGGGAATGTATCACTAGTAACCATCAACTACATAACCTCTGAGCTCGTACGTCTCAGAGAAGGGTGTTAAGCTAAGAGAATAAATTCTCCGCCACCAACAGAAATGTATTTGGTAGAAACCAGCTTTACATCTCAAAGTGTAATGTCAGACACACATCCATACAAGTCCATTCCGGGATCGAACGGAACCGAAGGCACTTCCAAAGAAGCCCTTGCAATCCGGATATTCACTAATCACGTCCGGACTTCCCATCACAAGAAGAGTGATATAAATCTCTATACCGGAGCAACTCAATGCAGAGACATTCGACAGGTTGTCCTTTCATTTTCGCAAATATCCGGTCTTCACCACCGGTCTTCAGTACGATCCATATCGTCGTATCACTAATTCGGAATGGGTTATATGACACAAAGGTCTTTTCCCGGCTAACCCGAATAGTGAGAATTTGTTTTAAAAACAAATCAAGTGTCATTTCAAAGGCAAATATTGATAGTCGGTTATTTAACTATCAACAACATTCACAACAATCAACCAATTTAAATAATTTTTCCCAAATTATTAAATTTCAAATCTCTTCGCGAGATACGGTTTAACACTTCAACCATTTGAAAACAAATTTCAAATCACTTTCATTTAAACCAATTTAATAAATCCTTATTGATTTATTTCAAATTTACATCCCAAATCTGTAAATTCATTTCCACACTTCATCACTTTGAAAACAATTTCAAATCACATTTTTCCACACTTCAACATTTTAAAACACATTTCCCTTTCCTTTATAAATTCTATTCTGAATTTACATTTCCAAATATTCACTTTTAACCCCAAATCAACTTCCAAATTGATTTCAAATTTTATTTCAACACCAAATCAATTTCAAATTTGATTTCCAATTTATTTCAATCCCAAATCAAATTTCAAATTGATTCTAAGTTTAATCCCAAATACCAAACATTTTACAAATCGATTTCCAAATTTATTCTCAACACAAATCAATTTTTTTCATTCAACATCAAATAAATCTTCATATCGATTTCTCAAAGATTTATTTTCAAATACGAAATCAATTATCAATTGGATTTCAAACAAATTTATCTCCTTTTAAATAATTTCCTTTATCTCCTCCAAACCATTTAAAATTCCATTTTAAATAAATTTCTCCACTTTCGAATAATACTATTCAAAATCCATTTAAAAAAATCCTTTCCCATATTTTGGAATTAATTCGATAAGATTTCATAAATCAACTTTACGCTTTTAAATCCCTTCTTTTAAATTTATTCAATTCTTTCAAAAGGATTTACTTAAAATTTCCAATTTTAATTTTCAAAAATCCAATTTCATTTATTTCTGGTATCCAACGATACCAAAAATACAGTCGGCTAAATTATAGCCTTCAACACATTCAATCACAGATATAATCATACACAGATTATAAATAATCAATCACACAACATATAAAACCAATTCAAATGTTTTGAGGAATCCAATTGGATCCCTCCAACCTGTTTCCCTGCATCCACAGATGTTAGCACAATACCAATTCCACTTCGAGGTGGAATATCGTGGTATATGGGATTTATAAAATATCATCCGCTATTATGCGGCGCAATAGGGTCTCATCCGCTATATAATGCGGGAAATCAACAACGCCAATATATACATATTCCAATATATATATATATATATATTGCTATATATATTACTATATATACTATATCACATCCAAACAGTCAATCAATCAATAACTGCAATTCAACTTTCAATTTGAGTGAGAAAATCTCACCTTCGCTTTTAATTTGCAGTCCATTTCCATTCCAGTTTGTTTTCACAATTTTTGGACCTTGTATAAATAATTATACAATTTATTAAAATTCGAAATAATTGAATAACAAATTTTCATTTATGAATTTTAATTAACAAATTTTCCTGTTAAATAAAAACATTTATTAAATTAAAAGCCACTGATATACCCACTGTATATTTTCTTCTGAAAATATCAAAACAAAAATTTTCTTTACTGAACATACAATGTTCATATACATCTTTGATCTGAAATCAAATTGGCATATGGGTCTTACTATAAATTCGTATATTTATTTTTATTAAATCGAATTAAACCAGGTTGGTACCTTTCTGCGAATCGACGAGTGTTGCTCCTCCACTCGATTTGCCTTCTTCCAGAAACGACCAATGTAACGATCCGTAAATTTTAACTGTTTTAATAACGTAATTAGTTGAAATTTTGTGAAATTTTAAACGATAAAATTTTGAAATAAAAATTTGATATTTGGAATGCGTCTAATTAATCATAGCAACTGGTAAATTTTCATCGGATAATTTGAAAGTTTATTTTCTAGTGTAATTTTATTCCAATTTATATCAGTTAAACTTGATGAAAATAAAATGTTTTCGAAACCTAAATATTTTTACATAGAAAAATTCTACATCATCTTCTGAGCAAGACGTCATTTTTCGTTTTTCTAAATTCGGACTTCTTTATCTCCGTCGATCTTATTTTTCTGCGTTTTTGCTGCATTTTCCGCTAGTAGAAAATTCGAATTTTTATAATTCAATCATACCACTGATATCTGTATACCGTTTTGATCGTCTCGACGTGCTGACCTCTGCGGTATATTCAACTCTGTGTTTTGAAGTCTAGTACGCAATGGAATCTGTAAACGTCGGTAACTGTATCGGTACCACTTTTGTACTTTTGATAGTGGTGTCCATTCGAATTTCGAACTGTTGAAATAAATGGCCACTAATAAATATTTGCAGTATTCAAGGGTCAGCTGTTACATCTCCATCATTTCAATTTACTTTATGGTGGTTCGTTTCTCTGTTTTCGGTTCTAATCATTTTGCAAAGGAAACCATATATTCTACTTTGCAAACTCACTGTTCGTTCTCTCTGTTTGTTTTTTTTTAAAGCATATCTAATATATTTTTTGTTCATTTTTCTCTCTGAAGCATTCTCCTTTTTCTTCTCCTCTCAATTTTCATTCTCCCATTTCTTTGCCATGAACCATGCGTCCCCTCTTCCCCCTCTCAAACTCGTTGCCACCTCCACCAAAATCGTTCATATTCCCATCGCTTTCGCCACCGAGACCCGCTCCAGCCAACTTCCGCCCTCCACGCCATCGCTCACGGCCGAGCATCATCTCCTCATCCACGACGCATCATCTGTCCCCACCACCGCGTGTACAGACCAACGCCGAGCACGGCAAACCCCATCGCCACGCATCGGCACACCACCCCAGCCGCTCATCACTTCTAGCTCGCCTCCACCTTATATGCCACCGGTCTCCATCTTCTAGAGGTTAGTTTATATTTGTGTAAAAAGGATATTGTCAGTTTATATGATTTGTTGTATTTTTGTTTTAAGTATACGTCTGTTTTGGTTAGAATGTTATCTTATAAAGATGGTTTTAGTATCACATATAAATATATATAGTTTCAACCGTTACAGAGTATAAGTTATATATTGTTTGGGTGCGTATATATATAGATCTCTAGCTTATGATGTATAGGTTGGAACGCAGAGCATGTCTATCTAGCTTGGATTTAAAAGTATAAAATATGTCTGTTATACAAGTTTTACCAGTCAATACATATATTTCGTGTAAAGTATATATGCTAATTTTAAGTTTAAAACATGATATATTGATGTCTGACTTTAAGGTGGGCGTAAATATATATATAGGGTTTTTCTAGGTAAGTTGCGTATGTAGACAGAACAGTATATGTAAGTTGATATATATATAAAATTGTATATACGAAGACTTGAGTTTGGTTGTATGTTAGATATATTATTTTGCATATGGTTTGCATATTTTTTCCAATGTCTGTTTATATATATGTTAGTTATAGACAGGTATGGCCCACTTTAATTGTAATATTATCATATAAAATATGTTAGCAGTCTGCATGTGAGTGGGTTTATACAAAAAGTATGTAGTACCTTTTGGTTTGGATAAGGATATAAAACGTTTGTTTGCATATTTATATAAGTCATACATATTATTGTTTGGACCTTAAATTTCATATGGTTATATACATTAGCTTATATATATAGGGATATGTGGGTTGGGTTTTCTGATTTGTAAATTGTGATTTTAGATCTATGTGTTTAAAAGATAAAAATGTTTTGAAATATATATAGATTTTAGATCTATGTGTTCAATTAAAACGATGATTTTTATTATATATACGTATATGTTATTTTAACATTTATTTTAAATTAAATATTGATTTCATGGAAATAATAATAATAATAATTTATATATATAATTTTTGTTTCTATTAAGTAGATTCCGATCTATTTCATCAATTCCTTGTTATCAGCCATGTTCATCGAATTCATGCCAATTTTGCTTTGCTTCGAAATTTCGTGCTTCGATTTGTAACTCATTTCTTCGTCAAATCTATCTAGCCTCGAAAGGTGAGCAATCACTCACGATTAACGTTCTTTTATTTATTAAATTTGATTTCAACGAAATGGAGAATCGGATATGCAATAGGTACCGCTACCTTTCTCCTGCAACGGCGAAATCTTAAAACTTTTCTCTGGCCCCTCAGACACAGGCATTCCACCACTATGATGAAAGGCACTGCTACGACGAAGGCACCATTGAAACGACAATTGAAATATGCTGCTGCTAGTTATTTACATTGCTATACATATGTCATTATCTGTATCTGTTCACCTGTGACATCTGACACCATTATCTGTAATTTATATTTCTATATATATGTTATTACCTGTATCAGTTCACCTGTGACATCTGACACCATTATATGTTATTTATATTGATATATATGCCATCATCTGTAACTGTTCACCTGTGACATCTGACACCCTTATCTGTTATTTATATTGATGATATATGCATGTTTTATTATTATCATATCTGTTATCACTCTGCAAGTTCCCTGTTAGTATAGAATCACTATGGGTTGAAATGATACATACCCGAATGGACTTTAGAATAGGAGAAAATCGTTATGTGTTGAAATGATAAACCCAAGCGATTTTCAATTAAATTGAATTTTGGATTACGGGTTGAAATGATATATATATATATACCCGTATATATTTAAATTACGGATTGAAATGATAATTATCCGTATCACTTGACCATAGGATAGAAAATTTTATACAGATACCGTTGGTCTATATATATAAATATTTTAAAGATGATTTCTATGGTTTTGAAAAGAAATATATGGTTTTAATAAATATTGATTTTAAAGATTTATTAAAGTAGATTTAATAAAGTTGATTTGAATAAATATAAAATATGTTTTGAGTATTTATGTAAAATTTATATTTTCAAATATAAGTTTATAATGTTTTAGGTTGAAAGATAAATTTGAAATTGATTTGGAATTCTTAATTATTTAAGAATTATACTTAAATAAGTTTGATTTGAAATCTATTAAATTTGAAATTTTAAGATATGTTTTATAACTTGAATTTGATTAAAAAGTGGCTAATGAATATTTCAAACTTATATAAATTTAAATGGGATATTTTGTTATATAAATTTGTAAATTGAAGTTGTATTTAGATGTATTGAAATGATTAAAGAAATATCTCAGAAACCGAATGTAATGAAATTAAGTTTAGA
Source organism: Allium fistulosum (assembly GCA_030737815.1). Lineage (NCBI taxonomy): Eukaryota > Viridiplantae > Streptophyta > Magnoliopsida > Asparagales > Amaryllidaceae > Allium > Allium fistulosum. The sequence continues at coordinate 813,639,021 of CM060904.1, forward strand.
TATAAATGGAATTATCAAATTTAGTTTTTGAAATGTGGAATATTTATAGCTTTGGAATATATTGAAATTTAATGGTTTATTTTGTGGTTCAAATATGTATTTGAAATTGATAATTTGAAATGGTCTATTTAGAAACTGAATCGAATTGAAATTGATGATTTGAGATTTGATTAAATTTAAATTTTGGAATCCGAGTTGAGTTGAATCGATTTGTGAATTTGTGGAAGCTATTTTATTGTATAAAGTATTTTAAACTATATCTACAACTATTTATATTTTACTTTAAAAATTATTTTAATATAAACTATTTTATGTAAATCATTTTCAATATATATTATTTTATTATAAACTATTTAACTTATAACTATTTTATATAAACTATTTTTATTTTATAAACTATTTTATTATATACACTAATTTTAATATCTAAACTGTTTAAGAGGAAAGTGTTATGAATTCCAAAATGTTATGATTTCAAACTATAGTTTCAAAGTGTTATGAATTTCAAGGTTTTGACTTCCAAAGTGTTTTGATTTAAAAGGCTTACGATTTCGAAAGCAATATAACTTTGGAAAGTGATATGATTTTGGAAATGGGTTTATTTGAAGTGAAAGTGATATCGTATTGATGTGGTTTTGAAATGGCAATGATATGTCGGTTTTGAAATATAACTATTTTGAAAGTTTATTAAATGACCATCGGTGTAACAATATGTAGTTATTAAAGAGACCGGGATCGGATATGGACATACTCTCTGTCGATGCTGAAACCACTTTAATAACTAATATACGCGGAGTGTTGATTCAGAACGAAGTGGATGGTTTTGATGAACGTGTTGACTGAAGAAAGAGAACGATTTTGGATGACCCCTGACATGACTAAAACAGGAGCCCTGCCGGGCCATTGAGGTTCGCCACCTCTAGCGGACACACTTCTTCGTTACCATATCTATTACTTTTGTGATTCGATTTGGGTGCACCCCTCGATTATGGGAGTGTTTTTTCGCGGTGTTGGGGTAGTAGCTGCTATTCCCAACATCAGTCCGGATGACGCAACTACTAGTATCCTAGTTGGTATCGCCTCATGTACCTTGTCATACTGATTATCCTATTCGCGACCACTACGATTTGTTTTGTGTTATACCTATGGGGTACCCTCTAATAACCACTAGTTTACGGTGGGGCTTACGGTGCTGTATAGACTATGACATTATAAAATGTGTTAAGGGGGATTATGGTAACGCCTTAACGCTATTTTGATCCTTTATATTACTGATAGGCATTATCTACTTAGCGTACACTATTACATAGTAGATAGTTTAACGGATCCTTAAGGGATGGTTATCCCAAACATCCATTGAGTTACTTGTATTTCAGTCGTTATTTCACTTGAGTTGGATTTATTGATATAAGAATGTTAATCCTGACTCGAGTGTTTTGTGTTTTCTTTACGCTCGGGTCAGACTGAGTGATACAGTATTCGAGACTCACCTTTGGAGTTGGAGCTTCGCTTGGAGATCCAGCTATCTATCCAGCTTTCAGTTATTCAGTTGATTCCAGTGATGTATTCAGATCTTGTATTTGACTATTGTATTGAGATATCTATGTATTCGAGACATCTGTTGTATCTTGTTTAACTCTGTTATATATATAGTAGCTTCATGAACTACTATTCTTTTGTTTCCACTGCATTATTGTTATATTACTCTGTGTCTGTGGTCTGTGATATGTGATTATTTTATTTACTGTATATGCTGAGTTTTTCCAATTTAAATTAACAATCTATTGTTTTGAATTATTCAAGTCCGACATGTGTGGATTTATTGTCGATTTGAATGGTCCAAAATAATGGGTCGTTACATGTGGTATCAGAGCTCTGGTTTTAGGCAAAACTCAACATATAGAGTAAATTCAATTACAGAATCACGTTCGTTCGAGCTTGAATTCCTTCTTCTTTGACTCGGTTTCTTTGAATTTTGGAACGTTCCCTTCGGTTCCAAAGTCCATTCGTGTCTTTTTAATTCTGGAGTATCCCATAACTCCACTTCGAATGACCTCTATAATAAATCGGCGGTCTCGCCAATATCTGAATAATTTGTAAAAAAAAGTGAAACTCCTTTACAACAACATTGATTCGCCGAGATTTCTGTATCCTCGGATTAGATGCTACTATCTCTTGTTATCCCGAATTCTATCTCTCGTGATCTGATATCGATTTGATTCAGAATTTCTTCATCGATCTTATTCTTGAAGTCACGGTCGACCCGGTTAAGGTTGCCCGCGATTTATATAAACTTATCCATCTTTCTATTTCGTTATTTCATCATCTTATCTTTGTTTTAAACTTATCTTCGAATCAAAATTCTCTTTGATTTGAGTCCATCAAATTTGAATCTCTATATTCTTTCTTTAAAATCCATGCTTGTATCGTCGAACGAAGAAGTGTAATTGTGAATTAATATTTAAAAATGTTTTTTATATATATTGTGTTTTTGAGTTGTTGACGTTGATTTGGGTTTTTGATCGATTCGTCTGATCAATGCTATCGATAGGATTTCCAAAACACTTGAACAGAGCAAACTGACACAATATTGTTTTCAAATTTGGTAAACAAAATAGTTTTGAATGATTATATTATATATAAGTATAAATTTTTCGGAAATTAAATTGTTAATGAATTTGTTGTCAAAAATGATAATATTTGATTTTCATTTATTGTTTTGTAAACCATAGACTATTCCAATATGATAAATAAATGAAAGTATAGAACATAGTTTAAATTTTTAATTAGGAATTGAAATGGATTTAAACTAGAATTTGAGAATTAATTTCTGGTGATTTCAAACTTTGATTAGAAAGTTTTAAAGTGTATAGTATTTAAAATATTTTCAAATAAAAATCATTTCCAAAGAATTTAAATGTTTAAATCAGTGCTCTTTTCTTTGTCGCTGGAAAATAATTTCGGTGATGACGGCCGCATCATCGACATTCATTTTCGAGTTTCGAAGTGGAGATATTATTCTGTAGCTTTGCTACGTTTTTGTTTTGAAAAATATTTTGATTTGAATTTCTTCAGTATAATTTGATTTATATATATATATATATATATATAGGTATCTTATTTTAAAATTTAATTTGATTGGATATAAATATATTATATATATCTCTAAATTGTTCAAAGTTAATCGGAAACCTAAGTCTTAAATTTTGTTAAAGGACGATTTTAATTATAAATAAAACCAAAATTTGGAATAAATATTTAAACTTGAATAATTGAATTGGGAAAATTTTATTTGTATATTGTTCAACTGCATTCTAATAAAACTTACCTAAATCATTCAGAAGTTGAATATGTAATTGGATAATATACAACATAAAATGACTTTTATAAATAGAATTTGAGTGGTTATAATAAAGGTTATACACTTAAATTTTAGTTATAAATATTAATTGAAATGAATAGAATAATAAGTTAATTGAATAATAGATGAAACAAATACATATGTTTTGAAGGAATTAATAAATTGAAATTAGATCAACTTATGGAAATACTTTGAATTTAAAATCAATTAGTGAATATAAATTAATTTAAATCGAAACTTTTATGGTTTAAATTAATTTATATGGTTTAAATATATGTGATAAGATATATTAAGTGGAATAAAACTTAATAATAATTTGGAATAAAAGAATTAAATTTGTTGAATAAAATATGAGTACAATAAATGATTATACAAATTGATGATTTAGAAATTGTTAATTGAAGATAATTGGATAACAAGATAATGAATTTAGAAATAGATAGATTGATTTAACTTAAGTGAACTCAAAGGGATTTAACCAAATTTGTTAAATATTAATTAATTTAAATTGAAATCTATATGGTTTAAATTAATTGTTTTACCTGTATTCCAATCTATTTTCTTTCTGGTTGTTTCTATTCTCCTACTCCTTCCTTTTCGGGGATGAAAAGTTTTGAGTGGGGGAGAATGTAACGATCCGTAAATTTTAACTGTTTTAATAACGTAATTAGTTGAAATTTTGTGAAATTTTAAACGATAAAATTTTGAAATAAAAATTTGATATTTGGAATGCGTCTAATTAATCATAGCAACTGGTAAATTTTCATCGGATAATTTGAAAGTTTATTTTCTAGTGTAATTTTATTCCAATTTATATCAGTTAAAATTGATGAAAATAAAATGTTTTCGAAACCTAAATATTTTTACATAGAAAAATTCTAAATCATCTTCTGAGCAAGGCGTCATTTTTCGTTTTTCTAAATTCGGACTTCTTTAGCTCCATCGATCTTATTTTTCTGCGTTTTTGCTGCATTTTCCGCTAGTAGAAAATTCAAATTTTTATAATTCAATCATACCACTGATATCTGTATACCATTTTGATCGTCTCGACGTGCTGATCTCTGCGGTATATTCAACTCTGTGTTTTGAAGTCTAGTACGCGACGGAATCTGTAAACGTCGGTAACTGTATCGGTACCACTTTTGCACTTTTGATAGTGGTGTCCATTCGAATTTCAAACTATTGAAATAAATGGCCACTAGTCATAAATATTTGCAGAATTCAAGGGTCAGCTGTTACATCTCCATCATTTCAATTTACTTTATGGTGGTTCGTTTCTCTGTTTTCGATTCTGTTCATTTTGCAAAGGAAACCATATATTCTACTTTGCAAACTCACTGTTCATTCTCTCTGTTTGTTTTTTTTAAAAGCAGATCTAATTTTTTTTTTGTTCATTTTTCTCTCTAAAGCATTCTCCTTTTGCTTCTCCTCTCAATTTTCATTCTCCCATTTCTTTGCCATGAACCATGCGTCCCCTCTTCCCCCTCTCAAACTCGTTGCCACCTCCACCAAAATCGTTCATATTCCCATCGCTTTCGCCACCGAGACCCGCTCCAGCCAACTTCCGCCCTCCACGCCATCGCTCACGGCCGAGCATCATCTCCTCATCCACGACGCAGCATCTGTCCCCACCACCGCGTGTACAGACCAACGCCGAGCATGGCAAACCCCATCGCCATGCATCGGCACACCACCCCAGCCGCTCATCACTTCTAGCCCGCCTCCACCTTATATGCCGCCGGTATCCATCTTCTAGAGGTTAGTTTATATTTGTGTAAAAAGGATATTGTCAGTTTATATGTTTTGTTGTATTTTTGTTTTAAGTATACGTCTGTTTTTGTTAGAATGTTATCTTATAAAGATGGTTTTAGTATCACATATAAATATATATAGTTTCAACCGTTACAGAGTATAAGTTATATATTGTTTGGGTGCGTATATATATATATATATATATATATATATATATCTAGCTTATGATGTATAGGTTGGAACGCAGAGCATGTCTATCTAGCATGGATTTAAAAGTATAAAATATGTCTGTTATACAAGTTTTACCAGTCAATACATATATTTCGTGTAAAGTATATATGCTAATTTTAAGTTTAAAACATGATATATTGATGTCTGACTTTAAGGTGGGCGTAAATATATATATATAGGGTTTTTCTAGGTAAGTTGCGTATGTAGATAGAACAGTATATGTAAGTTGATATATATAAAATTGTATATACGAAGACTTGAGTTTGGTTGTATGTTAGATATATTGTTTTGCATATGGTTTGCATATTTTTTCCAATGTCTGTTTATATATATGTTAGTTATAGACAGGTATGGCCCACGTAAATTGTAATATTATCATATAAAGTATGTTAGCAGTCTGCATGTGAGTGGGTTTATACAAAAAGTATGTAGTACCTTTTGGTTTGGATAAGGATATAAAACGTTTGTTTGCATATTTATATAAGTCATACATATTATTGTTTGGACCTTAAATTTCATATGGTTATATACATTAGCTTATATATATATAGGGATATGTGGGTTGGGTTTTCTGATTTGTAAATTGTGATTTTAGATCTATGTGTTTAAAAGATAAAAATGTTTTGAAATATATATAGATTTTAGATCTATGTGTTCAATTAAAATGATGATTTTTATTATATATACGTATATGTTATTTTAACATTTGTTTTAAATTAAATATTGATTTCATGGAAATAATAATAATAATAATTTATATATATAATTTTTGTTTCTATTAAGTAGATTCTGATCTATTTCATCAATTCCTTGTTATCAGCCATGTTCATCGAATTCATGCCAATTTTGCTTTGCTTCGAAATTTCGTGCTTGGATTCGTAACTCATTTCTTCGTCAAATCTATCTAGCCTCGAAAGGTGAGCAATCACTCACGATTAACGTTCTTTTATTTATTAAATTTGATTTCAATTGAAACGACAATTGAAATATGCTGCTGCTAGTTATTTACATTGCTATACATATGTCATTATCTGTATCTGTTCACCTGTGACATCTGACACCATTATCTGTAATTTATATTTCTATATATATGTTATTACCTGTATCAGTTCACCTGTGACATCTGACACCATTATATGTTATTTATATTGATATATATATGCCATCATCTGTAACTGTTCACCTGTGACATCTGACACCCTTATCTGTTATTTATATTGATGATATATGCATGTTTTATTATTATCATATCTGTTATCACTCTGCAAGTTCCCTATTAGTATAGAATCACTATGGGTTGAAATGATACATACCCGAATGGACTTTAGAATAGGAGAAAATCGTTATGTGATGAAATGATAAACCCAAGCGATTTTCAATTAAATTGAATTTTGGATTACGGGTTGAAATGATATATATATATACCGGTATATATTTAAATTACGGATTGAAATGATAATTATCCGTATCACTTGACCATAGGATAGAAAATTTTATACAGATACCGTTGGTCTATATATATAAATATTTTAAAGATGATTTCTATGGTTTTGAAAAGAAATATATGGTTTTAATAAATATTGATTTTAAAGATTTATTAAAGTAGATTTAATAAAGTTGATTGGAATAAATATAAAATATGTTTTGAGTATTTATGTAAAATTTATATTTTCAAATATAAGTTTATAATGTTTCAGGTTGAAAGATAAATTTGAAATTGATTTGGAATTCTTAATTATTTAAGAATTATACTTAAATAAGTTTGATTTGAAATCTATTAAATTTGAAATTTTAAGATATGTTTTATAACTTGAATTTGATTAAAAAGTGGCTAATGAATATTTCAAACATATATAAATTTAAATGGGATATTTTGTTATATAAATTTGTAAATTGAAGTTGTATTTAGATGTATTGAAATGATTAAAGAAATATCTCAGAAACCGAATGTAATGAAATTAAGTTTAGATATAAATGGAATTATCAAATTTAGTTTTTGAAATGTGGAATATTTAAAGCTTTGAAATATATTGAAATTTAATGGTTTATTTTGTGGTTCAAATATGTATTTGAAATTGATAATTTGAAATGGTCTATTTAGAAACTGAATCGAATTGAAATTGATGATTTGAGATTTGATTAAATTTAAATTTTGGAATCCGAGTTGAGTTGAATCGATTTGTGAATTTGTGGAAGCTATTTTATTGTATAAAGTATTTTAAACTATATCTACAACTATTTATATTTTACTTTAAAAATTATTTTAATATAAACTATTTTATGTAAATCATTTTCAATATATATTATTTTATTATAAACTATTTAACTTATAACTATTTTATATAAACTATTTTTATTTTATAAACTATTTTATTATATACACTAATTTTAATATCAAAACTGTTTAAGAGGAAAGTGTTATGAATTCCAAAATGTTATGATTTCAAACTATAGTTTCAAAGTGTTATGAATTTCAAGGTTTTGACTTCCAAAGTGTTTTGATTTAAAAGACTTACGATTTCGAAAGCAATATAACTTTGGAAAGTGATATGATTTTGGAAATGGGTTTATCTGAAGTGAAAGTGATATCGTATTGATATGGTTTTGAAATGGCAATGATATGTCGGTTTTGAAATATAACTATTTTGAAAGTTTATTAAATGACCATCGGTGTAACAATACGTAGTTATTAAAGAGACCGGGATCGGATATGGACATACTCTCTGTCGATGCTGAAACCACTTTAATAACTAATATACGCGAAGTGTTGATCCAGAACGAAGTGGATGGTTTTGATGAACGCGTTGACTGAAGAAAGAGAACGATTTTGGATGACCCCTGACATGACTAAAACAGGAGCCCTGTCGGGCCATTGAGGTTCGCCACCTCTAGCGGACACACTTCTTCGTTACCATATCTATTACTTTTGTGATTCGATTTGGGTGCACCCCTCGATTATGGGAGTGTTGTTTCGCGGTGTTGGGGTAGTAGTTGCTATGCCCAACATCAGTCCGGATGACGCAACTACTAGTATCCTAGTTGGTATCGCCTCATGTACCTTGTCATACTGATTATCCTATTCGCGACCACTACGATTTGTTTTGTGTTATACCTATGGGGTACCCTCTGATAACCACTAGTTTACGGTGGTGCTTACGGTGCTGTATAGACTATGACATTATAAAATGTGTTAAGGGGGATTATGGTAACGCCTTAACGCTATTTTGATACTTTATATTACTGATAGGCATTATCTACTTAGCGTACACTATTACATAGTAGATAGTTTAACGAATCCTTAAGGGATGGTTATCCCAAACATCCATTGAGTTACTTGTATTTCAGTCGTTATTTCACTTGAGTTGGATTTATTGATATAAGAATGTTAATCCTGACTCGAGTGTTTTGTGTTTTCTTTACGCTCGGGTCAAACTGAGTGATACAGTATTCGAGACTCACCTTTGGAGTTGGAGCTTCGCTTGGAGATCCAGCTATCTATCCAGCTTTCAGTTATTCAGTTGATTCCAGTGATGTATTCAGATCTTGTATTTGACTATTGTATTGAGATATCTATGTATTCGAGACATCTGTTGTATCTTGTTTAACTCTGTTATATATATAGTAGCTTCATGAACTACTATTCTTTTGTTTCCACTGCATTATTGTTATATTACTCTGTGTCTGTGGTCTGTGATATGTGATTATTTTATTTACTGTATATGTTGAGTTTTTCCAATTTAAATTAACAATCTATTGTTTTGAATTATTCAAGTCCGACATGTGTGGATTTATTGTCGATTTGAATGGTCCAAAATAGTGAGTCGTTACAACCAACACCAGAACGAGATTGTTCGACCACCATGCTTCCGCTTCCACATAGGCCACGCCTTCCAGTCGCACACGAGAACGTGCCTCCACCATCATGAAGTCGACCATCACGACTTAGCTCCAGATCCACGCGAACTCCATACTCGCGTTACCACTGCGTCACAGCAGGCCATACGAGCGCGACTCCCCCCGGAACCCTAAATCGAACTGCCTCGATTCGCCACGCCGCCATCTGACACCGCGCCCACTGCCTCAGTCGCGAGCGCGCGCTCTCTCTCCCAGTCGCTTCCTAACCATCCCATCGTGAAACCCTCCACGCCGATGACACTCTCCTCCCCACGAACGATTTTCAAACCCCTTTGAATTAACGTGAACTCGCGATCGAATTTCCACTCACACCTATGCAAGAAAGCAAGTCGACCCGCCCACACTGCCTCGTGAATGAAACTCGCGCCCTGATTTCCCCAATCGAACACTTCGATTTTTCGAGAGGGGGAATGAACTTGGATTCGTTCAATTTGAATTTGATTAGAGGGAGGACGCGGCCATTCATTTAATTTTGAACGATATTTTTTTCTTTGAATGAAGGGCTTCGGCCATTATTTGTTTGAATGAGAACGAATTGATATTGAATAGAAAGTGGCATGTTACAGAGGAGAAAAGAGACGTGTGATTGAAAGGGACAGAATTTCAGCTGATGTAGATAAAATTTCAACTGCAATTGATAATATAAATATTCAATTTAAATTCAAATTCAAATCGTCACGAATTTGCAACTTAAAATTTCGATATCCTATCGAGGCGTGCCGCTAGGCGTTCGTAATGTTATACGCCTATTCCGAACACAATGGAAAAGGTTTCGAGTCCAAATTCGATTGTATGGAGAAGATAACTTTTTGGACCAGTTATTATATTAAATTTTCGATTAAACTTCAGCGCGTTTGCTTATCGTATGGCCAAACGATCACTCCAAACATTACGAAAATTGAAATCCGATAATAATACAATATTACGGATCCAATGGAACTGGTTTCGTCGAATTCCGAGACTGTGCCCCGGAACGCTATTTTTAAATTCAATTTACACAATAAAATTTCACAACTGAACAAAACAGTTCCAAATCCAATTCTGAAGCTTCCATTATCTTCAATATGATCAATATGAATTTTCTAAGACTTCATATTATTTTTAATCAGCTCAAAACTGAAGATTCAAATTTTTACCCAGTTTCAATAATTAAATTCAATAATTTAATCGCCAAATTCATTCTGATATTTGAATTTCAAATTAAATTATCATTCGAATATTTAAACTCAATTAAATATGCATATTTCAAATATCAAAAATTCAGGGTCGTTACAATCTTCCCCCCTTAAAAGAATTTCGTCCCGAAATTACAAGTTAAGAAGAATGATCCATTAAACGTTCATCATTTTCCCAAAACCAAACAGTTTTATCAACTTGCTAAAACAAATCTTTCTATTAAAGATTCGTTATCACTTCAACTAACTTTCCAAACACTTTCATAGTTTCCAAAAACTTTACTTACTTCACAATTCAGATTTAAATTCAAATTCAAATTTTTGAATTCAAAATTTTCCCAAAAAATTTCCAACTCTCGAAATTTTTGAAAAATTTCGCCAGCGTCTCCTTTGCGTGGCTAGCTCGGTACAACTACAAAATGTCCTTACGGACCCTCAGATTCCAAAAGAAAACAAAATGCCAAGTGGCAAAATCAGAAACTCAACAAATTTCATACTGAAATTGAAATGCATACCTTATTGTCAAGCAATTTAAATTATCTTCAAAATCAAAATCCAATTCCATTTCCCTATACAATTTATAATATCTGTATACTTTACTTAACAGCAATATCCAAATATTAACTTATTGGATTCCAACTACCCATTTGCTTAAGAATTTTACCATTTCTTAAGTTTAATATAAGTATTTACATACTTATTATATTCATTTTCACTTCACTAACAAAGTTATATATTCATTTCCATTTAACTTTGCATTTGCAATCCCATTTGAATTCAATTACAATTCTATTTGAATTCATTTTATCTTCAAAAACTAAAATTCACTTTTCTAGTTCAATTCTTACATTTCCATTACAATTTGAAATATCACTTTTCCGATAACAAAAAATTTCCAAATTTTCAAAAAATTTCTAACTCCCAAAAATTTCAGAAAATTTTGGCGAAGTCTCCTTTGTACGGAGGAGCTTTTGCAATATGACAAAAGATATGAATATATATACATCGACCCACTCGGTCGGAAAAGCAAAAACAGTTCATATTTCCTATTTTGTATTGCGTAGGCGTACCTTTTTAGCATTTTAAGCAAAGCAGTTTATTTTTAAGTATTTTATGCAACCAAATGCAGCCAAACGGCTTCCAAAAACCTATACTTACTCAGTTTAAATACGTGAGTAACAAATATAGGAAATCTATTAACATTTCACTTAATTTCAATAGCAAGGGCATAGATTTCATAAGCAATGCATTCAAAATTCTTTCCATAAGCAATTTATAAAATTTCAATACAAATGAAATCGCTTTCATCTAATTCACATACCATTTACATTCAATTCAATGGTTTACAATGCAATTCCTTATATTTAATTCATTTTTAAATGAATCCAACTCATATCCATTTCAATTGATTCCAAAATCAATTTTATTTGCTTCCATAACAACAACATATTACTAATACATAATTGGTTACTTACTTCCATGTATTTACATAAAATATCTTTGATGTACCTACTGCGTATTCTCTTTTCAAATACAAAGTGTTATATGTGATATCACAAAATGGACTGCTTGACATACAGACAGTAAAACAACTACTTTTTAATTTAAATGTAAATAAAGAATAAAGATAGGCTGCATTAAATTTCACTCAGCCTCATACACTAAAGAATATTGCACGAAATTGAGCACAATGTTGTAGGCTTAATTCATCTCTATAGGTGCCGCAATTAACTACGTGACTGAATGATCACATATGCATACCTCTTGGATTTGATGTCCTCCAACTAGATGATGCACATTCCAAGTGATCATATTACTGTGTAAAATACTCTAAAAGATCCAGTATTTCATCATATATCCCATGATTATATTTATTCATTGTATCTTAGTTGTTTGCATGTCTTCGTCCTAAGTAGACTATTTGATACTGGAAAACTGTCAGCTGATGTGCACAAACATAACATTTTGTACAAATCCAACTAAGTAACTAAGTCTTTGTATCTAAATATATCCAAGATTCCAATCAAATTTCAAATGTTTTTATAAGTTATCAAACTTATTTTACATTCCATTTTATTTTAAAGAAATTCCAGAGTCTTTTAACAATTACTCTGGCATTTCATTTCAATTTATAAACTCATTTATAAATTCACATTACTGATTTCATTCCATTAATGAATTTCATTTTCAAATATCTTCCTAGAATTCTAATTCCAAATTATAAATCTCATTTACAATTTACATTCATAAATTCCATTCGTATATGTATTTATTTCCTTATACTTTCAATTCATTTATAAATTTCATTTGTTAAATGAATTTATCTCCAAATCTTTGGTTATACCATTATTTCTTATTCAATTCCATATAATAGTGATAATAATTCAATACTATCACTTTCTAACAACCAAGCATCCATATACTATGATAATTCATAGAAAATCATTTCTTTTCTATACAAAAATAGTTTTGGGTAAAATTATTTCATTTACCCCATTTAAAACAATACTGTGTCAGTTTATCTTGTTTAAGAGTATAGAAACTCCTATCGATTACAATTGGCCACCCTGCACCGACCAAAATCTATAAACAATCAACCGATAAGTCAATACAATACAAAACAAATTTTGTATCCACTAACAAATACGCGCTCATATCTATTATTACACTCACACGCATTCTAGAGTACTGCTGACTCTATCTCTAATGAGTAATTCCCAACAGAGCCAGGGTTATCGCTTAACCGGCTGCTCTGATACCACTTGTAAGGACTCGACTTTTCGACGCTCGAAAGTCGACATTAATACGTCCACTGTATCAAATGCCGCGCAATCGAATGGCGGAAAACCGAACCATTAGGGTTAAAAAGAAGAGGTAGAAGAAGACAGAAGAAAAGAAAGAACAGAAAAACAGAAACAGAAACAATATCAGAATCTCACATTCGCAGCGGAACAATATATAATAGATGAATCAATAATCTTTACAACAAAAGACTATATCAGTTTATACATACATCAATCAGAGTCAATATACAACTCAATACAACAATGGACAGTTATATAAACTTGTCCTCACATAGAATACACAGCGGAATAAATAAACAAGTACGGTGGTACGTCTCGCCATCCAGCTCATCTCGAAAACTCCAGAATATCCAGAATATCCTGATAACATAACTCTAGGCTGCCCGTGTGGAAAATTATGGGCACCCAGAGTTTAGAAAGAGAACAATAAACTCCGAGTCAGTCATGGTGACTGGTGTGAGATCGTAAAATAGTTATTTTCACAAAGAAAATAAAACAGATTCGCAATGCTTTTGGAAAATGAAACTACCATAAGGCCTCCCGCCACACACACAATGCAAACGCAGAATTGGAGGAGATTTCTCCTTATGATAGTCAAAAATGCTTACTACGCAAAATCAGTTGATATTATTATTAATGTCTAGTGTGGAAAACATTTAGAAAGTATAATATCAATCTTAGCCAACATACAACCATTGTTGTATGCCTACTATAGCTACTATGTTCAATAGCAGGTTACCGCCACATTACATAGCAGGTAATACAACTAAAACCGTACAGGGCGCGTATTGTTTCTTTGGATTTCCAACAAATGGTCAGGCAAAGGAACTTCCTTACATCGAAATGGAAACGCCTCTGGAAAGACGCCCCGAGAACCTAACCGGATCTCTGCAAACACAAGGCCGACGCTACCTCACGCAGTACAGCTATAACTAAGTAACTAACACACTGACGTTACCTCACGTTGTACAGCTGTAACTAGGTAACTAACACACAAGTATGCCATCCCCCGGTCGTTACCAACCTTTATTTGAGGATCCTCAATCACAAAGCAACAACCACAAAGTATAATAACCGTGCAGCATCAACATAGGTAAAATATCTGGGCTCCATACCATGATACCACCTTTTAACCAGAAGGAAATGGCATACCCTAGTGGCGCTACCCCTACAAACCTTTGTCGCAACATTCCTGTTTCGACCATTATCGGGGTGTGAGGCTCGACGAAGTCTCGTCCACAAAGCCACGCTTTTTCACAAAGCCACGCTTTTTCACAAAGCCACGCTTTTTCACAAAGCAACTCTTTTTCACAAAGCAACGCTTTTTCACAAAGCAACGCTTTTTCACAAAGCCACGCTTTTTCACAAAGCAACGCTTTGATCAACAAATGATCAACAGCACTTCGTATGCCACATTACCAAATTGGGAATGTATCACTAGTAACCATCAACTACATAACCTCTGAGCTCGTACGTCTCAGAGAAGGGTGTTAAGCTAAGAGAATAAATTCTCCGCCACCAACAGAAATGTATTTGATAGAAACCAGCTTTACATCTCAAAGTGTAATGTCAGACACACATCCATACAAGTCCGTTCCGGGATCGAACGGAACCGAAGGCACTTCCAGAGAAGCCTTTGCAATCCGAATATTCACTAATCGCGTCCGGACTTCCCATCACAAGAAGAGTGATATAAATCTCTATACCGGAGCAACTCAGTGCAGAGACATTCGACAGGTTGTCCTTTCATTTTCGCAAATATCCAGTCTTCACCACCGGTCTTCAATACGATCCATATCGTCGTATCACTAATTCGGAATGGGTTATATGACACAAAGGTCTTTTCCCGACTAACCCGAATAGTGAGCGTTTGTTTTAAAAACAAATCAAGTGCCATTTCAAAGGCAAATATTGATAGTCGGTTATTTAACTATCAACAACATTCACAACAATCAACCAATTTAAATAATTTTTCCCAAATTATTAAATTTCAAATCTCTTCGCGAGATACGGTTTAACACTTCAACCATTTGAAAACAAATTTCAAATCACTTTCATTTAAACCAATTTAATAAATCCTTATTGATTTATTTCAAATTTACATCCCAAATCTGTAAATTCATTTCCACACTTCATCACTTTGAAAACAATTTCAAATCACATTTTTCCACACTTCAACATTTTAAAACACATTTCCCTTTCCTATATAAATTCTATTCTGAATTTACATTTCCAAATATTCACTTTTAACCCCAAATCAACTTCCAAATTGATTTCAAATTTTATTTCAACACCAAATCAATTTCAAATTAATTTCCAATTTATTGCAATCCCAAATCAAATTTCAAATTGATTCTAAGTTTAATCCCAAATACCAAACATTTTACAAATCAATTTCCAAATTTATTCTCAACACAAATCAATTTTTTTCATTCAACATCAAATAAATCTTCATATCGATTTCTCAAAGATTTATTTTCAAATACGAAATCAATTATCAATTGGATTTCAAACAAATTTATCTCCTTTTAAATAATTTCCTTTATCTCCTCCAAACCATTTAAAATTCCGTTTTAAATAAATTTCTCCACTTTCGAATAATACTATTCAAAATCCATTTAAAAAAATCCTTTCCCATATTTTGGAAATAATTCGATAAGATTTCATAAATCAACTTTACGCTTTTAAATCCCTTCTTTTAAATTTATTCAATTCTTTCAAAAGGATTTACTTAAAATTTCCAATTTTAATTTTCAAAACCCAATTTCATTTATTTCTGGTATCCAACGATACCAAAAATACATTCGGCTAAATTATAGCCTTCAACACATTCAATCACAGATATAATCATACACAGATTATAAATAATCAATCACACAACATATGAAACCAATTCAAATGTTTTGAGGAATCCTGTTGGATCCCTCCAACCTGTTTCTCTGCATCCACAGATGTTAGCACAATACCAATTCCACTTCGAGGTGGAATATGGCGGTATATGGGATTTATAAAATATCATCCGCTATTATGCGGCGCAATAGGGTCTCATCCGCTATATAATGCGGGAAATCAACAACGCCAATATATACATATTCCAATATATATATATATATTGCTATATATATTACTATATATACTATATCACATCCAAACAGTCAATCAATCAATAACTGCAATTCAACTTTCAATTTGAGTGAGAAGATCTCACCTTCGCTTTTAATTTGCAGTCCATTTCCATTCCAGTTTGTTTTCACAATTTTTGACCTTGTATAAATAATTATACAATTTATTAAAATTTGAAATAATCGAATAACAAATTTTCATTTATGAATTTTAATTAACAAATTTTCCTGTTAAATAAAAATATTTATTAAATTAAAAGCCACTGATATACCCACTGTATATTTTCTTCTGAAAATATCAAAACAAAAATTTTCTTTACTGAACATACAATGTTCATATACATCTTTGATCTGAAATCAAATTGGCATATGGGTCTTACTGTAAATTCGTATATTTATTTGTATTAAATCGAATTAAACCTGGTTGGTACCTTTCTACGAATCGACGAGTGCTACTCCTCCATTCGATTTGCCTTCTTCCAGAAACGACCAACACCAGAATGAGATTATTCGACCACCACGCTTCCGCTCCGACACAGGCCATGCCTTCCAGTCGCACACGAGAACGTGCCTCCACCATCACGAAGTCGACATCATGACTTAGCTCCATATCCATGCGAACTCCATACTCGAGTTACCACTGCGACACAGCAGGCCATATGAGCGCGACTCCCCCGGAACCCTAAATCGAACTGCCTCGATACGCCACGCCGCCATCTGACGCCGCGCCCACTGCCCCAGTCGCGAGGGCGCGCTCTCTCTCTCTCCCAGTCGCCTCCTGACCATCCCATCGCAAAACCCTCCACGCCGATGACACTCTCCTCCCCCACGAATGATTTTCAGACCACTTCGAATTAACGTGAACTCGCGATCGAATTTCCACTCACGCCTACGCAAGAAAGCAAGTCGACCCGCCCACACTGCCTCGCGAACGAAACTCGCGCCCTGATTTCCCCAATCGAACACTTCGAATTTTCGAGAGGGGGAACGAACGTGGATTCGTTCAATTTGAATTTGATTAGAGGGAGGACGCGGCCATCATTTAATTTTGAACGATATTTTTTTCTTTGAATGAAGGGCTTCGGCCATTATTTGATTGAACGAGAACGAATTGATATTGAATAGAAAGTGGCGTGTTACAGAGGAGAAAAGAGACGTGTGATTGAAAGGGACAGAATTTCAGCTGATGTAGATAAAATTTCAACTGCAATTGATAATATAAATATTCTATATAAATTCAAATTCAAATCATCACGAATTTGCAACTTAAAATTTCGATATTCTATCGAGGCGTGCCGCTAGGCGTTCGTAATGTTATACGCCTATTCCAAACACAATGGAAAAGGTTTCAAGTCCAAATTCGATCGTATGGAGAAGATAGCTTTTTGGACCAGTTATTATATTAAATTTTCGATTAAATTTCAGCGCATTTGCTTATCGTACGGCCAAACGATCACTCCAAACATTACGAAAATTGAAATCCGATAATAATACAATATTACGGATCCAATGGAAATGGTTTCGTCGAATTCCGAGACTATGCCCTGGAACGCTATTTTTAAATTCAATTTACACAATAAAATTTCAAAACTGAACAAAACAGTTCCAAATCCAATTCTGAAGCTTCCATTATCTTCAATATGATCAATATGAATTTTCTAAGACTTCATATTATTTTTAATCAGCTCAAAACTGAAGATTCAAATTTTACCCAATTTCAATAACTAAATTCAATAATTTAATCGCCAAATTCATTCTGATATTTGAATTTCAAATTAAATTATCATTCGAATATTTAAACTCAATTAAATATTCATATTTCAAATGTCAAAAATTATGGGTCGTTACAACTTCCTTATTCCAATGGCAGACAACCCAAAACCAAATTCTCAATTCAACTTCAAATCAAATTCTAACTTCAAAATTTAAACTCCATAAATTATATCGAATTATATATCGATTTGAAGCTCTCGACGAGTGCAAGTCAAATCCATGATTCGTTTTTCGATTTGGGTTTCTGAGTGCCCGAAATTCGAGATATTGTTCACGGCCGTTCAATCACGCGTCGATGAACTTCGTCCGATCGATGAATCAGTGGTATAGGTGTGTAGAGAGTGTCGAGGGGATGGTATCTTGGTAATTTGTGGGTGAGCTAGACGGTCAGATCGACAGCAAAATCTCCAGTAGGGTTTCAAAACCCTCGGCGGCGCGCCTATATGGGGGAGCGACGGAGTTCGTGGGGTGCTGGCCGTGGATAGCACCAGAGGATGCGAGTTCGGGGGGGTGCAGCATCGTCGACGGCGGCCTATGCGAGGCACAATTCCTGGTCAACGCTAGCTACAAGGAAGGTTCGCATGTGTTCTCATTTACTTGGGCTCTCGTGTATAGGCTAGGTGACGTGGCCTTCAAAAATTTTACATTATAAGCTATTTTAAATTTTATAATTCAATCGTTCTAATTTAAATAACTTTCGCATATAAGGTCCAATTCACGCACGGTTAGATCCGCTGGGATCATATCAAAATTCCAGACATTTTAATGCTGGTTTGGACGAATTCTGAGATCGTTTGAATTTGGGCCCTAATTTGGACTTAAATTCAATTTAAAATTCAAAAACGTGAATGTTTTAACCCACTCACAACTTCTATAATTTCTTATGTTTGTTAAATAAAATTTATGATGTGATTGGAAATTTATTTGTGACTGTTTGGTATATTTTAAATTGTCAACTCAGTTAATTTGAATTATTTTGAATTAAATTGTTATTAAATTATTATTGAATGTAAATTACCAGTTAATTACCTGTAATGATAACCTGTTATCTATTGATGTTATTGATTGGTTTGGATGATGATTGTGATAAACATTTGATTGTTGATATTGGATGAATGGATGTTGTATTTTATGTCGTTATAAACTGCAAGTTCACTATGGGTTGAAATTATACATACCCGAATGATCAATAGATTAAGGAAAAATCGTTATGGGTTGAAATGATATACTCGAGCGGATTCATGGATTTTATTATTAATTCGGGATTGCGCTTTGAAATGATATATATATAGCTGTAATATTTTAAATTGCGGATTGAAATGATAAATATCTGTATCACTTGACCCTAGGGTAGAAAATTATATACAGACACCGGATTGGTTAAATTTAATGATTTTGAACTTCTTAAATTTTGAATTAATTAAATGATATCTTGAAATAAAATTTGATGTATATAAATTGAAGTATTATGGGAAAATCAAATTTTGTGTTGAAATGTGAATTGGTTTAAAAGGAATTGCTTCAAGAAATTAAATTGGAAGTTTAAAGTTAAACTTTTAAGTATAAACAAAATTCTATCGAAATTAAGTTATCGAAGTTGTTTGAAAATAACTTTGAAATATTTTGAAATTGAAAGGTTTGGAATTTGGTTTATTGACTTGGAAATTGAAAATGGTCCAAATGCGTTGAAATGAAATGAATAGTTTAATTTGATATAAATTCCAAATTCATGTTTAAATATAAACTGTTTTAAAAATATATTATTTCAAAATTTCTAATTATTAAGATTTCAAAGTATTAAACTATTTTAACCTGTTTTAATTATATTAAATCATTTTTATCTATTTTAAACCATTTAATTTATTTAAACTAGTTAACCTGTTTTAACTTATTTTAAATCTAATTAATCTATTTTAAAGCTATTAAATCTATTTTAATTATATTTAGTCTATTTTAAATCTATATTAACTATTTATAACTATTTAAAACTATTTTCTACTAAATTCCGAACTAAGTAAAATGGATGGGTTTATATTCAAATTCTCGATTTTTTAAAGTGAATATGGTTAATGATGTTACAACCTAAGTTAGGAATTAAATAACATATTTGGTTTAATATGATATTTTGAAATGAGAGTTTAGCCTATTTTGGAAATATGACTTTTGAAAGGAAATATAATTTCGAACTATGATTTCAAATGTGATATGATTTCAAAGGTGAATATGATTTCGAAAGTGATATGATTTGAATTGAATATGACATTTTGATATCAATTATGAAATGATTTTGGAAATGTAACAGAACCATCCGGTGTGTAACAAGCGATTAGTTGTTAAAGAGACCGGGATCGGATATTGCCATACTCTCTGCCAATACTGAAAACCACTTTGACAACAGTGTACGCGGTGGAGATACCAGAATGAAGTAGGATGGTTGGCGACGATCCTATATGAGGTATATACGTGGACCTGACTCCCATGAGTTAGCTTAAGGTGGCTAAAACAGGAGCAATTAACGGGCCAAGTGAGGCCATTCCTCCGATCGAGCACACTCCTTCGATACTATATTCTGACTTTGCGATTGATTTGGTGGCCACCCTCGATTTTTGATTTGGGAGTGTGTTCCGAGGTGGGCGGTAGTAGCTGCTATGCATTACCACAAGTCCGGAAGTGTAATTGGTATATCTAACCTGGCATTGCCTAGTTGTGTCGTATCACCTACCCTATCGAGACCACTACGAGTTTGTTTTGTACCATACCTATGGAGTGCCCTCTGACGACGTCCAGTACGGACAGGATTACGGTACTGTATAAACTATGGGAATATATAAAAATGTGTTAAGGGGGAAATGAGTAACGCCTTAACGCTATTTTAATAGTTTATCTTACTGTAGACATATTATAATAGCGTATTGTACTACATAGTAGATAGTTTAACGGATCCTTAGGAGATGTAAATCTTGAACATCTCTTAAGTTACTGCACTCACGTTAGACACTAGATAGGAGATGTCAAACCCCGTAAACATCTCTGATGCCGTTCCACTCATATTTATTTATTTACCATTGATTTAACTTACATAATATCTTTTAGTTCTGACTCGAGTGTTTTGTCTTTTCAATTCGTTTGGGTCAACCTGAGTATTTCAGGATTCGACGACTTATTTCTAGAGGATGAAGACGAAGATTGTATTATTATTTACTATATTATTCCATGGCATCATACTGTTCGGCTACATTATCATTTATTTATTTCTGATATGTGTAACTCTGATTTTGTATTGTATAAGTATAATCAAATGTTTTGTATACAGCTTCATGAACTATTATTTGATTATTATATTTTGTCATTCCGCTGCGAGAT
Source organism: Allium fistulosum (assembly GCA_030737815.1). Classification (NCBI taxonomy): domain Eukaryota; kingdom Viridiplantae; phylum Streptophyta; class Magnoliopsida; order Asparagales; family Amaryllidaceae; genus Allium; species Allium fistulosum. Next base: position 813,660,517 of record CM060904.1, read on the forward strand.
TCTGTTTTGTTTTTTTTCTTTCTCTGCTTTTTCTTATTCACCCTAATAGCAATCCGCCCTTCTGTATGGTTTGAGTCGGCATGTGTGTCTGCTTAAAACGTACAAAAAGGCGGGATGTTACGGTTGGTATCAGAGCTTTGGTTTAGCGGTAACCTTAGCTTTGTGGGGTCTGGCTCATATAAAATAGGGTAGTAATACCCTCAAATGAGTCGTTGAGTGTATATATATGAGACAGCGTATTTGTTAGTGTTATAAAGGTTTTTTTTGTGTTGTGTTAGTTTGCTCCATTTTGTATTTATAAGTTCTGGTCGGTGCATAGGACGCTATGACATCGATAGGGATTTCTAAACACTTAGTATGGTAGACCGACACAATACTTGTTTTGAAATATAGGTAAATGAAATAATTTTGCCTATTATATATTTTTGTATATATAAAATAATAAATTTTATAAATTTTATAACCGATTTTAAATTTTATAATTCAATCGTTCTAATTTAAATAACTTTTGCATACGAGGTCCAATTCACGCGCAGTTTGATCCGGTGGGATCATATCAAAATTCTGGATATTTTGACGCTGGTTTGGACGAATTCTAAGATCGTTTGAATTTGGGCCCTAATTTGGATTTAAATTCAATTTAAAATTCAAAAAGGTGAGTGTTTTAACCCACTCACAACTTCTAGAATTTTTTATGTTTGTTATATAAAATTCTGATGTGATTGGAAATTTATTTGTGACTGTTTGGTATATTTTAAATCATCATCTCAGTTAATTTGAATTATTTTGAATTAAATTGTTATTAAATTATTATTGAATGTAAATTACCAGTTAATTACCTGTAATGATAACCTGTTATCTATTGATGTTATTGATTGGTTTGGATGATGATTGTGATAAACATTTGATTGTTGATATTGGATGAATGGATGTTGTATTTTATGTCGTTATAAACTGCAAGTTCACTATGGGTTGAAATGATACATACCCGAATGATCAATAGATTAAGGAAAAATCGTTATGGGTTGAAATGATATACTCGAGTGGATTTATAGATTTTATTATTAATTCGGGATTGCGGTTTGAAATGATATATATAGCCGTAACATTTTAAATTGCGGATTGAAATGATAAATATCTGTATCACTTGACCCTAGGGTAGAAAATTATATACAGACACCGGATTGGTTAAATTTAATGATTTTGAACTTCTTAAATTTTGAATTAATTAAATGATATCTTGAAATAAAATTTGATGTATATAAATTGAAGTATTATGGGAAAATCAAATTTTGTGTTGAAATGTGAATTGGTTTAAAAGGAATTGCTTCAAGAAATTAAATTGGAAGTTTAAAGTTAAACTTTTAAGTATAAATGAAATTCTATCGAAATTAAGTTATCGAAGTTGTTTGGAAATAACTTTGAAATATTTTGAAATTGAAAGGTTTGGAATTTGGTTTATTGACTTGGAAATTGAAAATGGTCCAAATGCGTTGAAATGAAATGAATAGTTTAATTTGATATAAATTCCAAATTCATGTTTAAATATAAACTATTTTAAAGATATATTATTTCAAAATTTCTAATTATTAAGATTTCAAAGTATTAAACTATTTTAACCTGTATTAATTATATTAAATCATTTTTATCTATTTTAAACCATTTAATTTATTTAAACTAATTAACCTGTTTTAACTTATTTTAAATCTAATTAATCTATTTTAAAGCTATTAAATCTATTTTAATTATATTTAGTCTATTTTAAATCTATATTAACTATTTAAAACTATTTTCTACTAAATTCCGAACTAAGTAAAATGGATGGGTTTATATTCAAATTCTCGATTTTTTAAAGTGAATATGGTTAATGATGTTACAACCTAAGTTAGGAATTAAATAACATATTTGGTTTAATATGATATTTTGAAATGAGAGTTTAGCCTATTTTGGAAATATGACTTTTGAAAGGAAATATAATTTCGAACTATGATTTCAAATGTGATATGATTTCAAAGGTGAATATGATTTCGAAAGTGATATGATTTGAATTGAATATGACATTTTGATATCAATTATGAAATGATTTTGGAAATGTAACAGAACCATCCGGTGTGTAACAAGCGATTAGTTGTTAAAGAGACCGGGATCGGATATTGCCATACTCTCTGCCAATACTGAAAACCACATTGACAACTGTGTACGCGGTGGAGATACCAGAATGAAGTAGGATGGTTGGCGACGATCCTGTATGAGGTATATACGTGGACCTGACTCCCATGAGTTAGCTTAAGTGGCTAAAACAGGAGCAATTAACGGGCCAAGTGAGGCCATTCCTCCGATCGAGCACACTCCTTCGATACTATATTCTGACTTTGCGATTGATTTGGTGGCCACCCTCGATTTTTGATTTAGGAGTGTGTTCCGAGGTGGGCGGTAGTAGCTGCTATGCGTTACCACAAGTCCGGAAGTGTAATTGATATATCTAACCTGGCATTGCCTAGTTGTGTCGTATCACCTACCCTATCGAGACCACTACGAGTTTGTTTTGTACCATACCTATGGAGTGCCCTTTGACGACGTCTAGTACGGACTGGATTACGGTACTGTATAAACTATGGGAATATATAAAAATGTGTTAAGGGGGAAATGGGTAACGCCTTAATGCTATTTTAATAGTTTATCTTACTGTAGACATATTATAATAGTGTATTATACTACATAGTAGATAGTTTAATGGATCCTTAGGAGATGTAAATGTGACGACCGCCCATGACTCCTGCACTAAACATAGAAATAGTGCGCTGAAAAGTGTGCCAGGTAGCCATGGATGATCGTCAGAGGTAAGTTAAAACAGCAGAATCTATCGTATTACTCACAGCGCATGGATAAAATACAATAGAGAAAAATATACATAGTGAAGCTACACAGAACAGAATCGCATCAAATAAGCCTCATAGTAGTTTGATACAAAAATCTGAATAGTCAATACATCCAGCCTCACTACATATCACTCAGAGAATATACAAGCAGCGGAACATCCAGTACATATAATAAGAAAATAATATGCAAGCCTCCAGCTCATCTTCGTCATCAGCATCGTTGGAAACTAAGAACAGCACCTGTCACCTGCTACCTAGTCTGCCTATCCCAAAATGGATGAACAGCCCAAGGTCATAAGAGTTGAACATAAAACCTTGAGTCAGACAACAGTCTTAGTGAGCGGTAAATTAACTAACAACATACCAAAAGAGCATAAAGGTAAAAGGAATAGGAACCCAACCCTCCTACTCCACCTCTTTCTACAGTGATAGCCCCCAGATACATTAAGCAGAAGTAAACCTAGCAAAGCAAACATTTAAAGTAAAGCAATTATCACTCGAGTCAAGGTCGATGTTTTCCAAGTACAAACCCCCAAGGCCTAAACCAAGATCAGAGAAGCACCCAGAAAATATTGCTCATGAGACCGAATGACGATACAACCAAACATCCATGACTCTGGCTATCACTGTTATCATTGCTTCGATACCACCATTAATTGAATGACCGGCACATTCTTTCAGCCGTCCGTCAAGGGCTAATGGTAACCCCGGTTCTAGATAGAACTCTGCACGTCGTCGCAGCCCATGCCTAGGACTACCGAATCTGCCCAGAGTACTTGACTACCAACTGTAGTCTTATGGGACTATCGAATATGCCCAGCGTACTCCTGCTTTGAGTCTGCTAGAACCTTCAACAACGATGAAACCTCAGCCTTCTAGTCATCCACCTCGATGACTATTCTCATACTAGCTCAAACCCCTCTCGAGCCAACCATTATCAACGAACTCGAACCATCCCTCGAGTTATCAACATGCTTGGAATGATCCCGTCTGGATTATACCAAGGCTACATCACATCATAGCAAAGCCTCATCTCATCATCATCATCATCAAATCTATCCATATGAGCTTCATCATCCACCACATATGCCACGAGCAGCTTTTCCAATTCAAGAGCCTTTCCATTAGCTTTTGAATAATCCTCGATCATCTTGTCTAAATCCAACAACTAATCAACTAATTTATAACAACCAATCAAATCAATCATCAATCCAAGTAATCAATCATGCAAACAAGATCTAAAAGCAATTATAACTAAAATGGCAATTTTGTAAATAAAGAGTCCAAATCTAACAAGCATGAAACATGAGCAATATCTCTACAACTTGATGAATGAACTTGCATAGATTAATATGTAGTAAAATGGATATCAAATCATCATGAATAATGGATCTATACTTAAGTTTACGAAAATGCATGAAATCACTATTTTTAACACATAATCAAGCCATCGATCCGATATACTCCTTTGGATCCGTGTGAGAGATAACCACCACTCACCAAATCACCTAAACACTTCAAAAGCAACACACTATAGATCTGGACAGCGAAGGATCTAACTTGATCTGTCAAAATTCCGCTTCAAACGATGAAATCTCTCTTCGAAGAATGTAGATCTTCAACTTTAGCTCTTGGATCTTCGATCTTGGATGGAAGGAAGTACTAAATTTAAGATTCTCGAGCTCTCAAAATGGCAGGGCTTCGCCGCTTCAAAAATCCCGCTCCCAAAAAGTGAAGATATCCCGCGTATTTATAGGCAATTCCATAGGTCGTTCGCCCTTAGGTCGTCCACGACCTAAAAATTGCCGACCTAACAGTTGTCGACCTAAAAACCCCGACCTAACGACTCAAGCCTATATGTGCGACCTAACTTCACTCACGATCTAACGACTTAAGTCCTTACGCGACCTAACGACAACGCAAGTGCGCGACCTAACTGAGATGCCGACCTAACGACTTAACAAGAGTACCGACCTAACACTTACACCTTCACGCGACCTAACAACTTAGCCTTTACGCGGCCTAACTAGCATATAGCAACTTGATATAGGTCGCTTACGACCTAACTAAATCATAGGTCGCTCACGACCCAACTATACACAAAATCTACCTTAGGTCGCATACGACCTAACTTCATTACAGGGCAACATAGGTCGCTTACGACCTAAACTACAACAACTGAAATCCTTAAGTCGCTCGAACGACCTACCTCCCTTAGGTCGCTAACCTGCTTATGCCGCTAACTCCTATGCCGCTTATCTTGTTAAGTCGCTATCCCCCTTAAGTCGCTCACTAATGCTACCAACTTCCTTAGGTCGCTCGACCGACCTAAACTATAACACGTCCTAACTATCACACGACCTAACTCCTTAGGTCATTCCAATCCTTAGGTCGCTCCTCTTTACTAAGTCGCTCAACCGACCCAGACTTCTACACGACCTAAGCTACTACACGACTTAACTCTGGACGACTTAAGCTTTGATCGACTTAAACTCTGGACAACTTATCAACACTAACAACCTAAAAATAACAGTTTTACGATCTTTCGATCCGTAAAAATACGGGTCGTTACAGTAAATCTCGAACATCTCTTAAGTTACTGCACTCACGTTAGACACTAGATAGGAGATGTCAAACCCCGTAAACATCTCCGATGTCGTTCCACTCATATTTATTTATTTACCATTGATTTAACTTACATAATATCTTTTAGTTCTGACTCGAGTGTTTTGTCTTTTCAATTCGCTCGGGTCAACCTGAGTATTTCAGGATTCGACGACTTGTTTCTGGAGGATGAAGACGAAGATTGTATTATTATTTACTATATTTTTCCACAGCATCATACTGTTCCGCTACATTATCATTTATTTATTTCTGATATGTGTAACTCTGATTTTGTATTGTATAAGTATAATCAAATGTTTTGTATACAGCTTTATTAACTGTTATTTGATTATTATATTTTGTCATTCCGCTGCGAGATTCTGTTTTGTTTTTTTTTTCTTTCTCTGCTTTTTCTTATTCACCCCAATAACAATCCGCCCTTCTGTATGGTTTGAGTCGGCATGTGTGTCTGCTTAAAACGTACAAAAAGGCAGGATGTTACGGTTGGTATCAGAGCTTTGGTTTAGCGGTAACCTTAGCTTTGTGGGGTCTGGCTCATATAAAATAGGGTAGTAATACCCTCGAATGAGTCGCTGAGTGTATATACACGAGAGAACGTATTTGTTAGTGTTATAAAGGTTTTTTTGTGTTGTGTTAGTTTGCTCCATTTTGTATTTATAAGTCCTGGTTGGTGCATAGGACGCTATGACATCGATAGGGATTTCTAAACATTTAGTAGGGTAGACCGACACAATACTTGTTTTGAAATATAGGTAAATGAAATAATTTTGCCTATTATATATTTTTGTATATATAAAATTATTGTGACGACCGGAATTTCGAGCAATAAACAATTTAATAATTTATATTAAATATTAAATTGTTTTGATATATCTTGGATTTATGAGACTTAAATGAATACTTTTCCTTTAATAAATATTGTATTGGTGAGTTTTATCTTTTAAAAACTAATTAATTATGTTTCCAAACTTCTAATATTTCTTTAGTGATTTGGGAATTATCATTTATTTAATATTAGGTCTTTTCAAAGCTATCAAATAAATAAAATATGGGTTTAAATATATAAGATAAATGTTTAAATAGTTTTAAAACTTGTCCTAGCTTTAGTTTAAATTTAATTTAATTTACAAGGGGATGTGTTCTATTTTCTTTTTAAGTTTAGCTTGATAAATATAGTTTAAAAATATATGTAAGTTTAAATACAAGTTTTGTCAGGTGATACTTTAGCATATAATATAAAGTAAGTAGTTATAGTAAAGATTTAATTTCTTTTATAAATCATTTCGAATTGTTAAATGTGTTATTTTTTTTTTAAATACTATTAAAAAAATAAGAATGTTGATATAGGAATACAAGATTTAAGTGATAAGTTAGCAATTGAAATAAACATATAAAATTAATAGATGAAAGTAAATATAGGACTTCACCTATATTTTTAAAGCAACTTGACCAAAGTAAAATAACAAGATCACAATATAAAACAAGTAATAAAGTTAATATATCAAACAAGGAAAGGTAAAATATACATAAGTTAAATTTTATTGTTTGTAAAGTTGTAAAACCAATACACTTAATATTTAAATAATATGTTAGAACAACATATCTAAACAACATTCTTTTGCATTCAACCAGTAACATATGTTTGTATAATACATAAGAAGATTGGCCAGCCTCTAAATAAAATCTGCATAGTTAAATAAACTAGAAAGAAAGCTTGCATAAGCATGAAAACAAATGGCTCGAATTTGATAACTAGGCAGTCTCGAGTACAACTAAATCAAAGAATTTGTAGGCTGGTAAGAAGAAAATGTGCTAAGATAAAATTAAAAGCAAAGTAAAAATATAATATGCCTGTAGCTTGTAAAATAAGACTTAGGCAGGTATAAAAAAAAATATAGATAAGTATAAACTAAAACATAAAGGACATAGCATTTAATGAGAGTAAAGCAAATATCTTTTCTAAGTACAAGACATGTAATCTCGGCCATAAGCATAGAAACCATCTCTGGAATTTGTACATTTTGTACACTGTTTTGCAAAAGAAGAAATATTACCCTGTTTCATATATATCAACCTGGAAGCTACTACTTTCCCCTACTAGTTTTCATTTTCTTTCGAGCTAAGCAAAACTAAGATAAAAGCTTCATCTAAAATCCTAAACAAACATTCAAAAACAACCAGCAACTCAACTAAACAGAGATCAAGAGGAGCTTCTGTTAGAAAATCCAAAACTGTTTTCAAAAGCTTGTTGTTAAGCAAAACCAGATTGCTCTGTTCTTCTCTGCAAATTGGTGAGTAACATTTTTTCTTTAAAACATAACTTGAGATAATTTGGACCCTGCTTTTCTCTGTGATAATGTGAATTTTGGTATATATGTTTGTGCAAATCTATGTATATCTATTACCTTTGATACTCTGTTATCTGATGATATCTCTTTGAGTAGATTAGTAAACAAATCCCTCACCTCTTGATCTACTAATTGTTTGAATGTAGGAAGTAAACAAAAGTTGTTTGTTTGGCTATAATCTAGTTGTTAAAAATCTAGTAAAGATGAATCAACCTATAATTTACCCTGGGAACCAAGAAAGCAAAATACAACTTTATATATGTTTAAATCAAAACTCTGATTTTAAAAATTCAGCAGTATAAAACGATTATACATACAAAAATAGGATTTTTAAAACAAGATTTAAAATTTTTAAGGCAAGGGGTGAAGAGCAGTTTTGGCTCGACTGTTTTAAGTGTTTTGGGTTGCCGTGGTCGATCTCGTCTTCTGGAGAGGTTGAGTTTAGGTCTGGAGATAGAGGAGTGATGGATGGTGCTCGGAAAAATGGTGGAATGGTGGTTAGGCCAACGTGGAGACGATGGCAACGTTTTCATTTTCGTAAACCTAGTTTTGCGTGGCTTATGTCTTTCGTCTCGTTCGAACTCATGGGAGGACCGAGTGTAGCGTGCCTTGGGGTTTTCGTAGAGGGGAGGTAGACGAGGAGGTGGCTGGAGTTTCAACTCTTACGGTGGTCGGAGGAGTGGGATTTTTGCGTTGCCAGGTTTCGAGACGATATCGTTTGCATGTTTCCAGGTTTTGATTGAGAGCTCGTTTTCGATCGCGAGCGTGAGTGGTTGATCGGAAGTTTGGGAGAAGATGGGGAAGCGATCGCCGATTTGTGGAGAGGGTCGTGGTCGACTGGAAGTGGCGATCGACGCCGTGCACGTGCACGATGGGGTGCTCTGGTGATCTGGGTTGGTAGAGAGGAGAACTCGAGATTCACTCGAGTAAATTCTTGTTCGTCTCGAGTAAATTCACATTTTTCTCGAAGCAAAAATATGAGAGCTCGAGTAGATTTGGTTTCTCAGTTGTAACCTGTCCCAGTTTTACAAATTTTAAATTTAGGGTTTTAAATTAAAACCAATGTTAAACTGAGGCTAATTCAAGTGTTTAAAATTCCAGTTTTGGAAATGGAAGAAGTTTAAAAGTTTAAATATTTTAAATAAATAAATATTTTGAAACTTTAGTGGATTTGGTCTAAAATCCCTTGATTTCTAAGATTTGCTTTAAATTTGAAACTTAAGATTTTTAAAGTTAGTTTATACATTGATTTAAAATTCAATTGGTATTCGTTTTAAACCGGGAATTTAAAATGGAAGTTAAAAAGGGAAGAGTGAAATAAATGTTCAACATATTGTAGTGGAAATTTAAAGTAAATAAATGGGAAATAAATTTACTTTAAGTAAATGAAGATTAAAGATTTAAATTCTTTAACCATTAAGATAATTTGAATGATAATTGATAAATTGATATTGATTAAATTAGTAATTATAAGTGGAAATGTATTAATTAAAGTAAATAATGAGTTAAGTAATTAATATGTAATGGAGAATCGTAGATTCGACTTTAATTAACAAATGAATGGTAAATGGAACTTATAATTAAAAATGAGGAAATCGTAAGTTATTATTTAGAAAAGAAATTAATAAATAATAATGAATGTCATTAACTAGATTATTTTATGATTAATTAATATAATTGATTTTTAAATAGTTAATTAGATTAATTAATTTGATAATCAACATTTGTAAATGTTTAAGTGTAATTACGTAATGGAAATTAAGTAAGGAATTAATTACTCACTTTAGTAATTTGATTTATCTGAGTTAATTAATTTAGTTTAATTAATTTGGATTAATCAATTGATAATTGGGAGATATAATTACTCAGGAAAGTAATTGATGAATAATTGCAGGATGTAATTTATGGATAATGATTCGTTAATAGAAGTAATTTGGATATAATTACTTGAAATTAATCAAGGGATTAATTAAATCTGTTTATTGGGAGTAATTAATTAAGGATAATTAATTACTGTATGTTATTAATCAAGGTGATTAATATATGTGATTTGGAAATTAGTTTTCTTAATAAAAATTAAGAAATAAAATAACTAATTAAAAGTTAATTACTTGATGGAATAGAATTAAATAGTAAATGTAATTAGAGATCATTTATTAGAAATGCTGAAATCTTAGAATGAATTTATTTGGAATTAATTAATAAATGAAGAGATTTATTAATAAAATAAATTAAGTCATGTAATTAATTTAGGTTAATGAATAAATGAAGTAAGGTAAAGGTTATTTCCTATATTTGGTTAAAAATAATTAAAGGATAATTTACCTGAAATGTAATTAAAGATAATTAATCAAGGACGATTAATTAAAATGAATAATTGGATGATGATTAATTAATTGATTGATAATTAATTAATAGAAGTATAAGCAAGTTTAATAATGGTGGAGTAATTAATTTAATTTACATTAAATTAATTAAAGATTTGTAATTAGTTTAATTCATTTTAAATTAATTATAAAATGAGGTGATTATTAATCTTTGTTTATATATGATGGATGATATTGATTTCCATGATTGATTGTGATCTTAGAGATATATCTATTGAGTTATGGATGTTTGGTTAAGTATGATGATATTGATTATCTGTTGAGTAGATAATATGGATTATCTGTTTATGATGATGATGTTATTCTCCATTGTTATATTGTGTTTTATCTATCTGTGTTGATATAGGTAATAAATTAAATTGTTTTAACTTTAAAACAACTTGGCCTTAAAAGATACGGTTTGGATTTCGATAAGACCGGGATCGGGTTTCCGTATACCGGGATTCTAGGTCTGGAGACCCGAATACCACATCGATCCAAAATAACGTTAGGTCGTGAAATCCAAATGGAGCAAGTGAAGACTCGAGGTATAAGAACTATTCGTCAGTATAACTCTGTGGGTGATTCCGTAATGAGTTTGACGGAGATAGTACTTATAGATTCGAGATGATGGTTCAAATTGCAAGGGTTATTGTCGTTAACTCTGAGGGTGATTCCAATACGAGTGTAACGAGATAATGCCTTCGGTTTCGTTCGAACCCGGAACGAACTTATATGGATCGAATGCTTTCAGAACATCGTCAGGCGGGCGATGAGCATTCTAAGAGATGTGTTCTCTAAAGGTAATCGTGACCTCAAGCCTCATCAACTGGGAATGGCTAAAACAGGGGAGGTGCAGCAAGGCTTCGTGGGTAGCACCCACTTGAGAGCGAGATATACCCCTGTCTAGAGTCCCTTTTATTTCGGCTGTGTGGGCGGTTTGGTAGCTACAACCGCCGGGGTTGTCTTGTTTGGAACTGTCCAGTAAGGGATGGTTCCGGTCTTGTGTTGCAGGGGACTTAGGGTGGGTCCTCGGTACGGTGATCTAGGCCACGTACTGTGACGGGCGGTACCCCAGTAGCCCTGCCATTGATGGAAACCCATTTTCCCTACGTGACCTTACGGTTTTGATTGTATACCTAGTATGCTGGAATTTAATGAATGTAACAATTTCGGCTATTTTCTATTTACTTGAAAACCTTAGACACTATTATAATATCACTGGATTTCCTATCAAATGTTTTGGTTAGCGTAAGGTAAAAACTTTTCCATGTTTATGTGTGGGAAGTCTTACGTGATACCTTTTGTTTTCAAAGGATTTTCAAAGTTAAGCAACTTTAACCTGTTACTCATACCAGACCCATGTCTGACCCGGAGTTTATTTCTGTTTTTCCTAAACTCTCGGGTACCCAAATTTTTACGGGTAGCCAAGGGATTCAGGTTAGCTTTGACGTATTCTGGAGGAGCAATGGAGCAGGAGGCTTCAGCGTATAGATATATAGTGATTCCGATATGTTAGTGTTTATCTGTATTTCCGCTGTGTTGTATCTCTGTACTGTATTGAGATGTATCGAGTTGTATTAACTAGACAGGTGTTTATAACTGTCTAGTACGTGTTGTATTATCTGTGTAACTCTGATATATATGATATTATGTAATCTCTTATGTGATATATTATATTTCATTCGTTCCGCTGTTGAGATTCTGGTGTGTTTTCTTCTTTCTTCTCTATCTTTTCTATTTCTCACCCTTTTCTTTCTTCATAGTGATGCGATTTTCCGGTAGTGGAAGGTCGGGTCGCTACAATTATAAATTTTATAAATGATATATTTGGTTGTAATATATTTGTTTGTTAGGTAGTGAAATTTATAAATAGTGGTTGAAATGAGATTGTAAATAAATAAATATAAATTGGGAATTTTAGAACTTAAGTTTCGGGATTTGTGGAAATTTCTTTCAAAGGATTTTTGGAATATAGTAGTAGTATTATTTGGAAGTATTTTCTGATATAAGTATTTCGATATAATTTGGAAGGAATGTCTTAAAAGAAATTTTGGATAGAAACAAGTTCTGTACTCCCCTCTTAGTCGCTGGAAAATAATTTCGATGATGAGTGCACGCATCATCGACATTCATTTTCGGGTTTCAAAGGGGGAATGCCACTTTAGTAGTTGTACTACAGATTTATTTTGATAAACAAATATAAATTTCAAATTGTTTTAAATATAATTGGATATATAAGTTGTAAGTATATACATCTATATATTATTTTAAATGATTTGAAATGGAACCCGGCATTTAGTTCTTAAATTTCTATAAATTAGAATTTTTAATTATTAAAAATGAAATATAATTTAACTATTTAATAATTGGAACTTCTAAATGAAAATAAGAAATTAAATGCTAAAGTTATAAATGAAGCATATAAGAAATTTGAAATTGGTAACCTGTAATTATATAGGAACATAAAATATAAGAAATGGTAACAACTATTGAACATGTATTTACAAAAATGAAATAAGATAAACTCGTGTAACTTTCAATTGCATTCTTAAAGACATTTATATAACTTGCCAAATATTAAAAGTTGTAATGTTTAATAAGAAATGTAATGGAATATTATACAAGTAAAACTTAAAGTAATGAAAGTGTTCAATGAAATTCTTTTATAAATAATAACTTTGATATTATAGTTGTTATAAACTTAAGTTATAATTGAAATGCTACTAATTAAACGTAATAAAAAGCAAGTATTATAAATAAATGATTATAAACTTAAGCAAATGTTTGAAGTTATTTGAAATTAAAATAAGTAGAAAGGATAAATACTGTAAGTAGATGATTATAAATTCAAGTTAATGATGGAAATAAATGAAATAAGTACTGAATGAATGAATAGAAATAAAAATTTGTAAGAAATAAATGTAAATTAAAAAGGTATTTTCATTATATGAATAAATAAAGAAAAATGAATTTGTAAGTAAATCAATGTAAACAAATGAAATTAAGTAATGAATGAATGAATGGAAATTGGACTTTGTAATAAATAAATGTAAACTAAAGAAGTGATCATTGAGAAAAGAAATTAATAAGAATAAACTTGAACTATATTTGGAATTTGTTGTTTGTTTTGGTTAATGGTTGTTTGGGGAAAGATACTTCTAATTGCTTAGGATGTATGAATAATCTATTGAGTTTTATCTAAGATTGTTGAGTAAATGGTATACATAGTAGTTTATTTGTCATTCTATGTGATTAAAAGTTTCTGAACCTGAACGAACTATTTGTTTGTTGATAAGGATGTATGATTGATTACATTGGTTTCATATGATGATTGTATGCTTTTGGGTTGCAATTGCTTGTTGTATGTTGCTTGCAAGTGAATATTGTTATGATTTGTATGTTATAAATTGGAAGCAATATAAATATTTCTCTTATATAATTATTAACTCCTTTGGATTATATAAGTGAAATATAGGTTATGGAAGCAATTGCTACTGCTTTTGGTTTCATAAAAAAAATAAGCATTATTTGTCCGACAAATAGGTACATTCTCAGATTACGGGTTTCTAGCGATATTATATTGTTTTTTCCACTGTTGGGATATATTATTTTGAAAATTATGTGATATATATTATTTTATTTATATTACCATTTCTCCCAGACCTCTCCGTACAAAGGAGACTCTGTCGAAATTTTTTGTGAATTTTTGACTTAGAAATTTTCTTCAAATTTTTTCAAATTTTTTTTTCTAATTTGAGTATAAAAAGATCTAATTGTTATAAATTGATATATTTTATCTAAATTATTTAATTTTGTAAATTTATTTGTTATCAATTTAATATTTCGAATAAGATATATTGATTTCTTAATTCCTTCTTCTCCCTCCCTTTTAACTTTTGGGGACGAAAAGTTTTGAGTGGGAGAGAGTGTAACGACCCGTAAAATTTCGACAATTAAAAATAGTTAATTTAATAAGATATTGTAAGTTAATGTTGAAGGAAATAAAAATTTATGATTATTAGTGAAATAATAACTAAATTATGATGTGATAATTCTAATCTAAGTTAATAATTAACAACTTGAATGAAGTTACAATTAATTGAAATAATATAAATGTCATACTTGAATATAAAATGAATATATGAAAACAAATGTAAATGTTGATTAACTAATATAAATTTGTGTAATAAATGGAAATTGAATAGGATTAGTGTAATATGAGTTGTTATAACAATTAGTGCTAATAATGAACATACAAATGTTATTAAATATAGTAATAGTGACAAATTTTTGTCTGTTACCAATATACTTAATCCATTTCAATTAAAGGTGATAAATGTTACATTTATGTGAATCAAGACAATAATTATAATTGTGAATGTAATAAAAGGTATAGAAATGAAATTTTTATTTACATGATAATAATTGATGTAATAATAAAGGATGAAACCAAGTTGAATGAGTTAATTGAGATTTTAATTTTAATTAATGTATAAATTTGGCAAATTTTCAATATAAGTGGAAATATAGTAGTTAATACACAATAAAGATGGAAAGTTGAGTATATTGATGTAATGGAATGTAAAATCAACATTAACTATGTTATTGGAGAAATAGTGGATGGAATATAAAGATTGAAACCAAACAAAAACAATTTATTGGAATTAAATTTTTAATAATTGGATTCAATTACAATTGAAAGTAAACACTGTAACTGGAAAAATAATTTACTTTGAATTGGTATCTAAATTTGTTTTTAAATTATGGTAAATGTCCAAGTAATCTAAAATGGCAGATATTTGTAAATTATTTAATTTAAATTGAAATAAAAATGATTTAATTAACATAATATTAATTTATTTAATTAACTGAAATATAGCCATTTTGGCCATTGACTCGGATTTCAACGAAACCAGTTTCATCGGATCCATAACGGTGAATTATTGTAGTATTTCAAGTTTCGTAGCGATCGGACTTGTCGTTTGATCGTACGGGCTCGAAACGCCTAGAAATCTATTTAATTGAAATCAACTAAAATCAATTTGAAATACGCTGATTTTATCATAACTTCTTCATACGATGGAATTTGGGCTTGAAACCAGTTCCGTTGATTTTAAAATTATCGAAAGCATCTACTTTGATATATGGGATGACCCATTTTCATTCCGGAGACAGAATGGGCTTTTCGGGTCGTTTATCGTTCCAATTCAAATCAATCTTGACCGTTCTTTCTATTTTCAGCTTTGGCTATAAATAGCCCGTTATAAACCTAGCCCCTCCTTATTTTCATTTGTATGTACGTACATTTCTTTCTCACCTCCTCATTCCAATGGCAGACAACCCAAAACCAAATTCTCAATTCAACTTCAAATCAAATTCCAACTTCAAAATTAAAACTCCGCAAATTATATCGAATTATATATCGATTTGAAGCTCTCGACGAGCACAAGTCAAATCCGTGATTCATTTTTCGATTTGGGTTTCTGGATGTGTAACAACCCTGGTTTTAGCGATTACCTGATAATATTAAGTTATAACGGAGGTTATAATTTAATAGTGTTAATTAATAATAAATAGAGGATTTTTATTGTTTATTGGGAATAAACAATATAAATGAGAATAAAATAAGAAAAATAAAGTTTGGAAACTTTATTAAGATGGTTTGAGATAATAAAATGAGTGAAATGTGTTTTATTTGGAGTTAATGCAATAATTTTGTTGATTATTGCTATTTACTTCTTTTAATGATTTTTAAAAGGAGTAATTAATTTTAAAATAAGATATATTGAATATAATGATGGAATTGAGTTTAAAAATATAATTTGAGTATAAAATTAAGTTTGAAATGATTTATAGAATTTAATTACACAAGAATGTGATTTTTGTGTAATTTTTAATGTTAATTATAATGGGTTTTGTAATTAAAAATGTAAATTGTCATTTACTTTAAAATAGAGAAATATGATAACAAAATGTTTTAATAATATAAATAATCTTTTATTTGAGTAAATCATTTTTATTATCATGAGTACTGAGTTTTAAAAGTTTTAAAGAAGTAAAACTTGAAATAGTGTTAATTCCATTTGTTAGTATACGTTGTAACATGAAATAAGAGATTAAGTAATTAACCTAAGTTAACTTCTTTTATTAATTTAGGCTAAAGCCCATTACCACTATCATTAGCCTATAACCAGAAATGAGTAATGAGAAAGAAAAATAATAGTACGTACCATTTTTCTCTTTTCTTCCTCAAAATTCCAGAAGCTTGTTAATGGCAGCAACCCTTTCTTCCCCTTTCAATCTATGCTTAAATTTGTCAAATAAAATGAAAATCGGTGCTTTAAAATGAGAATATAAACTTCAAACTCAGGTAACCCACAATCTAGAACCCCTTTCAATGTCAAAATCAAGTTTTACAGAGATAATCTATTAATAGTTCTCTACTGTTTGTGCATGTGTCTTTTTCCAAGTTTTACAGGATTAGATGCTCTATTCTTGGTTAAAAGCTTCAATCTTTGTCATCTAAATCATAGTTTAATCTTCATGAAGGCAAGGTGAGTGTAAAAGTCACAAACTCTAGCTCTCTGTGTGATCAAAATGTTATAATTTGTGAATTTCTGAAGCATGTACGAATTATTTTGCTCTCTGTTATTATCTTATTTTTCTGATTTTAAGTACCCTGGTTGAAATTGCCATAACTTTTGACTCGTAAGTCCGAATTAGGTGATACTTTTTCTGAATTCTAGCTACGGCAATGCCCTTCAACTTTCATGTATAGAGCTTTCTGTAATTTTGAGGTTAGCTATGTCAAAATCGAATTTTCTTTCAGCTATCCCGAGAGCAAAACCTATATTTGCTCTGTGTTTGAAGCTGAAACAAAATTAGCCATAACTTCTTCGTTTCCTAACCGAATTTGATAATTTTGGATGTTCCTGAAAGCATAAATCATGTACTATAACTTTATATATTAAGTTTTTTGTAATTTTGAGGTTAGCTATGTCAAAATCAAAATTTCTTTCTACTATCCCGAGAGCAAAACCTATATTTGCTCTGTGTTTGAAGCTGAAACAAAATTAGCCATAACTTCTTCATTTCTTAACCGAATTTGATAATTTTGGATGCTCCGGAAAGCTTAAATCATGTATACTACAACTTTCATATATTGAGTTTTCTGTAATCTTGAGGTTAGCTATGTCAAAATCGAATTTTCCTTCTGCTATCCCGAGAGTAAAACCGATATTTGCTCTGTGTTTGAAACTGATACAAAATTGGCCATAACTTCTTCGTTTCTTAACCAAATTTGATAATTTTGGATATTCTGGAAAACTTAGATCATATGCTACAAGTTTCGTTCTTTGTGTTTTCTAGAAATCTAAAGTTTGCTTGGTCTAAATTATGGTTGTATGTTGCTGTCCTGAGAGCAAGATGACAGCAACAAACAATCATTGAACTTAGAATTGTATTAGCTCGTTTTACTCTTATTCTCATTCGGTTTTGATGATATTTTGAGAGAAATGATGCCTATCAATAGGCTAGCCAAGTTTTGATGAATTTAAAATTCAAAGTTGAATTGAATTTGAATTGAATTTGTATGACAATTTTGAATGATTTCTTTGATTTCGAGCACAGATTTTTCCAAACAATTTCGAAATAATATTTAAAATAAATTGGCATTTAAATAATTATTATGTAATATTTTTAAATTATTTTAGGCTACAAAATCTATTTATTCTCCATAATAAGGGAATTTTCAAATATCGTCTTCAAAATTAATTTCGGAAAATGGTTTTAAAAGCTTGTCCTCTCAAATAAATTATTTTATATATAAAATACACATTTTTGCACTATTCGAGCAAATGAGAAGGAGAATTAAACGGTTTGGTAAAACACGTGGTATGGGACATGTGCGTTTATATTATCGGTTAATTCCTGAATTGTTCGTTTGATCGTTTTGACCTTCGGGTCGAGTTTACCGATGAGATGAGGTAAACTTTTTACTACTTTGAGTATGAAATTTACTGGCGATTAGTTAACCGTTTAGTGCGAACGTGTGGTATGGGATGCACATTAACACTATTCGGGTTCCTATTCGAAAGTTTGTGACACATTTGTCATTGCGGCGTGCCAGCACTGGACCTTCGGGTCATTGCCATTGCGGCGTTTTCCATTGCGGCGTATTTGTCATTGTGGCATATTTGTTGTTGTGACGTTTTGCCTTTGGGCGAGGTACCGATTTGAGATAACAGTACTTGGCAAGGCTTCGGCCACATGCACGTGCAAATACTTTAGAGATGGTTTCTTTGACTATTTTCCCTAGTGTATCGCCCTTTTCAGAATTGGTCATTTGAACCATTCGATATATATTTGTGGCGATTACATTTTGGGAATTTGAACTCTTGGAAGTTTTATTTTTGAGATTTGAATTGCCTACACAAGTGTTATGAGATTTGCCTTTTGGCGTTTACTTGAGATTTTATTCT
The DNA here is from genome assembly GCA_030737815.1 of Allium fistulosum. Classification (NCBI taxonomy): domain Eukaryota; kingdom Viridiplantae; phylum Streptophyta; class Magnoliopsida; order Asparagales; family Amaryllidaceae; genus Allium; species Allium fistulosum. The sequence continues at coordinate 813,679,218 of CM060904.1, forward strand.
CCTCTTTGGAGATATATTTGCCTTATGGCATGTTTGAGATGATATCTCTTTATGCATGTTTTGGGTTTGCCAAGATGGCGGGTTTAGGTTTTTCCCTAAACCATATTTGATGTTTTATGAATGCCGATGATATGAGGCACTTGTGTTTGATTTGAGTATTGAGTTTGAGTTACCTCTTTCGAGGTATTTGGTCACTTAAGTAGTGTTTGTTACTTAAGTGTTGAGCTTATGAGTTTATCGATTCATTCTTCTCTTTCGAGAAGAAGTATCTTCATGATTATTCTGCTTCATATTATCGATATTGACTGATTTTTGTAGCTAGACCGACCCGTGTATTTATACTCGGGTCAGACCGAGTTGTTTCAGGTATCATCTATTGGACTTAGTTTGAAGTTGATGTTGGATATCAGATCTTCTTTCTCTTGAGTAATTTCTATTCTTCCGCATACTCTGATGTATTTATATTTGATTCGATGTATATGGTGTGGTCGAGTACCACCTTTATTGTATTCATATTGTATTGTACTAAACATGTATCAGTGTATATGTATATATATATATATATGATGTTGATTACTGTTCTGTGATGTGCTTTACACTTAGTTATTGTATTTTATTCTGATAGATCCGTTAGCCAACTATAGTTTTGTATTAAGCATTTACTGAATATGTCGATCCATAAGAGATAGAAAAGAAAAATCATATTGCATTTATCGACGTATTCAGTAGATGTTTAAGACAAAGTTATAGATGGTCACCCTTAACTAGCCTATTCTCCGCTTTAGTAGATGGAATTACTCGTTAATTCTCTTTACTAAGGTGGGTCTCAGGGTGGGGCATTACAAGGTGCCTGGAATTCGAGAGATTGTTCACGGCCGTTCAATCACGCGTCGATGAACTTCGTCCGATCGATGAATCAATGGTATGGGTGTGTAGAGAGTGTCGAGGGGATGGTATCTCGGTAATTTGTGGGTGAGGTAGACGGTCAGATTGGTGGCAAAATCTCTGGTAGGGTTTCAAAACCCTCGGCGGCGCGCCTGTATGGGGGGCGACGGAGTTCGTGGGGTGCTGGACGTGGATAGCACCGGAGGAGGCGAGTTCATGGGGGGATGCGGCATCGTCGACGACGGCCTATGTGAAGAGCCATTCCTGGTCAACGCTGGCTACAGGGAAGGTTCGCGTGCGTTCTTGTTTGCTTGGGCTCTCGTGTACGGGCTAGGTGACGTGGCCTTCAAAATTTTTACATTATAACCTATTTTAAATTTTATAATTCAATCGTTCTAATTTAAATAACTTTTGCATACGAGGTCCAATTCACGCGCAGTTTGATCCGCTGGGATCATATGAAAATTCCGGATATTTTGACGTTGGTTTGGACGAATTCTGAGATCATTTGAATTTGGGCCCTAATTTGGATTTAAATTCAATTTAAAATTCAAAAAGGTGAGTGTTTTAACCCACTCACAACTTCTAGAATTTCTTATGTTTGTAATATAAAATTATGATGTGATTGGAAATTTATTTGTGACTGTTTGGTATATTTTAAATCGTCATCTTGGTTAATTTGAATTATTTTGAATTAAATTGTTATTAAATTATTATTAATATAAATTACCAGTTAATTACTTGTAAATGATAACCTGTTATCGATTGATGTTATTGATTGGTTTGGATGATGATTGTGATAAACTTTTGATTGTTGATATTGGATGAATGGATGTTGTATTTTATATCGTTATAAACAGCAAGTTCACTACGGGTTGAAATGATACATACCCGAATGATTAATAGATTAAGGAAAAATCGTTATGGTTTGAATGATAGACTCGAGTGATTTTATGGATTTTATTATTAATTCGGGATTGCGGTTTGAAATGATATATATAACCGTAACATTTTAAATTACGGATTGAAATGATAAATATCTGTATCACTTGACCCTAGGGTTGAAAATTATATACGGACACCGGATTGGTTAAATTTAATGATTTTGAACTTCTTAATTTTTGAATTAATTAAATAATATCTTGAAATAAAATTTGATGTATATAAATTGAAGTATTATGGGAAAATCATGTTTTGTGTGGAAATGTGAATTGGTTTAAAAGGAATTGCTTCAAGAAATTAAATTGGAAGTTTAAAGTTAAACTTTTAAGTATAAATAAAATTCTTTCAAAATTAAGTTATTGAAGTTGTTTGAAAATAACTTTGAAATATTTTGAAATTGAAAGGTTTGGAATTTGGTTTGTTGACTTGGAAATTGAAAATGGTCCAAATGCGTTGAAATGAAATGAATAGTTTAATTTGATATAAATTCCAAATTCATGTTTTAATATAAACTGTTTTAAAAATATATTATTTCAAAATTTCTAATTATTAAGATTTCAAAGTATTAAACTATTTTAACCTGTATTGATTATATTAAATCGTTTTAACCTATTTTAAACCATTTAATTTATTTAAACTAATTAACCTGTTTTAACTTATTTTAAATCTAATTAATCTATTTTAAAGCTATTTAATCTATTTTAATTATATTTAATCTATTTTAAATCTATATTAACTATTTATAACTATTTAAAACTATTTTCTACTAAATTCCAAACTAAGTGAAATGGATGGGTTTATATTCAAATTCTCGATTTTTTTAAGTGAATATGGTTAATGATGTTATAACCTAAGTTGGGAATTAAATAACACATTTGGTTTAATATGATATGATATTTTGAAATGAGAGTTTAGCCTATTTTGGAAATATGACTTTTGAAAGGAAATATAATTTCGAACTATGATTTCAAATGTGATTTGATTTCAAAGGTGAATATGATTTCGAAAGTGATATGATTTGAACTGAATATGATATTTTGATATCAATTATGAAATGATTTTGGAAATGTAAAAGAACCATCTGGTGTGTAATAAGCGATTGGTTGTTAATGAGACCGGGATCGGATATTGTCATACTCCTTGCCAATACCGAAAACCACTTTGACAATTGTGTACACGGTGGAGATTCCAGAATGAAGTAGGATGGTTGGCGACGATCCTATATGAGGTATATACGTGGACCTGCTCCCATGAATTAGCTTAAGGTGGCTAAAACAGGAGCAATTGATGGGCCAAGTGAGGTCATTCCTCCGATCGGGCACACTCCTTCGATACTATATTCTGACTTTGCGATTGATTTGGTGGCCACCTTCGATTTTTGATTTGGGATTGTGTTCCGAGGTGGGCGGTAGTAGCTGCTATGCGTTGCCACCAGTCTGGAAGTGTAATTGGTATATCTACCCTGGCATTTCCTAGTTGTGTCGTGTCACCTAACCTATCGAGATCACTACGAGTTTGTTTTGTACCATAGCTATGGAGTGCCCTCTAACGACGTCCAGTACGGACGGGATTACGGTACTGTATAGACTGTGGGAATATATAAAAATGTGTTAAGGGGGAAATGGGTAACGCCTTAACACTATTTTAATAGTTTATCTTACTGTAGACATATTATAATAGCGTATTGTACTACATAGTAGATAGTTTAACGGATCGTTAGGAGATGTAAATCCCGAACATCTCTTAAGTTACTGCACTCACGTTAGATACTGGATACGAGATGTCAAATCCCGTAAACATCTCCGACGCCGTTCCACTCATATTTATTTATTTACCGTTGATTTAACTTACATAAGATCTTTTAGTTCTGACTCGAGTGTTTTGTCTTTTCAATTCACTCGAGTCAGCCTGAGTATTTCAGGATTCGAAGACTTGTTTCTAGAGGATGAAGACGAAGATTGTATTATTATTTACTATATTATTCCACTGCATCATACTGTTCCACTGCATTATCATTTATTTATCTCTGATATGTGTAACTCTGATTTTTTATTGTATAAGTATAATCAAATGTTTTGTATACAGCTTCATGAACTGTTATTTGATTATTATATTTTGTCATTCCGCTGCGAGATTCTGTTTTTTTTTTCTTTCTCTGCTTTTTCTTATTCACCCCAATAACAATCCGCCCTTCTGTATGGTTTGAGTCGACATGTGTGTTTGCTTAAAACGTACAAAAAGGCAGGATGTTACAGATATTATTTTTAATGACATTCTTTTGAAAATACTTTTCAAATAAACTTATTAATCTCAGACGAAATTGCTACCATTATTAAATTTTGGATATGTTAGGCTCTATAAATAAATCTGAAGGCACTTATTGAGAAATGGATTCCATACAATAGCAAGGTAAGGGACTACCTTCCGTACAGTACATCTCTAGAGGGATGTATCAAGGATACACAAACAACCCTCAGCATCTGGCAAGATCGGTCTATCCTTTTTTGGCACTCAAACATGGATTGGATAGAAACTGAATATGTCATCACCTTGGTCGTAACCGACCTATCCGGGATCCCATTGCATACACCATATACTCGACATATAGAGAGTAATCTAGAAAGGTGATGATTGTACCCAAATGGTTGCAAACCACATAGCCTTATGGCATACCCTATTTAAGCCATTACCGGGTGATGAGTCATGAGGTAACGATTGCCTTTCACCTAGCACAGTCCACTTTGAATGCCACATTGCCAATTTCATCACACATTATTGATTTCCACAAATATACAACCTCTGAGCTCGTATGTTTCAAAGAAGGGTGTTAAGTTAAGAGAAATTGTCTTCTCTGCCACCAAACAAATGTACGTTTGTAAAAATCAATACGTGTGTTTTATAGATGCAATGTAAGACATTCGTCCATACAAGTGATCTAGGAACAGGATAAACCGAAGGTACTCTCCTACCACATCCCGTTGAAAATTACCCTTAGGATTAATGGCAAGAAGTCCTTGCATCGAAGATCTCAAATGGAGAACTACTATCACTAATAAGTGATATGGGTAAAGTCCCCTGAGGGTCAGTGACAAGCGGCCCTAGATTCCCTCTTCCAAATCATACATCCCATGTCTTTTATTTTAAACACGTAAATTGGTTCGAAGTGGTCTTCGGATAGGGATTTCCCAAATTCGACCATGGTTCCTTCGAACCAATCATCGGTAAAAATGTGTTAAGTGAATAGGGAATTATTCTTTGATTGATTCATCAAAATATCTTCTAGAGTTATGTATCTTTAAAACATTCTTTCTGGTATATACGGAAAAACCTCTCTTTAAATTTGGAATTACCAAATCAATTTCATAAATCATTTTATAAAACATTATTGAGTAAATAAGATCATGGAAATTATACAAATTCTACTCAATATCAATTTCTATATTCAACTTTTACTATCTGTCGAATAACGTTGAGATCACCTTTTAAATTCTCACGGATAGTACGGATACCCTCCTCGAATTTAATACCAAGTATAAGAAGATTATTTCTATGCAATCCAACTTGTTTTAATTTGGAAAATTATATCTTTTATACTTTTGGAAATTTTGATCCGAGTAAATCAATTACTATCCCCTCCGTCAGGCCAGTTCAGGTAGCTAGGAAGGGTAGGCAACTGGTTTTCCAAACCCAAGCCTAGAGACTACCTCTCTAGCACCCATACGGTGGTCAAGTTATTTGATTGAATCTAAATATTTTAACATAATTAATTTACTTTTAATTATTTTAGATCATTCGGGCTTTCCCTTCGATCTATTCCATTCCTCGATCAGATTTTCTATGACACTCACAAATGGAACAAATGTAATAGTAGCTTTCGCATACTCAATTTTAAACCTCTTAATCATCTTTAAATTACTTAAATATTTATATGAAAAGGTTGACAAAGGATTCGGGAAAGAATAATTAAGTTAAAACCATTGTTTGCAAAAGTTAATAAAAATGCTGCAAAAAGTGATGCGAATAGTGCCACAAATAGTGTTTTCAAAGCTTATTTGATCAAAACAACTTTCCGATCATTTATAAATCCATTTTTATAACTCAAATCTCTTTTAAAAAATTTAAAAACATTTACAGAGTTTATTCCATATTTCTAAAGAATTAAAAATATCATTTGTAAAGAATTTGTCGTTTTAGTTTCCGAACTGCCAAACCGCGACTATTTTTATAACTTGTTTTGCTCATATTTCAAAATCTACTAAAAGAAATCTCGATTTTCTTTCTTTATTTTAAAATTATGATTATAAGGATTTGGAAAATTCATATTACAAGGAATTCTGACTCTGAATTCATCGTTTAAATGAATTTAACTTTCTACGGTGTGAAATCGCGAACTACCATTACGCGGCGCACCTATTTTTGACTCAATTTTCATAACTTATCAAAAATTTACCAAATTGGATTTTAGTGTTTACAAAACATTTATAAACTATTTTAAACTGTTTTCAAGAGGTTTAACAATCTCGTATGGGCCATTTCATTTATTAAAGGAAAGCGATTTCCTTTGTGATTTTCGACGTGTATTAAACGTGACTTGTTAATACAATCAAACGGCATATAATCAACATCCAAACTTGATAAATAATAATCACAACTAAGCATAACAAAACATATATATTATCCAATATATCATATTATAAATAGAGTTTCTCACTTGAATTTTGATCGGACTAACTTTAAATTGGCTATAGCTCCGCTAACTTGAATTCAAAGATTACGAACACTTGGACCTTTGCCTTGGAAGGCTCGGCCTTAACCTTAGAGAGGAGAAAGGCTCACGGCCTAGGGTTGCAAGGGTGTGGCCCTGGGTATTTTAAGTGGAGAGGAGGAGTTTTCTTGAATTTTGAAGTGGTTTGATATATATATATATATATATATATATATATATATATATATAGGCTCGGCCTTAACCTTGGAGAGGAGAAAGGCTCACGGCCTAGGGTTGCAAGGGTGTGGCCCTGGATATTTTAAGTGGAGAGGAGGAGTTTTCTTGAGTTTTGAAGTGGTTTGATATATATATATATATGTATGTATATATATATGTATGTATATATATATGTATGTATGTATGTATGTATGTATGTATGTATGTACTATGTAATTTAATTTTAATTTGCAAATATTTTTTCCATTATTCCTCTAAGTATGGAAGACATGAAAGTAGATAGAAAAGCTTAGGAAAATGAAGAAAAAGAAGTGAATGGAAGTAAAGAATGATGGTGAGTATTTATAGACCAATGGAAGGAATAAAATATCAATTTTTTAATTGCAAATATCATTACTTCACCACCACCATACCACCCTCCATCATCATAGTGTTCAGCCAAAACCCCTCCCTTTGTGAAGTGCAAGGCCATGTGCTTATACTTGTGAGTGTTAGTGTTGACTTTGGTATGCTTAAGGGTTAAGGAAAGTGAATAAAATATCTTAATATTTTTGGTTATTTTATATTAAAATGTATATTTATATATGTGTATATCCATGTGCATGTGAATATCTACATGTATGTGTACATGTATATGTGTATATGAATGTCACGTATAATCCACAATGTTGCACAACTTCTACACTTTGAATCGTTACGAATTCTGATTTCGATTTCCGATCATATTTTTACTTCTTAGTTACCATACATATATTTGTAAACAAAACCTGATAATAATATTTATATTATTATATAATAATTAAAAGGGCTCATTTTATAATTAAAAATAATCATTTAAACTCAATCTAAATTCAAAAATCAATTTTTCCGAAATAGCGACATTATTAATGATGTCATATATACTTTTAATTTTCCAAAAATTTTATTAAATATTCTCACTCATATGCATAAATGAGCATATGTATCCAGCTCTATGTGCCTTGTCGGATGGTCAAAGAGCTGTTTATCGGTAAAACGATTTTCAGTCATCTTAACAATATATCTTTCAAAGTATATATTTTTGTAAATATTTATTCAAAACAAGATTACCAATATTATATATCATTCAAAACATTTTCATTTATGTTAAAATATCTTATATTTGAATATTTGAATTTTTTTCTGAAGTGATGAATTTTCGGGTTGTTACAACTTATTAATTATTTCACTTATAATTAGTTATTCTTAACTCAACGTTAATATTCCAACAAATTAAACATGTCATCTTATTGGTAATGTTAAATCAATATTTTCGACGTTATTAAAAGCGTATTAAAATGTGGGTCACTACATCATTAGTGATAATGGGACATAATCTAAATGTAGAGAGTTCGTTGAGTTTTGGACCCATTGTGAGATCAAGAAGAGTTTTTCATAAATTGCTCATCCGCAAGCCAATCGATGGATGGAAATTGTGAACAAAATTTTAAACCTTATTGTAAAGGAAAAAATCGGAAAATGCCATAGAAAACTAGGTACAAGAAATACCATTTTCACTATGTACATACTGTATATCCTTCAAGACAATTACTGAACACACTCCATCCACCTTGGTATACGACTTTGAGGTAATGATTCTAGTGAAATTATACGTACCCACACATCAATGACTAAGCTTCATTCATAAACCAACAGGGAGCTACTCAATGAATCGTCAAACCTCAAATGAGAAGAGCGAAGGAGACAACTTAGAGTGGTCGTTCATCAATAGCGGGTAAGAGTTATCACCTGCATAACCATTACACCTTCCCTTTCTGGTTTGCTTAACACTTATCAAGCGGACCTTCTCTAAGCTCGAGAACCAATAATTAACCTGGAAGATATGTGTAACTAGCATTAGCGTGAAACTTATATCCTAGTAGATGGGGGCATTACCTTGCACGACAGGAAGTTCAGCTTGTTGTCGCTCATGTCTTTGGGTCATTAGTCAATACAACACAAGCGTCAAGAATAGAGAGTTTAAAGTGCAAAATTTAGTGCTCAAATTAATCATCCTGCATTCCTGTAACATTCCCCATTTTGTGGTCTAAAACTAAGTGCGGTAGATGCTGCAGTTATCTATACTATTAATTTTTTATTACAAATTGCGGTCATGTTAATGGTATTCATAATATCAGAAGCATAAGAATATGAAATAATTTTAAATACAATTTCAAAGTAAACTTTCAAAATTTTATTTCAAAGATAATATTCCATATTCGTTATATAATCTCAAAAGTTGTCAAGGTTCAGGTAAAATATAGCTATCACAAAATACCCCAAGAGAGACATATGAAGATGCCCTCTTGTTTGATCAAAGTTACTTATAGACAGTTATAGCATCTGTCTTTACATACACTTCAACAAAATAACTTCAACGCGTCAGATTAATAATATAGATAGACTCCTACATAACTAGTTTTGCCTCATGCACGTCTCTAGAAACTTTATTCACCAAAACCTACTTAACCTCAAAAGCCTTTCCTCTTGACCTACTCAAATCAACATTTGAGCACTCGAGAATTTAAAGGAAAACATAAACTTCGAGTCAGACAAAAAGTCTGGTGTGAATAAAATGTCATCTCGGTCTTATAGATATTCGGTGAGACCACGTCACTGAGCGGAACGGGTTTTCCCTCACTAATATTCCATTTAAAATACATCTTTGCAAATCAAATTTCTGCAACCAAACTGGTTAAAATAGATAATATAAACAATAATGTGCATGCATGCTACATGGGTAATCATAACTATCCATCAAATCAGTGGACTGCCCTCTCATGTTTAGTTTTCACAGGCTAACTACCGACATACATGGCTAACTAGGGCCTACCAGATATACCAAATTTTTTGACTGATTGTTAGAAGAAAACTGGATGGTCTGTTAAAATACACTTATCCTAGTGTTTGCCTGACTATATGTCTATCTCATAGTTTTGCTAGGTTTAATATGAACCTAAAGGTTTTGTTGGCCAACCTATAACCTGTCTGTATTCCTATATGTATTCCTTTCTGTGCGTACACCTACTTTTATTCTTACCTTTGACAAAGCCCTATGCATTGGAATTTTGGACTTATATCAGCTAGGGGCTGACGGGTGAAGTATAGAGCGCTACCCTACACCGGTCCCATCTGGATTTCCAATCTCTGAGTCAAATTTATCCTATCACAATCTACCCAAAGATGGTAAGAACAATAATCCCTTTAGTAAAAATCCTGGGCTAAATACCATTTTCTATTTCCTTGAAAACAAAACCTTTACAAATGATTTAACACTTGTAATCATACTTTCTAAAACAAGGAAATTACAGCCCTTTGCTTTATCCCAAAATATTTATGCCATGGTATATTCTTTCATAAAATTATATTGATGAATCTTGAAATCACTTGGAAGTTATCTCACTTCAAAACCATAGGCTATAAAGCCAAAACAATATAAAGCTTTAATATTGACAAACGTGACAAGGATATAGCCGATGAGGGTCTTTGCCCCTCAAATATGTTAAAGTATTTTATTTGTAAAACATAAGGCCATAAGGCTGATAACCTAGACTTCACACCTTATAGGGTGTCTACGTCTTTAGATATAAAAGCTTGGTTTTCATATAAATAAGTTTTAAAAGAACAGGGTCGACATAGATGAGTCTCGGCATCACTGCCTTAAGGAAATTAAGCGGCTTCATTAGAACCGAAGTCAATAGGAGTGACACCATAGCCCTCTTCGAAAAATAAGCAATATAAAACAAAAGCGACAAGGGATAAAGCCGTGCGACATCATTGTCTAAGTTAAAAACGCGGCCTCCCTGCCTTTCGAAGTCATATCAAAAAGTGAAAAGTCGGTACCGCTATAAGTCTCTTCAAAAACATTGGAGTCGACGACATTAAAGAAACAAGCGGCATTATGCCATTTTCCATAAAACACGTCACTTGAGCCATGTGGCAACGACAACGTCGAAGACCATGATGTCGACTTCGTTACTGTGCTTCCTACTTCAACCACACTGATCCATTCCATATCAACTGAAGTTGATATCATATGTATCACCTGTGATTGACTTGGAGACCATAGACGCGGTGAGATGAGGAACGTCATCATGACTTCGACGTGGTAAAGCCGTAAATAACAGGAAAACTGGTTATTTGCTAATTAATGCAATTTCTTTTCACCAACTCAAAACATTTGTCAATTTCTTATTGGTTAACACTTCTTTTATCAAAATCTTTTCTAGAAAACTGCTATAGAGCAGATTTTACATTTCCAAAATAATTTGCAAACAACACCTTTTATATTAATATTTAATTATAATAATTAAGCTTTTCTAGCTCAAATAATTCATAATAAATCACAAACGCTTGGGAAAAATCCCCAAAAATCATAATAAATCCAATTTATTATATTCTCTAACGTATAAAAATTTTGGGACCAAAAACATAATTTTATTATTTTAAATAATTAAAACCCAAAATATATCATTTTCCAACCTTAGAAAATTCACCAAATATTCTCATTAAATCAAAAAATTATGAAATTAAAAACCCAATTCTAAAATAATGTTTTTAACATCATATCAAAATCTCAAGTCTTTTGGATATCATATGATAGGTTTTCTAACTACAAATTATCAAATAATTTCATAATTAAATTAAATAAATTCATCAATAAGCCTACAATCATTCAAACTATCATAAGATGTGGCATAATATAAGCAAAAGAAACGGATTTATGCTTAAAACTAAAAATAATTCTTAAAACATGAGATGCAAAATCATTATTTACCTTGAATGGTTTAAGAAGGTTAAGATTTGTATTTTGGTATGATTCCACTAAGCCTTGATCTTGTTTCCCTAGCTTTACTTCCATTGAAACCCTTATTAATGACCAGCCTTGATTCTTTGATTTTGTTTGTAATGAATAAAGTAAGGGAGGAAAGGAGAATGGGAAGGGTTATAGTTAGGAATTATACTATTTTCTTATTTTGTCCTCTTCATATATCTTCCTTCTTATTAATATTCTAATTAATTCCATTAGTTCGTTAGTTAAGGCTCGACACATAGTAATTATCAAATCCCAATCTCCTTACCATTTTACATTTTGTTTAATTTATCCAATTAAATCTCCTAAATAATGTTAATTAAAATTAGGGTTGTTATAGACTCCCCTCCTTAAATAATTTCGTCCTCACAATTACGATAAGGTACATACATCAAACATTCAAATATAAAGGTAAAACATACCATCAATCAGGATCCCTAATCCTACACTCCATTTTTCAAGTAGTCTCTATCGTCATCACTCCACTGGACTTTCACTAATCTGACTGTCTTGTTCCTTAATTTCTTCTTATCTCTCGCTACAACTCGGACCGGTTGTCTTACAAAAGTCAGATCTGGTTCTATTACTAAATCTTCCAGTGCAGTCGAAGCAATAGTAGCCTCTGGATCATGCACACACTTCCTTAGATGAGAAATATGGAAAACATTATGGACTCCTGCGAAACTGCTCAGTAACTCTATCATGTAAGCGAGTTTCTTAATTCTTTCTATAATAGGGAATGGTCCAACAAACTTAAGTGCCAACTTCCGTGATTTCCCAAATCTTATTACACCCTTCATCGGTGATACTTTAACGAAAACATGATCTGCTGCTGAGAACTATAAGTCTTTCCATCCCTTATATGCATAACATTTTTACCTAGACTGAGCTTCCTTCATTCTAGCCCGAATCAATTCAATCTTTTCTATGGCTTCTCTTACCATACTGGACCAAAAACTAATCTACCTCCGGTCTCTAACCAATCTACAGGTGATTTACATGGCCTTCCATATAAAACTTCAATAGGCGTCATTCCTATACTAGTATGATAACTATTATTATAGAAAAACTCAACCAAGCTGTGACGCCCCACCTCTATACCCACGCTAGCCAAGAACACTACGGTGTAGTGCTGTCAACTAGCACGGAGAATAAGGCTGTTGAGGAGCGACCATCTATGTAATTGCTTTGTGCGAGCACCGATATGTCAGATAATAAAACATTGCATTTCATCTTTAGAGGAAATCCGACATACCGATACAAACTCAAAGCTACTACACAGTGGCTATAATAGTTTAGGACAATAGATATAAAAATAACACAGATAACATAAATGCAGAATACAGATGGAACGAAAAGTCTCATATATATAATAACTGATATCAATTACAATACATTTGACACAATACAAATGATACAACTACAATTGTCGACTCAAGAAGTTATATATACAAGTACATTATCGACTAGTATACATGAATACATTATCATCTTAAAACAGACACACTGACTACTACAACAAGACGAAGACCACTTCAAATGATATAAAAAGTCTTCATAGCTCTAGCAGCAACCCAAAGCTAAAAATCTACAACCTGTAAATACTCGGTCTGACCCGAGTATTACATTCAAAAGAAAATAATACCCGGATCAGTCTAATTCAAACTCAGTTATTAGCGCAGAGAAGCAATAATAATCAATCTCAATATAGATGACAGTCACAGAAATCTCGTATATCCAACTCTCGATACGAGAATTGGATAACGGCAGATATAACACTAAACAGTGTTAATCCACAAAACAAAAATCCAAAGCAGTTTAAGCAATTGAAATGTCAATTTAAAAATATCAATGCTAATTGGCTGCAGTACACGCTAACGTGTACTGCCTCGCCAATACAGCCTACGAATTACGCAACAGGTCGATGAATCAAGAACAAAAGAAATATCGATTAAAATCTGTCAATTCGGTGTGGCTGCAGTGCACGCACGCGTGCACTGCTTCGCCACAACAGAATATAAAGTCACCACAAGGGACAAGGGTAAAACTGCTACGAAAATGCAGCCACCACTTGTATTTAAGGGCAAGGCTGCATCAGCGAAATGAAACAGTGTATCCAATGAAAGGGGCAACAAGTGAAACAAGTTCAACATGACAAGGACAAACTGGACAACAACAAAAGCATGTACCAACATGAATATATACAGTACAACCAGTGTCAACATCTACATGGATGCAAGCAACTGAGCAAGACAACAGAGTAACAAAAGATGAGCATCAATGCATACTGGAATGAATGCATCAAAGTGACAATATAGGGCAGCACATATATGCAAAGTCCAACATGTTCAAGTTCATCAGACCAAGCTTCAACTTATCTATAACAAATGCAATTGCATATATGCAATGCAGACAGGGACCAAAATGTCCAGATGAACTAAGAAGTGAGATCTACAGCAAGGAAATAAAAGAAGCAGTGCATCAATGTAAATGTGCACAGCTACAACATGAATGTCAATACAGAACAGAGAACATTAAGGCCAAGATTACAATGTCAAAGCACAGAGCAATGCACTAACATACAGACATATACAAATGGTCAAGTAAACTGGTAGCAATGCAATAACAATGTCACACTCACAGAAAAGACACAGATCAGCCTCAATAGAAGATAAGGTCATCAGTGAAGCAAAATGACAAGAAATGCAAATGATACAAGGCATCAATGCAATGTATCAGATTCGAGAACAAGGCAGCTGAAGACAGTAACAAGAAAGGGCAGCAATTCAAGGCAACAGTGACAACTCAAAATCAAACAAGGCCGGAGGCTAAGCTCATAGGGGCCAGTAAGTCTAACTAAATCCAGAGAGCGAAAGGAACATGTAATATAACAGTGAAGTCCAACAGCAAGTGCACGTCAATAATGCAAACAAAACAATACCTCAGAGCATCTTCCAAATGACAGTGAGTTTCAAAAATGACCAAAGACAAATTTCAAAGCAATGCCCAAGTTTATATGCAAATAATAGTGCAGTTATGTACAATAGCATAGGACCAGAGCCATGCAAGAGAGACCATACAACTAAGACTTTACAGTGCGCTAAGTAAGTGGCGATAGCATGAAGCTCCAACCAAGTAATTATTGGATATGTACGCAAGGGTGTACAAAACCAACTGTATATGGCAAAATGAATCAAAGGTGAACAAAGAAATGGCACAGGCATGTGCAGGTCTGAAACTACAAGGACAATGATAGCATTTTCATGCAATACTAGTTGAATGTGAGCAATGTGCCCGGCAACAACTTCAAGTGGACTAAGGCAAAATGGATAATACATCAAGACCAAATGAAATTGCAATATGGACCTGACAGTATACAAGTAATACTGTCTCGAGGTAAATAGGCAGTGCCACTAAAACAGGCATAGCTACAATTTATAAAATGACACAAGGACGAACAGTCGACAAGTATAAACTGCACCTAAGACAGCAACTACGAATGCTCTAATGGAGTTAAAATGATGCCGTGACCAAAACATGAACAATATAATACACTAACAACAACAAGTACACTGAAATACAAAGGTGCAACTAGTCTGGAAATCACTCAGAAATGAACACCAAGAATGATCAGACTCGAGTACGCAATGTCTACGGTCATAAGTGATACCAAGTGCACAAACAGTAGTACGCAAGTGCAGACCTCAAAGGCAAAGCCTTGACATCAGATCTGAAACAAAGTTAGTGAATGAACATAGATAGACCAAGCAGTGACATTGCCAAAATCACAGAGTCAAATTCAAATCCAGGCAATACTAAATTCGAACAAAGGCAAAGTCATAAAGTAGGTTCAATTCAAAATCAATGTGGAAGCTACAAAGAAAAGGGTCGATTTCAGGTATCAAAACAGCAGTTTTGAAATCAATGCCGAGAGTATAGAATGTCCAAAAATTTCAAATTTGTTAAAATCAGAGAAATCATGAACAACGACATCAGAGAAATTATCAAAACCGAAACCAAATCAAACGCAAGCATATTATTAAGCTGAATTAGATGTGAGTGGGAACTCACCATTTTTTTCGACGAGGCAGTGAAGCCAAAGCTTTAGCATACGAAGCGAAGACGAGCGCGGCAAACCCTTTTTAAGCGACGTCGATTCGAAGTCTCGAAACCCAAAATCGCCAGGGGAATGAAGATACGAGACCGCCATTTTTAATGCTTTCGACGTTTAGGGTTTGGAATGAGAATGAAATAAAGAGGGACGGTTTACAAGGTTATCACGGCAATCAAAAGAACAAAGGGCTAGCTTTTCTTTAAAGCCCAACAACATTTAACTCAACATCTTAAAGAATTTTACAGCCTAAAAAGTATTTCAATTCGATCAAAATGCCAATAGCTATTAGCAACCAGATTAGATCGTCAAGAGGCGATAATTAAATGGGTACGAAATGTCGGGTTGTTACAGACTCCCCTCCTTAAAGAAATTGCGTCCTCGCAATCTTAAGGGATAAGTGGGGAAAAGGTAACAACCATAAGAACATAGCAATGACGAGTGCATAAGCAAAGCAAATGTCAGCAGGGGAAGTATTAGATATGAAATCAAAAGGTTCGACTGATTCAAATCAAAAGAATCAACATCGAGGGGATCAAGGAATCAAAATCAGACGACTGTCTAAAGCAAGAATCAATCGAGTTCCAGTATTTAAAAGAAAAGGAAAACAGAGCAGAATTCACATACTGCACGAATTGAATGTGAGTAAATCAAATTACTCACCTGAATCGACAGAGAAAAAGACGAAGCTCAAATCTCAAAATCGCAAATATTCAATCATCACAAACGATAATCGAATTTTCAAATTGCAAATAGGTTTAACTATCAAAAATGATAATCAAATTTCACAAATATCTGATTATCAAAAACGATAATCAGAAACACAAACATTCGATTAATCAAATCGAAAAATATTTAATTATCTCAAACGATAATCAAATTTCACAAATATCTGATTATCAAAAACGATAATCAGAAACACAAATATTCGATTAATCAAATCGAAAAATATTTAATTATCTCAAACGATAATCAAATTTCACAAATATCTGATTATCAAAAACGATAATCAGAAACACAAATATTTGATTAATCAAATCGAAAAATATTTAATTATCTCAAACGATAATCAAATTTCACAAATATCTGATTATCAAAAACGATAATCAGAAACACAAATATTCGATTAATCAAATCGAAAAATATTTAATTATCTCAAACGATAATCAAATTTCACAAATATCTGATTATCAAAAACGATAATCAGAAACACAAATATTTGATTAATCAAATCGAAAAATATTTAATTATCTCAAACGATAATCAAATCTCACAAATATCTGATTATCAAAAACGATAATCAGAAACACAAACATTCGATTAATCAAATCGAAAAATATTTAATTATCTCAATCGATAATCAAATTTCACAAATATCTGATTATCAAAAAACGATAATCAGAAACACAAACATCCGATTATCAAAAACGATAATCAAAAGTCGTAAATATTCAATTAACGAGTCCGGAATTAACCGAAGTAGTAAAAGTATGGTTTCATACTCCTTACTTTTGCTAAATCGTTTAAATCTCTTTATCGTTTTCTTGAAAGTGCAGTTGTGTGTTTTAAAAAAAATAACATTTCGCATTCTCAAACGGACAAGTCCGGAATTAAGCAAACCAGTAAAAGAAAGGGGTCATAGTCCTCGATTTTGCTGAAACGTTTAAATCGCTTCCTCATTCTATTGAAAATGCAAACTGTGATAATTTTGAAAACAATTTTAATTTATGAAACAACTTTTAAAAATAAAAATTTTGAAAATACGTGATTAAATTAGTAATATCAGTATTGTGGGAGAACCGCTTGTAAATCCATTTCAAAATTGACGGTTACTGAAGTTAACACGTCAAAATCTCATCAAAATAACTGGCATCGAAATATAATACCAAATGAATTTTCATTCATCAAAAATGTCACAAGAATCTTCTCAAAGATAGAAAGGGATATCATACCCTAAACTTGTATTCATAACAAGTCAATAACACATGAATTCACCAATACACAAAAATTGACAAAACTTGTCAATAGAAATCACGAAAATTGGTGAAGCACAAATTCTAGAAATCATCACAAGAAATCCAGAAATCACAAATAGAGGGGGAAGCCTAGCATAAAAACGGGAGTATGAAAACTCCAAAATACCGGTATCACAAGACGAGACGCTATCTCATGGTGGCTAACCATTAAAGTTTCACACAGGAATGGTCCGAAGACCGTGGGTCGCTATCCCACACGTGTGAGTCGGAATCACACAGATTGAGGTCTAGGCTAACCTCGCAGAGAAAGAGACATCGCACATTTGCTAGTCTAAATCATAAAAAGGAAAAGGGGAATGCCTATCACAAAATGGGAGCATGAAAACTCCAAAACACCGGTATCACAAGACGAGACGCTATCTCATGGAAGCCATCCATTAAATTTTCACACAGGAATAGTCCGAAGACCGTGGGTCGCTATCCCACACGTGTGAGTCGGAATCACACAGATTGAGGTCTAGGCTAACCTCGTAGAGAAAAAGATATGTGTGAGTGGAACCACGCAAATTTAAGGTCTAGACTAACCAAAAAGCAAAAAGGTATGTGTGAATGGAATCACACAAGTGGTGTCTAGTCTAACCTTGCAAACAAAAAGATATGTGTGAGTCGGAATCACACTACTGCGGTCTAGACTAACCTTGCGAACAAAGAGATATGTGTGAGTCAGAATCACACTACTGCGGTCTAGTCTAACCTTGCAAACAAAAAGATATGTGTGAGTCGGAATCACACTACTGCGGTCTAGACTAACCTTGCGGACAAAGAGATATGTGTGAGTCGGAATCACACTACTGCGGTCTAGTCTAACCTTGCAAACAAAAAGATATGTGTGAGTCGGAATCACACTACTGCGGTCTAGACTAACCTTGCGGACAAAGAGATATGTGTGAGTCGGAATCACACTACTGCGGTCTAGTCTAACCTTGCAAACAAAGAGACATCGCACAATTGCTAGTCTAAATCATAAAATGATCGTCATGATCAACGAGAAGTGTCAATTACACTAGAAAATTGTCACAAAAGGTTCAATCGAACAAGTCCAAGAGCTAACCGACGAAGTAAACGCAAGCGTTTCATACCACTTGTTTTACTAGGCCGTTTAATTCAATTTCTCATACGAGTGAAATAAAGGCTTGTATATACTAATAGATTGGAAAACGGTTTAAGAAAAAGAGCTTTGTAGTAAAATAGTTTTGAAATCGTTTGGAGAAAAAGGATTTTAATATTTACTACTAGTATAGAAAACCTTTATATTTTTAAAGTGACAAATCACAAAAATGATTGTAGAAACAATCAATCACAAGAATTCACATACAAAGATGTGAATAGAATCCAAAAAAATCGATACTGAATCCATCAGAAAGTATGTTCACAAAAATCCCGAAGAAAATGTCATCAAAGTTGCTAATAAATGATAACAACAAATCGGGAAAATGATCAAGAATCGATTAAATTAGGAAACCAAGTCAGTTCACTAAAATTTCACATTCGAAGACGTGAATAAAATCCAAAGAATTCGATTCCAAATTCATCAAAGTAGGAATACCCAAAAATTCCAGAAATAGAAGTTATCAAAATCGATAAAGGTGATAACAACTAATTAGAAAAGAAGAATCGATTATCAACTGGAAAAACAAAGCAAAACGAGCAGAAATGCATAAATGACTTCAACAAAAGTAAGAATCAAGTCAATGTCGAAGTCAACAATTAATAGCCGCAGTCGAGTACAAAATGATTCAATCATCATTATCAAAGAAACCAACGGCAAACAAAATCAGAGTCTTAAAAATCAAGAAATTAGCAATTTCTCAAAAACAAAGTGACCGAAGTCGAATGGAATTCAAGATGAGGAAAACACAAAATATCAAGTTCAAAATCGCTGAGATTCAAACTAGATGTGAATGAGAAATCAAAATTACTCAATTTGCAACTGGTCCAGCTATTTTTTCATCACAGTGTAACAGGTACACAATGACACTCATAGCATAGAACAAAAGTGGAACAAAGTCCAAATGTCAAAATGGCTTTAATTTGCCAAATTAAAACAAAATCAACATCGGCTAAATCAATTCAAAGCCGAAAACACAAGAATAAGCGTTAGGAATTCATACCTAACAGTCAAAAATAGTCATATGTAAAGATGACCTAACAGTCAAAAATAGTCATATGTAAAGATGAGAGATAAAACATCGACAAATAGTTGTAACACATGCTCCATCTAAGTTATGTTTTATAATTGTCCTAAACTCCAGGCTCTGATACCAAGCTGTGACGCCCCACCTCTATACCCACGCTAGCCAAGAACACTACGGTGTAGTGCTGTCAACTAGCACGGAGAATAAGGCTGTTGAGGAGCGACCATCTATGTAATTGCTTTGTGCGAGCACCGATATGTCAGATAATAAAACATTGCATTTCATCTTTAGAGGAAATCCGACATACCGATACAAGCTCAAAGCTACTACACAGTGGCTATAATAGTTTAGGACAATAGATATAAAAATAACACAGATAACATAAATGCGGAATACAGATGGAACGAAAAGTCTCATATATATAATAACTGATATCAGTTACAATACATTTGACACAATACAAATGATACAACTACAATTGTCGACTCAAGAAGTTATATATACAAGTACATTATCGACTAATATACATGAATACATTATCATCTTAAAACAGACACACTGACTACTACAACAAGACGAAGACCACTTCAAATGATATAAAAAGTCTTCATAGCTCTAGCAGCAACCCAAAGCTAAAAATCTACAACCTGTAAATACTCGGTCTGACCCGAGTATTACATTCAAAAGAAAATAATACCCGGATCAGTCTAATTCAAACTCAGTTATTAGCGCAGAGAAGCAATAATAATCAATCTCAATATAGATGACAGTCACAGAAATCTCGTATATCCAACTCTCGATACGAGAATTGGATAACGGCAGATATAACACTAAACAGTGTTAATCCACAAAACAAAAATCCAAAGCAGTTTAAGCAATTGAAATGTCAATTTAAAAATATCAATGCTAATTGGCTGCAGTACACGCTAACGTGTACTGCCTCGCCAATACAGCCTACGAATTACGCAACAGGTCGATGAATCAAGAACAAAAGAAATATCGATTAAAATCTGTCAATTCGGTGTGGCTGCAGTGCACGCACGCGTGCACTGCTTCGCCACAACAGAATATAAAGTCACCACAAGGGACAAGGGTAAAACTGCTACGAAAATGCAGCCACCACTTGTATTTAAGGGCAAGGCTGCATCAGTGAAATGAAACAGTGTATCCAATGAAAGGGGCAACAAGTGAAACAAGTTCAACATGACAAGGACAAACTGGACAACAACAAAAGCATGTACCAACATGAATATATACAGTACAACCAGTGTCAACATCTACATGGATGCAAGCAACTGAGCAAGACAACAGAGTAACAAAAGATGAGCATCAATGCATACTGGAATGAATGCATCAAAGTGACAATATAGGGCAGCACATATATGCAAAGTCCAACATGTTCAAGTTCATCAGACCAAGCTTCAACTTATCTATAACAAATGCAATTGCATATATGCAATGCAGACAGGGACCAAAATGTCCAGATGAACTAAGAAGTGAGATCTACAGCAAGGAAATAAAAGAAGCAGTGCATCAATGTAAATGTGCACAGCTACAACATGAATGTCAATACAGAACAGAGAACATTAAGGCCAAGATTACAATGTCAAAGCACAGAGCAATGCACTAACATACAGACATATACAAATGGTCAAGTAAACTGGTAGCAATGCAACAACAATGTCACACTCACAGAAAAGACACAGATCAGCCTCAATAGAAGATAAGGTCATCAGTGAAGCAAAATGACAAGAAATGCAAATGATACAAGGCATCAATGCAATGTATCAGGTTCGAGAACAAGGCAGCTGAAGACAGTAACAAGAAAGGGAAGCAATTCAAGGCAACAGTGACAACTCAAAATCAAACAAGGTCGGAGGCTAAGCTCATAGGGGCCAGTAAGTCTAACTAAATCCAGAGAGCGAAAGGAACATGTAATATAACAGTGAAGTCCAACAGCAAGTGCACGTCAATAATGCAAACAAAACAATACCTCAGAGCAGCTTCCAAATGACAGTGAGTTTCAAAAATGACCAAAGACAAATTTCAAAGCAATGCCCAAGTTTATATGCAAATAATAGTGCAGTTATGTACAATAGCATAGGACCAGAGCCATGCAAGAGAGACCATACAACTAAGACTTTACAGTGCGCTAAGTAAGTGGCGATAGCATGAAGCTCCAACCAAGTAATTATTGGATATGTACGCAAGGGTGTACAAAACCAACTATACATGGCAAAATGAATCAAAGGTGAACAAAGAAATGGCACAGGCATGTGCAGGTCTGAAACTACAAGGACAATGATAGCATTTTCATGCAATACTAGTTGAATGTGAGCAATGTGCCCGGCAACAACTTCAAGTGGACTAAGGCAAAATGGATAATACATCAAGACCAAATGAAATTGCAATATGGACCTGACAGTATACAAGTAATACTGTCTCGAGGTAAATAGGCAGTGCCACTAAAACAGGCATAGCTACAATTTATAAAATGACACAAGGACGAACAGTCGACAAGTATAAACTGCACCTAAGACAGCAACTACGAATGCTCTAATGGAGTTAAAATGATGTCGTGACCAAAACATAAACAATATAATACACTAACAACAACAAGTACACTGAAATACAAAGGTGCAACTAGTCTGGAAATCACTCAGAAATGAACACCAAGAATGATCAGACTCGAGTACGCAATGTCTACGGTCATAAGTGATACCAAGTGCACAAACAGTAGTACGCAAGTGCAGACCTCAAAGGCAAAGCCTTGACATCAGATCTGAAACAAAGTTAGTGAATGAACATAGATAGACCAAGCAGTGACATTGCCAAAATCACAGAGTCAAATTCAAATCCAGGCAATACTAAATTCGAACAAAGGCAAAGTCATAAAGTAGGTTCAATTCAAAATCAATGTGGAAGCTACAAAGAAAAGGGTCGATTTCAGGTATCAAAACAGCAGTTTTGAAATCAATGCCGAGAGTATAGAATGTCCAAAAATTTCAAATTTGTTAAAATCAGAGAAATCATGAACAACGACATCAGAGAAATTATCAAAACCGAAACCAAATCAAACGCAAGCATATTATTAAGCTGAATTAGATGTGAGTGGGAACTCACCATTTTTTTCGACGAGGCAGTGAAGCCAAAGCTTTAGCATACGAAGCGAAGACGAGCGCGGCAAACCCTTTTTAAGCGACGTCGATTCGAAGTCTCGAAACCCTAAATCGCCAGGGGAATAAAGATACGAGACCGCCATTTTTAATGCTTTCGACGTTTAGGGTTTGGAATGAGAATGAAATAAAGAGGGACGGTTTACAAGGTTATCACGGCAATCAAAAGAACAAAGGGCTAGCTTTTCTTTAAAGCCCAACAACATTTAACTCAACATCTTAAAGAATTTTACAGCCTAAAAAGTATTTCAATTCGATCAAAATGCCAATAGCTATTAGCAACCAGATTAGATCGTCAAGAGGCGATAATTAAATGGGTACGAAATGTCGGGTTGTTACACAAGTGCAAATGGTCTTTCCACGACCCACCAAAATCTAGTACACAAGCTCTCAATAAATCTCCAAGTACCTTCTTGACTCTCTCTCTCTACCCATTTGTCTGTGGGTGATAAGCGGTACCTATCTTAAGCTTGGTACCTAAACCCTCTTATAGACTCTTCCAGAATTCGCTGGTAAATAAAGAATCTCTATCACTGACTATAATATTAGGAATCTCATGCAGTCTAACTATATTCTTCATGAATAATTTAGCTAAAACAGGTGTCGTCCTTGTTGACTTAACGGGTATAAAGTGTGCACTCTTAGTCAATCTGTCAAATATAGCCCAGATACTTACATTTCCTCTATTCGACATTGGCAACCCGTCAATGAAATCCACAGATATAGAATCTCATTTTCATACTAGTATATCCAAAGGCTAAAGCAATCCACTTGGCTTATGATGCTCGGCTTTTACTTGCTGACAATTCAAATAGCGCTTTACCCATAAGCATACATCCTTTTTCGTACCTTTCCAGAAGAAACTTCTCTTCATATCCCGATACATCTTAATCCCTCCAAGACGAATAGTAAACTTCGATCGATGACATTCTCTATGTAATTCTTCTCTTAGGTCACCCACATCTGAAACACATAATCGTCCTTTCTTTCTCAACCATCCATTTTGGTTAAGGTAAAATCCTTCAAATCATCAATCTCTGCTCCACCTTTTAGTCTTAAAATTCTTTCAGCTAGCAGTGGATCATCTCATTGCTTTGAAGTAATTCTTTCGATCAATACTGGTCGAAGTCCCAAACAAGATAACACTGAGGTACTCTGACTAAAATTGGCAGTCAATCTTAATTGCACACTACAAGTAGTCAATGCTTTCAAATCTTTCCATTCAGCCAACATAGCTAACACCACATTCTGATATTTCTTGTTAAGTGCATCTGCAACTTTATTTTCTTTCCCTACTGTTTACTCAATTCCAAAATCATAATCAGCTAAAAACACTGACTATCTTTGTTGTCTCATATTCAGCTCCTTCTGAAAGAATAAGTATCTGAAAGACTTGTGATCCGTATACAACTCGAATCGTTCTCCCAAAAGGTAATGTCTCCACACCTTCAAAGCAAAAATTACCGCAGCCAACTCAAAGTCATGGGTTAGATATCTAACTTCAGGCGTCTTAAGCTATCGAGAAGCATAGGCAATCACTTTACCCTCTGCATTAACACAGCTCATAATTTTGTTCCACACGCATCAGTATACACCACCAAATCTTGATTTTCATCAGGAACCGCTAACATGGGTACATGGATCAATAAATGTTTCAGCTTCTGTAATGCCTCCTCACATTTATCGGTCCAAACATACTTCACGTCCTTCCTTGTTAGTTTAGTCATTAGTGCTGATACACGAGAGAAATCCTCACTGAATCACCTATAATAGCTAGCCAGTCGAAAAAAACTCTTTATCTTTGTCACTGTCTCGGGTTTCTTCCAATTACAACTTCTATCTTAGCTGGATCCATAGACAATTCTTTTTCCGAGACTACAAGACCAAAAAACTTTACCTCCTTCTTCCAAAAATAACACATCAAAAAATTCGCTTTTAACTTATGCTCCCTCAGTGTCTCGAGCACTATCCTAAGATGAACTTCATGATCTCTTTCATCCTTGAATATATATCAAAATGCCGTCTATGAATACCAACACAAATATATCTAAATGCTCTCTTGGAAGATTTGGTTCATTAAATCTACGAAGAAAGCAGGTGCATTAGTCAATCCGAATGGCATTACTAACCACTTGTATGAACCATATCTTGTTCTAAACGCCGTCAATGGAATACTGTCTTCCACCATCCTTAATTGATGGAACCCTGTCATCAAATCTAATCGAGAAAATACCTTGGCTCTGCTCAACTGATCAAATAAGTTGTCGATTCTCGGCAAAGGATATCGGTTCTTTATCGTCTTTTCATTCAACTTACGATAATCGATACACATCCTTAACGACCCATTCGATTTCTTCACAAATACGGTTGCTCCCCAAGGCGAATTACTTGGTCTAATAAAACTTATCCCTTCTAAGTCCACCAGCTGCACCTTTACCTTCTTCATCTCGGTAGGTGTCATTCTGCTAGGTAGTCTACTTATGGGTTAAGTTGTAGGTACAATATCTATTCACAACTCAATAGCTCGTTTCGACAGTACTCCTGTAACAAGCCCAAAGACATCTGCAAATTCTCTAACTATGAAAATCCCGATTCAACTCATCTTCCTCCACCATTGCATCCAACAAAGAATAAACGTTAAAACTTGGATTCTCTACTGAATATATAATTCGATCGCTACTATTAGGGTGTCTTAGTGATATTTTCCTATCGTGGAAAAATATCCTAGTATCATATTTACCTAACCAGTCCGTACCCAAAATAATTTCAAAGCCTACAAAATCAAACACATGCAAGTTGTAGGAAAATATATGACCTAATAAACTCTAATTGGTCACATCTCATCCCTAGAGTTGCATATCCTCCTATCATATTCGCAACCCTTAACGAAGTAACTAGGTATGAGGGTTCTAGGTTAAACTTATCTACCAAACAATGAGATATAAAGGAATGTGATGCACCAGTATCAAACAGTACTATAATAGGTAAGCCATGAATCAAAAATTTACCTTCCATCACAGATTTTCCTTTCTCCTTAGCCTGTTAGTCTCGAGGTAGCCGGTTCTAAAGCAGATACTTTTTCTTTTTTTGCCTTAGCCACTTCTGGATATTTGTTCTTGTATTGTCCCACTTGGTCGCAATTAAAGCACTTAATGGTCTTCTTTCCAACGACTTCCTTTCCCTTACCGGTTCGGCACTCATGAGCATAATGTCCCATCTTGTCACACTTGTAACACACAACCTCAGACTTACCTTTCTTGGCAGCTCCACCTTTCTAAGCTCCATTCTTCTGGTAAAATTTTCTGTTCTGATTATGTCCACTCTGAAATTCTGCTAGCTTGCTGTTACTGAACAAAGCAAGCATCTCTTCATTTCTCAAAGCCATTTCCATGATTACATCACATGGATCCTTGAGATGTGGTAAAATTGTTCTAGCAAGCTCAGCTCTCAATCCATGGATGAACTTCTCATTCTTTTTTATCATTGTATCCATGGTAGCATATCCATATCGGGACAGTTCCTCAAATCTGGTTGCGTACTCAAGCACCATCATATCACCTTGCACCAACTTAGCAAACTCCTCAATAGAGTTGACTTAACGATCTTAGACATAAATCTTTCCTCAAACCTCCTTCTGAACTCAACCACGTCAAAGTTTCCTTTGTTATTCCAACACTAACATTGTTTCACCAGTACAATGCAGCTCCTTCCAATTTCCTAGATGCCAATCTCCTCTTCTGTTCGTCATTCAAACCAAGATTAGCGAAAATCCTCTCACAATGAAGCAACCAATTTTGCACTTTAATCACATCCTTCGTTCCAATAAATGACTTCCCTCCAAGTCTTGCATAGTCTCTACTTAAAACAGCATAGTTGTTAACAACCGGAACTTCTTGATTAACTACTCCAGCATTTTCTCCAACTAATCCAGCAGCAGTTCATGCTTGCATCATGTTAACAAAGAATTGATACATTACTCCCATATCAATCGGTAGTGTTCCAGCACCTACATTAGCGGCTGTTTGTCAACCTAGGTTCTTTCTAATATTGGGTCTGACATTTCCATTAGTAGTGGTGCTTCCTCTACCGAGATTTACTCTTCCGTTTCCTACCTCCATATCTTACTTCCTTAAATCTGCATTCGAACCTTAGTAAGATAAGAAAGAACGGTCTAAGAGAGAGGAAGAATAAAGAAAAAGCGTATGCTTATATATAGCAAATACAAGTACGATATTATAGCGTTAGCTCATACCCCAATCTTATTCTATGATTCATTTGGATTATGTTTTCAAAACTCTTTTTAAAGTTCAAATTTCCTTTAGTTTTACATAAACCTATGCTCTGATACCAAGTTGTAACATCCCCAATTTTGAGGCCTGAAACTAAGCGCTACAAATGCTGCAGTAGTCTATAATATTAGTTTTCGATGACAAAATGTGATCATGTTAATGGTATCCATAATATTATAGGCACAAGAATATGAGATAATTTTAAACACAATTTCAAAGCAAACTTTCACATTTCATTTCAAAGATAATATTCCATATTCGTTGCATAATCCCAAACGTTGCACGGGTTCAGATAAAATATAATTATTACAAAATACACTAAGAGCGACATATGAAGATACCCCTTAATTGGTTGATCAAAGTTATTAATAAATAGTCATAGCATCTGTCATTACATACACTTCAACAAAATAACTTCAACACAACAGATTAATAATATAGATAAACTCCTACATAGCTAGTTTTGCCTCATGCACGTCTCCAGAAGCTTTATTCACCAAACCCTATTTAACCTGAAAAACTCTTACTCCTGCCCTACCCAAATTTTGAGCACCTGAGAGTTTAAGGGGAAAACATAAACTTCGAGTCAGACAACAAGTTTGGTATGAATATGCCATCTTGGTTTTAGATATTCGGTAAGACCATGCCGCTGAGCGGAATGAGTTTTCCCCTCACTAATATCCCTTTTAAAATATATCTTTTGCAAATCAAATTCCTGCAACCAAACTGGTTAAAATAGATAATATAAACAATAATGTGCATGCATGCTACATGGGTAATCATGACTATCTGTCGAATCAGTGGACTATCCGTTCCGATGTTTAGTTTTCACCTTGTGCACACTGACATACTAAGAAACTGTTGTGCTATGGTTAAATTAGGGTTAGATAATGTGTTATGATGTCAAGAATGAATTGGTCAATGTAGCCGTTGCAATTGAACCATATATATATATATATAGGATATATGTAAACTATGATAGGTATGCATGAATAAAATAACTTTTTCATATTTCTTTTATCTGTTGTATCCACGGCTGCCTTCTTCTTGCTTTATGTTCTCTTTATTCTCACTTATGATCGTCTCTCCGATCCTCTAAACCTCTACTTTCTGATCATCTTCTTCTTTCAATCCTCCCCTACTCTTCCTATAACCCATCTTCTTCACCAATACTGACTGTCTTATTCTCCAACTACCTTAATCATTAACCTGAAACTCACCCACCTTGTCAAATATCACCATGGCCAGAAAATGTAGATCATCATGAAGCTAACAAAGTGGTATCAGCGAAACCATCTGGGTATGATTTAGAACCTCAGAATTCATCCAATAACCCGACTTTGGTTCATCCTAATCAAGAATTAAAAGCCTTACAAAGACAAGATGCCATCAACAATAGAAATTCTTTCTCCTTGAGGAATTTGGAGCATGTTACTCGGGACATAAGTACAAAATTTGAAGGCATGCATAACATATTAAGTGCTCTGGCCTGTGCAACAAATTAAAATCCAAACTGCCAATACAAACCCCTTCCCTACTACAGCTGCTGACCTTCCAGAAACCATTCAGGGAATTCTACCTAATCCCCATAATGCTTCTTCCTCAACCACCACCCTAAAAATACCTCCACAAAATCCCAGAAACACCCTAACCAATCCAAGAATCCATGTTAATCCTATAAACAATTTTCATGTAAACAACCCACCTACAACCAACTTTTCCAAAACCAAGAACATCTTCAACCAAACAGACACTCACCCCTCCATCTCTAAAGCTTGACTTCCCAATTTTTAAAGGAGATGATATGGTATCTGAATGGGTTACTCAAGTAGAGCAGTTCTTTAGGTTTCACCGAACCGAGGAGCAATACTAGGTGGAAGTCTCGTCTTTCTACCCTAAGAAGGATGCTTTGAATTGGTATAATTGGTATACTCACAATGTACCTAATTGTGTGTCATGGTAGATCTTTAAAGAAGAAACCTTGGTCAGGTTTAACCTAGAGGACATGGAAAGACCCTATGAGACCCTAGCCAAACTCAAACAACAGACTACGTGTCATCATATCTTAGCAAATTTGAAGGGCTTCAGGCTACCACAGATACACCGCCTCTTAAATTCTTTCTTGATAGGTTTATTGGTAGACTCAAGGAAGAAATCAGATATGATGTTCTAACCTTTAGACCAGTAGATTTTAGAGAAGTCGTGTCCTTAGCAAACATGTTTGAAAGAAAATGGAATCACACCAAGAAAGGCCACAAACCCTCTCAGTCTTCCTTTTCTTGCTCTAAAAATAATAATACTCAGATTATTCCTTATACCAAAAACCCTAATAATACCTCTGCAAATTCAAAGCCTAAGGAATGGGGCAACACCAACCTGGAAAAATTTAGCTAAAAACAAAGTCCTAACCCCTAGTCAGTTAATAGAAATGAGAGGGCAGAATCTTTGTTATGGTTGCGAGGAAAGGTGGCACAAGGATCACAAGTGCAATAATCCACAAGTTTATGTTCTTGAAGGTATTATGCAAGTTGATTAAATAGAAGAAGATGAAGAACTTGTCCTACAGGAAGAAAATGAGGAAGACGGTCAAGAACCAAAAGAGGAAACTCTCTCAATCACTCTACAAGCCGTGTGTGGCATCCCTGCCCTGTCCATTATCAAGATACAAGGGGTAAACCGGTAGAAGTCCTAATTGACTCCGGATTTACATATAACTTCATTGATGAACAACATTCTCAAAAACTGAAATTTAAGGTGGATGATTCAAAAATC
The DNA here is from genome assembly GCA_030737815.1 of Allium fistulosum. Lineage (NCBI taxonomy): Eukaryota > Viridiplantae > Streptophyta > Magnoliopsida > Asparagales > Amaryllidaceae > Allium > Allium fistulosum. Next base: position 813,709,337 of record CM060904.1, read on the forward strand.
TATGAGGTGATGGTTGCTAATGGGGAAAGCTCAAACGCTTCGAGATATGTAATGATGTGATACTGAAGTGTCAAGGCTATAGAATGCCAATTGATTTGTTATTGCTTCCATTGGAAGGATGCCAGGTGGTTCTTGGTGATCAGTGGATGAAAAAGCTGGGAGAGATCACATTAAATTTGGATAAGTTACAGGTTAAATTCACCTATGGCAGAAGACCTGTATATGGCAGGGAATAAAACAAGAAGAAATTAAAATGGTCGACAAAAAGACAGTGGGCAGGGAACTTACGGACAACTTACAATGATGTTATGCTGCCTTGAAAAGACAAAGATAACAGATAAGCAAGAAATTCCTTCTCACATACCACCTGAAATTATTGAACTCCTTCAACAATTTCCTGAGATTGCTACCAATAAAACCTCGCTACCTCCTAAAAGAATGCAAGATCATAAAATACCCCTGGTACTTGGAGCAAAACCAGTATGTTTGAAACCCTATAGTCACTCATACCATATCAAGAATAAGCTTGAAAAAATAAGCAAGGACCTGCTTGAGACTGGAATCATCATACATAGCACCAGTTCTTATTCTTCCCCAGTGGTGATGGTCAAAAAAAGAGACGGTACCTGGAGACTTTGCATAGACTACAGAAGCTTGAATTCTCTGACCATAAAAGATAAGTACCTTATTCCTCTAATTGAAGATATTTTTAATGAAATATATGGATCTAAATACTTCTCTAAATTAGATCTGAAATCAAGTTATCATCAAATTAGGATGTATGAACCAGATATTGCGAATTTATTGTCATCCCTTTGGTTTAGTAAATGCTCCATCAACATTTCAATCACTTATGAACAATATTTTCAGACCATATTTAAGGAAGTTTATATTGGTATTCTTTGATGATATACTCATTTATAGCCAGACCTGGTCTGAGCATATAGAACATCTTAGGGTTACTTTTCAGGTCTTGCAACAAAACCAATTGGTGATCAAGCTTGCCAAATGTAACTTTGCAAAGGAAACTATTGAGTACTTAGGCCATATTGTATGCGTTCAAGGAATTGCAGTAGACCCGGGTAAAGTGCAGGCAATCATGGGATGGTCATTGCCTAGGAATTTAAAATCATTAAGAGGATTTTCGGGCTAACTGGTTATTATAGGAAATTTATAAGGAGCTATGGGCTTATTGCCAAGCCTCTGACTGAAATGCTGAAAAAGAATGCTTTTGTGTGGACTGAAGAGGCAAAGCAATCTTTTGAACAACTCAAGCAGTTTTTGATTCAACCACCCGTGCTAACAATGCCAAATTTCTCCGAACCCTTTGTACTTGAGTGTGATGCCAGTGGTCAGGGCATAGGTACAGTATTACTCTCTACTTATGAAAAGTTTGTATATCTCAGTAAAGCCACTACATGGGAAAATTTTGTCTCTCTCTACTTATGAAAAAGAATTAATGGCTATCATCATCGCTACAAGGAATCAGACTCAATACTTAATGGGTAGCCAATTTATTATCAAGACTGATCATCAAAGCCTTAAATATGTATTATCTTAGAAATTGCATACGGGTATACAAAATAAATTGTTAGCAAAGTTGTATGGCTTTGACTATAAACTAGAATACAAATGTGGAAAAGAAAACGTTGTAGCTGACTCATTGTCAAGGAAGGATGACATGATATACGAAGAACAAGTCCAATCAATATCAATAGTTCAAACTCCATGGCTATAGGAATCGAAAAGTACCCTACTAACCTCTGAATGGTACCAGCAACAAATCACAAAATACAAAATAAAGAATTATAGGAAGACGGGTACAAGATGGTGGATAGCCTGATATTTTATAAAGGAAAAATATTGATAGACCATCATATAGGAACACTACTGCAAACACTTATTGGAGAGCATCATTCCACACTACTAAGGGGCCGCTCTGGAATCAAGTGTACAATAAAAAAACCGAGACAGGTCTTTTATTGGAAGCACATGAAAAGGAGGGTGGAATACTTTGTCAAGTCTTGTGATATTTGTCAGAGAAAGAAAGGGGAAAATGTACTCTTGCCTGGGCTGCTGAATCCCTTACCTATCCTAGAAAAAATATGGACTGATGTTCCTATGGACTTTATAACTTATCTTCCTAGAAGTCGTAAGTTTATAGTGATCTATGTAGTGGTTGATAGGATAAGCAAATACGCACACTTTTTTCCTCTAAGTCATCCCTATTCAGCAAAGGATGTGGTAAGGATATTTTTTTATGGTGGTTTAAGCTACATGGAATGCCAAGGTCAGTGGTAAGTGATAGAGATGCATTATTTACTAGCACTTTGGCAAGAATTGTTTAAATTGGAAGAAAGTAGCTTGAAAATGAGCTCAGCATATCATCCCCAAAGTGATGGGCAAACCGAGATAGTTAATAAAATTTTGGAACACTACTTGAGATACTTTGTATCTCATAGGCCACATGAGTGGGCTGACTGGTTTTCCTTGGTAGAATTTTGGTATAATACTACATGGAAGTCATCCACAAACACTGCTCCTTACAAGGTCGTGTATGAGACAGACCCTCCTAATCTACTTCATGTGTTCCTAATACAGCAAAGGTAGAACAGGTTGAAGAGATGTTGTTCAGTAGAGACATTACATTAGAATTTCTAAAGAACATCTTAAGATTGTCACAAGATAGGATGAAAAATGTTTGTTGATTTAAGAAGATCTGAAAGGGAATTTCAAGTGGGTGATTGGGTATTTCTAAAGCTCCAACCCTATAGACAAATCACATCAAGAAATCAACGAACACATAAGTTATCTCCAAAGTATTATGGCCATTATCAAGTAGAAGCTAAGATTGGAACAGTAGCTTATAAATTGCAGTTGCCTGGTCATGTTAAGATCCATCCGGTCTTCCATGTATCTCGGTTAAAGAAGAGGGTAGGAAATGATGTTGTTATACAAGATGATGTCCCCAATTATGAAGAGGAAGAAGTTGCACAACCAGAAAGAATATTGAACAGAAGAATGGTGTCCAAAAATGGTGATGCAGTGGTTCAAATACTAGTAAAATTGAAGGAAAGATCTGAAGAAGAAACTACATGGAAGGACCACCGGCCATTGATTCGTAGATTTTCCACTCTAGACCTTGAGACAAGGTCTATTCTTGAAGGGGAAGGAAGGTGCAACAACTCCTCCATGATAGCCATGGCTACATATGGCAATTCATATAACAATTCCAGTTCCGGCTAAGTTCGTCAGCCATCAGATCATCGGGAAGCTCACTGGATGTGTTAGAGAGAGGGCAGGATCAGAACTGAGGAAAGTAAAGGCCTGAGGAGGGAGATAGAGTGGTGTATCATAGCATGCATGCTTGTGTACCTTGTGCAAACTGATATGCTAAGAAACTGCTGTGCTATGGTTAAATTAGGGTTAGATAACGTGTTATGATGTAAAGAATGAATGGGTCAATGTAGCCGTTGCAACTGAACCCTGTATGTATATGGGATATACGTAAACTGTGATAGGTATGCATGAATAAAATAACTTTTTCATATTTCTTTTATCTGCTGTAGTATCCACAACGGCCTTCTTCTTGCTTTATTCTCTCTTTATTCTCACTTCTGATCATCTCTCCGATCCCCTAAACCTTTACTTTCTGATCATCTGCTTCTTTCAATCCTCCCCTACTCTTCCTATAACCCATCTTCTTCACCAATACTGACTGTCTTCTTCTCCAAATACCCCAACCATTAAGCAGAAACTCACTTACCTTATCAAATATCACCATGGTCAGAAATGCAGATCATCATGAAGCTAACACACAAACCCTACCAATCCATTATCTTTTATTCTGCTTTTTTATGTTCGTTAGAATTTATTCTCAAATTTGGCTTTTGAGTTTTATCTGATCTGTTTTGCAACTGCTATTATTACTAACATATCGCACAGCTTAAAACAAGTAGATTCATATTATCCTCTTAAAAATTTATATCTTTGATCATCACTCCATCCTCTTAAAAATGTACAACTTTATCATCACTCCAAGGGTAAAAATCTACCCGATCTATTAAGGCATTTATGGGCAAAAACGTCTCATAAAAAATTAGATTTGATGATAATGAGAAGAAATCCATAGATATGGACTTCTTAAATATTCAAGGACCTGAACCAAATACCCTTTATGAATAAGCTTCGCCCTCAACACCCTTGCATTCCACCATGCATGTAAGTCATGCACCCTTACACATATAGTTTTGCTGTAAAATCTTGTGCATGCAATTTCAAAGACATTCCCTAATCTTGTCTTTATGAGATCAAATACTAAGGTTCTTCTGATTACTGTAATTTGATACTTTTTCTATTAAATTCTTTATATTTCATTTCTTTCTCAATTGGGTGTACCAAAGAGTGTAAATTTTGTTTATGTATTTTGTGAGCTATTAAAAACAGCTTTATCCACCCTGATAAAAATGTATAATGTACTTTGTACCTATGATAAAATTTCCACAATGAAAAACTCTGCCAGATTCAATGAAAGGCCAGGTTCTTGTCCCAATTCAAACCTAAATCCATCAACAAATACTTTCAGATGCGGATAGTGTCATATCTGCATCTGCATTCGCAATCATTTTCGAATATCAGATATCCACGTCTATAAAAACGTATGAATATCGCATAATTATCTTATCCACTAACGATCGATAAATCAAGAAACATAAATAAAAAAGTAGGTTTAACGTAAACCTTTTTTTAATCCAACTGATTATAAAAGTGCTTAAAATCAACGAATTGATGATAATATGTAATTTTAATCAATTAATATGCATTAAATACATATAATATAAACTATTAACTTAATGAAACAATATATATATATATATATATATATATTTCATTGTACTAAAATACACAAGATATAAGCTATAATCTTGATAAAAACTGAATGAATAAATTTCGAATACGGATGTCTTCGTATTCGCATTCGCATACATATCTTCTTTTTCGAATATCAGATATTTATCCGCTTTTCAGATACGGATGCGAACAGATTTCGGATTTTTCGAGTATTTAGTGATAGACTTGTTCAAACAACATTAGAGATATTGCATACATTGTTCGATATTGTTCAATGATATAAACCTTTGCATATAAGACATGTTTCTATTCAGGATTGTTTTCGAAACCATTTTATCATATCAATCTTTATTTTATTTTTCTAAAATCAGGAAATTATTGTTAAGAACAAAATTTCTCAATATTTTAGCCTCAAGGACGGACCTTCGGTATTTTAGCATGAAGGACAACATTCTTTAGGTATCAGTTTTTAGTTATTGATAGCAGTTTTTAGGTATCAGTTTGTAGTTATCGGTAGCAGTTTTTAGGTATCAGTTTTTAGTTCGATAGCAGTTTTGGAAGAGTGTTTGTCCTTATGAATAATTTTGGAAGAATGTTTGTCCTTACGAATAATTTTTAGACGAATGTTTGTCCTTCTGGTTAAAATATTGAGGTCGTGTCCTTGAGGCTAAAAATATATAATTTTTTGTCCTTTAAATTAATTCTCCCATGAACTAAAATACATTTTTCAAAATACGTTGAGCCCCCCGTAAAAATTAGTGTCATATACCCTATACCAGTTATTCTAACATAGTAACATCTATGGTACAAATTTTCAACTCAAAGTATTTGACATATGATCGGCTTATTTTGTTCATTTGTGCTTTTAATCATCCTGGAATCGGTTGTTAAAACCCATGAAATAAGTTTTAGGCAGCATATCTGGACAACACTTTCCAAGAATGACCAATACACTTTTGTTTCAATGTTAATATCTTCGCTCTCTTCACGATATTTGAAAAATGAAATGGCAACTGTAAAGGAAATGTATTTATCACTTCCATAAGTTCACTAAGAAAATGTATAAACTAAATCTTCTATGTGAGATATTTGAATGGAGATTGGAGATAAGACATATACAACTGAGATAGCTATTAAGGCTACCTGTCTCCTTAATCGTCGATAACTCTACATAAATTAAGTAATGGTGCGACCAAAGCATATAGAATCAAGGTACAGATTCTTCGCCCATTTTTCCTGGATAACAAGATAACACGTAATGAAAAAGATGTACCAGAATATAGCTCATTGAGGAAAAAACTGAGCAACACACACAGATATTGTACCAACAAGAACGAGCTTATTGCATTCTAATTAAAATTGTTAAATGATATGAGAGTTACCTTAATCTGTTGAGTTGGAAATAATGACGTCCGAAGAGTTTCTTGAGTCTCGTCTGCAAGTTTATGTTTTGGCATGCTTAAGATTAGAGCAGCCTGATCCTTAGTAGCAGCCACGGATGTGATACGATATCCAGTCTCCCAGCGCTTATGAATTCCTTCACTTGGGTACAAGAAGTCTAACTCCACAACCTAGATATAAGTAGGAACGCATATAATTAAAATATAATTTATATTAGTAAAAAAACAATTAGGCAATAGGCAGTGAAGACAAATTTCAACACCACCACCACCACACACAAATACATACGTATACATAACACATACACATACAGATCACATATTTTGTCAAGGGTATTATAATAAAATATGAACGGTTCAAATGTGCTCAAACCTGATTTCGGAAAGGAGCATTCCGAGACATTATTACAGCCCATTTGTCCCCAGCAGTAGCCATTGAGGTAACATGATATCCCTCTGTCCATTTTTGGCTGATCCAGTTAAATGGAAATGACTCGCGGACTTTGTATGATTGTTGTGTAAATGGCGTGCCTAAAACAATTTTATTGTCAATCAAGAACTGATAACGTAAATTTGATGCTAACAATTGATTTCTCCCAATCCACAGTGCTGATACTAATGCTAGTATGGACAAATTATTTTTGTTGTTTATTTTGTCCAAAATCTTCCAAAATTACCTTTTTATACAAACTGGGCAGTCGACGAACTTTAACAGTTGACATTCTTTCATTTCATTTTTTTCAATCCTTTTTGTCCCAAAAGATTCTATGTGAAAATGCTAAATAGCATATGTGTGTGCGCGCGCGCGCGAGTGTAATTCAGTGCAAGGATATCGGTTTAATATATCCAACCTTACCCCATATTCATCGTGACCATTCTCATAGACATAGTTCAATGCAAGAATACTATTTTAATATATATTTAATCTTAACAAGTCCTTAGCAAAATCCACACATAAAACATATTAAAGAAATGAGGTTCATTGGTCATTTATTTAATTAACACCATCATTGTTTACAAATGAAACCAATACGATATACAGTGAAAATAATTATGTCAAATAAGATTAAAATTGACCTTTAGACATCACAGTGAGCCAACTTCCATTATCTGTACCAGCAATAGAGGTTATGTAATAGTTGTTATCCCACTGCTCAGTAATCCATTCCTGAACAACGATTTCACATTCCTTATAAGACATAATGACAAAACTAATATTGTTGAATGCATACCAAATTTATGTACAAACCTTGTGAAGAAAAGATTGTGAGAGTTCATACAACTGTGAACTGTAATTGGTGTTGGCATTCATTATGAGTGCCCACAAATTTTCGCATGAAGCAACACAGCTTATGTGCAAATTATCATCAACTCCTTTTTGAACATGGTATGCCAAGCGTGCATCAGGCACATTAAAGTAATATCTGTATTAAGTAAATAAAGCAAAGTCGTTTAAAGATATTCACATTGCCACTTGGTGAGGAAAATATTGCAATAAACAGAGGATCCCACTATGCATTGAAAATTGGAGTAAAGCTATGTTTGACAGTATGTCATTGTGGACAGCTTGAATAACCAGTGGTTCAACTAAGAACATATAAACACCTCTGAACTAAGCATACTAACATTAAAAGAAATGTGAAAATACCTCTGCTTCATAGGTAGTTTTGCATTATATACAGATATCCATTGTTGAGCAGGTGCACCTATTCGGACTTTTTTCACTGTTTGTCCTTCGTTTTCATCTTCATTGGTCATTCTTCCTCTTTTTTGTCCAACTTGATAAATTAACTGAGATAGTGATATGTCTATATTAGGAATTTTCAGAACTTGTAGAAAGAAGAAAAACAACGCATGAACCAATCTCTTACCTTTTGAGCACCATCAGTATTTATAGGTCTAATTGCTGGATTCGGTTCTATAAGCCCCTCAAAGAGAGATACTAGCTTAGAATATTTTGGTTCTTCATCATATTTCATGTTAACCACAATCTCAAGAAATTGCTTAAAAGGAAAAGGACAGGAATTACAAAGCAATTCAGGGGAAGTTTCCATCTTTTTTCTACATATTAGATAGGATTTGTTGTCACCCTGCAATAAAACAATCCAACCGTGACTTGAAACTAGAATGGTCTCTTAATAAATAGTGTTTTTTTTTTCTTTTTTGGTGAAGAAAAATAATAAACATGAAATATAGTACCGAAAGACAAGAAATGTTATTTACCTGATAACCCTGCCAAGGTAGCCTCCCTTTATGAAGAAATAAAAGAGTGTAAGCAAGAGATTCAAGATCATCTCTTCTACTAGCATTTCTCCCTAAATGTGCATGAACACTGGCGTATCTCACAGTTCCTCTAATAATGAATTGAATAGTTAACAAACTGAAAAGATAGGTTCACATTCACTCTGCAAAAATAATTTGGCAAAAATGAAATGATAATTAATAAGCATGCCTGAATGCATCTGGGCGCTGATCGTATTCTATATGTTTACCATTAGCAGTTTTTTTCCATTTGGTTGCTGCATGTCCAATTGTTCTTAATACAATTATAAACTCCCAAAATATGAGACGAAATTTTAAGGAAAAAAAAACACATTCTCACCTAGACCAAGATCAACAAGATATATATTTTTCTCTTGAGGTGTCAATGGCTGACCGAGTAATAAGTTCTCGGGTTTTACATCACAATGTACATACCTGATAATGAAATGAATTAAAACAAAATCATGAGTTTATTAAAGACATCAACATATAATAATATAATGTAATGCCTTTAATTGGCATGCTTACCCTTTGGCATGCATATTTTCAAGAATCGAGATAGACTCAACAGCTATGCAAGCAATCATCTCCCAGCTCATCCTAAAAGTTGCAGAACAAACAATCAAGGAAATGGAAAAAAATAATGATATTACTTGCAGCGACAACCGTTGGGAATAACCGATTTTTATACATATGCCAACTTACTAATACCTATCTAGGATCTATGACACCTCTCTTTTTTTAGCATCCTTTAACATCATTTTACCATCCCTCTCAATTTTGAATGACACAATCTCAAATGCTATAAAAATTTGGGAGATGTGAACATCACAGTTATGATTATCTTCATAAAAATTTGACTCATCTGAATATTTCTAACAGAATGTGATCAATATTTCAAAAAACGTTTAAAATATGTGTTTTAATGATTAAAATTATAGGGGCTACAAATTTGGTATAAAGAAGATATTCATAATATGGATAAAATATCTTCAAATTTTAGTAGTATTTGTGATAATGTAACTCAAAATATAAACCAAGTGCCAAACAAATGCTGCATAGAGAAGTACAAAGGATATATATGTATGTATATAAGTAGCCCTTAAGTGGTGATCGCATGATTGAACATTAAGATGAAGTGTAGGTGATGCAGAGTCTGAACTTGGTCATGAACCATGAAATTCTTGATTTACTAGGACGTATGCTGGAGGCAAGCATACACCGTACATCCATTTGAATGTTTGAGCCAAACTCGGTCTCAAGTATATATGCATGTATGCATCTACCAATCTAAGCATAGATACATGTACATATAATAGGAGTCTCAGGATTCTCATACTTTATTCACTCAAAATTCTCCCGTTAATTCTTTTGCATCAACATGTTTCGAACTAAGATAGTATTTTATAGATATGATGTTCTAATTTTAACATTACCTTCACAAAAGTTTTGACCATTTAGACACTTCTAACCTTTCAAAACAACATTTAAATCAAAGGTCGGGTTAATGTTATCAACAGCTCATATTAACTTCAGTTCCCGAGTGTTTTCTTTTATAATTATCGGAAATTTCGCGAATGTGATCGATATGAATAACATATATAAATACATGCGTACGCGTGCGCAAATATATGTGTGTGTTTATATATAAGTATATATATGTGCACGCATATGTATCTGTATGTTTATGGATATATATTCATAGTTCATACATACATATATATTATATATGAGTACATATGTGAGATCTCCACACATATGTATATGTATGTATGTATATAAAAGCCCTCTTCACACCTCCAATCTTCACTCTAATGCTTTATTCATCCCCATCGACAATTTTAAGCTAGAGATTACTAAGCAAGCAAATCTTTTTTGATATAATTTTGTTATAGATTAGTGCCTTTCCATAAAAATTGTGTACATTCAAAAAAATTAGCATCTTCAAAACAGTAAGTCAATGTTACTGATATAAAAAATCACTCCTATGGTTCAAAATTTTGATTATTAAAACTATGAGTTGATTAGTATTAAATTGACTTAAAATACAAATCACAATTTTCGCACTTACATTTACTAAATAATACCAAATCCGATTCAATTAGCGCTTGAATCAATTTAGTCCATATGAATTGGATTTTAGCTAAGTTTTTATGATATATATTTTTTCCTATGATTGCATCTCTAAATTTTATATAATTATCATCTTCTTCTTCTCTTGGACTTAAATGTTTAATGTAATATTTGTGGTTCAGCATATAGCATTACTCCACAGTGCATGCATTTTTGTATTATACATAATCAAAATTAATACATTACGTAGTGTTTTGCCTGAACAAGTTCTATGTTTTACATGCTCAATATTTATGTAAATGGCGTGGAAGAGAAGGATAATTGAAAAATCCTAATCATTCCAACAAAGGTGAGAAGGAGAAGAGAGAAGACAGTTTTTGTTATTTCCCAAAAGGCATAAAACAATAAAAAGCTATTTACAATTTTATATGTCAAAGCCATTATTCAAATCGATCATTTTCCACATCTCCTCATTTTCCGTGCATTTTAAAGGACACGTTGAATACGCAAAATGCAAAATGCAAAACGCAAAACTCATTTTCAAACCAAATGCTACCTTAGATTCTACGAAACCACACCTCTCCACCATAGCACCCATTAACCTCTGCTGTTATACTAAAAATTACTCTACATTTTGAGGGTATTTATTCAACAATATGATTTACCATTTCCAAAAATGTGAATTTTTTTTACAACCCCATTAAATTAATAAATCAATATTAACAATTAAAACAATTATCATGCAATATGAAAATTAATTCAGTTGTGTTAGGATTAGTTAAATGTGCTTTTCTTAGTGAAGATGATCTCGGAAATATAAAATATATCATATTTATTTGGCACATAGAGTATGGATTCAAGAAAAGATGGTTTCATGATATTAATATTGCATAGAGAAATTTGATATGTAAATGAATATTGCAAGCTATTGGGTAAACAAAAAACCGATGGTTAATCATAGCGCATCTTATCTATACTTGTCCAAACAAAACAAATTGGTTCCTTTAAGATTACATCATCCATGATTTCAAACATTAGGATAAATCGTATAAATCAAGTTACTCACGTTTGACCAGAAGAATTCCATTTGTCCCATAAACTAGGACCAAGCATGTCCATAACCTATACAAATATGCAACTAGCAAATTGAACACACAAGCCAGATAAATCACACAACCAGTAAAATTTAAGATCAAACCATTATATAATAGTTTCCTTGTAGCCCTTTATAATGTACCCTAGGCACTCCATGGCTTCCACCGATTACGCTGTGAAAAGAAATATTAGATGCTTTTAATGAACATTCTTAAGTTCTTCAATCAAGTAACTTGTTATAAATGTTGATTACATGACAAAACCTCTCGGTTTCAATGATACCTATAAACTTGCCATTCATATGGAGGGCCATAAGTACAGCCTTTACTGTTTTTATGCTCAAACTTCAGTGCAACCTAGTACAGGAAAGAGTGGCAACTTTAGAGCAACCGCAGCTAACCAACAATCTTCCATTAGCCAGTAGACTTATTATTAATCATAAACAAATGTAAAATAAAATAGATTACAAAATTAATATATAAATCTAGAAGTATAAATAATAATTGTATCACATGGAGCAACATAGTCCTTTATTTTTATTTTTGCTTTTATTTTATTTTTTTTGAAAAAAAAAGAAACACAACGCTGGAACAAAATATAACCTCAATAGTATTAAGTCCACTGGAGTGTTCACTGCCCCCTCCATATACACGACGGCCAACAAAAACATGACCAAATCCACCTTTTCCTAACTTCCTTCCAACTTTGTACACCGGCGATCCTCCAACTTGGACCTAAATGAATACCAAGAATCAACTAATATGTCATTATCACCATTGGCAAGTTAGACATGCACATCAATGTATTTAATCTTGTTCATCGAATGCATGTCCTGTGAGGTTAAACCTATGTGGCGTGGTCTGTCAATTGATCGGGTTGGACCCAGACAGGCATGATTTAAACCCAAACCAGTTAACTTACTCGATGGGCTTACACCGATTAGACACAACTCCATACTCATTTACCCATCCTCGTTGAAAACAATCAAAATCAAAAGATGTATGTAAAAAGTATCTTAGTAAACTAAAATTATATTCTAAAGATATGTAGTACCCATTGTACAAAATTACAAATTGTAAGAAATCTAGAAAAAAAAAATTATACAAGTTAATCGTGCAATTTAGAAAAGATAAGAATATAAATATATATTGTTTGTACTAAACAAATTATAAGCATATGAATTAAACAATTATAGGTTAAATCAGCCTGGCAACTGAAGATCCATATCTGACCCAACAAAAGTAACTTTTGTTGGAAATGGATAAAATCTGGACAGATGGGTTTTGACATGCCTATGTGGCTCTAATACCAAATAAATTTTCCAATCAATTAACCAAAAGTATTAAGTTATGGGAAGTAAAGACATCATATTATTATATTTGTATAGTACCATTAACCAAAAAAAATGAATTTTTAAGGGATAAATAAAGGATATTGAACTTTCACCAAATGAACAAACAATCCTACCAATCAGCGGCGAAGGCAGGAGTTAGTCTGAGGAGAGTCATAGAAAAACACGGTAACAAACTATCAAAAAATTGCTCTATCAAAACCAAATACAAACAATGTAATTTTATATCATCGTATCAACTACACGATCAATTGTTAACCACTTTCATTGCAAAAATGATTTCTCCAACCATTTATCAAGCAATCTGCTTCTCTGTTAGGGAGCTTATCTGCAGCCTTTTCTTCTAAAGTCATTACAGTCTCCATAGTAGTCAACTATGATGGACAATTTTATCTCTCTCCATCTCCATAGCCCTCCATGCTTCTTCCAGAGTTTGAAGAGAGACGCGGGGTGGGTTTGGGGGGGGGGGGGGGATGGGGTGGGGGGTTGGGTTAAGAGGGGCTCAGCCTAAACAAGATTCACTGCTGATACCAATCGTACAAAATGGTAACAAAAAGTAGTCAAGTCCCTAAATTAAAATTAATTTTTAAAAAATGTATAAAAAAACAAATTATTCTTTATACTCCATGTAACACCTTAGAAGATCGGTTCCACATCGGAAAATAGTAAACTAAGCACTGTCTACAATAACCGCTTACCTCAAACAGCTCTCAGAAGTTTTGACGATAAAATCGCATGCTTAAAACTCCATGTAGTGGAGGCAATTAAGTTATACAATATACGTGTCTCATGAAACACAAGGCAGTTACACATTGCATACACATGCAAGGCCTTGTGTAACTTGTAAGATAATTAACTGTGTAAAGTATATATCATATGTTCGTAATCTTGTAGAAGATAATAGGTTGGATAAAACAAGTTAATTATTTACGAAGAGTGGAAGACAAACAAGGTCAAAACTCTCGTACCAATATACCGTGAAAATAAAGGGGGAAAATAGCAACATAAATCGCAAATCTTAAAGTTTTATCACCAAAAGTTATTTTCATAATGAAGGAATCAATTCACTTCGAGATTACATAATAAAAGTATGTCACATATCCCTCAAAAATGTAGCATGATTGTTTCACATACAGTATGCATTCATATGCAGTTATTGATTGTATAATTATAATCATATATTACATTTTAAAGGGATATGCCAACATTTCACAGTCCAAATTTTTTCTACCATGCAAATAATATTACATGTTCTTATTCATAGGTATATTTTTCGTATACAAAAGACTTGGTTCATATTTTGGTTACAATAATGTAACCAAATACATGTTCAAAAGTAAACATACACGTAGTTTTACACAAATATGCATGTAGATGGTAGTAATATATGTCAAATTACTACCATATTAAATTGTACCCATATAAAAAAACAAACATATTATTAATGATGACATGTCCGCATCTTACATGATCAAATTTTTAAATCAATCTCGTTAATCTCACCTGAATGCTTATTTTTCACTTGGATGAGATGAGATGAAACATCAAATCTCATTCATATCTCGTTTAACACTCTTTTCGCTCGTTATATCAAAATCTCAGTTGAAATATGGATCAAGGTCACGATTCAAGATCTCATCTGAAATTGTACATTTTTGTTTTGTATGACTTTTGTACTTTTAATATTGGCTCAATTGGAATTATCTTATCAATCATTATTCAGTAATTCCTCTAATCCTATTGTATTCCATATACCATATGCACCATCGACGACAACAAAAATATGTTTGGTCAACTAATATGGGTTCATTTAAAATTCATTTTATGTTATTTAGATTTAGATTCACATTGGTTTGCGCTAGATTAAAGTAGTGTTGAGTTGATTTTTTACTTTAACTTGACTGGTTTCATTTAGACTAAAAATTGATTTACCTTAATTTTATTTTTATCCTTTTAATACCACTTCAATTGGATTATTAGTTAAACTCTGAACCTTGATACAAGTCAATCTTTTTTGCATTTCAATACCCACAAACTGCTTTTAAATTATGGTTTGAGAATTGAGAAAACTGAAATTCAAATTTTTATTATAACATGTCTGAAAATTTTACAAACTTAACTTTCTGTTTTATTTTATCAGTCTGTGCAGATTTGACACTTATTATTTAACTACTTTTAATATTTAATTGGGCTATGTACAAGATTTAATTATACAATTTACACTGTTTAATTAGATAATTTATAAAACTTTTATGGTACTTAACCAAAACAAATTATAATATTTAACTAAGAAATAATAGCATATTTCAAGGACAAGGTTATGTGACATCCTTTTTATAGAATGAAATCACATTCTAAGCTATAATATTCAACTGTTGAATTACTGAACGGCACAAGATTATTAACGAATGTATAGTACCAGCAGCGAATAACCCTACGGCTGCAAAGACAAACGGCTGTTTTCGACTGAATGAAAATATATAATTTGGTGGCAAGTAACATATATTAAAAAATTGATACTTAATTATTGGTATCTAGAAACACGATGCCAGTAGGAGCACATAAAAATAAAGTAGGCCAAACAATCAAAACATAAACTCGTATGTTAACGCAATAATTCCAGCATCAAATAGATAGACATACCAGTGCAGGAAAGGGACTAAGTGTCCCTTCTTTCTCGTCCGCGTTCGATCCTCCCCCATCATTAACCATATTTATAATGTTTCTTCTTCTTCTTCAACTGCCAATGTTTCTTCGAAATTTCTACTAATTTGACCGCTTTCTTCTAAAGTGATCACGATTTGTTGTTGGAACTGTAATGGTTACCCGATCTAGATATTTGAAAGGACTTCTGCAGAAAATATCTTCCAATTTTGGAATTTTGATTAAGATACCTGAAAATTGGGGAAGAAAATTGCGTGTCCAGAGAGAGTCCAACTGAAAGAGGGGATTTAGAAGAGCAACGTTAGATTGACCGAAAATTGAATGTACGAATTTGCAGATGAACGGCAGATATTAGGGGCTGCGGTATAATCATGGGACAATACTATCTCACCCGAAATTCCATCCGAAAGTCAGCTTGGCCGTTGAAATATACCGCACCATATATCCGCCTTCCATTTCAATTTTTCGTCATATAAAATATGCACGACAAAGTTGAGATGCAAATAGAAAACAACTTTTTTTTATTTTTCATATTTTGATAAATAAGAGAAGTACTAAAAACAATTCATCATTTCATCTTTCCTCTATCCCCTCCGTGGTCTCCTCCATCTACCTCCATCATATCCGCCATTCCTCTACTCCTCTCATATTTTGTAATTAATGTTGAAAACTCAAAACACAAAACTCATTTTAAATCAAACCTGCCTAATTTTCTAAGGTACTATAGTAGCAATGTACGCAAGAGCATTTCCAACGGTGGAAAATAAAGGGGTAACATGAAGGGATGGCATATGTTTTCTCTACAAAGGAGAGCATTCGACATAATATTAAGAAAAATATTCAAGTTACGGACGCCTATTAAATAGACGTCCAGCGCGTGGATGCCTATTAAATGGGTGCCTTAAGTCTAACGGCTACAAACTCAACGGTATACCACCGACGGCTGTGTTCCCCCCCCCCCCCCCCAACTTCATAAAAGCACCACTTTCAATCATATTCACATCAAATTCTTCTTTATTTCCTCTTTTAAACTACATTATTTTCAAATCAAAACCGATTTTCATAATGTCTTCACCATTCGGAGAGTTTACACATCCTTTCCATTCTCAAAGCTATATTTATGAAGACGATAATGAGCAACAACATAGTACTCCTCCGAGCCAATGTTCATCCAACCCAATGGCGAAGCAACGAGGACTTCGACCTATGCAACATTTACTATCAATATACCAATCGATAGGAGTACTGACCAAAGCGGCGATAAATTTTGAAAGAAAATAATGAATACCTTCAAAACAAAGTATCCTAAAAACAGACGTTTTTTGTCTGCGATTCAAGATCGATTTGGAAAAATCAATTGTCAAACTCAATTTTATGAATCGCATGTTTATTTATAAAATAAAGAAAGCGAATCTTGGTGGAATGAGAGCCGAAGAGCATTTGGTATGTTTCTTGATTTTATTAGTTTGTTGGTATATAATCTCATGTTGATTTATTTCTTTTTTGGTTTTTAGAAAAGAATGACGAACGAGAAATTCATACAACTTTTTACAAGAGAAAACGGTGTTAAAAACCACATTACTATCAATTCTCAAATTGTTATGTGTTGCTGACGAGCTGTGACGATCCACCTTTCTGATCCCTCAGAACGACACTTGATACATTCTCGGTATTCGTGTGTCATTGCCTAAGCATTTGAAAGATAAGTTGTCTTGGGGTAAAATAAATAACAGAAAGAACATAGTAGAAAACCCTCAAAATGGAATGGTTATATACAATACAAAATGATATAGTACGAAAGGTTACTCCTTAAATGGAGTAATCAGAGTTAAACAAAAGTACCACGTCTAATAAATTTGCTACTATACATTCTGAATTTACATTTTTCAGATACCAAATATATCAACATAGTCATACAGCGGAAATAAATAACTAGATAACAAAGGAGCCGCCTGCTCGATCACCGTCTTCAAAGAGCTCCAAAGAAAACCTGCTATTCTCAGACTACTCAAATGTAATTGAGTGCTCGAGAGTTTTAGGGAAAGTAAACAACTCGGGTCAGACAAAATGTCTGGTATGAGTAAAACTCTAAAACAAAGAAGTGTATTTAACAATAATATGTGGGACCACGTCGCTAACGTGGAATAGATTTTCTCCCACATAAACAACAACCAAATATAAGAATGAAAAAGAACAATAGAAAACAAATCCAAACATAGATGATGGGCAAAAATAGCATAAAGATCCAGACTTGAAAGAATAGAAATAGTCTGAACAAAATCCAAACTGGACAAAATGGATAAAACAAGATATAAGTCCAAACTTGATAGAATGGACAAAACCTATCATTAAACATCGTGAAGAGTGGTTGACTCTTCCTGTTGCAATTACAGAAAAACAACTCGAAGATTCGAATCAAATGAAAGGAAAAGTTTCAAACAAATGACTATGAAGGTGCACCACCCTTGAAGTATTTCTCTAGTAATATACTTCTGAGAAGTTCATATACTCCGAGACACTTCTCGAAAACCTCCAAGCTGGACCCAGCCAAACCTTACCAAAAATCTGAATATTTCACATCTAATAGCGCTACCAAATCCAATATAGATGAGATACAAAAGTATCCTAATCGGAGCAACCCCACATAGCTTGGCCTCCTCTCACGTTTTGGTTTTAGTCATTTCAAACAAAGGATATCAATGCTCAAATAAATCGTCTTAGAATGATGAAAATAAAGAAACTGAAGTAACCAATAGCTGAGAAACCAACTATCGAGGATATAAAACGATCGTATATGGAAATTAAGTCTTGTATACTTACCACCACTCATCAAATTCAAACTTGTACTATTTCTTTGTTAACAATGATACCGGACAAGTCAAGGTTGTGTTACCTCAAAGTCATGTCTCATGATTATTCTTAACTTTCAAAATAGCGGCAAGTCTACTTCTTCGATGTTTAGTGCTAATTATACAACTAAATCGTTTCCATATAAATGATTCGCTTTACGGAAATTAATTCAATTCCATAAACGAACCAAACTTTTTCTTTAAAAACCCGAATTCATACTTGGCTTCACATTACAAGTATTAGCTTTAAAACACTTTGTTAAAAGAGTTCACTAACTTTAAACATCGTTATAAAAAGGATTTAATAACTTAAACCATCCTTATTGCATTGATTAATTAACTTTAAAACTTCATTAATTTAGTTGATTGTTTGACTTCAATAGCCCTTAATTCAAAAGAAGTTAATCACCTTAAAACATCATTAATATAATTAACTAATAAAATTAAATACAACTAATTAAATTAATAAATAATTAATTAAATATCATTATTTAAAATGATTAATCAATTTAAACCATCATTAAGGAAAGATTAATTAAAGTTAAAACAGGTTGATTTCCTTTTAAAAGTCATTAATTAAAAAGATTAATTAATTTAAAAACATTATTAATTAGTTGATTAATTAATTGTTATCCATCATTATCAAAAGATTAATTAGCTTTAAACATCATTAAATAAAATGATTAATAAATTTAAAACATCATTTAAAGAAGGATTAATTAAAGTTAAAACAAGTTGATTAAAAGTCATTAATTAAAAAGATTAATTAATTTAAAAACATCATTAGTTAATTGATTAATTAACTTTAATCCATCATTATTAAATGATTAATTTTCTTTAAACATTGTTAAATAAAATGATTGATTAATTTTAAAACACCATTAACTAAGTAATTAGTTAAATTTAAGACACATCATTAACTAAGTAATTAGTTAAATTTAAAGCACACCATTAATTAAGTAATTAGTTAACCTTAATCCTTATTAATTAAATATTTAATTAGATTAACTAATTATTATTAAAATGGTTAATTACTTTTGAAAACATCGTTAATCAAAATCTTTCTTAACTTGTAAAATAATTCCAAGCACGAAGATGAAACCAAACGGTAAAAAGTGATTTTCCGAATGTACCGATATAACGACTATCGTTATACGGGCGGTTCGGAAAACAAGTTTATGGAATTATCATTACAACCAAATATTACATAGCAAGGATATGAGCATATATACATGGCAATTTACTATGATATAACATCTAGTAAGCATGAACCAACATTATAAGCAACTTTTACTTACTAACTTTACAAGTTACTATGACCAAGATGTCAACTTTTCAAAGCATGAATCAAACCAACAACTACCACACTACCAAATACATACAACAAGCATTCAATAGCAACAAATATGAACACAGGTATGGTTTAAAAACTTTTGGTTTAAAGGTGAAGTTTTACTCACAAATATGCTACCAAATGAAGCTGAATCACTACTACAACTTGCCTACACCTAACAACACTTGAACTTCACTTGAATCTTGGTTTTTTAGCCCTTTTATGGGATGTTTGGGTTCAACCATGGGCTGTTATGGGCTCGGTCATGGTTGGAATAGGGAGTTAAGGTGTTATTTTGGTAAGTAGAGTGATGTAGAGTGTTTAAACCTGGTTTTTGGAATGTATATACTAGTTTTTGTCTTAGGAATTGTTTTAAGTTGCCATGGAAGATGGATGAGTATATGAAGAGTGTTAGGAATTTTAGAAATGGAAATGAAGAAGTTAGAATGTAAAGTAGGAAACATGAAGACGTTGGACTATATATAGGCAAAGAAAGTGCAAAATTATCAAAATACCCCACTCACTCAAAATGCGCCACATGTCTCTCCCTCCCTCGTGTTGCACACGTTGGTCACCCCCTCCCATACCCCTAAAACATGCTAGCTCCATGATGTGTGCACTTGGGTATGGTTTTGAGGTATGGCATGAGATATGATAAGATTTATATACACACACATACACACGTTCTTATAAACTAACGCATAAATGGTCACATCAAGTATTAGTTTAAACCAAGAAAGATTATTTAGCACTAACACATTAATTATCTTATCATGACATGTGCATATATGTGTTTGTATGTACACAAATGTGCACGACTTTTTTCGATGACTTTTCGATGCCGAAAAGCCGTAATTTCGAAAAACAATTCCAGTCACATTTTCTGTTTTTATTTGAACCAATTATTTTGGTAAACAAAATTTGAAAATTATTTTAGCATCATTAATTATTATTTAAAAGATGTTTATTTGGTTATTAAGATCCATTATTTAAATATTTAAAAATGATTTAAATATTCAAATATAAAGTGATTAATTTACTGGTAGTTACACCCCCCCAAAAGAATTTCGTCCCTGAAATTATTATGGAGTAGAAGAAGTAATAACCAATCTAAGAAAATCAATTTACTTACTTGGTTTTCAATAAATCTGATTAAATATATTTTCCTTAGTTATATTATTTCTATCATAAACATATGTAATATAAACACTATAACAACCATATGCAACAAAATAAAGAGAATATTCTATAACAAATGCTATGCATCCAACATTTTTCAAAATATTTCCAAAATTTTAAAACTAAATGCCTTGTTTTTATATTTTCAAAATTTATTTTCAAATTCCTCAAAAAGAGAAGTAAATCAAAAACCAAAATTAATGTCAAAGAGGGGGTCCTCCTAACAAAACATGTTAAACTTTAGAATCAAAACAATATGGAGCTTCCAGTGTTATTCAGGTTCCTCCTAATACAACAACTAGAGTGAACAATTATTATTTCTTTCCCCAAAATTTCCAAAATCAAATTTCCAAAAGCATAGGGATTTAAATCCTAATAAACAACAATTCAAAAATCTTGGTTTATAAATTTTAACTCTATAAACTATGGTATATAAGATCACCAATCAATCAACTCAATCAAACCAATCATAATCCGTAAAAGAAAACTAACACTCAACATTATTTAAAATGTCAAATGACTAACAAACAAATCTTCACTTAGGTTCAAAACTTTCTTGATTGCGTAAAAATATAAATAATTTCCTAAGCATACCATTTTGCTCATCAGCCTTTGGTTATTACTTAGACGATTACCTATGCTCCTTCAGAGAAAATTGAAATTCATTCTCTAAAATTATTGGTTTCTTAATTATACCAATATTTCTAAATCACTTTTATTTGCATTTAGTATTTTATTCAATACCAAAATCATTTATGAATTATTTCATAAATTTTCACCTAAGTTTAAAAAATATTTTATAAAGTCATTTCTTTATAAAACACCAAATAATAACTTGTTATACCTTATTTACTTGTATAATACTCTTTTATATCCTAAGAGTACATACAAATACAAATTTTGTTTTACTTTTTATGATTTAGGTGAAGATCTCATTAAAATTTGGGTCTTTTATAACTGAGTCAACCTCTCGGCCTCTTTAACTTAGAGTGTTAAATTGGATGATGTTCATGGGTTGACCCAAAACAACAAATAGTTTACACCACTTACAAGTTTTAAACAAAAGCTATGGTTTTAATAAAACAATGTCTATTAAAACCTTCCTACCCTTTTTACCTTAAGGTGTTATAATGGATTATGTTTATGGACTGGCCCAATAACACCAATTAGTTTACACTGCTTAGATGTTTAAATAATATCTATGGTTTTGATAAACCAATGTTATCAAAACCTTCCTATCCAGTCTAACCCGTTTAAATCAATGTTAACTTATCCCTTATCTTATCTAAGGGTAAAATTCATTTATCCAAAACAATCTTTTACCAAAAATTCATTTTATTTTTTAAATAAATTCCCTACTAAAGCAACTTAATGATTAAATACCCAGATATAAATTTCAAAACTCATCTTTGAAAGCATACTATATATTTCTTTTATGAAATAACTTCAAACAATTTATTTACTAAAACTCACTTTGGGTTTGTTAGGATTTGAACTTATTTTGATCACACAATGATAAAGAGAATAATTTACTAAGTAATCAACAATGTTCACCTATGCAACATCTGCCCGTCACTTAGAAGATTATTCAGATTATCACAAAACTAACCGAAATGTTTTCCTTCGAATTATTCAAAGAAAAAGCATTCTACTTAAAATTTCTTTTCCAAAATATTTGTGCTTTACAAATATTTCCAAATAATACCGCTATTTCTTTTCTCAAAATCTTTTGAAATCATTTCAAATAATTCCGGGATCTAAATTTTTTAGAAACTCTTTAAAATGTTATTTTAGAAGACAAATTTATATAAGTGTATTAAAACAAGGTTAAAAAACAAATGTCATTTTAAACATCGTTTACTAAAATCCCAAAACAATTTACACTTGGCTTTATTTATAAACATTTCTATTTAAAAGTTCTCATTTAAAAATCATCATTTATTAATTTAAAACAATATTTATTATCTCAGAGGATAATAAAACAATTTAAATACCTTTATAAATTTTAAGACAATGTTAATCGTCCTAGGGGATGATTTATAATATTCTTTTTAAAACCTTAAAACCATATAAATTTTCCAAAGGAAATAAATCAAATTTAAATTTATTAAATTTAAAATAACATTAATTATCCTAAAAGATAATAAATCACATTTATAGTCTCTTCTATAAATCTAAAACAATATTAACTATCCCGAAAGATAATTAATCTAATTTACAATTTCCTTTGATAAACAAATCAATTATCTTTAATAAATAGTTAATTACTTCCAAACCACTTTCATCAAATCGGTTAACTTACTTTAAACTCATTTATTAAATCAATTAGCTAACTTGAAATATCATTTATCAAACGATTTATTAAACTCAAATAATCGTTAATTAAAATGAATAATTAACCTTGTTAGCCATTAAACCTACTTGGTAGCAGAAGTATGAAAGAAGGCAAATAAGATTGTGGTTTCAATGAAGGAGCGGCTCAAGTCATCATGAAGGACATAAAAAGGATGTTTTGAAGGCATTGTGCAGGTATTGAAGGAGTCGAAGACACCGACTACTCATACAGTGCAAAGGCCTTCGACCCAGATGGATATTATTGTATTTCTTTTATTTCTTGGTAGTGGATAAATCCATCAAAGCTAGTTTTGTCCTAGTGGAACTAGAAGAAAGTTGTTTGTCAGTAGCAACCCACCAATCTCAAGCACATCATCAGAAGCCATTTTTAAATAAAAAGATAAAATGAGTTAGATAAGCAAGGCTATAGTTCCTAATGTTATGTCCTAGAATACGTGCTGTAAGATATTTTAATACCGAGGTCTACCCTCGAGAGGGGCATCTTGTCTTTTAGCCTCGACATTTTTGAGGTCAGAGCAAGTCGATTCTTCAGGATTACACAAATCAATCACAACCATGGGCATGATTTCAGTTAAAGAGGGATCATATCCAAGAAACCTAGCAGAAGATGATAACAACCCACAAGCCTTGAGATTGGCCTCAGTGAGAACAACATGCTTAAGTCCTTCCCCTTTCGGAATTTTCATCACCTCCTCATACCTAAAGTTGAAGAGATCCCTGAGGGTTGGGGCCTAATCCCTCCCAAGTTTAGTTAAAGGTATAAAGGGGGAACATATATCAGGGAATGGTGTGACCAAAGTTAGAAGCAACAACATTATAGACAAGAAGAGCATGAAAATCTTCAAGTCCCCGATAATTCAGTAACAATTCAAGGATCATCTGTCTTCACGAAGAACCAATGGGTAGTTGTTACTTCGCTAAGCAATTTAATCAAGGGCATCTTCTTCCAGAATCAAAGAAAATACACTGGAACTAACGACTTACTAGGTTACCTATGCAAGTTGTACAAGTAATGAATATCGGAAGTGGTCATGTGTGGTATCCATTCTTTCGGTATAAGATCGCTAAATCAGATAGAGTGCTATGTGAGACCACCCCAAGTTGAATTGGATTAATTTTGTAAAATTCCAGAATGTCAACAAACAAGGGGCAAGAGGAAGCAATATTTCGTCTATTAAATGCTCCAATGTCCAAGTAAAGAACCCTCCAGGGGGTTCGCTCTAGTTGTCCTCTAAAGTAGGAGCTTTGACCTCAACCCCCTCAATCCCATAGCTCTCAATCCAATTCTCTAACTCCTTCTGATCAGATATCGGTTTATCCATCGGAGAGTCTAGAGAAGAATTATCATAAGCTAACTATTCAGTAAGAACTCTGAAACTTCCGTTGGAAAAGCTTAAAGTCTTATGGTTCACAAAAGGAATTAGGCCTAAAGTTGGATCCTACAATCCAAGTTCAAAACTTGAAATTCCCCCTCCCCTAAATAGTTAATTCGACAATACTACAAATGTTGACCTAAATTAATGAAAGACTCGATGTGGAAACAAAAATTAAGTCTACAAACAGTAGGCATCCTGGTTTGATTGATAAAATGATATCACAAATCAATAGCAAGCACTGGAATCATGGTGCAAACCCAAATCGAACTTTCTGAAAAAAGGAAATGCTCATAGATATTGATAGCAGTAAAGAATATTAATAAAATCATAAAGAAGGATCAAGGACTTACTGTTTAAGTCGAGAAGTTAGCAGTAATTGGTGAAGGCTTCCGAGTTTTAACAGCGGGCTCGGTTGTTAATGTTATGAGTAAGAAGAAAGAAGGAAAGAGAAAGGGTTTATCTAAACCCCCGAACCACTGGTGGAGATTATCTAGTCATCAGAATTCTAATCGTAGAGTAAACATGGCAGCATCAGAATACGAAGCATCATGGGATAAAGAAAAGGAGGCACTTTTCCAATGAAACCCATTGAATCGTGACAATTGTCATGAGCATTAAATACTTGATCAAGACCCATCTTTTTAGAATCAAATTTGGTCTCTCTGCTTTACAGGTCTCGAGAAGCAAGTACCTCTTCAACCTCATGGTCTATTTAACCATGGCCTTTTGCTACCAAAATATTTTCGCTTACCACTTAACCTAGATGGCTTCAAGTAGTAAGCATAGTTTCAAACATTTTGACCTCACGGTTCCAAATTATATTTTGCCTTTCGGTAAAAAAGTAGTTTCACTTACCACTTAGCCTAGATGGCTTCAAGTAGTAGGCACAGTTTCAAACATTTTGATGTCATGGTCCCAAATTATATTTTGCCTCTCGGCAACGAAGTAGTTTCGCTTACCACTTAGCCTAGATGGATTCAAGTAGTAAGCACAGTTTTCTAAAATTCTGACCTCATGGTCTCAAGTTCGATTTCTCCTTTCGGTGCCAAACAATTTTTCCTACCACTTAATGTAGATGGTTTTAAGTGGCGAGTGCAGTTTTCGAATTTATTTGACCTCATGGTCCCAAACTATATCTTCCCCTTTCGGCTATTAAAACCTTTAAATATTTACCACTTGACCAAAGCAACCGACTAAGCCTTTGCCTCTGGGCATTGATTTCAAATTATTTTTAAAACCTTCTAGATGAGGTTAGATCTTTACGAGTTACATAGCTGAAGAAATGCTCCAGAAAGTTCTTTGAATACTATCTCGCCCGAAATCTCAGATCAACTTCATAATGAGGATGGAACAAACAAGCCAAATATTAAAAATGACATAACACTATTCTTTTCGAAGTCCACCTCATATCAATCATATGAGTTGAACTTTGGAAGGCATATGTTACACTATAATTTCCACAAAGTACAACTCATAAATATTTTGGAAGAAAGTTCTTCGGCTTGTCATTCCAAGACTAATTGTTTAGTTTACAATGAGAGCTTTAACTCTTGACTCAGTAATCAAGAGCATGTAATCCGAAAGCATGAGTTAAAATGTCAGCCAAGATCTAGACCATTGTCCAGCTAAGATAAAAGGTTAGTCAAGGGAAATAGTTGTCAAAGGCAAAAGCATTTCAACAAGTATCAACAATCAATGGCTCAGATAGCCCCAGACCGGGATCAACGGTCAGAATAGATGAAAGGAATTAAAGAAGTTATATATATATATATAAAAGTGTCATGTTAGCAATCTACATCAAAGTACTTTCAACAAGATGATGGCAAGTGCTTGAATCAAAGCTGCTTACAACAAGCCAGGTCAACAATCCAAGAAGAAGGCTCACCACTGATGGCGTTATGACATACCGATTATAAATCGGCAACAATCCCAAGGCACAAGCGATCTTCTGGCGTGAAAAAGAACTAACATAAAACCATATAGTACTTCCCTATATTAGAGCTCTATTTAAAAACTCATTAATGACAAAAATGCCTAGATTCAATGTAACAAGACTCTCGGCTATATACGGATGACCAAATAAAGAAAGAACGATGGATGTAGGGACTTTCAGTCCGAACCACTATAAAAGTCTCGGTGTTATTTACTTTCTGCATTTTACCTCTTTTGCATGTGCTATTATTATTCTACGGTTCAACATTTCATACTCAAAGCTTGATTACATCACGTCTCGGCAACCTCTTTGCCTGGTCCAATATTACATTCAGCTTTCGAAGACATACCTTCGGATCTTGGAGTGTTGGTGTAGACCAAAATTTGCAGTAGCTTCCAGAGACATAGCTTTGAATCTCAGAGTGTTGGTGTAGACCAAAATTTTCACTAATACACGTATACATACAAAACTTTGTAACCTGATGTCATGCATCTTCTTCGAGGCCTGTTGTGCATATATTCAAAATCTTCATTCACAAGATCATATACATTCTTATAACCATATATATAATACTATATGTATTCGAAACTATAATATATTTGGAACTGCACATATTTGAAAACCAAATGTATATAAAACTATACATATAGAAAACTTTATATATAGACATATAAAATCAAATATACTTAAAGCTTCGCAACTATATATATATATATATATATGTGTGTGTGTGTGTGCAAAACTTATATACTTAAAAACTAGATATATTCAAAAACTTAAATATGTATAAATGATACTGTTTATATATTTTTGAAAGTCTGGCATATTCTAAACTGTTATATTTTTTGAAAACTAATGCATATAAACCTCTGAAGCTAATAGATTCAAAACCATGAAACCTTTCAAAATATTCAAAGCCTTTTTATGAAACTAATATATATTTGAAAAATATGTGTACAAAACTTCATATATGTTTGGAGCTGATATGTACTTAAAAATCTACACTTTTAAAACCATATGCTTTTTGAAACTGTGTATATATGAAACTGTTGTATGAAGTCAGTATATATTCAAAGCCATGTATATTCTAAGACTTAATATATTCGAAACTTAGTATATGCTAACCTATAAAACTATGTACATTTGAAACTATGCATATGCATGAAACCATCTATATTTGAAACTTGCAAATATACATACATACATACATATTATGTATGTATGTGTGTATATGAAAATGTATATTTGAAAACTCAAAACAATTTGTATATATTTAACATTATCTATCCTTAAATGTAAACACTTGAAATCATATATACATGCATATACTTTTTAAACTATATATATATATATACAGTGGCGTAGCCAGAAAATGTATTTGGGGGGGGGCAAAATGTTAATTTTGGCCGAATTTTTTTTTTGCATGCCAACCGTTTGATTATGTGTACGAAGAAGCATTCTAGAACATCAAACAAGCACAAAATATAATTATATAATAATAATTCATTACAAAAATGATTAACTATTGATCTTTCAAACTAAAATAACAATACATATTTACTATTAGTTTAAAGTTGCCCACGTCGAGTTCTCATATTTTGAAAGCGATCGAGAATCGCATCATTGTTAATCTCCTTGAATATATCTTTCTCGATGTATGCAACACAACTATCACTCAACCATTCATCTCCCATTCGATTTCGTAGGTCGTTTTTCACTATATTCATGGCATAAAATGCTCTCTCCACGGCTGCGGTTGAAACCGGTAAGATAAGTGATAAGGTTATGAGCTTGTAAACCAAATTATACACGATATTTTTTTTCATCAACACCATCTTCCTAGCCAAATCACCAATTGATTTCACATCTTTAGACATATCATTAGACTTCATATCAATTTCATAAATCTCCAATTTATTATAAAGATCCATACGCTCTGCTTCAGAAAAATCATCGGGGTAAAATTTAGATAAACGAACCAGCTTTACTTTATCAAAATAGGCAAATGAATCAACTGGACTGAGAGAGGACATACAAAGAAGTAATTCTGAATTTACCCCATCGAAGCGATTATTAAGCTCAACAATCTGCTTAGACAAAGATAAAACAAATCAACTCGATAATGATATAAATTTTTAATCATTGATCCTCTCCTTGATCTACCTAAAAGAAGATAATTATCATTCATATTTGGATTAGGAATTTGTTGTTTGATGCAGAAAGAGCCAACCTCATTTAGAAGAGTGTCCCATCCACTGGCTCGCATATTATTTAACCGTTCTTTAGATACTTTTACCAACATCAAAGTATTTACTATATCTTTATCTTTGCGTTGTAGTGCTTTAGAAAGATCATTAGTAATTGCAAGAACATTTTTCATCAAATGCAAAATAAATATGAAATCATAAGATTGCAATACTTTTATCAAATTTAAAGGTTCTCCTTTTTTATCACCAGAAATATCTTCTACTAGATCTGTAAGGACATCAATAACCGAAGGGAACATAACTATCAAATTGATTAGTGTACCATAATGTGAACCCCATCGTGTGTCCCCCGGTCGTTTCAAACTACGCTCTTGATTTAACCCTCGACCGCTAGATAGTTCACCACTTTCGAGTTGACTAAATATTCTATTGGCTTCTTTTTCTCTAAGAATGTCTCGACGCTTGCATGATGCTCCAGCAAGGTTTACCAAATTATTAATCAAGTAAAAAAACTCAGAAATGTGGTCTATATCTTTGGCGACACGAACAAGTGCTAATTGAAGTTGATGTGCAAAACAATGAACATAGAAAGCAGACTTATTCTCATGTAGAACAAGTGTTTTAAGACCATTAAATGCACCCTGCATATTACTTGCACCATCATAACCTTGGCCTCGTAACTTTGACATGCTCAATTTATGTTTGCTAAAGAAAGCATCAAGTGATGTTTTTAGAGAAATTGATGTTGTGTTAGGAACATGTATCATGCCTACAAACCTCTCAATAACACTTCCTGTCTCATCCACAAATCGCAAAACAATTGCCATTTGCTCTTTAATTGATGTATCACGAGCTTCGTCAACTAATAGTGCAAATAGTCCTCCAGAAAGATGTAAATGTTGTAGGATAACATCTATAATTTCCACCGCAATACAGTTGAAAATATCTTTTTGAATTTCAGGCGATGTCATCTTATTATTTAGTGGTGCATTTTTCAGAACAACGATATCAACCGAAGGCTTTTCATGAGCAAGCCAATGCAGAAGTTCAAGAAAATTTCCTTTATTCATTGATCCTTCAGATTCATCGTGACCGCGAAAGGCAGACCTTGATGTAACAGATATTGAATGCATACAAGACTTGAATTTAATCGATGTCGGTAATTAATTTTGCTTTGAGTTGATTGTCTCTCAATTACCATTGCAATATGTTGATTTTGGTTCATTAAATTCTCAGCCTTTGTATATGCTGCTCTATGAACATCTGAATTAGCATGTTCTCGAAGCCTTTTGATTATTTTTCCAATTCCTAAACCCGCCTCGAATAAATGCATCGCTTGTATTTCTACTTATCGATTGGGGGCGAAACAAGTAGCATATTAAACAATATATTGCATCTTCTTTCACACTATACTCCAACCAATTCTTATAATCGGTAAACCATGATTGACTGAAACGTCTAGCCCTTCCACCAATTATTGTTTGTGGAAATATTTGCAAAGAAGGTTGACAAGGACCATTTTGTAAATATGCTCTTCTAACTATATCTTGGTCATTTGGATCGTAGTCCAAAATTTGATGTCGTAGACTAGGATCAGATGGAAGATTCGATAAATCAACTTGAATATGACTTCGAGTTACCAAGTTTGGAATAATTTTGTTTTGATTATCATCATTTACCGTGTTATTAAAAGGTGCAGAAGCTCCAACTTCGACGAAAATATCTTCGATGGTTCTCTTAAAATATCTCTGCATATCTAAGATTAAAAAAAATTATATTTTCATTAATAATAAAATTGTCATTGTCTATAGCGATTATCTTTTTATTTTCATTAATACAAAAACTGCAATTGTCTACAACGAAATTAAAACAAACTGAATACTAAGGTTGAATACAAAATGAATACTAAAATTGTCTTTTTATTTGCAAAATGAATAAAATCCTGATGTTGTTGTTAATAAAATCCTGATGCCAATTCCTACAGCAAATCCCATTTTAGTATGCCAATTTCTACAGCAAATCCTAATGCTGATGCAAATTCCTACAGCAATTGTTAAGAGACGGCAAGGAATTTCCAGCGATTTTTGTTGGCATACTGGTGGACCATAAGACAGCAAGGAATTTGCAGCGACTACAAATCTCTTTTGCAAATTACATTATCATTTTTTGCAAGCTTCTTATGAATTTCACTGTAATTTTCAACTTTCCCATACTATAACAATAAATTCCATCATAAGCTACAGTAAATCAGTCGTTGGAAAAAATCATTGAGCTTTTTTCTTCTTAAAATCCATGACCTATTATCTATTATTTAGAACTTTTCTATGTTATTAGAGACAAAATTCTTTATTTGTTCTCACCGATGGTTGGAAATTAAATCTCTTTCTTAAAAGCTGACAGATCCCTCACCACCTACTTTGAATTAAGCAAATTGAAGTAGTTGAATTAAGCAAATTCATTAAATCAAAATCACTCACCACCCATTTCGAAGCTTTGATGCGAAGGAGGCTGATTGGTGGAGGAGACGACAGCGACGCAGAGGAGTTGCGCGTGTTGCGGTGAGTTGCGGTCCTGCGGAGGAGTTGCGGTGGGTTGCGGAGGAGTTACGGAGGACTTGCGGAGTTGCGCCTGTTGCGGAGGACTTGCGGAGTTGCGCCTGTTGCAGTGGGTTGTGGAGGACTTGCGGAGACTACAGCGACTAAGCGACGAATTGCGATTTGATGTCGATTAGGGTTTTATTTTTTAGATCACGAGTTCTGTTTGTTTTTCTTTTTTTTTCTTTTTTTTTGTTTTTGACTTTTCTGGAAGGATCACGTGCCCAGTCCAGTAATAAAGTGGCTCCACCACTGTGTGTGTATTCAAAGCTCTATATATACACACACATCCACCCATCTGAAGTTTACATTATATATTTTTGAGAAACTCACATATACGAAATTACATATTTTTTGAGCTTATATAACTACAAATTTTTGAGTCCCATGGATGAAATTGTATGCTTCAGAAACCAACATGCGAAATCAAAAAGTTAATATACATATGAGACTTTTATTTACAAAGCCGTACACGTGAAACTTGATATTTACAGAACCTGGTATGTATTAATTATATTATTCGAAACTTTTATATATCCTACATCTACATCTGATATTCAAATTGTGATTGCTTTGGAATAGAATATATATATTTAAACTTAAATACATATGTTAATTCATAGATCTTAAATTTACGAAACCTGTAAGATTTTAAAAACTTTAATTTTAAAACCACTTCGCATTTAGATATAGATCTTTCTAAAATCTATAAATTTTCAAAACGAAGCCTGATAATCTACGACATGGATTCCTCTGAATTGGCATGAATGGCATCATGTATCCTAGTGATTTACGATATTGATTTGAGCTTCAATATTGATTTCACTGTTCCAGCATGAAACTATAGACGATGACATTAGATACTTTCGGCATCAGGATAAGGATATGGCCGATATCAAATGCATGCTGTATTAAATACTTGTGGCATTAGTCAATCCTACGGCATCGCTTGACCCAGTGGCATCAGATGCCTTACGGCATCAAGATATGGTCAGTATCGACTATTACGACATTGACTCAACTCAACAGCATTGACTCATCTTAGTAATATCAGTAAACCTGTGACATTGAATATCATGCACCATTGAATACCTAGCTTACGGCATCATCTGACCCGCAGCATTAATAAGCCCAAGGGCATTATTAACTTTGCAATTATAAAATGTTGTGCATTATTTTCCCTCAGTATCATATACCGCGGCATTACTCAACTCTGACGTTGGTCATGAAGCTCTAAGCTCCGACATAGATCCGAAATTCCCAAATCTCATTATCCGATGCCAATTACTAATACGAGGCCCTTTGGATCTACAATCTTGAAACCATTTGGATCTATGAATTCGATTTTCATCTAGATCTGAGACCTAATCAGTTTGGCATCGATTGATGCAATAATAACGATGCTCCACATTCAATTCTTTGAGCAGGAATCAATGATAGGTACTGAACACTGAATGGATGAGATGGATGATAGTGAATGGATGTGATAAAACAGTGAGGTCGAGTAACTTATGAGTTGGAGCCATTCGATCTACGCTGTTTGCTATTTTTTTTATAAAGAAGATAGGAGTAGGAGAAGACCGGGGAAATGGGAGAGATAAATTGTTTATGTTGTAAAGAAGGTTGGGTATCAGTAGGCGGATTTGATAGTAGTTTGTAAGTGAGGTGGATAAGGTATAGACTGTTTATACAGGAGGTAAGGTGACAGAACAATATAATATGTAATCTTGTGATTAAATAATGTCGTAAACAAAGGATGATATAAATGGTGGATAAACGAAATGGAATAATGCTAAACAAGTAGCACTATAAGAAAATCAGCATTTGATTGCATAAATTGGTGGCGTTTATTTATAAATACAACTAATAACATCTCACCTATATTCAAAACATGACAAAAATATTTCACCATTCTAAGTCTTACCAAAATCTTTCCGTCTAAATTTAATAAACGTAAACGGTACGTTCTCTATTGTTAGTCTCTCACACTTGGAAAGTTTTCTAAACCTAAGAACCAAAATATTCCAAATCACTTCAACAAAATTTCTCAAATCGCTTTTCGATTCAACCATTCCTCTCTATATCGTCGTTGCAGCACTCCTCTCCACATCATCGTTTATTTTAACTGTCGCATCTGCTCCTCTCCACATCGTCACGGTAGCTCGTCATCACGATTTTCTCATCGCGGTGCCCTAGATAGGTACATTTAGGTATGAATTTTATAAATTGATTTTTGGATTGTGATTAAAGTTCACATAAAATTGTTTCTGATTGTTCTTTACAATTCACAGGTTAAATCCTATAATGGAAACATCGACTGCATATATTATAATTTCAATATGAGTGGCATTGTTTTATAAACTCCAAAGTTTGTACTGTTTATTAATATTAAATAAAAACATTATTACAACAGCTGCTTAGACTAGTGAATGATCTTATTATGTCATTATTGCAAAGCTATACAAACTACAACAACACTCTTATTTTTTAATTTTTTGGGACAGTTTGGCAATGGAACCGGTCATAGTCAAGATTTGAGAGGCATGATTGAAGATCTGATACGTAAAAAGAAGTTATATCAGTAAGTGAGAGACCCGTAGGATGGTATGAATAATGCTAGATCTCATGGGCAGAATGCTTAGAAGATTCAACCTAGGTCCAACGGAGAGGTGCCTAGGCGATCGGATGTTAGAATTGTGATTAACATGATAACCGAAGAACTTCATCCAATGAAGAAGAGCTGGATTGAAATGGAGCGGTATGGAACTTCGTTAATGCACATGCCATCGAAGAGTTATTTTACCATCGAAGATAGAGTTCCGACAAAACAATGGAAGACGATGAACGATGATATTGTTTTTCGAAATAGAGATGCTGATGCGATGCAAGCCCTAATGCTTGACCGTATGGTGATTATGGTTGTTGTTAGGCTGGGTATTGTGCACCTAGTTCTAATTGACTATGGAGGTTCGGTAAATATTCTATTCAAGTAGACGTTCGCTCAGATGAAGATTAGCTCGAAGGACATAAAGCCATGAAAGTCTCACATTCAAGGATATCAGATGTATTAACTTGTCAGTGGAAGTAGGTGAATATGACCACAAAATTGTGCGATTGTAGATCTTCATGATGGTTGATGAGATTTCTACTTATAATGCTTTTCTTAGCATACCAGTCCTTGCCTGTTTTAGAAAAGCACCGGCCATATGGTATATGATGATGAAGATCCCTGGTATGAATGGGGTGGAGTTATTTAAGGCAACCGGAGCACTAGTCAGGAAAGTAATGTTGCTAAGCTCAGAGAAGCAAAGAAATATGGAAAAAAGGAAAGATGTAGAGAAGGTGCTACATTAAAATTTAAGATGCATAAAAACTATTGCCCAAGTCCTGCCTTAGGTTCCATAGCAATTCTACAAGCCTGTGGACCTCAGACAAGAGCCATAGGTTGCGAGGGCGGCACTAGCAGAGCTGGCGATTAACATCCCGATCAATGAGGACAATCCAACCAGGGTCCTTAAGGTTGGGTCGCAGCTCGGCATAAAGACGAGAAAGGAGTTGGTAGGGTTTCTCGGGGCAAACCTGGATGTGTTTTCCTAGGCACATTATGATATATGTGGAATACCTCCAGAGATAGTATGCCACGCATTGAATGTGAACCCAAGATCCCACCCGTGATGCAAAAGAGATGCAGTCTATGTCTGGAGCGATCCGTTGTACTAAAAGAAGAAGTGGATAAATTGAATGCAAATGGCTTTATCCGTGATGCCGTATACCTTAAATAGGTATGAAATCTTATGTTAGTCAAGAAGCCAAATGGAAGATGATGGACATGCATTGATTATTCAGATTTGAACAAAATGTGCCCAGATGACAGCTTTCCTTTGCCAAAGATAGACTAACTTGTGGATTTAATGGCCGAACATGAATTGTTATCCTTCATGGATGCGTATTCTAACAACAATCAAATAACAATCAATATTCCAGCTCAGGAGTATACAATTTTCGTCATCAGTTTTGGCTTATACCGCTGTTGAATGATGTCGTTCGGTTTGAAGAATGCTGGAGCTACCTATTAGCGATTGGTAAATAGGCTGTTCGAAGATCAAATCAGATGGAAAATGGATGTAGCAACCCAAATTCCAGTAGTCTAGATTTTTCGCAAAAATACTAAAAACCAAGTCCACTAAAGCCCGAGTTGGGTATCTGGTATCTTGCAAATAGGCAAAGACAAATATATCAAAGCTCAATAATTTATGTCACAGCGGGATTGACTAAAATATAATAGTAAGTAAACACTCACCAATATAATATCACTCTCTAAACAAGTGTCTTACAGCTGGGAAGTCTCTGCCATCTACTTAACCTATAGGGTGTTATGAGGAGGGGGTCAGAACTAAAGTTTTAGTGAATGGATAAATTATACACTTCTAAGCTTAATTCTACATATACCGTTTTATTTCCATTTACTGTTATATTAGGTTTACAATACTCTCTCCTCTGTTCGTGAACCGCGCCTATCTACTCCATAGTAGATTAAACCCTAATAACTAATGTATACATATATGTAACTATATGCCCAATGACCATATTAGTCCTAAGTACCACCCATGGTACCTTCCGTATCCTCCTCGAAAACGGCTCCATCGTCTTGCTCCGTAGCTATATCTATAAAGGACTGCTTCGTAAGGCCTACAATACAGATACTCCATCGTCTTGCTCTGTGAGCATTCTGTAGCTACATCTGTAAAGGATTGCTTCATAAGGCCTACAATACAGATGCTCCACTACTTACTATGAAAACGTAAATCGCGTCTGCACTAGTCTGTGCCAGTGCTCGGACATCCACAATGTACCACCCAGTACGTACATTGAGGATTACGTAATCGTTCTGTCTACTATCTGAATCCCACCAACAAGGTCTACCTTGTACGGAATTCAGTCGGGGATTTTCTATATCTGTAAAGGACTGCTTCGTTAGACCTACAATACAAATATTCTAGTTGGTTTGTCTCTTTTCTCGTCGTGGCTATGGCCCCACGCAGCCACCCCTCAACTAAATCGAAAGACCTCTAAAGAGTTAAGTGGTCGTGCCCTACTGCAAACAATCTAACATCTAATTGGCGATGTCCCCCATCCAATGTCTCGATAGTGAAAGAATCATTGGCCTGTTGGTTTCTCGAAATCGCTCTTGGTCTTGATGCTGGCCGATATCCGCATGTGACTATCCTTAAACTTACTTGCAAGTACTGGACATACAAATACCCTACTCCGAACGCCAAGACCTTCTGACTGCCTACAAAGGTCTGCTTCGTTAGGCCTACAATGCAAATGCAGTCAAGGCATACTCTCTTGATGGAACACCTACAGACCTACCTCCAGGGATGCAGCTTCGTTAGGCCTACCCAGAGGGCCATCCTAGAGTATCCTCACGTCCTGGTGAAGTCTCGTACTTCCTTGAAGTCCAAAAATACTAAGTTGGACGTGCTTCCCCATTTCTGAAATCCGTGATGAACTGCTTCGTTAGGCGCTTCATCCTTTGGGCTGCTCCAAACGCATCTCAATTCTTTTATTAGACCCTAAGTCTAATCTTTTAATTTGCGTTTAGTTTACTTTTCTTATTCTATTGGCTACTTATTTACCCTAATTAGTATATTCTTGCCATCGTCTCGCTTCTGGCTATTGTGAGACCACCATTATCAAACTTCAAGTTTGATCTCAAATGTAGTTACCTCATAGAATCTAGATCTAACTACAACTCCATGTATACGTACATATATATCGTGACAATCATCTATCTATGAGTCAACAATGGAAACCATCGCGCTTGAAAACAACCTTGATAAGAAATCATGAACAAAAGAAGCACAAGAATGAGCCTAACTCCCCAAGGTGAGCCATCTCTAAACCCCTCTCTCTCCTGGGGCAAAGAGAACATGTCCAAATGTTGGATAAGAAGTGAACTACTACAAGCAGTATAAGAGGGCAAAGAAAACCCCAGCCCAAGTTGCACACCTCCTCCATCCTAGCATCGCCACCGCTCCAACCCCTCCCAATCCACGCCCACACTTCGTGCGACCAGAAATCGCGAATGAAGAAAAAAAACCTAATATGTCGAACCCCAAAATCACGAACCACGCATCCTCCCGTTCGCCGCCTGACCCCTTTTGATTTCCTAATGGTACACGCGATGAATGATTTGATTTCGATTTTTTTTTCGTGTGAATTGATTTTGAATTAAAGAGAAGAAGGCAGAGGAACACGTGATTTAAACCGAAGGGAGATGGCGGCTTCGTGTACAAAGTAGGTCGGCCCATATAGGGTGGCTTGACATGAAAGAATGTGGGCTGAAGTGATAATGATAAGATAAATATATATTTTTAAATTTTCAAAATATCTAGATATTTCATTCGATCCCCTATCGAGGCATGCTGTCTAGCGTTCTTAATATTGTACCCTTATTCTGAACCTAATGGAATAAGTTTCGAAGCCTAATTTGATCGTATCTGGAAGATAGCTTTTTAAATCGACTATAAATTAAATTCAATTAAATTATTTCTAGGCGTTTTCAGATCGCACGACCAAACGGTAAATCCAAATGCTACGAAATTTGAAATCCGATAATAATACAACGTTACGGATCCAATTGGAACTAGTTTCGTCGAATTTCGAGACTGTGCCTCGGATTGCTATTTTAACGCGTCGATTAAATCGACAATTTTAAAAATTAACGAAATCCCTTGAAATTCCAGTTTTAAAATCTTATTTACTCAATTATAATTTCAATAGATATCAACATAAGAAATAGTTTCGATTCATATTCAACTCCAATTCAATTATTTAAACGATTTTCAATTATTAATTCAACAATTAAATTTATTCAATAAACCGTTATATTTAGTAATTAAGTTTTTATTCCACTTATTTGATCGATAACTTCATATTAAAATCCCATTTACATTTCAATTTCATCATTTAAAATAAATCAATCGTTCAAAATCAACGACTAAAAAATCGGGTTGTCATAGCCTCTACCTTCATCGTCTACGTTTTCGACAGCTTCAAGTAGCTTTTTTATTCATTGCTCGTACGCATACGACATTCTCTCTTCCATGATCGTAAATTTTTTGAACAGTCTAGAAATTTCAATACGTAAAGATCTCAAAAACCAATGAATTTATGGATTTAGGGTAAAAAAAACGAGGGAAATATTTTCTCTCGGACGATCTAAAATTTATAATGAGGAAGGAGGAAGGGGAAAGAGAGGTGGCGGCTGGGAAGATGCATATAATTTAAAATGGCGAAGCGTTGGCTACTTCAAATTGTATGTAATTTTTTTTTAACCGATCCCGCGGCTAGTTACCTAGTGTAACCGATTCGTTTAGTGCAAAAACAAGAGAGAAAGAGAAGGGGAAAAGTCCATTGTTGATAATGTTAGGTCCTAGAATAGATCGATGAGCGGTCGACTGTTGGGTTGCTGCTGCTGCTCCAAATATGTGCTTCAATCTTCGAACGCTTGTAACTTGCACTCTGTACATAGCTCCGATTCACCTCCAATTTTTTGTTTTGAAGCACTTATGTTCATGAAATCCAATTTGCTCTGGAATTCCATAACTCGAAAGAGGAAAAAGTGGAAAAATTGGTGAGTTGGTGTTATTGGGTATGGATGTGGCGAGGAATGGGTTGGAGTGTAGCGGGGAACGGGTGTGGTTTGAGAATTGAGATGCGATTTGGAGAAGAAACGGGTGTTAATGTCCTTACTAAACTAGAAAGTTGATGATCTATGAACTAAAAGTGAATTCAAATTTATTATTTAAGCATAAGTCCTCCAACAAAACTTAAATTTATTTATAAAGCCGTAGTTTATTATTTAATTTATCATCACCAAAAGATTGTTATTTGGTATCTCTTAGCAGTAATTTGGCTGTTTTGATCAACTCTTTTATGTAATGGAGAATTGCAGTTTAGTCATCCGTGACTATCCGTAAATATTGTGACTGTCGACTTCTTGATTATAATTATTTTTATTATATATAAAAAAATAGGTATATTTTAACTCTGGTAGCAACTTTCAGTGTAGCGCTAGCTATCAGTTTTCAACTTCTTATTGTTTTTGAGTTTGTTGAGTATTTTGAGTATTTTGTTCCATCTTCCAGAATTCAATCTGATTGTCCCCCCTTTTTTTTTCCTTTGTTTTTCTAAATAATAATAATATGCACATACACATACACATACACATACACATGGACACATATAAACATGGACGTGGGTGTAGATGTAGACCAACCGGATCCATCATTAAATTCAATTCTAGGGTTTCTGAATTGTTTGATGCATAGAGTAACAACGAACAGCAAAAAATGAAGGCTATGCAAGGCTGAAAACGTAGAACATAAATTAATATGTGCCCTGTGATCTACAGTTCCCACTATAAAATCAAGAACATAGACAACAATCACTATACACAACAAGCAGCGCTAAACAACAAAGAAACGATAGTACGTGCTTAATACAATTTTCATAAAATCGAAGTTATTGCATAGGAAGGAAAGTTACCTCATAGAATCTAGATCTAACTACAACTCCATGTATACGTACGTACATATATATCGTGACAATCATCTATCTATGAGTCAACAAAGGGAACCATCGCGCTTGAAAACAACCTTGATAAGAAATCATGAACAGAAGAAGCACAAGAATGAGCCCAACTCCCCAAGGCGAGCCCCCTCTAAACCCCTCCCTCTCCTGGGGCAAAGAGAAGACGTCCAGATTGTTGGATAAGAAGTGAACTACTACAAGCAGTATAAGAGGAGAAAGAATGATGAAGAACTTGAACTGGTCGAACAAAGATTCAAGCAATGAATCGTAGGTGAAGTACCATGTGAATGATATGAAGAGGAAGAGGGTGGTGAGGAAGATGCATAGGTGGAAGGGGAAGGGAGGGGGCTCTCTGTAAGTCGAGTTTGAGTAGGGGTTGTTCTGATAGTTATTGTAGTAGTTGCCTGACATTTTTCTTTCCTTTTGATGTGACTCTACTTTTGATGTGTATCCTACAAATGAAGGAGTTTGTGGGGTGGGATTTTATAGAGGGTGACAACATAGACTTGATGCATGACAGATTGCATTCTATCCTATATCGCTTTTCTTGATGTATGTATAATACGTCCGTTGTTTTTGGTTCAGTTACTTTTATACTTACAGAAATGATTATACTTTGCATGCAGAAAAGCCTTTTGAGCTAAAATGCAACTCAATTGCTCTTTTAGCCATATAAAAAAGGACATCAAACTGAATTCACTGGCGTTAACTTAAAATGGCCAACTTTAATCGTTTATTCTCACCTTTACAACCTGGATCACCTAGTGTAGTTCAAAATCAACATTATCTTAAGGTTATGGATGTTATTAATTCGTAGCTCAGAACCAATTTTATTTTCCTGTGAATGCCAGTGAACAATAAAATAGTCACGTTCAATGATAAAGAAAAACTAGAGTTAATGCAAGCGCGTATCTATGTTGAGATATATTGCTTCTGTATCAAAATTTAATAAAAAATAAAACTTTTGCTGAAGTAGTATAGTACTAGTATATTTGAAAGTTAGATTTCTTCTTCAGTAAAATAATAACATCGCAAAAGATAACTAGAACATCTTTTGGTTGGATCCAAGTGTAAAACAGAGCAAAAATGAGTAATAAAAATTAAACCAATAAAAGGACACAAATGCAGAGAAGGAAGAGGGACACGTGAAACTTTACTTGGTTCGAAAGGATTCCTTCTCTCATTTAACACTAGGAAGATGCAGCCAAAAAAATACATGGCATATGTAAAAGTCTGTCCAACAGTCAGTTGCCACGTGTCGCCGACCATCTGTAGTGATATTGGAATCGATAAAGTAGACTTTGAGAAAAGATAATTATTTGTTGTTTTTGAAGTGTTAATTTGATAGTGGTGGACCTTTCTTCATGCATTGTAATTGTAATTAAAGTAAAATACAATTTTGTGGATGTTGCAAGTCTGCGACAGACTTTTCTGCCCTTTGAATTACCGACATAAGGCTACGGTAATCACTAGCCTCGTTTGCCTATCAATCATACATCACTTTATGTTAATTATTTGTGTTTTAAGGAAATGCTCTTCTACTAATACCCTTTTTATTTTTTCATTTTTACCCCCTTTTTAAATTAATTCCCCTTTTACTTTCACAGGAAATGTTTAATGTTTATACCTTTTAGAAACAAAATTCTTTAGGCAACGGTTCAGTACTCATTGTTATATTGTTTCCTTTATAATACTTGAGTAATGGGACTGAACAAGAGTAACGAATATTTGAGGGATTGCATTTTCTAGAATGCATAATTCTAGATTATTCTTAGTAGCAACTGGCTATTATAATAATTTTCATACAAAATGGTTTTTTTTTTGTTTTTTTATTAGGATTTAGGACGGTCCAGTTATATTTTTTGCGTCAAGGACAAAAACATCTAAGTTTTCGTTCTAACACTAACGGTCGCGCACTCGTTCTTCTTCAACTTTGCGGGCGCGTTCTTCTGCTTCTTCTTCTACTTTGCACGCACGTTCTTCTTGTTTTTCTTCTACTTTGCAGGCTCGTTCTTCTTGTTCTTGTTCTACTTTGCACGTTGAAAATTTAATTCTCTTCCTCATCCTTCTCTGTTCCCGTACCCGAATTTGTTCGTCTTATTGATTTCATTTCTTGTTTCTTTCATCGGCCTTGTTATTTTCAGATGTAGGTATGATTCTTTGACTTGGTTTTTCCACTTTCTTCTATCAGAGTTCGATTTAGGTAATTTCTAATTTCTTTTTATTTTTATGTTTAAACATAAAATTCAGTTTTATTGCCGTGTTTAATTTTTTGGTATTCTATGATAAATTTAAGAAGCAACATCAGATATCTTCTATTTTTTCTCTTCTTTTTATGCAATATTGTTTTCTTATGTGTTTTAAATTGTTTGGTATTTGATTATTGTTCAGTGATGTATATTTCATAGTCAATTTGTTTTGAACGAAAATATATTGTTATTGAACTATTGTACCTCTTTTATGTATGAATTTGTAATAGTGTCGGTATCATTTTTAGTTTTCATCGGTATCATTTTTCACAATAATGCACTTTGAAATAGTTTTAATGTGTTGTCTGTTATAGAATATATATAAAAAATAAAGTTGCTGTAGAGTAAATATGATGACGTGCACCAAACATTAAATGGACTGAAGAAAATTTGCTTTGTACAACATTTATCCTTTCGCCATTCTGATTAAATTATTAGAATTGTTTGTATTCTATTAATTCGGCTTAATTTATTATGCATACAAGAGGTATACGGAATGGTATCAATTTTAAGTATATGTTTTAGTATCAATGTGAGGATCAGTTATAATATCAGTTTTAGTGTCAGTAGGTATCATTTTTAATATTTCTGTTTTATCTATTTCTTTCTGTTTTTTGTTATATAAAGAAAATGATTTTGTTGTAGAATAAAATGACAATCTAAAGCAAACATTTTTTTTATTGATGTTTTTTTGCAATGGTGATAATGGCCTTCCTGTTGCGTTTGTATTTGAGATAATACTTTCGGCACTCGGTTGTCTATTGATTGTTCTTTCTATAATTTGAAGGATAAAATTTATCGTTATTGACCTCAACTTACTCCTTTCCCATTGAGATTTCATATATGATTAAGAATAAAGATATCGTGATTGATACTGATTCCGATCTTCAAAGCATAATCTGTTTTCAATTGTATAAGAAGAGCACATTCTTTCCTTTTTCTGTTAAGGTTAAGAGTTCTTTATTGGAAATTGATGGTGGTAGTTCTATTTCGATTTTATCCAATCTCCCTAGTTATTCATCTTCTAGTGGATCTTTATGTTCCATCGTTATTGTTCGTAATAAAAATTATTTAA
Source organism: Allium fistulosum (assembly GCA_030737815.1). NCBI lineage: Eukaryota > Viridiplantae > Streptophyta > Magnoliopsida > Asparagales > Amaryllidaceae > Allium > Allium fistulosum. Next base: position 813,752,781 of record CM060904.1, read on the forward strand.
AGGGCATGTTGAAGAGAGGTTCAGAATTATCAATTTCTAATTTTATTGATTTTTGATTTGGAGGAGCTGGTGATTTTAGAGAACTTTTGATGGCATACCAAATTCAAAAGGGATATGGATTAGTATTTTTGAAGAATTATTCTATGAGAATTACTGCTATTTGCTCTTCATTTAAATATGGTTGTCTTTTTAAAGTTGCATGGTTATTGTGATTCTGTACAACTTAATAAGTTTCTCATTAGATGTTTGGTTAGTGATCATTTTTGTGGGGCTGGCCTTACGGATGTGAATAATCCACATATTTCTAGTGGGTTTGTTAAATCATTGATCATTGATGAGATTCGTGATTGTCCTAGTAAAAAGCCTAAAGATATAATAGATGATTTTAGAAGAGAATACAATTTTCATTTGTCTTACTCTTTTGCTTATTCTAGGAAACAACTTGCTTTAATGGAATTACATGGTAATGATGTTATGTCCTACAAAGATTTGAGTTGGTATTTAGAAGCTTTGAAGAAGTATAATCCAAGTAGTTATGTCGATATGGATGTTAATCCTTGCAGTAAACAATTTGAGAGGGTTTTTATTGGTTTTGCTGCTTATTTACTTAGTTTCAAGTATTGTCGAGCTATGATATTTTTACTACTCATTTAAGGGCTCGTCCAAGTTTGATGGGTGTTACTGCAAAAAATGGTAAGCAAGATATGTTTTTATTCTATTTTAATGTAGTTGTATTGGTTTTTTGTTTTTTCAATTACTGTACTAAAGATTTAGTTCAAAGTTTTCTTACATTTTAGTATCGAAATTTCGAATACGGTATCAGTTTGAGAAAAGTTATATTGTGTGGTATTAGAATTCAATTACTTTGTGTTATAAAAATTTAGTTAATATTTAATATCAGTGTTATCCGAGTTTTTAACCCAGTAGAATCCAAAGGAAGTCAGAACAGCTTCGTCGAGTCAGAACAGCTCAAGAACCAACCAACAAGACTAGAAGAATCAACCGAGAAGGATCAAAGAAAAAGAAAGCGAGAACACACAAAGGTGATGGATCACTGGCGTTCTATCATCTATGGATCGCTAGCGATCCATAATGTTCGCTCATGGATCCACGATTCCTCTTGCATCATGGTCCAATAGGTATTCTAAGGACAATGACTAAGTTTGATGGAATTATGAGCTAGTTAAATCGAGGAGCAAACATTCGTCTAATTCAATCATCAGTCTAATGCAATCAGTGTGTGGATCGTCATCCAAACAAGGCAACATGCTACAAAATTACTTGGGTAACACCAACACGAGATAACACACGCAATCCAAAATACAAATATCAGAAATCCACTAAGTACATGGATCGCTAGCGATCCATGCACTATGGAACGCTAGCGATCCATACCATTTTGCCAGATTGCCACAATCTTCAATGGAAAGGATGATGGGGAGCATCTCAAGCAATTGGATCGCCAGCAAGCCAAAATCTATGGATTGCTAACGATCAATCAAATTGGTTCGGTTCACGGTGAAACTTTGGGTGCACCTTCGTACGGTCATCTGCAAGCATCTGGTAAGAAGGCATAGCCTAATAGCTCTCCCACCCCTATATATACAATCCTACCTGCAACATAAATAGGTTCTTCTGGACTGGCTGCTAGAACTCTACAGAGATTATTCTTCACTCTTCTTCTCCCATGCAATATTCATATTGGGGTTCACTGTGATTCTCCAGGAAACTCTTGTACTTGTACTTGATCTAACTTATAAGGTTTAATCATATTGTAATCTGATTTCAACTTGTAACAGCAATCGGTAAATAGAAAGCTATAAAGTGGGCGTAGGCTTCATTAACATCCGAACTACTGTAAAAAACTTCTTATTTTTTACTATTTCTGCTCATTTTACATTTATTCTTTATATTATTGCTCTGTAAGAACGGGGCTGGTGCTTTCACACTCAACCTAGGGTGTTGATCCATTTTTTGGGTTAACATTTTGGTAATTTAACTGAGAACCCAACTCAGGCTTAGATCTAGCTATTACTTTGGATCAGATAAGTTTAGAAGTTAGATCCTTAATCTCTGTTCAAAAGATCCGCTGCTAAGAATCAATGGCTCCGGAAATAAAAAGAACAGCTTTTAGAAGATCCATAGGGGCAATAATAGCCGGAGAAGAGATGAATCATCAACAAATTGAAGTAAATGGCTCCAACGCAGGAGATTAGGGGCCAGGATCCTCTAATCAACGCGAAGTCGTTAGAAGAGATGAATTGAATAAAATGGTTGATGAAATCAATCAAAAAATGAAAAGCAATCAGAGAGCTCTTATGGATAAGCTTAATGCCCTCTTGACCTTACAATCACATCCTGCTCCAAGAACTATGGCAGAACCCTCGACTATAATAGAATAAGAAAATTCTTCCGTTTCTCGTCTAAACAGAAGAAACGAGAAGCAGCCGCAAAGCGGAGTGATAGCTGGAACAGTGGGAATCAACGTAGAAGTATATGCTTGAGGTGATATGATGTAAGGTGAGTTGATGGATGCTTTTGAGTTGCTTAAGTATTAAGGTTTTAGGAAAATATCTTGATATTTTGTAATATAAGTATATTTAAACGTATATGTATATATGTATGTGTATATATGTTCATGTGCATGTTAGGGTGTGCATGTTACATATGTGAATATGACATATAAACAAGGTTGCAATGACTTTTGAACAACTTCCGATCGTTAAACCGTTGAAAATCGAAACCAGTTCCCGGTCATATTTTCACTTATAAGTTAATTTACATATAAATGTAAAAAAAATTTGAAAATTCATTTCTTATCATTTTTTTCTAATTAAAATGATTACATTTGATTTATAAAACCATATAAATTAATATTAAACAACCATTTACAAAAAGTGTTATTATATCGATAAAGCGATATCAATTTTCTTATATTTTCAAATCATGTATATATCTTTATAAAACTATTATAAATGATATATTATCACTTTATAACTATTTAAAACTAATTATTATCATTTGAAACAATTATTATAGCCATTATAATAATCATTAAATCTCAATTTAAAATTATTAATCAATTATTTAATATAAGGGCATCACTAATGATGTCATAAATACATTTAATTTCCAAAAAATAGAATAATTAATTTTATTTCATATTCTTGTTCAATTATAAAAATAAGTGCATGTATCTAGCTCCATGCATGATGTTTTACGATTATAGAATTGTTTATCGCTAAAACGGCTTTTGGTCATTTTATCGATATTTTTCCAAAGTATTTTTTTAAAATACTTATTCAAAATAAGATTACTATCATTATTTATTATTCAAGACAACACAATCTATGTTAAACAGCCTTATATTTGAATAATTAGAAATAAGTATAATTTATCAAATTGATAAATTTGCAGGTCTTTACAATTTATATATATATAATCATAAACCCATGGGAAACATCCCCACAAATCATAATAAATCCAATTATTATATCCTTTAACATATAAAAATTTTGAGATCAAAAACCTAATTTAATTATTTTTAATAATTAAAACCCGAAATAAACCATTTTCCAACCTTAGGAAATTTACCAAATATTCTCATCAAATCGGAAAATTATCAAATTAAAAACCCACTTCCAAAATAATGTTTCTAACATCATACTAAAATTTCAATTCATTTTGGTGTCATATGATAAGTTCTCTAACTCAAACATATTACTTAATTTCAAAAATAAATTACATAAATTCACCAATAAGCATATAACCATTCAAACTATCATGGCATAATATAAGCAAAAGAGTCATATTTATGCTTAAAACTGAAAATAATTCTTAAATATGAGATGCATAACTATTATTCACCTTAAATGTTTTAAGAAGGTTTAGATTTGAATTTGATTTGATTCCCCTAAGCTTTCTACTTTTTTCCTAGCTTTCCTTCTTCTTGAATCTTCTAGCAATGGCCGGTCTAAACTTTAGTTTTGTTTGTATAAGTGTAAAATGAATGAAGAGAAAGGAGGTGGGGGTTTGTATTAGAAAATGTAACCCTTTTTCCTATTTTACCCTTCCTAGATATCCTCCTTTTTAATAATGTTCTAATTAATTCCATTAGTTCATTAATTAAGGCTCGACCCATACTAATTATCAAATCTTACTCTCCTTAACCTTTTGCATTATTTTATTTTATTTATCCAATTAAATATCATAAATAATGTTAATTAGAATTAGGGTTGTTACAACCTTCTCGGGATGCTTATGTTTTGCGTGTCATAAAAAGGTATAAGAGTTCATCTTGCTCTCCACAAGTTGCCCACGATTGTTTCTCTCCTCAAACCATTACATATTCACCTTGAATCGCTCCTTCTGATTATAGTCACTTCCTTCTCACATCAATTATTGAACAAAAATTAGATAGATTCATACAAACTTCACCTCACTTGAAATATCAAGTTTCCAAGCAACAGTCAAATGCGTGTGTCAACTATTAATCCAATTATAGTTGACGCATCAAATCCAACCACACATATTCTTATTCGTCTAATGTTCATATGGTATGACATCAAATTCTAACTTCTATGTACTCACCTAGAATCATCGTAAGTACACCAAAATCACCTCCATTTGATTTAATCCAACCATGTAGGAATCTTCTTCCCAAATTCTAATGCAGTTAGTTATTAAATTTTAGTAAAACAATGAAATAGAACCAAATCAAACAACGTCAATTATAATCAAATCTCTAACAATTATAATGGAATAATAAACATAAAAATTCAGCAAAACCATACTAAATCATATTATATCAACTTAATGTAAATCTACTCTAAACTCTAATAATATCAATTATCAAATCTTCCGATCAACATCGCGAAATGACATATAAATGGATAATTATAGAAATATCACTTAATTAAATAACGTGATGTTGGGTGAGGAATAAACTCATCTTAAACACAAAATTTCATTACCATAATCACAAATATAAATCATAAATCCAACACCATCGCTATTTTTGGTTGTGGATCAAGTTCTATTGGATCATCGGATGCCTCCAAATGCAAGATTCTGGATTGGTTTGCTTCTCTTGAACCTATCTACATCATTAACCTATCGCAAATAATAATTATTTATTTCTTTATGCTACTTATATTGATGTTTAGTTGAAATTAATCGTGATATTCTATTTAAAATTTTAAAGTGCCTTTATAGCAATTTTGCTATAACGTCAATTATTAAATATCATCTACTAAATCCTTCGCATGTGTTGTCTTGAGCTTGATTTTTCACAAAATAGATATTTGAATTCATTAATCATTTTGATTAATTATATTTAAATTAACTAATCATTTTAATTAATGAGGTTTAAAGTTAATCAAATCAATTTAACTAATGATGTTCGAATTTAATTAATCCATCTAGTTAATAATATTTGGATTTAATTAATCATTTTAATTAACGGTATTTTAATTTAACTAATCATGTTAATTTAAGATTATTTGAATTTAATAAATTATTTTAATTAATGATGTTAAAAAGTAATTAATTATTTTAGTTAATGATACTGGAGTTTAATGAATCATTTTAATTAATGATGTTTAAAAATAATTAACCATTTTTAAATAATGATATTTGAGATTAATTAATTAATTTAGTTAATTATGTTTTAAAATTAGTTAATTGTTTAATTTAACGATGTTTGAATCTAATTTATCATTTTAATCAATGATATTTGAATTTAGTTAATATTTTTAATTAATGGTGTTTGAAAAGTTAATTTACTGATTAAATATAGGTGTTTTTGAGATAATTAACCATTTAATAAAGATATTTGATTGGTTTATTAAAAAAGATTATAAATTTGATAGAATATCATTCGAGATAATTAATGTTGGTTTAAATCTATAAAAGGGATTTCAAATTTGATTTATTTTGGTTGGGAAAATTAATGTGATTTTAAAAGTTATGAAAAGGTTATTAAATTATCCTTCGGGATGATTAACCTCTGATTTAAAATTTATAAAAGTAATTTAATTTATTTATTATCTTTTGAGATATCAAATATTGTTTTAAATTTATAAATAATATTTTATAAACAAGAAAATCTTTTTTAAAAGGAATTATTTCAAAATAAAGCTAAGTGTAATTTTTTTTGTTTATAATAAAAAATGTTTTGACATTTGTTTTGATCTTGGTTTTAATATACTTAGAAAATATAATTCGCCCTTTTAAAAGAATATTTTTTAAAGTGTCCTTAAAAGTATTGTGAAGTGAAAATTAAGCCCAAGTGAAAACAACCATCTTATCATTCTCGATAGTTGATTTATTGACTATCGACTTTGACTCTAGTTTCTTCTTTATATTTCATCACTCTAAGACAATGTATTGCTCATCTGAGCCTTGTTATCCTTTGTCAGAAATGACTAAGCCCAAAGAGCGTGTGGGGGCAGGCTATGTGGGGTTACTCCCATTAGGGTATTTTCACATCTACTCTAGATTTGATTCGGTGTTGCACATTGAGATGTGAAATACTCGGACACTTGGTAACAGTTGGTTGGGTCCAACTTGGAGGATTCTGAGAGCCATCGAAGTTCTCAAGCATATTTCTAGAGGTATACTTTCGGTAAGGGGGGCGCACCCTCCTAGTCATTGTTGGAAAAACTTCCCTTTCCCTTGTTGGTAATTCAAATCTTTGAATTGTTTCCTTAATTGCATTCAGAACTGCCTTTTGCTCTTCTCTATGTTTAATTAGTTGTATCCATTCTTTTGAGTCTGGAATTTTTTATTATTTATGCCCATTCATTCAGCATGGGACTTGTTCTTACTAGTAACCACCCTTTTTTTTGGATTGTTTCTGTTATTTATTTTCATTCTTTCTTGATTCGATTGTTGCTATGATTTGTTTCCCATTTCTTCATTTATGGACGTTATTCTTGGGACGTAAAAACCCGTTCCGCGTTAGTAGTGTGATCTCAACGAATTTTTATATGTTTATCGTATTACTTGAGTTTTCTCACGCTGGGTTTCTAGACTGACCTGGGTGTTACTTTATTATAATGCTCCGGTCAGACCAAGTTTTTCCTAGGTTGACTTTGGTGATATGGAGTTATTGGAGAAGAGCTGGATGTTTACTCATCGTAGTGTTTTATTTTCCGCTGTATTATATGGTATACCTATCAGCAACTGTAAGGTCAGAATTTTATAACTGTCCAGCTGATAAGGTTTGTATTTAACTCTGATGTACTCTATATTTTGGAGTAACACTTTTTATTGTCCTTGTTAAATTATTTGTTATCGATTCCACTGTGAGATTATGATTTTCCTATTCTCAGTTCTTTTCTTTTTATTTTACCCTAACAATCTGCATTTCCGGTGATTGGATGTTCAGCATTTGATTACCGTGGATGCATTCGGTGACGACTTTCGATGGTTGAGAAGGTGGGTCACAATGATTAGGAGGGTTCACCCCCCTTATCGAAAGTATACCTCTAGAAATATACTTGAGAACTCTGATGGCTCTTGGAAACCTCCAAGCCGGACCTCGCTAACTGTTACCGAGTATTTCACATCTCAATGCATAGCACCGAATCTAATCTAGAGTGGTTGTGAAAATATCTTAATTGGAGCAACCCCACATAGCTTGGCCCCACTAGCTCTTTGCATTTAGTCATATCCGACAAAGGATAACAAGGCTTAAATGAGCAACACATCGTCTTACAGTGACGAAATATAAAGAAGAAAGCAGAATCAAAGTCGAAAGTCGATAAATCAACTATCGGGGATGATAAGTTGGTTGTTTTCGCTTGCGCTTGATTTTCACATCACAATACTTTTAAGGACACTTTAAAAACACTCTTTAAAATATTCTTTTTAAAGGGGAAAATTATACTTTCTAAGAGTATTAAAACCAAGGTCAAAACAAATGTCAAAACATTGTTTATTGTAAACCTAAAACACTCTACACTTAGCTTTATTTAAAACAATTCTTTTTAAAAGATTTTCTTGCTTATAAACTATTATTTATAAATTTTAAAACAATACTTAGTATCCCAAAAGATAATAAATCACATTTAAATTACTTTTATAAATTAAAACAAATCTTATTTTATCTCGAAGAAAATAAATCAAATTCAAAATCCTTTTGTAAATTTAACCAACATTAATTATCCCAAAAGATAGTTAATCACATTATTAATCTTTATAAATTTAAAAACAATGTTAATTATTCCAAAAGATATTTCATAAATTTATAATCTCTTTTAATAAACCAATCAAATATCTTTATTAAACAGTTAATTATCTCAAAAAACCTTTATTTAATCAATAAATTAACTTTTAAATCTTATTAAATCAGTTCATTAACTTTAATACACTAAATCAATTAATTAACTTTTAAACGCTTTTGTTAAATCAATTAATTTACTTTTAACTCTTTTATTAAATCAATCAATTTTCTTTTAAAACACCATTAATTAAAAATATTAACTAAATTCAAATACCATTAATTAAAATGATAAATTAGATTCAAACATCGTTAATTAAAACGATTTACTAAATTCAAAACATCATTAATTAAAATAATTAATTAAAATCTAATATCATTATTTAAAATGGTTAATTACTTTTAAACATCATTAATTAAAATGATTTATTAAACTCAAATATCATTAGTTAAAATGATTAATTAATTTTAAACATCATTAATTTAAAATGATTTACTAAACTCAAATATCATTAATTAAAATGATTAGTTCATTCAAATATCATTAATCAAAAAGATTAATTAAATTTAAACATCTTTAGTTAAAATGATTTATTAACTTAAAATATCATTACTTAAAATGATTAGTTAAAATCAAATATCACTAATTAAAATGATTTGATAAATTTTAAACATCATTGAATAAAATAATTAAATAATTTAAATATCATTATTCAAAATGATTGATGAACTTAAATATCTGTTTTGAGAAAATACAAGTTCAAGTTCAATACATGCAAAGGGTTTAGGAGATGATATTCAGTAAATGATGGTATGGCAAAAATTGCTATAATGACACTCAAAACAATTTAAATAGAATATCATGACTAATTTCAACTAAACATCAATATAAGCAGCATAAGGAAATAAATAATAATTATTGATGAGAAACCCCTTATGGTCTCTCTACAAAATTTCCTTGCAAAACAATGGTTATGAATAATATATATAATCATATGGGTTCACAATAATTAAGTTAATATGTCATCCGTTTCCAAAATGGTATATTCAACCAAACAATCAATCAAACAACAACAGCAATATCTAAACTATCAACCAAGCATCATAGCATCACAAATACTATATAGCTAATTTAAAAGAACTCATTGAAATTCCAATTATCGCCAAAGCTTCCTGGTTTCGTCTAAAATCGAACAACGTTTAAATTTATCTTGAAATTCTACAAGCTCCAATTCCTACCAATCTAATTCCTAAAATGTAGTTATCGTTCCTATAAGCGCAACACGACTGACCGCGTTCGATTTGGACCGTGTATAAGCAAGGTATACAATTTATAAGTTAACGAGATTTAAATATTAATTAATCCACTTTAATTACACCATTAACTTAATTACCCCATTATAAATCATCTTCCACATTTGATAACTACTTCCCCCTTAAACTACTGATGCTCAACTCCATCGTCAAACCTTCTCCTCCCCTACCACACTCGATTCTCCACTAAATCCAAAACCAACGATGTCTAACTCCTCCTCTCCACGAACTACATTTCCCCGACCCAATTTCCTTGCCTCCAAACACCCCTCCCAAATCATGTCCCCTCATTGATGTGCGCAACTTGAACAAGGATGCGATAGCCAAACGTGACCGGAGTCAACAAATTTTCTAAGGGAAATGCCCCTTGCCTTGAAAAATCCAAATCTGACCTCAAAACAAACTAACTCCTCCTCAAATCCAAGAAATGGCAAACTCTAGATTCCTATACGAAACTGTTGAGACCCAAATTGTTGTTGCGCCCTCTAAAATGCATACCCAGTTATCGATCCTACATAGACAAGATCAAAGACACTTGCTTGAATTTTTTTAGATTTTGTATGATTTGATTTGAATTTTTAAAAGAGGATTTACTCACTTTCTTTCTCTTCTTTGATCAGAGATAGTGATGGAACAAAGAAAACAAAATGTAGGCTAAGTATATGGATTGTCTAGAATTAGATTTATAATTCAAATTTTTTGGCATCTCGCCGTGTAGATTTCCATTGCATATGGACTGCAAATTACAAAACAAAAAAATACGGTCATGCTCAGAACAGCGACGCGACCTCAAAACAATAATAATATACACTGGTTATTAAGTTCTGTAAAATCATAAAAACACTATTGTTTGCCGATAAATCATTTAACGAATAGTAACAATATTTTCCAGATTAAAAATTATGAAAAAATCAAATAAATTAAATTAAATATACGTCAATATATATCGAGTTGTTATATGAAAATTAATTTTTTATTATTATTTATTCTAACCATTTATTCCTGCACACAAATTGAATCAACCAATAATATTTACTAATTAAAAGGAGTTAAATAAAATAATTAAATCCATTTAATTAATATCTAATTCATAATTCAAATATTTAAACGATCACTATATTCAAATTCAAGTTATTAAATTCCAAAATACAATTGTTTTAAACATTTAAAATTAATAAACATTCAAAATTCAATCACCAAAATTCTGGGTTGTTACACCCAAACAAAGCATCCATCTATCAATGCAATCATATAAGAAAATTGTATATCCATTAAGCCAATTAATAAAACCAAATAACCTAACATCTTGACGGAAAGTGATCCATCAAATTCTGTTGCGCACTCTGATCCTTACGAATCAGATCACTCCATTGAAGCCATACCGAGGTCTAATATTTATTAACCGAGCTTACACTACTAGTTGGATTGACAACTTCTATCTCACACCCTTATGGGCTACTCTACATCTCATGCAGAGATTTACACTCATAATTGTGGAAGCGATAAATATGTATATAGTATCAAAAATAGAAATATGTCCACCGATGATTAACCAGGTAATTATCATATATACGTATCATGAATATACTTTTATTATCCCTTACTATATGGTAACTACCCAACACACCTTAAGGGACAAGTACTCTAAGTTTCATCTAGGACAATGACTCATGTCGCTTATATAATTCATTGTTTTGGACTTGCTCTGATACCAACTATAAGCACCCCTACATCTATAACCATACTACCCAAGAGTATTATAAAGCAATACCATTGAATAATACAGAGAATGAGGCGATATGGGGTACGCACTTGAATATTCCATTGGGCTAACACTGGTATGTATTTAAATATCATATACAACTCACCATAAAATATACACAATATCTACACAAAGCAATAAACACGTGTGCCTCCAGGATAGAACAATACATAATATATAGTATATGATAGAGAACACAGAGTTCGAATCGCATCGATAATACATAATACTAAATATATAGAAAATATATCCAACATACATCACATGAATATATATATATAAGATAATACAATATAAGATAATAACTACTATACTGAATACTAGCCTCCTCTATGCCCAAAATACAAGCTGGTTTCACTATCTCTCAACCTTAAATGTCTCGATTGACCTGAGTATTATATAACTAACACACGGGTCAGACTATGTCTAAAATGTAGATGTCATGATATAGTAACAACTATCATGACATAATAACCTATCTGATGCCATACACATATCATCACCCAAGTAAACATATTCAAAATATGTGTCATAAAAAATAGTGTCCCATTGGTGAAACATCCAAATATACAAACGTTATCAATACTAATATAATCGTCAAGTATAATTGGGCTAGCTCACAGTTATGCCCAAGTAACACTCTCAGATAATAATGAGATTGACTTTCATGGGTCTGTCATACTAATAAAATGGAAAAAATAGTAAACATAAATCCAAACATATAATTAGCAACACATGCCCGTAAAGAATACTTGGCGACACATGCCTACAAATGATAATCAGGGACACACACCTAAAAGATATAGTTGGCATCAGATGCAAATGGATAATAATTGATGTTAACCCGAAAAATGGATCAACACCTAGAAAAGCACCAGTTTGGATTAAATAAAGTAAAAGCAGTAAAAGAAGACATAATTTTTATAGTGGTTCGGCGTAATCTCCAACCTACATCCACTTTAATCTTTTATTAGTTGTTCTCACTTTGGATTACAATCAGCTAGATCAGATCTGGCCACAGTCTAGTGGATCCCAGATTTACAATGTGGTTAAGAGTATGTTTGAAAGAGAATAGAAGTAAAGAAGGCGTTGATGAAGTTCTGAATTCAAGTGTGTATCCAGCAAAGAGAAGATCCTTTTCTGGTAGCAGGTAGGTTGGTATTTATAGAGGAATTGGGCAGTGTAGAGTCAGAGGCCCAATAGCAATGAAGCCCGGGAGATTGCTCGGAGTCGCCCTAGAAATCCTAGGCCAACCCGAGTTATCATGATAACTCAGAGCCGAGTTATAATACTTGGTGCAATTTGCACCACACCACTTGCATGCTTTTTCTTTCTTCAAGTTGAGTCATTTGATCCTTTTTTCCATTGTAACGACCCGTATTTTTTTTGGAAAGAAGAAAATTCAAATTTTAGAATTTAATACAGTAATAAATTTATAAATTTTGATTTTAAATAAAATTTACTTTGAATTATAACATCTGATTTTGATTTAATAAAGTGACAACTATTTTATGTGATTTCAAACGTATAGTTTAATAAAAGTTTAATTGGATAGATTTAATATTATGTAAAGCATGAAATAAATTTATGATTAACTGGAATTGGGTTTTAATTGTAAATTAACTTCTAATCTATTTGTAATCAATAATTAGGTATTTAAACTTATTTAAATTTTAGTCTTGGTTTTGCTTATCTTACATATCAAAATATTAAAATTAATTTGTTAATAAAATTTAGTATAATTGGATTTTACATAAAAGGAAAGAAATATAAATTTTAATTTAATAAGACTTAATTAGTTAAATGATTCAAAAATTGAGAATTTAATACTGCATTAGTTAATATTAGCATTTTAATTAAGGAACTAGAAATTATAAACTAGTGAATATTCAATTATATTAATTTGAAATATGGTTTATTTTGAAATTAAATAAAGGTGAATTTTATTAAATATAATAAACTGAAATCTACCATTTGAAACAAACAATAGAATTTTATGACGGAAATTTAATATTTGCTATGCGTCCATCTAAATATAGCAAATGGCAAACTTTCGTCGAATAATATAGATGTTCTATCAGTCGCTAGAAATTCAGTTTAAATCAGTTAATAACAGTTGAATTTAAAAGTATTCCAAAACCTAAATATGTCAACACGAGAAAATTTATTTAGAACACTCTGAATAAGACTGCGTAATCTGTTTCGCAAATTTGGACGTTTCTAGCTCCGTTTGGATTTTTCCGTACGGGATAGCAACGTATATCGGTGTCAGTGTAACACCCGGAAATTTTAATTGTTTTATAAAGTTATTAAATGAAAATTTGATATTTGGAATACGTCTATTTTAATATAGCAAATAGTAAATTTTCATCAAATAATATGAAATTTATTTTATTGTATAATTCTATTTCAATTCAAATCAGTTAAAAATTGATGGTAATAAAATATTTTCCAAACCTGAATATTTTTACGTAGAAAATTTGTAAATCATCTTCTGAGCAAGACGTCATCTTCCGTTTCATCAAATTTGGACTTCTATTACTCCGTTGATCTTATTTTCGATGAAATAGCAGCATTTTCATACCGATATCGATTTTTGATCGAATAATCATACCACTGATATCTGTATACCGTTTTGATCGTCTCGTCGTGCTGATCTGTATGATATATTCATTTCTGTATTTTGAGATCCGATACACGATTGAAACAATAAACTGTTCGTTGTAACGGTACCATAAAATGTGACTTCACTACTTCCTTCGGTTTCAAAATTTTGAAACGTGTTGTCTAATCAAACCATTATTTGCCTTAATGATTCAGCTGAATTTTTGGGATGATCGTTGCTCTTACATTTGGTTCTATATTACCTTTTTCATGTTATAGCCGTTCATACCTGTTCTTGAAAAAAAAAGCAAAAGAAACCATTTGTTTTGCTATAGCCTCATCTCCCCTTCCTTCTTTTAGCTGCCACGCCTTTTCCTCCACCCATGCCAGTAGCTCACATGCGACCACCTCCGCACTTCGACCTGCACCACCCACGGCCACCCTCCCCTGCTGCCCCTTCTCCCCTCACAACTTGCCTATCCCCACCACCGAACTACCAACAACCGCGACCCTGACTTCACATTGATCCCCTCCGACTTTGCAGCCTTTGCCGAGCTTTTCATCTCTCCTTCCTTCCTAAATAGATTCGTTGTCGATTCGAGTTCAATCTTGCCTTGTTTTGAGATTCGTGTCTGGATTTGTAGCTCATTTCTTTTTCAAGTCTATCTAACCTCGAAAGGTGAGCAATCACTTACGATTAACGTTCTTATATTTATTAACTTTGATTTCAATTGAAACGACAAGTGAAATATGCTGTTGTTAGTTAGTTACATTTTTTTATATATGTTTTTATCTGTATCCGTTCACCTGTGACACCTGACACCGTTATCTGTTATTTATATTTATGATATATGCAAGTTATATTATTACCATATCTGTTATCACTCTGCAAGTTCCCTGTTAGTATAGAATTCACTATGGGTTGAAATGATACATACCTGAATGATCTGTAGAATAGGGGAAAATCGTTATGGGTTGAAATGATAAACCCAAGCAATTTTCATTGAATTGAATTTGGGATTGCGGGTTGAAATGATATATACCCGTAGATATTTGAATTATGGATTGAAATGATAAATATCCGTATCACTTGACCACAGGATAGAAGATTTTATACAGACACCGTTGCTCAAAAAATATATATTTTGAAATGATTTACAAGGTTTTGAAATTGAATTTATTTAAGAATTATACTCAAATAAGTTTGATTTAAAATTTATAAAATTTAGGATTTTAAAGATATGATTTTATAACTTGATTCTTTTGATTTAAAAGTGATAAATTGAAATGGTATATTTAGTTTATTTAAATTTGAAATTTGAAGTTGTATATAAATGTTATTTGAATGATTAAGTAAATATTTCAAATTAAATAATAGTAAAGTGAATTTGATATATATGAAATTATCAATTTAGTTTTGAAAGTGCTATAATTTGGAAATATATATTTGAAATGGAAACGATATTTTGGTTTTGAAGTATAAATTATTTTGAAATGACCATGGTGTTATAATGACGTTGGTTGTTAATAGCGTATATTTCTATATAGTAGATAGTTCCACGGATCCTTAGAGGATGGTTATCCCAACATCCTTTAAGTCACTTGTATTTCAGTTGATATTTCACTTGAGTTGGATTTATTGATATAAGAATGTTAATCCTGACTCGAATGTTTTGTGTTTTGCTTTACACTCGGGTCAGACTGAGTGATATAGCATTTGAGACTCACCTTTGGAGTTTAAAGCTTCAGTTGGAGATCCAACTATCGATTCAGCTTTCAGCTTTTCCAGTTGATTTGTTCAGAGAGGTCATCTGTCTGTATTGGAAACTTCACTGTATTTGAGATATTATGTTGTATTTTATTTCAAACTCTCCTGTTTATATAGTAGCTTCATGAACTACTATTTATTAATCTATTCCGCTGCATTCTGTTATAATACTGTGTCTGTGATTCTGTGATTATTTTATTTACTGTATATGCTGAGATTTGCCAAATATAAATTAACAATCTGATATTTTGAGCAATTCAAGTCTGACATGTGCGGATGCGAATGGTTGAAAATATCGGGTTGGTACATCCATCGTCTTCTTTGAGTTTAGTCTTGCGATCTTTTAAATGTCCACTTTTCCTTTGCTTAATTCCAGCTAATCCTTAGAATATATCGTCAACTCCTTGCACAATCGCTTAGCCATGAGTCAGTGGAGTAGTATGAGTCATGTTTGGAGTTATAAGAGTGAATGGGTAAGCAACCACAGGTCGGACCCGACCTATGGCCTTAACTCAGGGCCGAGTTAAGATGCTTGGCCCAAACATAGTGAAAATTTCCAAATACTTTCTTAGCCCCTTCTAAGTGCTCTTATCAAGTTTCAAGTCATTTCGATTCTGTTTCAATCTTCTAAGTCCAGTTAAAGCTGCTTTGGTGATAACTCGGTACCAACCTTTGGTGATAACTCAATACTGAGTTATGGACTTAGCAAATTTTGGTTGGAATTTTCCCAGGCTATTTCCTAAGTTCATTTTAGTGCACCTTATTGATTTCAAGTTGTTTCATCCTCATTTGAACCTTTTGAGTCCAATTGAAATCTACTTTGCTAAGAAGCGGGTTAATACTTGCCCCCAAAATTACGCCTTTCAAATGTAAGGTGTGTTTTGCTTAAGAACAAGTTCCAGTTATTAGTCTTTGATAGTCGAGCTCTCCGGCTACTTTAATCTTGGTGAATCGCGCAGTTCTTCGGATTCTCTTATCAATCACGGGTCGTTTCAAACCTGTTACAAGCTAAGAGTCCAGGCCATGCCTAAGTGTAGTTTATACATCACAATCATTCTGATTTCATTCGGAGCTATTACATCACATATCCAAAATCGTCCCGTATTAGTAACAACCCTAGTTGAGGTTACCTGGAATTTGGTCTAAATTATGATTTATAATTATGTGACGCCCCACCTCTATACCCACGCTAACCAAGAACACTACGATGTAGTGCTGTCAATTAGCACGGAGAATAAGGCTGTTGAGGAGCGACCATCCATGTAACTTCTTTGTGCGGGCACCGACATGTCAGATAGAATAGGATGCATATCTTTTAAGGAGGAAATCCGACATACCGATACAAACACAAAGCTATCACACGGTGGCTATATATAATCTTCGGAAACAAATATAGAAATAAACGTAACATAAATCAGTCACAGACAATTCATATCACAGAGGCGGAAATAGATATGAATAAATATATAACACATGAAAGTGTACATCAGAGTAGTGGTCAGAAAGATCCACAATAACACAAAAGAATAGATACAAGTGCTAACCAAAAGAATATGTATACATCAAGGAGTCTAATCTCAAATGTATACAAACAAAAACTACAAAACTAGAGTAGTTAGCCAAAAGTCAGATGATGGCTCCAGATAGGAAGTCATGAGGAAGCACCTGTAAAATCTCAGTCTGACCCGAGTATTATTTAAGAAGAAAATAATAAACGGATCAGTCTAGCTATAATTATCAGATAAAATGAGATAGAATATGAGATATGATAATAGAACGTATGATAACAAAAAGGTGTCATACTATGATAAGTATACATTAGAAATCCCACAAAAGTCATACAATATCTCAATAATCTCAAAACAGAGAAAAGAATGTCATATTCTTAATTTAATTCACCAAGCCACAATAAAATGACATACTCATCAATGTCAATGGTAAAAGCTGGTGAAACATAAAATTCCAGAAATCATAAAATTAGAAATCCAGAAATCACAAGAAAGAGGATGGCCAATCCTATGAAAATGAGCCGGAGCTCCTCCTGACTGGGTATAGTCCCCCATTGCGGACTTTGAGCCGAAGCTCCTCCTGATGAGCCGAAGCTCCTCCTGACTGGGTATAGTCCCCCATTGCGGACTTTGAGCCGAAGCTCCTCCTGATTGAGCCGAAGCTCCTCCTGATTGAGCCGAAGCTCCTCCTGACTGGGTATAGTCCCCCATTGCGGACTTTGAGCCGAAGCTCCTCCTGATTGAGCCGAAGCTCCTCCTGACTGGGTATAGTCCCCCATTGCGGACTTTGAGCCGAAGCTCCTCCTGACTGGGTATAGTCCCCCATTGCGGACTTTGAGCCGAAGCTCCTCCTGATTGAGCCGAAGCTCCTCCTGACTGGGTATAGTCCCCCATTGCGGACTTTGAGCCGAAGCTCCTCCTGATTGAGTCGAAGCTCAATAAAATGAAGTACAGTCCTTCAAACGGACAAAGAGACATCGCACATTGCTAGTCTAAATCACAAGAATGATCGTCATGATCATAAGGAAGTGTCGATTACACTAAGCTAGTAAATATAAGAGTTTAGCTTCATGTCCCATAACCACTTGCTTAACTCAAATATTTACGAACAGATTGTAGATCTGCACTAGAAAACTGTCACAAGAGATTCAATCGAACAAGTCCATAAATTAACCGACGAAGTAAACGCAAGCGTTTCATACCACTTGTTTTGCTAAGCCGTTTAATTATATTTTCTCATACGAATGAGGTAAAATAGTGTTGAAAACGGTTTGAGAAAACGAACTTTTGATATTTAAAATAGTGTTGAAATCGCTTTGATGAAAGAGTTTTGATATTTACTATTAGTATTGAAACCTTTATATTTTTAAAGTGACAAGTCATAAAACGTATCACAAAAATTCACATTCGGAGACGTGAATAAAATCCAAGGAAATCAGCTCAAAATGCATCAAAATGGAAGTTCTGATGAATGGTTTTCTTATAAGATTGCCTACGCAGAGTAATACGGGGTTCGACCTGCCCGGTCAGGTCGCGGGGGTCCAGGGGGCAGCGCCCACGGCGGGGTGCGGTGCAGCGCCCCGTCACGGTATGACTTAGTGAAGGCAAGCTGTCCAGCGACCTAAGGAAAAATAGGTGGGCGACTTAACAAAGTGGCCGATAATAAATGATAACAACAAAAAGGGAATCAACCCGATTTGATTAGAGTTGGATATTCAAGCTAAAAAAAACAACTAGGCAAAACACAGCAGATTCAGACGTCTGAGATCAAGAATTCAGACGTCTGAATCTGGAAAATAAACTATTTTCCAAAACAGAATTCAGACGTCTGAATCCTAGACTTCAGACGTCTGAAATAGGCACTTTTTAGCCTACTTCTTTTCTGGTTCAAAACGAACCAATTCAGACGTCTGGAATTTTGATTCAGACGTTTGAATGCTGGGAGAAGAAAATTCCCAGTATTCCATTCAGACGTCTGAACCATACGTTCAGACGGCTGAAACTGTTATTCAGGGCATTCCCTGAACCTAGGCCAAAAAATGGCCAAACGATATCGATAACGATCGGTCGAGCAACAACGACTAAAGAATTGCACAAGGATAAGTGTTAGGAATTCATACCTAACAATCGAAGATAATTATTGACTTAGATGTGAGATAAAAATCTCACCTTTGAACCCAAACGAATGAAGAAGATGCTATGGAGCAATGGCAAGAGCAATTACTCTTCAATTCCAACTCAACAAGCTTTAAAAGAGAAATATTTCCTAAGTTAGGTTTAGGAAATTCTGAAATTGAAAGGAGAAAGAGTTGGAGAAGAAGAAGATGAAGCTTACCAATGGGTTCTCTTTGAATTTGGAGCAAGAACAAGAATTTGCAAGAGGAACTAGGGCATGGAGTTTTAATTTCCAATCTCTCCCACCATTTTTGCTTTGAAACTGAAAAGAGGAGGAAGTGAGGATGAATGGGGAGGGATGGTTCAGTTTGGAGATTAAGTTGGCAAAAGGGGCTGAACCCAAAACCAAACCCAAAGTGCAAATGGTCAAATTTTTGACTAGCTCCAAACATATCAAAGTTTATACTCAAAAAGGTCGCAAACGGCATTTTGGACTCAATGGAAGTGGTCTCGAGTCCCAATTCGACTGTTTGCAAAAAGTAGCTTTTCGGACCAAAATCCGACGAACGATGAAATATTTAAATAAAATATTTAAATGTAAAATCGATAAATATGCGGGTTGTTACAGACTCCCCTCCTTAAAGAAATTGCGTCCTCGCAATACTTAAGAAGAAAATAAAGAGTAACAACCATAGAAGCATATCACCACAAAAGAAAATTTGAAATAAGAAGCTCACCATAAAGAGCACGAAAGAGTAAACCCGGACGAGTTCGCTCGATGAATTCTCTAGATTTCCCAAGAGCAATCCTTGGGTTTTGAGAACCATAGAACTTTCACAAGAAGAACATCTTTATTTCGAAGGCGCTCAACCTCCGAAGTAATGATGCGAATAAAATGTTGCTCAAAAGACAAATAGGCGAAACTTCAATTTCCACAATAACACCAAGCTCAAGAATAAAAATCGGAATTCTTGAGGCATTTCCGTAGAAGAAAGACGTAAGAAAACGTCGTGAATAATAGAAAATGGAGCCGGTGCAACGGCGTAGTACAAAACGGTACGCCAGAGAAATGAGAAACTCGAATAATTTGGAACAACGGCGTAGTACAATAACGGTACGCCAGATGAACCAAAGCTCAAATAATTCAGAACATCGACGTAGTGCAAACGGTACGTCAAATGAACCGAACACCATAAAAGAACATCGGATGCTAATCCAGAAAAGAAATGAGATGAAGCTCAATAAAACGAAGTATATCGAAACGTCCGATGAACTTGGCATTCCACACGGACATCATCAAAGATATAACCACTTGTTGCTTACGACAAAGTGGATTGGCAGCATGATTTCCCTTCCGGGAGTATAAAGAATTCAAGACCATAAGATGTAAGGAACTCGAGCCAACATGAAGTTCCTTATGAGAAAATAAATATTCCAAAGATTTATGATCGGGGTAGAGAACAAATTTCTCACCCAAAAGTGATGATGCCAAACTCTAAAAGCAAAAACAATAGCCGCGAGCACTAGGTCATGAGTGGCATACCTAGTCTCGATAGGCTTTAATGATTTTGAAGCACAAGTGATAGCACGTTCTCTTTTGCAAGTGAACGGCATCAAAACCAATACGATTAGCATTGGTACTAAAGAGAAAATCTTGGTTCCCTTCGGGAATCACAAGAATAGAAGTATCGGAAAAGAATTCTTTTAAATAATCTTCTTTCCCGAAAAGCTAAAAACTTTCAAAATCACGATTATCTTTATGTAAAAATCTTTCTAGAAAAATTTGCATTTTACAAGTCAATATATCGTGTCTGATTGTCTCATCAAAGCGTTTAGGAAATTCCTATCGATAACGTTGATCAAGCGCATCGACCAAAATTCTTAAAGCACTCAATGGGCAATACAATCACAAAATCATCTTCTATATGATAAACATGTTTTCTTAAAAACCTTTAAGAATATTCTTTGCTCGTTTAAGAGCAAAAATCAATTATACTTATAAATAAATCTTATGAAAAAGATTTACAAAATTTTAAATTGCAGTTTTCATCCAAAATCAATATATACAAGAATGGAGTCATCGAGATATTCATAGAATACTCGATTCATAAAATGGATGAAATAAGCTAGACAAACTGAATGACATAATAAGTCATTCACAAGAAGCATACGAGTGCGGAATGTGGTAAGTGGAACGTTAACTCCCACAACTCGTACCAAATGAAAATCGGTGGCAAGGTCGAGTTAAAAAGACCTTAACAACACTCAAAAGATTGCTTAGGTGATAATCCTAAGACAAACTCAAAAATACCGGAAAATTCTCAAACTACGTGAATGAGAGAAATAACGCTTTCCTCATCATGTGAGCTTAAAGAATAAAATAATGCCATCAAATTGGGATCAAAATCATAAAGGAAAAATCGGAAATCTGTTTAACGGATTGAAAATGTCGAAGATGAATAGTCCGCTTAGAAAAATAGGATATGGGCTTCACAATGATTAAGCCAATCCTTTCACAAAAATTAATTCCGAAGCCTAAGTGGAAGTCGGTTCGGAAAGAAAAATCACATAAAATAATTTCGACATCAATAAAAAGCAAATTGAGTGTTGCGGATCCACCAACCGGATCCGCAATCCTCATAAAAGTCAACAAGCCCAAAAATGTTTAAAGAAAAAGGGTCACAAGTTCTTTTGATATAATAATGATGAGATGAAACCCATATCGAGAAAAAGTTATTCTCGGAATAAATATCAAACAATCATGATTGATAAAACAAGGAATCATAAAAGAAAATAGGATAGAACGGTACAAAGACACGAATAAAATCCTAAGGCACAACTCCTAAGAAAGACTTAGGACATGATCCTTGCTAGATAATTCTACATTGTTCCGAAGTTTGGCTCTGATACCAAGCTGTGACGCCCCACCTCTATACCCACACTAACCAAGAACACTACGGAGTAATGCTGTCAACTAGCGCGGAGAATAAGGCTGTTGAGGAGCGACCATCCATGTAACTTCTTTGTGCGAGTACCGATATGTCAGATAGTATAGAATGCATATCATTTAAGGAGGAAATCCGACATACCGATACAAACTCAAAGCTATCACACAGTGGCTATATATAATCTTCGGAAACAAATATAGAAATAAACATAACATAAATCAGTCACAGACATCCATATCACAAAGGCGGAAGAAGATATGAATAAATATATAACACATGAAAGTGTACATCAGAGTAGTGGTCAGAAAGATCCACGATAATACAAAAGAATAGCATCACGTGCTATACAAAAGAATAAGTACACAACATAGAGTCTATATCTCAAAGGTGTACATCCAAAAACTACAAATCTATGTAGTTAGCCAAAAGTCAGAAATATCCTGAAGAGAAGTCAAGCAGAAGCACCTGTAACATCTCGGTCTGACCCGAGTATTATTTATAAGAAAATAATAAACGGATCAGTCTAACTATAAATATCAGATGATATGGTATAAAGTAAATGGCATGACATGAACATGAAATAACTATTACGACATACTACTATAAGTATGTAAATGATAATCAACAAAAGATTAATCAATATCACAAGAATCTTTTCAAAGATAAGGTAGGGTATCATACCCTAAACTTGTATTCATAACAAGTCAATAACACATGAATTCACCAATGCACAAAAACTGATATCATATCAATGAAAATCATGAAAATTGGTGAAGCACAAAATTCCAGAAATCATCATCAGAAATCCAGAAAACACATAAAAAAGGGGGGGAGGCCTAACACATGAATGGGAGCATGAAGCTCACCTACGCGTAAACACATGACGAGAAGCTATCTCATGGAAGCTATCCATTAAATTTTCCGAACACATGAATGGCCCGAAGACCGTAGGGTGCTACCCTAGAAATGTGATGCCGAAACATCACATGATCGGGGTATAGTCTCCCACGTAGACAAAGAGACATCGCTCAATCGCTAGTCTAAATCACAAAAATGATCGTCATGATCATAAGGAAGTGTCAATCACACCAAGCTAGTAAATATATGAGTTTAGCTTCATGTCCCATAACCACTTGCTTAACTTAAATATTTACGAACAAGCTGTAAATCTTCACTAGGAAATTGTCACAAAAAGGGTTCAATCGAACAAGTCCAAGAGCTAACCGACGAAGTGAACGCAAGCGTTTCATACCACCCGTTTTACTAAGTCGTTTAAGTCGATTTCTCATTCGAGTGAAGTAAAGGCTTGTATATACTAGTAGATTGAAAATCGGTTTGAGAAAACGAACTTTTGATATTTAAAATAGTGTTGAAATCGCTTTGATGAAAGAGTTTTGATATTTAAAATAGGTTTGTATATACTAATAGATTGGAAAACGGTTTTAAGAAAACGAGCTTTGATATTGAAAATAGAGTTGAAATCGTTTTAATGAAAGAGTTTTGATATTTAATACTAGTATAGAAAACCTTTATATTTTTAAAGTGACAAGTCATAGAAGTGATTGTAGAAACAATCAATTATAAAAGTTCACATTCGAAGACGTGAATAAAATCCAAAGAAATCAATTCCCAAAACCATCGAAGTAAGAAGTTCTGATGAATGGTTTTCTTATAAGATTGCCTACGCAGAGTAATACGGGGTTCGACCTGCCCGGTCAGGTCGCGGGGGTCCAGGGGGCAGCGCCCACAGCGGGGTGCGGGGCAGCGCCCCGTCACGGTATGACTTAGTGAAGGCAAGCTGTCCAGCGACCTAAGGAAAAATAGGTGGGCGACTTAACAAAGTGGCCGATAATAAATGATAACAACAAAAAGGGAATCAACCCGATTTGATTAGAGTTGGATATTCAAGCTAAAAAAAACAACTAGGCAAAACACAGCAGATTCAGACGTCTGAGATCAAGAATTCAAACGTCTGAATCTGGAAAATAAACTATTTTCCAGAACAGAATTCAGACGTCTGAATCCTAGACTTCAGACGTCTGAAATAGGCACTTTTTAGCCTACTTCTTTTCTGGTTCAAAACGAACCAATTCAGACGTCTGGAATTTTGATTCAGACGTCTGAATGCTGGGAGAAGAAAATTCCCAGTATTCCATTCAGACGTCTGAACCATACGTTCAGACGGCTGAAACTGTTATTCAGGGCATTCCCTGAACCTAGGCCAAAAAATGGCCAAACGATATCGATAACGATCGGTCGAGCAACAACGACTAAAGAATTGCACAAGGATAAGTGTTAGGAATTCATACCTAACAATCGAAGATAATTATTGACTTAGATGTGAGATAAAAATCTCACCTTTGAACCCAAACGAATGAAGAAGATGCTATGGAGCAATGGCAAGAGCAATTACTCTTCAATTCCAACTCAACAAGCTTTAAAAGAGAAATATTTCCTAAGTTAGGTTTAGGAAATTCTGAAATTGAAAGGAGAAAGAGTTGGAGAAGAAGAAGATGAAGCTTACCAATGGGTTCTCTTTGAATTTGGAGCAAGAACAAGAATTTGCAAGAGGAACTAGGGCATGGAGTTTTAATTTCCAATCTCTCCCACCATTTTTGCTTTGAAACTGAAAAGAGGAGGAAGTGAGGATGAATGGGGAGGGATGGTTCAGTTTGGAGATTAAGTTGGCAAAAGGGGTTGAACCCAAAACCAAACCCAAAGTGCAAATGGTCAAATTTTTGACTAGCTCCAAACATATCAAAGTTTATACTCAAAAAGGTCGCAAACGGCATTTTGGACTCAATGGAAGTGGTCTCGAGTCCCAATTCGACTGTTTGCAAAAAGTAGCTTTTCGGACCAAAATCCGACGAACGATGAAATATTTAAATAAAATATTTAAATGTAAAATCGATAAATATGCGGGTTGTTACAAATTATCTTAATTAAATTTAGGATAAATTTGAGAAATTTTATTAGTTATAATTTCCAAATTAAAATGGCTTCTCAGATGGCAATAAATAAGTTTAGGAAAAATTTATTTAATATTAAGAACTGTGTAATTTAACTCCTTATATTTGATAGTATAAGAATAATCTTGAGGACAATAAGAGTAAATAAAATATATGGAAACAATCTTGTAATTTGAAATGTGAGTTTTTCTAAGGTTTATTCGCTTATTTATTTTAATCGAGATTTATGATAAATATTTTCCATTTCTAATTATTACAACAAATGTTGTAAATTTAATTAAATGCTAAAATTGAGATTTATTGTTTAAAATAATATTTTACAATTATTAAACAATTTTTATTAATAACATGCGAATAGCTTTTGATTTCAAAAGTTGTATTGAGTTTATAGAATATCTCAATATTAATGGGAATGGAAATTTGACATGTTGATTACTTTATTATAATAGAGAAATCAATTTATAATTCAAAAAACATTGTTTAAGTGCAATTTAGGGTTTATATAAGCAGAAAACAAAGGAAAATAATAACATATCTTCTTATTGGGTACATGGAGCATCCAAGGCCCATGTAGTAGAGATTAATAAGAAGAAATGAACAAATACGTTCATTTTCTCGCTTCAGTTCCAAAACACTACCTAAAACTTATATCTCCTTAATTCAAAACCCTAGAAATCAAATTATCCCAAAATTCAAGCTGAAATCAAAGGGCAATTAATTAATAAGTGAAGAAATCAAAGCAATGAAATCTTCGCCATCTCCTAATATCTCTATTGGAGTTTTAATCTCAGTTTCTCATCTTGGTTTGTAATCTTTCTTTTGCAATTTCTAAAATAAAACTAGGACTAATTGCTTAAAGAAGCTAACCTAGGAGGATCCAAGCTATTACAATCAATTCAAGCTTGTCTGGCTGAGTTAATCTCACACTTCTAGCCTATAATTTAATACATGTTGTTGCTTTTTGAATTGGATGAATCTATGTTGAATTGATCTCAACCTTGTTGTGTTATTTCTATCTTATATTATTCAATTTTTTGTTCATTGAAACCCACATCTTATGATCAAATATACCACCCAATTGTAATTGTTTATAGGCTTGCATGTTATTCAATTCAGTGCTTTAAAAGTGAAAACAACCAACGCCTGAGAAACCATCGCCAATGGACGGATGGAGAGCCACCAACATCGCTTGGGATTCGGTCCAGGCGCTGCCATCGGTCTGACCAAACCAGTGCACCGGTCATGACCTGGGATGAGCCCCAGGTTACACCGTGCGGCCTCCCGTTCGCATCCGCTCGCCCATTTGTTTGTCTGTTTAGCTCCTTTTAATGTTTGGTTGATTTTGATGCTCCAATTCATGTTCATTTCAATGCAAATTTTAGAGTTTTGATAGTGAATCTGTGAATTCATCTTGAGTTTATTATGCCATGGAAATACTATATGGGTCTGTGATATTGTACAAAAGTTTGATCGCACAATTTCAATTAGAGTTTTCAATGGAATAATTTTCAATCCAAATTGTTTTCCTAAAACATTTTAAGAATGAATATATTTTCTATAAAGGATATTTGGAATATATATATATTATTATTTATAATGATAATTATTTAAAGTTGATTTCGAACATTGCTTTAAAAATTATACTTACATATATATATATATATATATTTAACAAAGGCTTTCTAACATATATATGTATATATTCTAGTTTATAAAACAATATTATCAAGAAGGATTACAAAGTAAGTTATTTTATAAAATTGCACGACATCGATCGACTCAGAAATCGATTCAAATGGATTAATAAAACGAGTGGTATGGAACACTCGCGTTTATTTTTTCGATTAATTCCCAGACTTGTTCAGTTGATCCATTTATACGCACAAGTGGAGTTTACTAGCTTTTAGTAAACGTTTAGGTAAACTCGTATGGTATGAGACACACGGTTGTTACTTTTTCGATTGCTATTTAGGAGTACATGACACTTATATCAATGAGTTTATGACTCACCCTTGGAGTTCTATAGGTCTTTCATCTATCTTAGAGTTTTTATAGGTCTTGTACCTATTATGTAGTTTATAGGACTTGTTCCTATCTTGGGGTTTATAGGTCTCGCACATATCTTGAAGTTCTATAGGCTCTCACCTATCTTGAAGTTACTATAGGAATCTTACCATCTTGGAGTTTTATAGACACATACGTCTATCTTGATGTTATGGAAATTATACCTAACTTGGAGTTTTAGAGACACATACGTCTATTTTGAAGTTATGGTAATTACACCCATCTTGGAGTTTTATAGACACTTATGTCTATCTTATAGTTACATGCACATAGGTGAATTTACTCACCAATCTTGGAGTTTTGGCACCTTTCCCCCTTTTATGTGATTTCAGGATTTCTATTGATGATTTCTAGATTATATATTATTCGTGTTATCACCAAATAGTTTTAGGGGTTTTGCTTTTAGGAGCTATCTTGGGTTTTGATATTTGGTGGTTACATCCTTGGAGTTTATTAAAGCATTCTTGATATTTGTCGATAATTGGCTTTATGATTATATTTGAGATCTATTTCAATTCATCGGTTATTTATCTTCCCTAACTCATTATAGTCTAGTCTGACCCGTTTATTATTTTATAATATTCGGGTCAGACCGAGATATTTCAGATGCTCCAGTTTGATAATTATAGAGAGGATTCACTCTAGTTATCTAGTTATCATTCATCTTATCTTCATCTCATATATGTGTATATATTCATGTGTATCTTGTATTGAGCCTAGACTCTTTTGTGTACATATTCATTTCATAAGATGTAGTACAAATGTATTATATGGATTGTTTTGACCATAGTCTTGTATTTGTTATTATGTACCTATTCAATTTGATCAACTTGTATCTATTTGTATTCCGTTGTGTACATTTTGTGATCAGTGATTCTATGATTTGTATTTACCATATATTGTTTTGGATTATTATTATAACCACCATAGTTTTGTTTTAAGCCTGGATTGCATAAGTTGATTCCACTTGAGAAAAAAAATATACAACACCCAAATCGACGTATCAATGTTTGCCTAAAGCAAAATTCACGGATGGTCACTCCTAACTAGCCATATTCTCTGCACTAACAGACAATATTACTCAGTAATACCATTTGTTAGTGTGGTTCTCCGGGTAGGGCGACACAACTTGGTATTAGAGCCGAGTTCAGAACAAAATATGATATTACGGACACAAATCTTGATATAGATGAGCCTTAGAGACCGTCCATTAAGGGTTCTTGGGGTAGATAGTAGGAATCATCCCCTTTTCAATAAGAATGTGCCTTTTGGGATTCTAAGAACGTTTTCCTTTGTTTCCACTCTTTGATGTTCCTATTATCGAATCATGTGATTCCTAAGCAATCTTTGATCCAATCTTATCTATTCAGGAAGTGTGGTTGGCTAGCGACTGAGCCACTTGTTCTATTATTGGGTAATCCAGCAAGCCCAGTTGTGACGTAGTACTTTGTCTGCCCAGCAAACCATGAAGTTTGTTGTCGATCTTTTTATGATTGGAGTCGCGTAGCGAAAGTAGGCTGATATTCCGCTACGCACATTATCTAAAAGAAATTGTTTTGATGAAATCATCGTCTAATTAGGAGATACCATCCTATGAGTTTTCTATAAGATGTTTAATGGTGATGATTATAAGCTTGTTAATGTATGCATAGACTAGAGTATATAAAAAAATATAAGTATTCTCTGTTTTAAAAGAGGACTTGTGAAGTATATATTTATAAATGTTAAATTGCTCGTTGGGTGCTTTAAGAATTCTGGTCGTGGACGTCTGGCCAACGTACTCGATAGGAATTCCTAAACATTCAAATGAGAAATTGGACATGCACTTTGTAATGAACCGCAAATTCATCACTTCAGAAAAAAATATGAAATATTCAAATATAAGATTTTTAACATAAATAATAATGTGTTGAACAATAAATAATATTGGTAATCTTATTTTGAATAAATATTTACAAAAATATATACCTCAGAAGATATATCGATAAAATGAACAAAAATCGTTTTATCAATAAACAGCTCTTGGACAGTCTGGGATCGTGCACGGAGTTGGATGCAAACACTCATTACTGTATATGAGTGAGAATATATAATAAAATTATTTATTTTATTTTTCGAAATAAAATCTCTTTATGACATCATCGACAATATCACTATTTTGAAATAAATGATTTTTGAATTTAAATTGAGCTTAATTTATTTAATAATTATTTTAATTACTAAATAAGCCCTTTTAACTATTATATAATGATAGAAATATTATTATCAAACTTTGTTTACAAATTTATATATATATATATATATTAAATAAGAAGTGAAAATATGACCGGAAATCGAAATCGAAACCCATAAAGATTCAATATAGAAAAGTTGTGCAACGTTGTGAATCATTTGAGATATACATATCCACACATACAGATACATGTACATGAACACCTTCACATGCACATGAATAGATATATACATACAAATATAGTTACACATTTAAATATATACACATTACAAAATATCAAGATATCTTCCTAAAACCTTAACACTTAAGAAAACCAAAGTAAACCTCTTTTACCCGAAGTACAAGCACATGGGTACACATACATGGGGGGATACATGCCCAAGCATGATGACATGGGAGGGGAGTGTGGTGATGTGCAAATGGTGATGTATTTTTGTAGAAATATCATGATATTTTCCTCCTCACTTTTGCCTATAAATAGCACCCATCTCTCTTCACTTCATTTCTTCATAAAATTCCTAAGCTTCTTCACTTCTTAAACTCTACATTAATGGCCTCTTGTCTAAGAAAAGTGATATCAAAAGTTATGGCAATAAGAAATTCAAATTATATAGCAAGTATATATTATCAAAACTCTTCAAAACCAAAGAAAATCCACTCTTTCTCACCTCTACAACCCATGGCCACTGTAACGTCCTGAATTTTCAACCATTCGCATCCATACATGTCGGATTTGAATTGCTCAAAATATCAGATTGTTAATTTAAATTTGGAAAATCTCAGCATATATAGTAAATAAATAATCACAGAATCACAGACACAGAGTAATAAAAAATAATGCAGCGGAAACAAAAGAATAGTAGTTCATGAAGCTACTATATATATATATAACAGAGTTAAATAGGGTACAACAGAGGTCTCGAATACATAGATGCCTCAATACAATAGTCAAATACAAAATCTGAACACATCACTGGAATCAACTGAATAACAGAAAGCTGGATAGATAGCTGGATCTCCAAGTGAAGCTCCAACTCCAAAAGTGAGTCTCAAATGCTATATCACTTAGTCTGACCCGAGCGTAAAGCAAAACATAAAACACTCGAGTCAGGATTAACATTCTTATATCAATAAATCCAACTCAAGTGAAATATCAATTGAAATACAAGTAACTCAAAGGATGTTTGGGATAACCATCCTCTAAGGATCCGTTAAACTATCTACTATGTAGTAATATACGCTATTATAATAATGTCTAAAGTAAAGTAAACTATTTAAAAATAGCGTTAAGGCGTTACCCATATCCTCCTTAACACATTTTATAGTGCCAATAGTCTATACAGTACCGTAATACCTCCAAATCGGGAGGCTACCAGAGGATACTCCATAGGTACGACACAAATCAAACTCGTAGTAAGGCTCACTATGGTAGGTGGCACGGCACAACAAGACAATGCCAGGGTAGATATACCAATTACGCATCCGGACTGGTGGTAATGCATAGCAGCCACTACCGCCCACCACGAGCCACACTCCCAAAAAAATCAAAGGGTGCGCACCAAATCAATCACCAAGTAATAGAATGGCATACGATGGAGTGTGTCCGATCAAAGGAGCTACCTCATTGGCCCAGAATCGCTCCTGTTTTAGCCACCTTATGCCAACTCACGGGAGTTGGGTCCACGTATATACCTTTAGGATCGTCGCCACCATCCTACTTCATTCTGGAATCTCCACCGCATACACGGTTGTTAAAGTAGTTTTCGGTATCGACAGAGAGTATGCCCATATCCGATCCCGGTCTCTTTAACAACCAAACGTTATTATAACACCATGGTCATTTCAAAATAGTTTATACTCCAAAACCAAAATATCATTTTCATTTCGGAAACCAAATCAATACGATATCATTTTCACTTCAAATATATTCACTTCCAAAATCATAGTACTTTCAGAGATATAATACTTTCGAAACCAAAACAATTTGAAATAATAATACTTTGGAAATCATAATACTTTGAAATTCATAACTTTGGGAATCATAACACTTTGAAATCATAACATTTTGGAATCCATAACACTTTCCTTCAAACAGTTTAGATATTAATAATAGTATATAAAATAAAATGGTTTATAAAATAATTTATATAAAATAGTTATAAGTTAAAACAATTTATATTAAAATAATTAGTATATTTAAAATAGTTTATATTAAAATAGCTTATATTAAAATAGTTTATATTAAAATTATTTATAAAGTAAAATATAAATAGTTTTAGATATAGTTTAAAATACTTTATATAAAAATAGTTTCCTCAAATTTCACAAATCGATTCAAATCAACTCGAATTCCAAAGTTCAAATTTAAATCAAATCTCAAATCATCAATTTCAACTCTATTCAGTTTCTCAATAAACCATTTCAAATTATCGATTTTCAAATACATATTTGAACCATAAAATAAGCCATTTCAATTTCAATATATTTCAAAGCTTTAAATATTCAACATTTTAAAACTAAATTCGATAATTTCATATATATATCAAATTCACTTTACTATTATTTAGTTTGAAATACTAACTTAATAAACCTAATATCATTTAAATAAAACCCCAAATTTCAAACCACTAAATATATCTTTCGATTTATTAAACTTGAAATATTCATTTAATCACTTTAAACCAAAATCAAGTTATAAAATCATATCTTTTAAATCTCAAATTTAAAAATTTCAAATCAAACTTATTTAAGTATAATTCTTAAGTAAATAAAATTCCAAATCAATTTCAAATTTATCTTTTCAACCTGAATCATTTCAAACTCTATATTTGAAAATATAAAAAAAATTAAATAAATGCTTAAACATATTATATATCAACTTTGTTACATCAACTTTAATAAATTGTTTGCGCCAAAATTGGTCACAAACCCCGAATGTTGTGAAAGCACCGGTGTATGAATATAAATCAACAATATTCACACACAAATCTCAAATCTAAGCAAACAGAGTATCGCAATTCAGAAATAATGAACATAAACACGAGATTTATAGTGGTTCGGCGATCTTGCCTACGTCCACTCTGAAGTTGATTATTTTATTGATGTTCACTTGATGATTACAATTTCTTCTGATGTAGTACAACTGATTGTATGATTATAATCTGAATCTAAGGAAGCAGTGGTGATTCTGAGTAAATCTGGCACAGTCTGGGCGCTCTTTAGCTCCTGAAATTGTCCGACCCCTTTTCTGAATGACCAGGGGCTCTATTTATAGGTGTAGGAGGCTGATATTTCGCCTAAATTGAAGGGAGACCAGTTCTGGCACGTGAGGGGGCCCATATGGTCAAAATCTGGAGATCCGGGCCCACTTTGGGATCGATTCGACCCTTGGTTCGAATCGATCAAGAAAGAGTCCAATCGAGCTGAAAATTGGTGTGGACATTCTTCATCATGTGTTTAAGCTTCTGTGAAAATTTCATAGCATTTGGACTTGTAGATCTCGAGTTATGATCGATTCAAAATTGCGCTTCAGACGGACACCCTTGCTTCGAATCGATCCCTTCGACTCGATAGGGTCGAATCGATCGCCTGAGCATGTGCTTGGTGAAGTGGCTCGTGTGTTTCTCGGGTCAACCCGTCTTTTTCTCCGAGTTTACTGGGTCTATTCCTTGGTTTTAGCTGTGTGGACTTGGTGGATTCGAGGTGATCGATTCGAAGACGCGCTTCCTTCGAATCGATTGGACCAGCGTTCGTTCGAATCGATCAGGGTATGCCACCACTGATCGATTCAAATTTTGCTTCAGGGTGGATTCGAAGACAGTTATCAGATGGAGTCGAAGTCCCTACAACTACATGGATTCGAAGGGTTTCCCCTTGATGGACTCGAAGGTGGGAATACTCTGATGGATTCGAACTAAGGGAGGCTTTGGATGGATTCGAACGTCGAGGCTGCTTAGATGGAGTCGAAGCAATGGTACTTCTCATGGATTCAAAGTAATGCAGGGAAGTTCGATGGAGTCGAACAAAGACTGTCTCGTGGATACGAAGCCTGGTCACCAGATGGATTCGAACGCAAGCTTCTTCTATGGATTCGAACATATGACTGTCTACTCCAAATTGCGTCAATGATATCTTGAGCGTACGAACTCGGATTGACTTGAGATTTGGAATGCTGGCTCTTATGGCTTTACTTGACGTGTCTTATCAATTGTAGCCTGATCCGGACTCGGACAAAATTCATCGATATCCATGGTGAACTTGTGATGTAACTATCCTACACGATGGACTGTCATTGATTTCTAGTCAACCTTTTGGTGTCACGGCCTTGCCAAAAGGCGGGATAACATTTGCCCCCCAAAACATGCCTTTCGATAGGAAGGTGTGTTTTGTAGTTCCATAAGTTGGATGTTCATATCCTGTTGATGACCTGTGGTACAACCTGCGAAGAGTTTGACAGTTTTATATGACCTTAAATGACGACCGTTCGCGATCTAGCCATTTGAGGTGGAATGCGACCATTCACGATCTAGCATTTTCTGTATAACCTTAGATGACGACCGTTCGTGATCTAGCCATTTGAGGTGGAATGCGACCGTTCGCGATCTAGCATTTCTATATGGCCCCAAATGACGACCGTTCGTGATCAAGCCATTTGAGGTGAGGGGTGCCGTTCGAGGCGAGTTATGACCGTTCGTGGTCGAGTGCCGTACGAGGCAGAGTGTGATCGTTCGCGATCGGATGTTATACTAAATGAAGTGTGACCGTTCGCGGTCGGGTGCCGTTCGAGGCGATTTGTGACCGTTCGAGGTCGGGTGCCGTTCGTGGCGAATGGTGACCGTTCGAGGTCGGGTGCCGTTCATGGCGAATTGAGTGTGCTCGGGGAGGGACTTAGTATCATCAATACCAGGTTTCACGTTCGGGTGAATTCCCGGATTGTTTGTTGCAACGGTTTATCGCCATCTCAGAGCATGCCTAGGGACCGTTCGTGATCCCGTACATGTGTAAGTGGCTTAGCCGTTATAAAATCACACTCTGTGTATGAATATAAATCAACAATATTCACACACAAATCTCAAATCTAAGCAAACAGAGTATCACAATTCAGAAATAATGAATATAAACACGAGATTTATAGTGGTTCGGCGATCTTGCCTACGTCCACTCTGAAGTTGATGATTTTATTGATGTTCACTTGATGATTACAATTTCTTCTGATGTAGTACAACTGATTGTATGATTATAATCTGAATCTAAGGAAGCGGTGGTGATTCTGAGTAAATCTGGCACAGTCTGGGCGCTCTTTAGCTCCTGAAATTGTCCGACCCCTTTTCTGAATGACCAGGGGCTCTATTTATAGGTGTAGGAGGCTGATATTTCGCCTAAATTGAAGGGAGACCAGTTCTGGCACGTGAGGGGGCCCATATGGTCAAAATCTGGAGATCCGGGCCCACTTTGGGATCGATTCGACCCTTGGTTCGAATCGATCAAGAAAGAGTCCAATCGAGCTGAAAATTGGTGTGGACATTCTTCATCATGTGTTTAAGCTTCTGTGAAAATTTCGTAGCATTTGGACTTGTAGATCTCGAGTTATGATCGATTCAAAATTGCACTTCAGACGGACACCCTTGCTTCGAATCGATCCCTTCGACTCGATAGGGTCGAATCGATCGCCTGAGCATGTGCTTGGTGAAGTGGCTCGCGTGTTTCTCGGGTCAACCCGTCTTTTTCTCCGAGTTTACTGGGTCTATTCCTTGGTTTTAGCTGTGTGGACTTGGTGGATTCGAGGTGATCGATTCGAAGACGCGCTTCCTTCGAATCGATTGGACCAGCGTTCGTTCGAATCGATCAGGGTATGCCACCACTGATCGATTCGAATTTTGCTTCAGGGTGGATTCGAAGACAGTTATCAGATGGAGTCGAAGTCCCTACAACTACATGGATTCGAAGGGTTTCCCCTTGATGGACTCGAAGGTGGGAATACTCTGATGGATTCGAACTAAGGGAGGCTTTGGATGGATTCGAACGTCGAGGCTGCTTAGATGGAGTCGAAGCAATGGTACTTCTCATGGATTCGAAGTAATGCAGGGAAGTTCGATGGAGTCGAACAAAGACTGTCTCGTGGATACGAAGCCTGGTCACCAGATGGATTCGAACGCAAGCTCCTTCTATGGATTCGAACATATGACTGTCTACTCCAAATTGCATCAATGATATCTTGAGCGTACGAACTCGGATTGACTTGAGATTTGGAATGCTAGCTCTTATTGCTTTGCTTGACGTGTCTTATCAATTGTAGCCTGATCCGGACTCGGACAAAATTCATCGATATCCATGGTGAACTTGTGATGTAACTGTCCTACACGATGGACTATCATTGATTTCTAGTCAACTTTTTGGTGTCACGGCCTTGCCAAAAGGCGAGATAACATTTGCCCCCCAAAACATGCCTTTCGATAGGAAGGTGTGTTTTGTAGTTCCATAAGTTGGATGTTCATATCCTGTTGATGACCTGTGGTACAACCTGCGAAGAGTTTGACAGTTTTATATGACCTTAAATGACGACCGTTCGCGATCTAGCCATTTGAGGTGGAATGCGACCGTTCGCGATCTAGCATTTTCTGTATAACCTTAGATGACGACCGTTCGTGATCTAGCCATTTGAGGTGGAATGCGACCGTTCGCGATCTAGCATTTCTATATGGCCCCAAATGACGACCGTTCGTGATCAAGCCATTTGAGGTGAGGGGTGCCGTTCGAGGCGAGTTGTGAGCGTTCGTGGTCGAGTGCCGTACGAGGCAGAGTGTGATCGTTCGCGATCGGATGTTATACTAAATGAAGTGTGACCGTTCGCGGTCGGGTGCCGTTCGAGGCGATTTGTGACCGTTCGAGGTCGGGTGCCGTTCGTGGCGAATGGTGATCGTTCGAGGTCGGGTGCCGTTCGTGGCGAATTGAGTGTGCCCGGGGAGGGACTTAGTATCATCAATACCAGGTTTCACGTTCGGGTGAATTCCCGAATTGTTTGTTGCAACGGTTTATCGCCATCTCAGAGCATGCCTAGGGCCCGTTCGCGATCCCGTACATGTGTAAGTGGCTTAGCCGTTATAAAATCACAAGTAGCATTTTTTCATTGAAAATAAGTCTTTAGCAGAAATGTTAAACAAAATCAAGTTCAAATATTCAAATCAAGATGAAACAAAAGCAAAGCGAGGATGTCAAAGTGTAAACTCCCACAACGATAGGGTTAATAGTCATTCAGAGCATGCCTATGGACCGCTCGTGATCTCGCACATGTGTAAATGACTTACCCGTGTTGGTGAGAGGTTTACGACTTGTTCATCGTTATTTCAACTAATTGATAATCATACGATGTTCCGGCTCGGGGGCACCCCTGGCTGATGTAGACGGTGGTCGCTCTGGCTCCACTGCTGGAGCTCGCCTTCTCACATACTGAAGTAGCATACCATTCCTGATGTGCCCTTCCACCTCATCCTTCAGATGTCTACAGTCGTTAGTGTTATGACCATTCAGTTCGTGGAATAAGCAATATCTGTCTGATTTCCTCTCGTCAACAGTGGGGTCCCTTCGTATTGGCCTACGGTAGGGAACTTGCTCTCGTGTATCTCGGTAGATTCGCTCCAAACTCTCATTCAGCTCTGAGTAGGTGGTGAATCATGGCTCTCTCCGCAGTTACTTTGGCCCATCACCACCATCCTCAGTCTTTCGTTTCCCTTTATCCTTGCCTGAATCCTTTTCGAGAGGCTTTTTGTCTTTAGTTGCATAAACTTATATTCCCTCTCCTTCTTCTCTTTCAGCATTAGCGTCTTCCAATCGCAGAAACTTGTCTGCCTCGTGATAGAATTCTCCTAGATCCATGGGCGGATCCTTAGTTAATTAATTTTTGAATTCTGTGCCGTCAGCTACTCCGGACACTGCTGCCATCATAACCATGGATGGATCTGGCCGATCCACCGATGCTGCTGCCGCATTGAACCGCGTTAGGAAATTCCTCAAAGACTCCCCAACTT
Source organism: Allium fistulosum (assembly GCA_030737815.1). NCBI lineage: Eukaryota > Viridiplantae > Streptophyta > Magnoliopsida > Asparagales > Amaryllidaceae > Allium > Allium fistulosum. The sequence goes on from CM060904.1 coordinate 813,790,314, forward strand.
TCTGCTTTAGCGTTGCCAAACTCATCACATTCTTGGGTCTTGAAATGTGAACCCTGAATTGCCTCATAAATTTCTCAATCAAATCGGTCCATGTCCTAATGGAGCCGCTCTCTAGCTGTCTGAACCATAAAGCTGCTATGTCTGTCAAATACAATGGAAAGCACCGGGCCATGACTTCCTGTGATGCCCCCAGCACTTCCATGTGCCTTATATACCTCGTTAGATGGACCGCAGGGTCCGTCCTTCCATCATATCTTTCCACTGTTGGCAGTTTGAATTCTGGTGGGTTCCTAGCCAACCTAATTGCAGGAGGAAAGGGACTCCTGTTCACATCTTCAAGATCTCTGTTTACTAATCCGCCTCTCATGGCTCTCCTGACCATCTCTGCCAATCTATCATTGTCTCCAAGCTGTAGTCCTCGTTCGCTACCTTCGATCTGCCCCCCGAGTCCGTGTGAGCTTTCGGGTGTCTGCCCCCCTGGCTGAGCGTTCATCCCTCTATTGCCGCCAGGTTGCTCGGATGTCCTTGTCTCTCTTCCCAGGTTCGGATCAACATGTCCTAAGTGTATGCCCCCAGCTCCGACGCTGCGCCAGATGGTCCTGCTCCGTTCTGGATTCTGGTTGTTCCTTGATTTTGCGCTCCAAGTTGTCCAATTTGTTGAAGCAAATTCTGGATCATCTCCTCCTGTCTCTTCATCATTGTCTCCATCTCATCCCTGGTGATGAAGATCGATGCTTGGTTTGCTCCTGAGGAAGCCTCTTGACTCCCTTCGTGCCGACTTTGTTCTGGCCTTGGCCTTCTGCTCGATTGTATCGTCATAGCTTTTCAAATCTGAACTTTTAAACCTTCGAATTCAACTTCCAAGCGGTAGAATCCCTGAGTTCAGTTCTCAGTGAAAGCACCAAAGTGTTTGCGCCAAAATTGGTCACAAACCCCGAATGTTGTGAAAGCACCAGTGTATGAATATAAATCAACAATATTCACACACAAATCTCAAATCTAATCAAACAGAGTATCATAATTCAGAAATAATGAACATAAACACGAGATTTATAGTGGTTCGGCGATCTTGCCTACGTCCACTTTGAAGTTGATGATTTTATTGATGTTCACTTGATGATTACAATTTCTTCTGATGTAGTACAACTGATTGTATGATTATAATCTGAATCTAAGGAAGCGGTGGTGATTCTGAGTAAATCTGGCACAGTCTGGGCGCTCTTTAGCTCCTGAAATTGTCCGACCCCTTTTCTGAATGACCAGGGGCTCTATTTATAGGTGTAGGAGGCTGATATTTCGCCTAAATTGAAGGGAGACCAGTTCTGGCACGTGAGGGGGCCCATATGGTCAAAATCTGGAGATCCGGGCCCACTTTGGGATCGATTCGACCCTTGGTTCGAATCGATCAAGAAAGAGTCCAATCGAGCTGAAAATTGGTGTGGACATTCTTCATCATGTGTTTAAGCTTCTATGAAAATTTCGTAGCATTTGGACTTGTAGATCTCGAGTTATGATCGATTCAAAATTGCGCTTCAGACGGACACCCTTGCTTCGAATCGATCCCTTCGACTCGATAGGGTCGAATCGATCGCCTGAGCATGTGCTTGGTGAAGTGGCTCGCGTGTTTCTCGGGTCAACCCGTCTTTTTCTCCGAGTTTACTGGGTCTATTCCTTGGTTTTAGCTGTGTGGACTTGGTGGATTCGAGGTGATCGATTCGAAGACGCGCTTCCTTCGAATCGATTGGACCAGCGTTCGTTCGAATCGATCAGGGTATGCCACCACTGATCGATTCGAATTTTGCTTCAGGGTGGATTCGAAGACAGTTATCAGATGGAGTCGAAGTCCCTACAACTACATGGATTCGAAGGGTTTCCCCTTGATGGACTCGAAGGTGGGAATACTCTGATGGATTCGAACTAAGGGAGGCTTTGGATGGATTCGAACGTCGAGGCTGCTTAGATGGAGTCGAAGCAATGGTACTTCTCATGGATTCGAAGTAATGCAGGGAAGTTCGATGGAGTCGAACAAAGACTGTCTCGTGGATACGAAGCCTGGTCACCAGATGGATTCGAACGCAAGCTCCTTCTATGGATTCGAACATATGACTGTCTACTCCAAATTGCATCAATGATATCTTGAGCGTACGAACTCGGATTGACTTGATATTTGGAATGCTGGCTCTTATGGCTTTGCTTGACGTGTCTTATCAATTGTAGCCTGATCCGGACTCGGACAAAATTCATCGATATCCATGGTGAACTTGTGATGTAACTGTCCTACACGATGGACTGTCATTGATTTCTAGTCAACTTTTTGGTGTCACGGCCTTGCCAAAAGGCGGGATAACATAAATCTTAAAAATCAATATTTATTTAAAACCATATATTTCTTTCCAAAACCATAGAAATCATTTCAAAATATTTATATATAGACCAACGATGTCTGTATATAATTTTCTATCCTATGGTCAAGTGATACGGATATTTATCATTTCAATCCGCAGTTTAAATATATATACGGGCATATATCATTTCAACATGCAATCCTAAATTCAATTCAAATGAAAATCGCTTGGGTTTATTGTAACAACCCGCATATTTTACGATTTATATATTTAAATGTTTAATTTAAATATAGCATCGTTAGTCCGATTTTAGTCTGAAAAAGTCACTATTAGTAGAAGAACAGTCGAATTAGTGAAAAGTCTATGTGGATAGTGCTATTTGGAAGTGCCTATTTGAAAACACATTCAAATAGAAATTCAGACGTCTGAAATGGGTCGTTCAGACGTCTGAAATTGTTCGAGTCAATCCAGAAAGGAAATAGGCTAAAATTGCCACTTTCAGAAGTCTGAAATGAACGATTCAGACGTTTGAATATTGTACGAGACAACATCTGTTTTTCCAGATTCAGACGTCTGAATTGGAAATTTCAAATGTCTGAATGAAGATGGAAATTGAAATTGAAATTCAACAATTTGGACTCGAGACTACCTCCATTGAGTCCAAAATGGCGTTTACAACTTTTTTGAGTATAAACATCGATATGTTTGGAGTTGAGTAAAAATTATGACTTTTTCACTTTGGGTTTGGGTTTCAGCCCATCAACCTTCTAATAACCTAACCCTTCATCCAACTCCTCTTCACTCCTTCATAATATTTCCAAACACTCAAGCTTTAGAAAAATGGAGGAAGAGAAAAAGAATTAGAAATTCCTAAGTCCTAGATTCATTTGCAAACTCAAGTTCTAGCTCCAACATCAAAGAGAAGCTTAGGTAAGCTCCCTCTTCATCTTCTCCATCTCTTCTCCTCTTTAATTTTCAGAAATTCCTATAACCTAACTTAGAAAAGACTTCACCTTTGATATTATATTGAAGATTCTAGAGGTGGTATTGAAGAGAGATCAACCTATTGCTTGTTCTAGAGCTTATCATTTGTGTTTGGGTTTAAAAGGTGAGTTTTTGAACTCACATCTACGTCTATATCTTTGATAGTGTTAGGTATTAATTCCTAACATCTATTTCTTGTCCATTTGCTTTTGAATTTAATTGGTTTGATGGATATTCCAATTTTGGTGTTTTGAAATCAAAATCTATGAAAATCTTTATATGACGTTTGGACAAGTTGGTCGGAGAGTATTGGTGAGACTTTAGGGTTGGGTAGTCGTTTGGCGTCAACCCTTAGCAATTGTCACTCATCCGATCGCTTCCGATATGATTTGGCCATCATTGGCCTAGGCAAAATATTGCCCAGAGCTTCAGGTTCAGACATCTGAACTATTCATTTCAGACGTCTGAATCTGCTTGTCTCGGCCCAATTTGCCTATTTTATGTAGGTTTCCAATTTTAATCGATTCGTGTTGATCCGATTTGTTGTTATCCTTTATATCAACTTTGATGACTTCTTTTTGGGATTTTTTTTGGGAATATCCATTTTGATGAATTCGGTATCGATTTCTTTGGATTTGATTCACGCCTTCGTATGTGGATTTTGGTGATTGATTGTTTCTACAATCATTTCTGTGATTTGTCACTTTAAAACACAAAGGTTTCTATACTAGTAGTAAATATTCAAACTCTTTTACAAAAATGATTTCAACTCAATTTTTAATACAAAGCTCGTTTATAAAACCGTTTTCTAATTTATTAGTATATACAAACCTTTACCTCATTCTTTTGAGAAAATCTAATTAAACGGCTTAGCAAAACAAGTGGTATGAAACGCTTGCGTTTACTTCGTCGGTTAATTTTTGGACTTGTTCGATTGAAATTCTTGTGACAATGTTCGAGTGGGAATCTACAATTTGTTTGTAAGTATTTAAGTTAAGCTAGTGGTTATGGGACATGAAGCTAAACTCATATATTTACTAGCTTAGTGTAATCGACACTTTTTATTGATCGATGACGATCATTTTGTGATTTAGACTAGCGATGTGCGATGTCTATTTGTTTGTGTGGGGATTACAATCCCCGTTTATGGAAGTTCGGTTCAATTTGGCGGGGTAGCGGCCCGTGGTCTTCGAGCAGTTAGTGGAGCTTCGGCTCAAAATTTATGGTTAGCGACCATGGAATAGCGTTCCGTTTGTGATACACGTGTTGGTGAGTTTTCATGCTCCCATTTGTGATAGGCCTCCCCCTTTGTGATTTCTGGATTTCTAATTGATGACTTCTAGAATTTGTGTTTCACCAACTTTTGTGATTGACATTAATATATTTGTCAATATTTGTGGTTTGGTGAATAAAATAAAGAATATGATATTCTTTTTGGTGCTTTGAGATTCTTGAGATATTGTATGATTTTGTTGTTGTTTAATCATACTTGCCCTAGTATGACATTATTGTTATCATACGTTTTTATTATATCTCTACTTATATCTCATTTCCTTGATGATAATTATTGCTAGACTGATCCGTTTATTATTTTCTTATTAAATAATACTCAGTTCAGACCGATATGTTACAGGTGCTTCTGCTTGACTCCTTATTTGGGATCATCTTCTGACTTTTGTCTAACTGCATTAGATTGGTAGTTTTTGTTGTTATACATTTGAGATAGAGACTCCTATATGTATACATATTCTTTTGTCTAGCACTTGTATCTATTCTTTTGTGATATTGTGGATCTTGTTTGACCACTACTCTGGTGTACACTTTTATGTGTTATATTCATATCTGTTTCCGCCTTTGAGCTATGAACATCTGTGACTGATTTATGTTATGCTTATTTCTATATTTGTTTCCGAAGGCCTCATAGCCACTGTGTGATAGCTTTGAATTTGTGTCGGTATGTCGGATTTCTTCTTGTAAATGAAATGCATGTTATTCTATCTGACATATCGGAGCTCGCACAAAGCATTTACACGGATGGTCGCTCCTCAACAGCCTTATTCTTCGCATTAGTCGACGGCATTACTCCGTAGTGTCCTTGGCTAGCGTGAGCATAGAGGTGGGGCGTCACAGCATTGTATCGGAGCCAAACTTCGGAACAATGTAGAATAATCTAGCAAGGATCATTATCCTAAGTCTTTCTTAGGAATCGTGCCATAGGATTTAATTCGAGTCTTCGTACTGTTTTATCCTATTTCCTTTTATGATGCCTTGTTTTATCAATCAAGTTTGTTTGATATTCATTTTGTGAATAACCTTTCTCCTCTTCTTTCTTTCTTTCTTAGAGAAGAGAAATGGTTAGACCAGGCCGTCCCAGCGCCGGTCAATCCAGTGTTACTCCTCAAAAGGGGGTATTTATGACTACTCAGCAACTTTTAGATCTTGTGAACAATGCCCGAGCTGTCGGACCCGATCCAGCGCCTATTCACTCTAAATCTGGGTTTGCACGCTTGTGCAGTGATTATACCACTTTGGGTGGAAAGCCTTTCAAGAGTTCTGAGAGCGTTATAGAGGTCCAAGCTTGGCTTCGAACATGCAACCGCATCTTTTCTCGCATGAATCTTATTGATCTTCATCGAGTCCAAGTGGCTTCTAGTATGCTCTGAGAAAGAGCATTAGATTGGTACGAGCTTTTGATCTCTGAAATTATCGAAGCGGATCTTACTTGGGAGTAATTTCGGGAAAGGTTCGAAGTGAAGTTTGTGCCGGAGGCTGAAAAAGTAACTTTAGCTCGGCGCTTTATTGACCTTGTTCAAGGTGAATCTTCCATGACAGACTATGTCGCTTCTTTCGAATCTCTATCCAAATATGGGGTCGAGTATATTAATACCCCATTGAAGTAAAATCAGAGATTTGTTTATGGGTTGAACAAGAACCTCAAGAAACCATTACTTCTAAAATTAGAAGTTTCTTTTGATCAGCTTGTCGATATCGCTCTTCGACTTGAAGAGGCCGATAAAGAAAGTGATGTTGAGGTCAAACAAAATATCAACAAGAAGAGACCTTTTAAATTCAAGCCTAATCCCAACAAGAAAGGGAAGCAAGCAACTTCGGAAGCAAATACTCCTAACTCTCGTCGTGGAGAATGTTACAATTGTGGCTCTAAGGACCATTATGCAAACAAGTGTCCGAAGTCTCTTTCTCGCCGCTATTGCAAGAGTTCGGGTCATATTATATCTTTGTGTCCCAACTTCAAAGCAAGAAGGAAGGCAAGCTTAATGTTGTACAAGCCTCTTCTAACACTTCTCGTGGTCAAGGTATTTATCATTCTATCCTTTATGGCATTATTATATTTCGTGAATTTCCTATTCGAGTTCTTTTTAATACGTGTGCATCTCACTCTTTTATATCAAAACAACTTGTTGATGCTTTGTCTTTGAATGTTATTGGCTTGATGACTTCATTGAGAATTGCGAATCCGGTTGGTGGATCCACAACACTCAGTTTATTGTGTAAAGATGTCGAGATTATTTTATGTGGTTACTCTTTCCATGCTGATTTGCATGTTATGCGTTACCTTGGTTTCAGAATGATTTTGGGAATGGATTGGCTTAACCGTTATGAAGCCCATATCCTATATCCTGAGCAGACTATATATCTTCGGCATCCTCAATCTGTTAAGCAGATTTCTCTTGTTCTGAAAGATTCAGATTCCAATTCGAAAGCATCCTTGTATTCTCTAAATCCTCATGATGACAATAATGATGATGAGGAAGATGTCATTTCTCTCATTCACATTGTTCGTGAATTTCCCGACATATTTGAGCCCATTCTAGGATTACCACCTAAGCGAGCAATTGAGTTTAGAATTAATATAATCCTTGGAGCTCAACCTATTACTCGTCCTCCTTATCGTATGTCCAATAAGGAAAATGAGGAGATGCGTAAACAATTATCTGAATTGGAAGCAAAATAGTTTGTTTGTTCTAGTTCCTCTCCATAGGGAGCTTCAGCTATTTTTGTGAAGAAATCTGATGGTACACTTAGGCTTTGCGTCGACTACCGCAAGCTTAATGATCTCACCATCAAGAATAAATATCCCTTACCTCGGATTGATGATTTATTCGATCAACTTAGTGGTGCTAGAGTCTTTTCACAGTTAGACTTAGCAACCGGTTTTCATCAACTCCGTATTGCGGAGGATAGCATTCCTTTGACATCGTTCCGTACTCGTTATGGATCTTATGAATGGCTTGTTATGCCATTTGGTTTGACAAATGCTCCAGCTTATTTCGTCGACCTTATGAATCGAGTTTTCAAAGACTTCCTCGATCGATTTGTTCTCATCTTTATAGATGATATTCTTATTTATTCTAAAACCGAGGAAGAGCATGAAAAACATCTTCGGATTGTGTTGGAAACTCTTAGGAGAAACCAATTGAAAGCAAAATTTTCTAAATGCCACTTTTGGCAATCTCGTGTGAAATTTTTGGGGCATATTATTTCTGAATCCGGAATTTCCGTGGATCCTTCAAAGATTGAAGCGATTCAAAATTGGAAGAGACCGGAGAGTGTGACGGAAATTCGTAGCTTCCTTGGATTGGCGGGCTATTACCGTCGGTTCATAAAAGACTTTTCTAAAATTTCCGTACCTTTTACTAATTTGACAAAGAAGGGAGTTAAATACATTTGGTCAGACAAATGTGAAGCTGCTTTTCAGAAATTAAAAGAACTCCTTTCCGATGCTCCTATTCTTGTGATTCCCGATGGGAACCAAGATTTTATTGTTTATACCGATGCTAGTCGTGTTGGTTTGGGAGCCGTTCTCATGCAAAGGGAACGTGTTATTGCTTATGCTTCTAGGAAATTAAAGCCTGCCGACACTAGATATGCCACTCACGATTTAGAGCTCGCGGCTATTGTTTTCGCCCTTAGAATTTGGCGTCATTATCTTTTGGGAGAGAAATTTTTTCTCTACACCGATCATAAATTTTTGAAGTATTTATTTTCTCAAAAAGAACTTAATTTGCATCAACAACGTTGGCTCGAGTTCCTTGCATCTTATGATCTTGATATTCTTTATACTCCTGGAAAGGGGAATCATGTTGCCGATGCCCTTAGTCGTAAGCAACAAGCGGTAGTTTCCATGATGGTATCCAAATGGAATGATCTCGAGACTCTGTCCACTTGTGAGATTCGAGATCATGAATCCGATTTATGTTCATCTCTTGTATTGTGTAGCCTTGAGGCTCATCCTTCTCTTTTAGACCGCATTCTTGAAGCTCAAAAGCATGATCCCGAATTGGTTCTTCTTAGATAAAGTTGTAGGGATAAAATTGATACTGAAGGTTTGAAAGACTTTGATATTGATGCTCGTGGCGGTATTCGAAAATTTGGTACTTATTGTGCCAAATATTATTGATCTTCGTAAAGACATTTTAGAAGATTCTCATCGTTCTAAATTTACCATTCATCCCGGTAGTAGTAAAATGTATGCAGATATGAAGCGACTTTATTATTGGGATGGAATGAAATCTGATATTGCTAACTTTGTTAAGCGTTGCATGACTTGCCAACTTGTAAAGGCCGAGCATCAAAGGCCCGGTGGGTTAATGCAACCTTTAGAAATTCCAAAATGGAAGTGGGATCAAATTTCCATGGACTTTATTGACGGTCTTCCCCGTTCCCTTTCGGGTCATGATAGCCTATGGGTGATAGTAGATAGACTTACAAAATCCACCCATTATCTTCCCGTTTGGTCCAATCTGACCGTACCTATTTTGGCTAAACTTTTTGTCAAGGAAATTGTTAAATTGCATGGAGTTCCTACTTCTATTGTTAGCGATCGTGATTCATTGTTTACTAGTGGATTCTAGAAAGGTCTTCAAAAAGCTTTGGGAACGAAGCTTAATTTTAGCACCGCTTATCATCCTCAGTCCGATGGACAAACCGAGCGTGTGAATCAAACTCTTGAAGATCTTCTTCGTGCATGTGTTCTTGATTTTGGTGGAAGTTGGGAAGACCATATTTCTCTTGTTGAGTTTTCCTATAACAATAGCTTCCAATCTAGTATTGGTATGACACCTTTTGAGGCACTTTACGGAAGGTCATGCCGATCTCCTTCGTGTTGGCTTGAAGCCAGTGAGAAGCTGGTTTTAGGTCTAGATTTTATCCGTGATGCCACAGAAAAGATTGACCATATTCGTCATAGGATGAAAGTAGCTCAAAGTAGACAAAAATCCTATGCCGATAATCGAAGAAGGAAATTAAAATTTTCTGTGGGAGATTTTGTGTTTATTCATGTTTCACCTATGAAGGGTGTTGTGCGTTTCAGTCGATCGGGAAAATTAACACCTCGATATATTGGTCCATTTCCCATCACTGAGCGCATTGGTTCCATGGCTTATCACCTTTTATTACCGGCTCAATTTTCTGCTATTCATGACGTATTCCACGTCTCTCAATTATGGAAATGCCTTTGAGATTCTGATTTTATTCTTGAGCCCAGTGTTATTGAAGAAATTGAAGTTTCTCCTAATTTGACTTATGAGCAACATCCTATTCGTATCATTGCTTCGGAGATTAAATGCCTTCGAAATAAAGATGTTCCTCTTGTGAAAGTTCAGTGGTCCTCAAATCCTAAGGATTGCTCTTGGGAATCCAGAGAATTCATCAAGCGAACCCATCCGGAATTGCTCTCTCGTGCTCCTTAAGGTGAACTTCTTATTTCAAATTTCTTCTTTTTATGTTGATATGCTTTTATAGTTGTTACTTCTTATTTATTTCTTAAAGATTGCGAGGACGCAATTTCTTTAAGGAGGGGAGTCTGTAACAACCTGCATATTTTATGATTCGTATATTTAAATGTTTAATTTAAATATAGCATCGTTAGTCGGATTTTAGTCCGAAAAAGTCACTATTAGTAGAAGAACAGTCAAATTAGTGAAAAGTCTATGTGGATAGTGCTATTTGGAAGTACCTATTTGAAAACACATTCAAACAGAAATTCAGACGTCTGAAATGGGTCGTTCAGACGTCTGAAATCTGTTTTCCAATCTATTAGTATACACAAACCTTTACCTCATTCGTATGAGAAAATCTAATTAAACGGCTTAGCAAAACAAGTTGTATGAAACGCTTGCGTTTACTTTATCGGTTAATTTTTGGACTTGTTCGATTAAAATTCTTATGACAATTTTCGGTTGGGAATCTACAATTTGTTCGTAAATATTTAAGTTAAGCTAGTGGTTATGGGACATGAAGCTAAACTCATATATTTACTAGCTCAGTGTAATCGACACTTTTTATTGATCGATGACGATCATTTTGTGATTTAGACTGAAAGGGTAAATCAAGTATTGGAAGATCTTCTGAGAGCTTGTATCTTAGATTTTGGAGGTTCATGGGAAAACTATCTTCATCTTGTGGAATTCCCTTACAATAACAGTTATCAGGCCAGTATTGGCATGGCACCATATGAAGCTTTATATGGTTTTCCACATAGACCCCCAACATGTTGGATCGAAACCAGAGATCGATTAGTACTTGGTTCTGATATGATTCGAGAAGCTTCAGAAAAGGTAGAATTATTCAGAAAGAAGATGAAAGATGCCTAGAGTAGGCAGAAGAGTTATGCTGATCAAAGGCACAGAAATTTGGAATTCTCGGTTGGAGATTTTGTATTCTTGAAAGTCTCTCTGATGAGATGAGTGGTAAGATCTGGTCAGGCAGAGAGGTCAGCACCTCGATTTATTGGACCTTTTCCCATTCTTGAGTGGATTGGCCCATTAGCTTATCATGTGGAATTTCCCGAAAGGTTACCTGGTATTCACAACGTCTTTCACAGATCCCATTTACGAAAATATATGCATGATTCGAAACAGATTATAGAAATAGCCACCCAGGAAGATTTAGAAGTAGAACCAAATTTGGCAGTTATCAGATGGCCAGTTTGAACCGTGGATCACGATGAGAAACGATTAAGAAGGAAGGAGGTAAGGTTGGTTAAAGTTCAATGGAGTGGTGATGCCGAAGACTACACATGGGAGATAGAGGATAGAATAAGGAAAGCTTATCGTAAGTTTAGGATTGATATATAATTGCATGTGGTATCAAGATAGTGTACTTACCGTCAATGATGTGGTAACTTATCATATCTTGTATATATTTCCCCTTGCCAAATACATATTCCTTTTTCGAGTCGATTTCTTTTTATCTTTAATTTCGAGGACGAAATTCTTTTAAGGGGGGGAGTATGTAACGATCCGCAAATTCATCACTTCAAAAGAAAAAAAATTGAAATATTGAAATATAAGATTTTTTTAACATAAATAATAATGTTTTGAACAATAAATAATATCAGTAATCTTATTTTGAATAAATATCAACAAAAATATATACCTTGGAAGATATATCAATAAAATGACCGAAAACCATTTTATCGATAAACATCTCTTGGACCGTCTGATGATATTACTATTTTGAAATAAATGATTTTTGAATTTAAATTGAGTTTAAATGATTTAATAATTATTTTAATTATTAAATAAGCTATTTTAATTATTATATAATGATAGAAATATTATTATCAAACTTTGTTTACAAATATATATATATATATATATATATATATTAAATAAGAAGTGAAAATATGATCGGAAATCTAAATCTGTAATGATTCAACGTAGAAAAGTTGTGTAATGTTGTGAATCATTTGAGATATACATATGCACACATACATGTACATATACGTGAACACATTCACATGCACATTAATACATATATACATATAAATATACTTACACATTTAAATATATATACACATTACAAAATATCAAGATATTTTCCTAAAAACTTAACACTTAAGCAAACTGAAGTCAACCTCATTTACCCAAAGTACAAGCACATGGGTACACACACAAGGGGGGATACACGATCGAGCATGATGACATAGGAGGGAGGTGTGGTGATGAGAAAATAGTGATGTTTTTTTAGAAATATAATGATATTTTCCTCCTCACTTTTGCTTATAAATAGCACCCATCTCTCTTCACTTCAGTCACTTTGTTTCTTCATAAAATTCCTAAGCTTTTTCACTTCTTAAAACTTTACATAATGGCCACTTGCCTAAGAAAAGTTATGTCAAAAATTATGGCGAAATGAAATTAAAATTATACAGTAAGTATATATTATCAAAAATCTTCAAAACCAAAGGAAATCCACTCTTTCTCACCTCTACAACCCACGGCCACACCTTCCACCAACCAAGTCTGAGCCCACCTCCATTAGCAAGCATAAACTGAGCCTTCCCAAAGGTCCAAGGCTCGATTCCATAGGCTCTCATACGATCATGGTGGAGCTATAGCCGTTTTAAAGTTAGTCCGATCGAAAATCAATGTGAGAAAGTCTATTATATATATAAGTATATTGATGTATATATATATATATATATATAAATTGATGATGTGATATGATTGCTATGGTTGTTTACTATGTTTGATCATCAAGTTTGGATGTTGATTATATGTTTAATTTTGATGTTGAAATGATTTACGTTTAATACACATCGAATATCAAGAGGAAACCACTTTTATTTAATAAATGAAATGGTGTGTAAGAGATTGTTAAACCTCTTTAAAAGGGTTTAAAATGATTTATAAATGTTTTATAAACACTAAAATTCATTTTGGTGAAGTTTTGACAAGTAATGAAAATTGAATCAAAAATAGGCGCGTCGCGTAATAGCAGTTCGCAATTTCGCACCGTAGAAAGTTAAATCCATTTAAACAATGGATTCAGAGTCGGAATTCATTATAAGATGAAATTCCCTTACTCTTAGAATCATAGTTTTCAAAAAAAAGAAAAGGATCAAGATTTTATGTAGTAGATTTTGAAGTATGAGCAAATTAAGTTTTCAAGATAGTCACGGTTTGGCAGTTCAGAAACTAAAGCGACAAATTCTTTAAAACGGATATTTTTAACTCTTTAAAAATATAGAATAAATTATATAAATGTTTTAAAATGTTTTAAAAGAGATTTTAGTAGTAAAAATGGATTTCTAAATGGTAGAAAAGTTGCTTTGACCAAATAAACCTTAAAGACATTATTCGCGGTACTATTTGTAGCACTTTTTGCAGCACTTTTAATAACTTTTGAAATATGGCTTTAAACTTTAGTATTCTTTTCCAAATCTTTTATAAATATTTTCAAATAAATAATTAAGTATTTTAAAGATGATTTGAAGGTTTTATAATTTATTTTAAAAGTTTAAATAAACGATTTAAAGAAAAGCTGTTAAAATCAAGTGATTTTATCTTGACTCAAAAAGTCAATGAGTAGACTAGATTTTTCTATTCGTGAGATCTCAATGTGAGGTGCTTAAACTAAGGAGATATTCAGGAGCAAATAGTGCTCGAGCTCACCTGGCCTTTTTCCGAGGCGAGGAATAGATAAGGTCGAAATGTTGGAAACGAAGCAAATATAAAAGATTTAATTTTTTCCGAATTTAATACAACTTGGATCGTATAAAATTAATCTTCTTATACTTGGTATTAAATTCTTAGGTGGGAACCCATACTATCCATGTGAATTTAAAAGGCGATTTCAACGTTATTTGACTGATAGTAAAGGTTGAATATGGAATTGATATTGAGTAGAGTTAGTATAATTTCTATCAACTCTTTTTACTCAATAAGGTTTTGCAGTATGATTTATGAGAAATGATTTTGATTTGGTATTTCCAAAGTTAAAGAGAGGTTTAATGATTCCATATATACCGGAAAGAAATGTTTTAAAGATATATATCTGTAGAAGATATTTTTTGATGAAAAGAAAGTAATTAATCAAATGATAAGCACCTATTTACTTAACATATTTTTATCGATGGTTGATTCGAAGGAACCGGGGTCGAATTTGTGTGATTCTTATCCGAAGACCACTTCGAACCAATTTACATATTCAAAGTGAAGATATGGAATGATAATAAATGGAATGTAGGGCTGCTAAGCACCGACCCTCGGGGGAAATTTCCCATACCATATATATGTAGCGGTAGTATCTTCATTTGATCTTTGATGCAAGGGCTGCTCGCTAATAATCCTAGAGATGATTCCTAACAGAATGTGTAGGAGAGTTCCTTCAGTTTGTCCTGTTACTAGACAACATGTATGGATAAATGCCTGACATTGCATTTCCAACATACACGTACATTGGTTTTTACGAACGTACATTTGTTTGGTGGTTTAGGAATTAACTCTCCTATACTTAACACCCTTCTCTGAGATGTATGAGCTTAGAGGTTGTACATTTGTAGAAATCAATGTTGTGTGATGGAATTGGCAATGTGGAATTCAAAGTGAATGTGTTATGAGAAAGGTAATCGTTACCTCGAGCCTCATCACTCGAAAATGGCTTAAACAAGCCATGTCGTAAGGCTATGTGGTTCACAACCATTAGGGTATGGTCATCACCTTTCTACATTAGTCTATATATGTCGAGTATGTTATGTATGTTATAGGATTCCAGATAGGTCGGTTACGACTGGGGTAATGTTCTATTCGATTCTATCCACCACTAAGATGGGTCTATGGGTAGGCCAGTCTTGCTAGGTGCAGCGGTTTCAAAAGTTATTGATCCTCAGTACATCTTTCTAGAGATGTACTGTACGAAAGGTAGTTCCTTACCTTCTATTTCATGGAAGTCCATTCTCCAAGAAGTGCCTCTGGACTTGATTGTAGAACCTAGTATGCTGGAATTTAATATTGTAACAATTTTGGCTAAGATTATGAATATTTACTTGAAAATTATTTTCAAAAGAATGTCACTAAAAATAATATTACCAGATTTTTCATAGTAAAGATTTTGGTTATCATAAGATAAAAACCCATTCCGTGTTTATATGTGGTGTGGTCTTATGAGATACCCTTTGTTTTCAAATATTTGTAACTTGAGTTTCTCATACCAGTCCTATAAATTACCCGGAGTTTATTTTCTTTTCCCATTAAACTCTGGATGTCCTATTTTTCTGGACAACCAAGTAGTTAGGTAGCATGGAATATTTGGGGAGAAGCTCAGAGCATTTTGGATGGAGTATGAAGCTGGAGGGTCCTATGTAGATAGTTATCTATTAATTCCGATGTATTTTGTATGATGTATCTACGAGCACTTGTGAGGATAAGCAGTTATAACTATCCTAGCTGGATTAGTACTTACTAGAACTCTGATGGAGCATTTGGGAGTAATTGCATGTACTACTCATGTATAATTTAATTTGAATATGATGTGAGATTCTATTTTGGTTATCTTCTATCTTTATTTTATTTTACCCCATGATAATCTGCCTCTTCGGCACTTAGATTTGCAGCATGTGAATACTGAAAATGTATTAGTGTCGATTTCCGAGGGTCGAGGAGGTGGATCGTCACACACTTTTATTAAAAAAAGTGTTTTGGAAAATCATATTTTTGGAAATATGTTAATTCAAGAGGGAATAAAAATATTTTTGAAAATTAATGTCGTTTAAAATAAAATGGTATTTGGAAATGCATAATAAGGTATGTATATAATTATATATTAAGGTTTTGGAAATATAAAGGTATTTCTATACTACAGAAAGAATAGAAATATTAATAAAGATAAATTATGTAAGTGATAATTTAATAGTAGGCTTACATGCTTAATCCTAGAGATCGCCGAGTACATTGGTAAGGCGATGTTGATTTTATAATCAACATCGCAGTCAATGGTCAAGGCGATTTGTTATAAATAAATAAAAAGGTAGCATTATGTGTTGTGTATGTTATTTGGGAATTGTTTTAAGATTTGCTATAAAATTGAATTTGATATGATGCTTTAGATAAGCCATGAAAGACATTATAATCTAAGTAAAAACATATGAGTGTAAATCCTTGAATAGCCAAATTAACTAAAGCTAAATAGAAGCATTGTTCTTTTACTTAAATCAATTGAAAGAAAATTTTGAATGTTAAAAGGAGGCAAACTTTTAACTTTGGAAATAAGCTTAGATTAAATGATATGTGATTTTGAGATACCATCTATACTTATATTTGAAGTAACAATTTTTGGAAATAACTTTATGAATTAATTCATCTTTTGGATACAAATCCTGGTATTAAAAGAAGCTTTGGTAATGTTTTGTGGAACATATGTTACATACACTGACTCACTATTCAAACATATTACTAACAAAGATAACTATTTAAATTTAAATAGTTAAGAGTTTCAAAGTATCATGAAAATTTTATTGATAAATTTATAGATTAGTTTATCTCTTAGATATTAATTAAAATGTCAAGAGGAAATTGGATACACTCCTAAGAATAGGCTAGTGAATTGAATCAGTGATATATATATATATATATATATTCAAATTTAAATTAGGTCATGTCTAAGGTTTCAAACTTGCACTAAGAAAAGGATTTATTTCGAAACAACAATAATCAGGGATTTGAAAATATTTTTGGGAATTTCAAAAGATGAGAAATTGTAAATGGAAAATACAAGGATGAGAAATGAGACTAGATTTATATTTTAGGGTTCTACCCAATATAAGCTTTGTTGAATATTGAGATAAGTAAATAATTAAGAGATTTGGAAATTTTATTCCTAAATTAAAATTGAATTTGGGAAATTAAGGAAGGAGTTCATGTAAATGATTTTCTAATAGGAAAATGAATTTTGGAGACTAGGTTATTATAATAATAATTTCTTAGGAAGCTAATTCTTTTATTTTTATCATATAAGAAAATGGAAAATTTTATTTAGTAAATTCTTGAATAGGATAAAATCTAATTGGAGGATCTTATAGATTTATATACATACTATGCAATAAAGGTGAAGTGCATGGGTAAAAGTAATGGTTGAACTTTAAGGGCTTTAACTACAAAAACCTCTTTTGGAAAATCTTCAGGTTTTCAAAAATAAACACTAATTATGGGAATAACCAAAGAAAATTCTTTATATGGTTAAAATATTAGTGTAGTGTATTATAAAAAGGCAAATAAATATTAGGAAAGAAAAATAATTTGCATTTCTTCGGTAAAGAGTAATCTTCATTTTGAAATGAAATTTATAGTGTAAGACTATAAATGAAATTAAGTTAAGTAACGTGAATACTTTAGAATGAGTTCTATAAAGTGAGCCTTCCAAATTAAAAACCAACTAAGAGTTTATTTGATATATAAATAAGTAAGAGGTAAGTTTGAAAAGAAAATAATTTGTAATTGGGGTTCGTGTGAATTTTGAAATTTTAAAAATCCCTTTGGGAAAGAATTTCATGATGAAATAAATTTATATTATGAATCTTGGAATTTAAATGAGGAGAAATCCTAGGATTAATCTACAACTCTTGAACATGAATAATTAAGGAAGTCTCTTAGAACATTAAGAATGTTAAGTGTTTTGAAAAGACAAAATTACTTTTAGTAAATTGAGATGTGAAAACTAAAACTTACTTAGAAATTTACAACTAAAGACCTCTTTTTGGGATTATAATCTTTGTTTGATTGAATGAGGTTGAAATTTGTGAAATTTTAATCTTTAAACAAGTTATAGGAGTAATCTATAATGAGATCTAGGAATGCGGAAATTTAAAAATTTCTAGAAATTTTGAGAGCTCAAACTAACCATTTGAATTTATCTTAAATAAGTAATAAACAAAACGTATCTCATGGGAAACATAAATAGAGAGCTTCTAATAGGTTTGGATGTAGATAAAATCTTAGAAATCTACCTCATGCTTGTACTTTTGACTATGGTAGAAGCTAGGAGGATCATGTCTATCTTGATTTAATTTTCCCATTGTCGATTGTTTCTATCCGGTATCAGTATGGCTCCTTATGAGACTTTATTTGAGAGGCCATGTTGATCACTCCTTTGTTAGCTTTAGTCTGGGAAAGAAATTGATCTTAAGCCCCGACTATATTTGTGAATCTTTTAGAAAGATCATAGAATTTTATGGGAGATCAGATCTTGATTCATGTTTCTTCCTTGTTGGATGACTGGTATTTCAGTCAATTTGGGATAATGGCTCTTTGATATATGGAACCCTAACCAACCATCGAGTGTAGTGGCCCTGTTGCTTACTGAGCTTTCTTACTGGTCCAGTTCTATGGCATTCGTGGTGTAATTCATGTGTTTCAGCTTTGGAAACGCTTTAGAAATTTTGATTCTATTCTTGAGCATAGAATCCTCATTGTACTTGATATCTTACAAAATCTAACTTATGAACAAAGCTCTATTCGTTTCGTTGCCTTGGAGGTTGAATGCCTTCGAGATATAATCATTTCGTGTATCTAAGTCCAATGGCCCGATGATCCTAAGAACTATTCTTGTTGAACTAGAGAGTTCATCGAGCGAACGCATCCTGTGTATCTTTTGAATTCATGTGTGGTGAGTCTCTTGTTTTAAGATATCCTTTATTCATAGTTCAACTTCCATTTAGAGGATTCGTTCTTTGAAATTTGTTATAGACTTTTCCGTTAAGGAAATTGCGGGGATGCCATTTTTGTAAGAGGAAAGTCTATAACAACCCTGGTCGAGATTACTTAGAATTAAGTCTAAAATATGATTTATAATTATCTTAATTAATTTTAGGATAAATTTAAGAAATTTTATTAGTTATAATTTCTAAATTAAAATGGCTTTTTAGACGGCAACAAATAAATTTGGGAAATTTTTTTATTTAATATTAAAAACTATGTAATTTAACTTCTTATATTTTATAATATAAGAATAATCTTGGGGTAAATAAGAGTAAATAAAATATATGGAAATAATCTTGTAATTTAAAAAGTGAGTTTTTCTAAGGTTTATTCACTTATTTATTTTAATGGAGATTTATGATAAATATTTTCCATTTAAAATTATTACAACAAATGTTGTAAATTTAATTAAATGTTAATATTGAGATTTATTGTTTAAAATCAAATTTTACAATTATTAAACGGTTTTTATTAATAACATGAGAACAAATTTTGATTTCAAAAGTTGTATTGAGTTTATAGAATATTTCAATATTAATAGGAATGGAAATTTGACATGTTGATTGTTTTGTTATAATATGTGAAATCAATTTATAATTCGTAAAACATTATTTAAGTGTAATTTAGGGTTTTATATAAGGAGAATACAAAAGAAAATAATAACATAGCTTCTTATTCGGTACATGGAGTATCCAAGGCCCATGTAGTAGAGATTAGTAAGAAGAAATAAACAAATACGTTCATTTTCTCACTTCGGTTCTAAAACACTAAAAACCTAAAACCTATATCTCCTTAATTCAAAACCCTAGAAATCAAATTATCCCCAATTTTAAGTTGAAATCAAAGGGCAGTTAATTAATAAGTGAAGAAATCAAAGTAATGTAATCTCCTCCATCTCCTAATATCTCTATTGGAGTTTTAATCTTAGTTTCTCATCTTGGTTTGTAATCTAGCTTTTGCAATTTCTGAAATAAAACTAGGACTAATTGCTAAAAGAAGCTAACCTAGGAGAATCCGAGTATTACAATCAATTCAAGCTTTTATTGGTGAGTTAATCTCAAACTTCTAGCAAATAATTGAATGCATGTTGCTACTTTCTGAATTGGATAAACCTATGTTGAATTGATCTCAATCTTGTTGTGTTATTTCTGTCTTATGTTATTCAGTTTTTTGTTTATTGAAACCCACATCTTATGATCCTATATAGCATCCAATTATAGTGGTTTATAGGCTTGCATGCTATTGAATTTAGTGCTTTAGAAGTCAAAACAACGAACGCTTGAGAAACCATCACCATCAGATAGATGAAGAGCCGTCGGCATTGCTTGGGATTTAACCCAGGCACTGTCACCCGTCCACTAGACTTAGGCTGAGCACCAGGTTACGCCATGCGGCCACCCATTTGCATCCGTTCGACCATTTATTCTTTCGTTTAGCTCCTTCTTGATGTTTGATTCATTTTGATGCTCCAATTCATGTTGATTTCAATGCAAGTTTTGGGGTTTTGATTATGAATTTATGAATTCATCTTCTGTTTATTATGCCATGGAAATACTATGTGGATTCGTGATATTGTACAAAAGTGTGATAGCACAATTTCGACTAGATTTTTCAAAGGAAATTTTCAATCCAAATTGTTTTACCAAAATATTTTAAGAATGAATATATTTTCTATAAAGGATGTTTGGAATATTATATATATAAAGAATATAATTATTTATAATGATAATAATTTTAAAGTTGATTTGGAACATTGGTTTAAAATTATATATATATATAACAAAGGCTTTCCAACACACGTAGATGTATATATATATATATTCTAGTTTATAAAACAATTTTTTCAAGAAGGATTTCAAAGAAAGTTTTTGTATAAAATTGCATGAACTCATTCGAATGAGGAATCGATTTAAACGAATTAATAAAATGAGTGTTACAGAACGCTCACGTTTTTTTTCCGATTAATTCCCGGACTTGTTAGTTGAGCCATTTATACACACAGGTGGAGTTTACTAGCTTATAATAAACGTTTAGGTAAAACTATGAGGTATGGGACACATGGTTGTTACTTTTTCGGTTTCTATTTAGGAGTACATGACACTTATATCGATGAGTTTATGACTCGCCATTGGAGTTCTATAGGTCTTGCACCTATCTTTGAGATTTTATAGGTCTTGTACCTATCATGTAGTTTATAGGACTTGTTCCTATCTTGAAGTTTATAGGTCTCGCACTTATCTTGAAGTTCTATAGGCTCTCACCTATCTTGAGGTTACTATAGGAATCTTACCCATCTTGGAGTTTTATAGACACATACGTTTATCATGAAGTTATGGGAATTATACCCATCTGGAGTTTTATAAACATATATGTCTATCTTAGGGTTACATGCATGTAGGTGAATTTACTCACCAATCTTGGAGTTTTTGCACCTTCCCCCTTTTATGTGATTTCTGGATTTCTATTGATGATTTCTAGATTATATGTTATTATATTATCACCAAATAGTTTTGGGGGTTTCGCTTATAGGAGCTATCTTGGGTTTTGATATTTGGTGATTTCATCCTCGAAGTTCATTAAAGCATTCTTGATGTTTGCCGATAATTGGCTTAGTGATTAAATTTTAGATCTATTTCATTTCATCCATTATTTATCTTCCCAAGCTCATTTATTATAGTTTAGATGCCCCATTTAATATTTTATAACACTCAGGTCAGACCGAAATATTTCAGGTGCTCCAGTTTGATAATTCTTGAGAGGATTCACTCTAGTTATCTAGTTATCATTCATCTTACTTTCATCTCATATATGTGTACATATTCATGTAGTGTTGTATCTTGTATTGAGCCTAGACTCTTTTGTATACATATTCGTTTCATGAGATGTAGTACAAATGTATTATATGGATCATTTTGACCACAGTCTTGTATTTATTATTATGTACCTATTCAATTTGATCAGCTTGTATCTATTTGTATTTCGTTGTGTATATTCTGTGATCTATGATTCTGTGATTTGCATTTAACATATATTGTTCTGGATTATAATTATAGCCATCGTAGTTTTGTTTTAAGCATGGATTGCATACATTGATTCCACTTGAGAGAGAAAAAATATACATCACCCAAATTGACGTAGTAATGTTTGTATAAAGCAAAATTTATGGATGGTCGCTCCTAACAAGCCCTATTCTCTGCACTAACAGACAATATTATGCAGTAATACCCTTTGTTAGTATAGGTCTCGCGGTGGGGCATCAAAGTGTTCATCCGGGATTTATCAGTTTTATTCTAATTACAAGGCATTCAAATCCTTTTATCAAGTTCGTTTCCGTTTTAAGGTTCGATCACTCTAGATGTAACGACCTGCCTCTTTGGACGGTTTAAATCGATGATAAGCCACACACGTCAGGCTCAAACCATTCAAAAGGGCAGATTGTTATGGGGTAAATAAGAAAAAGAAGAGAGAGAAATAAAACAAACACAGAATCTCACAGCTGAATGACAAAATATAATAATCAAATAAACAGTTCATGAAGCTATTTTACAAATAACATTTGATTACACATTTACATTTCAGAATCATAGTTACATTCAACATAAATAAATAACAAATGAAGTGGAAAACATGATGTAGTGGATGAATATAATAAATAGTAATAGTACAAATCTTCGTCTTCGTCCTCCAGAAAGCAGTCTTCGATACATTGAAAGGCTTAGACTGACCCGAGTGAATTGAAAAGACAAAACACTCGAGTCAGAACTAAAAGATCTTATGTAAGTTAAATCAACAATAAATATGAGTGTAACGGCATCGTTGATGTTTACGGGTTTTGACATCTCCTATCCAGTGTCAAACGTGAGTGCAATAACTTAAGAGATGTTCGAGATTTACATCACCTAAGGATCCGTTAAACTATCTACATACATAGTACAATACACTATTATAATAGTGTCTACAGTAAAGTAAAGTATTAAAATAGCGTTAAGGCGTTACGCATATCCCCCTTAACACATTTTTATATATTCCCATGGTCTATACAGTACCGTAATTCCTCTGTAAACTGGAGGGCTATCAGAGGGCACTCCATAGGTATGGTACAAACAAAACTCGTAGAAGGCGCGCTAGGGCATGCGAACATGGAACTCGAGGCAATGCCAGGGTAGATATACCAATTGCGGATCCGGACTGGTGGTAACGCATGGCAGCTACTACCGCCCACCTCGGAACACACTCCCATAATCAAATAAAGGTAGCCACCAAATCATCACAAAGTCATAATATGGTATCGAAGAAGCATGTCTGATAGGAGGAATGACCTCACTTGGCCCGGCATGGCTCCTGTTTTAGTCACATCTAAGCTGACTCACGGGAGTCAGGGTCACGTAAATACCTCATATAGAACCGTTTGCCAAACCATCCTACTTCATTTCTGAAATCTCCACCACGTACACAGTTGTTAAAGTGGTTTTCGGTACTGGCAGAGAGTATGACAATATCTGATCCCAGTCTCTTTAACAACCAAACGCTTATTACACACCGGATGGTTCTTTTACATTTCAAAAACCATTTCATATTGATATCAAAATATCATATTCTCAAAACCTTATCATTTTCGAAATCATATTTACTTTCGAAATTATATCACATTTGAAATCATATCACTTTCGAATTCATATTTTCAAAAATAGATTAAATCCTCATTTAAATCATCATATTTACTCAAATATGTCATTTCACCAGCAAATATCCTTTCAAATCCCAACTTATGTTATAACATTATTAAACCTTATTCGCTTTAAAAATCTAGGCTTTAATTATAAATATTTCCACTTTACACCATCTGAATTTTAGAAAATAATTTAGATAGTTATAAATAGTTTAATTAGTTTAACATAGTTTTAGATAGATATAAATTAGGTTAAATAGGTTTAAAATAGATCAAAATACTTTAAATAGATTTAAAATAGTTTAAATGGTTTAAATAGATTAATTAAATCTAAAATAGATTAGAATAGATTAAAATACTTTAAATAGATTTAAAATAGTTTAAATGGTTTAAAATAGATTAAATAGGTTGGATTAATTAGATTTAAAATAGATTAAACAGAATTAAACTAGATTAAAAAGTTTGAAATAGATTAAAATAGTTTAATATAGTTTAATAAAGTTTAAATGATTTAAAATAGATTAAAATATATAAAAATTGTTTAAAATAAATTAAAATAGATTAAGATAGATTAAATAGGTTAATTAGTTTAAAATAGGTTAAATTAGATTAAAATAAATTAAATAATTTACATTTATTAAGTTGGTTTAAAATAGATTAACTTATTTTAATAGTTGAAAAACAATCTTAAAAATTAGAATTTAAAGGAACATTTACAGTTTATATAGCTAATAAATTTGAAATCAACATTAAATTTAACTATTTCTTCCATTTCAACAAATTTGGACCATATCCAGATTTCAAATCAAAACCCAATTTCAAATCTTGAAATATCAAATTTAGCTATTCCAATTTTAATAGATTTTCAAAGTTACACTTTCCGACAGTTCAATAACTCAATTTCGATGAATGTCGTTTATACTTCAAATTCAACTTTAAAATTTCAATTTAAATCCTTTAAATAATTACTAAAAAACAGTTCAATTTAGTTCAGTCAAATTCTATTTCAAATATCCTTTAATTGGATTCAAAGTTTAAAGATTTACAATCGTTAAATTTAACCAATTTGGTGTCCGTATATAATTTTCTACCATATGGTCAAGTGATACAGATATTTATCATTTCAATCCGCAAATATTTAAATTTACGGGTATAGTAACGACCCGTAAATTTAATAAATTTTATTTTGTTTTATTTGTAGATTTAATTTAAATTTTGTGAATTTTTAAATAATAAAATTTTGAAATATAAACTTGATATTTGGGATACGTCTAATTAAACATAGCAACTGGTAAATTTTCACCAGAAAATATGGAAGTTTATTTTCTTGTGTAATTCTATTTCAATTTTAAATCAGTTAATATTTGATGATAATAAAATGTTTTCGAAACCTGAATATTTTTACATAGAAAATTTGTAAACCATCTTCTGAGTGAGACATCATAATTCGTTTCTTCAAATTCGGACTTCTATAGCTCCGATTTTCTTATTTTCTGCAGTTTATCAGCATTTTCGACAGCAGATTTTTTAGTTTTATAATTCAATCATATCGTTGATACTTGTATACCATTTTAATCGTCTCGTCGTGTAAATTTCTACGGTATATTCAATTCTGTGTTTTGGGGTCCGGTACGGAGCGGAAACCGTAAGACTGTCAATCGTATCGGTTCCAAAATTTTAACTTTTAAACTTTCGATGACCACTCAATTTTCAAACGGCTAAAAATAAATAGCCATCAGTTGTTAAACTTTTGATATCTCACCTGTTCATTATGTTGCCATTTCATTTCGGTTTCCTTTCTTTCTATTCTAATCTTTTAGTTTCCTTGTCCTGAAGCAAACTTGCCTTCATTTTTTCTCTTCCAAGGTCCTCCCATTAGCCTGTAAACTATACACATCGGCCATGGCCGAACCGCCATAGCTCCCCTCTTATCTCCTACGCACTCTCGCCCTACCCACGCAGTCATGACCAACCGAAGCCACAGCCTAGCCTACGCTCGACCACATCTCTGCCTTCATTCCCTCCTTCCTTCTTTTGCTACCGATCATCTCTTGCCTCGTCAACCAAATAGCCTCCGCACTGACGTCATTCTGCTGCCCATCGGCCTCATCAAACTCACGTCATCCTTGCCCGGCTAAGCATGGATCACCTCCAGCCACCATTCCTTCTCTCGCTCGACCTGCTTTGTTCGAAACTCTACCGCCTCTTCTTCCCTCTCTCCCTTCGGCTGATATAAGGTATTACAAATATATATATTATATATTAGTATATTAGTTTATATATATGTTAAACTATTATATATATTAGTTCATGCGTATAAAGTTATAAATTTATAAGTGGTCTGTGAGTTATTTTGAAATGTAATTCAAAATTTATATTAACTTTAAAGTATGTGTATATAACAGGTATGGTTGTTTATAAGATATAAAGTATATATATCTTATAACTATGGGTTTATGCATTTTGAGTTGTGTGAATATAGATTTTATATTAGTATACGTGAATTTGGGTTTAATAGATATTTGTATATATGATTTTGGGTCTTGGACATGATATATTAATATTTTAGTTCTTATGGATATATAAATATGAGATGTATGTGTACTGTATGCAAGTTAATATATATATATATGACTACTGTCCAATATATTTATACAGTTTTATATATTATGTTAATATATTTTATTTGGTTTTGTGATAAATCTATATATCATATGTAAGTTTTGCTTTTGTTATTCATATACGTTCGTAATATATATTAAGGTATATGAGTTTAGTTTATATATATATATATATATATATATATATATATATATATATTAAAGTCATCTATATAATCGGCTGTATCACATATATATATATATAATAGTTTGTTGTATTGTAAGTATATACATATATAAAAAAAGTTTTATACTAATATATACAAACGTTTATATATATACATATATAGGGATGTATAATGTAGTCTGTCAGTTGGCATATATCATGTATTGTTGTCTGCCAGTTTAAGATTTAAATATACTAGTTACTGTAATATATATATTTTTATATAAGTAGTTTCGCTGGTTTACAAGTGTAGTGTTTAAATGAAATGGTTTACTGTAATTGTATATTATATTATAGTTTGTTGGCAATGTTATATGAATCTATTTTTAGATGTTGTTAAAATATATATATGTATACAGTGTACAATGTTTTAAAGTATGCTAGTATATATTTTTGCCGCATGTGGCCTGTTTGCAATGTATATTGTACAGTAGGTTTATATATATATATATACATATAAATATTTATATAAATTATTGATACAAGCTGTTGTTCACTGGCATAAGTTACTGTATTATATAGGTCATTGCATATAGGTTAGTATATATATAGGATGTTGTTATCTATATGATTTAATGATTTATACTTCTTTGTTACTGTATTTTTTACACGTGTATAACCATGTTTGAAGTATGGTATATATATGATGTCAGTTTATATTTTGTTATGTAAGTTTCTATATAAATGTATTAGCATAGTTGTATTTGTTGAGTGTACATATATATATATATATAAAGTTATGTTATGCTGAAGCTTTCAGTTTTACTTTGTGTACTAAAGTGTATTTGTATATATAGTATATAAGTAGTTACTGTATGTTTTGTTATAGATATATTATGATTAAATATATTATATATATATATGTTTATTTTATTTTAATATTTATCTTAAAATAAAAATATTGATTTCAAGGAAATAATAAATATATATTTATGTGTCTATCAAGCTGATTCTAATTATCTCATCGACTCATGTTATCAGCTCTGTCATAGAATTCGTGCCAATCCCGCTTTGCTTTGGAATTCGTGCTTGGATTCGTAGCCCATTTCTTTGTCAAATTCTCTAGCCTCGAAAGGTGAGCAATCACTCACGATTGATGTACTTATATTTATTAAATTTTATTTCAATTGAAACGACAATTGAAATATGCTGCTGTCAGTTTTTTACATTGCTATATATATGTTATTATCTGTATCTGTTCACCTGTGACATCTGACACCATCATTTGTTATTTATATTGATGATATATGCCTATTATGTTATTATCATATCTGTTATCACTCTGCAAGTTCTCTGTTAGTATAGAATTCACTATGGGTTGAAATGATACATACTCGAACGATCTGTAGAATAAGGGAAAATCGTTATGGGTTGAAATGATAAACCCAAGCGATTTTCATTGAATTGAATTTGGGATTTGCGGGTTGAAAAGATATATACCCGTATATATATTTAAATTGCGGATTGAAATGATAAATATCTGTATCACTTGACCATAGGATAGAAAACTATATACGGACACCGTTGGTCTATATATAAATATTTTGAAAATGATTTCTATGGTTTTGAAAAGAAATATATGGTTTTAATAAATATCGATTTTAAAGATTTATTAAAGTTGATTTAATAAAGTTGATAAATAATATGTTTAAGTATTTATTTAATATCTATATTTTCAAATATAGAGTTTAAAATGATTTGAAATTGATTTGAAATTATATTTATTTAAGAATTTTACTTAAATAAGTTTGATTTGAAATTTTGTAAATTTGAAATTTAAAGCTATGATTTTATAACTTGAATTTGATTAAAAGTGACTTAAATGAATATTTCAAATTTATATGAATTTAAATGGGATATTTTGTTTATTTAAATTTGTAAATTAAAGCTGTATTTAGATATTATTGAAATTATTAAGTAAATATTTCAAAACTAACAATAGTAAAGTGAATTTGATATATATATATATATATAAAATTATCGAATTTAGTTTTGAAATGTTGAATATATTAACTTTGATATATATTGAAATTTGAATGGTTTATTTTGCGGTTCAAATTTGTATTTGAAATCGATATAATTTGAAATAGTTTATTTAGAACTGAATTGAATTGAAATCGATGAATTGAGATTGAATTAAATGTGAATTTTGGAATTCGAGTTGATTTGAATTGATTTATGAAATTCGTGGAAACTGTCTTATTATATAAAGTATTTTAAATTATATTTAAAACTATTTTTATATTATTTTATAAACTATTTTAATATAACTATTTATATTATAAACTATTTTAAATATACTAATTATTTTAATATAAATTGTTTTAACTTATAACTATTTTATATGAATTATTTTATTTTATAAACTATTTTATTTATTGACTGTTATTAATATCTAAACTGTTTGAAGGAAAGTGTTATGCTTTCAAAGTGTTATGATTTCCAAAGTTATAAATTTCAAAGTATGATGATTTACAAAGTATTATTATTTCAAATTGTTTGGTTTCGAAAGTATTATAACTTTGAAAGTACTATGATTTTGGAAGTGAATATTTTTGAATTGGAAATGATATCGTATTGATAGGGATTTTGAAATAGAAATGATATTTGGATTTGAAGTATAGACTATTTTGAAATGACCATGGTGTTATAATAACGATTGGTTGTCAAAGAGACCGGGATCAGATATTGGCATACTCTCTGTCGATACCAAAAACCACTTTGACAACCGTGTACGCGGTGGAGATTCCAGAATGAAGTAGGATGGTGGCGACGATCCTATTGAGGTATGAACGTGGACCCGACTCCCGTGAGTTGGCATAAGGTGGCTAAAACAGGAGCGATTCTTAGGCCAATGAGGTAGCACCTCTGATCGGACACACTTCTTCGATACCATTCTATTACTTTGTGATTGACTGGGTGCACCCCTTGATTTTGGGTGTAACGACCCGCTATTTTGGACCATTCAAATCGACAATAATCCACACATGTCCGACTTAAATAATTCAAGATATCAGATTGTTAATTTAAATTTTGGCAAAACTCAGAATATACAGTAAATAAATCAATCACAGAATCACAAACACAGAGTAATACAATAATACGCAGCGGAATAGATAAAATAGTAGTTCATGAAGCTAATATATAAACATCAGGGTTAGAAATAAAATACAACAGAATATCTCAAATGCAGTGAAGTCTCCAGTACAATAGATGACTTCTCTGAACAAATCAACTAGAAGAGCTGAAAGCTGAGGCGATAGTTGGATCTCCAAAGGAAGCTCCCAACTCCAAGAGTGAGTCTCAAATGCTGTATCACTCGGTCTGACCCGAGCGTAAAGCAAAACACAAAACACTCGAGTCAGGATTAACATTCTTATATCAATAAATCCAACTCAAGTGAAATATCAACTGAAATACAAGTAACTTAAAGGATGTTTGGGATAACCATCCTCTAAGGATCTGTAGAACTATCTACAATGTAGAAATATATACTACAACATCGTGGTCATTTCAAATTAATTTATAATTCAAAACCAAAAATTCACTTTTATTTCAAATATATCTATTTTCCAAATAGTATATCTATATTAAATAATTTATAAAGTAAAGTATTTATAATTTCCTCAAGTCTCACAAATCGATTCAAATCAACTCAAATTCAAAATTCCAATTTAATTCAATCTAAATTTTTCCATTTTAATTCAATTCAGTTTCTAAATAACAAATTCAAATTATATTGATTTCAAATGCAGATCTGAATCACAAAATAAACTATTTAAATTCCAATATATTTCAAAGCTTTAATATTCAACAATTTCAAAGTTAAATTTAATAGTTTCATATAGCTGTTGATTTAACTTCATTTATTATTTAATCAGGGAATATTCACTTAATAAATTCAATATCATTTAACTAGCTTAAATTACATGTTTACTAAATATTTCCTTAGATTTATTTAAACAAGAAATATTTATTAAATTACTTAAATCAAACCCAAGTTATAAATGATATCTTAAATCTCAATTTCAATAAGTTTCAAATCGGTTTAATTAAATAAATTATCTTCCCAACCTTAACTTATTCAAATTATTACTAAAATCTATTTTGAAACATAAATTTAAATACTTAACCATAATATATGTATTAAATCAATCTTAATTAAATTAAATAATTTAAGAATCAACATTTATTAAACCATATATTTCTTTCCAAATCCATAGAATTTTTTTTAAATATTTATATATATGGACCAACGGTGTCTGTATATATATATATCATATGGTTAAGTGATACAGATATTTATCATTTCAATCCGTAATTTAAATATATACGGGTAGATATCATTTCAACCCGTAATCCCAAATTCAATTCAAATGAAAATCGCTTGGGTTTATCATTTCAACCCATAACGATTTTCTCCTATTCTAAAGTCCGTTCGGGTATGTATCATTTCAACCCATAGTGAATTCTATACTAACAAGGAACTTGCAGAGTGATAACAGATAATATAAAATACAACAACATGCATATATCATCAATAACAATAGAATATGAACAACAGGATATGGTGTCATATCTCCCAGGTGAACAGTTACAGATAATAGCATATATAACAACTTAAATAACTACAACAGCATATTTCAATTGTCATTTCAATTGAAATCAAATTTAATAAATAAAAGAACGTTAATCGTGAGTGATTGCTCACCTTTCGAGGCTAGAGAATATAGAAGGAGACACGGATACAGACACTGATACAGACACTGAAATTAAATTTCAAATCCAAGCAAAGCAAAATCGGCACGAATTCAACGATCAAAGCTTATTGGCTCGAATTGATGAAACGGATCAGATCAGAACTGGAACGATGAAGGTAAATGGTATAAGTGAACTTTTATAACCACATATAACTATATATACACGTATGAAATTTATATTCTAAGTTCAAACATCACAAATTTAATTTACATGTTTTTCAAACATATAAATAAATAAATAAATCAAGCTTACATTTTTTTTAAAAATCAACATACACTTAAAATAATATATATATACTAACACCTTTATACTAAACTTATATAACTAGTATA
Source organism: Allium fistulosum (assembly GCA_030737815.1). Lineage (NCBI taxonomy): Eukaryota > Viridiplantae > Streptophyta > Magnoliopsida > Asparagales > Amaryllidaceae > Allium > Allium fistulosum. The sequence continues at coordinate 813,821,728 of CM060904.1, forward strand.
TATATATATTCTCAAACAGATAAAATAAATGTTTAAATATGAATACCTAAAAGAAAACTTTTTTATATATAACTATTTCTATATATATATATTAAATGTTATATATATAATTTAAATCCATCCATATTTTTACGTTCAATAACATATTATATTCAACCTATATAAATTTCCAAATTATATATGTGTATTAAAATAATTTATAAAGTAGAGTATTTATAAAATCATCTTAAATCCAAAATAGTATAAATATAATACTATAACAAAATATATACAATCATCAACTAAATAAGTCAGTACCACATAGAAACCCATATGGTAACAAACCGCATAATATACATATATTAAAGTATTTTATATAGTCTGTAACAAAACAAATATATGACTTACATAAGCGAATAACCATATTATAAAAAACCTGATATCAACAAATAGAAGCTGACCCATATTAAAATATAAAACACAAAATATATATATATATTCTTATTAAAAATGAAAGATACTTATTTTATAGTATGTTCCCTTCAAAATGCCGCATACATAATTCAAAATATTAACATGACTTATAAGCTGTGAGGAAGATCAAATAGAAACTATATATAAATATACATTGTCATGTTATGAAAATAAACTTTTGAAAAACAAAAATAGTATTCAATACTTATATAAATAGTATGTATATCACAACTAACAAAACAAAAACAAAAAAACAAAAAAAACATATAATTACGAATATAAATCAAAACATATATATGCTTACACGCCCATACCTCACTGATCAAACAAAAGCAACCGGAAGGCGAGGTGATGGGTTTCATTTGATGAGGAGGTTTGGAAGAAAGGTTAAGTGGCGGATGCAAATAATGGTGACAGCCGCATGCTTCAGTTTGCTTTTTTTTTTCATCAAAGAAAAGTAGGGAGGGGAACAGACAGATCTAGAGAAAAGAGAAGTGAAAGCGAAAATAAATAGGGATGAACCGCATGTTTTCAGGCAAATATACCGGAAGAAAATGAATAGGCAACCAAATTTTAAGTGAATAAATAAATAAAAGTGATTGTAACGGTCAACCCTTGATTTGGTGAAAATAATTGTAGCAATTAATAAAAGAAATAAATAGCAACGGTCACGTTGATTTGATTCAGCTAACCCATAAAAGCAAATTATTTATAATTTAAACGGTAGGAAACGTAAAAAAACGTACCACCATAAAATGAAATTGATAATGTATGTGCATTGATTCTGCAATATTTATTAAAGCAATTGATTGATGCGCGTTTAAATTTGAACGGAAGAAAAGAGAAAAGTCACAGTTACAGGTAAGCTTTAAATTTTTAATAAATACAAAACGTATCTAAGTTTATACGTTTATAACTTTCCAGCTGTAGTGTATATATATAATGAATGGTCATAAAGAAAAAAGTGGAAACAGGGAGCGTAGGAAAGGAAAGGTTAGAAAAATAAAATTTTGTTGAGAAATGAATATTTGCGTGAGTTATATAGGTTTGATTAGAGAGGTAGCGTGATTTAAGGAGAAGAAAGAACGACAATAAATCAACTTGCTTTGAAACAGAAAGGAAATTAAACTAGCGTTGATTTTTTTATGAGCAATTATAGGCAAGAAATAAGATATTTATTTAAAAAAAGGCCACGATTTTGATTGAGCACTGATTTTTCTTGTTATACACGGTTACTAGATTTTTAACAAATTTTAAGCAAATGGGTTTCGAAATTAAAGCAGAAGAAACGGTCAGCTAAGATTAGATTTTGAAATAAGATTTTTAAACAATATTGAATGCGTTTAAAATTTAAAGCTCGCGTTTATGGGAACAATAGCAAGAAATTAAAAATGTGAACAGTTATAAAATTTGTAAATAACGTTCCTATTAAATCAGGAGAGTAAAAGGAAAGTGAATAAAATTAGAATGCGTACAACAGACGTAGTGATTTTTGTTAAAAAAAAATGAAAATAACAGATTTAAATTTTATATGTTTTCTTGTTTGTATATATACATTATTTATTCCATCAAATAACGCGCCTTTTAAACGCGTAATTAAACAGTTTATTTATACACAAAGTTTTGGAAATTTATTACTTATATAAAAATATGATTTGTTTATACAGTTACTAAGAAATTTATTTCAAAAATGTATATAAGTAAAATATAAAATATTATATTTTAAAAGTATAAAATCATTTTTTTTAAAGAACAAAAGGTGAAATAAACATTGTTATGAATATATTAAATTAAACCAAAAGATTAAAAATTAAAAATTTAAAGATTTATAACTTCAAAAATGTAAAGTTTTAACCAAAATAAGAATTTTAGAATTTTCACACTAATAAAAATCTTGGCTGATTATTTAAAATTAAATTTAGACAGTCAAATTTTTCAAAAAATAAAACCCCAGAGTTATAAATAAAGAATAAAATATTGCTAAAATTTGGGCTGTTACACTCTCCCCCACTCAAAACTTTTCGTCCCCGAAAAGGAAGGAGGTAGGAGAATTAAAACAACTAGAAAGAAAATAGATTGAAAGACAAGATAAATAATAAATTTTACTTGAAATATTCATTTGAAAACTTCACTTGGAAATCAATTTTCTTTAATACTTTAATACTTTTCAAAACTCCTTTGAAAACAATTATTTACATTATTACTTATATTTACAAAGAAGCTACTGAAAATTTTAAATCCAAAATTTATAAAAAAAACTTTTTTATTTATCTCAAGATACTTCCAACATTATAATAAATTAATAATCATTCTCTTTAAATATGTTATAATTAATTAATAACTTCTGAAACACTAAAAATTTTCTATTATACCATGTAGTATATAAATAAACAATATTTTAAAGGATATATTCAAAAGAAGGAAAGAAGGAAAGAAGATAGATTCGAAAAAGAGAATATAGGTGAATAAATAAAGCAAGGCAGATAAGGTAGATTCAAAAGAATAGTATCGGGCACGAATAATTAATTTAGAACCATAAGAATTTCAATTTCAAATATTAATACAGAATTCCTTTGTTGAAAATATTTTTATAATAAAATACTTTTATAACTCGATGGTTCAACAAGTTTATCCTTGTTCCTGTAGACTCTGGTAGTGCGTTGATCAGGCGCAAAACTAGAATTCTCCAGGTACTTAGTAGACTTGTTTTAACACCTAGTGAAAATACTGGAAAAACTTTTTTAAAAACAGATATGGAAAGTACAATCCAAAAAAAAACAAACAAAACCTTTGTCTAACCATGGTTCGCAGATACACAATGGTTACGCCTGGATCCCCCAGGAAATAATCCATATCCGTAAGCTTTCTCAGCCCTGCGAGTTACGCCATGATGACTAGTAGAATGCAGGATACACAATGATTATGCCTGGATCCCCCAGGAAACAATCCGTACCCCTAGGCTATCTCAGCCAGGCGGTTTCGCTACTAATGCGACCTACATAGAGTGTAGGATACATAATGATTACGCCTGGATCCCCCAGGAAATAATCCGTACCCCTAGGCTATCTCAGCCAGGCTGTTGCGCTATGCAGTCGCGCTCGTAAGACCATGGGTAACGCCATGGAATTCGATGGAAACTCGAGTATCATATCCGGAAAACCAAAAATCAGAGAAATATCGATAGAATGAATCCACAATGTGGCCACAAAGCGAATATCAAGCAGAAGGCACTTTCCATATCTTTACTTCGAAAATATATATCATATAGTACCTTTTCAAATCACTTTCAAATATCGTACTTATATAAAGTCCATTATATATAAGATTTTATTTTCAAATCAAATACCTTTCCAAAATCAATAGTATATCAAATCACACTTATATAGACTTTAATTATATAAGATTTCACTTTCAAATTGAGTACCTTTTCAAATATATAGTTTTCGAATCAACCTCATACTTATACAAACCAAATTTTCATATAAGTTCGATAACTCCCAAATCAGGTATTTAGTAAAAATAAGGTTCTCAAATTTCAATTTGTTTCAATATCAGTTCAGTTTCAAAATCATATACAATCCCACCAAATTATTTCTTCTCAATTTAAATATCTTTAGTTTTAAAGTTTCCAACATAATAAATTTAGAAAATAAATCCAAATTTCCAAATCAATATAATTTAAGTCAACCAATTCATTTCCAAAATCAAATGTTTTCAAAATCAATCTTATACCTACATAAGGTCCATCTTATATAAGGATCAAATTTTACAAAATAAATTTCGCTGTATGAAGAGCCATATGGGATTTGAATATCTTTGCTTTTATGGGTTATATATCTTTGTAATTTAAATTGGAAATTTTCTTTTAGTAAGCAAAGATATTCTAACCCGACAGCTTTCAATTTTAGCGTCAAAATATATCACTGATATTAGAATATAAGATGTACATACGTCATCATTTCGAAAAATCACATTTGATCGCTCGCTCGATCACACAAGTTCGCTTTCGAACTAGTATTGTCCATTCGACTTCCCTAATGCGGACTTCGATATGGTTTCTCGACTAGAGGTCATCGGTCTCCTTGCATAGCCATATACTATGATAGAGAATTCTAGAATCAAGCCCAAAATCCATATCGAATATTCGCCATCGAGAATCAAATGAAAAATCCTAACATGAAATGGTGTAATTCACCTCGAACTTGTGTACTCAAACTTGGATCAAATTATTTATGCGAATAAAACAGCATATGTACGACTTATGTATCTATTCCAACTTGTTAAATATATAGTTTCATAAGGATGTTACTAAGTTAAAACATTTAAACTAAATTTTATTCAAAATATTTTGAAGACCAAATTCTTTTCAAAACATTTCAAATCTGAATTTCATATTAGAAAAAATCAAAATAGCCTTATTCATTTACTTAACAAAATAGTTTCAACTTATTTAAATCATATTACTACATACTTTAACATACATACCAAACTTATATACTTTATACTTTTCAAAATTTCTTAGCTTTGAAATGTTAACCTTGATTTGGAAGTGCTCGAACCTTCAAAATAGTTGAAGAAATCATTTTCAAATTCAAGAGTTGGAAATCAACAACAATTCAGTAAATCAATTTCAAAAGATAGGTTTCAAATCCAAAACTCAAGGACTGAATGTAACAACCCGTGATTGCGGTTACCAAATAATAAATTAAAATTGGGATTTTAATTTAATTAGAGCTATTAATGAATTTTTAATGTGGCTAATTTGTTCAAAATTTAGTCATTTTGAATAAATTAATATTTTGGGCTTAAGTGTAAAATGGAGCATTTCAAGGAAATTAATTAGGGAAATTTGTAATTTATATTATTGCAAAATTTTATATGTGTAAAATAGTGCAATATTTGATTTGGGAAATTAATTTGCAATTTATTTGCAAAATGGTGATTTTGGCTAATATTAACTATAAACGGTGTTTTGGAAAAATTAGGGGTTAAAATGTAAAATATTGTTGATATAGGATTTTATGAAATGGCTAAAAGTAATTGTTAACATATTTTCATAATTTTCTATGGTTTGAAATGTATTTAGTAATTTGTATGTAGAGTGTACTTAGAGAAAATTGCCTATATATGTATGCACATGAATAATACAAAGTCCTAATGGGTATTAGATCCAATAACCCTAACCATTAGCCTATAAAGTATCTTTTACTCTCCCATTTCAGCCAACACTTCATTTCATAACCACTAAAACCTAATTAGAAAGCTCCAAAACCTAGTCATGGCCTCCTAAGCAAGACTCCAATCTACACCAAATCAAAGAGAGTTAATCCAAACTACTAAAAGAGGTAATAGCAATCACAAAACCCACCTCTAATTCATTCTTTAATTTCTGAAATTATTTTGTAATCCTCTTTTTTTTGTGCATTTAGATTGTGAAACTCTTTGATCTTCTTTTCATTGCTTGGAAAGAGGTAATATATGCTAGCTGAAATTATAATTAGTTTATTGCTGTTAGTAAATTAGGCATATCTCATTCATCTTAAATCGGAATTAAGATTTTCTTGAAGTTCTGGAAAGCTTATTCTGTAGCCTATAACTTTCATGTTTTGAGCTTTGCCTAATTTTGTGGTTTCAATGGTCGAAATCACGTTTGTTTGTCGCTGACCTGACAACAAACTACAAGGTTGATAAAATAAAACCCTGAAATTGATTTGGCCATAAGTTACTCGTTTTTGATCCGAATTAGATAATTTTGGATGTTCCGGAAAGCTTAAAACATATGCTACAATTTTTGTTCAGTGAGTTTTCTGTAATATTGTCATTTAGATGACCTGAAATGCGTTCAAAGACAGAAGACCAATTCTGTCTTTAACAAGTTATCTTGAGTTTCAATCTGATATTGTTTTGCATGTATCTCTCTCGTTTCTTATCCAAATCTAATAATTTTGTATGTTCTGGAAAGCTTAGATTTAGAGCTAAAACTTTCATGTTTTGAGTTTCATGAAATTTCGAAGTTATTTTGGCCAAAATTGTACATTCTTACCACTGTCCCGAGAAAAAAAAGAAAAAAAAAAAAAAATTTTTTTTTTAAACCCTGTTCCAGATTTTTTTTCTCCACTTCGCGATGCCGCCACGATCGCATCCGAAGTCGGAATTCGACGTTTTTGGTCTCATTGGAAAGGTGGAGTTTCGAACTCCATCTCTGTAATATTAAGGCATCATCGGCATTCTTTTGGTACTTCGAATTTCGTGTCGAAGTTGAACTCTTGTCGCTGTTTGTAAACAGTGTGAATCTTGTTCTGGGTCCAACTTTGAGACGTCGCTGCTACTTCATCTCAACTCGGATTCCAGAAATTCTTTTTGCATCTTATAGTAGGGATGTTGGACTATATTCCTACCAGTTTTCATGTCATTTGGATTCAGTTTACTGGTCCAAATAAATTGCCGAACTTGGGTTCGCAGCAATTTTTGAATGGTCAAACACTTGGAATGAAAATCAAATATCCCTTCTGTTTCCAGCTTTTGAGCGCCACTCCGCGATGCCTCCACGTTCGCATCGGAAGTCAGAATTCAACGTTTTTGGTCTCGTTAGAAAGGTGGAGTTCCGAACTCCATCTCAGGAAAATTTGGACAACATTGGAGTTCGTTTGGTACTTCGAATTTCGTGTCGAAGTTGAACTCTAGTCGCTGTTTGTAAACAGTGTAAATCTTGTTCTGGGTCCAACTTTGAGACGTCGCTGCCACTTCGTCTCAACTCGGAATCCAGAAATTCTTTTTGCATATTAAAGTAGGGATGTTGGACTACATGCCTGAAAATTTTCATGACATTTGGACACAGTTTGCTGGTCCAAATAAATTATCGAACTTGAGTTCACAGCTGTTTTTGAATGTTTACAAACACTTAGAATATTTTTGATGATTTTCTGGTTTTCATTGATTTCTTTGAGATTTGTCTCTAGATTTCGTACACGGGTTTTATGAATCATTTTCAAAAGATTTTTCACTCCTAAATGGCTTTTGAAAATTATTATATAATATTATTTTAATTATTAAATTAATTACTCCATAATAGGAGACCTTTCAAAAGACCGTTTTAAAAGTGATTCCGAAAATCAATTATAAATCCGTTTTACACCATTATTTTCTATAATAAAAATCTCACACTCACTTTTAGCACGTCGAGCGAAGTGGAAAGGTGCTTAAACGGTTAGGAAATCTCCGGCCTATGGAAACCGTGTGTATTTTCTTTCCGGTTAATCCCCGACCAATTCGATTGATCGTTTTGACCTTTGGGTCTAGTTTACCGATGATATGAGGTAGACTTTTTATTGTTTGGAGTGTGAGCTTGCTATTGGTTAGGAAACCGTTTAGTGCGAACGTGGGGTATGGGACTCATTGTTAACACTTTGCGGGTTCCTCTCCAAGAAGTTAGTGACACATTAGCCTCTGGGCGGCCAGTACTGGACCTCTGGGTCACCACGCCTCTGGGCAACCGTCTCTGGACACCTGCTCTATGGAGCAGTTTATTTTTCGGCGTGTGCCTCTGGGCCTTTATCCTTCTGGGAAGGATCTCGCCGTCTCGCGCGTTTCGCATCGGTGCGAGTGATCGATCACAACTCTACAGTACTTGGCAACAACGACTCTGGTCGGTGCACGTGCAAAACTTGTATTATCTGATTATTTTTATATCCATTCGAGTACCGCCATTCGGCGTTGGTTCTATGGAACCATACGATGTAAGTGCGATTACCTTGTGGATTCACAGTGTCTCTGGACACTGCTTTTCAGTGTTTGATTTCATTGTTTTTTAGTATATCCCATTGCTCTTTGGAGCATCGATCTTTGCTTGGGCATTGATTACAGACTCTGGTCACTCTTGGGATTATTGCCTATGGGCATCTTTTTATAGCTTTGGCTACGCCGATGATATGAGGCGATTTTATTTATTCTACACTTTGGTGTTGATTTCTCTTTGGAGATTTTTATTGTTTATTGATGATTAGGGATCGTCATTATATTCATGTGGTTCATAATATACTTCTCTTTGGATAAGTACTGTTTTACTTATGTACCGCATTATTATATATCTCAGTTATTACTGATTGTTTAGCTAGCCTGACCCGAGTGTTTTCGCTCGGGTCAGACCGAGTTGTTTCAGGTTAGGTCTCTGGACTTAGCTTCTGTGCTTCCGCTTGGACATTATCTGCTATGCTGATAGATAGCGCTTTTATTTGTCCACTATTCCGCTACTCTCTTATTATTCAGACTTTGATATGTACATATTTTTGACTCACATGTGTGATCTGTGGCTTTGTACCCACTTATGGTATTTGGATCTGTATTGATGATGTATTGTTCTGGGATTTTATATCTGTGATGTGATTCTGTTCTGTGATGTTTTATCATTTATTACTATGCTTATTCTGATAGATCTTTAGCCATTTGTAATTTCGTTATAAGTATTTACCGAATATGTCGAACCACCTGATTGAGAAAAATTTAAATAGATTCCACCTTTCGACGTATTCGGTAGATAGTTATAGCTTGATTATAGATGGTCGCTTCCACTATACTCTATTCTCCGCTTTTAATAGACAGTATTACTCCCGTAATACTCTTTGTTACAGTGGGTCTCAGAGTGGGGCGTTACAGCTTGGTATCAGAGCCTGGTTTCAGGAATAAGCATAATAAACACAGAACAGATACACTTAGTACAATACATTTTAAATTAGATTCGAATTAAATCAAATCCCTCCCTTATGTTTATTGATAGATAAGTTAGGAATATGTATAGGAATCCGTTATATTCCGTAGTATTCCTTAATTAATTATCTATCATTGAATCATGTCTAACTCTAATTCCCGTTACGACATGTTTGACCAATTGAGCGGTGCGAAGGTCTTCTCTCAGCTTGACCTTGCCACCGGATTCTATCAGCTACGAGTCGTGGAAGACAGCATTCCTCTTACAGCATTTCGCACTCGTTATGGTTCTTTTGAGTGGTTGGTCATGCCGTTCGGCTTGACGAACGCTCCGGCTTTCTTCGTCGATCTCATGAATCGAGTATTCCGGGAATACATCAATAGATTCGTTCTGGTTTTCATCGACGATATTCTTGAGACTCTTTCTATGTGTGATATTCGAAATCGAGCTCCGTCTTCTGTATTCCTTTTGTGGATTAGATGTTATAGATGACTTCTATATTTAAGGAATTGCGGGGACGCAATTTTCTTAAGGGGGGGAGTCTGTAACAACCCGTGATTGCGGTTACCAAATAATAAATTAAAATTGGGATTTTAATTTAATTAGAGCTATTAATGAATTTTTAATGTGGCTAATTTGTTCAAAATTTAGTCATTTTGAATAAATTAATATTTTGGGCTTAAGTGTAAAATGGAGCATTTCAAGGAAATTAATTAGGGAAATTTGTAATTTATATTATTGCAAAATTTTATATGTGTAAAATAGTGCAATATTTGATTTGGGAAATTAATTTGCAATTTATTTGCAAAATGGTGATTTTGGCTAATATTAACTATAAACGGTGTTTTGGAAAAATTAGGGGTTAAAATGTAAAATATTGTTGATATAGGATTTTATGAAATGGCTAAAAGTAATTGTTAACATATTTTCATAATTTTCTATGGTTTGAAATGTATTTAGTAATTTGTATGTAGAGTGTACTTAGAGAAAATTGCCTATATATGTATGCACATGAATAATACAAAGTCCTAATGGGTATTAGATCCAATAACCCTAACCATTAGCCTATAAAGTATCTTTTACTCTCCCATTTCAGCCAACACTTCATTTCATAACCACTAAAACCTAATTAGAAAGCTCCAAAACCTAGTCATGGCCTCCTAAGCAAGACTCCAATCTACACCAAATCAAAGAGAGTTAATCCAAACTACTAAAAGAGGTAATAGCAATCACAAAACCCACCTCTAATTCATTCTTTAATTTCTGAAATTATTTTGTAATCCTCTTTTTTTGTGCATTTAGATTGTGAAACTCTTTGATCTTCTTTTCATTGCTTGGAAAGAGGTAATATATGCTAGCTGAAATTATAATTAGTTTATTGCTGTTAGTAAATTAGGCATATCTCATTCATCTTAAATCGGAATTAATATTTTCTTGAAGTTCTGGAAAGCTTATTCTGTAGCCTATAACTTTCATGTTTTGAGCTTTGCCTAATTTTGTGGTTTCAATGGTCGAAATCACGTTTGTTTGTCGCTGACCTGACAACAAACTACAAGGTTGATAAAATAAAACCCTGAAATTGATTTGGCCATAAGTTACTCGTTTTTGATCCGAATTAGATAATTTTGGATGTCCCGGAAAGCTTAAAACATATGCTACAATTTTTGTTCAGTGAGTTTTCTGTAATATTGCCATTTAGATGACCTGAAATGCGTTCAAAGACAGAAGACCAATTCTGTCTTTAACAAGTTATCTTGAGTTTCAATCTGATATTGTTTTGCATGTATCTCTCTCGTTTCTTATCCAAATCTAATAATTTTGTATGTTCTGGAAAGCTTAGATTTAGAGCTAAAACTTTCATGTTTTGAGTTTCATGAAATTTCGAAGTTATTTTGGCCAAAATTGTACATTCTTACCACTGTCCCGAGAAAAAAAAGAAAAAAAAAATAAATATTTTTTTTTTAAACCCTGTTCCAGATTTTTTTTCTCCACTTCGCGATGCCGTCACGATCGCATCCGAAGTCGGAATTCGACGTTTTTGGTCTCGTTGGAAAGGTGGAGTTTCGAACTCCATCTCTGTAATATTAAGGCATCATCGGCATTCTTTTGGTACTTCGAATTTCGTGTCGAAGTTGAACTCTTGTCGCTGTTTGTAAACAGTGTGAATCTTGTTCTGGGTCCAACTTTGAGACGTCGCTGCTACTTCATCTCAACTCGGATTCCAGAAATTCTTTTTGCATCTTATAGTAGGGATGTTGGACTATATTCCTACCAGTTTTCATTTCATTTGGATTCAGTTTACTGGTCCAAATAAATTGCCGAACTTGGGTTCGCAGCAGTTTTTGAATGGTCAAACACTTGGAATGAAAATCAAATATCCCTTCTGTTTCCAGCTTTTGAGCGCCACTCCGCGATGCCTCCACGTTCGCATCGGAAGTCAGAATTCAACGTTTTTGGTCTCGTTAGAAAGGTGGAGTTCCGATCTCCATCTCAGGAAAATTTGGACAACATTGGAGTTCGTTTGGTACTTCGAATTTCGTGTCGAAGTTGAACTCTAGTCGCTGTTTGTAAACAGTGTAAATCTTGTTCTGGGTCCAACTTTGAGACGTCGCTGCCACTTCGTCTCAACTCGGAATCCAGAAAGTCTTTTTGCATATTAAAGTAGGGATGTTGGACTACATGCCTGAAAATTTTCATGACATTTGGACACAGTTTGCTGGTCCAAATAAATTATCGAACTTGAATTCACAGCTGTTTTTGAATGTTTACAAACACTTAGAATATTTTTGATGATTTTCTGGTTTTCATTGATTTCTTTGAGATTTGTCTCTAGATTTCGTACACGGGTTTTATGAATCATTTTCAAAAGATTTTTCACTCCTAAATGGCTTTTGAAAATTATTATATAATATTATTTTAATTATTAAATTAATTACTCCATAATAGGAGACCTTTCAAAAGACCGTTTTAAAAGTGATTCCGAAAATCAATTATAAATCCATTTTACACCATTATTTTCTATAATAAAAATCTCACACTCACTTTTAGCACGTCGAGCGAAGTGGAAAGGTGCTTAAACGGTTAGGAAATCTCCGGCCTATGGAAACCGTGTGTATTTTCTTTCCGGTTAATCCCCGACCTATTCGATTGATCGTTTTGACCTTTGGGTCTAGTTTACCGATGATATGAGGTAGACTTTTTATTGTTTGGAGTGTGAGCTTGCTATTGGTTAGGAAACCGTTTAGTGCGAACGTGGGGTATGGGACTCATTGTTAACACTTTGCGGGTTCCTCTCCAAGAAGTTAGTGACACATTAGCCTCTGGGCGGCCAGTACTAGACCTCTGGGTCACCACGCCTCTGGGCAACCGTCTCTGGACACCTGCTCTATGGAGCAGTTTATTTTTCGGCGTGTGCCTCTGGGCCTTTATCCTTCTGGGAAGGATCTCGCCGTCTCGCGCGTTTCGCATCGGTGCGAGTGATCGATCACAACTCTACAGTACTTGGCAACAACGACTCTGGTCGGTGCACGTGCAAAACTTGTATTATCTGATTATTTTTATATCCATTCGAGTACCGCCATTCGGCGTTGGTTCTATGGAACCATACGATGTAAGTGCGATTACCTTGTGGATTCACAGTGTCTCTGGACACTGCTTTTCAGTGTTTGATTTCATTGTTTTTTAGTATATCCCATTGCTCTTTGGAGCATCGATCTTTGCTTGGGCATTGATTACAGACTCTGGTCACTCTTGGGATTATTGCCTATGGGCATCTTTTTATAGCTTTGGCTACGCCGATGATATGAGGCGATTTTATTTATTCTACACTTTGGTGTTGATTTCTCTTTGGAGATTTTTATTGTTTATTGATGATTAGGGATCGTCATTATATTCATGTGGTTCATAATATACTTCTCTTTGGATAAGTACTGTTTTACTTATGTACCGCATTATTATATATCTCAGTTATTACTGATTGTTTAGCTAGCCTGACCCGAGTGTTTTCGCTCGGGTCAGACCGAGTTGTTTCAGGTTAGGTCTCTGGACTTAGCTTCTGTGCTTCCGCTTGGACATTATCTGCTATGCTGATAGATAGCGCTTTTATTTGTCCACTATTCCGCTACTCTCTTATTATTCAGACTTTGATATGTACATATTTTTGACTCACATGTGTGATCTGTGGCTTTGTACCCACTTATGGTATTTGGATCTGTATTGATGATGTATTGTTCTGGGATTTTATATCTGTGATGTGATTCTGTTCTGTGATGTTTTATCATTTATTACTATGCTTATTCTGATAGATCTTTAGCCATTTGTAATTTCGTTATAAGTATTTACCGAATATGTCAAACCACCTGATTGAGAAAAATTTAAATAGATTCCACCTTTAGACGTATTCGGTAGATAGTTATAGCTTGATTATAGATGGTCGCTTCCACTATACTCTATTCTCCGCTTTTAACAGACAGTATTACTCCCGTAATACTCTTTGTTACAGTGGGTCTCAGAGTGGGGCGTTACAGCTTGGTATCAGAGCCTGGTTTCAGGAATAAGCATAATAAACACAGAACAGATACACTTAGTACAATACATTTTAAATTAGATTCGAATTAAATCAAATCCCTCCCTTATGTTTATTGATAGATAAGTTAGGAATATGTATAGGAATCCGTTATATTCCGTAGTATTCCTTAATTAATTATCTATCATTGAATCATGTCTAACTCTAATTCCCGTTACGACATGTTTGACCAATTGAGCGGTGCGAAGGTCTTCTCTCAGCTTGACCTTGCCACCGGATTCTATCAGCTACGAGTCGTGGAAGACAGCATTCCTCTTACAGCATTTCGCACTCGTTATGGTTCTTTTGAGTGGTTGGTCATGCCGTTCGGCTTGACGAACGCTCCGGCTTTCTTCGTCGATCTCATGAATCGAGTATTCCGGGAATACATCAATAGATTCGTTCTGGTTTTCATCGACGATATTCTTGAGACTCTTTCTATGTGTGATATTCGAAATCGAGCTCCGTCTTCTGTATTCCTTTTGTGGATTAGATGTTATAGATGACTTCTATATTTAAGGAATTGCGGGGACGCAATTTTCTTAAGGGGGGGAGTCTGTAACAACCCGTGATTGCGGTTACCAAATAATAAATTAAAATTGGGATTTTAATTTAATTAGAGCTATTAATGAATTTTTAATGTGGCTAATTTGTTCAAAATTTAGTCATTTTGAATAAATTAATATTTTGGGCTTAAGTGTAAAATGGAGCATTTCAAGGAAATTAATTAGGGAAATTTGTAATTTATATTATTGCAAAATTTTATATGTGTAAAATAGTGCAATATTTGATTTGGGAAATTAATTTGCAATTTATTTGCAAAATGGTGATTTTGGCTAATATTAACTATAAACGGTGTTTTGGAAAAATTAGGGGTTAAAATGTAAAATATTGTTGATATAGGATTTTATGAAATGGCTAAAAGTAATTGTTAACATATTTTCATAATTTTCTATGGTTTGAAATGTATTTAGTAATTTGTATGTAGAGTGTACTTAGAGAAAATTGCCTATATATGTATGCACATGAATAATACAAAGTCCTAATGGGTATTAGATCCAATAACCCTAACCATTAGCCTATAAAGTATCTTTTACTCTCCCATTTCAGCCAACACTTCATTTCATAACCACTAAAACCTAATTAGAAAGCTCCAAAACCTAGTCATGGCCTCCTAAGCAAGACTCCAATCTACACCAAATCAAAGAGAGTTAATCCAAACTACTAAAAGAGGTAATAGCAATCACAAAACCCACCTCTAATTCATTCTTTAATTTCTGAAATTATTTTGTAATCCTCTTTTTTTGTGCATTTAGATTGTGAAACTCTTTGATCTTCTTTTCATTGCTTGGAAAGAGGTAATATATGCTAGCTGAAATTATAATTAGTTTATTGCTGTTAGTAAATTAGGCATATCTCATTCATCTTAAATCGGAATTAATATTTTCTTAAAGTTCTGGAAAGCTTATTCTGTAGCCTATAACTTTCATGTTTTGAGCTTTGCCTAATTTTGTGGTTTCAATGGTCGAAATCACGTTTGTTTGTCGCTGACCTGACAACAAACTACAAGGTTGATAAAATAAAACCCTGAAATTGATTTGGCCATAAGTTACTCGTTTTTGATCCGAATTAGATAATTTTGGATGTCCCGGAAAGCTTAAAACATATGCTACAATTTTTGCTCAGTGAGTTTTCTGTAATATTGCCATTTAGATGACCTGAAATGCGTTCAAAGACAGAAGACCAATTCTGTCTTTAACAAGTTATCTTGAGTTTCAATCTGATATTGTTTTGCATGTATCTCTCTCGGTTCTTATCCAAATCTAATAATTTTGTATGTTCTGGAAAGCTTAGATTTAGAGCTAAAACTTTCATGTTTTGAGTTTCATGAAATTTCGAAGTTATTTTGGCCAAAATTGTACATTCTTACCACTGTCCCGAGAAAAAAAAGAAAAAAAAAATAAATATTTTTTTTTTAAACCCTGTTCCAGATTTTTTTTCTCCACTTCGCGATGCCGCCACGATCGCATCCGAAGTCGGAATTCGACGTTTTTGGTCTCGTTGGAAAGGTGGAGTTTCGAACTCCATCTCTGTAATATTAAGGCATCATCGGCATTCTTTTGGTACTTCGAATTTCGTGTCGAAGTTGAACTCTTGTCGCTGTTTGTAAACAGTGTGAATCTTGTTCTGGGTCCAACTTTGAGACGTCGCTGCTACTTCATCTCAACTCGGATTCCAGAAATTCTTTTTGCATCTTATAGTAGGGATGTTGGACTATATTCCTACCAGTTTTCATTTCATTTGGATTCAGTTTACTGGTCCAAATAAATTGCCGAACTTGGGTTCGCAGCAGTTTTTGAATGGTCAAACACTTGGAATGAAAATCAAATATCCCTTCTGTTTCCAGCTTTTGAGCGCCACTCCGCGATGCCTCCACGTTCGCATCGGAAGTCAGAATTCAACGTTTTTGGTCTCGTTAGAAAGGTGGAGTTCCGATCTCCATCTCAGGAAAATTTGGACAACATTGGAGTTCGTTTGGTACTTCGAATTTCGTGTCGAAGTTGAACTCTAGTCGCTGTTTGTAAACAGTGTAAATCTTGTTCTGGGTCCAACTTTGAGACGTCGCTGCCACTTCGTCTCAACTCGGAATCCAGAAAGTCTTTTTGCATATTAAAGTAGGGATGTTGGACTACATACCTGAAAATTTTCATGACATTTGGACACAGTTTGCTGGTCCAAATAAATTATCGAACTTGAATTCACAGCTGTTTTTGAATGTTAACAAACACTTAGAATATTTTTGATGATTTTCTGGTTTTCATTGATTTCTTTGAGATTTGTCTCTAGATTTCGTACACGGGTTTTATGAATCATTTTCAAAAGATTTTTCACTCCTAAATGGCTTTTGAAAATTATTATATAATATTATTTTAATTATTAAATTAATTACTCCATAATAGGAGACCTTTCAAAAGACCGTTTTAAAAGTGATTCCGAAAATCAATTATAAATCCATTTTACACCATTATTTTCTATAATAAAAATCTCACACTCACTTTTAGCACGTCGAGCGAAGTGGAAAGGTGCTTAAACGGTTAGGAAATCTCCGGCCTATGGAAACCGTGTGTATTTTCTTTCCGGTTAATCCCCGACCTATTCGATTGATCGTTTTGACCTTTGGGTCTAGTTTACCGATGATATGAGGTAGACTTTTTATTGTTTGGAGTGTGAGCTTGCTATTGGTTAGGAAACCGTTTAGTGCGAACGTGGGGTATGGGACTCATTGTTAACACTTTGCGGGTTCCTCTCCAAGAAGTTAGTGACACATTAGCCTCTGGGCGGCCAGTACTGGACCTCTGGGTCACCACGCCTCTGGGCAACCGTCTCTGGACACCTGCTCTATGGAGCAGTTTATTTTTCGGCGTGTGCCTCTGGGCCTTTATCCTTCTGGGAAGGATCTCGCCGTCTCGCGCGTTTCGCATCGGTGCGAGTGATCGATCACAACTCTACAGTACTTGGCAACAACGACTCTGGTCGGTGCACGTGCAAAACTTGTATTATCTGATTATTTTTATATCCATTCGAGTACCGCCATTCGGCGTTGGTTCTATGGAACCATACGATGTAAGTGCGATTACCTTGTGGATTCACAGTGTCTCTGGACACTGCTTTTCAGTGTTTGATTTCATTGATTTTTCAATATATCCCATTGCTCTTTGGAGCATCGATCTTTGCTTGGGCATTGATTACAGACTCTGGTCACTCTTGGGATTATTGCCTATGGGCATCTTTTTATAGCTTTGGCTACGCCGATGATATGAGGCGATTTTATTTATTCTACACTTTGGTGTTGATTTCTCTTTGGAGATTTTTATTGTTTATTGATGATTAGGGATCGTCATTATATTCATGTGGTTCATAATATACTTCTCTTTGGATAAGTACTGTTTTACTTATGTACCGCATTATTATATATCTCAGTTATTACTGATTGTTTAGCTAGCCTGACCCGAGTGTTTTCGCTCGGGTCAGACCGAGTTGTTTCAGGTTAGGTCTCTGGACTTAGCTTCTGTGCTTCCGCTTGGACATTATCTGCTATGCTGATAGATAGCGCTTTTATTTGTCCACTATTCCGCTACTCTCTTATTATTCAGACTTTGATATGTACATATTTTTGACTCACATGTGTGATCTGTGGCTTTGTACCCACTTATGGTATTTGGATCTGTATTGATGATGTATTGTTCTGGGATTTTATATCTGTGATGTGATTCTGTTCTGTGATGTTTTATCATTTATTACTATGCTTATTCTGATAGATCTTTAGCCATTTGTAATTTCGTTATAAGTATTTACCGAATATGTCGAACCACCTGATTGAGAAAAATTTAAATAGATTCCACCTTTCGACGTATTCGGTAGATAGTTATAGCTTGATTATAGATGGTCGCTTCCACTATACTCTATTCTCCGCTTTTAACAGACAGTATTACTCCCGTAATACTCTTTGTTACAGTGGGTCTCAGAGTGGGGCGTTACACTGAACACCGGCTTACTTCAAATTATTTCAAATATATATATATATATACACACATATATCTTTCGAATATCAAATCATACTTCGAACCTGGAAATCAAATTGGTTTCATAAAATCACTCGCGTAGCGAAGCTACTCAAGTGGCCTCTCCCCCACTCTGAAACTCGAAAATCAATGTCGATGATGCGTGCACTCATCACCGAAATTATTTTCCAGCGACATCAGTGAGTTCTGGACTTCTATTTTCTCAAACTTCTTTTGAAATTTCTTCGAAATCATTCGAAACTCAATAAAATCATTTGAAACATTACTTATTCGGAAAAATACTTTTAAATCATATTATTATTATATATTTCAAAATCTTAAAACCAATTTCAAAACACCGGGGTTCAATTCTCGAATTTCAAATTTAAAATCCTTCAGTTATAAATCATTTTTAGATAAATCAAATTTCTTATATAATTTTTCAAAATTACAAATCATTTCGAAACCTCAAATTCTCATTTTAAAAAGGGTATATAATCTTTATCGAAACATTTCACTTTTATATATAGAATATAATCATACTTATCAAAATAATAATTTCGGTTTAGAAAACAATTTCAAAAATACAAACAAACCCGATATTCAAAGGATGATTCACGGACGGATTTCAAAACAAAGATAGAGATTAAATTTAAAAGATCTCTAATCAAATAAAATTCTGATTCGAAGATAGGCTTGAACGAAGATGAGATAATTAACTTACAAAATACAAGATAGATATATTTTTATAAATCGCGGATGAACCTAGGGTCAACCGTGACTTCATAATAAGACTGGTGCAGAATTTTGAGGCAAATCGACATTCGATTGCCAGAGATAGAATTCGGCATAACAAGAGATAGCAACAGCTAAACCGAGGGATATATAAATCTCCGATGAATCAATGCCAATTGTAAAGGAGTTCCACCCCTTTACAAATTTATTCAAAGATTGGCGGGATCGCCTATTCTTATAGAGATCATTCGAAGTGGAGTTATGGGATACTACAAAATCAAAAGAATACAAATAGGGAGAGACAAGAATGAATTTTGGAACCGCAAGGAACGTTCCAAAGTTCAAAGGAAATCGAGTCAAAAGGAAGAAATTCAAACTCGAACGAAAGTGATTATGTAAATAAATTTACTATACATGCTAGGTTTTGCCTAGAGCCAAAGCTCTGATACCAACTGTAACGACCCGCTATTTTGGACCATTCAAATCGACAATAATCCACACATGTCCGACTTGAATAATTCAAAATATCAGATTGTTAATTTAAATTTTGGCAAAACTCAGAATATACAGTAAATAAATCAATCACAGAATCACAGACACAGAGTAATACAATAATACGCAGCGGAATAGATAAAATAGTAGTTCATGAAGCTACTATATAAACATCAGGGTTAGAAATAAAATACAACAGAATATCTCAAATGAAGTGAAGTCTCTAGTACAACAGATGACTTCTCTGAACAAATCAACTAGAAGAGCTGAAAGCTGAGGCGATAGTTGGATCTCCAAAGGAAGCTCCCAACTCCAAGAGTGAGTCTCAAATGCTGTATCACTCGGTCTGACCCGAGCGTAAAGCAAAACACAAAACACTCGAGTCAGGATTAACATTCTTATATCAATAAATCCAACTCAAGTGAAATATCAACTGAAATACAAGTAACTTAAAGGATGTTTGGGATAACCATCCTCTAAGGATCTGTAGAACTATCTACAATGTAGAAATATATACTACAACATCGTGGTCATTTCAAATTAATTTATAATTCAAAACCAAAAATTCACTTTTATTTCAAATATATCTATTTTCCAAATAGTATATCTATATTAAATAATTTATAAAGTAAAGTATTTATAATTTCCTCAAGTCTCACAAATCGATTCAAATCAACTCAAATTCAAAATTCCAATTTAATTCAATCTAAATTTTTCCATTTTAATTCAATTCAGTTTCTAAATAACAAATTCAAATTATATTGATTTCAAATGCAGATCTGAATCACAAAATAAACTATTTAAATTCCAATATATTTCAAAGCTTTAATATTCAACAATTTCAAAGTTAAATTTAACAGTTTCATATAGCTCTTGATTTAACTTCATTTATTATTTAATCAGGGAATATTCACTTAATAAATTCAATATCATTTAACTAGCTTAAATTACATTTTTACTAAATATTTCCTTAGATGTATTTAAACAAGAAATATTTATTAAATTACTTAAATCAAACCCAAGTTATAAATGATATCTTAAATCTCAATTTCAATAAGTTTCAAATCGGTTTAATTAAATAAATTATCTTCCCAACCTTAACTTATTCAAATTATTACTAAAATCTATTTTGAAACATAAATTTAAATACAGAACCATAATATATGTATTAAATCAATCTTAATTAAATTAAATAATTTAAGAATCAGCATTTATTAAACCATATATTTCTTTCCAAATCCATAGAATTTTTTTATAAATATTTATATATATGGACCAATGGTGTCTGTATATATATCTATCATATGGTTAAGTGATACAGATATTTATCATTTCAATCCGTAATTTAAATATATACGGGTAGATATCATTTCAACCCGTAATCCCAAATTCAATTCAAATGAAAATCGCTTGGGTTTATCATTTCAACCCATAATGATTTTCTCCTATTCTAAAGTCCGTTCGGGTATGTATCATTTCAACCCATAGTGAATTCTATACTAACAGGGAACTTGCAGAGTGATAACAGATAATATAAAATACAACAACATGCATATATCATCAATAACAATAGAATATGAACAACAGGATATGGTGTCATATCCCCCAGGTGAACAGTTACAGATAATAGCATATATAACAACTTAAATAACTACAGCAGCATATTTCAATTGTCGTTTCAATTGAAATCAAATTTAATAAATAAAAGAACGTTAATCGTGAGTGATTGCTCACCTTTCGAGGCTAGAGAATATAGAAGGAGACATGGATACGCACACTGATACAGACACTGAAATTAAATTTCAAATCCAAGCAAAGCAAAATCGGCACGAATTCAACGATCAAAGCTGATTGGCTCGAATTGATGAAACGGATCAGATCAGAACTGGAACGATGAAGGTAAATGGTATAAGTGAACTTTTATAACCACCTATAACTATATATACACGTATGAAATTTATATTCTAAGTTCAAACATCACAAATTTAATTTACATGTTTTTCAAACATATAAATAAATAAATAAATCAAGCTTACATTTTTTTAAAAATCAACATACACTTAAAATAATATATATATACTAACACCTTTATACTAAACTTATATAACTAGTATATATATATTCTCAAACAGATAAAATAAATGTTTAAATATGAATACCTAAAAGAAAACTTTTTTATATATAACTATTTCTATATATATATATTAAATGTTATATATATATAATTTAAATCCATCCATATTTTTACGTTCAATAACATATTATATTCAACCTATATAAATTTCCAAATTATATATGTGTATTAAAATAATTTATAAAGTAGAGTATTTATAAAATCATCTTAAATCCAAAATAGTATAAATATAATACTATAACAAAATATATACAATCATCAACTAAATAAGTCAGTACCACATAGAAACCCATATGGTAACAAACCGCATAATATACATATATTAAAGTATTTTATATAGTATGTAACAAAACAAATATATGACTTACATAAGCGAATAACCATATTATAAAAAACCTGATATCAACAAATAGAAGCTGACCCATATTAAAATATAAAACACAAAATATATATATATATTCTTATTAAAAATGAAAGATACTTATTTTATAGTATGTTCCCTTCAAAATGCCGCATACATAATTCAAAATATTAACATGACTTATAAGCTGTGAGGAAGATCAAATAGAAACTATATATAAATATACATTGTCATGTTATGAAAATAAACTTTTGAAAAACAAAAATAGTATTCAATACTTATATAAATAGTATGTATATCACAACTAACAAAACAAAAACAAAAAAACAAAAAAAACATATAATTACGAATATAAATCAAAACATATATATGCTTACACGCCCATACCTCACTGATCAAACAGAAGCAACCGGAAGGCGAGGTGATGGGTTTCATTTGATGAGGAGGTTTGGAAGAAAGGTGAAGTGGCGGATGCAAATAATGGTGACAGCCGCATGCTTCAGTTTGCTTTTTTTGCATCAAAGAAAAGTAGGGAGGGGAACAGACAGATCTAGAGAAAAGAGAAGTGAAAGCGAAAATAAATAGGGATGAACCACATGTTTTCAGGCAAATATACCGGAAGAAAATGAATATGCAACCAAATTTTAAGTGAATAAATAAATAAAAGTGATTGTAACGGTCAACCCTTGATTTGGTGAAAATAATTGTAGCAATTAATAAAAGAAATAAATAGCAACGGTCACGTTGCTTTGATTCAGCTAACCCATAAAAGCAAATTATTTATAATTTAAACGGTAGGAAACGTACCACCATAAAATGAAATTGATAATGTCTGTGCATTGATTCTACAATATTTATTAAAGCAATTGATTGATGCGCGTTTAAATTTGAACGGAAGAAAAGAGAAAAGTCACAGTTAAAGGTAAGCTTTAAATTTTTAATAAATACAAAACGTATCTAAGTTTATACGTTTATAACTTTCCAGCTGTAGTGTATATATATAATGAATGGTCATAAAGAAAGAAGTGGAAATAGGGAGCGTAGGAAAGGAAAGGTTAGAAAAATAAAATTTTGTTGAGAAATGAATATTTGCGTGAGTTATATAGGTTTGATCAGAGAGGTAGCGTGATTTAAGGAGAAGAAAGAACGACAATAAATCAACTTGCTTTGAAACGGAAAGGAAATTAAACCAGCGTTGATTTTTTTATGAGCAATTATAGGCAAGAAATAAGATATTTATTTTAAAAAAAGGCCACGATTTTGATTGAGCACTGATTTTTCTTGTTATACACGGTTACTAGATTTTTAACAAATTTTAAGCAAATGGGTTTCGAAATTAAAGCAGAAGAAACGGTCAGCTAAGATTAGATTTTGGAATAAGATTTTTAAACAATATTGAATGCGTTTAAAATTTAAAGCTCGCGTTGATGGGAACAATGGCAAGAAATTAAAAATGTGAACGGTTATAAAATTTGTAAATAACGTTCCTATTAAATCAGGAGAGTAAAAGGAAAGTGAATAAAATTAGAATGCGTACAACAGACGTAGTGATTTTTGTTAAAAAAAATGAAAATAACGGATTTAAATTTTATACGTTTTCTTGTATGTATATATACATTATTTATTCCATCAAATAACGCGCCTTTTAAACGCGTAATTAAACAGTTTATTTATACACAAAGTTTTGGAAATTTATTACTTATATAAAAATATGATTTGTTTATACAGTTACTAAGAAATTTATTTCAAAAATGTATATAAGTAAAATATAAAATATTATATTTTAAAAGTATAAAATCATTTTTTTTAAAGAACAAAAGGTGAAATAAACATTGTTACGAATATATTAAATTAAACCAAAAGATTAAAAATTAAAAATTTAAAGATTTATAACTTAAAAAATGTAAAGTTTTAGCCAAAATAAGAATTTTAGAATTTTCATACTAATAAAAATCTTGGGTGATTATTTAAAATTAAATTTAGACAGTCAAATTTTTCGAAAAATAAAACCCCAAAGTTATAAATAAAGAATAAAATATTGCTAAAATTTGGGCTGTTACATTGGGAGTGTGGCTTGAGGTTGGCGGTAGTGGCTGCTATGCGTTTCCACCAGCCCGGATGCGTAATTGGTATATCTACCCTGGCATTGCCTAGTTGTGCCGTGTCACCTACCCTAGCATGCCTTGTACGAGTTTGATTTGTGTCGTACCTATGGAGTATCTTCTCATAGCCCCCGATCTGGAGGTATGTAGGTACTGTATAGACTACTGGCACTATTTATGTGTTAAGGGGAATATGGGTAACTCCTTAACGCTATTTAAAAGTAAGTTTATTTTACTTTAGACATTATTATAATAGCGTATATTACTACATAGTAGATAGTTTAACGGATCCTTAGAGGATGGTTATCCCAAACATCCTTTGTGTTACTTGTATTTCAGTTGTTATTTCACTTGAGTTGGATTTATTGATATAAGAATGGTAATCCTGACTCGAGTGTTTTGTGTTTTGCTTTACGCTCGGGTCAAACTGAGTGATACAACATCCGAGACTCACCTTTGGAGTTGGAGCTTCGCTTGGAGATCCAGCTATCTATTTCACTTCAGATATTCAGTTGATTCCAGTGATGTATTCTGACTTGTACTTGATTATCATATTGAGACTTCTATTGTATCTTGTTTAACTCGGATGTATTTATATAGTAGCTTCATGAACTGCTATTTCTTTGCTTCTGCTGAATTGTTATATTACTCTGTGTCTGTGATCTGTGATTTATATACTGTATATGATGAGTTTGGAAAAATTTAAAATAACAATTCGGTATTTTGAGCAATTCAAGTCCGACATGTGCGGATGCGAATGGTTGAAATTATCGGGTCGTTACAAGTATATATCATTTCAACCCGCAATCCCAAATTTATTTCAATGAAAATCGCTTGGGTTTATCATTTCAACCCATAACGATTTTCCCCTATTCTATATGATCATTCGGGGATGTATCATTTCAAACCATAGGGAACTTGCAATGTTATAACAATATAAAATATAACATCCAGTCATCCAATATCAACAATCAAACATCCATCACAATCATCATCCAAATAAGTCAATAAACATCAATAGATTACTGATTATCATTAGCAGGTATTAAATTGATAATTGAATTCAATATTAAATTAAATGATGATTAAATACAATAAAAGTCAAATTTAACTAGAATGACAATTTAAACATACCAAACATCAATCAATTAATTTTCAATCACATCATAAATTTAATTTAACTAACATAAGAAAATTTAGTAGTTGTGAGTGGGTTAAAACACTCACTTCCGTTTAAACCTGAAAATTCAAACTATCTAAACAATAACGAGTCCAACTCCATAGCGTAGATGACGTTGATACGAATCCAACGCTAAAAAACACGCTCGAATCCGACCACGTACGAAAAAATTACACATTGATTAACATTTGAATAAAATTTAATTAAATTATTTAACAAAATTAATTAACAAACTCCCAATTACCTCTCTAAACAATTTGGTGCGCTAACTACTATGCTAATCACGTGATTTACTCCTCTTCTCAGTCGCTCTTAACCCAACGTCACTCCCGCATCTCCCATCACCATCGTCGCTAGCTCCCATCATCACCTATCGCGGACTGTCTGGTGATAGCCCAGACCTCGTGCCACCCTCTACCATCGGCCACAAGCTCCAGTTCGCCGTCGTTGAAGAGAAATCGACCAAAAACTACCGGTCGTTCAAGCAAAAATCTCCACCACTACAAGCAGCCGATCAACATCCAGGTGGTATGGATGGAATCACGCGGAGGAGGGCTACGCTTCTCGTGTTGGAGGTTTTGGCTGAAGAGGCTCCGATTGTCGCGAGAGATCTCGGCCGTCAGATCAAGGGTTAAGTGGCGGCTGTAGTATTTAGGGTTTGGAGAGTTTGCAATTCTAGTTTGATTTTCCAATGGAAATTAGGTTTTGTTTTTTTTTCCATTAGAGAAGAGGAACAGAGATGATAAAATTTGTACGTATAGAGAAATGAAAAGCTGCTAGGATTTTTAGACAAAACTATTTATGTGGAAAGAGATAGATATGATTGAATGGGCAGAACGAATTGGTCGAAACAATAACAACGACCCGAAAAGCCCGTTTCGCTTCCGAAACGAAAATGGGTCATCCCATATATCAAAATATATGTTTTCGATAAATTTAAACTCAATGGAATAGGTTTCAAGTCCCAATTCCATCGTATGAAGAAGTTAGCTTAAAATCAGCTTATTTCAAATTGATTTCAATTGAATTGATTTCTATGCGTTTCAAGCCCGTGCGATCAAACAACAAGTCTGATCGCTACAAAACTTGAAATCCTACAATAATTCACTGTTACGGATCCAATGAAACCAGTTTCGTCGAAATCCCAGACAGTGGCCAAAATGGCTATTTTCACGTTAATTAAATAAATTAATATTAAATTAATTAAATCACTTTTTAATTTCAAATTTAATAACAAACAATTTTCATCATTTTTGATTACTTGGACATTTACAATAATTTAAAACAAATTTACATGTCAATTCAGTGTTAAATAGTACACTAATTACAGTGTTCAATTTCAATTGTAATTAAATCCAATTAATTATAATTTAATTCCAATAAATTGATTTAATTTGATTTCAATCTTTTTGTTCAATCAATCATCACTTTATAGACCTAGTTAACATTGCTTTACATCATATTGCATTAATATTCCACAATTATCATCTTTTACCATATTAGTTGCAATATTTCAATTATTTTGAATGTTTGTCGATTTTCACCTTAACTAAAATTTTAAAGTCCCAATAAATTCATTTATCCTAGTTCCACACTTATTATTAAATCAATTATTGTCTTATGTATATGATTGACATTTCTGCACATTTGACTACATTCACATTTTGCAGTTATCACCTTAACCAATTTTAACGTAATATTTAATTACATTTAATTGTAACTGATTTCCAATTTAATTTAACAGACTAAATAAATAGGTAACATATAATAATTGTCACCATTAACTTTTAATCACATTTATAAGTTTATTATTTACAAACAAATGTTTTAAGAACTTACAATACTAATCCTATCCAATTACAATTTATTATACATTATTTCATTAATTAACACAACATTTAAATTATCAATTACTCTTTTAATCCAATTATCAATTTATACACACATTATTACAATAAATTTACAATCTATGACCAATTATAACTTTTTAATCATTTCAGTTAATTGGAATTACATTTAAAGCAGTTATCAATTACCTTAAATTAAAACTATTACATTTCATTCCAGTTATATTCTTATTATTAAATCACAAAATTTTATTTCTTCCAACATTAAATCACAACACCTTATTAAATTAAATATTTTTAAATATCGAAAATTACGGGTCGTTACACTAGATTACTTTTCATTTAATTTAACATGTGATCTCTCCGGATTGTTTATCATTTAAGTTAAGAGGACGATCTCTCTAGATCGTTGAACGTTTAATTTAAGGGGGAGGATCTCTCTGAATCGTTTACCATCCAATCTAGAGTTTCGATCTCTTCGTATCCTTGCCGAGTCCGCTTGCTCTCCAAAAAAGGAATTCAACGACCAAGCAAGCCCATCCGCTCACTCTTCGGTGAGGGGACTTACTTTTTGTCCAAGCCTATCCAGTCGCTCTCCAGTTAGGGAGCTTGCACCTTGCACTCTGGTCTCATCTCTCTGATTGAGACTCTAAGGCGATCAGTATCAGTCATCCTATTCAATGTGGATTTTTCAAAATTAAAATATTCAAATCAAATCAAAGCAAACAAGCATAAATCCTAAGTGTTCATCCCAGACATCAGACTCAAAGCTTGCTTTGAGACCAATCTAGGTCCCGTACACATGTAATAGGTCCGAGGTTATTATTATCCTAAGAAATCACCTCAGATATCCGACTTAGAACATGACTAGGGACTAACCTTTTTGTACATGTCTAAATGGTATGGGTTATTATTTTCTTAGATAGTCATCTCAGGCATCCGACTCAGAGCTTGCCTAGGGGCTGTTCGGGATTGCATACATGTGTAAGCGGCCTGAGGTTATATTACATCATTTATTTTAGGTCAAGGTAAAGGAATCAAACTTGACCCCAATCCATCCCGATCATGGGTTTGTCATCCAATGGAACTCTCTGATTCATAACTTCATTTCGCCCCCCTTTTTAACGATGAGCTTCTGGTTCCAACTCTAGCTGCCATGCATTCTGATATGCCCCTTTGGCTCCAACGTCGCCCGTTCTAAGTGTTAAAGCTCATCCTAGATCCAAATCGATCCTGCCCCCCGAGTCATTAGGGAATTGTTTCAGTTTGCTTTGCTCTATCTCCAAATGCTCTTGCATTGGTTTCTGGTTTTTATTTTGATTTTGGACTGCTCTAGCTATTCCTTCTTGTCCCATCCTTTGGAGGAATCCTACAAGCATTTCCTGTTATCTAGTTATCACTCCATCTTCCATCTCCTTCATCATTCTCTTCATCCCTTCTCCAGACACGTAAATGGATTGATAAGAATTTGAGGACACCTCCTTGTTGTCCCTAAGCTCTTGTTTACTTGCTCTGGTTTTAGATCTAGCATTATTCCTCTTCATCTTCTCAAAATCTCAGATTCAAGCTCTAGTATTTTGTTTTGAGTTCCAACTGCTCTAGCTATTCCTTCGTATCCCATCCTTTAGAAGAATCCTTCATGCATTTCATGTTATCTAGTTACCACTCCATCATGCATCTCCTTCGTCATTATCTTCATCTCTTCTCTAGTCACGTAGATGGATTGATGATAATTTGAGGACACCTTCTGACTGCCTCCAGGCTCTGGTTGACTTGCATCGGTTTTAGATCTAGTATTAGGCCTCTTCATCTTCTCCAAATCTCATATTCAAGCTTTAAGTTTTTAGATCTTTTTCAAGTTTCTCAGTGAAAGCACCACAACCCAATAAATGGATCAATATCCAAAAATCAGATGAAAGCATTAGTTCAGATTAAGTAAAAGAAAAAGCATAAGAAGGTACAATTTTTATAGTGGCTCGGCGTAATCTCCGGCTTATGTCCACTTTAAACATTTATTGGTTGTTCTCCCTCTGGATTATAATAAGTTAGATCAGATCTGGGCATAGTCTATTAGATAAGAGTATGTTTGGAAGAGAATAGAAGTGAAGAAGGTATTGATGAAGTTTGAAGTTCAGGTGTGTATCCAACAAGGAGAATATCCTTTTCTGGTAGTAGGTAGGTTGGTATTTATAGAGGAATTGGACAAAGTAGAGTCAAAGCCCAATAGCAATAAAGTCCATGAGATAGCTCGGAGTCGCCCTAGAAATCCCAAGCCGACCCAAGTTATCATGATAACTCAGTGCCGAGTTATCAATGCTAACTCGGGGCCAAGTTAGAATACTTGGTGCAATTTGCACCACTCCACTTGCATGCTTTTTCCTTCTTCCAGTTGAGTTATTTGATCCTCTTTTCCATCATCTTCGAGTTAAGTCTTGCGATCTTTTAGATGTCCACTTTCCTTTTCTTTATTCGGGCCAATCCTTAGAATAAATTGTCAAAACCTTGCACAATCATTTAGCCACGAGTCAATGGAGTAGTATGAGTCATGTGTGGAGTTGTGAGGGTGAATGGATGAGAAACCATAGGTCGGACCAGACCTATGGCCTTAACTCGGGGTTGAGTTAAGATGCTTGACCCAAACATAGTGAAACTTTTTCAAGTCCTTTCCTAGCCACTTCTAAGTGCTCTTATCAAGTTTCAAGTCATTCTGATTCGGTTTCAACCTTCTAAGTCCAGTTAAAGCTAATTTGGTGACAACTTGGTACCAACCTTTGGTGATAACTCGGTATCGAGTTAGGGACTTTGCATATTTTTTGTTGGAATTTTCCCAAGCTACTTCCTTAGTTCGTTTGATTTTGCCTTCCAGATTTCAAGTCATTTCATCCTTGTTTGAACTTTTCGAGTCTAGTTGAAATCTGCTTTGCTAAAAAGCGGGTTAACTATTGGTGACACACACCAATGAAAGATAATAGGCAACACATACCAAAGAAGGATAATAGGCGACACATGCTAATAAAGGATAATAGGCAACACACACTAAAGAATGGTATGGGGAATGACCATATAGTGGATACGGTCTCAGGTTTAATCATAGCTCTCAATAAGGAGAATACATAATATATGTTGATCTATCACTCACACTAGAGTCAAATGGAGACCGACATATGCACTTGCTCCAAGAGACTACACACGTGATTGGCGAACTCGACACAGATGTTCTTCCAACATTGCTTCTACAATCTTAGTTACCTCGACAGCCATTGTCACTCATATCCATCAATGTGCCCGTCAACGCAAGGACTTAGTCACGACCCTACACATGCCCCTACATCGTAACAGACAGTTGGCCTAAGTGACACAAAGGGGCGATACATTGCCAACATACGGCTCTATACACTGCCAACATACGACTCCATATATTGCCGACACATGGCTATAAGAATAAGGGGTCACAGATGTAACGAACCCACTTTTCCATACAAGTAAGCTGGCAATAAACCACACATGTCCAATTCAAATTGAACAAAAAGGCTGATTGTTAGGGGAAAGAAAGAAGAAAGAAGATAAGAATAAAATAAACAACACAGAATCTCAAAGCGGAACGAATAATCTACAATATACAACAAATCTTTACACAAATATAGATTATAATATATATATATATATATATATCAATTAGAGTACACTAACCACTGTATGGTTATAACAGTCTGTTCTTACAATTGCTGATAAATTCAACCAACAGACAACATAGTGAAACACAAAGAAATATGTAGATACGTCTTGGCCTCCAACTCATGTCCTGAGCTCCAATGCATCCAACGCAATCTGTAAATATGCTCGGTCTGACCCAAGCATTGAAAGGGAAGAACGCCAGGATCAGTCTGGTATACCAACGTGAGAAAAACACAACCAATGGATTTTAAAGTTATCAAACTCTTTTTAAAATAAATGTACCTTGTAAGACCACGCCACACAAAAACACGGACGGGTTTTTATCTTACAATAACCAAAATATTTTCTATAGAAAATCCACTAATATTATAATAATGTCTAGGGATCAAAGTAAAATATGAATATAGCTGAAATGCTTGCTTCTCACGTTTCAGCATAGTTGGGCACAACTAAGTCCGTACGGCGTTTATTGGAGAATAGATTCCATATAATGACTGGGCTGCTGGGGTACCGCCCGTCACGATGCATCTCTAAATGAAATAACACCGAGGGCCTCGCTAGGATCCCCTACCAACACGGGACCGGCCTACCACTTGACTAGTAGTACTGAATATGATCACCACTTGGTTAATGGGCCCTGAAGAATATAAATGAGAGATAATATAGACTCTAGATAGGGCTGATCATACCCTAATTGGAAGCAACCTACTTAGCCCTGCTGCATCTCCCATGTTTTTGTCATTCTCGGTTGAGGAGGCTTGAGGCTACGTTTTACCTTTTATATAGCATTTCCCACTTGGAATGTTAACACTGCCCAGGCAGCAATGGAATGCGAGCATTCATCCATACAAGTTATTCAAGACATGAACAAACAGAAGGCACTACTTCTACTACATCCATTCTGGAATCACCCTCAGGATTAGTAGCAAGCAGCCTTTGCACTCCAAGAGCTCCGTCTTCAATTCCATCATCTTCAAGATGTCTTCACTTTGAAACTCTTGAGTTGGATCGAAGTGGTTTTCAGATAACATACCTGATCTCGGTTTCTTCGAAACAACATTCGATAGTTTTTGGTAAACTCAACCCTGGTTCTTTAGGAAATAAACAGATAGAAGAATAAGAGCGAAGATCACCTCCTAACCTTTGAATGAATGGATTTCCTCATTAATTGTCCTAAGAGAATGAAATGAGATTTATACTCACAATACAGAATCATCGGAGATGACTGTGCCATATAACTCACGTGTTTCTCCTAGATATTTCCAAAGTTATGTTTTGATCAAGATTTGATAGTTGGTTATTTAACTATCAAATAAACAATCATTCAAACTTAGATTACATTTCCCATGGAAACCACTAAGCCTCTTAAATAAACCTTGCATTTATTAAAATCACTTTCCAAATATTTATTAAAATATTCATATACTTACCTCACTGGTATAAGTATATTCGCATACCATTTCTTTTTCAAACTTGGTAAACTTTCCCCATGCTTATAAAATGGTATAAGTATAATTGCAAAACATTTAGAAAGGTTTTCTATTTCCAAAATCATATTAAAATGATCAAACCCAACTTTCATTAAAACTGTGATAACCCAAAACACCAATCATTTCCATAAATCTCATTTATTTTATAAATAATTATCTCCTTTATAAATTCCCAAACCTATTTATAAAATCTCTTTACCAATCTTCGATCTATTTATAAAATACTCTTTTATAAATCCCAAAACCCCATTTGTAGAACTTTCCCAATTTTAGACCTCTAAAACCCATTTTAAATCTTCATTTTGAATCATTTAAAAACCAAACTCCATTTTGCAAACCAAAAGCTCTACCAATTTATAAACTCATTTTATAAACTTCCTTTATTTAAAACAACCCTTCTTAAATAAACTTTAATTAATAAGGTTCTTTTTTATAACAGTAATGATTTTTTAAAACACCTTTAAAAACCAGTTATTATTTAAAACATCCATTTTATTCAATTATCCTTAAACTTCATTCAAAATAATAACTTTAAAATATCACTGATAATATATTAAATTAACTTTAACTACATTATTATTCTAATAAGTTAACTTCAAAACAACATTAATAAAATAATTAAATAAATTTTCAAACCCTTAATAGAAAAATCAATTAATTTCAAGCATTATTAATATAATACTTAATTATTTTTAAAACAAATTAGTATAATAATTAATTGATTTTGTTCAAAACATTATTAATATAATAGTTAACTAAATTTAAAATAATATAATGTAGTAACTTTTAAATAATATTAATATGATAATTAATTAACCTTTAATATAGTTAAATAACTTAAACCAACATAATTAAATAGCTTTAGTTAAAAATCAAATTATAATTTAAAAAATTTTAAATAAATAATTAAATAACTTTTAAACAATAATCAAATATTCTTAAACAACTTTAAAGAATCATATTAATAAAATAATTAACGTCAAATCATTATTAAAACAATTAATAATTATCTTTTAAACATTATTAATAAATAATAATTACCCTTCAAATAATAATACTATATGATAATTATCTTTGAAAACCGTATTAACAAATAATAATTATTCTTAAACTAACCTTTAAATCAATAATTAACTTTTCAAATTGAAAAGGGCTTAGCGATCATAATGGTATTTAAACAAGCTATCATATCATTCTATTTAACTTTCTATGTTAATAACTGATGTTTACATAATCAACAACTATATAAATAAATTCAACACTCTACCATCATCGGTTAACATATCACTTATTCAATGTGGCATTTCAATTAATGACATATAATTAGATGTCCAAATCTATAACGTAGCAAAACGGGGATTTATTCTGCTAATTAAATGACCGATTAATTTAATTAGCCGAACGGTGCTTTTATTTCGCTAAACATATGTCAATTTACTCTATTCAAATTACTTTAACAGAATGGTGTTTAATTAGCCAAATAGATAATAACCATTAATTATAATTAATTTAATTACGTTATTTTCCAAATTAACATAATTATAATCAGGTAGTATTAATTTATCATTAAACTATACTACACTAAAACTATCAATAATTTATGTTAAAACATTATATTCATTGATACGTACACAACACAAAAATCTGCATTTTAATCGAGTTCAAAATGATCGAGATTTGCATATCCAAAGTTTTCAACAAATTTAAATATGGCAGATGGGTGTAATCCCTCACGTCCACTAGCTAGTGGGCCAAGGCCCATACGCATGCTTCTAAACCCACGTTCCCTCAACCCGCCTAGCACAGCAACTTATCTTCCCCAAATTGAAGAGCTCCCCCATGTACACGAATGTGTACACGTGCAATTGACACGGCAGTGCCCACCATTGATCAACGAACTAAGCCCACTGCCCAACTTCGTTAACCTCGCTCTTCACATTAGCCCCCACGACAACGCCTCCCAAGCCCTAGATCAAATTCTGACCATAAAGATCCCCATTCGAAAAGCTTTAGCTTGCAAAAACATGCGACAAAAATAAGCATGGATCTCCAGAAAAATTCAACCTAAGGTGCACCCTTCCTCCATGAACCCAATGCCATACTCCATTCGATCTCTCGTCGCCTCAAACTCTGGTTAATCGCAAGCCTAGTTTACAACACTTGTTGACGAACATCACGAAATGTTGCCGAAACCACACCAAAAATTATACTCCTCAATACAATTCCACCGATACATACGCCATCATCTAATTCTTCTCCAATCAAGAGAAAAGAATTTTTGAACTTTGCAAACCATTTTCCCTTCTTACTAAAAAACTAAGATATTGTGCGGTCGTCGCTCGATGAAAGCTCGAGCACGGATTTCTAAAAATGGCTTACGAGATACTGAACAACTTTCACATTGGACGATTGAGTTGAAAGTGAGTGGTTTGAGGGTAATTGATTTTTGAATGTTGAATGGAGTTTTGTTTTCAAGGTTTTTGACACTTGCTGTAAACTAAAAAAATATGAAGGAGGAGGATCGTGCTCTATGTGTATATGCATATATATATACAGACAACTTCATGATTCAAAAACCAAATCCCAAAATCCAAGCCAGTTATCATGCCTAGGATCAAGGCAAAAATCGTGGTTAGTATCAAGCAAGGAAGGATGAAAGGCATTGGGGAATATGGGAAGGAGGATTTTATGTGTACTGTGCGTGTATGGTGGTGAGAAAAAGAAGTTGTGTATATAGATTTTTGTATACAGGTGTCTACAACACAAGAAACGTCCGCGTACGAGTTGCGAACGACATGAAACGGAATACGATTGCGTACAACACTATAATGCAATCTCCAAACAAAAATAAAACATACTGGTTATCGAATTCTGTTAAATTTTGAAAACACTGACGTTCGACGTAAAATATGTCAACTGACAAATTTAAATATTTTTCAAATTAAAATTATAGAAAATTTTTATAAATTCAAATAATGGTTCATCATTTGAAATTATGTCATTTTAGTTCTAAATTGAACTATTTTTATATTTTAAAATCACCAATCGAATATTTAAAGTTAATTAAATATTATAAAAATCAAATGATAAAATTCAGGGTCGTTACACTCTACCCCCATTAAAAATAATTTCGTCCCCGAAATTTTGCCACAAGGATACCCAAGACTAATCATAAGTCTGCATGATGTTCATAGATCATTCATATACAAAGTCTGACTTAATCACTACTCAAATACATAACTTCTATTCTGAACTAGTATCGCTCACCGATTCTCTAATGCAGACTCCAATCAGGCTTCTTGATTAGAAACCTCCATTCTCCTTACATAGTCATATACTATGATAGAAAATCTTAGTTCCATATGAAGAACCCTCACCAAGTGTTCGCCGTCAAAAATCGAATGATAGATCTTTATTCGTAATGGTGTGAAACACTACAAGTCATATACTCGAATCTTGGACAAGAACTATATGAGAAAGAGAAATGATCTACGTACAACCCACATACTGATCTAAAGGTTCTTATTTACCCCATTACTTTTAACTCTGTCAAAAATATTTATGAAAACATTTCACAAAAATAATCTAGGTTCAACTTGTATAATATTCTACTACATCCTAGGAGTATATACTCCTATTTGATTCAACTATTCCATTTTTCATTCATCTCCCTAAGAAAACTCAAGATCCAAATACGCGGTCTTATTTCAAAATATTTGAAATGAAACTATACATTTTAACTAAAATATATATAGCCCGAGTAACCCCAAAATGAAATAAAAGAACTGGGTAATACCAAACATTATTATATATCCCCTTACCAAGGAGGGGAACACTAAAGAGAAGCATTTACCATCCGAACACATCTCTTTCTCAATTTTAATTTTTTTTCGAGCCACTCAAACTAGATAATTTTGAAACACTTTTTTCTCTTTCAAATCCCAAATTTTGAAATAATACTTTACATATTTCCAACAAAACATTTATCACCAACTTGCTTTAGGTTCGTTCGGGTTTGAACTTGATTCAATCGTACAATGATAAAGAGAATAATTTACTA
Source organism: Allium fistulosum (assembly GCA_030737815.1). Lineage (NCBI taxonomy): Eukaryota > Viridiplantae > Streptophyta > Magnoliopsida > Asparagales > Amaryllidaceae > Allium > Allium fistulosum. Next base: position 813,858,087 of record CM060904.1, read on the forward strand.
AGTGTACTATAACGTTCGCCTAGGCAAACATCTCATCGTCACTTAGAAGATCATTCTGATCATCACAAGACAAATCAATACTCATTTTTCCAAACCAATCCATAGAAAATACTTCTTACTTACAATTTTCATTCCCAAAACTTTTATACCTGGACCAAAATAGTTTCAAATAATACTATTATTATTTTAAACAAAACCTTGAAAACCATTTTCCAAAAGCACCGGAATTTAAGTTCATAAGTTTCCTACTTAAATTCTTTTTAATTAAAAGACATTCTCTTATAAATTCATTATAAGATCAACCTTTATAAAACCCTTTTTTCAAGTATTTATCTCGAAAATGTTCTACCTATCTTTTATAAACAACTCTTATCAAAACCAAATTTTTATCCCAACATTACCAACGAACGCCTTATAGTCAAATTGTGAAACTTAATTCACAAGGTATTCATTACAATGTTCCCAAATTTCCTATTTACCCAATCCGGGTTCCAAAAGGAAGATTTTAGATAGATTAATAGATAATAGTCAATGCTCAGAAATGGATGAGCGTAACCGATCAAATCCTAGATGATAATGATGGAATATTATCATTTCTAACAACCAATCACAACCAAGAATAACTATATTAATTTTTTTAAAATTATCTTTTATATATGTAAAATATATTCCTAGGTAAAATTATTTCATTTACCAATTTTTAAATCAATATTACATCAGTTTGGTCTTGTTCAAGTGTTTAGGAAATCCCTATCCATAACGTTGGCCAGACGCATCGACCAAAATTCTTAAGCCACTCAACATATCAAACAACACAATATAAAACATTTTTATACTCTAACAAAGCTAAGGTTCTCGCTTAACCTCACGCTTTGATACCATGTTGTAACGAACCCACTTTTCCATACAGTTTAAGCTAACAATAAACCATAAATGTCTAACTCAAATTGAATGAAAAGGCAGATTGTTAGGGGAAAGAAAGAAGGAAGAAGATTAGAAGAAAATAAAAAAAATGGAATCTCATAACGGAACGAATAATCTATAATATACAACAAATCTTTACACAAATATAGACTGTAATATGCATACATTAATTAGAGTACACTAACCAATTTTAGCCTAGACGGTTATAACAGCATGTCCTTTCAATTGCTGATAATTACAACCAACAGACATCACAGTGAAACACAAAGAAATACATAGATAAATCTTGGCCTCCAACTCGTCTCCTGAGCTCCAATGCATCAAAAGCAATGTGCAAATATGCTCAGTCTGGCCCACGCATTGAAAGGAAAGAACACCCAGATTAGTCTGGTATATACCAGCGTGAGAAAAACACACCTAATGGATTTAAATTATCAAACTCTTTTCGAAATAAAGGTATCTCGTAAGACCATGCCGCACATAAACATGGACGGGTTTTTATCATACGATTACCAAAACATTTTCTATAGAAAATCTAGTGATATTATAATAATGTCTAAGGATCAAAGTAAAATATGAATATAGCTGAAATGCTTGCATCTCACATTTCAGCATAGCTGGACACAACTAAGTCCATATGGCGCTTATTGAAGAATGGATTCCATATAATGACTGGGCTACTGGGGTACCGCCCATCACGGTGCATCTCTAGATGAAATATCACCGAGGACCTCGCTAGAATCCCCTACTAACACAGGACCGGCTTACCACTTGACTAGTAGTACCGAATACGATCACCTCTTGGTTAATGGGCCCTGAAGCATACAAATGAGAGATAATATCGACACAAGATAGGGATGATCATACCCTAATTGGGAGCGACCTAATTAGCCCTACTGCATCTCCCATATATTAGTAATTCCCGGTTGATGAGGCTTGAGGCTACGTTTTACCTTTTATATAGCATTTCGCACTTGGAATGCTAACACTGCCCTCCTTACAGCAATGCAATGCCAGCATTCATCCATACAAGTTGTTCAGGACATGAACAAACTGAAGGCACTACTTCTACTACATCCATTTTGGAATCACCCTTGGGATTAGTAGCAAGCAGCCCTTGCATTTCAGGAGCCTCGTCTTTAATTCCATCATCTTCAGGATGTCTTTAGTTCGAAATGCTTGAGTTAGATCGAAGTAGTTTTTGGATAACATATCTGATCCAGGTCTCTTCAAAACAACATTCGATAGTTTCCGGTAAACTCAACCTCGGTTCTTTAGGAAATAAATAGACAAAGAATAAGAGCGAAGATCACCTCCTAACCGTTGAATGAATGGATTTCCTCATCAATTGTCCTAGGAGAACAAAACGAGGTTTATACTCATGGTACAGCGTCATCGGAGATGACTATGCCACATAACTCACTTGTTTCTCTTAGATATTTCAAAAGTTATGTTCTGATCAAAATTTGATAGTTGGTTATTTAACTATCAAATAAACAATCATCCAAACATAGATTACATTTCCCATGGAAACCACTAAGCCTCTTAAATAAATCGTCCATTAATTAAATATCAATTTCCAAATATTTATTAAAATATTCATATACTTACCTCACCGGTATAAGTATATTCGCATACCATTTCTTTTTCAAACTTGGTAAACTTTACCCATACTTATAGAATGGTATAAGTATAATTACAAAACATTTAGAAAGATTTTATGTTTCCAAAATCATATTAAAATGATCAAACCCAACTTTCATTAAAATGGTGATAACCCAAAACACCAATCATTTCCATAAATTTCTTTTATTTTATAAATAAATATCTCCTTTATAAATTCCCAAACCTATTTATAAAATCTCTTTATAAATCTCCGATCTATTTATAAAATACTCTTTTATAAATCCCAAAACCCCATTTGTAAAACTTTCCCAATTTTAGACCTCTAAAACCCATTATAAATCTCCATTTTGAAATCATTTAAAAACCAAATTGTTAGAACCTCTATTGCTGGATTTTAATGACAACAACTATACAATTATGCCAAAGAATCTCTAAGCTAACTTGCAGGTTCATGAGTATCAAAAAAAGACAAACAATTACGTTCAACATGAAGATACACAATACAAAAGAGGATGAAAGTATGTATATGGAGATACAAGAAGAGATATACACGATAAAGACAAGACGAAGGTGACAAACAAAGTATTATTAGTCATAGAGTATCATGTCTAGAGTTTACAAATGTTAAAATCTTCTCAAAGTGGTATACACACATATACATTCATATTTTAAATGAAAAATCAAGTTTTCAAAAATTGCATAGAGTAGGGCTCGAACTCGGGCACTAATTTAGAAGGCAAGTGCTCTGATAAATGAAAGTGACTGTGCTATAGGATCGTGTAATATGGATAAACTACTTGTGCGGGACAATAATTAAGTAAGTAAATAATTAAAGTAGTAAAGAAAATGACACCAGAAATTTTTATACTGGCTCGAACTCCCGTTCTACGTCCAGTCCCAAGCTCCTTCTGGAATTAAACTAGCAACCCTCACTTAACCCGGAGGAATAGGTTTACACTGCCTGAGCAACCGAATAGGACTTATACCACTTAAGAAACTGAACGGGACTTCTACCGCCTGAGCAACTGAACAGGACTTATTTACAAATAAAAAAAATTATCTGATTGTAGTATGCTCTTTAAATTGCACTGATAAGTCAATTATGTACAATCTTCCTATAATCTTCTCATCTATGATATATATTGTAATGTGCTTGAGAAATGTGGAAGATGGTACATACAAATATGTCTATGTTGTTCTTTTACTAATAATATTTGTTATAAAAGAAGAAGGCGGCCATACTTTTACAAATAATTCAGCTGGCTGATTCACTAGAACAGACGGCTGAATATTATCCAAAAAAAAAATTTCCAGATTCAGACGGCTGAATCACTGAAAACAACCGTCTGAATCAGTTCAAAAATGAACTATTTCCTTGCGGGAAGGAATTCAGATGGCCGTTTATAGTACAACAGCCGGTTGAATCCTTCATGAAGTTTTTTTAACTAGGCCCTACATCTCCACTGCCAACTTTACCCTTACTTTTCACCTACCTATAAATTCATCTTTTCACCTTTTACCTCTTCACTTCACAACCCTAGCTCAATTATTTCAAATTCTCAACTTTTACTCTTAAAGTTTTAACTCTAATGGCTCCTAGATCAAAATGCACAAGGGAATCCGCCTCCAGTCCCTCCGAAGACCAGATTCGTCGATTGCTTTGGAATGATGCTGCTGTCTCCCGCTACAATTCTATGAAAAATTCCAACATTTTTGAAGGGGCATTCATGAAGTTCCCGGATTTCGCAGCTTATCGAATTAGAGAAATGGCCGAGCAATTCCACTTTGATAATCTCATAGGGTATGCTCCCAATAATGTTAGGATTAACCATCTTTTGATTAAACTTTTTCTTGCAAATCTGAATCTAGACTACCATAATCCTCAAAATCGAGAAGATTGTGTTTGGTCAATAGTTTATGGTACTAAAATCTTTTTGCCTTTGCAAAGATTAAGCAATATTTTAAATTGTCCCTATCAAGGTGTTGATATAGATGATATAGAAGTTGATATGGATCATAGAGATGAAGTTTCACATCGTTTCTTGTCCGATCGCCTTACCAATTTAAGTGCATTAAAATCTAGCGCCTTAAGGCCACAAGCACGCCTTATTCACCGTGCTTTCATTTGCTCCTTACAACCTCGAACGGGAAGTTATGAAAAAGTTTATAAGAGATATTTTCAAGCCCTCTATTCAGTCTACTCCAACCAACAAATAAATTGGGGAAAAATCATTTTAGATGAATTTCAAGACATCACAATCCGAAGGAAATATATGACCATCCATTATGGCGCTTATATTATGCGTATCCTTCTCAACTTTGGCATTTCAATACCCGACTCCGAGTATTCAAGGATTAGTGAGTTAGACGCAAAAACCTTAGGATTGATGTGTCTTCCTCCCCAGCCTCCTCCACAAAAATCATTTCATTTCAAGAATGGTCTCACAATGTTCAACGAGGTGTTCCACAACCTCGTGACACTAGTATTGCCTCCTCTTCGCATACCCAACATGAAGAAGAAGAAGAGGATGATGACACCGTTCAAGTTGTTGGCCTAAAAACTTCCTCCAGACAAGCTATCATCACCCTCTCCCGAAATCAATCAAAACTTCATCGGGAAATTAAATCTCTTGAAAAGAAGACAAAAAAGAAATTCAACAGCATAAAAGGATTTCTTAATAGGATATGGGATAAAATCTCTTGTTCGGATTCTACATCCACTGAAGCTTACAACCCATCTCCCTTTCAATGGTCATCTTCGAGTTCGGATAATGATGATGATGAGCCCTCTACCTCTATCCAGTTTTATTTTAATCTGTGAACTTTATTTTTCAGTTTGTAATAGTGTTTCAAAACTTCTATGGTTCTCTTTTAGTTGTCTATATAATGTTGTATGGATATTATGATTTTATTTTCGTAATGACATCTCGAGTATGTGTTTTAATCTTTGCTCTGCAATGTTTACATGTGTTATTTTATATCCTTCTTTTTGTCGATGACAAAGGGGGAGAAAGTTAGCTTAAATTATTGTGCATATTGACGGGGGAGTAGTAGTGCTCATGTAAGTATTATGTAAAAATATTATTTATACTCATATAGTTGTCATCGTCAAAAGGGGGAGAATGTTAGAACCTCTATTGCTGGATTTTAATGACAACAACTATACAATTATGCCAAAGAATCTCTAAGCTAACTTGCAGGTTTATGAGCATCAAAAAGAGACAAACAAATACGTTCAACATGAAGATACACAATACAAAAGAGGATGAAAGTATGTATATGGTGATACAAGAAGAGATATACACGATAGAGACAAGACGAAGGTGACAAACAAAGTATTATTGGTCATAGAGTGTTATGTCTAGAGTTTACAAATGTAAAAATCTTCTCAAAGTGGTATACGCACATTTACATTCATATTTTAAATCAAAAATCAAGTTTTCAAAAATTGCATAGAGCAAGGCTCAAACCCGGGTCACTAGTTTAGAAGGCAAGTGCTCTAACCAAATGAGCTATGGTAATTTTTGTTTATCAACAGAATTCAGCCGGCTGAATCATACCATTCCGACGGCTGAATGCTGGAACAAAGCATAAATTTTTATGAAGTTTCAGCCGGCTGAATGGGTTCATTCAGACGGCTGAATTAGGCCTAAAAATGCATGTTTCCTTGCTGTTTCGAAATTAATAAAAATCAGAAGGATGAATTATAATTTCAGCCGGCTGAATATCTATAATGGCTAGTTTTTGAAAAGACGCTTCTCTTCAACGAAGAGAAACATCTTCAAATCTAATAGTTGCATCTATTTCTTTACAACGTTTTCTTTCATGAAATATTGCAACTTTTAAATCTATATAAATAGAGTTAAAATTCAACAAACAATTCACCTAACTGATTTTAGTATTCTTTAATTCTTATCTTTTATTCTATTTTCAATTTGCACTCAAACTGCATACAATCTCTGATCGTTGATCACTCTATCTTCCACATTTCCCAATCACATTACACTATATATCATAGAGGAGAAGATTATAGGAAGATTATACTTAATTGACTTATCAGTGCTATTTAAAGAGCATACTACAGTCAGATACTTTTGTTTATTTGTAAAGAAGTCATGTTCGGTTGCTCAGGCGGTAGAAGTCCTATTCGATTGCTTAGGAGGTATAATTCATGTTCGGTTACTCAGGCGGTGTAAACCTATTCCTCCAGATAAAGTGAGGGTTGCTAGTTTAATTCCAGAAGGAGTCTCGGACTGGACGTAGAACGGGAGTTCGAACCAATATAAAAATCTCTGGTGTCATTTTCTTTACTGCTTTAATTATTCACTTACTTAATTACTATTCCGCACAAGTAGTTTATCCATATTACACAATCCTATAGCACAGTGACTTTCACAAACTTCTTTATCCAAACCAAAATATCTACCAATTTATAAACTCCTTTTATAAACTTTCTTTATTTAAAACAAACCTTTTTAAATAAACTTTAATTAATAAGGTTCTTTTTTATAACAATAATGATTTTTTAAAACACTTATAAACCAGTTATTATTTAAGACATCCTTTTTATTTAATTATCCTTAAACTTCATTAAAAATAATAACTTTAAAATATCATTGATAATATATTAGATTAACTTTAACTACAATATTATACTAATAAGTTGACTTGAAAACAACATTAATAAATTCATTAAATAAATTTTCAAAATACCTTTAGTAGAAAAATCAATTATTCGAACATTATCAATATAATAATTAATTATTTTCAAAACAAATTAATATAATAATTAATTAATTATGTTCAAAACATTATTAATATAATAGTTAACAAAATTTAAAACAATACAATGTAGTAATTAATTAACTTTTAAATAATATTAATATGATAATTAATTAATTTTTAATATAGTTAAATAACTTAAACTTACATAATTAAATAACTTTAGTTAATAATTAAATTATAATTTAAAACATTTTAAATAAATAATTAAATAACTTTTAAACAATAATCAAATATTCTTAAACAACTTTAAAGAATCATATTAATAAAATAATTAACTTCAAATCATTATTAAAACAATTGTTAATTATCTTTTAAACATTATTAATAAATAATAATTACACTTTAAGTATTATTACTAAATCATAATTATCTTCTAAAACCTTATTAATAATAATAATTATTCTTAAAATAACCTTTAAATCAATAATTAACTTTTCAAATTAAAAGAGGCTTAGCGATCACAATGGCATTTAAACAAGCTATCATATCATTCAATTTAACTTTCTAAGTTAATAACTAAAGTTTACATAATCAACAACTATGTAAATATATTCAACACTCTACCATCATCGGTTAACATATCACTTATTCAAAGTGGCATTTCAATTAATGACATATAATTAGATATCCAAATTTATAACATAGCAGAACGGGGATTTATTCTGCTAATTAAATGACCAATTAATTTAATTAGTGGAATGATGTTTTTATTCGGCTAAACAGATATCCAATTTACTCTATTTAAATTACTTTAACAGAATTGTATTTAATTGGCCAAATAAATAACAACCATTAATTATAATTAATTTAATTACGTTATTTTCCAAATTAACATAATTATGATCAGGTAGTATTAATTTATCATTAAACTATACTACACTAAAACCATCAATAATTTATGTTAAAACATTGTATTGATTAATGCGAACACAACGCAAAAATCCACGTTTTAATCAAGTTCAAAATGATCGAGATTTGCATATTTTACCAAAATTAAATATAGTAAATGAGTGTAATTCCTTACCTCCACTAGCTAATGGGCCAAGGCCCATATGCATGCTTTTAAACCCGCGTTCCCTTAATCCGCCTAGCACAGTAACTCATCTTCCCCAAATTGAAGACCTCCCACATGTACACGAATGTGTACACGTGCAATTGACACTACGCTGTGCACCATCGATCAACGAACTAAGCCCACCACCCACCTCCGTTAACCTCGCTCTTCACATTAGCCCCCACAATAACGCCTCCCAAGCCCTGGACCAAATTCTGACTGTATAAGATCCCTATTCGAAAAGCTTCAGGTCGCAAAAACACACGACAAAAATAAGCGTCGATCTTTATAAAAATTCAACCCGAGGTGCACTCCTCCTCCACGAACCCAATGCCAAACTCTATTCGAGCTTTCGTTGCCTCAAACTCTGGTTAACCGCAACCCTAGTTTACAACACTTGTTGATGGACATCACGAAATGTTGCCAAAACCTCACCAAAAATTCTACTCCTCAATACGATTCCACCGATATATATGCCATCATCCAATTCTTCTCCAATCAAGAGAAAACAATTTTTAAACTTTGCGAACCATTTTCCCCTCTTACTGAAAAACTAAGGTATCTTGATTTTTGAATGTTGAATGGAGTTTTGTTTTCAAGGTTTCTAACACTTGCGGTAAACTAAAAAAATGAAGGATGAGGATCGTGCTCTATGGATATATGTGTATATATGTACAGACAACTTCATGATTCAAAAACCAAATCCCAAAATCCAAGCCAGTTATCATACCTAGGATCAAGGCAACAATCATAGCTAGTATCAAGGAAGGAAAGATGAAAGGCATTGGGAATATGGGAAGGAGGATTTTATGTGTTCTGTGCATGTATGGTAGTGACAAAAAGGTGTTGTGTATATAGATTTTTGTGTTCGAATGTCCGCAATGCAAGACAAAGTCCGCGTATGAGTCACGAACGACATGAAACAGAATATGATTGCGTACAACACTATAACACGATCTCCAAACAAAAATAAAACACATTGGTTATTGAATTCTGTTAAATTTTGAAAACATTGACGTTCGACGTAAAATATGTCAACCGACAAATTTAAATATTTTTCAAATTAAAAATTAGAGGAAATTCTATAAATTCAAATAAAGGTTTTTTATTTGAAATCAAGTCATTTTATTTCTACATTGAACTATTTTTATATTTTAAATTCATCAATCGAATATTTAAAATAAATTAAATATACTAAAAATCAAATGATAAAATTCCAAGTCGTTACAACAGATCCAGGGTTCGACCACCGCAATCAGGCCGCTAGGATGGATACTAACCAATCTGGTTCACTCCCGTACCATAAAGGGAGTTGGACAGTGATAGACATACACATAATATATAGATATTGGCCAACACATAGCCGGATACGTATGCCAACACACGGCTCTATACATATGCACAAAAAAACAGCTAAATGCATATACCGACACACGGCTCCGTACAATTGCTGACACACGGCTAAATGCGTGACTTACCGCAACGAGCCCCATAATATATAACAAATCCTCATACGAGTGTCATTCACGAGCAAAGAATAACCGAATAAATAATACAACAATGTCCCATACCATCATGTGTTACTAATCTTTTTATTCAAAGCTCATATATCACACTCGCTCCTCCACAGCATTCTATATAACGAGTTCAAAGAATAACTGAAGAAATATTACCGAATTCCCCATCCTAAATAGTACTATAACTCCATTTATTCTAATTTCTCGTTACATAGAATACAAATAATTCCAACACACAACCACACATTTTATTTAGAAAGAAATATAAATATATTTATTTATATGACATGTCTATAATCGATAAGAGCATATAAAATATTTACTTTTCAACCTTTTATGAATAAAAATAGAATTTAAATGTTTATAAATTTCTTTCAAAAATCCCATTTCTACATTTTAAATTCTTAGAAATAGATTATAGATCTAAATATTACTCATAATATTCATTTCATAATTTTCTATAATTAAAATACAATTTTTAAATATATTTATAATATCTAAATCAATTTCTTTATTTTTGAATTTATAAATATATTTCCAAAAATTTAAATCATAATCAAAATTAATAAAATATTCTTTGAAATTCATAAAATGTTAATTAGAAGTTCTTTCTTAATTTTCTAGAAATATCATAAAATTTTGAATAATTATTAAACTATAATCTAATATAAAGACCAATATTTATTAATATAATAAATATCAACGTTATAAAATATCTCTTCAAAAATTTACATTATCGTAAAATATAAAACATAATCTTTATTGGCACATATATATATATACATATTATTTATTTATCTTATATATTCATTATTATTATTTTAGGCGTAGGCTCGGCCACCGGTCGACCGATCTCCAGTCGATCGGTATACCTACCGTCCATGCAAATATACGAAGCCATTACCAGCTTCTTCTGATCAAATTCAGGTGATCAACCATCTTTTAGTTGCTTATTCACTCACAACTCAAAACACACATCATTCGTCATTTAAACATCGTTCCAAATCAAGCATATATATAACTGGATTTAACATAGATCGTGAGTGAAAATATTTACCTAACACTTTTCCTCTTCATCTTCTTCTCTATATCCACCTCCAGCAAACGAAATCACGAGAAAAACTCCAACTTCTACAAAGTATAAGGTGTAGTGTGGTGTTTAGATGTTCATATTCAAATTTGAGATTATATAGTAATTTATTTGATTTTATAAAAGTAAGAGGGTTTACTAAATTTTTACTTCCTGAAATTGAAATTAAGAAGATGACTGAGGAAGCTGAAGTTGTTTAGGAGCCAAAGGAAATTCTCTAGACTTAAGAAGAGTCTAGATTTGAAGATATGGCCTTGGCCTTACACAACACTAGCTTATTCTATTTTTATTTATATTTTAATTTCATAAATAATTATTACTTTCAAATAATATTTATTTAAATTATTAAAACTCCATTTTCTTTTAAAATATTTTACAAACCTTATTTACTATTAATATTAACTTTATAAAAACATTATAATCATTTTAATATATTTATAAATCATTCTAAATCTTAAAATATCAACATTTATCGAAAGTAATTAAATTCTTCATCTATTAATAATTCACAACTTATAAATATTTATTTCAGAATCAAATTCCCATTTTACATAAAACACTTCATTATTAAATCATAATATTTTCATACAAATTCAAAATAATTGTTATTTAATTTCTAAAAATCCATCTTAATTAAGTAAATTACCATTTTTATTTTTAGTTAATTTCTTCTCAACATCGGGTTGTTGTAATAGTTTTCCATTGGTTAATATGACTAAGTCAAACAGGAAATATTGATGTGACAAAATTACACGGTTCTCTTGACTTTATAATATTGTTGATCTTCAATGTGGAAGCTCCGCTTTGACTATAATTAAATCATGGCATGTCGTCCATCGAACGACTATAGCTGGGTAGAGTGAAAGCATTGGAAGTGAAATACTATTCAAGTGAGGATTCGTCTTTCCAATTAACAAGTTAGTATCATGTAGGGCTGCACAAAGTATGGGTTGGGTTAGGTTGGACCAAATACTTTACCCAGTCCATATATATGTGGGTTTAATATAGTTCAACCCATACCGACCCCATATGAGATTGGATACGGGTTGGGTTGAAGTATGGTTTGGCTCAAGTTTAATAGGGTTGGGTTGGGTTACATAAACCTAATACGAAAATAAGAATTTGGAAAAAAAATCAAAATAAAATTTTAAAATATTCACCTTAAAGTAGCAAATTTTAGCTAGCATAATGCATTAAACATAACTAATTCACTACAACACATATTTTATTAGAATTTCATTATAAAAGGTATCGCATAGAATTGATTCACTACATATTAGAGTAAGAGTTTCATCCCAAAATACCTAAAGTTGGTCCAAAAATATTCCTTTAAATCTCTTAGACAATCTTATGTGATACCGCTCTAATTTTACTTGGACTAATATTGAATATGATTTTTTTAGTATACTTATTCTAGAGTACATATAGTTCATTTAGATTTTGACTGTTCTAATTTTACATGGGCAGATATTGAATGAGTTTTTATGTAGGGTTGGGTTGGGTTAAAAATAGGGTTGGGTTGAATAAAATATCACACCCGACCTGTATATAGTATCTGTTACAAACTGTAACCCATATCCGACCTGAACTAGGTTGGGTTGGATCGGGTTTATGTGGGTTGGGTTGGGTCGGGTCGAGTATGGGTTGTGTGCACCCCTAGTATCATGGTCAACTTAAGTCAACTCAAAGTCAAAGTCTTTGACTAGAGCAGTAAGGTTAATAATAATTGTTATTATTGAACCGAGGATTTTGTATTTGGATAATAGAGTTGAATATAGATGATATTGAAATTTTGACCATTACCAAATTCCCCAAGTCCAAAGTGATATAGGTTTGACGAAGAGAATTGGTGTAAACAATTGTCACTACTGGGTAACGCTTAATAAAATAAATTTGGATTTTATGTAAATCAAGTAAGCGATAAATTTGGCCATAATGTCACACCACCTGCTAGATGAAGTGTGAACGTTAATATTCGAATTGTTCGATATTAATCGCTGACTGAATTTACACATAATGGTCACACAACCGAAAAATTGAATACTTCTATTTACCACCCAATTTAATTAATTATAATTGTTATAAATTAATTAATATTTATGAAATATTAATTAATTTTTTTATTTAATGTGAATTAAACAATATTAAATGGTGTGCATATAATAGTTATATAAACATTAATCAATACACAGTATCGATATGCATTTAAATTGGATTTAAATGCAATAAATATTGTTCGGGCTTGAAATTATTTTAAGGCCCAATTGAGGATTGGTTTAGGTGGCTATAGGGCAGCAAATTAGGGTTCGTCATATGATGTTTTAGAGGGAGGAATTTTCAGTTCAAAAGGAGAGAACTAGTAAGAGAAAAACAAGGATCTTGATCTTTATCTCACTCTCTCATTCCTCCTTTATTTATTCTTTCTAGAATTTACTTATATAGAGACTTTTGCAGTCTTATTTTTGCTGCTCATATCAAGCCGCCATTTTCCTATAATAACCGTAAAAATACAAGCAATAATTTTCATTAATTTGCTAAGATTCTATTATCGATGGTAAGGAAATTCGAAAGCTAGCAACTTCGGGATTGAGATTGGATTCAAGAAGTCTATTTCTTCATTTCAAAGTGAGAACCTTGGGCTTTTGTGAAAGCAACTTTGCTGGTCTATTATTATATAATAATGTTTATATATTCATTGTTCCATATGTTACTAGTTAGAAATATCATAAATCGATATATCGATATATTGGCACAAGCTGATGGTTGTTATATAAAAGATTGTGTGTGTGTGTGTATTATGTATACTTGGTTGATTCTCACAGCAAAAAAATAATTTTATATTCAAATATTATTATTAAATGATTTTATGAATTAAATCTAAACACAAAAGGATTAAATCATATAATAAATATATTATAAATTTTATAAAATTTTGTTCATACCAAAATGCTTTCAAAAATAATAAAAATAAATAAATAAACTTTTTGGATATTTATTACATATATAGTATTATTTAATTCAAAATTGACTTATAAATAAAATATATGTATATATATTATTGATAATATAAATTCTGTAAAAAAAATTTTGAAATTGGGTACTTAGATAGTAGTACATATTAGTACTAAAAGTCTTAGACAGTAAACAACATACTGCATGTCAATATATGCTCGAATCATGGTATGCAAGTTTCAAACCTATGACCTATCGTACCAAAGTCGAAGCACTTAAGCAATGGACAGTGGTACTGGTCTGTAAAATTTAATATAATATAAAATATACATTATGGTTTCAAAAATTATTTTTAATTTTTTTTCCTATTAATTATGTACGATTTTAATTAATCATAAGTATTTAATTAATAAATTATTTAAAATTGAAAATTAAATAAAAGATATTTTTATTATCTAGCCAAAAGCAGCAACATAAAATAAATTTTAATTATAAATTTTTTATATTTACCATTATAATTAGTTTTATGTTTATATGCAATATACATTTAAATTAATAAATATAAAAAAATAAAAACAATAAAATTTCAGTTCGGATTTCATGTTATAAATATTCTAAATTATTTTACAAAATAATATTTAAAATTATTTTATAAATTATACACACACACGCACACACACACACACATATACATATACATGCATACATACATACATACATATATATGTGTATGTGTATGTGTATGTATATGCATATATATATATATGTGTATGTACTTTAATAAATGCTTAGTGTAAATAATTTACAACTAATAATTTATAATAATTATATAATTATATTTTACATACATATATATACACAATATTTTGATGCACAGACGTGCGCGCACACATGCATGTGTGTGTGTATATGCACACACATATTTAGATAATCTATTTATATACATGAGGAGCTAACATGTCCATTGCGGTTTAAATCCCAACATCTACACATGAGCATGTCAAACCATGTACAAATTATCTTGTTGCACGAGCACGCACACAAATATATGTGTATGATACACAGATATAAAATATACTACAATTACATAAACTAAAACTTTATTATAAACTTAAATAAAATATTGATTTTATTTGAAAGAAAAATTAGAAAAGTTTTAAATGAAACTACATCGGTTCATTAAAGATCCAATAAATGATTTTTTTTTGAAATATCCATATCCTCGGCTGCGGGCTGATCCATTTCCAACAGAGAAGGGGAAGATTTTGCTCAAGGTTAAGTACTCATTGCTAACTGCAGTTTTGCCCGATGACGATGAGTGGCGGTGTGTTGATTGGTGTGTAGATAAAATAGGAGTTTGAGAGTAGAGTGATATTGGTTTACATGCGAAGGACTTATTTCTTTAACTTGTAACATTAAATGATACTGTTGTAGAATTGGCTTTGTTGGAGTCACGCAATTCAATTGATTGTAGTTTGGATTTGTCATTTTTCCATGTTTCATGTTTTCTTGATAAACTAAACTGTTTTATGTGAATGTAATAGTTGATTTTCTTTGGGACATGAGTTGAGTAATTGTATTCAGCTCCCTTAGTTGCATCCCATTCACCTAATAAAGTACTCAAAATCTTCTTATACTACTTAGGTTAGAAAATCATCGCCCGCTTCATTGTCAGGCTCTATTATGGAAGCTAAAAGATCGCCATGTAAAATAACAAGTTTTATGATTTTAGGAAGCATGCTAAGAAGCTTTATTTCTTTAGATTGTTTATTTTGCTATTACTTGTAACATCCCTAATTTTTGATAACATTCAGAAATTTTAATTAGATAAATAAAATAAAATAAAATAAAATAACGATGATAAGGAGATTGAGGTTTGATTAAATTACATAATAGGGCTGTGCTTATTAACAAAGTAAATGGGCTTTAAAATGGTTTATTGGTTAATTAAACTACACATGGGCATATTAGTAAATGGCCATTTATTTTACATGGCTATATCCTTTTGTGATTTTCCATTACGTTTCATCTCCACTTTCATAAACGAAAATTCTAAACCCTAAGAAAAAGCCGGCCAATACTAAGGAAGAAAAGAGGAATTTTAATCAAAAGCTAAGGATCAAAAGCTAGGGAGGATTAATCAACAACAAATCTCAAATTCCTTATCAAGTTTAAGATGAATAATAATTCTTACCGTCTCTTTTTGGTTTTTTAATCATGTGATTTCATATTTGAATATTTATTTTGTTTCCACGATATATTGGATGATGATATGCTCGAATTTATGGATTGTTTGATTTAAATCATTAAATTATATGAAATCCGTACTGTTTTAGAATCAATACCATGTTTTATTGATGTTAAAATGCCATGGAAATTTTTTATGTGAAGTAAAATGTAATTCTGGAGATGGTTTTTAATTTTCAGAATTTTCCAAGCTATGGAAATTTTATTATGAATTTTTGATGGAAAATATGATACGATTGGGTTAAATGTTTATTTTGTGAATTTCAGGAAGAAATTGGGTCTAAAATTTTAATATGTTTGATTACATGATTAAGTCGAATTTCTATGATTTTTGGAGATTTTTCCCAATTGATTTACTAGGGGAAATAAATTATTTTAAAAGAGGGGCTTTTCTACAAATGTCGGATTTAGATTATTTGGAAAGGTTTTAATGTTTAAATCCTTTAATTTAGGATCTGAATAAATGTAGCAATTTCAGAAGTAAATTAATTGAAAAGTTTTATGGCAAGCCAATCAGTGTTTTCCAACTAGGCAAGTTGTTAAAAAGAAATCACTTAAAGTCGCTATGATTCAGCCTTTAAATCAGAAAAAGGTGTTTCGCCATTAATGGAAGATGCCTTCTGACACCTTTGGTTCCACCCCATTATAGTCGAAACCATCAAAGTTCGAAACCTTCATAATCAAAACCAATACACATGGTATCTCCTGGAAGGTACGTAGTGGATTGGAAGATGGGCGGAAGCTTTGGTGTCGAAGGGTAAGTCTCCAATGGGGTCAAAACCCTACTTTGTTTTATAAGTTAAAGTCCTTGCCTTGTTTTGCTTAAAGCTTTCGACTTAGTCGAAACTTATTGCTTTCAAAAGGGTGTATGTTCAGCTTTCAAAGAAGGTTGCCATGTTATACTAAAAGTACTAGTTTTCGAAGGAGATCTTTTTCTCTAAATAAAAGCTTTCGAAAGGGGTTGATTTAGACCTAGTCGAAGCCTAGCCACTACTCTACCTTTCGACCATGTTGTCCAATAATGCTTTCGAAGAGTTGCCTTTGTTTTTTACTTTAAACCAAACCTTTTTCTTAATTGCTTTTGAAAGAGGTTGGGGTTTCGAAGGAGACGAAGTCGAAAGGTTGTTTCGACCCAGACCTTCGAAGTTTTGATTTTTAAGTCTTTTGCTTTGGAGCTAAATGGCTCCGACACCATCAATTTTTCCCCAAAATAATTTATGTTGGTTTCGAAAGAGATACTTTCGTATATAACCATTTTGACCCAAATGATTTTTAAGCAGTAAACCCAATGCTTTCGAAAGGGGTACTTTCATTTCTTTCGAAGCTTTATATTTTTAAAAGATGATTTAATACCATCGAAAGGTATAATAGGTTTCGAAAGATAATGTTTATCAAGCGCTTCGAAAGGTATATATTCAATGTTTTGAAAAGAGATCTTTGCTTTCGAAAGGAGGCTATCTAGAGATTTCGAAAGAGATGTTTTTAATTTCAAAACATAAACCCAATCTCAATTTAAAGTAATAACCATGGCATAAATAAAGATTTTGAAATGTTATTCACTTTGGTATTAACCCATTACTGTATTTTAGGGAAAGGGCAGAATAACCAGTTTGGTTGACCCAGTAGTGGATATAACTTAACAGATGTTAAAATTTTAATTAAAGATATTGGCAGGGGCTAATAGGTTTGTAGTAAGCCCATGAAAACTGTATGATATTGGCAGGGGTAAGTCAGCCATGAAAACTATGATTTAATACTGGTATGGGCCAGTAGGTTTGTAGTTAGCCCATGAAAACTACGTCCGGGTTAATACATTGGCAGTCAGCCAATATGTTCCTAGTTAGCCCATGAAAACTAGGATAAGAAATAAGATATTGGAGTTACCAACAGGTTCTTAGAGATCCCATGAAAACTAAGTAATTGGACAGATAGTCCTTAACATTTAACAGGTTAATAGTAACCCTAGAAACTATAATTGAGACAGATAGTCAGAATGAATGGGGATGGGTAATCCAGAATTGATTTAATTGTTTTGCATATCTTCATAATGTTTTGAAATACTATGTTTTAACCATTGTGGATGCAGGAGCACAGTATATGGTTTTATAAATGTTTTAGGATACTAGTGTGGGGAAAACCCGTTCCGCTAAGCGGTATGGTCTCACTAGATATCTAAATGGTTTGAGATGGTGAATTATTATTCATACCAGGCTTTATGTCTGACTCGAAGTTTTTGTTTTACCCTTAAAATCTCGGGTACTCAATTGATTTTGAATAAGTTGAGAGTTAAGGTTTCCAGGAGTTCCTTTAGACGAATAAAGCTTCCGAGGACGTGCATGAGGCAATATTGTTATTAGAGTTCTTTTATTTCTGCTATGTGTTTGTTTGTAAAGGAAAATTGTTTTCTTGCCTATCTATATACTCTGATCTACCAAGGGGGCATCTTTATATGTCGCTCTTGGCGTATTTTGTAATAATTATATGTTAACTGAACGTGGTTTGCGAATTGGGATCATGTAATCAATTTGGAATATTTTGAAATGGAATGTGGAATTTGTTTTATTGTTTAAATTTTTTCCATATTCTTATGTTCCTGTGTATCAATGTATCTAATATCGCCATGTTTGGTCGTCGAGGATTAATAACTATGGATGACTGCAACATCCGTTGTCGTTAGTTTTGGGCCTCCAAGCAAGGGGATGTTACATTACTTTTAATAAAATCATCATTGTTAACCCAAAAAATGGATCAACGCTCTGGATTGAGTGTGAAAGCGCTATCCATGTTCTTATAGAGAAATAATATAGAGAAAAAATGTAAAAAGAGCAGAAATAGTAAAAAGACAACAAGATATTTATAGTGGTTCGACAGTTAATAAAGCCTACGTCCACTTTATAACTTTTTATTAACTGACTGCTATTACAAATTGAACCTGATTACAATATGATTGAATCTTCTAAGTTAGATCAAGTCACAGGTACAAGAGTTCACTAGAGAATCACAGTGAACCCCCATATGAATGTTGTGTGGGAGGAGAAGGGTGAAGAATAATCTCTGCAGATTTCCAGTAGCCAGTCCAGAAGATCCCCTTTATGTTGCAGATAGGTGAGTATTTATATAGGTTGGAGATCTATTGGGCTAGGCCTTTTTGCCGGATGCTGCAAATGACCATAGGAAGACACACTGCAAGTTTCATCACGAACCGAGCTAACTTGATGGATCGCTAACGATCCATAGCTTCTAGCTCAGTGGAGATCCAACGGCTTTAGATGCTTCCCCTTACCTTCTACCTTAAAGTTCCTGGCGATCTAGCGACATGGTATGGATTGCTAGCGATCCATAGTACATGGATCGCTAGCAATCCATGTACTTAACTGATTTCTGGACTTTGTCTTCTGGGGTGCATTTGTTGTCTCGTGTTGGTGTCTTCCATGTAATTTCATAGTAGTTGCCTTGTTTTGATGACGATCTACATACTGGTTGCATTAGACTGCTGAATGAACTGGACGAATGCTTACCTCTCGATTTAACTAGCTATCCACGAGCCAAGATTATGGATCACTAGCAATCCATAGTTGATGGATCGCTAGCGATCCATCACCTTTGCATATTTTCGCTTTCCATTCCTTTGATTTCCCTTAGTTAGTTGCTCTAGTCTTTTTGGTTGGCTCTTGAGCTACTTTGACTCGACTAAGCTATTCCCACTTCCTTTGGAATTTGCTAGGTTAAAAACCCGGATAACATTTGCCCCCTAGATTATGCCTTCGTTGAAAACAAGACATGCACTGGAAGTAATTGCTTTCCAGTTTCTGCTTGGTGAGGTTCAAGTAATCATGTTAAGGCCACACGAATTTGACTTTGGCTATTCAGTTGCTCGTTAAGTTTTGACCTGAACTGTCGTTGCTTGTCATAATAGACCAAGTTTTACCCCATAACTTTTAGAATGCCTTGAAGCAACACGTAGATCTTGCTAGAGAAATTTGAGATTAATCGCACACAATTCAATGGATCGCTAGCGATCCATAGCCGATGAATCGCTAGTGATCTAATGGCTTAGGCGTTTTTCTCATGTAATCTCCTATTTAACTACCCCAAGCTGATCCATCACCTCACTCCCATCTTCTTTTTGCGACCCGAGCCTATCCTTTGCGACTCGACCCGATTCTTGAACGATCCCTAAATCCAACCGCTCCACCACCTTCGCCGATCATCTATCTCCGGAGTTTCTCACCGTTGATCGATTTGAGGCATGCCATTGCTTCGATTTCATTCTTAGCTCCTTTCGGATCGCCGTTGACCAAACTCTAACTCAATCATCTCCTTCCTTGGATCGCCACTGACCCTCCTTGCTTGGATCATTGGGTTGAAAACTCTGACCATCTTGACCTTTTGATTCTTGATTCGAGGTGGGTAATGCTGACTCTGACATTCTTTTAGTGATTTGACGACGGAGTGTATTAGTGATGATTATAGTAAAGAGTCTGAGTTGATTGTGATTTTTTTGGAAGAAGATAGTAAATCGTGTCTTGAGTTCTTTATCGAACGATACTCGGGCCTTGCCTCGATGCTTGACATGTTTTACTGTCTTTATCCATAGAATCAAAATTGACCTGTACTAAGTTACATTGCCGATACAACACGACGCATTGTGAATTGGTTTTAACCCTTTTACAGGGGGATAATGGCTTAGAATAGCGTCTCGCAAGCAGCTTATGTTGTTATCGCCTTTTGGAGAATTCGGACTAGTCTTGCTTCTTGCACGCTCGGTGTACTTGTACTGGGAAGAGCTTTCCGTGTCGCTTTAGAAAACGGATCCGTTATCGATCGTTGATCGGTAACGGGTAAGTGTAGATGGAATAATTTCAAAAATTGATATGAAAAGCTCTTATCATTCTCTATTATGAGCGAACTATCTACTTGGGATAGAGCATCTGTAGTATTCAGGACACCAAGCTTACCCTCCATAGATAACACACTGCACTTACGCCGGTATATACTTGAAATCCGACGTGTCGCCGTGAATCGATATCCATTCGAAATTCAAATGTTATAGGGGAGGTTTTTAGTTAAAGAATGAATTAACTAACTGCTTTGGACGCAAGTCCTGTTGTATAGAATGAAGTATCTGTCTTCTCGCTGTAAGTCCAGCGGAGGAAGTCCATCACTTTTAGAAGCCGAATCATTGTCTGTCGTCCATTCCTCTTCCACTTCGCAGCCTGAATACGGTCAGCTAGTCCCAGTTGGTCCGATTGTGGACTGGACTTCACCAAATTTCAGAGTTCTTCTTAACTCGACGAGAGAGCTTCCTCCGTAATCTCGACCAAGGTTTTGCATAAAATTTGCTTGCAACATGGCATTCCGAAGGATGACGTGCACCTACCGGAGAAGAATGAATTCGCCCATACGTCGCCTTCGGGAGACACTGCTTGCCATCGATATATGTGTCTAAATGGAGCAGTGCCTCCCTTTAATGACTTTTTGGGAGAAACTCTTTCGAACTTGGGAATTGCCCCATTCCAAATTCATCCTAATGGGTATGCGATCTTGACTTGCCTGCACGTTTGCGGACATTTAACCATGCTCCGAGTTTGGAGTTAAGATGTTTCCTCTCGTTTAAGAGGAAAGACGAGTGTCCATCCCTTGTTGTCATTGAGGCCCATAGGAATCGTAAGATCGTGCTGTAGCTTCAAAGCAATTTGTCCCAATTCAAGACTCGGTACTTCTTCGTTAGATGTCTCGAAGGGTTCAATCGCCTTTGGACAATGGGGGGTAAGTTCTCTTCTTTACTCATTGAATTTTGAAATGTCGCTATGGAGTTTCTAACAAGTCAAATGCTTCTTGCAGTTATTCCGAAGCCAAATAAAGACTTATCGCTTGACCAAATTTTCCTTATTTGAAGGCTGTAGATGTCGGGGAGAGATCAGCTAGATTTCTACTAACATACGAAAATTTGCTCCAGTTTGGGCTGCTGCATCCAGGGAGATCCGCCATAGCGGTTGAAGTTCTGTCTCCTTCCGGTTCCAAAATATGAACGCGTTCCACTTCTTTGTCACATGGTTCTGAAGAGGGAGTTTTTCAAGAAAAGGAGGGCCTGTCTGGCGAGTTAGCTGAAGAGACTCATGAAAGAAGGGATGTCGTGACTGAAGCCATCTGTCCGGCCAGAATGTCCAAGATTCCATAGGAAGGGGAAGAAGAGTTCAAGCAACGAGAAGGCAAGGCTGCAGCGGCAACAGAAAAAGAGGAGGGTAAAGTTGAGAGTAGCAGTAGCTATGATTCCTCCTCTAGTGAAGATGATTTTAATGTAGATTCTGGTGATGGAGACTCTGAATCATGTGACGAGACTCCAAGGATGAATCTCGTTCTTCTGGATTCGCCTCACCGAGAGATCCGCAATAAAAATGCTTCGCCGGTAGCCGAGCGACGTCAGGATTCCCCGATTAAAGATGGCGACGTAGACTTCGAAGATTTGAGCAACGTCTACGTGGATATTGACGATCTTATGTGGGAAGATTTCCAATTCAAAGAGACGTCTCCTCACATGGACCATGTTGCACCCAAAATCAGTCCAATTTTTATCGCAATGGCTGATCGATCTGGTTTGTGATGTCATTTTAGGCCTCCTCCCAGACACATTACACGTTTCACTAGGGTCACATTCACTTACACACATATTATTCAAGCTTATTTTCCGTTACTAAAGCTCTTTATTTATTCTTTATGTCAAGTACCATGAGAGGATGTGACCTTTATGACGATCTCGAGGAATTCACCGATTCACAACGTTGGTCGAAATGATCCTCATGCCGTTATCAGCCTCACGAGATCGAGGAGGGATGGAGAAATAAAAAGGACTTGGAGGCTGAAGCTCGTCATCGGGATGAGAGGGAACGAGGTCGGACGTACAAGGTAGCTACGAGAAGAGAAGAACCCTTGATGAGCGCAAGGAATCATCTAAGAAGTCAAAGGTTGATCGTGATTCTCATCCTTCTACACAACAGGCCTTTGCCCCGGCCCCAGCTTCCGTAGGTCTTGAAATACAAGTTTACTTCATTCAGGCTCCGTCTTCATCTCAAGTTCCATTGTCCCACTTGTTGCTCACCCAGGTTCTTAGTGCCTTCATCGGAGATCGGCTTACATCCTTCCGTCTAGTCCTCCTAGACTTGAAGCAGCGCTCCCTGGGTGGTTTTTAAAAGGAGTTAAGTTTGACCGCGACCTTCACCTAGTCCGCAAAGATTCATATATGCCTCACCTTCAAGCGATCCAAAGTGATTTAGAGCAAGTTGAGGGATGGGAAAAACTATGCAAGTAGCTGGCTGATATAAACCGCAATAATCTCCAAGAGATCCTCTCCTTTGAATCGGAGAAGGATGACTTCGAGAAGGCATTGGCGGAAGGTGGTGCCAAAATTGAACGACTAGTACAAGAAAGGGACGGGGCACTCTGGGAGAGTAAGAATAACGCCAGGTTGTCGAAAGAGCTGAAAGAGGCCTATGAGAAAATAGATATCATCTTCCGAGATGAAATTAAGATGGCCGATGTAGACGAAGTCAAGTTGAAAGAGGAGCTTGAAGCTTGCAACATGATTATTGAAGCCAGAAGAAGACTATTGCTGATCACGATAAGATTGTTGAAGGGCATAACAAAACAATCGCGAAGTCTGAAGGGATCGTGATGTCCCGTGATAAGACCATCTCCGATCAAGCCCAGACTATTTCCCTACTCCAAGAAAGAGTTGCGCAACTTAGTGCCGAAAAAACTCGTGTTGAAGTTGAAAAGGCTGCCGTTACGGTGGATTATTTGGAGCTACAGGACAGCTTTAAGAAGAAAATGGAGAAGATGGATGATACCATCTTAAACTTCTACGTCAACTCCCAGTTGCATCAGGGGAGTCTCAGTTATTTGGGCCCCAAGTTCCCACGCACTCTCACCATGGTTTGGGAGGAAATTCTGACCCGTTTTCGAGATAGCGGGGATTTCTACACTGAGCGGGAGCTAGAGGATGCCTACCTTAACGAGGAGTCAAAGAAAGCACTGATAGAAGGCCGAGAGATCCCGCGAATTGAAAAGGAACAGGAAGTTGCTGATGTGGCCATGACTGCAACTGCCAAAACGTTGTCGGAGCCCCTTGTTTCTAGACCTGGCGAATCGTCAAGACAGCCTCGCGATTAATTGGCGAGTTCTGGGCCCGAAGCTTCTCCATAGATTGTGCAACCATTAAAATAATGAGAAGTCAGTGAGAATGATATTAACATTCGTGGCCACTCCTTTGATGTAGGTAATTACCTTCTTGTTTCTCCCGAGTTTGAGAATTTCCAGCTCACGCTGCAAGAATAATACGAACTTAACGCTTTTATTTTTGATCTTATAGGTCTGTCCTCCTTACCTGTTGATTCGTCGGTTTGTTCGATGCCCTGACCCGTCGCTATTTCAACCACCATGGTGCTTGTCTCTGTAGCCGCTCCAACTATTGTGTCTGTGTCTGGTTCGCAGCTGAGGCTTTGAAAAGATCACTACATTGCATGGCTTGGATGACCCTTCTGTATCTTTGGAAGGCGACCTTATGGCGGCCGAAGCTCGAGAGCAAGAGGTCCAGACTGAGCAGGCGCGTAAATCTGAACAGCAATCGGTCGCCATTAAGAAAGAAAAGGTTGAAGCGATAAAATCCTCGAAGAGCCCCCACAAATCCCGAAAGCTCAAGACGAAAGGGCAATCCTCCAAAAAAAGTTGGAGAGCAGGGAGGAGATGCTAGCACCAAGGAGATGGATGTTATCACCGGTAGCGACACTACCCCTGGTCGGGATCCTGAATATAAGCAAAAACTTCCAACTAATGGCAGGAAGGGGAGTGGAGGAAAGAGGCGTTGAGATGTCTGGATGGTAGTGGAGCTGATTTTCAAGACATTTTGTTTTGTTTTACTCAAGTGCAGAGTTTGCACTTACTGCTTTTGTTGTAGCGTCTGTATTTTCCTTTTGTTAGCCGATATTGTGTGGGTATGGCCCCCACATTTTGACTTTGTACACAAAACATTATAAGTAATACAATGCTGACATTTAGATCGTAATTTTACCTTTCTACTTATCTGTGTTTCATTTGCTTATGTCAATTTCATTTGCTGCTATTTTATTTTATCTAGTCCTGTGGTTACCCTAAAATTCTTTGTTTGGAGTAATAGAACTGTGAAGTGTTTTGTTTTTTAGTATTTCTATTTGAGTATCGACATGTGCCCCCTAGTTCACGGGGCTGTTTACTTCGAACACCTGACATATTGTCTTTTTTTATCACCGGACTTGCTTTATGGTTCCTAGGGAACTTATGATTTGAACGGCTTAATTGCAGATTTACTATTGGTCAACAATTGGAATTTTCTGCCGATTTGTAGCATTTTGATTTTGTTGGATTCATGCCCATTGCTCCCGATAATGGGAGTGAGTTAATTCTTGTTATTCCTACAATGGGCGAGTTTTGTCGTTATCACCGGGGCAATACCGGTACTTAAAAGTATGCGCGGCTTTTAGAAGTGTGTGTGGCTTATGGGATGCATGGCTTTCGGAACCGATACGAAACGTCGATCCAGAGCGGTTTCGGAACTTCTCGACGTTGCCAATTTTCGGGCAATATGAGTAGTTTATGCTTTTAAGAGCGTGATTCCACGGCTTGAAAAGGTAGTGCATGGCTTATGGGATGCGCGGCTTTCGGGACCGATACGACCCGTCGATCCAAAGTGGTTTTGGAATTTCTCGACGTTGCCAATCTTCAGGCAATGTGAGGAGTTTATTAGGAGCGTGATTCCACGACTCGAAAATCTAGTGCGCGGCTTATGGGATGCACGGCTTTCAAGACCGATATGACCCGTCGATCCAAAGCAGTTTCAGAACTTCTCGACATAGCTAATCTTCGGGCAACGCGAGGAGTTTATGCTTTTAAAATCGTGATTCCACGGCTCGAAAAGGTAGTACGCGGCTTATGGTATGCGTGGCTTTGATTTGAGCCTTCCCGGTGCTGCCAAAGCAACACTGGTTCTTGGAAGGCGGGGATCGGGTTACGCCGATCAAATGGTTTGAGTCGATTTGCTTCCGTCGACCCAACAGGTAAGTGGGGCATACTTGAGAATGATTCCACTATTTCAAGCATCGATTAAATGATTTTAGCCCAATTTGATCCCGTTAGCCCAACATGTTACTTTTATGAACGCGATTTTATTGGTTCAGAAAGCAAAGCAATTTTATTAAGAAAGGTTCGGCAAATTCTGCCTATTTACAATGCCTCCAACATTCTGAGATGGCTTATTTGCTGAAAAATAGGAAGCACATAAGATAGTTTTAGATAAAGTAAGGATGCAGCGATTCGTTGTTCCATGCTAGGGGAATTTGGATTCCATCCACGGTTGTCAGTTTGAAAGTTCCATCCCCTAGCTTTTGACTGATCGCATACGGCCCTTCCCAGTTTGGTCTAAAGGCTCCCAGTATGGGATAGACTCGTTTGAGGACAAGTTCTACCACTTTGAAGGTTTGGTTGTGAACTCTGGAGTTGAAGTACCGTTCGACCCTTTTTTGGTGAGCAGCGGTCCTTGGTTCGGCTTCTTCCCTCTTCTCGTCAATCATGTCAAGCGACACGAGTAGGAGCTGATCGTTTTGGCTTTGATTGAAATTCTACCTTCGATAGGAAGGGACTTCTAGCTCTACGAGGATAATTGCTTCTGAGCCATATGCCAAGGCGAACAGGGTATGCCCAGTTGCTGCTTTGTGTGTTGTTCTGTAAGCTCATAGTGCGAGTGGAAGTTCATCAACCCACTTTCCTTTAGCTTTAGTTAGCTGCCTTTGATGGTGGACTTGATGATCTTATTTATTGCTTCCACCTGCCCGTTTTCTTGCGGATGAGCGATGCAGAGAAGATTTTCTCGATTCAGAAGCGTTCGCAAAAGTCTTTGAACTCGGCGCTTTCGAATTGGGTCCCATTATCAGTGATGATTTTTTGTGGCACACCAAACCTACAAATAATGTTTTTAGTAACAAAATTAATGACTTTCTTTGTGGTAATGGTGGCCAGTGGTTCCACTTCGGCCCACTTTGTGAAATAGTCAACGACGACTATAGCATATTTAGCCCCTCCTTTAGCTATTGGCAACACGCTAATCAGGTCGATTCCCCATATTTCGAACGGCCATGGGCTGACCATCTATGTCAGCTCTGTTGAGGGAGTTCTTTTAATCCTGCTAAACCTTTGGCATCGATCACATCGTCTGGCGTAATCCACTGCATCGCGATTTACCATTGGCTAGAAATATCCGTACCGGAGGATTTTCTTTGCAAGGGTTTGCCCCCAGTATGGTCTCCGCAGTCGCCTTCGTGAACTTCCCTTAGGATCCGTCGAGCTTCGTCCTCGATCACACATCTGAGCAAAGGGGTAGAGAACCCCCTTCGGTAGAGTATCCCATCCTATACTACGAATCATGGTGTCTTCCGGAGAAGCTTTTTCTGTTGGTTCCTATATGCGAGAAGAGTTCCTGTGGAAAATAGTCTTTGATTGGTGACATCCACGTTTTCGGTTCAACGGTGGTTTCAAAAAACCAGTTGACATCCATTTCATTTATACTTGGAGCGGTCAGGGTCTCAACCGGGACTATTCCCATGGATTGAGCTTCTCCGGAGCTGGCCAATTTAGCTAAGTAATCAGCCTTCGTGTTTTGCTCCCTCGAGATGTGAGCTATGGTGTAGTGCTCAAGGTCGTTTAATAACTCTTGTACTTTAGATAGATATGGGACAAGGTTCTCCCCTCGAGCTTGGTATTCACCTTTTACTTGGCAGACGATTAGTTGAGAGTCGTGGTAGATGTGAACAGACTATTCTGAGTTTCTTTACAACTTTCAGTCCCGCTATCAATGTTTCATATTCCACCTCGTTATTTGTCTTAGGGAATTCCAAGCGTAAGGCGTATCAAATTTCTCGTCCTTCAGGGGTTTCAAGCACCACCCCTGCCCTCGAGCAGAGGTTGTTAGACGCGCCATCGACGAAGAGTTTCCATCGTGTTTCAATTTCCGACGGTATTTCTTCCTCACCATCCCATATGGTAAACTCGGCGATGAAATCTGCCAACGCTTGCCCATTGATTGCCCTTCTCGGATGGTAAGTGATATCATATTGGCTCAATTCGATATTCCATTTGAGGAGTCACCCAGAAGTTTTGGGTCGGTACAATACTTGCTTTAAAGGTTGATCAGTCAGTACTTTAATCGGGTGCGCTTGGAAATACGGTCGTAACTTCCTAGACGCGATCAAGAGGCAATATGCTAGCTCTTCCAATTTCAAATAATTTTTCTCGACTTTAGTGAACTGCTTGCTAATGTAGTATACAGGTCGCCGAATCCTAGTTTCTTCATGCACAAGGGCAGCGCTCAATGCGTGAGGTGAGACTATTAAGTAGATGAGCAAGTCCTCTCCGTCCACTGGCTTTGATAGGATTGGCGGGGCTTCTATGTGTCACAGCAATTCTTCAAATGTGGTTAGACAGGCCTCATTCCATTCAAAGTTCTTCTTTCCTTTCTTTAATGCATCAAAGAACGGTATGCATTTTCGGTGGCTTTCGAGATGAACTGACTTAGCGCTGCGACTTTCCCATTCAAGCTTTGTAATTCCTTCTTGTTCTTCAGGGCTTAGACTTCTCGTAGAGCGGTTATTTGCTCTGGGTTTCCTTTAATGCCTCTGGCGCTCACTATGAATCCCAAGAACTTTTCGGAGGCTACCCTGAAGTGACATTTGAGTGGATTGAGTTTCATTCCATATTTTCGGAGTATTTCAAACATTTTGGCGAGATTATCAAGGTAATTGATTGCTAATCGTGATTTCACTAACATGTCATCCACATAGACCTCCATGGTATTTTTGATATGATGCTTGAACATAGTGTTTACTAATCTCTGGTAGGTTGCCTCTGCGTTCTGTAGACCGAATGCCATTACCCTGTAGTAGTATAATCCTAGGTCGGTGGTGAAGCTGGTGTTTTCCTAGTCAGGCTCGTGCATCAAGATCTGATTGTAGCCCGAGTACGCGTCCATAAATGATAGCAGTTTATGTCCAGTCGTTCCATCCACAAGCTGGTCAATTCTGGGAGGTGGAGAACTATCCTTCGGGCAGGCTTTGTTTAAGTCTGAGTAGTCGATGCAAGTTTGCCATTTCCCATTGGACTACTTGACCAAAATCGGGTTAGATGCCCGTTCATGGTAGGTCGCATCATGGATAAAACCATTGGCTATCGATTTGTCTACTTCTTCTCTCAATTCCTTGGACCGCTCGGGGCCCAGGCTGCGCCTCTTTTGCTTTAACGATGTAAACTTGGTGTGACGGCCCACCCTTCTTACTTCAAAAAATGAGTCGTAATATAGAAAGAAATAGGTAGAAAAGAAAATAGATAAAAAGAAAGAACTAAACAAATCACAGCATCTTACAACGGAACAGATGATATATATTACATAACATATACCACATAGTCACTAATACAATTCATCACAGTCATAATTATACAGGCATCAAATCCAGACAGCCATAACGACCTGTTCATTCATTACAAGTCCAAAATACAGACACAGATACTAATACAGCAGAATATAGATAATAGCTAGATACGTTGAAGCCACCTGCTCCAACTCCTCCAAAATACATCGAGAGCAAACGTGGATCACTTGGCTACCCATAAAAATTTGAGTACCAAGAGTTTAGGAAAAATAAAAAAGAAACTCTAAGTCAGACATGGGTCTGGTGTGAGTAAAATGGTTAAATTATTTTAAATTGAAAACCATTTGAAAACAAGGGTATCTCGTAAGACCACAACGCACATAAACATGGATGGGTTTTTCCCTTACGATAACCAAACCACTTTCATAAGAAATCCAGTGATATTATAATAATGTCTTGGGTTTTCAAGTAAATTATTCATATAGCTGAAATTGTTACATTAATTAAATTCCAGCATAATAGGTATACAACTAAGACCGAAGGCACTTATTGGAAAGTGAGTTCCATACAATGACTGGGCCACTGAGGTACCGCCCGCACGGTGCATCTCTAGAAAAATAACACCAAGGACCACGCCGGGATACCCTGCTACACAAGACCGGCCTACCCCTAACCTAGATAGTCCAAATAAGATTACCCCATGGTTGGGATCAACAACCACACCAAACATACCGAGTAAAATATGGAATCTAGATAGGGATAACCTTACCCTAATTGGGTGTGACCCACTTAGCCTTGCTGCATCTCCCCTATTTTAGTCATTCTCGGTTGATGAGGCTTGAGGCTACGATTACCTTTCAAGAACACATTTACTTGGAATGCCCATCATCCTTTAATGACGATGTTTTGATAGCATTCCTCCATACAAGTTCGTTCGGGGTTTTAACGGAACCGAAGGCACCATTTCCACTACACCCATATTGGAATCACCCTCAGAGTTAGTGACAAATAGCCCTTGTACTCTGAAATCCTCATTCTAGACCTTTCCTTGGAATCTTCCCAACTCGATCGTTATTTTAGATCGATGTGGTTTTCGGATAATACTGATATCTGATCCTGGTCTCATCGAATCCAAACGATGGATTTTTAAAGGCCAAGTTGTTTTTAACAAAACAATTCAAATTCAGTGTGTCACAACTACATATGGAAATTTTATTACATGTGTCTATTTCCAATAACACATGTTGACGTTTTAGTTCAACCATTCAATTCATTTGGCTACTTAGTGTAACAGGCACAGAACAATTTGAAATGAATATTCAAGAGTAATCAAGCCAAATCACATATCATTAACTATTTTAACGATTAATAGCCAATATTAAACAATTAACAAATCAACATTTAGTTAATTTAAATTAACCAAAACTAATTATATTTCTAACCCAGCTTACTTATAATTAAAATTAATTACAAAACTATTTATTTTTAATTTAATTAAAATTTAGCAATCCATTTAATAACTAACTTATATAAATTAACTGAAGATTTATCAATTTAAAATTTAATTATTTACTAACTTCAATTATGAAAATTAATTTAATTTTATATTACCCAAAACTTAACAAAATCAATTAGGCTTAAATACTTGGTGATAGGATTAAAATACAAAAGTTTCATGTTGATTTGAATTTAGATAAAAAGGAAAATAAATGTTTAAAAGGCTCAAGAGGTTTTTAACTGTAAAACATTTGATAACACTTACTTAACAAAATCAATAAAGCAAACCCGGCCCATTCGACCCAAACGAAAACAAGCTCCACCTTTTTTTCCTTTTTTTACCGCTTCTTCTTCTTCTTCTTCTCTCTTTTCTTTTTTTCTGTTCTAACCTGCACGCGTGTATCACTGTGCATGTGCACGCTTCGTTGACCACCCATCATTCACCGTCGATCATCCCTCCAGACCACCCTTGTCCCACTCACCTCAACACGTACGAGGAAAAGCACGAACACACTGTTTTACGAGAATCGACTATTTCCAGAACCTGGAATGAAACTTGACCCCCTTCCTCCACATTGTCCAGCCACCAAACGCGATCAATCCTCACCAAATTGTACCACCAGCTACGTCACGTCCCCTTCTACCTATTCCCCCCATACCGCATGCCTCTAAGTGCTCCACGTCGCCACCATTTCTCAAAAACCGAACACGAGCAACAATCACTTCCTAACCCTACTTCACCTCCGACCGACCACCACGCCCCTTTATAAAATGTCACACCATTTTTCGCGAACTCCCCAACAACTAAACCACCTCTAGGCCAGAACTCGATCCACGACATTGAGCGGCTAGCCAGAATTTGGCCGAAAACCACTTTCCGTTCATCCTCCTTTTCCTCACGATCTACTTGACTAAAAATTTCCAAACCTCCTCCAAAATTCATTATTTTGGAAGATGATCATGTTCATATAATCAAATGGATGAATTATGATTCTCGAATTTCTTTCATTTTGGGGTTACTTACGGTAAAACATGCCTTTCATCTTCTATACTTAATACTATTCAATGAAACCATTTTTAAAACAAAGTATATTCGAAAACGTACAGATTTCCTTTTTAAACCATAACCTAAAACTAACTAGGTTGTGAGGTAGAGATTTTAGAAGTTGAGCATAGCTGTTTTTCTCAAATAACATAGCAGAACAAAAGAATGAAGTACAGGCTTTTTGGGGTTTACATTTATACAACATGATATACATTCATATATATAATCACAGACACTTCTTGCATATGAACAACTTGAAAATCAAAAGCCTTTTCATTTAAATCTACAAGTTTATAGTTGAATCAGATTCCAGTAAGTGAAGAAAGAAGATTAGTTTTACTCACTGCTTTGAAAAAGAGAGGACACTGCTTTGCTTTTGTTTTTCATTTACTTTCAGCCTTTAGTTTTTTTTTTCTTTATTTGCTTTGCAAGTTGGAATGTTTTCACATGAAGAATATGGTGATACTTATATGGAAAGAGGAGGGAACAAGCTTGAACAAGGCTGAAGCCCATTTCATGTACAATAACCCCTTTTTTTCTTTGATTTTTAAACAATGACTTGATTTGAAAATTACTTGATTTAAAATCTTGGTTGATTTGATAATTTGTGTGTGATTTGATCTTTTTTGTGCTTGAGAAGATATGCATTCATCATTTTGTCCCCTTATATACATATATACTTCATACACACACACACACACATCTGGTTTTACCATATGAACATGTTTTAGCCTATATACAAACATATATTAACATGCCTAAGTCTTGTATTATCTCTATAAATTTTTACATATACCCTATAACTAACATACAAACATCAAAAGCCACTTATATGTATTTATTCTTATTTATATATTTTTTATTTTAAATTTTATATCAAAAGTTATGTATCCACACGCACACATGCACAAATATATATATATATATATATATTATATCCTATAATAGAAAGGTGGAATTTTAATTTAAATATTTTTTTGAAATTATAATTTAAACTTTTAAATCATAGCCTCCAGAATATATATACACATATATATAGATATTTTCATAAATCAGAATTCATTATTTGACTGATAAAAATAATATTTCAATATTTCAAATCAGTTAATTATTCAAATAACAGGTGTCAAAAATCCGGGTCGTTATATTCCTCCCCCTAAAAGAATTTCGTCCCTGCAATTTAAAAGCTAAGAAATAATTCAACTTGTAACAAAAAGATTTATATTCATATAGCAAAGCACATACATCATTCATATCCTAACAACCATAACAAACAGTTATACACAGAATAAAGAAACACTAACTATCCTGACAACAATTCCGAATAGGCTTCCTTCACATTATCCAGAGTCTCCCAGGTACAATCTCTGGGATCCTCGCTCCATTGGATCTTAACCAACTTCACCACCTTATTCCAGAGCTTCTTTTCATCCCGATCAATAATCTGAACTGGATGCTTGACTATGGTCAAGTTTGGTTCAACCTCCAAATCTTCCTGGACCGACGGTTCTACGACCAATGATGGATCATGTACGTATTTCCTTAGATGAGATACGTGGAATACATTATGAATCTCTACCATCCTTTCTGGTAATTCAATCCTATATGCAAGAGTACCAATCCTTTCGAGAATATGAAAAGGTATGATATATCTAGGAGCCAATTTTCCAGTCTTGCCAAATCTAATTGCTCCTCTTATCGGAGAAATCTTAACAAATACCAGGTCTCCAACTGCAAAATTCCAGATCCCTCCGCCTTTTATCGGCGTAGCTCTTCTGACGATCCTGGACTGCCTTCATTCTCTTCTTGATCAGTTCGACTTTCTCAGACGCTTCCCGAATCATATCCGGACCAAGGATTAAACAGTCTCCTGACTCCACCCAACAAGCTGGTGATCAACATGGCCTTCCGTAGAGAGCTTCGTAGGGTGCCATCTCTATACTTGTCTGGAAACTGTTATTGTAAGAAAATTCCACCAGATGCAGATGATCTTCCCAAGACCCACCAAAGTCCAAATGTAGGCCCTCAACATATCTTCCAGAATGTGGTTTAGCCTCTCAGTTTGCCCGTCCGTTTGAGGATGATAAGCAGTGCTCAAACTTAACTTCGTTCCAAGGGCTGTTTGCAAAGCTTCCCAAAATTTACTGGTAAAAATCGGGTCACAATCGCTTACTATGCTTATGGGAACTCCGTGCAATATCATGATTTCCTTCATGAAAATCTCTGCCAAGGAAGCTGCAGTTCTAGTTGATTTAACCGTAATAAAGTGAGCGCTCTTAGTTAACCTGTCTATAATAACCCACACTCTCTCATTCCCTTTTCTAGTTCTGGGCAACCCATCGATGAAATCCATCGATATCATCTCCCACCTCCATTTTAGAATCTCCAGAGGTTGTAACGGTCCCGCTGTTTTCTGATGATCGCCTTTTATCGGTTGACAGCTCGCACACCTATTAACAAAGATAGAGATATCTTTCTTCATTCCCTTCCACCAAAACATCCGCTTCATATCCCTATACATCTTCGAGATACCTGGATGGATGCTCAACTTAGAGTGATGGCATTCTGACAAAACCTCCTGCCTAAGATTCTTGACACTCGGTACACAGATTTTCCTATTGATCCTTAAAACTCCTCGGTCGTCAACCTTAAAACTGGTGCACTGCCCCCTCCTCAACCTTTCTGATGATCGCCCTTAAGCTTCTGTCTACTTTTTACTCGCTTGCTATTCTTTCTAGGAGAGTCGGGGTAACCTCCAAATGCGATAAAACTGCATTCCTACTCAAAGCGTCCGCCACCACATTAGCTTTTCCCGGTGTATAGAGAATATCAAAATCATAGGATGTTAGAAATTCCAACCACCTTTATTGTCTCAGGTTCAGATCGTTCTGGGTGAAAAGATACTTCAGGGGTTTATGATCCATGAAGAGTTCGAACTTTTCACCTAATATAAGAAAGAAGTTCACTCCTAAATCTCTAAGGGTTAAGAAGAAACTAAACAAGAAAATAGAAGGATCCTACCCAACAGGTAGTGTCTCCATATTTTTAGTGCAAAGACAACAGCCAGCAACTCCTGGTCATGCGTAGCATAGTTTTTCTCATGAGGCTTCAACTGCCTACTTGCATACGTAATCACCCTACCACGCTGCATCAAAACAGCTCCTAGCCCCACTCTACAAACATATGTGTACACTGCGAATTCACTGTTTCCATCTGGAACAGCCAAAACGGGTGCACTGGTTAATCTCACTTTCAACTCTTGAAATGCCTCTTCATACTTTGGAGTCCATTCAAATTTCTCTCCCTTCTTAGTCAGCTTGGTTAAATGGGAGGAAATCTTAGAATAATATCGAATAAATCTCCTGTAGTATCCTGCCAAACCAAGGAAACTGCGAACCTCCGTAGGAGTCCGTGGTTGCTTTCACTCCTGAACAGCTGCCACCTTTTCTGGGTCCACTTAAATACCATCTCCCAATACAATGTACCCTAAAAAATTTACTTCCGATTGCCAAAAATGGCACTTCGAAAACTTTGCCTTTAGGACATGCCTTCTCAAAGTTTCCAACACCACTTCCAGATGATGTCTATGCTTCTCCTCTGATTTAGAGTAGATAAGAATGTCGTCGATGAACACTAGCACGAACTTGTTCAGAACATCTCGGAAGACACGGTTCATTAGATCAACAAAATAAGCCGGTGCATTGGTTAGCCCAAAAGGCATAACCAGCCACTCAAAGAAACAATCAGGCCCTCTAAACGTAGTTAAGGGTATACTATTTTCAGCAACCCTCAACTGATGAGATCCAAAAGCTAAATCCATCTGCGAAAATACACTAGCTCCATGAAGCTGGTCGAAAAGATTGTCGATGCGAGGTAAGGGATACATATTTCTAATGATTAGCTTATTCAACTCCCTATAGTCTACACATAATCTTAATGATCCATCCGACTTGGCCGCAAACACCATAGCAGACCCCCAGCTCAAACGACTGGGTCTAATCAATTCTCTCCTCAAAAAATCCTGTGCTTGACTTACCAACTCTTCCCTCTCCTTCAGAGCCATTCTCCTTTTTGGTTGAACTACAGGTCTTGCACCTGGAACTAAATCAATAAGAAATTCAATCTCTCGATATGGGGATAAACCTTTAACTTCTTCAAAAACATCAGGGAAGTTTTTAACAACTTCTATGGATCCTAATCCCTCTTGAGATGTTTCGAGCACATGCAAGAGACTACACATATGAATTTCGGGGTTATCACATTCTACCCTTGTAGTCCTTCCCAACTTGGTTTCCAAAGATATGGTCCTCTCCTCACAGTCGAGGACAGCTTTATACTTTGTTAACCAATCCATACCAAGTATAAGGTCAAATCCTTTAAAATCTAATACATAGGGGTCACACGAAAAACTATGAGAAAGATAAGAAATTCGCAAACCTTCACAAATCATATTCAGTCGGGTCACTCCATCTATGGGATTGGATACACAAATAGAGTTTTCTACGGTACTGGAATAAGGTAAAATTTCATTGTCGTTCCCAAAGAAATAAAGCTAAGAGAAGCACCAGAATCAAATAATACCCTAACATAAATACCATTTAAAAGTAAGGTACCTTCAAGGACGTTTTTACCCTTCACATCCATTGAAGCTGATGGTTTATTCTAGATGGCAAACACCTTGTTTAACTGCGCCTTCTGCATGAGTGGGCAGGCCTTCACCATGTGCCTGGGCTGGTGGCAATTGAAACATAGAGTCTTATGAACCATTTGAGAAATAGGTCCGCTTTTCTGCTTTGGGGCTTCATGTCTCGGACAAAATCTAGCAATATGTCCTTCCTGCTTGCAATTATAATTGCCTTCTTGTTTTCCTTTCCCTTGTTTCTTCCAATTCGGGTTAAACTTTCTCTTATTCAGATTTGTAGCACCGCCACTTGGTGTTGCAGCTGCTGCTGAGGGTTTCTTCTCCAAAAGTTCTTCATACCTCAAAGCCATATCCACAAGCTCCACAAACAATCCCTTAAGATGAGTGGTCACCTTCTTGTGGAATTCTATCCCCATACCTAATACAAACATTTCATTTTTCTTAAGTGGGGTGTCAATGAGTCCAGGGCCATAGCAGGATAACTCATTGAACTTCGTTTCGTACTCAGCCACTAATATGTCTTCTTACTTGAGATCTAGGAAACTCCAATATAATCAGGTCTTACCCGCAATCGGCATGAACTGTTCTTCAAACACCTCTTTGAATTTATACCATGAAAATTCATCTTCGGGGACATTCACCGTGACTGAATCCCACTATGCGGCTACACCTTCTTGTAAATGCCATGATGCCAAGAATCTTTTCTGTTCATCAGAAAGACCCAAACCTTTGAAAATTCTCTCATAAGAGCGTAGCCACGCTTGTACCTCAATAATAGATTCAGTACCCTTACAGGGTTTTCCTCTTAGATTCGCAAAGTCCTTGCACAGAGTTGCGAAGTTTACACGAGGCTGTACTAGAGCTACGGCCTCAACAGCTACTCCGCCACCTCTAACATTAGGGGTTCTTCCATTAGTG
Organism: Allium fistulosum; assembly: GCA_030737815.1. Classification (NCBI taxonomy): domain Eukaryota; kingdom Viridiplantae; phylum Streptophyta; class Magnoliopsida; order Asparagales; family Amaryllidaceae; genus Allium; species Allium fistulosum. The sequence continues at coordinate 813,895,832 of CM060904.1, forward strand.
GTTGTTGTGCTACTGGCTCCCCTTCCTCGTCTTCCCCTTGTGCTCATTGTTTACTACCTGGACATAGTAAGATGATACTTAGCACTTGGACGAAATACATTCCAAAGATGGCACTAATAATATTTTAACGAAGCTGATCTAACTATCAGGGATGTATATAAACATACATACATATATATATATATTTACAAATACGCTCTCTCAAGATTGATATGAATCCAAAAGCCTAGGTGTTCACTCAATCTAGTGCTCTGATATCAAATGTAACGGCCTGCCCTTCTCACTTTGAAAGACGAGTCGTGATATAGAAAGAAATAGGTAGAAAAGAAAATAGATAGAAAGAAAGAACTAAACAAATCACAGCATCTCACAGTGGAACGGATGATATATATTACATAACATATACCACATAGTCACTAATACAATTCATCAAAGTCATAATTATACATGCATCATATCCAGACAGTCATAACGACCTGTTCATTCATTACAAGTCCAAAATACAAACACAGATACCAATATAGCAGAATGTAGATAATAGCTAGATATGTTGAAGCAACTTGCTCCAACTCCTCCAAAATACGTCGAGAGCAAACCTGGATCACTTGGCTACTCATAAAAATTTGAGTGCCCAAAAGTTTAGGAAAAACTGAAAAGAAACTCTGGGTCAGACATGGGTTTGGTGTGTGTAAAACGGTTAAATTATTTTAAATTGAAAACCATTTGAAAATAAGGGTATCTCGTAAGACCACACCGCACATAAACACGGACGGGTTTTTCCTTTACGATAACCAAAACACTTTCATAGGAAATCCAGTAATATTATAATAATGTCTAGGGTTTTCAAGTAAATTATTCACATAACTGAAATTGTTACATTAACTAAATTCCAGCATAATAGGTATACAACTAAGACCGAAGGCACTTATTGGAAAGTGGGTTCCATACAATGACTGGGCCACTGGGGTACCGCCCGTCACGGTGCATCTCTAGAAAAATAACACCGAGGACCATGCCGGGATACCCTGCTACACAAGACCGAACTAAGCCTAACCTGGATAGTCCGAATAAAATTACCCCACGGTTGGGATCAGCAACCACACCAAACATACCGAGTAAAATAGGGACTCTAGATAGGGATAACCTTACCCTAATTGGGTGCGACCCACTTAGCCTTGCTGCATCTCCTCTGTTTTAGTCATTCCCAGTTGATGAGGCTTGAGGCTACGATTACCTTTCAAGAACACATTTACTTGGAATGCTCATCGTCCTCTAATAACGATGTTCTGATAGCATTCGTCCATACAAATCCGTTCGGTGTTTTAACGGAACTGAAGGCACCATTTCCACTACACCCATATTGGAATCACCCTCAGAGTTAGTGACAAATAGCCCTTGCACTATGAAATCCTCATTCTGGACCTTTCCTTCGAATCTTCCCAACTCGATCGTTTATTTTGGATCGATGTGGTTTTCGAATAATACTGATATCTGATCCCGGTCTCATCGAATCCAAATGGTAGATTTTTAAAGGCTAAGTTGTTTTTAACAAAACAATTAAAATTCAAAGTGTCACAACTACATATGGAAATTTTATTATATATGTCTATTTCCAATAAAATGTGTCGACGTTTTATTTCAACCATTCAATTTATTTGGCTACTTAGTGTCACAGGCACAGAATAATTTGAAATGAATATTCAAGAGTAATCAAGCCAAATCAAATATCATTAACTATTTTAACGATTAATAGCCAATATTAAACAATTAACAAATCAGAATTTTGTTAATATAAATTAACCAAAACTAATTATATTTCTAACCCAGCTTACTTATAATTAAAATTAATTACAAAACTATTTATTTTTAATTTAATTAAAATTTAGCAATCCATTTAATAACTAACTTATATAAATTAACTTAAGATTTATCAATTTAAAATTTAATTATTTACTAACTTTAATTAATTTAATTTTATATTACCCAAAACTTAACAAAATCAATTAGGCTTAAATAACGGGTGATAGGACTAAAATACAAAAGTTTCATGTTGATTTAAATTTAGATAAAAAGGAAAATAAATGTTTAAAAAGCTTAAGAGGTTCTAAATGTAAAACATTTGATAACACTTACTTAACAAAATTACTAAAGCAAACCCGGCCCGTTCGGCCCAAACGACAACAGGCTCCACCTTTTTCCTTTTCTTTTTTTACTGCTTCTTCTTCTCTCTTTCCTTTTTTTTCTGTTCTAACCTTCATGCGTGCATCACCGTGCACGTGCACGCTTCGCCGACCACCCATCATTCACCGTCGATCATCCCTCCAGACCACCCTCTTCCCACTCACCTCAATACATACGAGGAAAAGCACGAACACACTGTTTTACGAGAATCGACTATTTCTAGAACCTGGAACAAAACTCGACCCCCTTCCTCCACCTCGTCCGACCACCAAACGCGATCGATCCTCACCAAATTGCACCACCAGCTACATCACGTCCCCCTCTACCTATTCCCCTCATACCGCACACCTCTAAGTGCTCCACGTCGCCACCATTTCTCGAAAACCGAGCACGAGCAACAATCACTTCCTAACCCTACTTCGCCTCCGACCGACCATCACGCCCCCTTATAAAATGTCACAACATATTTCGCAAACTCCCCAATAACCAAACCACCTCCAGGCTAGAACTCGACCGACGACATTGAGCGGCTCGCCGAAATTTGGCCGAAAACCACTTTTCGTTCATCCTCTTTTTCCTCACTATCTACTCGACTAAAAATTTCCAAACCTCCTCCAAAATTCATTATTTTGGAAGGCAATCATGTTCATATAATCAAATGGATGAATTACGATTCTCGAATTTCTTCCATTTTGGGGTTACTTACTGTAAAACACGCCTTTCATCTTCAATACTTAATAATATTCAATGAAACCATTTTTAAAACAAAGTATATTTGCAAACGTACAGATTTCCTTTTTAAACCATAACCTAAAACTAACTAGGTGTGAGGTGGAGATTTCAGAAGTTGAGCATAGCAGTTTTTCTCAGATAACATAGCAGAACAAAAGAATGAAGTACAAGCTTTTTGGGGTGTACTGTTATACAACATGATATACATTCATATATATAATCACAGACACTTCATGCATATGAACAGCTTGAAATCAAAAGCTTTTTCATTTAAATCTACAAGTTTATAGTTGAATCAGATTCCAATAAGTGAAGAAAGAAGATTAGTTTTACTCACTGCTTTGAAAAAGAGAGGACACTGCTTTGCTTTTGTTTTTGATTTACTTCCAGCCTTTAGTTTTTTTTCTTTCTTTTTTTGCTTTTCAAGTTGGAATGTTTTCACGTGAAGAATATGGTGATACTTATAGGGAAAGAGGAGGGAACAAGCTTGAACAGGGCTGAAGCCCATTTCATGTACAATAACCCTTTTTTCTTTGATTTTTAAACAGTGACTTGATTTGAAAATTACTTGATTTGAAATCCTAGTTGATTTGATAATTTGTGTGTGATTTGATCTTTTCTGTGCTTGAGAAGATATACATTCATCATTTTGTCCCCTTGTATACATATATACTTCATACACACACACAGCTTGTTTTACCATATGAACATGTTTTAGCCTATATACAAACATATATTAACATGCCTAAGTCTTGTATTATTTCTATAAATTTTTACATATACCCTATAACTAACATACAAACATCAAAAGCCACTTATATGTATTTATTCTTATTTATATATATTTTATTTTAAATTTTATATCAAAAGTTATGTATATACGTACACACACACAAATATATATATATATGTATATTATATATTATAATAGAAAGGTGGAATTTTTATTTAAATATTTATTTTGAAATTATAATTTAAACTTTTAAATCATAGCCTCCAGAATATATATATACATATATATATATATACATACATATATATATATATATATATATTCATAAATCAGAATTCATTATTTGACTAATAAAAATAATATTTCAATATTTAAAATCAGTTAATTATTCAAATAATAGGAGTCAAAAATCCGAGTCTATACCTGGGGTCAATGTTGAGCGCATGGCATGTAATTTCTGGCGATGCCCTACACATATCGAAATGTGTCCAAGAAACACTTCCAAGTTTGCACGAAGAAATTAGGTGGGTTCTAATCGCATCTTGTTTCCAACGTGCGATCCAATTTTCAAGACCGGTGCCTGGTCATCCATATCGACAAGAACACACACCGTCAATTCTACCGGTGCTGCCCGACCGCCCCTGAACTCTTCTTTCTAGGGTCCAAGCCTTGTCGAATCGGCTATGGTCCCTACGCCAGGGGCGGCACTGTAGTTGTTATTCGCCAGGTTTGCGAATGTGGAGAGTTCTCCCCACATTTTTCCATTTTTCTTTTCTTTTGGATTCGTGCAGTTCTGCAATGTAACATTCTCTGGCGGCGCATTGATCTCCTTTTACCACCCTGGTTCCATTTGCTGTTGGGAATTTCATGGTAAGGCACCATTGGGCTAAAGCGATTCTGAAATCCACCAGCACGGGCCGCCCCAAGAAGGCATTGTATGCAGAAGTTTCATCTACTATTATGAAAGTTTGGATGAGGGTGACTCTTTGGTCGCCCTCCCCAAGTTCTACTGGCAAGTCAATCGTCCCGACGAGTTGTTTGGGTTCAGCAGTGAATCCTTGGATTTTTGTTTGGCATAAAGATACATCTTTCATGCTGATCTTCATCTGGTCAAAGGTACGTTTGAAAAGAATATTCACAGAACTGCCGCTATCAACCAATACTCATCGGACCACAACGGGCCCGATCTCTGCTGTCAATACCATGGGATCGAGGGTTGGAGCTTCAATCCCTTCGGTATCCCGATTTCGGAATACTATATCATCATTCAAAGTTTTCTGCTACTTGGTTGGAGCTCCATCTTCGATTACGAGGCACAAATCCTTTGGAGCGTGCTTTAATGAACTCGCATACTGCTCCATTTCTCCCCAACTTCTTTGTGCGGGATGTGGTCCTCCAAATATCGTTCCAATGATGAGTCTCTGGTCAGTTCGCTTAGATCCCTCTTTGCTAGTTCCGGCTTGGTTTGTTCGATCCCCAGGAGCTTGGCGAGCCACGGGTTGGTCAAGATTTCATGATTTTCTTACATATTGCCGAAGCTATTTTTCCTGGATCAGCTCTTCAATCAAGTTTTTTAGATGATGGAACTGGTTCATCGCCATGTCACTCTACCCACCATTCATCGTTGCAAGCTAGTAGAATTTCCTTTCTAACTTCTGCACCTCTTCCAATCTCAAGTATTGACCCGCCTTACGGTTGAAGTCCTTCCTAGTTGTAGGTTGTTTCATTTTGATCCATTTTCTGAACTCAGTTTCGGGGTGGATGGCGCGGACCAAAGCCATGAAAATCATATCCTTGTTTGGATTGCTTACCTCTGTCACTGCGGTCTTGAACCGATTCATGAAAGAATTTAGAGATTCATTTCGTCCCTGGAATAGGCTGGACAAGGAAATCACATATTTAGGCTGCGTTGTTTGAAGTCTGAACTGATCAAGGAATCTTGTTGCTAGTTGGTTGAAAGTGGAGATGGATCTTGGTGGAAGCCTAGTGAACCACATGGAAGCAATTCCTTCTAAAAAATTTTTGGGAAACATCTACATTGAAAAGCGTCTGAAGCATTCGCCCCATCCATGTACCAACTGTACTTGTACAGATGGGGTTTTGGGTCTTTTGTTCCGTCATAAGAAGGAATAGTTGGCGTAATGAACTTTTCTGGGTACCGCTCATTCAAGGTCTCCTCAGTGAAGGGGGTCCAACTTGGAGCGGATCCCCACTCATCATCTCTTCTATTCTTATTCTCATCCATCAGTCACTTGACCATATCCGCGATAAATGCCTCTGATGTTCAATAGTCTGGGGGTCGGTTGTCAGTCATTACACCGAGTGTTTGGCTTTGCAAACTCCTTGGTGAGTGGGCTGAAGCCTAGGCTCTCCTATCTTTAGAAGAGCCACTCCCTCGGGATCCCGTTAGCTTGCGGTTGGCCTGATTGGGATAGTTTGGACAATCCTGGCATTATCGAATGCATTGGCATTTCCTTCCAACTTGCCACCGTTAAATTGCTCTCCATCTTCTAAGTCGTAGAGGTCCATGGCTCTATCCTCTTGTGGGGTCTTCACTCCTTGGTTCAAGTTCATAGATGGTTGCCTCGCGGTCGGTGGAGTACTTGTGTTTCCTTCTACGTTGATTCCCACGGTTCCAACTATCTTTGCGGCTGCTTTTCGTTTCTTCTATTTAGACCAGAAACGGAAGAATTTTCTTGTTCTACGGCAGCTGTGGGTTCTGCCATAGTTCTTGAAGTAGGATGTGATTGTATGGTCAAGAGGGCATTAAGCTTATCCATAAGAGCTCTCTGACTGCTTTCCACTTCTAATTGATTTCATCAACCATTTTATTCAATTCATCTCTTGTAATGACTTCGCGTTGATCGGAGGATCCTAGTCCCTGATCTCCTGTGTTGGCGCCATTTACTTCAATTTGTTGATGATTCGTCTCTTATTCGGCTATTACTGCCCCTATGGATCTTCCAGAAGCAGTTCTTTTTCTTCCCGGAGCCATTGATTTTTAGCAGCAAAGATTAAGGATCTAACTTTTGGACCTATCTGATCCAAAGTAGATAGCTAGATCTAAGCCTGAGTTGGATTTCTCAGTGAAAATACCAAAATGTTAACCTAAAAAATGGATCAACACCCTATATTGAGTGTGAAAGCATCGGCCTTGTTCTTACAGCAATAATATAGAGAGAAAAAAATGTAAAAAGAGCAGAAATAGTAAAAAGACAAGAAGATTTTTATATTGGTTCGGTTGTTAATAAAGCCTACATCCACTTTATAACTTTATATTAACTGACTGATGTTACAAATTGAACTAGATTACAATATGATTGAATCTTCTAAGTTAAATCAAGTCACAGGTTCAAGAGTTTGCTAGAGAATCACAGTGAACCCCTATATGACTATTGTGTGGGAGGAGAAGAGCGAAGAATAATCTTTGTAGAGTTCCAGCAGCCAGTTCAGAAGATCCCCTTTATGTTGCAGATAGGTGAGTATTTATAGAGGTTGGAGAGCTATTGGGCTAGGCCTTCCTTGCCAGATGCTTGCAAATGACCGTAGGAAGACGCACTGTAAGTTTCATCACGAGCCGAGCTAACTTGATGTATCGCTAGCGATCCATAGCTTCAGGCTCAGTGGCGATCCAACAACTTGAGATGCTTCCCCTTACCTTCTACCTTAAAGTTCATGGCGATCTGGCGACATGGTATGGATCGCTATCGATCCATGTACTTAGCTGATTTCTGGACTTTGTCTTATGGGGTGCATTTGTTGTCTCATGTTGGTGTCCTCCATGTAATTTCATAGCACATTGCCTTGTTTTGATGACGATCCGCATACTGGTTGCATTAGACTGATGATTGAACTAGATAAATGCATGTCTCTTGATTTAACTAGCTCGAAATCCCACTAAACTTAGCCATTGTCCTTAGAATACCCACTGGACCATGATGCAAGTGAATTCATGAATCCATGAGCCAAGATTATGGATCGCTAGCGATCCATCACCTTTGCGTATTTCGCTTTCTATTCCTTTGATTCTCTTGGTTAGTGGCTCTAGTCTTTTTGGTTGGCTCTTGAGCTACTCTGACTCGACCAAGCTGTTCTGGCTTCCTTTGGATTCTGTTGGGTTAAAAACCTGGATAACAATCATCAAGTGAGTAATATTTTTTACTGATAGGCCAAGTCCACTTATATAAATATAGGCCATCATTTTCATATTGCATATAGACTGGTATAAACTATTATTTATTATATATCATAGTAATTGCTCTTACATCATATTTTCTTTAATATTTTTATTTTCGATTCCAATAATAAAAAATGTTCAATGTATTATTATTATTTGTGTAAATTAACAAAAAATGTAATAAATTTTCTTTTAGTTGCACACTCGAACGGTTGATCCCCACTATTATGCGGTTGTGCTAATATGATAAAAATATCGTTTCTCTTTGACTTGTCTTTTTTGGTTTGCAAACTTTTATTTCTATTTTGTTAGAAATTTAAAGTTTGTTGTACAGAATTAAAGTTAATGTTTTATGATTATTATTGTATGGATAAAGCAATAATTATTTAATAAATAATATTTAAATAAAAGATAACGGTGCATGAAATCTTGTAACTTTATTGTGAATGTTAGAGCATCTTCAATCCATTTTAATTCTCATGTCATCTCAAGCTTATGTGGCAGGATATTTTTTAGACCGTGGAGTCAATGTTAACATCCATAACAATATCATGAAAAAATGATCTCCAATGCAAATGTTTAGAACTGACCATTTTTCAGTTATTTTATTGTATAAATAATCGGAAACCAAAATTTTAATAGAATTGGCTACAAAACTTCCCATTGCAGGACAGAAGATGGTGACGTGTGACACTCCAAATTGTGAAGAGAGCTGTCTAGAACTAGACATTGAGTTCAAAAATGTCTAAAGATTTGTTGCCAAGTCATGTTATAAATCCAGTTCACAGCAACATTGAAGATGGTAATTTCTTTAATAATGTCCACTGTATACGTGCTAATGATGTTCACTTCAATCACATTCGGATTGATGATGCTCTTATGTTTACTTCGAGAGTCCGAGATCATAATTCATATGTTTTTATTCCTACAAATTTCATTTGAACAAGAAAAATGAAAATTTGTTTGTGCAAACTATTGGAATTCATCCTAAACAGCAATTCTACTTCAACAGGAGAACCGTGCATGAATTTCTGCCGGAATTAGACCCGCACATATTCACTCGTAGATTACCGCAGAAATATAACGCAGATGACCGCATTCCTATCCTAATTCCAAACGATAACCCAAAATTTTAAGGTAGCATTTGTTTTTTGAGTTTTCAACATTAATTACAAAATATGAAAGGAGTGGAGGGACGACGGATAGAAATGATGGAAGATGGAGAGGACTACGAAGGGGATGAAGGAACGATGGAAGGATGAATTGTTTCTCGTGCTTCTTTTATTTCTCAAAACATGAAAAATAAAAATAAAGTTGTTTTCTATTTTGTATGTAAACTTTGTTTTCTAGATTGCTTGTTTTCTACCATATACATGCGTTGTGTGCATTTTTGTATGGACCAAAACGCAAAACTTAAAAGGGTAAATCAAACATTAAGGTAGTGTTTGGTTTGTATTTTTAGTTTTGGGTTTTCGTCCATACAAAAATGCACACGACGCATTTATATTGTTGAAAACAACCAATTTAGAAAACGAAGTTAACATACAAAATATGCAACAAATTTTTTTATTTTCTGCGTTTTGAAAAATATAGAAGCACGTGAAACAATCCATTCTTCCGTCGTCTCTCTATCCTTTTCGTCCTTCCATCCGTCTTTATTTCATCCTCTCCGTCGTTCTACCCTTCTTTTCATATTTGATGTACATAATGAAAACCAAAAATACAAAATTCGTTTAAAAAACCTGCCTAAAACTTTTAAACTCATGCTGCCGTCTCCCTTTCTAACTACTCCTCCACGGCCAAATTCGACCGCGTTCTTCCAACTGGACTCTTAATCTCACATTTCTCTGAACCAACCCATTTGCCCATTCCTCGTCTGTTTGTCCGATAAAAAATTAATCTTTTATTTCATTCTCATTCTACATTCACGCGCCGAATCCGTAGACTTTGCCCTGAATCTGTGGACTTTGAATGCTATAGTTCTTGGACTCTGTTGGTTTCGAGTGATCGTGTCGAATGCATAGAATTTCGACGAGAGTGTTTTTGTCGCTTGAATGCGATCTAGTTGTTCGAGTTAATGCTTCCAAAAGGGGAACTTTGATAACATGATCTGGGATAAATTTATATGTGAAATTTTCAACCTACCATACATATTACATGTTTTCAAGGCAGTGGACGGTAATAAAGTTTGGATTTGTTGTGAATGTATGCAGATGAATCATATTGTTCCTAATGCTATGAATTCTTGTTTTGTTGGACCTTTTCATGGAAGAGGCCTTCAAAGTGGAGCGGGATACGATGCGAACTGGATTAGGTCCTGACATTAGCAAATGGAAGCAATTGAACTGGTAATGCCATGCATCCAGATATGTGACTTAGGATAGTTTTATCAATACTTACGACTTCTGATGTGAAAAATGATTTTCTAAATTATATATAAAGTGCATATGGAAGGTTTTGGAACCTTATGTATTCGTGAATGACTTGTTAGAGCATCGAAGTACTAGTGGGATGCATCTTTAATATTAAATGTGCCTATGTGACCCACTTACCATGCATATCATACCTCAGTATAGGTATTAAATATGGGGACTTACCTGATGTTCAAATCATCATGCCAGTCCCAATATATACTGTCCCCTCAACTTGAAGAGATGCCAACAAATTTTCACTTTTAATAGATGCTTTCACTTAACAAAAGTCACTTTGTCAAAGGTTGGTTGTGCATGCAGCACTCGGCTACCAGATGTCCAATCTACCTTGACTATACTATTCATATGAATATATCCAGAATGTGCCAAGGGGACAACGTATACTTCGTTTGCAAACAAAAACTTTGTTCCTTGAATCTTGGGAAAAAAAACACTTTCTAACGAATCTTCCAACAAAAAACAATTTCTCCTTTTATCCAATGGCTTCATTGTCACAGAGTCTCCCCTTGACTTGAGCTTGTGCTTCTTGTGACGGTCTGACGCACTCATGTACAAAAAGAATGCTATGATACATTAGATAACTGTATTTGAACGCAACAGAAATTTAGCATCTATCATCAATCTACCTTCAGGTGAAACACATGTTCCACATAAAGATTTTGGAACACTGAAACATATTCTACCATTGTTGTCCATATGTTGTATTTTTACAATCAAATAAAGACAAATTCAATTTCTATTATTAGTGCCATTGTCACATGATGTGCCACTGATCTTTAGCCATCATTATTCGTAAATGTGAAAGAAGTATAGCAACAAATCCAGAACTTATTAACAAGTTGGCTATAATGTGCTTCTACTTTTTTTTTTAAAAGAATATGAAGGCTGATGAAAAGCAATCAAAAGTTGCGTATAATGTTAGTTGAGCATTAAGTGGAATACAACACACATTTCATTTTAGGCAAGTTAGGCTTGACTTGAGTAGATTTTTTATGCTAACTGTCATAGGCTTTGGTTGTGATCCTTCATTCTATGTTCTAAGCAATGACATTTGATTGATAAGGTAAAAATTTCATATGAATTTCACTTTTTAATTCTGCAAAATAATGCTAGTTTACTATAAAATTTGTCGATTTTAGACTGACGTATTGCTTCCGAGTTTAGCAACATTGTCTCATTTTATGATATGTAATTTATGCATTAGTGTCAAAACTTAGAAAAGCAATGGAACTATTGTAGATGATTGGCATGTGGAGAACATGGAAGAGGTTATGAGATTGAAGTCTCTAGGCAAACATTGTGTGGAGAAAGCAACCCGGGTGGCGATCATTGAGAGGTAAAACTTTTATCTATTGAAATTCAAATTTTACGGTTCTATGACAATCATTTTAAAATCACATGTTGTGGGAGATTCTGGATTTTTTTTTTTTTTTTGGTTCTTCGAACACACACACTATGTAGTACATATGTAAACCAGGGCAATATCTGTTTTCATCCCCTGCATAGCAGTCTAGACAAGAGTTGACAAAGTTTTTACTAAAGGGGATGTTCATCATATATTCAACGTTGTGAAGAATCAGAAGGAACTTCAGATTAACAAGAATTCGATTAACTGGTCTCCATTCACAACAATCATTGATTTGGAGTGTGAGCACCAAAGTAGCGCCTCTCAGATCATGCTTCCTGATCTTCGGATGTAAATGGTATCTTCGAGAGCGGGTCTATGGATAGTTACTGGATAAAGAAGTGATTCTTGATCATCCTCGTCATGATAACCCTTTCAACCATGTATAATTTATAATTTTTAATAGAGTGTTTATTGTCCGTAGTATAAGTGTTCAAATGTATACCAAAATTGTACATTTGTATGAGGAGGTGGCATCGCATGCGATTGAAATGCAAGGATGGTGTCTTTTTAACGAGTCACACGAGTATACGACCTATTGGGAACATGTTCATCCATTCCGGTCTCTAGTACCTCGAGCAGTAAATGTTGATTTGGAAGGTCTGAGTAGTACCGAACGAGGTGTACGTTACTACATTCTTTTCCATGACGATCCTTCCAAGTTGAGTCAGCATTACACATGTACTCTTCCGCCACAGTATGGTTCTGGTGTGGACTAAGATGATACTTCAGCCCGTTCGGATAGAGAACGTAGGGTTATGATCCCCATGCCAGAGAGCTGCTGCATGTTCTTCTAAGAGCGACCGCGTGGAGGATCTATATGAGATGACTTTGGAAATACAACATGTGGTATTTTCAAATTCAACAATTGATCAGGGAATTGACTATAAAAAATGGATGTAATCTTAGATGGACAACCTGAGGCATGTTATAGAGTCGATGGACACATGAGGTGGATGTAATATAAGGACTTGAGTCGAGGAGGTCTTGATGGCGATGGATCTAAATTAATGTAAGTACTAAATGAACTTAATTTATTATACAAGTTTGAAAGAGAATTTGGCATGCTTTGAATATATTTTTATAATATTTTTTGTGTGGTTAATATATAAGGAAGAAATGATTTTATAAGGGTGTATTTATAATGCCTAGAGGGGGGGGGGGGGGGGGGGGATAAAGTAGTTGTTATTGGCTAATGGCTACTTCAACACTCACCCGATGTTCTAAACATTGTGTAAGTGTTTGTTACCGACTAACTGCTGCAGTATGCTTATAGTGTATAGTAACTATAGTCTATAAACCCCAAAAGCTACTTTTATTTGGTATTATTTGGTTAGATACTCAAATAATACCCCTACTGGGACATACTTTCTATCTCTATGGTAGCCATAAAATTAGAGAAGATAAAACTTTTTTCGGAACGGTGGACTATGGTGAATCTTCATTGTATATTTCATTTTGCACGAGATGTATGATTTCCTGTTTTTAAATGGCACGCGCGTGTGTGTATATGTATGTGTGTGCGCGTGTGATTTTTTCGACGTAAAACATTGCCCATTTAACAAATAATATCTACATTTTTTAGTGCGTGACATTTTTGAAATCGATTAAGAAACGATTTCAAAATAGATAATTTTGAATCAATTGTTCAGATCGATTAATTTTCAAAAACTTGTTCATTTCTGAATCAGTTTCAAAACTCGATTGTTGATGCAAAACCCATTAAAAAAAATAAGAAGGAAAAGCAATTTTCATGTTGCTTGTTGTTTGTTGCCTTTAAAGTTGGAACAAAATGTTTAATTCATTTATTGTTTATAAACATGAGTTATAATTTTTTATTTTTTATTGTATGTTTAATCTTTCTATTTTAATGTCTAATATTTTTATCCTATTTTTAATTCTTTGATATGTCATTTGTATAGTGTTTACGAGAACAACTTGTACATCGATGTATCGAGGCTCGCTTTATAAGCAAAAAATGCCTACGCCTTTTTTTGAAACGTTGATTCAGACACATGGTTCACAAGCCCAACATAGCTATATAATACAGTGAACATTGTCATACTCTGAATTTGTTTTTTTTAAGTTCATTTTGTTTTTATTATATTTCACAAACATTAAAACATGTGGTCTCTTGATTGCAGTCAAATTGGTAATTTGTATTTAACGACAAGGGAAATAGTCATTATAGTATAGCTATTATCTTTTCTTAATCTATTACATTACCATCCTAATCTTATATACATACACACACATATATATTGTATATAATACATATCACTCATTTTGCCATCTCGGAGGTTCAAACCCATAATCTCTAGGAACTTAGCGTGAGCGTCATACCACTTTCCACTTGAACTAGTGGTCCTTGATGGCTATTATCCTTTCTTAATCTATTAAATTATTATATTACTCTTATGTGTTTGAGAGAGAAAGAGAGAGAGCAAAGTTCCATGATATCTCTCTTTCATGGCACCTTTTGTTCATTCCTACCATATTTTGAGTTACACTATCAATTTGTTTACATTTGTTCTTGTTGTTTTTGAGATTATTTTCATAAAATTTAAGCTCATCGAGTATCTTTACAACGTTGAATTGATATTTTAAATCAAATTTTAAAATATATGTTTTAATCATTAATGTTGACTTAATATTGAAGTGGTTGAAAGTTTTGAAATACTCTGTTTATTTTAGCATAATATTCGTATTGTAGAATAATAAATTAACAAACAATTGTAGTTTTTCGAATAGTGTAACTAAAGATGTAAAATGGGTGCCAAATGGGTGCTATAACGGGCGGGTGTCATGTACATCTCAACGATCAAGATTCTTTGTTGTTTCATCCTTCTGAAGATTCTTTGTTGTTTAATCCCTCCAAAATTACCCATTAACTTTATTGTATATACATGTTTTGGATTTGACTAATTTTTCATAGATACAACTTATTTTGTAGATTATCTTCACAGTTTCTTAGATTATTTTGAGACTTGTTGCCCTTTCAAAATCAGAAGTTAATGCAAGCCGTCAAAAAAATGTATACTAACCATTGACTTAATACGTAGTTTGAAGAAGGTTAAAATTCAAAGTGGTTTAAATTTTGCAAGATGATCTATTTAATAAGTAAATCATGTTTTATAGAAGATTAACCAAATCTGAGACATGTAGATATGAAAAGCTAAATTAGGGATTTCTCGGGAGTTTAAGCAATGAGTGATCTTGATCCCCCTACACACGTAAACATGTATGTATACACACACACATTTGTATTTGTGATCTATGCAACTAAGGGATAATTCTCAAAGGTTGTTGACAGCAGAACCACCGTAACACATACAATGTTCTATTGTGTGTGTAATCTACACAATGCACAAGGTTCTCGTTTAATTGGTGTTTGAATGAGCAAATTGTATGTGCTCTTACTCCAATTTCGAGAAAGAATATTTCTAATACTTGACAATTGAACCAAACGTCTACAAAAATTGAATCCAAAATCACGTTCGAGAATATAGTTCATCGTTAACTTACGTTTTTAAAGCAAATCATATTGCATACAGTATGTGTTGGCGGCAAAAATTGGCCACCAATACCCAATTTGTATGAAACCACCAATATCCAGTCACAGATCTCAGATAGTATCTAATGTAGAGAATGTAATATGAAGAACAAACAAATTAAAAATGAAAGCATGTAAAAAAAAGACAAGATTTATAGTGGTTCGGCTAACTCCGGCCTACGTCCACTCCAGAATAATCATTTTTAATATACTCAAGTTTGTTTACAGTTACATTGTAAGATCCAAGAATAAAATTGGCAGAGTGTAGCCTAGATTGAAGGTAAAGAGAAGCAGAAAGAATATTATTTTTCTTACACCATGCCTGCTGTATTTATAAGAGAAGATGTGTACGGATCGGGCTGAAATTTTGACAGAAGGTTTGGGAACCAAAGACGAGGCCATCTAAAAATCTATAGGCTCATTGGGGCCCACAATAGGGATCAGTACCGATCCCTATTAGTTTGTCCAAATGGTCTGCGATCCCTATGAGGGTTGCTCCATGATGTTAGCTACCTGTTGCCAAATTTCGTGCAATTCCGATGTGTAGTTTGTGAGATATCACATTTTCCGTGAAGTAGTGTTGCTTGAATTTTGATTTCTGCCGATCCCTCTAGAGGGATAGATACTGATCCCTCCAATCTTTTTCAAATGCCATGCGATCCCTAGAAGAGCTTCTCCATGTTGTATTATGCTTAGCCTCCAAGTTTCACGTTAATTATATTAGTAGAACTCGAGTTATTGATCAATTTTTGTTGCAATATGCTGTGAAGGCTGATTATAGCCGATCCCTATGGAGGGATAAGTACTGATCCCTCCAACTTGCTTCAAATGATATATGATCCCTATGGGGTGTTCCACATATTGTAATTAGCTTGTCCTTCAAGTTTCATGTCAATTGGATGTGTAGATATTGAGATATTGATCGATCATCGCTGCAAAATTGAGTTTAGCTGATCCCTTTTATACTGATCCCACCTATACTGATCTGTTTTTATATGTGAAGTAATTTGCCAATAACTTGAGCATATGGACTCCAAATGACTTGGAATTTGAAAGGTAGCTTCATGGGGTCTTCCTTGTTGTTCCATATTGATCACAACCAGTTCGAGACAAAAACCATGGATAGGTACCGATCCCCTAGGGGGGTGTTAGTTCCATACTTAGCCATTTTTTGAGTGCTATGCATCCAAATCCATCTGACTATCGTGCATAGCTTTGAATATAACCGACCTCCAATCTAAATAATCACTTCTCTGAACGTCATGTCTTGATGATTACAAAATCCATTGGGTTAATCCAACCATGCCAAAAGGCGGGTTAACAGTATGTAATTATGTATTTTATCATATGTCAACAATGTGAGACACCCAACTAATCGATGTAAATTATATTCACCTAGGTAAATTATCATATATTGGTTTGTCCTATACAGCATAAATACTTAGATTGGATAAATGTTCACATTGTTTGTGCCATTATTATAAAAACTCTTTTAGGCATCCACCTAAGTGGTAGGCGAGACTTACCATTTAGGCATTTACCTAGGCACTAGGCAAGACTTACCAGCTCACCTAAACATCCAAGCGGCGGTTTTTAGAGTGTGCAGTTATGAAATTTTCTGCTAAAAATTGATTATTGCCTCCACATCTACCTTCCAAATTGAAATTATGAATTTTAAATGTTATCTATAGGTATATTTCATACAATAGTAAAGAAATTTTTGCACAGAGTATTAAATTTTTTTTTAAAATGCATGAGTTTGTCAAAAAAATCAACTTTGATATATTCGATTAATTCTTGTGTAGACGATCAATATCTAGTCCAACCTCACTATCTATCATACATATCTTGCAATTTTTACAACTTCTGCTTTTGCAAATGGTTACAAAATGGTATAAAAGCAAGTTCTTAGTCAAGATTATGTGCTCTAATATGTTCTATATGGTGTGTGAGCAACAATGAAGTGCACACTAGTAGACCTGCCTATAACAATAGTGCTACTGGATCAAAAATACCTCTAGATGGAATATTTTTGTGTAGTCTTGTCAGTGATGTATAGGAGGTTGAAATCTTTAAGGTTGTTGGGTGGCAACATTCCTATGAAATATAGATACTGTTATTAAGACACGCGCCTAGGCACGCCTCAGACGCAGAAAAGCTAAGGTGCGGCAGGTGCACCTTTTTGGAAGCTGAGGGGCTCGAGCTATTCAAGACGTCCAAAAATGTGCCTTTTGCTAAGGCGATAAAGCCCTGATGCGTCTAAAAAGCACATCTCAATTAGGGTTGGTTCTCAACTCTAAATTAAGTCGGAACTTAAACGATTTCAATTTCGACTATAGTAAAAAAAACTCTACCACAAACAGAGCTCCAACCCGCTGTCGCCGTCGTTCCAAGCCACCGCCACCGCAATCTCCTACCCAGCGTTACCTCACGCTTGTAGCTCCCTCTTCCTCATCTTCTCAACTTAGATATTCTTATTTCCTCATGCATATAACTAAGTAAAATTTAAGTTAGTATTTTAGAAGTAATTAGTGTTTAAATGTTAAATTTTAAGTCAAATAAAAGTTAAGTTAAATTTGAACTTTTTAATTAAGTTAAATAAGTTAGTGATTAAAAGTAATTGGTTTAATTTAAATATTAGTTAACTTTAATTAAAGATTAATTAATGTTAATTTAATTTTGATTTTAGTTTCGGTTGGTTTTAATTTTAATTTAAAGTTTAGTTAATTTTAATTTTAATTTACTATTTAATTAATTTTAATTCAATTTTAATTTAAAATTTAGTTAATTTTAATTTAATTTAAATTTAAATTTAATTTAAAAATAATTAATTTGAATTTGAATTTAATTTAAAACTTAGCTCTCGTCTTCTCGACCTCTCCAAAGCCCGCTATCGTGCAGGAACCTCGTGAACCGGGTTACACCTTTTTAATTTAATATTAAATTTAAATTTATTTAATTTGAATTTGAATTTAAAGGTTAATTAATTTTAATTTTAATTTAAAGTTTCATTGATTTTAATTTAAACTTTAGGTAACGTTAATTTGAATTTAATTTTAGTTTGAATTCAAAGTTTAGTTAAATTAAAATTGGATGTTAGTGATTTCAAGTTAAATTAAATTTCAAGTGTTGTGTTGAACACTTAAACATTTTTATGCTTTCTAGCTTTTGTTGTACTTTCTATGTTTTCGTGTCATAGACTTGAATTTGGCAGCATTATGGTCAAGGCTTTTATTTGTGACTTCATATCTAGTAGCTATTGTTTTCTTATTTGCACAATGGTTGTTTATGTTTTAACATTAAAATTATCGTTTTCAATGTTAATTTATAGTGTAATTTTTTTTAGAAAAAAAGCGCAATGTTGTATGAAAGACCCACAAAAAGGCTCAAGACGCAAAAAGTCCAAGGCGCAAACTTGACGGCTTCTTACGCCTTAGTTGCATAACCACCTTGAATATAGTCTCACATCGCCAAATATACATGTATGTTTAACATACGTATCATTACTTCCATTTATGAAAGTCCCACCTTACTTGATCGTGACAAAATTTGAGTTTTGCGTGGATGTTTATTTACAAAACAAAACTTAAAGATGCTAAACTACCAACGGCTTCTAGCTTTAGCTTCTTCAATCATAGTTTCTTCAGCTTCTTGAAAATATTGGTCTCATTGTCAATTATTATGTCAATAAAGCACGAGCTTTTAAAGATTCAACACAGGAGGTATTTTTCTAGGTCTAATCTATTTGAACTCCAGCAAATGTTGACACCCCACAATTTCAACCAAAATTAAAAACTCATTCAGCTCGTCTCACTCTTCCACACAATTCCATTTTTACTCTCCTGCCTTTAACATAAAATCCCTTCATTATATTTCATCATCTTCCCTGATTTTATTAATTTTTTTCATCTCTTCAATTCTTCAAGCAAACAAGTTCTTCACCCCCCCTCTCTCACTTACAACCAAAAAATAACGCAAGTTTTTTAATTTAAATTGGTTTTGTAATTGATTTTAACCTTTTTAATATTCGGATTCTTCTGCAAGGTATAAAATTTTGTTGTTGTGATTGGATATATTTGGTTGTTTATGCTTTAAAGTTGAATTTGATGAAACTACATTATTATTGCGTTTTTTAAGAGGATTCGTTGATCTAAGAAATAAAGTAGCAAGTTGTCATTACATAGAAAATATGCACAGCCCATAAGCGAAATTACAAACGCTATAAAAGCTAGGGTATTGGGCTTATAACTCTACCCAAATCACTGCAGCCCATATATGCATCACAACCGACCATTAGTACAAGTCCCCTCTCCAACACAACCAACCACCGTTATTGCTTACGAGTGTATGTGCACGTCCATATGGACATGCACTTAAACACTATACTATTTGCTTCTAATTTTTTACTTGGAAGTGGAAGGTATTATTATATCCAGTGAATAAAGCAACATTCAGAAATTAAGATACGGATCGCAGAATTATAATTGTGAAGTATTGTAATAATAAAAAGTAAAAGTTAGAGGTTTAATCTCCACAAAACTATGAATTCGTATATTTAAATATGTAAACAATTGTAACATGTCCATAAAACTATTAATTCATATATTTAATTGTGTAAACAACTGTGACATGTCCACAAAACCTTGTGCTTTGAACAGTAAACAAATGGTAAAAAATGGTTATTAAAAGTGGGAATACTTAACACAATCACTGATCCATATGTTAAATTAGGTCTAGCGAATGTGATTGTAATCCATATATGTAATTGTAATTGTGACCATAATCATTGATCACACAATTGTAATATGTCACTTATGCAATCCCTGATGATAGGATTCTATGTACATGCCATGCTAATATTAAAGGTGGAACCAACTTCTGTGCTTTTGGGTTACTTTTCCTTCATGGCTATTGAAAGTTTACTTGGTAACTAATTCTGGGAGAGGATCCTACTTCTTTTTACTACACCGAGTTGAAGATTCAAAGTGCAAGAGGAGTATCATGCAATATTTGAGGACACTGTGCTCTTCAAAACCATTACATATTTCAGCATCATTCGGGTTGTTCGTTGTCATGCGCTTTGTAAGGGGAAGTGGACAAATCACAATTGTGTGATTGTATCCACAATCAGCTGAAAAGGATGTAATTAAGTAAATGCACATCCACAGAACTATGAATGCATATACATAATCGTGGACCGCTTTAAAGATATTTGCCAACTCATTATAAATAAAATGTACTATAATGGGTATGTAATATAGCACAACAATAGTAACATTGCTAAACATCCATATAAAACTATCAATATCAATAAGCAACAATAGCCTGTAAACAGCCATATAAAACTATTAATAACAATATAACACTATCAATATCAATATAGCATCCAAAGGACAAAAACTAAGCAAAAATAAAATTATTAATATCAAATCAGTGTTTTAAAATACATGCCAAGCCGTTGTACCCAGCTCAGCAAAACCATAGCTTTAACATATGGACCCGAGTTGCACATCAGCATTAAAAGCGCCAAAAAGTGTCACTGTCTGCCCAAAATTCACAAACATCAATAGTCATGCTAGCAATAGTGCCTCCTTGTTTACATGCTAACAGATCAGCCAGAGTTATTTTTAGTGGATCTATTGGTTTGACCATATCTCAGGTTTCATCTCTCACGTCTTGAATGCATGGCTCGTAGTTTCCACCTTCTATTCATTTTTGATGTACATCCATACACGATATTGAAAGGTCCAGTTATCTTAATTATCTCATATTACATGATGAGAGATGTAACACTGAAATCAATTTTCTCATATTGGGTAAAGAACAAAGTTCTAGATATGGTCTCTATCGTCAACGGCGGTAAATTTTCTGTATTGGCAATCATTTTGTTGTTATATTACAGTACACATTTGATATAAAAATCTACAGGTAAATGATCATCAGTCGAAACATTTTTTGTATAAAAAGCAAATTCTGGATAACAAAACAATTAATAACTTCAAACATTTTTTGTTGGTATTACAATGCTGAGTGTAGATTAATAGTACATTCAGAGTAAACTGCATTAATTTTTTGGGTGCCTATAGAAAGCTACTATTTTGTGGAAAGATGGAATGAAAATAGGGTATCAGATTAAGTTCGTGTAAGTAATTATCATAATACATTGAACTTTAAACGCATAAAGAGATAAAAATAAGTAAAATAAACAATGAAAGTAAAATAAATCAGTTTTGAAGTTTGTATGCTATGTGTAACATAAGAAAATGATGATATCCATATGTTAAACCGTTTGTGAAATAAGAAAAAGGAAAAATAAAATTGATGCATGAAGATCGTAATAATCAAATATGTTGAAGGTTCTATTCTAAAGATCTCTATTTGAAATAGAAATATATGGCTTGCAAAATTCATTGTATAATAGTCTCGATAAAGATGAAAAAGCTTGTGATATTGTGTATTAGAAGTTTGTAGCAGTATAAAGTTCAACACAACAAATATCATTTTCAAAAATTACATTATAGTATATTTTTAGGAACAATCAAAACATATAAACAATATAGTATTAAAAGTGCATTATACAAATTCTGAAAAGATGAACAGAAGGTAACATCGTACCTCTTTTAAGTATCCTGACAGTTTGATGAGTTGAGAGCTCCTTACTACTATGTAGAAATCTGTTGGAATAATTGGTTTACATGCATGAAAAAATGACACTACTGGCTCGTTCAAAAGTAACAAAACAATAAACTATGATTGCCATGATTATGTAGCATAAAGACAGCTAATCTAACATAATGTACACTCATATGATCTACCATTAATCTTAGAATGATAAAAGAAATAATAGAAAATAGCTTTTAAAAACTACTGCTATGGATGGGAAATAATTTGATGCCCAAAGGTGTAACGCCCCACTCCGAGACCCACATTAGCAAAGAGTATTACTAGGTAACACCGTCTGCTAATACGGAGAATAGAGCTGGATAGGAGCGACCATCTATAGCCTTGTCTTAATTATCTATTGAATACGCTGACAGTTGCCACTTCTTTCTCAAATGAATCGACATATCCAACAAATACTTAATACAAAGCCATAGGTGGCTGAATGATCTATCAGAATAAAATATAACAACTTAAATGTAATACACATCACAGAACAGTAGATCATCACATACATTACACATATACAAATACATTACAGAGTTTACGAAATGATACAAGTCAAGTGGTAAAGCAAACCACAATATACAGGCGAGTCAAAAGAATACATATCAGAGTTACAGTCAAAAAGGACTACACAAAAAGCTATAACAAAAAGGAGCTAGCGGAATAGTCCATGCGGAAGCAAAATAGGCTAAGTCCAATGTACCTAACCTGAAACATCTCGGTCTGACCCGAGTATAAAATACACAGGTCAGTCTAGCTAAACAAATCAGTTAGATAAACTAAATGATAATGAACATACAAGATCATAAAGTACCACAAATATCTCCAAAAGAGATAACCAGATCATCTAACAGAAGATGAATCATAACAAGCCTCGTATCATTGGCAACTCAAATAAACAAAGGATATCATATCCCCAAGACAAGCCAAAAGGAAAATAACAGATACCAATAAAGGTAACACAAGTTTCCACAAGGTAATCACTATATATCGTGTGGTTCAAAGAACCTACACCGTAGGGCGATACACTAGAGAAATATAATTGTCAAAGAAACAAAAGATGCTCGAGCTCAGTACTGTATAACAAGGATCCACATGCCCGAAGGCAACGCCCGAAGGCAACGCCCGAAGGCAACGAACCATAGTGGCGAAGATCCGAAGACCCGGTATTGGACACCACTAACTAGCAGAATGTGTCACAACTCTCAGAAAGGAACCCGAAAAATGTTAACGTGAGTCCCATAACACACGTTCGCACTAAACGGTTTACTAACCGTAAGCCAATTTCACACTCAAAGCAGTACAAAGTTCACCTCATCTCATCGGTAAACCAGACCCAAAGGTCAAAACGGTCAAACGAGTAGATTAGGAATTAACTAAAAAGATAAACCCACGTGTTCATAGCACGCGTTTTATTTAATCATTTAATTCTCCTCCCTCTTCGCTCGAAGTGCAAAATTGTGTGTGTTTAATATAGAAATTATAAATTGGAGAAACGAGCTTTTAATACAATTTAAAAAGATCATTTTATAAAAACCCATGTACGAAATCTAAAAAGGAATCATCAAAGTCAAAAATGCAATAACAACTGATTGGATCGACACGAATCGATAAAAATTGGAAATCAAAGCAAAATAAACAATTTGGCGGAGACAAGCAGGTCAGTCGACTGAACCAGGGGGTCAGTTGACTGGCCTAGTGCCTGGAAACTTTCTGTTTCCAGGTCAGTCGACTGACCCAGGGTGTCAGTCGACTGACATAGGGGTACGAGCTTTTCTGCCCCAGGGTCAGTCGACTGAACCAGAAGGTCAGTCGACTGATACAGACCCAAGCAAATTACTGGTTCAGTCGGCTGAACCTGCTACCAGAGCAGAATCAACCTAGCCCCCATTGGGGCAAAATCGATAACACGGATGGAAGCGAACGAACGAGCAACTACGACTGAGGATTTACGCCCAACGACAACCCAGCCTTGTATGGCCTTCCGAAACACTCCACTAACGTGTTCAAACATCAAAGATTGGATTTTCACAAAATTGGATTCCAAAAACCAAAAATTGGACAATTCACCAAATCGATCCAAATCGAACACAAATGAACATGAATTGATGTTAGGAATTCTTACCCAACCACAACAAAACTATAGGCTTAGATGTGAGATCAAAAATCTCACCTTTTAACTCAAAAACAAAGATGAGAAGCTCAAATGCAAAAAAAAAAAAACCACTCTTCACTTCTACTCTACAAGCTCCAATCTAAGACCAAAACAAGTATTTCCTAAATTAGGTTATAGGAAATTTCTGAAATTGGAGAGAGAGAGAGAGAGAGATGGAGAGGGTGAAAAGAAGGCTTACCTAAGCTTCTCTTTGATTTTGGAGCAAGAATTTGAGTTTGCAAGAGGAAACTAGGGCTTGGATTTTCTATTTCCCATTCTCTTCCCCATTTTCAGTTGAGCTTAAGTTTTAGGAAATGAATTGAGTGAATGGAGAGGAGAGGGGGCTGAGTTAGGGTATAGGATGAGTTGGGTGAAACCCAAACCCAAAAGCCCACTTAGAAAATAGCAAAATTCAACTTACTCCAAACATATCGATGTTTATACTCAAAAAGATCGCAAACGCCATTTTGGACTCAATGGAAGTGGTCCCGAGTCCTAATTCGACTATTTGCAAAAAAGTGACATTTCGGACTTAAATCCGACTAACGACACTATATTTAAATAAAATATTTATATATAAAATCGTAAAATATGCGGGTTGTTACAGATCTCCCCTTCTTAACAAAATTGCGTCCGCGCAATTCCTAGAGAAGAATTTGTAACAACAACATACTTACACCCAAAAAGGAAAGAAAATAAGCTTGAGATAAAACGATATTCTCACCATTGCTAAGCAAAGATAGAAAACCCAGATAGGATCGCTCGATAAACTCTCTGGTTTCCCAAGTATAGTCATTGGGATTAGCGGACTATTAAACTTTAATGAGCGGCACGTCCTTGTTTCGAAGGTGTCTTACCTCCAAGGTAAGTACGCGAATAGGCTGTTGTATAATAGATAAGTCTGGTGAGATCTCAAGCCCTTGCAAATCAGGAGAGTCGATAACAGAATCCGATTCTCGAAAACACTTCCGAAGTTGAGAGACGTGAAACACGTTGTGAACACTGGAAAGATGAGCTGGAAGTGAAACTCTATAAGCCACATGGCCAATACGTTCAATAATCGGAAATGGTCCTACAAAGCGAGGAGCCAATTTCCCTGTCATATTGAAGCGCATAACCCCTTTCAAAGGAGAAACACGAATAAAGACAAGATCATCAACCGAGAACTCGAGAGGCTTCCTACGGTTATCCGCGTAGGATTTTTGGCGGCTCTGTGCCTCTTTCATTCTCTGACGAATAAGAACAATCTTCTCAGAAGAATCATGAACAAACTCCGGGCCAAGAATAAGCTTATCCCCAGATTCCAACCAATAAGAAGGTGATCGACATGGCCTTCCGTATAAGGCTTCGAAAGGAGCTATACCGATACTGGACTGAAAACTATTGTTGTAGGAGAACTCTACAAGGGGTAAATGATCCTCCCAACAACCTCCGAAATCAAGAATACAAATACGGAGGAGATCCTCTAAGATACGATTCACCCGTTCAGTCTATCCATCAGACTGTGGATGATAAGCTGTGCTGAAATTAAGCTTTGTTCCCAAAGCTTGCTGAAGACTCTGCTAGAAATGACTTGTGAATAAAGGATCACGGTCACTCACAATCGAACTAGGAACACCATGAAGTCTCACGATTTCCTTGATATATAACTTAGCCAAAAGAGAAGTAGTCCTATTAGATTAAATAGGAACAAAATGAACTGATTTGGTGAGGCGATCAACAATAACCAAAATGCTAGAATGACCCGATCTCGTACGAGGTAGGCCATCAATGAAATCCACCAAAATCTGATCCCATTTCCACAATGGAATCTCTAGAGGCTGAAGGAGACCAGAAGGGCGCTGATGTTCGGCTTTAATACGTTGACAAGTCATGCAATTGCTCACATAACTCGCCACATCGCGCTTCATGCCTTCTCAATAATAAAGGCGATGCATATCGGCATACATCTTACTACTGCCAGGATGAATAGTATACTTAGACCGATGACAGTCATCAAGAATGTCATGCCTAAGTGCCAAATCAGAAGGCACAATAAGACGGTTCTTCTTGCGAAGACACTTATGAAAATCAATGCTGAAATCCTGCAACGCCTCATCACGGGATTCAGTCTCACAAAGCTGAATAAGATGCACAAGATCAGGATCACACCGCTGAGCTTTGGAAATACGATCAAATAGAGAGGGTCGATCTTCCAAACTGAATAATACTATCGGAGAATCAGAGGGTGGAGCTCGATCACGAATATCACAAAAAGATAGAGTTTCAATAATATCCCATTCCGCAAGCATCATAGAAACGACAGCCGAATGTCTACGACTAAGCGCATCAGCAACACGATTACCCTTACCAGGGGTATACTGGATATCAAAGTCATAGGAGGCAAGAAACTCGAGCCAACGCTGTTGTCTCATATTGAGTTCCTTCTGAGTGAACAAATACTTCAAGGATTTATGATCGGTATAGAGAATGAAGCGCTCGCCTAATAAATAGTGTCGCCAAATCTTCAAGGCGAAGACAATGGCGGCTAACTCAAGATCATGAGTGACATAGCGAACTTCATTCGGACGCAGTTGCCTAGAAGCAGAAGCAACTACCCGATCATTCTGCATAAGCACGACACCGAGACCACTACCACAAGCATCAGTATAGACAACAAGATCATGATTCCCCTCAGGAACCACAAGAATAGGAGCATTAGTGAGAAGTTCCTTTAATGTCCGAAAGGAAGCTTCACACTTATCGAACCAAATATAACGAATGCCTTTCCGAGTAAGGCTGGTGAGAGGAAGCACAACACGGGAAAAATCTTTAATGAACCGACGGTAATAACCCGCCAATCCAAGGAAACTACGACTCTCATGAACATTCTCAGGCCTCTTCCAATTCTAGACAGCTTCGATCTTTGAGGGATCGACAGAAATGCCGTCGGAAGATACAACATGGCCTAAGAACTTAACCTTATTCTCCAAAAAATGGCACTTGGAGAATTTGGCTTTAAGCTGATGGTGACGAAGAGTACTCAAGACAATTCTCAAGTGATTAGCATGCTCGGCTTCAGACTTAGAATAAACAGAATGTCGTCAATGAACACAAGGATGAACTTATCGAGATATTCCTGGAATACTAGATTCATAAGATCAACAAAGAAAGCAGGAGCGTTCGTCAAACCGAACGGCATAACGAGCCACTTGAAAGAACCATATCGAGTGCGGAAAGCTGTAAGAGGTATGCTATCTTCCGCGACTCGGAGCTGGTGAAAACCAATGGCAAGGTCGAGCTGAGAGAAGACCTTAGCGCCACTCAATAGATCGAACATATCATCGATCCTAGGCAATGGATACCTATTCTTGATGGTCAACTCGTTAAGCTTGCGATAGTCGATGCAGAGCCTAAGAGTTCCATCGGACTTTTTCACGAAGACGACCGCGGCACCCCACAGTGTAAAACTGGACTGAATCAACTGATTGGACTCAAGCTCTAAAAGCTACTTCTTGAGTTCCTCATTTTCTTTTGTAGACATCCTCGTGGGAGAACGACCAACTGGCTGCGCGCTTGGAATGAGATCAATGCGGAACTCGATCGCCCGCTTGGGTGGCAAACCCGAAACCGGCTCAAAAACATCAAAGAAGTCACAAACAATAGGAATATGAGATATATCATCATCATCTCATGAGTCAAGAGAATATAAAGCCATTTCAGAATTATCCACATTCCGAAGAACAAGTGATAGCTGAGTAGACGAATCTGGGTGTCGAAGATATAAAATTCTTTCAGAACAAATAATCCTGGCATCGTATCTCACTAGCCAGTCCATACCCAAAATCATATCAAATTCCAAATAAGAAATAACGTGCAGATTCGCACGAAAAGAAAAGCCACATAAAACAATCTCAACATCATCACAAAGCATGCTAAGGGTTGCGGATTCCCCAATAGGATTCACAATCCTCAACGAAGTAACCATACAAGAAACATCCAAAGACAAATTATCGATGAGCTTTTTCTGTACGAAAGAATGCGAAGCACCCGTATCAAAAAGAACTCGAATACTACGGTCATGAAATAAAATAGAACCTTCCAAAATAGATGGAGATATACCTCTGGGCTGAGAAGAACCTTCAGAAGCCTTAGCAACATAAAGCTTGCTAGACTTGGCACTAGCAGGAGAAGTAGGGCAGGAGGAAACACAGTGACCTTCCTTCTTGCAATAATGGCAGAAGAGAGGCTTAGGACAAGCCCGAATCATATGATTAGGAGAACCACAATTGAAACACTTCCGAATGGAAGGTGTTTCAGCAGATTGAGAGTTAGAACCAGGTTCAACGGGCTTCTTCTTCTTGGAAGGGAAAAATCCCTACTTATGAAATGGGAACTTCTTCTTATTGGGGTTCTTGCGAAGCTCAACATCATCACCACTATCACACTCCTTCTCGATGGCCTCAAGATGAAGTGCCGAATCAACCAACTCCTTAAAAGAAAGCTTAAGCTGGAGCATTAAAGACTTCTTAAGATATTTCTTAAGACCAGAGACAAACTTCATATTCTTCTTATAAGAGGTGCTAATGAATTCAAGACCATACTTAGATAAGGCCTCGAATGATGCAACATATTCAGAAACGGAGGACTTCCCTTGCTTCAACTCAAGGAAGCGACGGGCCAATAAAACTTTCTCAGATTCAGGAACGAATTTGAGTTCGAATCGTTTCCGAAACTGAGTCCAAGAAAGAACAGACTCATCAAGTTCGGCTACAAGAAGTTCATACCAATCAAGGGCACACTCTTGCAATAAGCTAGAAATTACAAGAACTCGATCATGGTCAGAAAGATCCATGCGAGAGAAGATACGCTCGCATGTGCGAATCCAAGCTTGGACCTCAAGAACGGACTCAGAGCCTTTGAATGGCTTTCCTCCAAGATGAGAGAAATCACTGCACATGCGTGCAAAGGCAGACTTGCGTGGAGGAGATGCTCGAATAGGAGCTGGAGGCTGAGTGCTCCTAAACAACTCCAAAAACTGATCGGCAGACATGTAAACGCCGTTCGGATGCGAGCCGCTGGATTGCCCAGCATCCGAGCGTCGTCCTCTGCCTCTTCCGGCCATTAGCTGAAAGTCAAGATAAGATAAAGATTATTCACAAAGTAGATATCATTAATTCAAATATGGAATACTATGGAATAAAATGCATTCCTAAACGTATTCCCAAAACTCTATCTACCCCAAAGGCACGGAAAGAATAAAGGCACAATGATTCAAAGATTCGTAACATTCGTACTACCCTTTAATGTACCATAATATGTGTCTCTGTTCTATGTTTATCATATTTTGATCTGAACTCAGCTCTGATACCAAGCTGTAACGCCCCACTCCGAGACCCACATTAGCAAAAGGTATTACTAGGTAACACCGTCTGCTAATACGAAGAATAGAGCTGGATAGGAGCGACCATCTATAGCCTTGTCTTAATTATCTATTGAATACGCCGACAGTTGCCACTTCTTTCTCAAATGAATCGACATATCCAACAAATACTTAATACAAAGCCATAGGTGGCTAAAGGATCTATCAGAATAAAATATAACAACTTAAATGTAATACACATCATAGAAAAGTAGATCATCACATACATTACACATATACAGATACATTACAGAGTTTACGAAATGATACAAGTCAAGTGGTAAAGCAAACCACAATATACAGGCGAGTCAAAAGAATACATATCAGAGTTACAGTCAAAAAGGACTACACAAAAAGCTATAACAAAAAGGAGCTAGCGGAATAGTCCATGCGGAAGCAAAATATGCTAAGTCCAATGTACCTAACCTGAAACATCTCGGTCTGACCCGAGTATAAAATACACGGGTCAGTCTAGCTAAACAAATCAGTTAGATAAACTAAATGATAATGAACATACAAGATCATAAAGTACCACAAATATCTCCAAAAGAGATAACCAGATCATCTAACAGAAGATGAATCATAACAAGCCTCGTATCATTGGCAACTCAAATAAACAAAGGATATCATATCCCCAAAACAAGCCAAAAGGCAAATAACATATACCAATAAAGGTAACACAAGTTTCCACAAGGTAATCGCTATATATCATGTGGTTCAAAGAACCTACACCGTAGGGCGATACACTAGAGAAATATAATTGTCAAAGAAACAAAAGATGCTCGAGCTCAGTACTGTATAACAAGGATCCACACGCCCGAAGGCAACGCCCGAAGGCAACGAACCATAGTGGTGAAGATCCGGAGACCCGGTACTGGACACCACTAACTAGCAGAATGTGTCACAACTCTCAGAAAGGAACCCGAAAAATGTTAACGTGAGTCCCATAACACACGTTCGCACTAAACGGTTTACTAACCGTTAGCTAATTTCACACTCAAAGCAGTACAAAGTTCACCTCATCTCATCGGTAAACCAGACCCAAAGGTCAAAACGGTCAAACGAGTAGATTATGAATTAACTGAAAAGATAAACTCACGTGTTCATAGCACGCGTTTTATTTAATCATTTAATTCTCCTCCCTCTTCGCTCGAAGTGCAAAATTGTGTGTGTTTTATATAGAAATTATAAATTGGAGAAACGAGCTTTTAATACAATTTAAAACGATCATTTTATAAAAACCCATGTACAAAATCTAAAAAGGAATCATCAAAGTCAAAAATGCAATAACAACTGATTGGATCGACACGAATCAATAAAAATTGGAAATCAAAGAAAAATAAACAATTTGGCAGAGACAAGCAGGTCAGTCGACTGAACCAGGGGGTCAGTCGAATGGCCCAGTGCTTGGAAACTTTATGTTTCCAGGTCAGTCGACTGACCCAGGGTGTCAGTCGACTGACACAGGGGTACGAGCTTTTCTGCCCCAGGGACAGTTGACTGAACCAGAAGGTCAGTCGACTGATACAGACCTAGGCAAATTCCTGGGATCTGGTTCAGTCGGCTGACCTACTGGTTCAGTCGGCTGAACCTGCTACCAGAGTAGAATCAACCTAGCCCCCATTGGGGCAAAATCGATAACACGGATGGAAGCGAACGAACGAGCAACTACGACTGAGGATTTACGCTCAACGACAACCCAGCCTTGTATGGCCTTCCGAAACACTCCACTAACGTGTTCAAACATCAAAGATTGGATTTTCACAAAATTGGATTCCAAAAAACAAAAATTGGACAATTCACCAAATCGATCCAAATCGAACACAAATGAACATGAATTGATGTTAGGAATTCTTACCCAACCACAACAAAACTATAGGCTTAGATGTGAGATCAAAAATCTCACCTTTTAACTCAAAAACAAAGATGAGAAACTCAAATGCAAAGAAAAGAAAAACCACTCTTCACTTCTACTCTACAAGCTCCAATCTAAGACCAAAACAAGTATTTCCTAAATTAGGTTATAGGAAATTTCTGAAATTGGAGAGAGAGAGAGATGGAGAGGGTGAAAAGAAGGCTTACCTAAGCTTCTCTTTGATTTTGGAGCAAGAATTTGAATTTGCAAGAGGAAACTAGGGCTTGGAATTTTTATTTCCCATTCTCTTCCCCCATTTTCAGTTGAGCTTGAGTTTTAGGATATGAATTGAGTGAATGGAGAGGAGAGGGGGCTGAGTTAGGGTATAGGATGAGTTGGGTGAAACCCAAACCCAAAAGCCCACTTAGAAAATAGCAAAATTCAACTTACTCCAAACATATCGATGCTTATACTCAAAAGGATCGCAAACGCCATTTTGGACTCAATGGAAGTGGTCCCGAGTCCTAATTCGACCGTTTGCAAAAAGTGACATTTCGGGCTTAAATCCGACTAACGACGCTATATTTAAATAAAATATTTAAATATAAAATCGTAAAATATGCAGGTTGTTACAAAAGGATTGGCTAGTCTTAGTAGAAATTGGTCAAACAAATTTCTACAAAGGCAAAATAATCCTCACCATACTATAAGCCATGGGTGATTGATCGTATAAAATGAATGGATTGTTATTTTAACTTTAATGATCATGCAAATTAATAACTAAATTTTTTTTATTTGGAAATTTTAGTATTTGCATTTACTGCACTAATTTATAGTCAGGCAACAGGTTTCTATTAATCCAATCAGTCCATCAGTTGGCATCCTAGCCCAAAAGCTATATACTAATTTATAGTCATTTAAAAATTATTTTTATTTCACTTCCACATTCTTTTGATGAAGTCTGTTCGTATCATTGTATCTTGCATATCATTGTTCTACTACATTTCAAGTTCTTTAGTTGAAACCTGTTCTCAGACGAATCCAACCCTAATCATTTCATAGAGCTTAGGATTCTACACAACCGCCTGCTTATTTTTATGTATAAAGTAATATTATTTTTAATGTACATTTGGAAAAAGAATTGACATAAAAATTAGATGGCAGAGGAGTAAAACCTGACATTCTTAGACAACCAACTCAATGCATGGCTATGTTAAGCCAAACAAATAGTGAAACTGGTATTTCAGTGGACTATCGTGGATATACATGTATTATTTTTTGTAAAAAACTGTTATTTAAATACTAATGAATATAACTTTGATGTATCTAAAACGACATTCACTAAAGCACTATTAAAAGATACAATGATATTTAAATCCCTGAATTGAAGTTGTACAAAATATATTTTTGTTTGATATTTAAATAGATATTAGAATGATGGATGCATGAAGAATCAAACATTAAACTACCTATATGGCTGACCTATAAATTGGGGTGTCATTATGTTAGTGTCATAAATTTGTACACAAATGTCAAAAAAAATTGACAGCATGATTTAAGTGAAATATACATTCATAACTTCTTACAACATGCACTCATATAATTCACATTCTGGTCTATCCATTTATATTCTGAAAAATGTTATATATAGGCATAGTAAAATGCAAAGTACTCGTTCCAGGTTGTGTTTCATAAAAATTGTAACAATGTCCAACTATAATTATCCAAACATTAAATGTTTGAGTGTAACATCATAGGCAACATTGACCTGGTGAGGTAGCTATCAAGCCATTTCTCATATGGATTGAAAGAGGTATTTTATAAAGATTTTTAAGGTGAACCACACCAACAAATAAGGAAATCATAATGTTACGAATGCACAATTTAATAACTAATAAAGTTTAAATTTAATAACTAATAAAGTTTTAAAATACATTCATAGAAAATTAGAAGCATAATGAACTTTCAAATCAATGCAAGTACCGGGGAGTGAAGCCTATTAGATTTCGGATCAGGGATAGTCGATAATCGATAATCATTGCAAATTGAAAATCGATAATTAGCAACCATTGAAAATTAGAAGCATAATGAATTTTCAAATCAATGCAAGTACTTGGGAGTGAAGCCTATTAGATATCAGATCAAGGATGGTCGATATCGACAATCACCGCAAATCGATACTCGGCAATCACTGAAAATTAGAATCATAATGAACATAAAAGGAGTATTGAAACAAATGTTGGTCGGTATATTTTCAAAAATGGCTCAAATACTTTTAAAAAACATAAAAGGAGTATACAAACTTCAAGAAAAAGAAGGAAAAAAACATTACTTACAACGGAGATAAGAACAACGCAAGGGAGATGATATTTCCTGCAAAATAGTTGAAATAAATATCAATAAAATATATTGAAGAGCTAGACGATGTATATATAAGAAACTTTTAACTAATCATATATCATGAATTATATGTGTATGCTCACCTTAAGCAGAATCATAAAAGAAAAACATAAATGTATGTATGAGCACTATAAAATATATATAACCGACTAACATAGTGTTTCATTTTCACCTAATTAGAATATGAAGAAAGAAATAATTATGGGTGTGTTTACCTATAATACCCACTACAGTACGAATCAACTCTACTTGAACCATGGACTGAAAGCTAACTTTTATAAGCCTAAAAGGACATATTTGCCTTAATTTCTAATATATATGATATTCATGATGAGAAGTAACTTCTCCCGTTTCATGAATCAATATAAAGAAAAAATAGGATCTTTCCATTATGTATGCTCTCATATAAAAAAAGCCTAGCCACTGATTTTGCCAAGAAGCCCAATAAATTAAGAGAAATGTAAGCAACAGAAGATTTTGTGAGTGTACAGATAAAACGGGCCACAATTTATGTATGTCCATCTATATTTTGACGTATTTTTCTTTCCTACGTAATGGCCTATATAGTTTCAAAAATGGCTCAAATACTTTTAAAAAACATTTCTTGATGAAGGAAAAGGACACATTTCTTGATGAAGACAATTTGTTCTGCCAGTTTTTTGAAATGCAGGAGCCATTTGATAAGTAGTGTTTGTTTTCTTTTTCTATGAAAAATTTTCTTCATTAGATGAAATAAAAAAAAATGGGAGTTCAATTTCTTGATGCTTAGGTCAACACCAAAACTACCACCTTCGGTCACCATTTCTTGATGCTCTAGTTTTTGGTAATTTCATGGACTCGTAATTTAGATGTGAAATGAAAGTGATGTTTTAACGAACTGGTTTTTTGTAGTAAGTGGGACGTGGGACAAATTTCGACAAAAATATATCTTCTCTGTATTTTAATGATTATGTATATGCATCAATGTACATTATTTTTACCTGCTTATATATCTATAGTATAAAAGTGGACAGTAAAATGATCGAGACTTTAACTTCTCAAACCAATGTAAGCACAATATGGTTAAACTGCTATAAGTAATGCAATAATTAATTTTTAATCAAATAAACTAAGTTTTTGAAAAAAGAAGGAAAAAACATAATCTACTGAGTTTTATCCAGTTTTATCCCACTTGCATCCTTGATCGTCAGATACATAAAAAAGAAAGGAAAAAACGAAGAAGAAAAAAGGAAAAATAGTTGTAAGCCTTTCGTACATACTGTCTCTTAACATCAACCAAAGATAACATGCTTTTTGGACAAAAAATTAAAGCATTACTATGAAATGGGGACTGCAATGACCTAAGTTGTTGGATAATACAGTTTTAGAACTTAGATATTAACAATGAACATTATCGGTTCGTTAACGGTGAACCTGATAGCTATAAACATAATCACTTCATATGTAAGGGTTACTATAATATCTAATTCAGCAAGTATTTGAAGGTTATATTCTAAATGTGAGATATGTTTACAGGCTTATCCTTGTATTCATATTAATAAGATATCACCAACAATAGTATTTAGTTAAACCTCAATATACATTATTTTGAAGATTTGTGAAGTATGTAAAGTTACTATAATATGTTAGCAACGACTTTTATATGTCACATGAAAGCATGATATAAGGCTAATTATCATCAACGTATTGAGTAAGCAGTTAATCCTAAAGCTTAGATTTGAAAACCATGAAGCTAGCACAAATATTTGTCAGTAAATAAAGCATGTTAATATAGAATGATACCTCAAAAGCATGATTGTGTCAACATGATGCTTCATGCTTCTTATTCCTTGCCATATTCAAGTTTCTCCAACAAATATTTTTCATAATGGTGTTTTTACCCAATAGGCTCCTGTTAATAATACCTTGTCATTATTGATTCACATACAATCATTTTTAGGGACGAAATTGTCATAAACTTAAAATTAGAAATAGGAGATTACAAAATTTAGCTTCATAAACCAATGTGGTGCACTCAATAATATACATGGCCTTAATTCATAAATCTCCAAAAATCAATAATTTACATAGTTTTTAAGAACACTATAATCAAATTTTAATATTCATATAATGAACAAATTATGTGCATGCACATATAGCCTTAAGAGAAATAAATAGTTTTCAATACTCAAATAGCTTATATACATGCATAGTCAAGTAAAGGGGAAAAAAATTAAACACTAACATGAACAGGAAATGACAGCAAGTGAAAAATGTATAATAACAAAGATATGATGTTTTTGAATTGATACACGCCCAATTATTACGCTCATACTCTTCTTCCTTCAGGTCCTCTTTATTCAATCCAAAAGAAGAAAAGAAAGAGAGTGGAAGATCAGAGAAATGCCTTATTTATTTTCTCACTTCAAGCAGATGTCCAGTAATCTTGTAGCTGCAAAATTCAAAATTTTAATTCAATCAATCAAAATACCCCAATGATTTGATAGTATCTGTGGGTAGG
Source organism: Allium fistulosum (assembly GCA_030737815.1). NCBI lineage: Eukaryota > Viridiplantae > Streptophyta > Magnoliopsida > Asparagales > Amaryllidaceae > Allium > Allium fistulosum. The sequence goes on from CM060904.1 coordinate 813,932,022, forward strand.
CTAATAATATCCATTGGAAAAAAATAAGAATTATGACCACCATTGCAGCAAAGTAAGAGTTCCATGGAGACGAAATCAACATGTATGAGTTGGTTTTGTATTGTCTCTGATGTGATTATATTGGTGGTTCAAATTTGAAAAATAAAATTAGAAATAAGACATAGAATTCTCTGGTAAAGCGCTATCTGGAGTTCGATGTCCAATGTAAGAATGTAAGGAGAAGTGGACAAACATGAGAATTATAATTGGACATGATTCCATCTTAAGGGAAGAGTACGTTAATTTGAGGAGAAGAGTACGTTGATTTGAGGAGAAGTAGAAAAACGAAATATCTTGGATTGGGATCCAACCGCTTCAGCGTGATGTAAACGTGGGGTAAACGTGGTGTAGACATGGAGTTTGCAATTCAAAACTGAAGACGAAATGGAAAGAGAAGGCTGTACGGAAGCATACCTGGTGAATCGTCCGACAGAAGTACGATAGCGTCCAGATCTCTGGTCGGCGTCGATGGTATAAGAGGTGTGGATAATGATAAGGGTTTGAATCTGATAATGATTTAGGGTTTTAATCGTCCGATGGAAAGAATGCGAGGTTGGAAAGAACACAGGGAACGCAGGGCGTAGAGAGGATAAATAGGAGGACGGAGTTTGAAGCTGATAACGATTGAGGGTTTCCTGAGATAAATCTGATACGGAGGGTACTTTTGGTAATTCAAAAAGACGCGGTTGAAATTAGTTCATGGTGTTTTCATTATTAGTAGTAAATATAAAGAAGATTAAAGTGATGGCTTTGTATAAGAGGGTATGAATGTGTTATATTTGTTTGATTTTATTTTTGGTTTTAGGTGGAGTCTGAAAGGCAATAAGCAGATTTCGAATACAATTTGCTAGTTTTCCGTCAAAGGAAACTTGTGTTGTGTGCATGTATAATTTAAACAACAGTTGATAGGAAGCGTTTCTAGGTTTGTTCACTCAAAACTTCCTATTGATTCTTGCCGCATGCTAATCTCACTCGCGAGGAGATTGGCTGCTCTGTTTGCAGCTTTTTATTTTTAAATTAATAATACGTGGGTCCTGATATCAACCTCCAATCAGAATTTGTGGTGCGCGAATGTTTGTTTAGTACACATGATAATAGCTAGCAGACTTATTGATTTTTAGGTTTGTTTGTAAGTAGTAATATAGATCATTTCATATCAAGCTCGGTGTTATGTTATCACCTTTGAATCAAAATGTTGGAATTATATGATATATAAATATGGCTTTACACACACATGTATGTATGTGTGTGTGCATGTATACGATTTTGCTAGATTACCCGCTTTTTGTCAAATTACGCGAATAGAAACAAGTCTTTCAGCGGAAAACGTGGAAAATAGGGTGGGCCAGATATTTTTCATCTCACATTTGGGTAAAATTGCCAATTCTGAATCGGATGAAGTGTGTATGTCTCTCTCTACACACACGCAGGTTTGGAGAAATCATCGTGAAGATAAGATACTTTAATAAAGTCGAATGTATTAACAAAAAGGTCACACATTTTAAAGGAGAATAATATTTATTCAATCGTACATTTTCTAAAGAAAAGTATGAGACACACCAGTTGATTGGTTTTTTAAGTTTCGTACTATATATATGCATATGGTTTTTTTAAGTTTCGTATTATATATAATGTGATTTTGATGCATATGGTTGAACGGTGAAGTTGGATCATCAATCTTTTCATCCTACGTAAAAATATTGTATATTTTTGTTTTGATTTTCGTAAATTCGATTTCTACATGCGCATAACACAAAGTTTGAGGTTTCAACTGAAACACCGAGATTTCGGTTGTTCCGTTTCGGTTTCAGTGGGGATCGATACGAAACCAAATCGAAACATTGGTTCAGTGAAAATGGTACCGAACTTTAAATTATACAGATAAAATTCACAAAAAAAGAATTAATTTGAGTTATATATATATATGAATATATATAAAATTTAAACTTAGTAAACATACAAAATCACAAAAAATATAAATTGTGTAATTAAAAAAACTGAAAACGAAGTAATGATTAAACATTTTTTTAGTGTTATATATAAGTATTTATAATTCATTAGAATTGTTCATTTATATCTTATTTTTCAATTAAAGATATATCATACATTTTGTTTCAATAAATTAGACAAATATATGTGTAACTACATGAAAAATAATTAATAAAATCTGAAACTAAAACCGAAATTTTCGAAATTTACAAATTAAATCAAAATTCTTAAAATTACAAAAGACTAAAATCGAGATCGAAATCAAGATCTCGAACTTTGGTATAACGTCTATCATTAGAAATATCTTTTTTTAGGGTGGAAACTGATATTCAATCTGGCATTCCTGTAAAAAAAATTATACGTTACAGTTATTCAAGTTTAAATAGGTGTGAATAACAGATGTGGTAGAAATGTTAGAAAAAGTAAACAGGGAATGAATCTAGGTTTCATATTAGTTGATGGTGTGACATTTCTCTTATTTTGATTATTGAAAAACTACGAATAAAACAATAAAAGTATTGGTGAGAAGGCTTCTCACAATTAATACAGGGAGTCAAATTGGTAAAACCTTATAATTGGTTATTAAAATTACATTTTAATTTTGGTGGTCAATAAGGTAGAACAGGTAGACTGCTTAAAAATACAAGTAATATTCTCCCCAACATTTATTTATAACGTTGTCCTCTCAAATTTGAAATGAAGAATTCAAAATTATTCGAGATTTCCCTTGCATACTAGGCAATTTTTTCATTATTATAGGTATGAAAGTGTGCAAATACCATGCTGGTTCGCCAATAGATTGGTTTGTGCTTTTACAGCTTTCTGCGGATTACAAGACACATCATTGTATTTTGGAAGATTCACGTCCATGTCAATTCATAATTAAGCTGTTGGAGCATGTATATGTTAGAAATTCTTTACTGTCCGATCTTTCATGATTAATGATGAACAATTCTAGTAATAGCCCAAGGATCACCAATACCGAATATTTCACAAATAAAACTTAATATGATTTATTGTTTAAGATGACGTACCTTAATTAACAGCGGAAGATGTAATGGTTGTCATCTTCTTCTTCTGACTTCTAATAATTACTCTTCTTCTCAGAATTCGGTTTCTCTCTCTAACCCTATTTCTTTATGTGTTTCTTGATGGAGAAGAATACATCTGTTGGCTAGGAGAGAGAGGACCCAATCCTTTATATAACATTTAACTCTAAATCTGGTACGTCCATCATATACCAATTCAACGCTTAAGATTAATCACAGACCTAATGTTCTAATTATAAAACGGTATGTTTATGACTTAATTAATCGGGTCACATTAAGATTAGAAACTGCATAACGTTAAAGGTAAATGAAACATTCTATTTATCACCTAATTAATCGGGTCACATTAAGATTAGAAACTACATAACGTTAAAGGTAAATGAAACGTTCTATTTATGACCTAATTAATAGGGTCACATTAAGATTAGAAACTGCATAATGTTAAAAGTAAATAAGCCAATTGCAGTTTCTAATAGCAGATTTCTAACATTCTCCCACCTGACCCGATTATTCATAATATCAAGTGTTGAACATCATACTATGATAAATTGCTGAGAGTTATGGCGGTTGTGCATTATTAATTCAATGCATTCCCTTCCATATACTACAATACCAACAATCCATTATTTTTATACTCGTAATTTATATAAAACAGCATAATGGTCCACATAATGTTTTATATCATAATGATTAAACATAATATCTTTATAAGACTCTTTCTTGTTTAAAATTACATAAAGTACGTACTACCACATTAAAACAAGAGACACATAATTGTATATCAGAAACACACAAAGGAGCTCAGAATGTCACACATCAATTATTATTAATACAAGCAAGACCCATTCTTTGAACATGTTCCTTAAATTGTCTTGGCTGTAACCCTTTCGTCAAAAGGTCTGCAATCATAAGTTCTGTCCTAATGTGCATGATTGACACTCTTTATTTCCGAACCTCATCTTTCACAACAAGATACTTCAGTTCCATATGTTTGGCACCTTTAGAGTACTTGTCATTTTTTGAGAAAAACACTGCTGCAGAGTTATCCCAATAAATTTTCAGCGGCTTGCTAATGGTGTCGACAACCGCAAGTCCTGAAATAAAGTTCCGCAACCATAATGCATGAATTGTGGCTTCATAACATGCCACAAATTCTGCCTCCATAGTAGATGAAGCAACAATAGTTTGTTTCGCACTTTTCCATGATATGGCTCCTTGAGCAAACATAAACAGGTAACCAAAAGTCGATTTTCTAGTATCGATGCATCCAGCAAAATCTGAATCGCTATATCCAATCACCTCCAATTCATTGGATCTACTATACATGAGCATGTAATCTTTCGTGCCTTGTAAGTACCTCAACACTTTCTTTGCAGCTTGCCAATGTTCCCTTCCTGGATTACTTTGATACCTCCCTAACATACCGACCGCAAAACTGATATCCGGTCTAGTACAGGTTTGAGCATACATTATGCTACCAACTACAGATGCATATGGAATTAATTCCATTTCCTTTCGTTCAACATCATTCTTAGGACATTGCATGAGATTGAATTTATCACCTTTCTGTACAGGAACTTTCCCAGGTGAACACTTACTCATTCCAAATCTCTCTAGAATCCTTTCGATATATCCTTTCTGAGACAATCCCAACATTCCTTGTGATCGATCACGAAATATTTCTATTCCAATCACATAGGATGCCTCTCCCATATCTTTCATTTCAAAGTTCGTTGAGAGAAATTCCTTAGTCTCATGCAATATGCTTAAATTATTTGCAGCAAGCAAGATGTCATCAACATAAAGGACTAGATAAATAAACTTGCTCCCACTGATCTTTTGGTATAAACAGTGATCAACCGTATTTTCCTTAAAACCAAAAGATGTAATAATGGTATTGAACTTAATATACCATTGTCGGGATGCTTGTTTAAGCCCATATATTGACTTCTTAAGTTTACACACCAATTGTTCTTTACCTTTTACAGACAAACCCTCAGGTTGATCCATATAAACATCCTCATCAAGATCTCCATTCAGAAAGGTTGTTTTCACATCCATTTGATGCAATTCCAAATCATAATGTGCTACTAATGTCATTATTATTCTTAGTGTGTCCTTTTTCGAAACAGGAGAAAATGACTCCTTGTAATCAACACCATCTTTCTGAGTGTAACCCTTAGCAACAAATCTAGCTTTATATCGTTCGATATTACCACTAGAGTCGTGTTTGGTTTTAAAAACCCATTTGCATCTGACTCTTTTACAGCCATGTGGTAACTCAACGAGATCCCAAACTTCATTCTGTTGCATGGATTTTAGTTCTTCTTTCATGGCATTAATCCATTCCTTTGACTCTTTACTTTCTACAGCATGTGAAAACGAAATTGGGTCCTTATTGATTCATATATCATAATCTGATTCTTGCATATAAACCATATAATCATTAGAAATAGCTGACCTATGATCTGAAATGACCCTCCTTATTTTGCTTAATTTTTTTTTACATTACTATAATTAACATTCTCAGAGTCATTTTCTTTTCAAACAATTCATCCAGGATCCAATATTTTCTACCAATATAAATATATCAGTTTATTCCTAGAGATATACACACATATGAGGATGTATGTGTTCCTCTTGTTTAAAATCAGAGTATGTTCTTAATTCCATTTGTTAAATAAGAGCAGGCTGTTTAGTTTGGATTTGAAGAAATCTGCATATAGTTAATTACCTTGTTCTTTTGAATATTTATAATATGATAATAATTCCTGTCCATATTTGGTTAAAGTATTTGTGATTTCTTTTTCATAGTTCAAATATATTGATATTTGGCTAAGACTAGAAAATGATATATTCTCTTATCATTTTCCACTTATTTATTTTCTGGAAACTTTCTTATTTTTGATTCAATCTATATGACTTGTTTATTTTTAATCTTAGCCTGTATAACACATTGTAAGTTGAGTATTTGCATAAGATTTGCTGTGACAAGCATTTGAACTTAAAAATATTTAAAAGGTTAATGTGTGTTTCCAGGTTTTTAATAGTGTAGACCTGTCCAGATTGCATATTTGGTATAGCTTTTAAAAGTTGATTGTGGTGAAACAATTTCTAAATAATCTAAAGCTTTTGAAAAGTATTTTACATACAAAATACCATCAAATATGGTCGACCAAAACCTCACTCATTTGAAGCTGGTTAACCCATAAGTCTTGTGTCTAACAGACACTTGTTCAAGGCAATGGCATTATATCTGAAGCCTTGCAAAATATTTACTTTTCTTAAAACAATTCAAAAAGTGGTATTAAACTGGTTTACAAAGTTTCACAGTAAAAATGATTTAAATCTTTATAAGTTTACCTCTAGATAAATCCAGATTTTATTCTAAAAACTTAGTGCATTGCTATATCACAAGAATTTGACCAATACATAATATAAATTAAGCAAAACATTTGCTCACATACATATATGTATATTTCATTTCCTAGGCTTTCATATCTAATACTTAAGCATATTTTTCTGATTTTCAACCCAGATATTTCTTTTAATTTTTAAACCTTAATACATAGCAATATTCAACAGATAAACAACTAGTTCAATCAAACATAGCAAGTTCATTACATAACATCAAGTTCAAACACAACTGTCTCATGAATACATGCAGATAAAAACATATTAGGCTCTTATTAAAATTAGCAAGCATGTTCATTCAATCTCTTTTCATTTGCCATTACTTCACTTTCTACTTAGCTCCTGCATTTCCTGAAAGAGCATTGGTGGCTGCCTCATTTTAAAGTGAGACACCCCCATATGCCATGAGCAAATAAGGGTCAGATCCATGATCTGGTATGAGCAACATCAGTATATTCATGATATTAAACAACAAAGAATATGAGTGTAATAACTTGTCATTTGAATGAATTTCTGTAATCACTTATTATATTATTGTGTAAATAAAATGACTCAGATGTGATAACTCCATCTATCATTCCTATATCTGCATTCATAATCAGGCAAACATAATTATCTATTTGCAACATGTGAAATCACTGGAACAATCATGGTTCCATACCAACCAATCCTAAGAAATATTCATAATCCTATCTCTTCATGTACAGGTTGTATAAGTTCAGTTTAAATTCCTGCCTCATCTGCCATCAAGGAATCACAGGGACACATTGCAATGAACTAATTTACATCATTGCACAAAGATCTCAGGGCTTAAACAAACCATGTGCCAACTTGCATACATAAATTATAACAAGCATTCCAGCAGCCTTCTTGGCCTTCCCTTCCCTAGTTTATTTACTAGTGCATTGATTTAAATATTATCATCAAATAGCTAAGTGAACTTGTCACTACAAACATGGACATACCCATAAATTTTTTTCCTAGCATAATTTACTCAGAAATGAAGTAGACAGTTATTTCCAAAGATGTAGACATTTTGTCTTGATCTTAATAAAAATATAAGAATATTTTCAACTGTGAAAGAGGCATGGCATGTCTTGTTATATTGATCTGCAAGCCTCTATGATTGAATCAGATTCATGATCTGGCTCAATCATAGTTTTAGCTTGTGAGTTCTCTTTTTTTAAATTTGGTTAAGGGCTCATCACCTAGAAAACTTCTATTGCACCCTTAATTTCTTTCTTTTCAAGCCTCAGCACTTATACTAAGTATAATGCAACTCCCAATATTTTTCTTTGGTAAAATTTTCATGCCATAGATCTATAACAGTTGAGAGTATTCTATAAATAATTTTTAGATTCTGGACCTTAACATTTTTGAGTAAAATAAAACAGTAAGATGCACATCCAAAGGCAAACATCTCAACAAATCAAAGATCACCAAAAACATCCATGATAAAATCCTATCAGATTTAAAAGAAAAATCCAAAAAAGCATTAATAAAATCATATACATCAAAACCAGCAATATGTAAATGGCAATATAAAACGTGGTTGCCTCATCTCAGGTCTTAATGCCATGAATTCAGTGAGGTTACTCACCTAAGTTCTTCCTTCTCTTGATCCAGAAAATCCTTATGTGTGTGTTTTCTTCTCCCTTTCAATATTTTCCTTTCTTTCTTATTATTTTTTTGAGCAACTCTGGGTAAAATGTTTTCCTGGCCAAAACTGCCTATTTATACCAGTGTTTCCTCTTTGGGTTTTGTTACAACAAAATTCCATTCATATCCTAACCATCTTCATGCATTTTGCATTTTCACATTTTCCTCCTTAATGCCGCGGCCACTTTAATCCACTATAGCTAGTACCCCTTTTTTTTTCTTTTACTTTTTCAGAAAAATGGCTATCTTTAATTATTTACCCAAGTCATGCTAAATGTGTTATTCATGTTTTTATTCTTTTCTAGAAATCTCCTTTTCTATTTTTACCTACACAAGCATATTGACTTGTATTGCATTTCATGTCATTTTGATGTTTCTTTTTAACACTTTCTGCTCACAGAAAATATACATGCACATGGGTGTATATATATTTTTTTATTTGATCTCTCTTGCCTTTCAGAAATTATACACATACATATATATCCTAATTAAATGAGTTAGATCTGGTAAAAGAAAACCCTATGCTAAGTAAGAATTACTTCTTTGCTCACATAAAATCTTTCTGCCTCTTTATTACTTTATTTAATTCTTTATGCTTCTAAAAAAAATGTATATAGGCATATCTCCCATATTTAACTTGGTTAGGCCTAAGTTAAATTCCAATGTTTTAAATAAGAATTTTACTTTCTTATTTCAAATAAAAAATTTCTTTCTCATTTTTTTTTCGAAATTCTTGGATTTCCCCTGTGCCATTTTCCAGTGTGCACGTGCACACATATCCTTGCACACTATTTAATCCCAAGGATTTCACCATATTTAAATCTAAATGTTTCAAAATTAAATAATTTTATCAAAAATGATTTTTCACAAAATTTTGGGGTATTACATTCACCCCTCCTTTTAGGAATTGTGTCCTCACAATTTTCTTAGTACTTATAACAAGCATCATCTTATTTTTTTGAAAATCTATCAAACACATGCATAAGCAAGCAAATTCAATCATGGCAACCATACATATTAGATTTTCTAGAAATTTAAAATTACCTTTAATCTGCAAAAAGCTTAGGATAATCTATCCTAATCTTGTCTTCTAGCTCCAATGTACAATCATTAGGATCAAGACTCCACTGGATCTTTACCAGTTTCAAAGTTTTACTCCTTAATTTCTTTTCTTCTTTAGCTAAAATCCCCACTGGTTCTTTCTCATAAACCAAGTTTGGATTTTATTGAATTTGGGTAGGTTTTTCCAGAATTTCTTCTCTATCATGTACCCATCTTCTAAGTTGTGACACATGAAAAACACTATGCATTGCTTTCATCTCCTCTGGCAGTTCCAGTTTGTATGCTAATGAACCAATTCTTTCCAGAATTTTATAGGGTCCTACATACCTTGGTATGAGCTTACCTTGCTTGCCAAATCTCAAGACCTTTTTCATAGGTGAAACTTTGATAAAAACAAAGTCACCGACTTCATATTCCACTTGCTTTCTCTTCCTATCTGCAAACTTCTTTTGCCTGTCTTGAGCTGCAGCAATTCTTTTCCTCACCAATTTAATTTTCTCTGTAGTTTCTTGTATGTACTCAGGTCCTAAAATAGTTCTTTCTCCTGTTTCCACCCAACACACAGGTGATAAACATGGCTTGCCATATAAGGCTTCAAATGGTGCCATCCCTATAGTGCTTTGATAACTGTTATTGTATGTGAACTCAGCTAAATGGAGATGGTCTTCCCAGTTGCCTCCAAATTCCAGTGCACATGCTCTCAACAAGTCCTCTAAAACTTTGTTCACTACCTCAGTTTGTCCATCTGATTGTGGATGGTAGGCAGTGCTTAAGCACAATTCACTCCCCATGGCCTCTTGAAAACTTTTCCAAAACCTTGAGGTGAAGATGGTATCCCTATCACTCACAATGGTTTTGGGTATGCCATGCAATCTTACCACCTCTTTCATGAATATTTGAGCCAATTTTGGGGCATTTCTTTCTGATTTTACTAGGATAAAATGTTCTACTTTAGTTAGCCTATCCACTATTACCCATATACTTGTGTTTCCTCTCTTAGATCTAGGCAGACCATTTATGAAATCCATAGATATATCCTCCCACTTCCACTGTGGTATACTAAGGGGTTGCAACAGTCCTGATGGCCTTTGTGTCTCTGCCTTGACTTGTTGGCAAGTCATACACTTCGCAACATGTTTGGCCACATCTGACTTCATTCCCTTCCACCAAAGATTTCTTTTCAAATTTTGATACATCTTGGTACTACCTGGGTGTATGGAGTACTTACTCCTATGGTATTCATTTAATATTTCCTCCTTCAATTCTATGTTTTCTGGAACACATATCCTATTCTTGTTCCTTAAATAACCATCTTTATCAACTTGATAATTTATTACTTCTTCCCCTTTTAATAAGAGCATTTTCTTTTCCAATAGGTTTAGATCTTGTTCCTGCATTTTTCCAGCCTTTAGGAGTAAATTTGATTGCAGAGATACGATACTCAATTTCCCTTTGCTTTCATCTTCTTCAATGGGTACCATTTGTACCTTACGGTTTGCCTCAATTTCCAAATCAATAAGTATAGACAGATCCTTAAACTCTTCCATCATCAACATGGCCACTTTAGCATGTTGTCTACTCAAGGCATCTGCAACTTTATTTGCCTCATGTTCAAATCTTTTTTTGAGAATAAATATTTCAGTGCCTTATGATCAGTGTACAAAATAAATTTGGCACCTAACAAATAATGTCTCCAAATTTTCAAGGCATACACAACTGCTGCTAGTTCAATATCATGGGTTGCATACCTTGTTTCATGTGGCTTTAATTGCCTAGATGCATAGGCTACCACCTGGTCTTGCTGCATCAACACAGCCCCTAGCCCAGAGCCACTTGCATCAGTATACACAATTAAGTTTTCATTTCCCTCTGGCACCCTCAATACTGGTGCATTAATTAGAGCTTCTTTTATTTTGATAAAAGCTTGCTCACATTTTTCTGTCCATATAAAGGCTTGGTTCTTTCTAGTTAAATTGGTAAGTGGTGATGATATTTTTGAAAAATCTTTTATAAATCTCCGATAATATCCTGCCATCCCCATAAATGATCCCACCTCACTTGCTGTGCTAGGCCTTTTCCATGCTTGGATAGCTACTACCTTATTGGGGTTTACTGAAATTCCTTTGGCAGAGATAACATGACCAAGAAAATGTACTTCTTCTTTCCAAAATGCACATTTTGAAAATTTTGCCTTTAAATTATTTTCTCTTAATCTTGACAAAACTAAATGCAAATGATTTTTATGCTCTTCCACTGTTTTGGAATAAATCAAAATGTCATCAATAAAAATCAGTACAAACTTGTCTAAATAATCTCTGAATATTCTATTCATCAGATCAACAAAATATGAAGGAGCATTTGTTAAGCCAAATGGCATAACCATAAATTCATATAAGCCATATCTAGTGTTAAATGCAGTATACTTAACACTTGAGTCTTCAACCTTCATTTGATGAAATCCTGATGCTAAGTCTAATCTAGAAAATATTTTAGCTTCACTGAGTTGGTCAAAGAGATCATCTATTCTAGGCAATGGGTATTTGTTCTTGATGGTTACTTTATTTAGTTCTCTGTAATCTATGCACATTCTCAAAGTACCATCTTGTTTTCTTACAAACACTACTGGAGCACCCCAGCATGAATTACTTGGCCTTATAAATCCTTTGCCTTCTAATTCTTCCAGCTGATTTTTCAATTCTTTCAATTCACTTGGCCCCATTCTAGTGGGTTTCTTGATTATTGGACTTGCTCCTGGAATGAGATTAATTTGAAACTCAACTGGTCTGTGGTGTGGAACACCCTTAACTTCCCCAAACACATCCAAGTATTCATTGACTATGGGAATTTCTTCAATGGTTAGTTCACTGAAATCTTTTTCTGAGTCAACTAAATGATATAATTTCCCTTCCTTAACTACTTCACATAAAACTGTGATCCTCTGGCCTCTAGAATTTTGTAATGATATGGTGGATGAGTCTAAATTAATTATGGCTTTAAATTGCCTTAACCAGTCTACCCCCAATATAACACCTATATTTGGGTAATTTAAAACATATAAATTGGAAATAAAAATATTTCCTCCTATGTTTAACTCCACATCCACACAATTCATGTTCAAAACACTAGAACTCCCCAGTGGACTTTGTATAAGCAGTGGGGTTTCAACCAATATGCAATTTAATTTTAGCATTTTAACTATTTCATAGGAAATCAAGGAGTGAGTTGCCCCAGTGTCATATACTACTGCTATGGGTATGGTACAAATAAGTAATGCACCTTCCACTTGACCATGATTCTCAGCTCTACTCTCCACTGTGGATTTGCCTTTGCCTTCCAAACTTGCTATTTTCCCTTGCTGTTTGTACTCAGGACAATTCCTTTTCATATGCTCCTCTTTCCCACATAGGTAGCACTTGAAGGCTCCTCCTTTTAACTCTGGGCACCTTGGTTTGATGTGTCCTTCTTTACCACAATGATGGCAAACCAACTTCTTCTTAGCATCATTAGCTTTAGTGTCTTTGTCCTTCTTATTGTCTGTCTCCTCCTTCTTCTTATCATAAGGGTGATATCTTCCCTTATTCTTCTTGTTGTTGTTGCTCTTAAAATTCCTATACTTCTCTCTTTCCTTGTCATGCTGTTCCAATTTCAATGCCAGATCTATTACTTGATCAAAAGTCCTATCTACATATGGTAGCATGGCTCTGCTAAGTCCTGGGTTCAGACCTTTTATATACCTATCATTTTTGGATGCTTCATCTGCCACTAGCATTGCTCCATACTTATATAGCCCCTCAAACTTTTGAGTGTACTCAGTGACATTCAAAGTTCCCTGCCTAAGTCTGATAAATTCTTCAAGCAAAGTGGTCTTGGCTGATGCTGGTACAAATCTTGCCTCCAACATTCCCTTGAATTGATTCCAAGTGATTTCGTTTTCATTTCTTCCAGCTATGATCACCTCCCACCAGCTTAAAGCTACCCCTTTCAGTTGTCTTGAAGCTACTTGCCTCTTCCTCTGATCATCAAGCTGCATGTCATTGAAAATTCTATCCAGTGTTCTCAACCATGCTTGAATTTCCATCACATTCTCAGTCCCTTCAAAACTTCTGCCTCCCAAATTGGTGTAAGTCTTCAGTAGTTTTGAAAGCTCCTCATGAGGGTTCTCAGGCCTATGCCCAATTCCATCTCTTAAAACCCTTACAAATTCTTGCATATCAAGCATTTGTGGTGCACTGGGTCCTGCATTGTGATGAGATCCTCTTCCTACCATGGTCTGGTCACTAAGTATTGGGCAGAGGGTATTAGTACACTCTGAATATTTTCTATAGCTAATATTTTCCTATCTAAATTATTTCATCCAAAACAAACAGACAAAATACATTTCTATGATACTTAGTAATTAATGCAAACATTAGCTCTGATACCAACTGAAATGACCCTCCTTATTTTGCTTAATTTTTTTTTTACATTACTATAATTAACATTCTCAGAGTCATTTTCTTTTCAAACAATTCATTCAGGATCCAATATTTTCTACCAATATAAATATATCAGTTTATTCCTAGAGATATACACATACATATGAGGATGTATGTGTTCCTCTTGTTTAAAATCAGAGTATGTTCTTAATTCCATTTGTTAAACAAGAGCAGGCTGTTTAGTTTGGATTTGAAGAAATCTGCATATAGTTAATTACCTAGTTCTTTTGAATATTTATAATATGATAATAATTCCTGTCCATATTTGGTTAAAGTATTTGTGATTTTTTTTTTCATAGTTCAAATATATTGATATTTGGCTAAGACCAGAAAATGATATATTCTCTTATCATTTTCCACTTATTTATTTTCTGGAAACTTTCTTATTTTTGATTCAATCTATATGACTTGTTTATTTTTAATCTTAGCCTGTATAACACATTATAAGTTGAGTATTTGAAAAAGATTTGCTGTGACAAGCATTTGAACTTAAAATATTTAAAAGGTTAATGTGTTTTTCCAGGTTTTTAATAGTGTAGACCTGTCTAGATTGCATATCTGGTATAGCTTTTAAAACTTGATTGTGGTGAAATAATTTCTAAATAATCTAAAGCTTTTGAAAAGTGTTTTACATTCAAAATACCATCAAATATGGTCGACCAAAACCTCACTCATTTGAAGCTGGTTAACCCATAAGTCTTGTGTCTAACAGACACTTGTTCAAGGCAATGGCATTATATTTGAAGCCTTGCAAAATATTTACTTTCTTAAAACAATTCAAAAGGTGGTATTAAACTGGTTTACAAAGTTTCACAGTAAAAATGATTTAAATCTTTATAAGTTTACCTCTAGATAAATCCAGATTTTATTCTAAAAACTTAGTGCATTGCTATATCACAAGAATTTGACCAATACATAATATAAATTAAGCAAAACATTTGCTCACATACATATATGTATATTTCATTTCCTAGGCTTTCATATCTAATACTTAAGCATATTTTTCTGATTTTCAACCTAGATATTTCTTTTAATTTTTAAACCTTAATGCATAGCAATATTCAACATATAAACAACCAGTTCAATCAAACATAGCAAGTTCATTACATAACATCAAGTTCAAACACAACTGTCTCATGAATACATGCAGATAAAAACATATTAGGCTCTTATTAAAATTAGCAAGCATGTTCATTCAATCTCTTTTCATTTGCCATTACTTCACTTTCTACTTAGCTCCTGCATTTCCTGAAAGAGCATTGGTGGCTGCCTCATTTTAAAGTGAGACACCCCCATATGCCATGAGCAAATAAGGGTCAGATCCATGATCTGGTATGAGCTACATCAGTATATTCATGATATTAAACAACAAAGAATATGAGTGTAATAACTTTTCATTTGAATGAATTTCTGCAATCACTTATTATATTATTGTGTAAATAAAATGACTCAGATGTGATAACTCCATCTATCATTCCTATATCTGCATTCATAATCAGGCAAACATAATTATCTATTTGCAACATGTGCAATCACTGGAACAATCATGGTTCCATACCAACCAATCCTAAGAAATATTCATAATCCTATCTCTTCATGTACAGGTTGTATAAGTTCAGTTTAAATTCCTCCCTCATGTGCCATCAAGGAATCACAGGGACACATTGCAATGAACTAATTCACATCATTGCACAAAGATCTCAGAGCTTAAACAAACCATGTGCCAACTTGCATACATAAAATATAACAAGCATTCCAGCAGCCTTCTTGGCCTTCCCTTCCCTAGTTTATTTACTAGTGCATTGATTTAAATATTATCATCAGATAGCTAAGTGAACTTGTCACTACAAACATGGAAATACCCATAAATTTTTTTCCTAGCATAATTTACTCAGAAATTAAGTAGACAGTTATTTCCTAAGATGTAGACATTTTGTCTTGATCTTAATAAAAATATAAGAATATTTTCAACTGTGAAAGAGGCATGGCATGTCTTGTTATATTGATCTGCAAGCCTCTATGATTGAATCAGATTCATGATCTAGCTCAATCATAGTTTTAGCTTGTGAGTTCTTTTTTTTAATTTGATTAAGGGCTCAGCACCTAGAAAACTTCTATTGCACCCTTAATTTCTTTCTTTTCAAGCCTCAGCACTTATACTAAGTATAATGCAGCTCCCAATATTTTTCTTTGGTAAAATTTCCATGCCATAGATCTAGAGTATTCTATAAATAATTTTAAGATTTTGGACCTTAACATTTCTGAGTAAAATAAAACATCTCAACAAATCAAAGATCACCAAAAACATCCATGATAAAATCCTATCAGATTTAAAAGAAACATCCAAAAAAGCATTAATAAAATCATATACATCAAAACCAGCAATATGTAAATGGCAATATAAAACGTGGTTGCCTCATCTCAGGTCTTAATGCCATGAATTCAGTGAGGTTACTCACCTAAGTTCTTCCTTCTCTTGATCCAGAAAATCCTTATGTGTGTGTTTTCTTCTCCCTTTCAATATTTTCCTTTCTTTCTTATTATTTTTTTGAGCAACTCTGGGTAAAATGTTTTCCTGGCCAAAACTGCCTATTTATACCAGTGTTTCCTCTTTGGGTTTTGTTACAACAAAATTCCATTCCTATCCTAACCATCTTCATGCATTTTGCATTTTCACATTTTCCTCCTTAATGCCCCGGCCACTTTAATCCACTATATAGCTAGTACCCCTTTTTTTTCTTTTACTTTTTCAGAAAAATGGTTATCTTTAATTATTTACCCAAGTCATGCTAAATGTGTGATTCATGTTTTTATTCTTTTCTGGAAATCTCCTTTTCTATTTTTACCTACACAAGCATATTGACTTGTATTGCATTTCATGTCATTTTGATGTTTCTTTTTAACACTTTCTGCTCACAGAAAATATACATGCACATGGGTGTATATATATATATTTTTATTTGATCTCTCTTGCCTTTCAGAAATTATACATATATATCCTAATTAAATGAGTTAGATCTGGTAAAAGAAAACCCTATGCTAAGTAAGAATTACTTCTTTGCTCACATAAAATCTTTCTGCCTCTTTATTACTTTATTTAATTCTTTATGCTTCTCAAAAAAATGTATATAGGCATATCTACCATATTTAACTTGGTTAGGCCTAAGTTAAATTCCAATGTTTTAAATAAGAATTTTACTTTCTTATTTCAAATAAAAAATTTCTGTCTCTTTTTTTTTTCGAAATTCTTGGATTTCCCCTGTGCCATTTTCCAGTGTGCACGTGCACACATATCCTTGCACACTATTTAATCCCAAGGATTTCACCATATTTAAATCTAAATGTTTCAAAATTAAATCATTTTATCAAAAATGATTTTTCACAAAATTTTGGGGTATTACACGATCTCTTTGAGACCTTCTTAATGCTACTCGTTGTGGTTCATGCATATCAGCATTATGTAAGTCATTTCCTTCAGGAAGTACTTCTTCATTTATATGTTGTTCATCACCATGTTGTTCTCCAACAGCTGGAACAATTGGAGTAATAGTAGATGGAGGAACTATTCTAGGCAGTGTAACCTTTACCCTTGTTTCCTTTATTTCCACTATTTCTCTTCTAGTACTCCCACTGACTTCACCAATCTCAATGAATCTTGCATTACCAGTTTCTATAATTCTTGGACTATGATTAGGACAGTAAAACACATATCCTTTAGTTTTTTCAGGGTAACCTAAAAAATACTCACTAATCGTTCGAGAATCTAATTTCTTTTCATGTGGATTATAAATTCTCGCTTCCGCTGGACAACCCCAAACATGCAGGTGTCTTAAGCTAGGTTTCCTGTTAGTCCATAATTCAAAAGGAGTCTTTTGAACAGCTTTACTAGGAACCCTATTCAACAAATAATTAGCGGTTTTGAGAGCATACGACCACAAATTCTTAGGTAGTGTAGAATCTGACATCATACTCCTAATCATATCTATTAACGTCCTATTGCGCCTTTTTGCTACACCATTTTGTTGTGGTGTACCTGGCATTGTGTATTGCGCACATATGTCATGACTTTCGAGGAATTTTGCAAATGGACCTGGACACTGGCTTGACTCATTATATTTGCCATAATATTCACCACCCCTATCAGACCTTATGATTTTCACCTTTTTATCTAATTGCCTCTCAACTTCCTTTACAAACGTCTCAAGGACATTCACAGATTGAGATTTTTCATGAAGCAAATAGACATAACCATAGCGGGAAAAATCGTCAATAAAAGTGATGAAATACTTTTCTCCATTAAAGGCTGAAGTGTTTATAGGTCCGCAAATATCAGTGTGTATTATTTCAAGAAGCTGGCTGCTTCTAGTGGCTCCTTTCTTATTATGTTTGGTTTTTTTACTTTTAATACAATCCACACATAATTCTAGATCACTAAAGTTTAAATTTGACAAAATTTCATTACTTACTAATCTCATCATTCTTTCTTTGGATATGTGACCTAGTCTTTTATGCCATAAGAAAGCAGAATTTTCATTCAACATGCTACGTTTGCATCCAACATTATTTATTACATTCAGCAAGGAATTCGCATAAGTGTCATTCAGTTTCAATTTATATAAACCATCAATTAGAATATCAGAACCAACATTATCAGTATTCTTATATAAATCAAAACAACCAGATCCAAACGTACATCTAAAACCAGAAATATCCAACTTACTTACGGAAATAAGGTTTCTAGATAATGAAGGTACATAAAGGATACTATATAAGTCTAATACATATCCACTTTCTAGAATTAGACGATAAGTCCCAATGCCTTCTATTGTGGATTTCATTCCGTTTCCCATAAAGAGAAAACGATCTTCATTTGGATTTATGGTTCGGATCATAAGAAGTCCCTGCATATTATTGGAGACATGAGTTGTAGCACCAGTATCAAGCCACCATGTATTATTAGGAACTTCAACTAAATTTGATTCAAAACATACGAAAGATAGATGATTACCTTTCTTTTCGAACCAAGCTATCCTTTTCGGACAGTCATTTTGATAATGTCCTTTCCTTTTACAGAAATGACATCGAACATCCTTTAGTTCCTTTAGTTCCTTCTTTTCCTTATCCTGCCCCATTCTTAGCAGGTCCTTTTTCTTCTTGAAATGACTTGACTTTCCATTCTTTTCTTTACCAGCTTTATTACTCACAAAACTTACTGAGTGATTCACTTGATTTTTCAAACGTCCTTCTTCCTGAACAAGTCTACTGACCAATTCATTAACATTCCACTTATCCTTTATAGTGTTATAGTTAATTTGAAAAGGTCGATATTCAGAAGGTAGCGAGTTCAGGATAAACTGGACAGGAAAAGAATCCTCTACTGTAAGTCCAATGGAGTTTAACCTTGCTGCAAGATTAGTCATCTCTATAATGTGCTCTTGCATAGTTCGCGACCCATCAAACTTCATGGTCGTGAGTTCTTCCATAAGAGTACCAGCGAGTGACTTATCAGCTGAACGAAAACGCTCTTCCACAAACTGCATATATTCCTTAGCACTTTCTGTTTGCGGAATTGTTGACTTGATGTTGTTGGCAACAGTCATCTTAATAAACATAAGGCTCAATTTGTTACTGCGTTCCCATGCTTTATGGTGTGATTTTTCTGTCTCAGTACTAGCTGTTGTAAGAGCAACAGGTTTATCCTCAAGGAGTGCCAAGTCAAGATCCTGAACACCTAAATGGAAATTGACTTGTTCTCTCCATTCAGAAAAATTAACACCAGTGAACAATGTAACAGATGAAGCATGTGTATTCATGGGAACTACTGCAAATTAAATAAAATAAAATAAAAAAATTGAAATAACTATAAGCTCATAGCTAACGCGATTCAGATATGTACATAATAGTATAATATAGCACTCCTTTGGGTAGATACTATCTTATACTTAACATAATTAAATACCTAAACATAAGTAAGTAATAAATATATTCAATTAAATAAAACTGACATCTTTGGATGATCAATATTTATTTAATCAAGATATCTATTAAACCTCATCATGTCAACTAGTTATAGAACAAGACTTTCCTTTGGGTAAGTTCTCAGGTTCTACCATTAGTGACGCCAGTTTTTAATTGGTATTATTATAACTGGCAATTTCTATCAATAATCATTATGTCAATTATGCACTAAATGATTATTCTGATTTTGACCACTTTGGTGATTAACAAAATCATAAATCTCATGTGCATAAATGACTTATAAAACATACTTGATTAAACATCATGAGTAAAGCATAGAGCAGATCAATTACAATCATAGGAAATATTCGGTTATTGATTGGTGGCTCCGATACCAAATGTCAGAAATTTTTTATTGTTCGATCTTTCATGATTAATGATGAACAATTCAAGTAATAGCCCAAAGATCACCAATACCGAATATTTCACAAACAAAACTTAATATGATTTATTGTTTAAGATGACGTACCTTGATTAACAACGGAAGATGTAATGGTTGTCATCTTCTTCTTCTGACTTCTAATAATTACTCTTCTTCTCAGAATTCGGTTTCTCTCTCTAACCCTATTTCTTTATGTGTTTCTTGATGGAGAAGAATACATCTGTTGGCTGGGAGAGAGAGGACCCAATCCTTTATATAACATTTAACTCTAAATCTGGTACGTCCATCATATACCAATTCAATGCTTAAGATTAATCACAGACCTAATGTTCTAATTATAGAACGGTCTATTTATGACTTAATTAATCAGGTAACATTATGATTAGAAACTGCATAACGTTAAAGGTAAATGAAACGTTCTATTTATGACCTAATTAACAGGGTCACATTAAGATTAGAAATTGCATAACGTTAAAATTAAATGAGCCAATTACAGTTTCTAATAGCAGATTTCTAACAGTATAAGCTTTAAAAGAGTGTTCCATAGTCGACTCTATATAAAGTTATCATATCATCTGGTAAATATGTAATTTCTTTTCATTACATCATACCTCTTTGAATGTATGCATTTGCATGTGCTTTGAGAGTATTTATAATTATAACACTTTTTGTAACACAATAAGATAAGCAAATTGCAGTCTCAGAAATGTTTTGATTATAGAATATTGAATGTTTGATCTTGCATGAATTTTAGACCTCGCCGATGAAAGCCGACTTCCTCAACCAACTACACTACCCATGCGGGATGATCTTGCATAAACTGTTAAATGAAGTTTGATCTTGCATGAACTTGTACCAAGATATGTAACTTGCACTCTTAGAAATGTTTTGGCTATTAAAAATTGAAAGTTTGATCTGGCATAAACTTCTGATTGTTGAAAGTTTAATTTGAATATCTGTGGAAGCCTTTGGATAAGAAATGTCGTTGCACCTATTAACTGAATCCAACGTCAATTTCTAATCATGTCTTCCTACAGATTTCTCGTTGCAATAGCTTGAAGTCACCCTTAATATTTATTGTATGCTCAATAATCACCGTATTCATGGTAACTGATATTCGATACATGTCCAGTTTGTATAACAAATATATGCAGAGTTATGAAAAGCTGTTATAAGGAAGCAAATCCCTTCGGTTTGTAATTGTCTCATTTTTAAAGGGTAGCTGTATTAGGTTTTATCTCATAATCTGATTTATTTATTTCGAGTAATCATTATTGATTTGCAGATCCACATAGAGTTACTCCTTTGCCATTGCGTTACTCAATGCGTAGTGGCTTTCCTTATTATACCTACATCGTAAAGGATGCAGTACATGGGTATCAGAATGCAACCAATTTGTTTGGAAAGGGTGTCGGATCAAAACATAAGATCAAAAGTCACTCAAGCATTTCGGCAAAGGAGAGAACAGTTTTATTTGATTAAGCTTCCCTTTCTTTCAAACTTGTGTATCATATATTCTGCCAGGTATGGACTTTAAAGCAAGGTTCAAAGTTCCATTTTCCGTTTCCGTTCCGATCATTAGAAAAAATTAAAATTTTGATCCCGTTTCGGAATTTCCAGAAATTCCATTTTAATTCTGGTTTGTGAATTCTAGTATTTTTTTATAAATACGCAAATAAATATGCAATGCTAATAATCAATTACACTAAATTGTTCAAATTAGAAGATACAAAACATACAACATAAAAATGTAATACCAAAAACTATTTCTCTGAGCATCATATAAATTTTGTTCATCGCTATCTTCATCTTATGTTGGATTATAATATGATGGAAAAGCATACTTCTACATCTGATCTGAACTTAAAAATGTCATCATCGTATTATCAAAGGGTGAGGGTTCATCTTGGCTATTTGATGGTTCGGCAGCACACGATTGATTTAATCCACAAAATGAAT
Organism: Allium fistulosum; assembly: GCA_030737815.1. NCBI lineage: Eukaryota > Viridiplantae > Streptophyta > Magnoliopsida > Asparagales > Amaryllidaceae > Allium > Allium fistulosum. The sequence goes on from CM060904.1 coordinate 813,954,068, forward strand.
AACCTTCGGTATAGTAAGACATACCTAAAATTGGGGACATTGTTAGAAGTATATTTGCCATCATAATTACGTTGATCTCCAAGTTCAACATTCAAATTTCTATCTCTTCATCGTTTATAGTCATCTACACCTCTTATAGAATAATTTTGGATATGTCTTTGAGAATGATCAAGTGGAACCAACACCATAACCACTAGAACCAATACCGTCGCCACCAGCATTACCTGAATCATCATTTGATGAACTATCATTTTCAGTATTTTTTGCAGATACATTATCATTGTTTGACCAAGGATTATCGCTTGCATTATCAAGTAGTGGATTCTCAGCTTCTCTAGTCCATTCTGCAAGTGGATCCTCCTCATGAAAGATGTAATTCTCAATTGCATATTATAATGTACAAATACCATTTTTTCTAAGTTCTCCATTTTTATTCTATTTCTTAACTTCGTGTGAATCATCGCAAATGTTATTCAATTTCTTTTACAATTTGAAGAAGAAACTGTTTGGCTAAGAATACACATAGCTATTGTATTAAATTTGGAACAACTTCCCTGCCAATTGTTGACCACCACATAGCTGGAAGACACGACTTAACTGCATGGTTCACTTTTGCAGAACCAAATACATTAAATTTCATTCTGTGTTTTTACACCCACGAAACATTCATGAATAAACCAAGTTATTTTTTGTGCTAAATATTATAGCAAGAATCATGAGTAGTTTAATAATTTGTTTATTAACTCTTTTGAAATTTCAATTTGCATAGCAATATCATGTACCATTTTTTCAAAAATATTTGTCCATCCATTTAAAACCTCAGCATCGTTTATTGCATTATCTCCATATTGCATATGAGGATTGACAAAATAACCTAAAACAATTTGATAGTTCAAAGAAATATTGACGTGATATGTATTTTTATAATTGTGTAATAATTAAAAATTACTTGCTGCATGAATAGGTCGATGCAATTGTCTTTTCTATCTGTTATCGATTATATTCCACCACTTTTGATATTGTCTTACACCAACATATTTCTTAATTGATTTTTTCGCTCGATCCATGGCTTCATATAAATATCTCATCTCTGCTTTATCATTATTGTCCACCATTCTTAATTTTTTTACAAGTGGACCAAATATGAGAATAATAGCAGCAACCTTGACCCAAAATTTATCAGTGTGAATCAAGTTATAGATAAGAATTGTTGTTTTTTAATCTTTAGGACCGAGTTTAGGAATCTTTGCGCACCACTCTCTCGAAGAAATCATTCTTCTTAGATTCACTTTATGTGTGTATATGGATTCTAATCTAATAAAGTGAGTAGCAAACCTAGTTACAGCTAACCGAATGAGTTTTTTATTATTAGTTTCTTTTCTCATTATGGTAAACAACCAACCATGATTGTATATAAATCCTGTTATTTACTGACAATTTGAAATAATCGTTTTTACCTCGATTTCTTTTGAAATATTTTCAAGAATCAAATTGATACAATGTACTGCACATGGTGTCCAATATAGTCTCTTCTTTTTTCCGTCAGTAGTTGGCCAACAGCATTGTAATTTGCTCCATTATCAGTTACTATTTGCACAATTTTATCTTCTCCAATAAAATTAACAACATTATCCATTAGACCACAAATATACTTAGCATTTTGAAATCTGTCAGTAGCATCTATAGATTTAAGAAAGACGGTTCCATGAGTAGAATACACAAGAAAATTTATGATTTGTCTTCTATTTTGTGTACTCCAACCGTCGCATATCAACGTATAACCATATTCATCTCAAAAGTGGGAGTAAGTGTCAATGTGTTGTTTGATTTCAGTGCACTCTAAATCTGTATGTTTTCGATAATTCATGTGTTGTGGGTCCTTTATTCCAAGACCAGCTTCTTGAATGACATCTACCATAGTTTCATAGTAAGCACTATTAGCAGCATTGTGTGGGATATAATTAAAGTAAAAAAAATTGATATTGCACGACCTATGTGTTTTTTGGCATCTTTAATGCCTTTTATTGCAGTTCTAATAGAAGTTGAGTTATACCTCCTCGTTTTTGTACATAGGGATCAATCCTTTCAGCTGCCCGTTTTGCTAAATCATCATCTATTCTGATTGATTTAGAACAATCATTGCGCTTTAGTCCGCTAGATCGTATACATGTTCCACTAGATCCTACACCTGAGTTCATATAACTTTCTTGAAAGGCGCATCAATCCTGTCTATCTTCTTCACCTCCATCACTGTCGGTATCTTGATTTTGTTGTTCTGGCATGCTTATTAGCTCTTCTTGCACGCGTTGTTTTCCGAGCTTCCCTTGATTTCGCTCACTTCTCTTTTTATTCAGATGTTCTCGTATAAGTTTCCCGACTTTTTTGGGAACAGTCAGACATACTACCACGTCGTCTGTTTGTCCTCCTAAATATTTTTCTATACGTGTTATACCACCAGAAATTACTTTGTGATAGTAGTTACATTTTTTTTCTTTTTTACCAATAACCGCCGTACAATAATTTCAAACGATACCACGATTTGCCATAATCAACTATCTAAATGAGAAACAAAATAATTTAATATTTAATTACTCAACATTAATACATTTTATGCAAACCAAACAATATATTATTTGCATGATAAAACTTCCATTCATAGTTGTTCAATTATCAAATTACAAATAACTAATATAGTTTTTCTAGAATAATTTTTATCACAATTTTCAAATTACAAATTACAAACAAACATGTTTTATACAGTTTTTATTAGCCATTTTTAACCCCATTATTTATAAACCCAAGTACTACTTCATAATCCATTTATTTAAACCCACCCCATTATTCTACATTAACCTATCTTCCTCATTAGTCGCACGTTCCTTTATGCCCTAATCAGTTCAACTCAAATGCAAATGAATAAAAGGGAAGAAAAGAAGAAGAAAAACTGGGTCGCCGATCGATCGAGATGAATCGAACGATCTGCTAAGGTCGATTTAAGATCGATGCTGCCAAGCTCGAATAAGAAATCTTGACGATGATGAAGCAGAAGCAAAGTTGAGTGAAGAGGTAAATTTTGTTGTGTATTTGGTATGAATTATATGTGGTTTTATAGAGCAAAGATTAAATTTTACTCACGTGAATTTTCTGTATGGAATTTGTTTTTTTTCTAATGGCAAACAAGAATTCGATTGATTGAAATAAAGTTCAATGTTCTTTTGTTTTAGGATTTGCTTCACATGAATTGCTGTACAAATTTATGTTTTCTGTCTTTATTTTTTTTTGAAGAAAACCAAAATTTTCGGTTTATGGTGATGTTCCGGTCCGATCCACGCCGGAACTGGGCCAGATGGCCGGAACTCCGGCGTGCTAGCCGGACTTTAAAACCTTGTTTTTGTTAGAGACCTTTATAAGATGAATGAGATATTGTCCCACATCGCCAAAAATAAGTTAGCATTCATGTTTATATACTACTTCCCTCAAACCCATATTGGCCCTTAGGGTCAGGTAATTTTGTGCGAGGGGGAGAACCTATATGACCATTAACTAACACACACGCGCGCGCCACTGCCCGACCGTATCGAACCGAACCGGGCCGGGTGTGGGTCCAATAAGAGTGGAACATGTTATATTTTTGCTGCATAGAAGTAAACAGTTTTCTACTGTTTAAATTCAAATAGAAGCGACTAGTGGATTTGAATGGAAATGCACGTTGCAGATTGTCTGAACGGACGCGACTGTTGCAAACCACGACAGTTTTTGGCTGTTGCAAATGAAGAGACGTGACTGTTGCAAACCGCGACAGTTTTTGGCCTTTGTAGACGAAGAGATGTGGATGTTTCCAACAGACATAACCGTTGGGAATTAGCTTATAAAAGGAGAAGGAAACCTGATCAGTTGAATACTCCGAATTTTCTCTTATTCCTCCTCATTTCTGAATTTTTATAATCCATGCGCTTCTGCATATCGCACAGAAGATCATACACATCACAATCTCGAGCAGATCACGTTTGTTGTATCTTGGGAGACTTTAAATAAAATTTAAGGAAATTGTTACGGCAAGCCTCGGATGAAATTTCCTTCTTCATCCGGTTAGATTTCTATTTACATATATATTTATATACATTGTTCTATAATCTTTCTGTTTCAACGTTGTGTTGTTTCTGCGAAGTAGTACAACGCTTGTTTATCACTATAGTTTAACATAGCAATTTGTTGTTGTTATTGCTATAGTTTATTGTTTTAAACTAATTACAATATATTTATTGTTCAAAATTACTAATACAAAATTCCAAAGTAGTGGAAATCTGATTTGTAAACTTGTGTGGCGAGTTTATAATATATCGGTCTTTGTTTTGGTGTACTGGTGTTCTAACATCTTAAGACTTTTCTGTTTTCACTAAAACAGAGACGGCGACAGTTGAATTATCAGCAAAAGCTGCTACTCACGATCCGTTTAAAGAAGATGGTGATGACTTCATAACATGGCAGAATCAAATGCTGTTTTATCTCACCACGTTAGGGCTGTAGAAGTGCATTGAGGAGGATGAATCAAAACCTAAAGATGGACAAACTAGAGAAAAAGACGCAGCTGTTTTTCTCGGAATTGACTCATGGAAGCATTCAGACTTCTTGTGCCGAAATTACATTCTAAATTGTCTGGATAAAGTATTATATAAAGTATATCAGTCACACCAGACAGCAAAATCCCTATGGACTGCACTTGCAAATAAATACAAGACGCAGAATGTCAGTTTGAAAAAGTTCATAGTAGATAAATTCATGGAATACAAAAATGGTGGATTCCAAATCCGTAACTAGTCAAGTGCAGGAACTCCAACTTATAATTCATGAACTTGAAGCAGAAGGACATCAAGTTGGAGAATCTTTCCTGGTTGAAGCGATAACAGGAAAATTAGCACCATCTTGGAGAGACTACCGCAACTATCTGAAATATAATAAAAAAGAGATTTTCTTAGAAGATCTCATTGTCAGATTAAAAATTGAGGCAGATAATCGCGAAATAACACAACGCAAAGGAGAAGAGTCACCTGTTACAGAAGGGTCAAAGAAGAAAGGACACTTCAACAACAAAAAGAAAAAAAAGAAAGGCACCGGATAATCAATATAAAGATAAGCAAACCAAGAAGTTCAAAGGCGAATGTTAGGTCTGTGGAAAGACTGGGCACGCAGCTAAAGGTTGCAGGCATAAGAAGACGAATGAAAAATCGGTGGCAAATATAGTGGAAAATTTGAATTCAACCATTGAGGAGATGAACTTTTCAGGAGTTGTTTCAGAATGCAACTTAGTACAGAACCCTGCACAGTGGTGGGTAGACACAGGCGCTACTCGTCATGTATGTTCTGATATATCTATGTTCTCCACTTACAAGAAATACAATCAGGAAGAAAAACCCTATATGGGTAATTCTGCAGTTTTCATGATCGAAGGTAACGGCACCGTCATCCTTAAATTTACATCCAGAAAAACTGTGACACTAAATGAAGTTCTTCATGTTCCGGATATCTGGAAGAATCTTATCTCTGGACCTGTGCTCTCAAAGAAAGGCTTTTGTATGGTCTTTGAGTCAGATAAAGTAGTTCTATCTAAGACTGGAATTTATATAGGAAGGGGTTATTTATGTGATGGCCTATTTAAGACAAATGTAGCCGTAGTCCGCAATAAAATTATGTATTCTGATTGTGCTATTAATAAAAATGAAGTTTCTTATTTGGTTGAGCATGAAATTTTACAATGGCATGATAGATTAGAACACATAAACTTCCAAAAAATGAAAAAATTAGCAATTGGGATTAATTCCTAAATTCCAAGTAGATAAAAACTACAAATGTGAGACATGTGTAGAAGAAAAATTGGTTAAAAAACCATTTCATACTATTGATAGAAGTACTGAACCACTAGGTTTGGTTCACATTGATTTATGTGATTTTAAATCATTACCTACAAGAGGTGGGAAAATGTACCTTATCACATTTATTGACGACTATACACGATATTTCTATGTATATCTTTTGAATAGTAAAGATGAAGCAGTTACATCGTTTATAAAATATAAGGCTGAAGTAGAAAATCAGTTAAATAAAAAGATCAAGATATTGAGATCTGATCGAGGTGGAAAATATGAATCACCATTTGAACAATTCAGTGCAGAAACTGGTATAATTCATCGAACAACAGCTCCATATTCACCACAAAAAAATGATATTGCCGAGAGAAAGAATGGAACATTAAAAGATATGATAAATGCAATGCTATTGACCTCTGGTCTACCGACCAACTTGTGGGGGGGAAGCCTTAAATATGTCTAATCACGTATTAAACAAGGTTCCTAACAATAAAACAGGAACAATTCCATATGAGTTATGGAAATGACACATAATAAGTTTTAAATACCTCAAAGTGTGGGAGTGCATGGCAAAAGTTCCAGTTCCACCTCCCAAGAAAGTCAAATTTGGACCAAAAACTGTAGACTGTTACTATCTAGGGCCTGCCCAAAATAGTAGTGTCTACAGATTTTTGGTATTCAAGTCTGATATAGCTGATATTAATGTCAATACAATCATAGAGTCTCGAGATGCCTCATTTTTTGAAGATGTGTTTCCGTACAAAAGAAATGAAGGAAATTATGTCCCTAAAAGGACAAGAGAAGAATCAAGCAAGTCACGTGACGATGGAACTCATCGTGAAATTATGAATTCTAAGTAATAAAACTTGGGAAATAGTTGATCTTCCGCTTGGAATAAAACCGATTGGTTGCAAATCAATTTTCAAAAATAAGATGAAACCAGATGGCTCCATTGACAAATATAAAGCAAGATTGGTAGCCAAAGGATATCGTCAAAAGGAAGGTATAGACTTCTTTGATACTTATTCACCGGTTACATAAATAACCTCTATAAGAATGTTAATAGCAATTGCATCCATATATAATCTAGAGATTCATCATATGGATGTAAAGACAGTATTCTTAAATGAAAATCTTGATGAGGAGATTTACATGGAGAAACCCGAGGGTTTTATTTCCAAATGAAATGAAAACAAAGTATGTAGATTAGTAAAATCATTATACGGGCTAAAACAAGCTCCAAAACAATGGCACGTAAAATTTGATAGTGTCATGATAAAAATTGGTTTCCGTATAAATGAATGTGATAAATGTGTTTATTATAAACAAGTTGGACAATCATACATAATGATTTGTTTATATGTAGACGATATGCTAATCTTTGGTCCAAATAGTAAAGTAATAGAGACCATGAAGAAAATGTTGATCAACAATTTCGACATAAAAGATTTAGGAGTTGCAGACGTTATTTTGGGAATCAAAATAATAAAAACACCTCATGGAATTGAACTATCTCGATCACATTATGTGGAAAAAGTGATTGAAAAATTCCAAAATTACGGAATTAAAGGAGTAAGAACACATTTTAATCCATTGGAAGTACTACATAAAAACACTAATGAGAGTGTAATGCAACTGGAATACTCTCGTGTAATAGGATGTCTAATGTACTTCATGAATTGCACAAGACCAGATATAGCGTATGCAGTAAGTCGACTGAGCAGGTATACAAGCAACCCAGGAAGGAACACTAGAAAGCATTAATGAGAGTGTTGGGATATTTAAAGAGTGCCACGAATTTTTTCCTACATTACGGAAAATATCCCGCTGTCTTAGAAGGATATAGTGATGCAAACTGGATTTCTGATTCAGAGGAATCTAAATCAACTAGTGGTTATGTCTTCACTCTAGCAGGAGCAGTAGTGTCATGAAAATCTACTAAACAAACGTGCATAGCTTGATCCACTATGGAATCAGAGTTCGTCGCTTTAGATAAAGCAGACGAAGAAGCAAAATGGCTTCGTCAATTTTTAAAAGAAATTCCATTTTAGCCTAAACTTGTACCGGCCATATGCATACACTGTGATAATCAAGCAGCGTTAAGCAAAGCACAAAACTTTGTGTATAATGGAAAGTCACGACATATCCGTCGACGCCATAACATAGTTAGGCAGTTTGTAACGAGTCGGATTTTGCCCGTTCGAAAATCGACATCCATACTTTACATCGTACTCGAATGTCGTATATTCGACCGTTCAAATCCGAGTCGTCGGAGCTTATAACACACTTAAGTAAATAACAACACAGCGGAATAAAGAAATCAATGATATCATATACAACTCCAATGAATACAATATCCAGAATGATATACAACAATGATATCAATATGATACAATAATATCAGAGATATGATACAATGACAATAGCAGCGGAAAGAAAAGATAACATCAGCAGCGGATAGAAAATCTCCAATAGAATGCTCTAATCCATAGCTAGCTCCAGCTAATCCACTCAACATGAATATTTGAGAAAACCCAACTCTAGACTGCCCGTGTGGAAAATAGTGGGCACCCAGAGTTTAGGAAGGGAACAATAAACTCCGGATCAGTCATGGGACTGGTGTGAGCAACAAAAACAGTTTATCTTTAAAACAAGCAACAAAGGCTTTTAAACATTGAAATCCGCAATGCTTTTCGAAAATGAAACTACCATAAGGCCTCCCGCCACACACACAATGCAATCGCAGAATTGGAGGAGATTTCTCCTTATGATAGTCAAACATGCTTACTACGCAAAGGAAAAACTCTTTTGATATTATTACTAGTGCATAGTGTGAAAACATTTCGAAAATACAATATTAATCTTAGCCAGCATACAACATTTCATCGTATGCCTACTATAGCTACCATGTTCAATAACAAGTTACCGCCACATTCCATAGCAGGTAATACAACTAAAATCGTACTGGGTTCGTATTGTTTCTTTGGATTTCCAACAAATGATCAGGCAAAGGAACTTCCTTACCGAAATGGAAACGCCTCTGGAAAGACGCCCCGGATCCTAACCGGATCTCTGCAAACAAAAGGCCGACGCTACCTCACGCTTTAACCAAGCTGTAACTAGGTAACTAACACACGAGTCATGTCATCCCCCGGTCGTCACCGACCTTTATCCGAGGTACCTCGATCATAAAGCAACAACCACAAAGTATAATAACTATGCAGCATCCACATAGGTAAAATATCTTCCAATTTTCAAGAGATTAATCCAAATTAATTAAACTTAATTAATTAACTCAAATTAATCAATTACTCAATTAACTAAAGTGAGAAATTAATTTCTTACTTAATTCCCATTAAGTAATTACACTTAAACATTTACAATGTTGATTATCAAATTAATCTAGTTAATGACCTTCATTAACATTTATTTAATTTCTAAAATAATAACTTACAATTTCCTTATTTTTAATTATAAGTTCAATTAACCATTCATTCATTAATTAAAGTCAAATCTAAGATTCTTAATTACATATTAATTTCTTAACTCATTATTTACTTTAATTAATACATTTCAACTTATAATTACTAATTTAATCAATACAAATTATCGATTATCATTCTAATTATTCTAATGGTTAATGAATTTAAATCTTAATCTTTATTACTTAAAGAAGACTCATTTTTCAATATTGATTAAATTTCACTTCCATATGTTTGGAAACATTTATTTCAAATTTTCTTTTGAACTTCCATTTTAAACTCCAAGTTTAAACGATCACTGATTTAACTTAAAATCACTTTAAAACTAACTTTTTAAAAACCATTAAATTTCCAGTTAAAGCCAATCTTAGTTATGAGGAGATTTTAAATCAAATTACCTTAAGTTCAAAATATTTAAATTTATTTAAAGTATTTAAATTTTAAACTTTCTCTTCATTCCAAAAATCTGGAAATTAAACTTTAATTTAGATTCAGGTAAACTTGATTTCGATTTTAAAAACCAACATTATAAAACTGAGAACAAGTTTACAGGTAAGAAAAACTGGGAAACAAAACTTCCCAAGTTCACCTTATTTTTACTTCGAGTAAAATATAAATTTACTCGAGCCAACAAGAATTTACGCGAGGAAAATCTCGGGCACAAGTTTGAAACCACCCAAGAAAACAGCCTCACCAGAAAAACACTCCACCGTGCACGTGCACGCCTCCGATCATCACTTCCGGTCGACCACGACCATCTCCACAAATCGGCGATCGCTTCCACCTCCTATCCCAGGCCTCCGTTCAACAATTCAAACTCGAGATCGAATTCGAGTCTCACCATCAACCTGGACGAAAACAGTAGCCCCACTTCAAAAGCCTGGCAACACCACATTCAAGCAGCTCCGACCACCAGAAGCCACCCAACTCTGGTCGTAGCCTCGTCTACCACCCCCCTACAAAACCCCAAAAGCATGCTACGCTCGATCAATCATCGACGTCGAACGAGACGAAATGCCAAAGCCCACTAAAACTAGGTTTACGAAATTCAAAATCTTGCCGCGGTCTCCTCGATGATCGAGATCATCGCCGTCCATTTTTCCCAGCACCCACGTAGGCCCCTCCATCTCCCCGCAAAACCCCGACCGTCCTGATCACTTGGATCACCAGAAATCTCCCAATATACCATTTTCAGTTCAACAAGAACTGCTCCTTCAAACTAGTACTAAAAATCGTGGATTTAGCTTTAAAAATCATAGTTTTGTATGTAGATTCGATTTATACTCCTGAATCCTTAAAACAAGAAGTTTGTTTTTAAACTTATTTGAAGTTGTATCTAACTTTCTTGGTTTCCAGAATTAAATCTTAATATCTTTTAAATACTTAGATTACATTCAAACAAACAATACTTGTTTACATCCTAAGTTCCAACAGTTTTTTAGATCAAGAGATAAAAGTTTGTTTACATATCTACATAAAAATAAACAACAGATAACAGAGCAACAGAGTAACAAATGTACATATATGCCCAGATTTGCACAAACACATATCTACAAACATATATTATCACAGAGAAAAGCAAGCTTCATATTAACTTAAGTTATAATTTAAATAAAATGTTACTCACATGATATGTGAAAGAACAGAGCCTAGTTTGCTTAGCAACAGGCTTTAACATTTCAAGCTGAAGTCCTTCTTCTTGCTTCTCTGTTGTATTGGGTTGCTTGATTGAGAATGTTTGTTTAGATTTTAAAAGAAGTTTTTATCTTGGTTTTATTTAGTTCGAAAGGAAAATGAAAACTGGAATGGAAAAAATGCTTACAGGCTGATATATACAACCAGTTACAGGGTATCATTTTCTTTTACAAAACAGTGTACATTTTGTACAAATTATCAGAGATAGTTCATAGTTTTGGAGGCTGAAAGGATTCTTTTATACAATTCGAATAGACTTGGTTTGCTGCTAATAAATGGAGACATTAAATGCTATTTGTACCTTATGTTATTTTTTTATACTTATCCTATTTTTCTTATGCTTGCCTGCCTAGATTTTCACTTACATACTTACTTAATATTGTATGTTTTCTTTACAGCCTACAAAACTTTTGATTTAGTTGTACTCAAATCTGCATACCCATCATATTCGAACCACTTGTCTTCATACTTATCCTATGCAAGCTTTTCTAACAAGTTATGAATATTTTATTTATTTTGTTTCTTAGCTTTGCACATTTTCTTGTCTACATATATTTCTTTATGCTATTTGCTTTGCATTTATACTTACCTGCATATCCTGTTTATTTATTACTCTTTTATTTTAACCTTAATTATCAAATATTAAATTTACTTATTACTATTTCAAACCGTAGCTTCTTTCAAAACACACATATTTGTATATATATATTTATAAGTAATTTGAAATGACAATTTCTATTTAAAAATAAGAATTCATTTGTAAAGACATTCTATTATTATTTAACTCCATATTTATTTTTAAAACCATTTATTTACAATTTAAATTCAAGTCAAATATATATTATATTATTTCAAATTTAGTCAGATATGTTCAAATACAGATATATATTCTCATATATACATATGTATACAATATTTTAATTTTAAATGATTTATACATAATATATTTGGATTCGGGGAAACTCGCAATCCATTTATCGTTTAATTATACAATTTTAATTCAAAAATTAATTTAATTATCAATTAAATGAAATTAAAATTCAGGATCGTTACACAGTTACTCTCAAATGGAACTATTTTCATTGATTATGTGAGAACTACTGATAACCTTGCAGATCCATTTACTAAAGGATTATCAAGAGAGAAAATTGACTGCGCATCAAGGGGAATGGGTTTAAAAACCTAAACCAATAAGAGTTATCTTATGCGGAAACCTATCCTAGCGACTGGAGATCCCACAGACTAGGATCAATAAGCAATTCAGTTCTGAGTAACTCAAGAAGTAATGCATTTATTTGAACTTAGTCCTACTCCATTCCTATGGTGCACAATATAATGCATACCTAAGGAAATATTAAAACGTTAAAGCTATGCTTTTTAATGATGACCATATCTTGAAAATAACAAGTGGGATATATGTAGGATACTCTTAATGGTTGCGATCACCTATGTTAGTATGAGCTGCGTCGGCTCTATGAGAATATTAAAGGCTTAAATTTTCTAAAACACCCGCAGAACCAAATTTGTTCAGGACCAAAATGAACACAACTAAGAGATTGGATGTGAAGGAAAACAATGCTTTGTAAATCTTATTGTCTGATTATGCACAAACCGCTGACGGTTCAAGATAAAATAATTCACCGATTAGCCAAGTATATCCGATAAGTTTTAACTAGGGAAAGTTCAAAGTGAAATATATACTTATCCTCGATATAGCATTATTTCCATATGAACTGTGTGATATTACATTTTGTGTGGGGGGACATATATCGTAATTCATGTGGGAGATTGTTAGAGGCTTTTATAAGATGAATGAGATATTGTTCCACATCGCCAAAAATAAGTTAGCATTCATGTTTATATACTACTTCCCTCAAAATCATATTGGCTCTCAGGGTCAGGTAATTTTCTACGAAGGGGAGAACCTATATGACCATGAACTAACACACATGCGCGCGTCGCCACTCGCCCGTACCGAACTGGGCCGGGTGCGGGTCCAATAAGAATGAACCGTGTTATATTTTTGCTGCACAGAAGTAAACAGTTTTCTACTGTTTAAATTCAAATAGAAGCGACTGGCGGATTTGAATGGAAATGCCCGTTGCGGATTGTCTGAACGGACGCGACTGTTGCAAATCGCGGCAGTTTTTGGCCGTTGAAAATGAAGAGACACGACTGTTGCAAACCGCGACAGTTTTTGACCGTTGCAAATGAAGAGACGCGACCGTTGCAAACCGCGACAGTTTTTGGCCTTTGCAGACACAAAGATGCGGTTGTTCCCAACAAACATAACCGTTGGAAATTAGCCTATAAAAGAAGAAGAAACTTGATCAGTTGAATACTCCGAATTTTCTCTTCTTCCTCCTCATTTCTGAATTTCTATAATCCGTGCGCTTCTGCATATCACACAGAAGATCATACACATCACAATCTCGAGCAGATGACTTCTGTTGTATCTTGGGAGACCTTGAATAAAGTTTTAAGAAAATTGTTACGGCAAACCTCAGACAAAATTTTCTTCTTCATCCAGTTAGATTTCTGTTTACTTATATATTTATATACATCGTTCTGTAATCTTTCCGTTTCAACGTTGTGCTATTTTTGCGAAGTAGTACAACGCTTGTTTATCACTATAGTTTAACACAGCAATTTGTTTTGTTATTGCTATAGTTTGTTGTTGTAAATTAATTACAACATAGTTATTGTTCAAAATTACTAATACAGAATCTCAAAGTAGTGGAAATCTGATTTGTATACTTGTATGACGAGTTTATAATATATTGTTCTCTGTTTTGGTGTACTGGTGTTCTAACAGTTTTAAAGCTCAAAAGTAGACATCATTGTGCGAATTATATCAAAAAGGGCACTGAGGTATGACATAAATATTTATCTTCTCTATATTTCATTAATGAAATCAGGAAATTATTGTCAAGGACAAAATTTCTCAGCGTTTTTGCCTCAAGGACAGGCCTTCAATATTTTATCCTGAAGGACAACTTTCTTTAGGTATCAGTTTCTAGTCATTGATAGCAGTTTTTAGATATCAGTTTGTAGTTACCGGTAGCAGTTTTTAGGTATCGGTTTTTAGCTTGGTAGCAGTTTTGTTGTCCTTATAAATAATTTTGAAAAATGTTTGTCCTTATGAATAATTTTTAGGAAAATGTTTGTTCTTGTGGTAAAAATATTGAGGTTGTGTCCTTGAGGCAAAAAAATATACAAATCTTTGTCCTTAAATTAATTCCCCCTAATGAAATCTAGCACTACCTTTGCTATTGTTTACATTTAAGTATTAGTTTTCTATCAAACTATACTAACCCTCTTCTGTTTTGGATATTGTTATATGAGTATTATGCTAATTTGATTTTATAAACATTGGCAAATATCTCTTTCCTAATGCAATGTTATTTTAGCTTCTGTCTTATGTCATGAATCCTTCAGTATGGGCCTTTAACTATTTTGGACTTCGTCAGAATTTGCATCCTCAGGTTCATGATCTTTTTTTGTACCTCAGTCAACCTATGTATTGACTAACTCAGCCTTTCCAACAGATGTAAATGTTCTTTAAAGAGTGTGTGTTTTCCTTATATTGAGATGTGAATTGTGATGTACAAGAGATGTGGATAAAGATGAACATGTTCTTTACAGACTTTCGTTCCCCAAAGGTTGCTCATCCGACCAAAGCATACAGATGTGAGGATGGTAAATCCCTTTGCTAATTATATAGAACATGTTTTTTGAAGTTGACGTGTATATTCTTAGAAGTATACAGAGAGTGCCCTGTTTACTTCAGTACTCATGAAAATAATATCACAGTTGTAGTCAGAGTGCTAAAAAAACCACAGTTATTTATCAACATCAAGTAAAAAAACAGCTGCAAATCCCACTCGTACTACTAAAACATAATGAAACTTTCCTAGAGACTGCCTAAACTGAATCTTAGCGGTTATAACACAGAAACCTTATTCAACTAGCCAACCCTGACTCCTTGATAAAAACTCAAGCAATCAAAACTGTTTGTAAAAGCCTTTGCTATGGTTCTAGGGGAGGTTTTTTTTTTTTGGGGGGGGGGGGGGGGTGTTGGAGGGGAGGGGTGGTCTCTTAGTCCTCTGGTTACACCCCTCTCCTCTCGGAGTCAGATTTCGTTAAACTCCTCAACCCACCCAACACCCGTATCTTCCCTTCCCATGTCTTCCTCTTACCCTTACTCTCCGGTGAACTTAAGTTCTCATAGTCCTCCATTTCTGCACCAACTCTCATCTTCAGCTCCTTCACCAGCTCTCTAACTGCAGTAACCTTGCCTCCTCTATTCTTCATCAACACCTCCCCTACCTCAGCCACAGTCATCCCTGCCCCTGCCTTTACGTATTTCTCTGCCATCTCGACCAAATCATGAACATCATCATCATCAACTTCAACATATCTCTCAATCATCTCTCTCAGCACATGCACTCCACACTCTCCTAGTTTAACATGCACATCCATCCTTCCTGCCCTTAACAATGCTTCATCTATTCCATCTTTGTAGTTTGTAGTGAATATTATCACCCTTTCCTCCCCACAACACGACCACAATCCATCTGTGAAGTTCAGCAGCCCTGACAATGTCACTCTTCCATTGCAGTTCTTATCTTCTTCGTCACTGTCACCATCATAGTTTATATTGTTTCTATGCTTCTTCTTGAGTGCACGATTACCTGTAAGATGCAAGGAGCAGTCTATGTCTTCAATAACAATGACAGACCTGTTTGTAGTTTGCACGAGCAGAGACCTTAAGTCCGAGTTGTTAGGAACTCTAGTAAGTTCTAGATCATACACGTCGTACTTCAAGTGATTAGCAATGGCTGCAATGAGGGAAGACTTGCCAGACCCTGGTGGGCCATAGAGGAGGTACCCTCGCTTCCATGGCCTGCCTACACCTTTGTAGAACTCTCCAGCATTAGTAAAACTGTCTAGGTCAGATTTTAGAAAAGATTTCAATGCTGGGTCGAGTGCTAGTGTATTGAACCTAGCTGGATGGCTGAAAAGGAACTGATGACCATGCATGTGCTGAACTGTTCGTGTATATCCTTCTATCACGTGATTCAAGATCAAATGTTAATGCTGAAGAATTGACATGGGTAAGATATGGTTTTAGAATAGGAAAAGAATGTTTTGGGAGACGAAGGGTGAAAGAACGTCTTTCTTCTAATGAGTCGGGTAGGGTATCGACGTGATGAGTCCATAGAATGCATGTGTTGTTGAAGGAGTCGGATATGGACTGGTTAGGTGAGAGCATGAAGGAGTTGAGAGAAAGAGTAAGTCGAGGAGTTGTAGAAATGTGTTGTTGGTTGTTATGCAGTGAGTGATGGAGGTATAGATGTGCATGTCGGTAGAGGTGGTTAGGGTCGATGGAAGAAGAGCCGAGAAACTCAGGAATGTCAAAGTAGATGTAAGGAGTAAGGAAGTCTTGAATTAACTGCCATAGAAAGTGAAGAAGTGAGAGGATTTGAGAAGGCAAGATGTTCTGTAGGACTGTTAGGAGACCTAATAGTGACCACATCTGTGATAACAGCTCCATGATGTGTTTGATATGCTATACCTACACCTATAATAGTGTGAATATAAGTTGAGTATTTGTTGTAAGTGATGTTTTGTTTGGTCTGAGGGGTTGGTTATATTTATAAAGGAGCTGAATGTAAGAAGGGGAATAGAAGAGAGTAAGGACAAGGAGATTGAAGAATATTTAGATCTAAAGTCTAGTGGGAAAAAAGAGAAGTAAAGTAAAAGTTGAATTCTTTATGATTGTGTTTGGCTTTTACTTTTAGCTGCTGCTGGGTTGAATTTAGTTTGTCATTAATGTTTGAACAAAATATATCTAAAGTTGAGTTAGACTGAAAAGTAAACAAGCTCAGCCTGAACGTAGATGTAGCATTTGATGAAATATTTTAACTATGGTATTTTAGCACTCTACTGCACTTGTAGGTACCAAATCTCTCTTTGAAAGACCCAGTGAATTTTCATCCTCTTTTATTTCGCTGACCAATTTTTTATGAATAGTTAATGTTTGTTTTTGATACTAGTTTTCCAGTGATATAGGTTGAAATACCAAGAAGTTTTGCTCAAGGTTTGAACAACACTAAAAATGGAAAGACATTTGATTGCACTTCAATACTGCTCCTAAAATATGTTTTTGTATAGGTCTAAAGTGTTGTGATCAACTAATAATAACCACTGTTTTAAAAATAAAATTGCATCCATCGAGACCCTGTCTAGACGCTAAGCGAGGCTTATGGCATAGACATCTGTCTAGGCTCTACCTAGGTGCTAAATGAAGCTTAAGGCCTCATCAAGCATCTATGTAGCTATCTTTGGAATACATAATTATGTTTGCACAATGAATACATTCTAAAGAATTTGAAATTTTCAAACCACAGTAGAATTTGTCCTTTGCTCTCAAATTTCAAAACTGAATTTCACTTATTCGATACAGATATATTTTTGATAGCAAAGTAGTACTTTTTTTTATAAAGTATATTGACTAAACACTAAAGATCTGTCAAAAAATACATGTCACGTTTAATTTCGATTAATCTCTGTTAATCCCACATAGACAATTAGTTTCTGATCTAAACCCACTGTCTAGCATCCTTCTTATGATTTTTACAACCTTGATAATAACATAACATCCTAGGTAGAAATTTTCTGTTCTCTGAGAATTGACAGTAAGCAGAAACATACTAGAAGGCATGAGATTAGATTCAACCTAAAAACTGGTTTGAGAAAGGTCTGGTTATCAGCCAATTTACATATATCAGTCTGAAACTGAGCAAAAAAAAAGAGAAATGAATGCAAAGTGAGTTAGGTGTTTGTATGCATTTTCTTATGACATTATTGTAGCTATAGAATATGTTTTTTTTTCCAGTGTTATTAATATTTCTGTTCCACAAAAAGAATGGACAAAGTAGAGTAGAGGAGCCTGAAAAAGTGTTGATTATTCAAAGTCCGTCCATGTGAAGTATTATTGGAACCAAGAATAAAGCTACATGCCTAAAAATGAAATCCACTTCTAGTTGTCAATATCTCCCGGTCCATATGAAGCTGTAAAAATTACAGTGCTGAAAAAGTTTAATATCATATGGATATCATAGTTTGGATTTATAATCTTGACCGTCTTAATTCGGATGGCCGCTAAGGTATGGTTTCTTGTGCATGCTTCAACGGATTTGTTAGATTGTCAACTATATTTGAATTAAACGATTATCATTTAATGTCATATCTATTTTGATTATTGTTATACTTTAGTCAAACTTATTAATGCATAGTATTCGAGCAGCATGAGAATCTGAAGCGAATACCATCTTGCACCGGATCGATAAATGAAAGTCAATGCTCTAAATAAATGTCTGATTGTCCTCATGGGTGCTAAAGGTAACAACGGTTTTCATGTCTTTGAAAATATAGTAGTCAAATATCAAATGATATAGGAGGTTGACATATAGAAGGTTGCATCTTTGGCTTAAAGACCGTGACAGTATTTATGCATCAAAACTCATATAAAATATATGTTCAGCTATTATATTTTACAATGTGGGACATATCATTTCACCGCTCTTCGAAAGTCCGACGTCAACGTCGGCCCACTCTATCGACACTGATTCGACGGTAGCCATTTTCTCTTTGCACCAATTGATACGACCTCATTAGGTAGAACTCACCCCTAAAAACTAGCTTGTAAGGGGAGAGTGCCTAATGGGTTATATACAAGCCAATGTATCATATATTTTACAATGTGGGACATATCACACACATAGCTGGGCACTTGCACACACACCCAATTTTTGGTACAAACTTCCCAAAATATTCTTCTATTTTTAGTTAAACTAATCAGTAAAAGTTAATATTTAAAATTTTCTAATCATAAATGAAGTTGGCACGGGATGAAATTTTGTCATGAAAAAAAAAAGTTGAATTATGCACTCACAGCAACTTAAGAGTATAAATAATAAAACTATAAATAAATGAAATTTAAGCACTTGATTATATACATACATGTATGTATGTATATGTATGTATACGATTCAATCTTTCAAAGAATTCGTATTCAGTTTTCAGCTCTGCAATGGTGCATATTTTATTTTTTTCTTTCTCGCTCTATTTGGATTCAAAAAAATTCTAGATTTTTTTTAAAAAGATCTCTGATCAATTCTGATGAAATCGATCTATATTATAGAAAATCATACAATTTGTTACTTTATTTAACTTTCCTTCTATCAATTTAAATTGATCTGTAAATTTATTTTGACGTTCAGTCATGACATTTTAGAAATTTCCTTCAATAACAATTGAGAAAATCCATTACGTAGCTCTCAATCATTATTTCAAAAACAATCTTGCTTAATCATGTCAATATTGAAACTGAAAAGTAAAAAAAAAAACACTAACTTCTATTTTCTTAAATTCTATTCTTTTTTTAGTTACCATTAAATAATTGAAATTTAACAATTTTTGTTAGTGTAAATACTTACAATCGGGGATAAAAAATTCTTGAGTTGCATGCCTCGTTTGAGGCGTGCGAGGCGTATGTTTTGTACGCTTCATATGCCGTAAGTTGCTTTAAAGCATATGTTTTGTACGCTTTATATGCCGCAAGTTGCTTTGAGGCATAAACCTCATAGGTAAAAAGCCTTCTTTCTGAGAGAGCCTCAAGGCGTTTCATCTCTTATTGCTTTGGGGAGCTCCTTGTCGTCCTCGAGACAAGTTTCGATGCAAGTTTTTTGAAACGATGAATATACATATACATATATATATGTATGTGTGTATGTGTGCGTGTGTGTACACACATATATACACATACACATATTCATATACATACACATATACATATATACATACATATATACATATACACACATATACATATATACACACACATATACATTTATATACACAGATACATGTATATTTATGTGTATATGTATATGTGTATATACATGAATATGTGTATGTGTGTACACACGCACACATACATACAGACACACATAATTATATATAATTTTATGGTATACAATTTGAAATGAATTCAAACCATTTCAAAATTTCTAGTAAATTCAACATGTTAAGTTACATCGTAGCCATTGAATTTAACCTTCAATTTTAAATATTATTTTTGAAAATGCTAAGATCTTCCAAACAAAACGAATTTTTCTGAACATAATCTTTAATTATGTAAAAATGTATCCTGAAATTTGATTTCATTTCGAATGGTTTCATTTCCAATAAGTAAAATAGAATGATATGTAATCTGATAGTGGTAGAATGGATTCGGAGACTAAGGAATGTGTGCGATTTTTTTCTTGATCCGTTGCCGTTGGTACTTTTCCTATTTTTGCACAATCATATTCAGTATGTATATAATAAAAAGTAATTCACATTATTCAAAAAACACGATCCCAGAACCGTATAGTGTTCTACAGCAATACCGGGACATCATTTCCAAATTATCTGATATATACATTTCTATCAACTCTTAGATCACAAAATTGCTGATAGAATTTAGCAACTTTAAGAAAGGTAAAGTGCACAATGATATATGCTTTATGTGCATGTTTTAACTAAAAGCTCAGCATGTTTCATACCATTCCCAAAGTGAGGCATCAAAATTGCATATGTTCCATTTGCTTTTCACCTTTAAAAGGGAGATATGAGCCTTTCATTACAAAGACAATGATTTCAAACTGTGCGAGTGTGTAAATTATCACACAATGATTTCAATCATTTTGATTATAATTTTTCTGTTATGAGTAAGAAACTGGGATAAGTAGGGAATATCATCAGGGGATGAGGGCAGTATATGCATATGGAAGAATCAATGATTGAGGACGAATTTATGTTCCAAACTAAGTTTTTACTTTTTATGCTTTAATACAACTAACTTTACAAAACTGTGCGCGTTTATTACCGTATATGAAGCGTGTGCATTTTTTTTTTTTCATTTTTTTTTTTTGTATTTGTTACATAATTGCTCTACTTGGTGATTTACTTACCTTTAGTGCCATGATGTGCAGGTTTGTTTATGATTTGATGTTCTTTCTATAAATAGTCTGTATAATTGTATATTACTGTTTCAAAATATGGAGAAAATTGTCTCTGATTCAATTCATTGACAACTTTACATTTAAGTCATTAGAGCTAGTATTACTCATACGTCACACATAAAGACTCATTTTCAAATTTAGTACTTTATGAAATGTAGAGCTTGTACCAGTAACTGGAATTTATTTGGGGGATGCAGCTTCTTTGTCAAAACTCCTTTACTGCAGTTACATATCCTTTCTATATGCTTTGGCATTGAAGATGGCATCTATTACACATGATTAGGAATCTGAATTGTCCTAAAAACCACTTTTGTAGATGAAGGCATGCCTTTGCCTTTTCTTTTCTTTTTTAAAAGCTGGTTTTTTTAATTATATACTACTTTCATATTTAGCTTTATTTGATTCTTCATCTTCTACCTTTGCAGCTTATAGCAAATTACATTTGTAAGAGTTGGATGAGTACTTTAGGCCTGTTGAAATACTGTACTCGGGCGGATGCACAATCACTTCAGCCCATTTCAGATTGTTTCATTGATCCCATCTCTAATCAGCCCATTCAAATAAAAGCTTGCATTTCAAAACAGCCCATTAAAATTGTACGGTTGCCCCCTCTACATCAAAGTTTGAAACTGTAGATATTTCTTCTTGTCTGACTTCATCAAAACATTTCCACACCTTACAAATTATATTTCAGGATTACGGAACCTTCGTTCTTGGATCAAACTATCTCATTTACTCTAGCATATATTAGAGTAGGAGAATTAATTACAAACTTTAAATTTCAAATTTCAAATTTGAATTAAGACTAATTCAAATTAATTATAATCAAGTACAATTAATTGTTGATTCAAATTAATTAGTGAATTACAATCCATTTTAATTGTCATTATTGTTTATTTTCAAATTTCTAACTATATCAAGTATAAATAAAGAGAAATGCAAGTCATTGTTCCATAATATTCTTCGTTTAATCTTAACATGTTACCTCAGCATTTCAGACCCTTCTATACCAAATCCTTCGCTATTAACCTTATGCCCACCATCAAAAAATATCAAATCATCACTTTAGTTGTTTAAATCCTTAAATTTTCTTTGTTATACTTTCATTTTTCACTCTTAATCTCCTCAGTGGCTTTTGATGTGGCCATTTCTTTCACTCGCTATCCTATCACCATTTAGAACTTCGAGATCCTCATTGTATCATAGCCTTTCAGAATCATAAAAAATGTCAACCACTAATCCATAACAACCCTGCCTTACCACTGTGATTTCCTCATTGTTTGTGTTATCCCGCCTTTTGGCAAGGCCGGAACACCAAGAAATTGACTAGTAACCAATGACGGTCCCTCCTAAAGATCAGCTATACACGGGCTCACTACGGATATCGATGAATTTTGTCCGAGTCCGGATCGAGCCAAAATTGGTAGGACATGACAAGCTAAGCCATGAGAGCAAACGTTCCAAGTTTCAAGTCAATCCGAGTTCATATGCTCAAGTTATGATGGATGCAAGTTGAAGGGAAATGCCATGTTTTCGTATCCATCAGTGAGCCCCATTTCGTATCCATCATGGAAACCTCTCTTCGAATCCATCTGGGCAGAGCAATATTCGTATACATCAGGTTACCTTACTTCGTATCCATCAAAAGACTCTGGTTCGCATCGATTGACTTCGTGTCCATTAAGGAGCTATGCAGCTCGTATCCATCGATATAACTGTTGTTCGAATCCAGAGCTGATGACTACTTTGTATCCATCGAGTCAACAAGCGAGCCAACGGTCTTTGATACGAACGAGGCGATATTCATGGATGCGATACGGTCAACTCGAAGCAAAAGGCGGATCGATGCGAGGAGTGCGCGCCACGTCGCCGCGTTATCACGTGCAACCATCAATTCGAAGGCATGGATTCGAAGTGATGGACTCGAAGAAAACAGCCAACTAAAAAACTTCAACTCGTATCGATCATATCTCAAGATTTACTGATCCAAATTCAATGAAATTTTTACAGGAGCTTGCATACACACTAAGGAACGTCTCTGCCAAATTTCAGCTCCATTCGAATGGATTTTGAATCGATCCCAAAGTGGGCCCAGATTTCCTGAAGACGGGCGCGTGGGCCCCCTCACGTGCCAGAAGTGGTCTCCCGAAATTTAGGCGAAATATCAGCCTCCTACACCTATAAATAGAGCCCCTGGTCATTCAGAAAAGAGGTAGGAGAATTTTGAGAGCTAAGGAGCGCCCAGATTCTGCCAGATTTACTCCAGATCACCATTGCTGCTTTAGATTCAGATTATAATCATAAAATCTGTTGTTCTACGCTATAAGAAATTGTAATCTTCAAGTATCGAGCAATAAAATCATCAAACTTCATAGTGGACGTAGACGAAACGCCAAACCACTCTAAATCGTTGTCTTCTGTGCAATTTACTTTCTGTTATTTGGAGATTTTGTTAGATAATCCTCATTTTCCATTTTCATTCTTCACTTTTATCTCTTCAAAAACTTCCGAAGATTGTTGTGCCCATTTTTGGTACAAACAGTTTGCACCAACTCAAACCATACTTAGGATGTCGTCGACATTCAACGACACAGTGGAAAACGACGTTGATTACCATGGCTCGTCAATAATCAACAATCTTTGACGTTTCATCCTCAAGGCTCTGTTGTATCCCGATCTGGAAATTGCAGTGTCTCTATGGCCGAGTAACGGACTAGATCGCTCTTTTTAAGACGTTTCACCACTATGTCAAAATCGTTCAAGGCAGTAAATAGTGCAGCGCCGCTTTCAGGATAAAACAACTCTATATAAAAATATCAACAGCCTCTTTCACAAAGACCGCTGAATCAATAACATCCAAAAATATTGCTCGAATATGAAGATCGTTAAAGTGGAGGAACAAAGGGAAAACTCGGAAAACTGATAATTTTCTTTGAGAAGATATGCAATGACCCGTATTTTTGGATTTTGAATTTGAATACTTAATTTGTTTAAATATTCGGATTTAAATTAAATTGTAATAAAATCTATGTTTCATATTTAGACTTGACTTTAATGACGTATTTTTAATTTAATTTTTAGAATTTTTCTATAATTTTTAATTTGGAAAATAATTAAATTTTCGTTTGACTTTTTTTGCGGCAAACGTCGATACTTTTGAAATTTCACAGAATAAATTAACTTGCTATTTTATTGCTACTTTATTATCGTCTCATATTGTTGAGCACAATCGTATGTTTATTTTTGTCTTTCGTGGCTCGTACGCGAACGGAATATGTCATGTTCCCTATAACTTGTGAAAATATATAAAAAGATATCACGTAGCGTTCCTGCTTCTTTGCAATCGTATTCGACTACTGTCCTTTTGGGGGCTATTAATTGGTACTTTTTGTTTCCTTGGGCGCATGAAGGAGCCGCTAATATATATACATGCATAAACCTTACATCTCTTTCTCCTATTCTCTTTCATTTGGACATAAACAGAGCATCCATATTTTTCTATTGTCTCAGTTTTTTCCTGTTTCACTTTTATATATCCATGCATACATCAAAATAGAAAGAATAAAGATATCTTTCTCCTCTTCGCCAATGGAAATCACTTCTTTTCTTTGGCACCCGCATCTCACCTGCAGCCGCAACCTAAAATCCGATAACCATCACGCTCAGATGTCTTGGCTGAGGTTGATGTTTGAATTTCCTATATGCGGGAGTGTTGTTGCTTTGTGTGTACGTGTGAGTTCTATTTCGTGGGTGGCTATGTGCATGCGTGGGTGTGTGTTAGTATGCTTGCGTGTGTGTTAGTGTGTGTGTGCATGTATAATCCGTGTCTGCTGTGTGAGTATATATTTGGGTATGAGCAGGAGAGGTCGTGTACGTGCATGCATTGCGTGTGGGCAGGGGAGAGATGTATGTGCATGGCTACAGGGGTTAGGAAATAAAGAGTTAAATATATTTATATATGCGTGAGAGGCCTTGAAAACAGGTGCAGGCGTGGGGCAGTGTTAGCAGGCGTTGATGGATAGTGAGGAGCAGGGGAGGTGGAGGAGAAGATTGCAGGCAAGAAATATGTGTAATGTTCATTACAGATAGATTTGGAAGAGTGGGCCGAGCCCAGTAGACTAGGTGAGCAATACATATCTAACATGTTAATTTTGAAAAATTATACATCGTTTGCATTAAATCCGTTTAATCAGTGGATTTTTGTGTTGGACTCATATAGACGATATCGACGAATACAACGTTGTAGTGTAACATATTAATAGTTTTGGACAAGTACAAATTTATGACATATTAAAACAGACAGCATTTAAACCACGTTATTTTAAATAATAACGACATTTAAATTTATATATGTTAATTATTGATGTTTATTTGGCCAAATAAACCACGGTTGAGTTAAATTGGATCGAATATGATAATTGGACATCTGTTTAAGCAGAATAAACATCGTTTCGCTAATTAAATTAATTTGGCAATTAATCAGTAGAATAAACCCCCGTTCTGCTATTTATGGATTTGAACATTTGATTTAATACCGTCAATTGATATTCCGCCTTGAATATGTGATATATTAATTAAAGATGGTTAAGTGTTGGATTTATTTATATAGTCATGGATTATGTAAATATCTGCTATTGATTTGAAAAGTTAATTGAATAATATGGTAGCTTGTTAAGTACAATAGTGGTCGCTAAGCCTCCTTCAAAATCTGAAAAGCTAATTATTGATTTAAAAGTTATTTTAAGACAATTATTATTAGTTAATTAAGATTTAAAAGGTAGTTATTATGTATTAATAATGATTAAAGATAATTAATAATTGTTTAATAATAATTTTAAAGTTAATTATTTTATTAATATTATTCTTTAAAGTTATTTAAGAATATTTAATTATTGTTTAAAGTTATTAATTATTTATTTAAAATGTTTTAAATTATATTTTTTATTTAAATTATTTAATGGGTTAAGTTAATTAATTATTTTATTAAAGATATTTTAAAGTTATTGTTGAATAAGGTTTAAAGTTAACTAAACGAAGAAGGTTTAATGTAATAACTTGGTTGTTTAAAAGTGTTCTTAATAAACGATTATTTATCAAAGTAACTTAAATAAAGTTTATTTAAAAATAAAAAAAGGGATGTTAAATAAAAAAGAATTTATAAAAGAAGTTTTATAAATTGGGAAGAGAACTTGGAAATTGAAAAGAGTTTATAAATGATTTGGATATTATAAAAGGAGTTTGGTTTTGAATGATTTTTGAAAAGAGGGTTATAAATGGTTTAATGATTTTAAAGTGAAGTTATATAAATGGTTTGAGATGTATAAAAAAAATATTTTTCTAAATTTAACTTTGAAATTTATAAAGAAGTTTTATAGATAAATTTGGAAATATTTATAAAATAAAGAGATTTTCGGAAAGAAATGGTTGATTTTCATAGCGTGATTCATGGGGCAGAGACTGCCTACAGTTTGTTATGTTTTTCGCTGGGATAGCGACGTAACCATCGTGCAAGCTGCGATCTATGATTGATTTCATGGCATAATTCGAGAGGCAGAGATTGCTTAAAGTTAAGTTTGGATTTCTCTGGGATAGAGACGTAACCATTGAGCTGCGATCCATGGTCGATACCAAATGGTTCTTTCCATATCTATTTTAAAAAGTTTTTCAAGTATTTTTTAAAGAAATGATTTGTGAATATACTTATTCCGGTGAGATAAGTATATGACTGTTTTTGATAAAGAGATTCAATTTATCAAAATTGAATTAAATGAGGCTTGGTGATTTCAGTGGAAAATGTGATCTTGTTTGAATGTTGTTTATTTGATAGTTAAATAACCGACTATCAAATCTTGACCAAAATATGTAATCCTTCTTAATTTTGGTGGTACAGAATTATTTCCTACTTAACTCCGAAGAATTTTAACTCTAGAAATATCTAGGGGAAACACGGGAATTATATGGTACAGTTACCGTTCGAGGTGCTATACTGTACGTATAAACTCGTTGTTATTCTAGGATAAATGATAAGGAGATCCGTCCACTTAAACGGTTAGGCGGTGATCCCCGCTCTTATGTATTGTGTGATTATTTCCTAAAGAACCGGTATTGAGCATTTCAGAAAATTGACGTTTGGTTTGTGGAGCACCCGGGAAACGGTAGAGTGTACTCATAAGAGATGACTCGAACCCGTGACAACTTCGAAAACCATATACAGTTCTATGGAGGAGATTCATGATATTTTGAGATGTTGGGATCCATGTGTGATTTCGAAACCTGTTGGGGTATGGGAATCCGGGTGTGGTTCTAAGATCTAATTGAGATGTGGGAATCTATGTGTGATTTCGAGACCTGTTGGGGTATTGGAATCCATGTGGGATTCCGCGATCTATTTGGTGGCGGTGCGTAAGCTGGAATGCCGGACGTAGCCTCATCAACGGGAATGACTAAAACCAGAGATAGGAGGCATAGCCAGTAGGGTTGGAAAACCCATATGGTGTGGTCGGCTCCCTTTTCTAGCAATATCTATCTATCAGTTTTTGGCATGCCGGGAGCGATGCACTCGGTCTTAGCTAGACTAGTTATGTTTTTCCTATAATACCCCGGCTAGACGGGTATGATGCTTCGGAAGAATAACTCTGATCCTTGTGCAGGAGGACCATTCTCGTAGTACTGAGGGCACCTCCATGGAAATCCTACACAATTAGCGAACGAGCCTTATCGATTTTCGATTATATACCTAGTATTGTGTGATGTACACTCATGAGCATCACAGCTACTTGATTATTATTATTATTTTCGCCCTTAGACATTATTATAATATCACCGGATTTTCTGATATAAAAGGTTTTGGTTATCGTAAGGTAAAAACCCGACCATGTTTATGTGCGGCGTGGTCTTACGAGACGCCTTTGATTTTAAAGTATTTTACAAGTTAACATCAATAAAATTCCTTGTGATTTAAGTTCTCACGCCGCTTTTACCAGACTGACCTGGGCGTGGTTTTTCCTAAATGCTCTGCTCAGACCGAGCATGTTTCCAGGTTTTCTTGGATATTTGGAGCTTCAAGAGAGGAGCTGGAGGCCCAGAGTCATATTCACGTAGATGATTATATTTTCGTTGCTTACATTGTTGTATTTGCCAGCAATTATGAGGACAGATTGTTATAATTGTCCGTGCTGAATAGGTTAGTATACTCTGATTGATGTTTGTACATATATGAATTACAGTTTTGTTTTCATGTAAAGATTTGTTATATATTATAGATTATTCGTTCCGCTGTGAGATTCTATGTTGTTTAGTTTCTTCTTATCTTCTATCTCTTTCTTTTCCCTAACAATCCGCATTTTTGTTCAATTTGAGCTGGACATGTGTGGTTTATCGTTGGCTTAAACTATACGGAAAAGTGGGTCGATACAGGATAGCTCGATTTATATAGAAAAAATCTAAAAGGGAAAAGGGGACTAAGTCGTGAGAAAATATCAGATCTGAGTTTACTGGGTCTTATTATCAAGTCAAAGTCGGTTTAAAAATATACTGCCAAAAAAAGAGTTATACACCACACTAGCCAAGCCCGGCGCCGGTCGGGTTAGGCCAGGTCGGGCGGTGCGCTCGCGTGTGTGGTGGTCAGTATGGTCTTCCTACTCAACACAAGATAAAACATTGGGTGCTCAAAGGGTCTATCCTTTCTCTTAAGAATCCTATATTTAAATAGGATTTCTTTATAGTTTCCCACAACGTGGGACTATTTACTAAGAGGGACATTCAAACACTCTTCTCAATATTTGTAATAATTCATTTTTAAAACAAATTCCAATGATCCCCCACTTGAATTTTTAAAAACAAATTCCTTGAGCAATTTTCAATTTTATAAGATTGCGCATAAACAAAGGTATATTTTGATTTGAACCTTTGCATAGTGAGTAAGATCCAGATTATACTAGAGTGATTCATAGTCTTGAACTCTATCTCTGACATCAAACCACACACAACCTTTCTAGGGTGAAGTCTATAGTCTGTGCTTTAAAGGCAATGCACGTTTATCCCAGTTTAGTGAACACTCTAGGAATTTTGCCTGAAATTCCATAGGAAACGACCACATTTCCATACTTACATAGGTAAATCTATCAAGAGTACTCCTGTAGTTAGGTACTCCACTCTACATAGAGTATACATCTCATTAAGGGTTATATTCATCCTCTTATCATCTCAGGATTACATGCTTCTATCTAATGAAACTAGCATGCTCAATCAATATCACTTCATAACTTGTTATTACCCATTGAACCTAGTTTTTGAGATCTCCAGTCATTAGGTTGGGTTACTATTATGAGTGACTTCTCATTTTCTAAGTTCTCGTTCTAAGGGTAATAGCCACATTCTTTTAGATGTAGAAAGGACTTTCTCTTTGGCTAATACTTTCATCAAAGGATCCGCCAGATTCTCATCAGTGCGTACATGATCACTCTAACAGATCCTGAAGAGATATACTCTCTTACAATGCTATGCATATGATGAATTTGTCATTTCTTACCATTGTAGTAAAGGTTCTAAACTTTTGCAATAGCTGTGGTACTATCACAATGGATCAACACAGATGGTATCAGTTTTTCCCATAAAGGGATCTCAACTAGCAGATTTCTTAAATAATATGCTTCTTCACTAGCTAGTGTTATCATTTTGACTCCATAGTGGATTGAACCAAAATAGTTTGTTTCTTAGATTTCCAAGAAACAGCTCCTCCTGCAATACTAAAAATATATCTACTAGTTGCTTTGGAATCATCTGATAAAGTATTCCAATCTGCATCACTATATCCTTCAAGAACAGCAAGAAATTTCTAATAGTGTAATCCAAGGTTCACTGTTCTTTTAAGGTATCTCATATGACCCTTTAAACAGCATGCCAATGGTCTATACTAGGTCTGCTAGTAAACCTGCATAGTAATCCCACGACAGGCTTTGTCGAGTCTAGTACAATAAATGGCATACCGAAGGCCACCAATGACGCTCGCATATTCAGATTGTCTTACACCTTCACCAGTGTTCTTAAATAGTTTTACACTAGGATCATATGGTGCACTAGCAGATTCACATTTAAAGTAATTATATTTCTTTAATATCTTCTCAATATAATGAGATTGATCTAAAGAAATTCCCTTTTTCAACTTAGTAATCTTTCATATCAAAATTGGCACATAATATGGACTTAACATGATTCACAGTACGAATATTTGAACCACATATAAGTAAATCATTTACATATAAACATGCGATAGTGAAAATGTTATTCTCATATTTATAATAAATACGCTTGTCACTTTCATTTACTTTAAAACCATGTGAAATAACTAGATTATCTAATTTTCATGTCATTGTTTAGGTGCTTATCCAAGACCATATAGAGATTTATCTAATTTACAAACTTTATGCTCCCTACCCGATATAACAAAACCTTCAGGTTGATCCATATAAATCTCTTCTTCTAATTCACCATTCAAAAAAGCAGTTTTTACATCCATTTGGTGAATTAGTAAATCATAAAGTGAAGCAAGAGAAATTAATACTCGAATTGATGTTATTTTTATAGTAGGTGAAAACGTATCAACAAAGTCAATGTTTTCTCTTTGTCTAAATCATTTAGCTATAAGGCGAGCCTTATATTTATCAATTGTACTATTGGGTTTCAACTTCTTTTTAAGTACCCACTTACAATATATAGTTTTACAACCTGGAGGTAAGTCAACTAGATGCCATGTTTTATTTGACTCAGGATATTCTATTTCATCATTTATAGTTTCTTGCCAGAGGCCTGAATCTAAAGAAGATAAAGCTTCTTTAAGATTAGCAGGGTCCTCTTCTAGTACATAAGCATAATATTCTGGACCAAAATCTTTAGTTGTCTAGCTCTTTTACTTCTTCTAGGTTCAGATTTAATTTCCGCATTAGGCTCATTATTTCTGATAATTGGAATATTAGTAGTAGATGTGCCCCCGCTATTCCTAAGTTTAAACGGAAATTTATTTTCAAAGAAATCAGCATCATTTGACTTAATAATAACTCGAGCATTCAAATCAAAAATTCTATATGTTTTACTGTTAATGGAATAACCAATGAAAACACATTCATATGCTCGACTTTCTAATTTAATTCTTTTAGGGTCTGGAATACAAACATATGCTAAGCAACCCTAAGTTTTAAAATAAGACAAGTTGGATTTATGGTTTTTAAAAATCTCAAAAGATGAAATTTTGCTCTTAGATTTAGGAATTTTGTTTAATACATAACAAATAGTTAACAAAATGTCTCCCCACTAATGTGATGCTGCACACAAATTTAATAAAATAGCTACAACTAATTCGATAAGAGTCTTATTTTTCCTTTCAGCTTTAACGTTCATTTCAGGCAAATAAGATGCAGTTCTTTCATGAATTATGTCATGCTGATTATAAAATTCAATGAATATGCTAGATTCATATTTTGTTCCTCTATCATTTCGAAATCTCTTAGTTTTCTTATTAAATTGGTTTTCAATTTCAGTCACAAATAACTTAAACATATCTAGCACATCACATTTATTTTTCATGAGATAAACCAAAGTGAAATCAGAGCAATCATCAATAAAGGTATAATGTAGCGTTTTCCATCCCTAGTTAGAGTGCCATCAAGTTCACATATATCAGAGTATATTAAATCTAAAGATTTTGACTTTCTAAACACAGATTTATGTGGGATTTTCGTACTTTTAACTTGGCTGCAATATTCACATTTTTCTAAATCACTTATGGATACTTTAGGGGCTAATCCTAAGTTACTCATGTTATGAATAAGTCGCTTGTTAACTAGAAAAAGTCTAGCATGACAAATATTAAAATCACACATCATATAAGCAGAACTACTAACTTTATTCAAATCAACATTCAACCTAAACATTGCATCTACATCATAACATTTACCAACAAAAACACTATATTTAGTGATGGTGTACAAATTAGACCCTATACTTTGAGTAAAATCAACTTAATTTAACAAGAAACCAGATCCTAAAATTTTTCTCATCTTTGGAGTATGCATCATGTCTTTCAGCAACAAGTTATTTCTAGAGGTAAACTTTAATTCCACATTCTCAATTCCAGCAACAGTAGTGATGTGAGAATCTTCCAACATCACTTTCATGTCATTAGCAGCATTGTATGTTTTAAACATTTCACGATTATAACAGATATGGCGAGAAGCACAAGTGTCTACCCACCACTCTTTCTATCCACCGATTAGATTGATCTCAGTAACCATAACCACTCGGGTTTCTTCAGTCAGATTAGCCTATGGTGCAGGATTTGACCTGTTCCGACACTTGCGTGCCATATAATCTGGTTTGCCATAGTTGTATCATAAGAATAACTATCTAGTACCATTCTTTAAGGGGGCATTATGCTGATCTTTCTGGGGCTGATTGTTGCGGTTCTGATTTTTTTGCGATTCTGATTTTTAATTTTTTTTTGCATTTGGTTTTAGACCTGCGTTTATGGATTTCTTAATGATATTGCTAGAAACGACAAGCACCTCTTCTTTCTGGTCCTGTTTTCTAGCCTCTTCCTCAATGAGAAGAAGAGTAATCAAATTTTCTAAGGAGAATTCCTTAGTTTTATGCCCGAGAACATTTTTAAAATCTTTCCATATAGCGGGTAATTTATCAATTAACGCAGCAACCTGAAGTTGTTCATTTAAATTCATACCATTAGAAATGATCTCATGCGTAATTTTCTGAAGATCGTGCGACTGTGCCTCCACCGATTTTTCGTCCGTCATCTGAAACTTTAAATAGCGGTTAACGGCACACTTTTTCACTCCAACTTCCTCGGTATCGTATTTCTTTTTCAGTGCATTACAGATCTCCTTTGCTGACTTGTTTGAGTTGTAATACTCATACAGATCGTCGCTCAAGCTATTAAGAACATAATTTTTGCAGAGGTAGTCATGGTCCATTCAGTCATGCAACGCCTTTTTCTGGTCGTCCCTTGCTTCTTCAAGTAGCGTTGGTTTTTCTATCGTCGGCACATGCACTATCTTTTTGACAGTCACAAAAAATTGTATTTTTTGTCTCTAGCGTTTGAAATAAAGTCCCTCAAATTTGAACGGTTTGTTCGCGTCGGAGCTAGTAAAGTCGTTAATGATTGAAGCCATAATGTCTTAAAATTGTTGTACCTCGATCTGGAAATTGTAGTGTCTTTGTGGCTGAGTCGTAGACTAAGTCGCTCTTTTTAAGACGTTTCGCCGCTATGTCAAAATCGGATAAGGCAGTCAGTAGTGCAGCGCCGCCTCCAGGATAAAATAACCCTATATAAAATATCGACAACCTCTTGCACAAAGACTGCCGAATCAATAACACCCAAAAATATTGCTTGAATATGAAAATGGTTTAAACAAAAGAATAAAGGAAAATCTTGTACTAAAAACTGATAATTTTCTCTGAGAATGTAGCTTGTTTTATATTGAAAAAATCTGGAAGGAAAAACGAGGCTTAGTCATGAGAAAATATCAGATCTGAGTTTACTAGGCCTTATTACCAAGTCAAAGTCGGTTTAAAATTTTATTACAAAAAAAAGAGTTATACATCAGTCAAGCTCAACCGAAGTCGGTCGACGCACGCGTGTGGGGGTCAGCATGATCTCCCTCCTCAACACAAGAGAAAACTTTGGGTGCCTAAAGGGCCCATTCTTTCTCTTGAAAATCCTATATTTAAATAGGATTTCTCTATAGTTTCTCACAATGTGGGACTACTCACTAAGAGGGGGCATTCAAACACTCTTGTCAGTATTTTTAATAATTCATTTTTAAAAGAAATTCTAACAGGCTCTCATGGATGTCTCTCATCCGTACTCTAGCAACCAAGAATCATACATGTTGTCCTCAATAACATAACTAATTCTACTTGGTTGTTGGATAGTGGAGAATCTCATCAAGTTACGTTTGATTTTAGCTATCCCACTCTTTATAGCATACATCTAGAATGTGTTAATGTCATGGTTATTGATGGATCAACCTTTCATATCGCTTCTGTTGTCCCACTGTCCGTAGTTGCTAAAACTAATGCCAAATGTCATATTGTTTCACTTGCACGTTATTCTTAAATTCTAAAATTAGTAATTTGTGTGGTGCATAATTAGAAGAAACATTTATGTATATATACCGTAACATATCGATTTACAATCTTTGTTAAAAGCACCGAAAACTAGGGCGTTGACCAAAACAACATGTTCAACTACCATTAATCAAATAATATAAATGTGTAATACGATATAACTTATAGAATGATAAACTAAAAGTGATATGAGATACTTAGTAAGTAACATAATTTCTATCAAAGTGTCATATAAGTATTGACTTAATAGACATATTTTAATAATATCATAATATATCATGGTAAGTAATACTTACAATGATATTTCTTTCTTATCGTTTCCAAAAGTTGAAATCAACACCTTGCAATCTATCCAACTACGTAGCGCAAGGAAAAATGGGTGCCTAGGTTGAGTAACAGATACAGGTTTGAGCCTTACTTTTCATACACTTCTCGTAGAAAATAGTACTGTGGTGACCCTCACTCTATAACACATAGTTTTTTTTTATACAAGAGGCATTCACCACTAAACCCCAATTCTTTTATATTTGAATATTTATATAATTTCCAAATATTTTTCCCAAGACCCTGGTTTTACCAATATAATCATATCAGTGTACAAACAAACTAAGTCAATTGTATATTTGATGATATACAATTGTTTTTTTATTATTATTATATTTTTTTTATCAGAGGGAATTTAAATCAAATAGAAATCAAAATACCATACAAGCTATTGACATAGCCACTTATTTCTTTTCTAAGTCTTGTTCTACTGCCATAGGTGCACTTTGACAAATTCTAACACTTATATATATTTATCTTGCCTAGATAATTCTATTTAACTCTAAAATAGTATTTACTTGATTTCATGATAGTTATCAAAGTTGATAATAATTAATAACAATAAGTTGGATTGACAAAAATCGATAAACCTTGGAAATTTACTCAAAAATAGGCAAATTAGGCAAAATCAGCAGTTCAGACGTCTAAATTTTTATGACAGACGTCTAGATTCGATCTCAGACGTCTAAATTTTTATGACAGACGTCTCAGAGTGTCTAAATTTTAAACAGAGAGTAGAAAACATTTTGAACTAAATTCAGACATCTAAATTTTTGTTGACAGACGTCTAAATTAGATCTCAGACGTCTAAATTATTATGACAGACGTCTCAGAGTGTCTAAATTTTAAACAGAGAGTAGAAAACATTTTGAACTAAATTCAGACATCTAAATTTTTGTTGACAGACGTCTAAATTAGATCTCAGACGTCTAAATTATTATGACAGACGTCTCAGAGTGTCTAAATTTTAAACAGAGAGTAGAAAACATTTTGAACTAAATTCAGACATCTAAATTTTTGTTGACAGACGTCTAAATTAGATCTCAGACGTCTAAATTATTATGACAGACGTCTAATTTGATCTTAGACGT
This sequence comes from Allium fistulosum, assembly GCA_030737815.1. NCBI lineage: Eukaryota > Viridiplantae > Streptophyta > Magnoliopsida > Asparagales > Amaryllidaceae > Allium > Allium fistulosum. The sequence continues at coordinate 813,989,734 of CM060904.1, forward strand.
CTAAAATTGTTGACAAGTTTTCTCAGAGGTTAAACTTAAATACTCAATTACTTACAAATTTCCAGAATTCGTGCATATGCAAGTATCACTTACCTGCCATGCACAAATTCACCTCACCTGAATATTCTACTAAAATCTTGAGTGTTCATTAAAAATCAATCCCCTTAGCTTTTTAATTTTCCGTAAGGCAAAACATAAGCAATAAAAATCAGAGTTCAAATATATATATATCCATATCATATGCATATGACTTGTCTAACTCCTTATTTTATCCAAATCAGACATTCATAAAATAAATTTGTAGTTAACCAACCATCATCCATGATCACTCATAACAGGTTTTGATTAAGTACATATCTTCAACTCAAAATACTTAAAAAGTTTCCTAAAAGTAACTTCAATTACAGGAAATAAAATGTGTCTAGTAATTTCATTACAATGCATCTGCAAATTTTAAAAACAAGTCTCTCTTATTTATTCTAGCAGCCAATGCCTTCTCTACTCATCAAGCCAACTTCAATTTCCTGCAAGCAAATCATTTAGCTGCCCCAAAGAATTTTTGAGACACCCAGATGATTGCAAGGGCAACCAAAAGGGTCAGTTTTCACTGGTATGAGCATTTATCAATTTTGTATACATATTCATAATTTTAAAACATAATCTTGCAGTGCCTTCCTAGTTTAACAGATGTTTATACTTAGCATGTTTTGGTTCATACAAGGTAATACAAAAAAAACACATTTATCTATTCAAACAAATACACAGCAAACAGTAAAGATAAACATATATATAGTTCTTGATTTATTCTCCCCAAATCTAGATAAATAAACCCAAGTTTCATACTCCAAATTTTCACCCAGCAACTAATCAATGAACAAGTTTAACTTGATTAAATTAACACCATATCTGGATATTTATAACCCAGATTTTTAAACCCCTGTCCCCATTTATTTTATGGTCTTTAAGTCCTTGTCAAATGAATACTATGTATGCATTGCGAAGGAAACTCCCAGGTTGTTTAAATTATTCCAACACACAAAGGCCTCAGGGTGCAGTTGCACCATGCATATACTTGCTTCCACCTGAAGTAAGCAAATCATTGACTAACTCCCAAGTGACCAATTTAGTTTTTCTTTCATTCATATTTCAGAAAGATATAACTGCTTGTATATTTTTCTGATTCAACCCCATGTTCCCCTATTTAATCTATATCCATGTTTAATGATACTAAGATAGAACAAGAATGCTCCAATCATGTTAACACCAAAAGCCCACTTACAGATTAATACTCCAAACAAAAAAAATGCACAAAAAAACATCCATATCACCCCATAACAAATCAATTCAGAGATTTAAATGTCTCATAATATTTTAGGCTGCCTGCAATAGGACTTAATGCCATTGCATACAAAGGATAAATACTCACTTAATGTTTTTCCTTTTTACTGCCTTAATTTCTTAGAACAACAAATCCCCCAAAGCCTCAAGCTAGTGTTTCTTCCTTGTTTATTTTATTTTGTTTTTTGATCCCGAGAGAGTGATGGTTTTGGCTATGTGCAGTTATTTATAAATCCATTCTAGGGTTTAAGAAAATGGGTAATTCTCCTAATACCCTTAGCTGTTCATGCATACATCTCATTCCTGTGTGGTCCTAAATGGGAAATGCACACATCAGGTTACTTTAATTGGTTATTTTGGGAGTTGAACATTTTAAACACTGCATGCTATTTTCATGTTTCTATTTTGTTCATGCCATATGCATGTGATCCTTTATTCATTTCTTTTTATAAGTTTAAGGAATCTGAAAATCTCCTTTGTATTTTCTACCTATCTATTACCTCCATTCAATCATGCATACTAACATACCTTATTAAAATCATTCACTCATATTATTTGATTGAAATAAATAAGATATGGAAATTTTTATTTGATTTTGTATGTATACATATGTATATTTCTGCCTCTTTGTCAGATCAGTAACTCCTTCTATATTTAAATAAAAATCACATATATTATGCTAATTATTTTTAGCACAACTATAAGACTTATAAACCTTTTTATTAATTTAATTTTTATTCTACCTTTATATAAAACAGAAAACACCCCATTTGTATATATTTACATAATTCTTTGGACATAAAGCTATACTTATTTTTGAGTTCCAATTCCTTTCTTAATTACCTTAATTCCTTGCATTTTATCAAACAGAAGCTCCCATGCAATTTTATTTATTGCCAAATTCTTTTCTGTTTTAAATGCAATATATATACTTATATATATATATATATATCTCAAAATTTTCTAATATAAATATATATCATTTTATTTTATTTTATTTTAGGGTCATTACATACCCTCCCCCTTAAAGGAATTATGTCTCCATAATTTCACCTATTTTCTCCAATTAAAAGCACTAATTCATAGCCTGTTTTAACTCCATAACCCCATACTCCTATTTTATGGAAACAAACAATATATAAATACATTTAGAAAAATTATCTTAGGCTGCTTAAACATACCTCTCCACCAGTAAACAAATTGGGGGTATTTAGCCCTCATTTTGTCTTCAACCTCCCATGTACAATCATTAGTGTCCAAGCTCCATTGGATTTTCACCAGTTTGATCACCTTGTTCCTCAACTTTTTCTCTTCCTTGGCAACTATCCCTACTGGTTCATTTGTATAAACCAAATTCTTCTGGACTTGAACTTGAGTAGGTGACTCCAGAATTGCTCCTTCATCATGCACCCATTTTCTCAATTGAGAAACATGAAATACAGGATGCACACCACTCAACTCCTCAGGTAACTTAAGTCTGTAGGCCATAGCACCAATTCTCTGCATAATTTCATATGGTCCTACAAATCTTGGTGATAGTTTACCAGATTTTCCAAACCTGAACACTTTCTTCATTGGTGATACTTTCAGAAAAACATGCTCTCCTACTTCAAACTCCATTGGCTTCCTTTTTCTATCTGCATAAGACTTTTGTCTTGATTGTGCTGTCTTCATTCTATGCCTAATCAATTCAATCATGTTGGAAGTTTCTTTAACATGGTCTGGCCCCAACATTACACCCTCTCCTGCTTCCAACCAACAGGCAGGAGACATGCAAGGTCTCCCATACAAGGCTTCAAAGGGAGCCATTCCTATGGTTGATTGATAGCTATTGTTGTAAGTGAATTCTGCCAAGTGGATATGATCCTCCCAATTACCCCCAAAATCAAGCACACATGCTCTAAGTAAATCTTCCAATATTTTATTCACTATCTCTGTTTGCCCATCACTTTGAGGATGGTAGGCAGTGCTTAAACAAAGTTGTGTTCCCATTGCTTCTTGGAAACTTTCCCAAAATCTTGAGGTGAACAAAGTGTCTCTATCACTTACAATAGTCTTGGGTATACCATATAGCCTCACCACTTCTTTAATGAACAATTGTGCAAGTCTAGATGCATTTCTATCTGACCTGACAGGGACAAAGTGAGCTGATTTGGTTAGTCTATCAACAATTACCCATATACTATCATTGCCTTTCTTAGTTCTAGGCAAACCATCCACAAAATCCATGGAAATACTTTCCCATTTCCACTGAGGTACCTCCAAAGGTTGCAACATGCCAGAAGGCTTTTGGTAGTCTGCTTTAATTTGTTGGCATGTGGAACACTTTGCCACATATCTTGCCACTGCTTGCTTCATTCCTGGCCACCAGTAGCTTCTTTTTAAATCATGATACATTTTAGTACCACCAGGGTGTATGGTGTACTTGGTCTTGTGATGCTCATTCATGATTTCTTCCTTCAACTCTGCAATGTTTGGTACACAAAGCTTATCATTTTTCCTCAAATAACCTTGGGAATCTATTTTAAAATTCTCTGACTCAATGTTATTTAATAACATTTCTTTCTTCTCCTTTAGACTTTGATCTTGATCTTGCATGCTACCAACTTTCTCCACCAGATTAGACTTCACTGTGATTATTCCCAGTGTACCATACTCCACCATATCACCATGTTCTTTAAAATTCACTACATCCTTGCTGTATATATCTGCCTCCCCAAGCACTGCAAGATTTTTAAACTCATCAATCATCAAACTGGCTAATCTGACATGATTTCTGCTCAAAGCATCTGCTACTCTATTAGCTTTTCCAGGAGTGTACAATATATCTAAATCATATGCAGCTAGAAACTCCAACCACCTTGCTTGCCTCATATTTAAATCTTTTTGAGAAAATAAATATTTCAATGCTTGATTATCTGTGAATAATTCAAATTTTGCCCCAAGCAAATAATGCCTCCATAGTTTTAGTGCAAACACTATTGCAGCTAATTCTAGATCATGAGTTGCATATTTGGTTTCATTAGGTTTAAGCTGTCTTGATGCATATGCCACTACCTTGCCATGTTGCATAAGCACTGCACCTAACCCAGATCCACTAGCATCAGTGTATACAACCATTCCTTCATTTGCTTCTGGGATTTGTAGGACAGGAGCTTCCACCAATGCTTGCTTCAATTTCTCAAAAGCTTGTTCACACTGCTCAGTCCACACATATGGTTGGTTCTTCTTGGTTAGTTTGGTCATTGGTGCGGCTATTCTTGAAAAATCCTTGATGAACCTCCTATAATACCCTGCCAAACCTAAGAATGACCTCACCTCAGTCACTGTTTTGGGTCTACTCCATGATTGAACTGCAATGACCTTGCTTGGATCTACACTTACTCCCTGCTGTGACACTATGTGTCCTAAGAACTTTACTTCTTGTTGCCAAAATGCACACTTTGAATACTTGGCTTTTAATTCATGCTCTCTAAGTCTGGATAATACTAAATGTAGGTGCATAGCATGATCATTTTCTGACTTTGAATAAATTAATATGTCATCTATAAATACCAAGACAAACTTATCCAAAAAGTCTCTAAAAATTCTATTCATCAAGTCTACAAAATAGGAGGGAGCATTGGTCAAGCCAAATGGCATTACTAGAAATTCATAAAGGCCATACCTTGTATTGAAGGCTGTGTACTCAATGCTTTCCTCTGCAACTTTCATTTGGTGAAATCCAGAGGCTAAGTCTAGCCTTGAAAATATTCTAGCCCCATGCAATTGATCAAATAGATCATCTATTCTAGGTAGTGGGTACTTATTTTTAATAGTTACCTTGTTTAAATCCCTATAGTCCACACACAACCTCATTGTTCCATCATGTTTCTTAACAAAAATCACTGGGGAACCCCAACTGGAACTACTTGATCTTATGAATCCTTTCTCTTCTAATTCTTCTAGTTGATGTTTTAATTCTACCAACTCTTTTGGACCCATTCTATAAGGCTTCTTAATGATTGGATTTGTTCCTGGCATTAATTTTATTTTAAATTCAACCGGTCTGTTTTGAGGAACTCCCTTTACTTCTCCAAACACATCTATATATCCATTTACTACTGGGATTTCCTCTATTTTTAATTCCTTTTGAACTTCATTAATACTCCAAATTTTATTAAAACATGCATTCTTTGCTATTTCACTTAAGATGGTAATTCTTTTGCCTTCATTAGTTTCCAAAGAAATAGTAAGGTTTTCTAAATTTAAAATTGCTTTATTTCTCATTAACCAATCTACCCCCAAAATAATCCCAATACCAGGATAATTTAAGGTATATAGATCTGAATTAAATTCATAACCCCCTATAATTAATTTCAGACCCATGCACTTCATCCCCAACATGCAATGACTCCCTATGGGACTGTGTACAATTAAGGGCTGATCAATAGAAACACAAGCAAGTGTTAACTTCTTTACAATTTCCAAAGATATTAGTGAATGTGAGGCACCAGTGTCATATATTACTGATATTGGTTGGGTATGAATAAAAATTATACCTTCAAGTTGCCCAACATTCCCAGTGTTATTTGCTGCCAAAGCTCCTACCCTTGCTGTTCCCCTATTGGTTTCTGGGCAATCCTTCTTGAGATGACCCATCTTTCCACAATTATAACAGCCTCCTCTAGGTATTTTAGGGTCAGGGCATTGGTTACTATAATGTCCAGCTTTTCCACGATTAAAACAATGAGTGAATTTCTTGCTTTCAGGTGCTATTGCTCCTTCCCCTTTCTTAACTCCTTTACTTACATTTCTCTTGTCATAAGGTTGCACTTTGTTCTGGCCACCCTTCTTCTTATTGAGCTTCATATTCCTGAATTTCTCTCTTGCAGTGTCATGTTGCTCAAATGAGAGAGTTAGATCAATTACTTGATCAAAGGTTTTGTCCTTGTATGGCAACATTGCCCTTGACAAACTAGGGTTCAAGCCTTGAATGTACCTTGCATTCTTTGCTTCTGCATTCCCTATTAATACCAGTCCATACTTGGATAATGCTTCAAACTTCTGAGTGTATTCATTCACACTCATGCTTCCTTGCCTTAATCTGATAAAGTCTTCAAGCAGCGTGGCCTTGGCAGATGCTGGGACAAATCTGGCCTCAAGCATGTCCTTGAAATCATTCCAAGTGATAGTATCCTCTTGTCTTCCTGCTGTCACAACTTCCCACCAATCCAGTGCAACCCCCTTCAATTTCCTTGAAGCTATCTGTCTCTTCCTCTGGTCATTGATTTGCATATCTGTGAAGACCCTCTCCATAGTTCTTATCCAAGTTTGAACACCTATAGCTCCTTCAGTACCTTCAAAATCCTTTCCTCCCAAAGTGGTACATGTCTTAAGCAGTTTGGAGAGTTCTTCATGAGGATTGTCTTGCCTTGGTGCCATTCCATCCCTTAAAGCTCTCACAAAATCCTCCATTCTCATCACAGGTGGCTCTCGTGATGATCCTGCACCTGTATGGTGCCTTAGTCCTACCATAATGCTATAAATATGATTTTTACATTAGTTTATTTACCCCTATCATTTTTGGTGTCTTTACTTGGTTCATTTTCATTTCTGTGCACACTGTGCATGTATCACATGTACACATTTATATATATATATATTTTATTCAGTCATAAAACAAAAGCATTCAACATCAATAATTCAAACAATGCATTCAAACATCCATATGCATACAATAATATTTACTATGTTGTTCAAAACATAGCTCTGATACCAAACTGTGGTGACCCTCACTCTATAACACATAGTTTTTTTTATACAAGAGGCATTCACCACTAAACCCCAATTCTTTTATATTTGAATATTTATATAATTTCCAAATATTTTTCCCAAGACCCTGGTTTTACCAATATAATCATATCAGTGTACAAACAAACTAAGTCAATTGTATATTTGATGATATACAATTGTTTCTTTATTATTATTATATTTTTTTTATCAGAGGGAATTTAAATCAAATAGAAATCAAAATACCATACAAGCTATTGACATAGCCACTTATTTCTTTTCTAAGTCTTGTTCTACTGCCATAGGTGCACTTTGACAAATTCTAACACTTATATATATTTATCTTGCCTAGATAATTCTATTTAACTCTAAAATAGTATTTACTTGATTTCATGATAGTTATCAAAGTTGATAATAATTAATAACAATAAGTTGGATTGACAAAAATCGATAAACCTTGGAAATTTACTCGAAAATAGGCAAATTAGGCAAAATCAGCAGTTCAGACGTCTAAATTTTTATGACAGACGTCTAGATTCGATCTCAGACGTCTAAATTTTTATGACAGACGTCTCAGAGTGTCTAAATTTTAAACAGAGAGTAGAAAACATTTTGAACTAAATTCAGACATCTAAATTTTTGTTGACAGACGTCTAAATTAGATCTCAGACGTCTAAATTATTATGACAGACGTCTCAGAGTGTCTAAATTTTAAACAGAGAGTAGAAAACATTTTGAACTAAATTCAGACATCTAAATTTTTGTTGACAGACGTCTAAATTAGATCTCAGACGTCTAAATTATTATGACAGACGTCTCAGAGTGTCTAAATTTTAAACAGAGAGTAGAAAACATTTTGAACTAAATTCAGACATCTAAATTTTTGTTGACAGACGTCTAAATTAGATCTCAGACGTCTAAATTATTATGACAGACGTCTAATTTGATCTTAGACGTCTAAAATTGTTGACAAGTTTTCTCAGAGGTTAAACTTAAATACTCAATTACTTACAAATTTCCAAAATTCGTGCATATGCAAGTATCACTTACCTGCCATGCACAAATTCACCTCACCTGAATATTCTACTAAAATCTTGAGTGTTCATTAAAAATCAATCCCCTTAGCTTTTTAATTTTCCGTAAGGCAAAACATAAGCAATAAAAATCAGAGTTCAAATATATATATATCCATATCATATGCATATGACTTGTCTAACTCCTTATTTTATCCAAATCAGACATTCATAAAATAAATTTGTAGTTAACCAACCATCATCCATGATCACTCATAACAGGTTTTGATTAAGTACATATCTTCAACTCAAAATACTTAAAAAGTTTCCTAAAAGTAACTTCAATTACAGGAAATAAAATGTGTCTAGTAATTTCATTACAATGCATCTGCAAATTTTAAAAACAAGTCTCTCTTATTTATTCTAGCAGCCAATGCCTTCTCTACTCATCAAGCCAACTTCAATTTCCTGCAAGCAAATCATTTAGCTGCCCCAAAGAATTTTTGAGACACCCAGATGATTGCAAGGGCAACCAAAAGGGTCAGTTTTCACTGGTATGAGCATTTATCAATTTTGTATACATATTCATAATTTTAAAACATAATCTTGCAGTGCCTTCCTAGTTTAACAGATGTTTATACTTAGCATGTTTTGGTTCATACAAGGTAATACAAAAAAAAACACATTTATCTATTCAAACAAATACACAGCAAACAGTAAAGATAAACATATGTATAGTTCTTGATTTATTCTCCCCAAATCTAGATAAATAAACCCAAGTTTCATACTCCAAATTTTCACCCAGCAACTAATCAATGAACAAGTTTAACTTGATTAAATTAACACCATATCTGGATATTTATAACCCAGATTTTTAAACCCCTGTCCCCATTTATTTTATGGTCTTTAACTCCTTGTCAAATGAATACTATGTATGCATTGTGAAGGAAACTCCCAGGTTGTTTAAATTATTCCAACACACAAAGGCCTCAGGGTGCAGTTGCACCATGCATATACTTGCTTCCACCTGAAGTAAGCAAATCATTGACTAACTCCCAAGTGACCAATTTAGTTTTTCTTTCATTCATATTTCAGAAAGATATAACTGCTTGTATATTTTTCTGATTCAACCCCATGTTCCCCTGTTTAATCTATATCCATGTTTAATGATACTAAGATAGAACAAGAATGCTCCAATCATGTTAACACCAAAAGCCCACTTACAGATTAATACTCCAAACAAAAAAAATGCACAAACAAACATCCATATCACCCCATAACAAATCAATTCAGAGATTTAAATGTCTCATAATATTTTAGGCTGCCTGCAATAGGACTTAATGCCACTGCATACAAAGGATAAATACTCACTTAATGTTTTTCCTTTTTACTGCCTTAATTTCTTAGAACAGCAAATCCCCCAAAGCCTCAAGCTAGTGTTTCTTCCTTGTTTATTTTATTTTGTTTTTTGATCCCGAGAGAGTGATGGTTTTGGCTATGTGCAGTTATTTACAAATCCATTCTAGGGTTTAAGAAAATGGGTAATTCTCCTAATACCCTTAGCTGTTCATGCATACATCTCATTCCTGTGTGGTCCTAAATGGGAAATGCACACATCAGGTTACTTTAATTGGTTATTTTGGGAGTTGAACATTTTAAACACTGCATGCTATTTTCATGTTTCTATTTTGTTCATGCCATATGCATGTGATCCTTTATTCATTTCTTTTTATAAGTTTAAGGAATCTGAAAATCTCCTTTGTATTTTCTACCTATCTATTACCTCCATTCAATCATGCATACTAACATACCTTATTAAAATCATTCACTCATATTATTTGCTTGAAATAAATAAGATATGGAAATTTTTATTTGATTTGTATGTATACATATGTATATTTCTGCCTCTTTGTCAGATCAGTAACTCCTTCTATATTTAAATAAAAATCACATATATTATGCTAATTATTTTTAGCACAACTATAAGACTTATAAACCTTTTTATTAATTTAATTTTTATTCTACCTTTATATAAAACAGAAAACACCCCATTTGTATATATTTACATAATTCTTTGGACATAAAGCTATACTTATTTTTGAGTTCCAATTCCTTTCTTAATTACCTTAATTCCTTGCATTTTATCAAACAGAAGCTCCCATGCAATTTTATTTATTGCCAAATTCTTTTCTGTTTTAAATGCAATATATATACTTATATATATATATATCTCAGAATTTTCTAATATAAATATATATCATTTTATTTTATTTTATTTTAGGGTCATTACAAGTACTTCCGGATTATAGGTGTCATGAGTTAAAGCAGACAAGCACAACTTAATTCCCCCTTAGTAGTTTACTGGTCCGCCGGATTCTCTTAAGCATAATTCAAAAAAAAAAAATTCAAAACCAAAACCCTCTGCAATCTCATTAATTCACAATATATAGGATAAAGGAAGTATAGTTGGACTCATTCACAGTATTAGTGCGACTGTCTACATACCCATTACAGGCAAGCCCATGCTGTTTTATTTTCTACCTACTAACTAAAACAATGGAGAGTTAAGAAATCATATTTGACCCTGCTCTTCTCCTAAACCAAGGAGTTAGCACATAAATATAATATATAGAGCATAATATATAACCAGTACAACATTAATACAATAATATGAGTAAAGAATCACATAGCTATATGATGTCCTACTCTTCTACTGCATCACAAAGTTAACACATATACACAATAATATATATATATATATATAACATATCATCAGCCTAATGTATATAACAACAACATAAGTTCGAAAGGTCCTATCTATATGATTTCCTATAGTGTAACTAAACTCTCGATACAGACTGAGTGGAAATGCTATGCTTGAACAATTATACGACATCTACCAATATGAAGTATGTTGCTACAATATAGAAATCTCACTTAGTATCGTGGATATAACAAGATTAACTATATTTTAACATTTCATTCTAATCCTAATTGATACTATAATGATGTAAAAATTAACATTGCATAATAAAATCATCAGGTTACATAGATAAATGTCACATAACACACTAATCTACTTCACTTAGGTTATAATACCTATTATTGTCTCTAAATTCCACACATATTTATTTGTAAGTTTTTGCATATCATTTGCTCTATTATTTCAAAGATCATTAACCAAAATATTTCCAAAAAGTATTCCTTGAATTTCCAAAAATCACATTTTTCAAAAATCTATACAAAGTCAGATTTGTAGGAAATATATACCAAAGTCCGAGTAAACGAACAAAGTACTTAGTTAATCATGGGCGTCCACTTGGTCTCTTAGCTACCTCGAATAACACTCAAAGGCATCATAACAACATTTTCATCAAATTTATTAATCTAAAGTTACGTCCAGAATCCTAGGAAAGACACGAGTAATAGCTTGTTCGACCAGTGACAATAGAGCTAACTTGTCACAGACTCGGGGTATTATCCCATGGTCGGTCAACTAAGATGTACATATAGCCTATTTGATATTATACTAGGATTTACCACCAAAAAGCATCCTCAAATCGAATGGATCTCACATGATCTATTGGATGCAATTCTAATTACATATCCTTGTAATTCTAATTACACAAGATAGTGCAGTGGTTAGGACATGTGGCGCTCACCTTAAAGGTCGAGGGTTCAATCCCCACCAACTACGTATCCTTGTGATTTACCTGAAGTATGTGTTGTGGGTTCGGTGCATACTTCCTTAAAGTTTACAAGCAAAGCTTGGTTCTCTAGGTCTAAAAAAAAGAATTGTTTTTTTCTTTTCTAATTACATAAAGTCTATCTTATCATACTCACTACTGCAAACCCATATAATATTCACAAGGGTATTAAACATGTGAATATACAAAAATAATCAATATGTGATAATAAAACAAAGGTTCGATATCTAAAGGAAACAATACCACACTAAAGTAATAAACCAACCTATCATCGTACCTTATAATGGCATATGTGGTATTATTCTGCAAAATCTCAACAGTTGTTATTAGTGACAATAATATTGTATGTCTCAAACATCAACAAGACATATATATTAAACTTTAGTGTAAACTGCAATCAAAGGTGCATTATAAAACTATCATAATAATTATAATATCTCAATTTATTTCTCATTAACAATAATGTACTATGAAGTAAATAGTCGGATCTGTACTTGTAAATTATATCTTTTAAAAATTGAACCAACATATTAAATTCATATTAATGTCACAAGTGAAACAAATTGACTAGCTTGCCGGACATCACTACTCATTATAATGTCCTCATATTTAATTCACAATTGACTGATCATCAAAATACAAAGCAGAGTGTAGATAGAGTACTAACACACAGCTAGTCCATACCATCTAATGTTAGAAGCCTATATACCGTTTTACACGGTATTCCAAATTCCACTCGCTAAACTCTAACTAGTAACTTGATTACTCATTACTTTATAGTGATAATCCATTGTGACGGTTGGTAGCCATACTGTTGGGTGGACTTTTATCACAATATAATTGTGCATGCTAGTACCCACACAGATAGGCAGAATTCCATTACAAATACCAGACTAATCATGTTAACATATAAGCTATTAGACCCAAACAACATAGTTACCTTAAATTATAATTCAGTTAATATTTAGGGTTTATTAATAATAATTATAACATCTAAGGATCATAATCATGGTTACCATATAAAAAGGATCATTAACTGTATTGTAGAATAACGGGTTAGTTAAGTTAAGGGATTATTCATGAAATATATAATAAAAGTTTATCTTGGTCAATAAATCTAGACTATCAATTCTAACTTGAAAACTCTATTTCATGGGTAAGTAAATACGCATATGGATTCATCTTGTTATTACATTAATGGATATTTGATTAATAAACAAACATTTATAATTCTCTTAAGTATAAGTCATAAATACACAGGGTTGTGAAAATAAGATAACACGATAATTAAATGAATTAGATAAACGTGATTCCCTTGACATATATAGATTTAACTCTAATCATCTCGTTCTCATAAATAATATTAAGGGACTCATGAAAGGGTAATTAGGTTAAATCCTTTTAATTTGTGAACACACACACATACATCTTTATTAATAGTTGATTTGGAAGCACAAACTTTTGGTCCGTCCGTGAACTTCCCAAAATATCCTTTACTCATATATAATTTAATTATTATTATCTATTATTTTTAGCTTATTATTTCCAGGTTGGACTGGAACTATTCAAACTAAGTTAAAACAGTTAAATTTCTTTAAAAATCCAAACTATCCATCTACGCTTATGAATAGGATCTAACAAATAAACTTCATTTACAAATTTATTGTTTATTAATTAGTAACATAAATAAAATTCAAGCTAATAAAAAAATTAAATGTTGTAACTTAGAAATAAAAATTTAAATTAACTACACATTATTTCAATGTAAAACATGTCCAAATATTTTTGCATATCATTTCTCTTGAATGTGTTAATCATATATATATTGTAGAAGAACAATTCACGCGCAAAACACATGTCATCATCACGCACGAAGCACGTGCCGTAACGCTCGTACTCATAAAAGGGTAATCAATTTGTAAACTCCCTAAGTCATACATACACATGCATGCACGCACGCACATGCGTGCACACACACATATATATAGTGCATGTTTACGAAATTCATTTTATCATATTTATAATGCAACGTTCCGTATTTTTAACCATTTAAAAATATTAAATTAAATAAGATTTTTGAATAAATTTGTTAGGAATAAAAAAAAGATTTTATTGATACAAATTAAATTATAATACAAGTTATGAGCTTAATTAAAATTTCTATTAATGACATATGTTTGCAACAAGCTAAGGATGATAACATATGTTAGTGTTTACTTTAATGACATTGGTTTGAATGAAATTAATAACTGTCTGTATGTAAATTTCCAATTGATTGGAATAATAAATGTTAATAAAGAATAATAAATGTTTCATTATTAAAGAAGAAATCATATGTTTATTTATTTGAAATGGTTGTTAGTTGAAAGATTGATTGCAGAGATGAGAACATATTATTTAGTAAGAAATGTATAATTCTTGTTTGTATCTAATAGTGTATAAATATGTTTAAATTACTATTAGATGGTGTTAGCGCCAAAATTGGTCACTAACACCCAAATCTAGATGAAAGCACCAAATACCAGTCATAGCTCAGAGATAGAGTGTATGTAGAGAGTAATAATGTGAAGAACAGTTAAAACTAAAATGAAAGCAGTAAAGAACAACAGATTTTATAGTGGTTCGGCTAACTCCGGCCTACGTCCACTCCAGAAGTTTTCCTTTTTATTTATATGAGAATCAATTACCGTTACAAAATGGCAGAATAACCTCAGTCTTAGAAAATAGAAAGTCAGAGAATAGAGAGAAGATCCCTTTTCTGAACCCTTACATGCTGTATTTATAGGTAAATCCCGAGTTGCGGGGCTTTCTGAGTAGCCCGTGCCCATCAGGTCCATAGCCACACCATAATACCGAGCCATGCAATCCTTCACTCCTGCACTCATGCAATCCTGCACTCCTGCAATCCTGCACTCCTGCCGAGTGGCATCCCTGCACTCCTGCAATCCTGCCGAGCCGCATCCTGCCAAGCGGCATTCTTGTCGAGCCGCATTCCTGCCGAGCCTCTTCCTGCCGAACGGCATCCCTGCACTCCTGCACTCCTGCAATCCTGCCGAGCGGTATCCCCGCACTCCTGCCGAGCCGCAATCCTGCCGAGCGGCATCCTGCCGAGCCGTAATCCTGCCGAGCGGCATTCCTACCGAGCCGCATCCTGCCGAGCCACATTCCTGCCGAGCCGCATTCTTGCCGAGCCGCTTCCTACCGAGCGGCATCCCTGCACTCCTGCACTCCTGCAATCCTGCACTCTTGCAATCCTGCCGAGCAGCATTCCTGCACTCCTGCAATCCTGCACTCCTACAGTCCTGTATTCCTACCGAACGACCCTCATCTTCCAGGCCGAACCGTCCATGCCAAACGACCCACAACTTCCAGACCGAACGACATATCAAAGTGGACTTCATCCTTTTAAACTGAATCCATCGTATTCCAGCCTCGATAATCATGAAGTTGGTTAGGTTGAATCCGCCTATTTATGGCCTTGACAAAAGGCGGGTTAACACTTTTCCCCTCAAAACATGCCTTTTGGTAAAAGGCGTGTTTTGAATAGCCTCAAATCCGATCCCTAATCCAATCCATTTTATCCAAGTACCGTTGCCGTATCCTTATCCGAATCTTCGACTGCCCTAAGTCGATATCCAATTCTGAATCCAGTAACCAAATCCTTAGCCAAATCCATATCCATCTAAACTTGACAACTGAGTTCTAATCCATCCATGTCCAACAACCAATAACCACGTCCATGACCTCTCCGGGTTCAATGTCCAAATCCGGGACCATTCCGGGTCCATGCCCAAATCCTTAACTGTTCATAGCCTATCCAAATCCGTAACATCTCCGGGTTCTTACCAAGCGTAGTCCACACTTGACGACCTGTGCTAAGTAATTCCACGATGTTCCTGGTTCAGTGTTCCTGAACACCGAATAATGCCATGGCTTAAGTCCTAAGCCGAATCTTGGTCGCTCCGAACCCTTGCCGAGCATAGTCCATACTCAACGACCTGAGATAATAACCGATAATATAGGGCCTAAGTCCTAGGCCGAATCCTGGTCTCTCCGGACCCTTGCCGGGCATAGTCCATACTCGACGACCTGAAATAGTAACCGATAGTATGGGGCCTAAGTCCTAGGCCGAATCCTGGTCTCTCCGGACCCTTGCTGAGCATAGTCCATACTCGACGACCTGAATAAGTCGATTTGCCGTGCTTCGACAATGCGACTTACCCCTTGCCAGGTATAATCCATACCTGATGACCATTTACCAAAACCCAGATAAAAATCCAATCAAAAGCCAATCCGAAATCCAGATCAAACCAGAAAACAATCATCCAAATAAAAGTCCAAACCAAAAAACAAACAAAACTAGGAGTTCAAACCAAACCAGGAAAAAGCAAATGTCCAAACCAAAAAAGAAAAAGAAAATTTCACAACCAGGGCGTCTCGGTAAGCCATCATCTCAGAGCATGCTTGAGGGTTATCTCCGACCCCGTACATGAGTAAGTGATTTAACCGTTCGCCCGGAGTTTGTTACTTATTCCAAACCATCAAGATTAGTTGATGACCAATCGGCTACCATTCCCGGGCCTCATGCCCTCATCGTTCAAGGTAGGCGGTGGCTGCTCCTGTTCCATCGCCGCATTCCGAGTTCCGACATATTGTCGCAACTGACCATTCCTTATATGCTCCTCAATTATGTCCTTCAAATGCCGGCAGCTGTTAGTGTCATGTCCGTCTAGGTCATGAAAAAGACAGTGCTTTCCTGACGCCCTTTCTCGTTCTGAGTGCTCACTCATTGCCGGCCTTCGATACGGAAGGCGATCTCGAGTATCCAAGAATATCTGCTCCAACGTTGCATTCAATCCTGTGTAAGTGGAGAACTTTGGTTCTCCACAGCGCTTCCTTTTCCCTTTATCCTTGCCCTCACCCGAGCTTTCACCGGGTAGTCCTCCATCCTTAATCACATTTACTTCCTTTGACCTCATGTCCAAACATGCATCCTCTTGTCGAAGAAATCTCTCAGCTTCATGAAAGAATTCCCCAAGATCCAACGGCGGGTCCCGTATCAACAATACTTTGAAATCCGAATTATCTCTAACTCATGATACCGCAGCCATCAGAACCATTGATGGATTCGGCTGATCCACCGAAGCAACTACTGCATTAAACCGAGTTAAGAATGTCCTGAGCGATTCATCCGCCCCCTTGTTTGACTGACGTTAGCATCATCACGTTCTTTGGCCTTTTTATGTGAACTCAAAACTGACCTAAGAACTTTTCCACCAGTTCCGTCCATGTTCCAATGGATCCATCCTCCAACTGTCTGAACCACATAGCAGCAATATCAGTCAAGTATAGGGGGAAACATCGGGCCATAACCTTCTCCGTTGCCCCCAACACTTCCATATGCCTAGTGTACCTCATCAAGTGATCGGTGGGATCCGCCTTCCCGTTGTGTACTTCCAGAGTGGGTAGTTTGAAATCAGGCAGATTCCTAGCTGTCCTAA
The DNA here is from genome assembly GCA_030737815.1 of Allium fistulosum. Classification (NCBI taxonomy): domain Eukaryota; kingdom Viridiplantae; phylum Streptophyta; class Magnoliopsida; order Asparagales; family Amaryllidaceae; genus Allium; species Allium fistulosum. Next base: position 814,007,065 of record CM060904.1, read on the forward strand.
TGTTCCGGATAAATGGACTTTTGTTAACTCCCTCTGAATCCCTGTTTGTCAGACCTCCGCGAATAGTCCGCCTGATAATGTCAGCCAATCCAGTGTTTCCAACCAAGGGTTGCCCCCTATCCATGTTTCCAGACTACCCCCTAAGTCCCCGAGGAAATTCTGGCACATATTCCTCATCACATACTCCTGTATTCCTATCGATGTCAGGCCTCGTAGCGTCATCCGGTATCCCTCCATGAACTGGTCCATCATCACCAGGTGGTGTGCCCCCGAGTCTAGGTCCATCTAGATTGTTAGTTGTTTGTAGATTGGGAGCTACCCCCTACTGAATCACTCCATCTGTCCGCTGGTTGATTTCCTCTGGTCCAGTTCCAAGAACTTGAGCACCTGTTGTTCCTGGTTGTCCAAATTGCCTAAGAAGAGCCTGCATCATCTCCTCTTGCCATTTCATCATCTGCTCCTATATAGAATTCATCATCACCTGCATCTCGTCCCGAGTTTTGTAGATGGATGTATGATCCTCTCCAGCTCCAGAAGAGGCTGCTTGACTTCCTTCCTGATTGCTCCTTTCCGCTGCTTGCTTCCTTGTTGGTGGTCTAGCCATTGCTTTCTAGGATCCAAGTTCCTAACTCCAAAATTCCCAAGTTCAGCTCTCAGTGAAAGCACCAAAGTGTTAGCGCCAAAATTGGTCACTAACATCCAAATCAAGATGAAAGCACCAAATACCAGTCACAGCTCAAAGATAGAGTGTATGTAGAGAGTAATAATGTGAAGAACAGTTAAAACTAAAATGAAAGCAGTAAAGAACAACAGATTTTATAGTAGTTCGGCTAACTCTGGCCTACGTCCACTCTAGAAGTTTTCCTTTTTATTTATATGAGAATCAATTACCGTTACAAAATGGCAGAATAACCTCAGCCTTAGAAAATAGAAAGTCAGAGAGTAGAGAGAAAATCCCTTTTCTGAACCCTTACATGCTGTATTAATAGGTAAATCCCGAGTTGCTGGGCTTTCTGAGTAGCCCGGGCCCATCAGGTCCATAGCCACACCATAATACCGAGCCATGCAATCCTGCACTCCTGCAATCCTGCAATCCTGCACTCCTGTAATCCTGCACTCCTGCACTCCTACCGAGCGGCATCCTTGCACTCTTGCAATCCGGCCGAGCCACAATCCTGCCGAGCGGCATCCCTGCACTCTTGCAATCCTGCCGATCCGCAATCCTGCCGAGCGGCATTCCTACGGAGCCGCATTCCTGCCGAGCAGTTTCCTGCCGAACGACATCTGTGACGCCCCACCTCTATACTCACGCTAGCCAAGGACACTACGATGTAATGCCGTCGACTAGCGCGAAGAATAAGGTTGTTGAGGAGCGACCATCTGTGTAATTGCTTTGTGCGAGTACCGATATGTCAGAAAATATAAGATGCATTTCATTTCAAGAGGAAATCCGACATATCAAATACAAACTCAAAGCTACCACACAGTGGCTAAGTGGACCTCGGAAACAAACGTAGAAATAAACATAACACAAATCAGTCACAGATATTCATATCACAAAGGCGGAAAAGACATGAATATATCACATGAAAGTGTACATCAAAATAGTGGTCATATAAGATCCACTACATCACAATGAATAGATACAAGTGCGAGACAAAAGAATAATTATACATCAAGGAGTCTATAGCTCAAATGTATAATAAGAAAACTACTAATCTAAAGTAGTAGCCAAAAGTCAGGAGAAGGACCCTGATAAGGAGTCAAGCGGGAGCACCGGAAATATCTCGGTCTGACCCGAGTATTATATAAGAAGAAAATAATAAACGGATCAATCTAGCTATAAATATCAGATAAAGGAATGTGATATAAGAAGAGATATAATAAGAATGTATGATAACAATAATGTCATACTAGAACAAATATGATATGAAACAACAAAAAAAATCATACAATATCTCGAAAATCTCAAAGCACCAAAAAGAATATCATATTCTTTATTTTATTCACCAAACTACAAATATTGAAAGCATATTAATGCCAATCACAAAAGTTGGTGAAACACAAATTCCAGAAGTCATCAATTAGAAATCCAGAAATCAAAAGGGGGAGGCCTATTACAAACGGGAGCATGAAAACTCCCAACACGTGTATCACAAACGGAACGCTATTCCATGGTCGCTAACCATCGAGCCGGTGCAACGGCGTAGTACATCATTACGCCCAAGGGACCAGAAACTCAAATATTTCAGAACAACGACGTAGTACAGCGTTACGCCCGATGAACCAAAATCCAATAATACGAAACAACGACGTAGTACAGCGTTACGCCCGATGAACCGAAACCCAAATAATACGGAACAACGACGTAGTACAGCGTTATGCCCGATGAACCGAAATCCAATAAAAGAACATGGGTCGCTAGCCCATAAAAGAAATGAGACGAAGCTCAATAGGACTGGGTACAGTACCCCATGTGGACGAAGAGACATCACACATTGCTAGTCTAAACCATAAAATGATCATCATCGATCATCTAGAAGTGTCGATTACACTAAGCTAGTAAATATAAGAGTTTAGCTTCATGTCCTATAACCACTAGCTTAACTAAAATATTTACGAACAGATTGTAAATTTCCACTCAAAAAAATGTCACAAGAGTTTCAATCGAACAAGTCAATAAATTAACCGACGAAGTAAACGCAAGCGTTTCATACCACTTGTTTTGCTAAGCCGTTTAATTAGATTTTCTCACACGAATGAGGTAAAGGTTTGTATATACTAATAGATTAGAAAACGGTTTTATAAACGAGCTTCGTATTAAAAATAGAGTTGAAATCATCTTTGTAAAAGAGTTTTAATATTTACTACTAGTATAGAAACCTTTGTATTTAGAAGTGACAAATCACAAAATGATTGTAGAAACAATCAATCACAAAAAACCACATTCGAAGACGTGAATTAAATCCAAAGAAATCGATACCAATTCCATTAAAATGGACATTCTCAAAAATCCCGAAAAAAAAGAAGTCATCAAAGGCAATAACAAATGATAACAATAAATCGGATAGTCACGAATCGATAAAAGATGGATCCTCAAGCTAATTAGGCAAAATAGGAAAAATGAATCAGGTCAGTCGACTGACTGCAGAGGGTCAGTCGACTGAACCAGAAACCAGAATGTTTCATTTCCTGCAGTCAGTCGATTGACTGTAGAGGGTCAGTCGACTGACTGCAGAGGGTCAGTCAACTGACTGCAGAAAACAGAAACTTCTGTTCTCTGCAGACAGACCCAGATTGGCCTGATTTCTTCAGCCAGTCGACTGACTACAAAGTGTCGGTCGACTAACTGGCACTGAAGCTGCTTTTCAGCTTATTCAAATGAAGCGCAAACTCTTCCAATTCGCGATCGGACGAGCAATGGACTTAAGGGGCTTTTGCCAATCGACAACCCAGCCCTATAGGATTTCCGATTCACCATCAAAAACATGTTCACAAATCAAAGAAAGGATTTTCAAAGTTTTGACTTCAAAACACCAAAAATTGAAATGTTCACCAAATCAATTCAAACCAAAAGCAATTGAACATGAATAAGTGTTAGGAATTCATACCTAACATGAATGATAGAAATAGACAAAGATGTGAGTTCAAAATCTCATCTTTAATCCCAAAAACAATGAATGAGAAGCTTGAAAGCAAAGGAAGATCAACCAAACAACCACTTCAACTCTAGAAGCTTGAATCTAAGCTCAAAAGAAGAACATTTCCTAAGTTAGGTTTAGGAAATTTCTGAAATCAAAGAGAGAATGAGTTGGAGAAGAAGAAGGAGATGCTTACCAAAGCTTTGCCTTGATTTTGGAGCAAGAATTGAAGCTTGCAAAAGGAAACTAGGGCTTGGAATTTCTAATTCCACTTCTCTTCCCCCATTTTCAGTTTTGAGCTTGAGAAAAAGAAATGAAATGAATAAGTGGAGAGGGGAGGAGGGGGCTGAACTAGGTTATAGAGTGAGTTGGGGTGAAACCCAAACCCAAAGCCCAATAGAAAATGTCAAAATTCAACTTACTCCAAACATATCGATGTTTATACTTAAAAAAGTCACAAATGCCATTTTGGACTCAATGGAGGTGGTCTCGAGTCCAAATTCGACTGTTTGCAAAAAGTAGCTTTTTGAACTTTAATCTGATTAACGATTCTATATTTAAATTTTCAATCGTAAAATATGCGGGTTGTTACAGACTCCCCTCCTTAAAGAAATTGTGTCCTCGCAATAATTAAGAGGAAAATAAAAAGTAACAACCATAAAAGCATATCAACACAAAAGAAAATTTTGAAATTAGAAGTTCACCAAAAAGAGCACGAAAGAGTAAGTCCGGATGTGTTTCCTCGATGAATTCTCAAGATTTCCAAGAGAAATTCTTAGGATTTGAGGACCATTGAACTTTCACAAGAAGAATATCTTTATTTCGAACGCGTTTAATCTCCGAAGTAATGATACGAATAGAATGTTGCTCATAAGTCAAATTTGGTGAAACTTGAATTTCTTCAACAACACCGGGCTCAAGAATAAAAATCAGAATTCCAAGGTATTTCCGCAGTAAAGAGACGTGGAAAACATCATAAATAGCAAAAGATTGAGCCGGTAATAAAAAGGCGATAAGCCACAGAACAAATACGTTCGGTGATGGGAAAGGGACCAACATATCGAGGTGCTAACTTTCCCGATCGACTGAAACGCACAACACCCATCATAGGTGAAATATGAATGAACACCAATAAGATCTGGACCTAAAACCAGTTCTCACCGGCTTTAAGCCAACATGAAGGAAATCGGTATGGCCTTCCATAGAGTGCCTCGGAAGGAGCCATACCAATACTAGATTGGAAGCTATTATAGGAAGAAAACTCAACAAGAGCCATATGATCTTCCCAACTTCCACCAAAAACAAGAACACATGCACGAAAGAGATCTTCAAGAGTTGATTCACACGCTCTATTTGTCCATAGGATTGAGGACGATAAGCGGTGCTAAAAATTAAGCTTTGATCCCAAAGCTTTTGAAGATCTTACCAAAGTCCACTAGTAAAATAATGGATCACGATTGCTAACAATAAAAGTAAGGACTCCATGCAATTTTAGTTTGACATAGAGTTTAGCCAAAAGAGGTATGGTCCAAAAGAGAAGGACGAGCCTCACGGCTACACAAAACAAGAGATGAACATGAATTGGATTCACGATCTCGAATCTCATAAGTGGATAAAGTTTCGAGATCATTCCATTCAGATATCATCAAAGAAACAACTGCTTGTTGCTTACAACTAAGGGCATCGGCAACTCGATTACCCTTTTTCGGGGTACAAAGAAGATCAAGATCATAAGATGCAAGGAACTCGAGCCAACATTAAGTTCCTTATGAGAAAATAAACATTTCAAAGATTTATGATCGGAGTGGAGAACAAATTTCTCCCCCAAAATAATGATGCCGAACTCTAAAAGCGAAAACAATAGCCACGAGTACTAGATCATGAGTGGCATATCTAATCTCGATAGGTTTTAATGATTTAGAAGCAAAAGTGATAGCACGTTCTCTTTTGCAAGAGAACGACACCCAAACCAATACGACTAGCATCGGTATAAACAATAAAGTCTTGATTCCCTTCGGGAATCGCAAGAATAAAAACATCGGAAAAGAGTTCTTTTAATCGATTCTCTTTCCCGAAAAGCTAAGACTTTCCAAAATTATAATTTTAGAAAAATTAACTTTTTACAAGAATTTTATTGTGTCTAACTGTCTCATCAAAGCATTTAGGAGATTCCTATCGATAACGTTGATCAAGTGCATCGACTAGAATTCTTAAAGCACTTAATGGGCAAAACAACACAAAATCATCTTATATATGATAACCGTGTCTCTTATAAAAGTTACAAATACTCTTTGCTTGTTTTGAGAATAAAACCCAAATTTTTTTATAAATATCTTATTAAAAAGATTTGCAAATTTTAAATTTGTTATTTTCATCCATAATCAATTAATACAAGGATAAACTAATCGAGATATCCATAGAATACTCGATTAACAAAATGGATGAAACAAGGTGGAAGGTTCGTCATACCGAATGACGTAACGAATCAACACAAAAATCACAACGAGTGCGGAATACGGTAAGAAGATGCTACCTTCTGCAACTCGTAGCCGATGAAAACCGGTGGCATGGTCGAGCAGAAAAGACCTTAGCACCGTTCAATAGATTGCTTAGGTGATAATCCTAAGACAAGATCAAACATACCGGAAAATTCACAAACTACTTGAATGAGAGAAATAACACTTTCCTCATCAAGTGGGTTTAAAGTATAAAATGATGTCACCGAATTTGGAAATCAAAATCATTAAGAACAAAAGAAATCTGCTTAACAGATTGAAAATGTCGAAGATAAATAGTCCACTCAAGACATAGGATATAGCTTCATAATAATTAAGCCAACCCTTTTAAAATAAAAATTAATTCTGAAGCCTAAGTAACGCATGACATGCAAATCGGCTTGGAAAGAAAAATCACATAAAACAATCTCGACATTTTCACAATGTAAATTGAGTGTTGCGGATCCATCAATCGAATTCGCAATTCTCAATGAAGTCATCAAGCCCAAAAATTTAAAAAAAAGAAAGAACCATCAAGTTCTTTGATATAAAATAATGAGATAAACCCAAATCAAAAAGAACTCGAATAAGATAATCACAAAACAAATATCGTCAAGGATAGAAGGAGAATTACCTTGACCAAGAGAAGTGTCACTAGGAGCTTGCACGACATTCAACTCTCCCTCTCTCCGACTTTGGAGTATGGGACATGTAGATATAAGATGGCCCGAACTTTTGCAATAACGACAAAAAAATGGTTTCGGGCACTCATTAGCATAGTGGTCCGTAAGACCACAATTGTAGCATCGTCCACGACTAGTGGTAGGAGTCTTTGCTACAGAAGTTTCTTGCTTCCCTTTCTTGTCGGGATTGGGGCCTTTGAACTTAATAGGCCTCTTCATGTTATTGTTGAAGTTCTGTTTTGCACCCACAACTTCAACATTACTTTCATTATCGGCCTCTTCAAGTCGAAGATCGATATAAATAAGCTGATCGAAAGAAACTTCTAGTTTCAGAAGTAAAGGCTTCTTAAGGTTCTTATTCAACCCATAGACAAATCTCTGATTTTTCTTCAATGGGGTATTAATATATTCGACTCCATATTTAGATAGAGATTCAAAAGATGCGACGTAATCCGTCACAGAAGATTCACCTTGAACAAGGTCAATAAAGCGTCGGGCCAAAGTTACTTTTTCAGCCTCCAGCACAAACTTCAATTCGAATCTTTCCCGGAACTGCTCCTAAGTGAGATCCGCTTCGATAATTTCAGAAATCAAAAGCTCATACCAATCTATGCTCTTTCTTGGAGCATGCTAGAAGCCACTTGGACTCGAAGTGAATCAATAAGATCCATGCGAGAAAAGATGCGATCGCATGATCGAAGCCAAGCTTGGATTTCTATAACGTTTTATGATCCCTTGAATGGCCTCCCACCAAAAGCGGTATAATCTCTGCACAAGCGTGCAAACCCGGATTTAGGGTGAGTTGGCGCTGGAACGGGTTCGGCCGCTCGGGCATTGTTCACAAGATCAAGAAGTTGCTGAGCAGACATAAATACTCCATCCCAGGGAGTAGCACTCGATTGACCGGCGCTGGGGCGGCCAGGTCTAACCATTTCTCTTCTCTAAGAAAGAAAGAAAGAAAGAAGAGAAAAAGGTTATTCTCAAAATGAATATCAAACATCCTTGATTGATAAAACAAGGCATCACAAAAGAAAATAGGATAGAACAGTACGAAGACATGAATTAAATCCTATGGCACGATTCCTAAGGAAGACTTAGGACAATGATCCTTGCTAGATTATTCTACATTGTTCCGAAGTTTGGCTCTGATACCATGCTGTGATGCCCCACCTCTATACTCACGCTAGCCAAGGACACTACGATGTAATACCATCGACTAGCGCAAAGAATAAGGTTGTTGAGGAGCAACCATCTGTGTAATTGATTTGTGCGAGTACCGATATGTCAGAAAATATAAGATGCATTTCATTTCAAGAGGAAATCCAACATATCAAATACAAACTCAAAGCTACCACACAGTGGCTAAGTGGACCTCGGAAACAAACGTAGAAATAAACATAACACAAATCAGTCACAGATATTCATATCACAAAGGCGAAAAAGACATGAATATATCATATGAAAGTGTACATCAAAATAGTGGTCATATAAGATCCACTACATCATAATGAATAGATACAAGTGCGAGACAAAAGAATTATTATACATCAAGGAGTCTATAGCTCAAATGTATAATAAGAAAACTACTAATCTAAAGTAGTAGCCAAAAGTCAGGAGAAGGACTGTAACAACCCGACTTTCTATGCCAGAAAGTCGCATCATTATGAAGAAAGAAAGGGGTAGAAAATAGAAAAGAAGAGAAGAAAGAAAGAAACAACAACAACGATCTCACAGCGGAACGAATAAATTATATTAATAACATAAACTATTACATAGTATACAACACTTATCAGAGTTTACATAACTATACAACACATATTAGACAGTTATAAACATCTGTCTAGATATTACAACTCAATACAATACAAGACTCTAACACAGATCTCAACACAGCGGAATACTATATCTACGAATGCCGAAGCCTCCTGCTCCATTGCTCCTCCAGAATATTCGTCAAAGCTAAACCTGAATCCCTTGGCTACTCGTAAAAATTTGAGTACCCAAGAGTTTATAAAACAGAAATAAACACTTGGGTCAGACATGGGTCTGGTGTGAGTAAACGGGTTAAAATTGTTTAACTTCAAAACCTTTTGAAAACAAAGGTATCACGTAAGACTTCCCACACATAAACATGGAAAAGTTTTTACCTTACGCTAACCAAAACATTTGATAGGAAATCTGATTGTATTATAATAGGGTCTAGGGTTTTCAAGTAAAATACAGAAATAGCTGAAATGCTTACATCTCACATTCCAACATAGTTGGGCACAACTAATACGTACGGCACTTATTGGAGTTTGGATTCCATACAATGGCAGGGCTACTGGGGTACCGCCCGTCACAGTACGTGGCCTAGATCACCGTACCGAGGAGTACGCCCGCTCCCCTGCAACACAAAGACGGAACCATCCCTTACTGGATAATTCCGAACAAGATAATCCCGTAGTTGGCGCGACCAACTACACACTAAGCCGAATAAAAGAAAAGGGACCTCTAGACAGGGATCTATCTTGCTCTCAGTGGGTGCTACCCACGAAGCCTTGCTGCACCTCCCCTGTTTTAGCCATTCCCGGTTGATGAGGCTTGAGGTTACGATTACCTTTAATCAGAACATATCACTTAGAATGCTCATCGTCCGCCTGACGATGTGCTGAAAGCATTCAATCCATACAAGTTCGTTCCGGGTTCGAACGAAACCGAAGGCATTATCTCGTTACACTCGTTTTGGAATCACCCTCAGAGTTAACGACAATAACCCTTGCACTCTGAATCTTCATCTTCACTTGAGATTCACGACCTATCGTTAATTTGGATCGATGTGGTATTCGGGTCTCCAGACCTGGAAATCCGGTATACGGAAACCCGATCCCGGTCTCATCGAAATCCAAAACGTATCTTTTAAGGCCAAGTTGTTTTAAAGGTTAAAACAATTCAATTCTACTATCTATTTACACACAGATAGATAATTCATAGATTCACAATAGATAATCAACATTATCATTATAAGCAGATGATTCATATCATTATGCAACCAAAGCATCCAAATCATACAATATCTATTATCTCATATCTGAGATCTCAAACCATTCAAGGTAAATCAATATCATTCAGTATCCTTAAGCAATGATTTATTAATCACCATATATAGTTAATTTAAAATGAATTAAATTAAATATTTCATCTCTAATTAATTTAAAGTAAATTAAATTAATTACTTCCATCATTAAAATCTTGCTTAAATCATTATTAATTAATTATCAATCAATTAATCAATCATCATCCAATAATTCAATTTAATTAATCATCCTTGATTAATTATTTAATTACATTCAAGTAATTAGTATTAAATTAATTATACAAATTAATTATTCTTAACCACTTATAGTAATTAACCTTTAATTACTTCATTTATTAATTAACTATAATTAATTACATTACTCCTTAATTAATTACATTAATTATTCACTTCATTTATAATTATTACTTAATTAAACAATTCTTAATTACATCATAATTATATAAATTAATGATCCTTAATTACATTTTATCATTAATTACTTTATTTAAATTAATTACATTGAGTAATTAATCTTTAATTAAACCATAATTATTAATCACTATTGATTAATCATATTCAGTAATTAACTAACCTTAATTACTTCTTAAAATAAATTAATTATTCCTTAATTAATTTCTTAATTAATCCCTTGATTAATTTCCATTAAGTAATTAACTACCCTTAATTACTTTATTAATTACATCAGTAATTATCCATTAATTACTTTCCTAAGTAATTAATCTTCATTAAATTACATTTAGTAATTACTTCACAAATCATTAAATGATTATCTTAAATTAATTAAACTTAATTAATTAACTTAACTAATCAAAAGAAACTTAATTAATTACAATGAGTAATTAATATCTTAATTACTTCCATTAAGTAAAACAATTCACAAATGATTAACCTTAATTAATCTATTTAATAAATAAAATTAATCATAAATAAACCTTAGTTAATGATCTATATTAACTATTCTTTAATTATTTTTCTTAAATAATTAAACTTTAATTAACCATTATTGATTACAATTTAATTAATTTCAATTACCAATAAATTAATCTTTCATTTCTTAATTAATTAAGTACCTAACAATAACTTAATTAATCCTTAATTACTTAAATAATTTATTCCTAACTATTAATTAACAATCTTAACTTATCAATTAATGATTCTTAATTTCAAATTAATTACCCTTAAAACTTGATTAACATTCATTTTGAAAACTTGTTAATTAGGCTTGCTTTTGTTTCTTTTTAAAAACTTGAACTTGATTTACTTATAAAAATTTGAAACCTGCTATTAAATAGGAACCAACCCGAGCCCTTGCGAAACACTACTACTCGAGTCATTCCCCTAACAAACCCGAGCCTGCTTCGAGTCAATTCCCCTACTCATCTGCTTCGAGTAAATACGCAAAACAACCCGAGACGATCCCGAGTTTCTTCCTTCTTCTCCAAAGCAAACGAACCGATAGCACAAACGTGCACGTGGTGCACGTACACCACCAACTCCGACCACCGTAGATCACCGCGACGATCCTCGACCATCACCTTCAACCTCGCGAACCCATACGCGACTCCAGATCACCCATAATCCATACAAATCGAAATCGAGATATTCGACCAAACTTGAAAATCGCCATGGCCAGAAACTGCTGCCTTCCCGTTGCCTCCGATCTCGAAATCACCTATCCACTTCACCCATGCTTCGTCACACCTTCCAGCTTGCATCCCCACTAATGCGAACCACTCCGGTCTTCCATAACCATCGCGAGAGCCCCCTGACAGCATCGTTCCAAAATGTCTCTGGAACCCTAGTTCATCGTTCCCCGACCACCACAGCCATCTAAAAATTTTCTCACTATTTTTCCAGAGATCCATACTCTACTAGCAACCTCCAGACCAAACCCCATCACACTCGATCACGTCGATCACCAGCATTCTACAAATTCCCAAATCTCGTCTATCTCGAGATAACTCATCAAATACTTGTTTAAAAATCTTGATTTGATTTCCAAAATTCATCAATTTACAATACGAATTTGTTTATATAATTCAAACTTGATTCCCAGATAATCAATTTTTGACCTGTCTTTGATTTCCTCTGTATATTTTCAAATTTTGAATTAATTTTTAATTATAAAATCCTAATACTATTTTTAGAATTAACATTATGCTATAATGATTATTTTTCATTCATAGATCAGAACTTAATTCTGATTTCAAGAGCAAATATGAATTTTTAAAGGGTAAATCAAGTATAGGAAGTAACAGAGACATCTTGCATATATTCAGATATACACATATATAACCACAGCAAATTCATCACATATTCCAGATGAGATAAATCAATGCAAATCATATTATAATTTCCTATACAAATTTATCACATGCATCCATATAATCACAATTTAAAACTGTTTTTTTAAAAAAAAGTTTACTCACCATTTGAAATGCAGAGACTTGAAAACTGAGATTTGAAAACTGAATCTCTTGACAAATTTGAAAACTTTGAATTGCTTTGATCCCTTTTTGAAACTGAAAAGCTTTGATTTGCAGAGACTATAATTTAAGACTTTGATTACTGGTTGCTTGCTTTTGAAATTGGGTTTGCATGTTTGAAACAGAAATAGGCCTTTGATTTGAACTGGAAAGAATTTGCTTTTGATCTCTGAAATGCTTTGAAACTGGAAGCATGTTGTAGAGATGACTTAACTTTGAAACTGAGATGTTCTTGTTTTTGATTACAGGCTGAAACTTGTTTGATTGCTCTACAGGTTTTGATCTTTATTTGAGTGATTTGGGAAAAATGTTTACAGGGTTTTGAAAACTGCTTACAGGTTGTTTTGAGGAAAAGATTTCAGGTTTTGGATTTGTTTTAAAATCTAGAGTTTGTTTTGGAAATGTTTTCAGGTTTTGGGTATTCTCTCTGATTTAAAACGTGGCTGCAGTTTGATTTTAAAGAAAATGTGATAGAAAAAGTGAATGAAGAATAAGAAATGGTGTTATATAGATTTAGTTTTTGATTTATTAAAATTAAAGAAATAAAAATAAAATTTTGACACTTGTCACCTACCATACTTAATTATCTTACACATGGTTTTTAAGAGATTATTAGATTAACACATGTAATTTTACATGCACAATTAAATTTTAAGTGATTTTCTTAAAGCTTTTAAATTACATTTTCTAAATAGATAAATACATATCTTATTTTATAAATGCTTTTCTTAATTTATAAAAATAAACTTTTTAAAAGAAAATAAAATAAAAACCAATTAGATTTTAACTAAATCATATATAGTATATTTAATCCATTTTAAATGCTAATATAAAACTTTTATATTTATCTACTATCAACTAAATACTTTATAAATTCATATAAATAAATTCCTTTAAGGAAAATGATATAAAAGAAATCTTATTTTTTTAAATCAAAACTTTATTCGTATATTTTTAAATCCAAACTATATTATTTCATTTTAAGATATATATACATCTTTAAATTCAAATTTAAATCCAAAATATTTAAAATCATTATCTTTAAAGATTCAAATTTAAATTCAATTTAAAAATCCAATTTAAAATCAACTCATACATATATAAAATTAAATAAACACATTATTACCTTAAAAATAATAATTCTATTTTAAAACCCACTTATATCTATATTTATAAACATTTCTTTATTATTATTTATTATTGTTTGAAAATAACAACTTTACCAATATTAATAAATTAATTTAAAAGATTATCACATTTTAAATTCCCTGAAATCCCGGGATATCACATTCCTTCCCCCTTAAAAGAATTTCATCCTCGAAATTTAAAACGAAAGATAATCCAAAGTTTTTATTTTATTTCAACCAATCTAAGAATACCTATCAGCCAACATAAATAAACAACCAATTTTATCCAAACAAACAATTCAAATCAAATAATCAATATTAGTTATCCGGACACAGACCCGGATAAGCTTCCTAAATTTCCACGAGTTTCCCCAAGTATATATATATACCGGGAGACTCGTTCTACAAACAATCTAAACTGTGAAGCTACAGAGCTCCTACTCATCTAGATCTACAAAGCTAAACAGGATATCAGACTACAGACAAGTCTGACTCAACAACCAAATCCTTCCCGAACTACTGGTTCCAAAACTAGAGATAGATCAAACACGTACTTCCTCAAAGATACGCAATATACTCTGAATCCTAGTTATCCAAACTGGCAATTCAAATCTTATAAGCCAAACACTTATCCTTACAATACTCAAGAAGAATCCAATATACAACGGAGCTAACTTCCTGGTCTTACCCAATCTTATTGCTCCCTTTACCGGAGAAAATCTCAACAATAACAAAGTCTCCAACTTTGAATTCCAAATTCCTCCGTTTCTTATTCACAGAACTCTTCTGACGATCCTGGGCTGCCTACATCCATTTCGATCAGCTCAACCTTTGCTGATGCTTCTTGAAACAACTGGATCATAAACAATCCAACAAAATGATCCTTTCAAGATCTACCCAAAATCCAAAATACAACTCTACTCCACCATCATCAATAGACTACAACTTACTTCTCTTATCCAGAAAACCAAAATAGATGCACTTACCAATCTGAACTTAAATCCAGAGAAATTTCCTATAGAAATCCTCCAATCCAAACACTGCAACTTCCAGGCTCTTCCAGCTGACACCTTGCTTCCGCTGCACCACTCTGATCTAAAGAAGATGAGAATGCCGTCGATGAACTCGAGCACAAACTAGACAACACATCCTGGAGATAAGGTTCAACAGATCCATAAAAAGAAAACTCAGAAGTTCTAAGAAATACTGAGCTGCTTCACCAAATCCTTTCCCTAGGAATCAACCTTCAACTAGCTGAACCACCGGTATTAATCCTGAAATCAAGTTGATATGGAACTCAATCTCAAATGCAGACAAACTTCTGACTTCGCTGAGACATCCAGAAAATCTCTGATAACCCAAAAGAACACTCAATCAATCGCAAGTCTCTTTTGCGATCAACTCGACCTAACTTCCACAGATACTGTTCTCTCTTCACAAATTAGAACAGCTCATACTTAACTATCCAATTCATCGAAGAAATGGATTCACTCAGCTGCTTCTGGACTCTAACTTCAGAAAAACTACTCAGCCAGAAACTTCCTGCTAACACACAGAATACTCCGAGCTGCACCGCTGCCACAGATGCCAAAGACTTCCTTACCAAAGTTTTTCGAGAAACTCGAACTTCAAACCAAACAGAATCACCATGCTGAACTCAGCCACAACACCGAAGCAGACACACTTCCACAACTTGTTCCAAAGAAAACATCTTCGGGAACATCCATAGTCACTGTGTCTCATCACACAGCTACTATTACCTGAGGTATCAAGATACCATCACTCGCTTCTGCTCAACCGACAGATCCAAACTTCAAAAATAAACTCCGAACCTTAACAGGTTTCCTTCAGAGATCGGTGAAATCTTTACACCACAACAAAGTTCACTCGAGACAGTATTAGGTCTACAGTCTCGTCAGATATACTTCCAACCTCAACACTCAATTTCTAACTATTGGTAGTCGTGTTACTCACACTATTACCTTATCTACCTTTATAACTTATATTGGAAAACCCGAACAGGTAACCCAACAAATAGGTAGAAATATATATATATATATTTAAAATGATACTTTTTATATAGAAATTATTTCTGGGTAAAATTATTTCATTTACCTCTTTAAAACAATATTGTGTCCGTTGGCCTGGTTCAAGTGTTTAGAGATCCCTATCAATAACGTTAGCTACTCGTATTGACCAGAATCCATATACCACTCAACCGATCAATTAACACAATATAAAATCATTTTTATATATAACTAACAAATACGCGCTCTCGTATATATATACTCAGACTCAACAGGTTGCTACAGATCCTATCTCTAATGAACAATCCTTCCGAACCTAGGTATTCACTCAACCTAGTGTTCTGATATTCACTTAACCAAAAGCTTAGGCATTCGCTCAACCTATGCTCTGATACCATATGTAACAACCCGACTTTCTATGCCAGAAAGTCGCATCATTATGAAGAAAGAAAGGGGTAGAAAATAGAAAAGAAGAGAAGAAAGAAAGAAACAACAACAACGATCTCACAGCGGAACGAATAAATTATATTAATAACATAAACTATTACATAGTATACAACACTTATCAGAGTTTACATAACTATACAACACATACTAGACAGTTATAAACATCTGTCTAGATATTACAACTCAATACAATACAAGACTCTAACACAGATCTCAACACAGCGGAATACTATATCTACGAATGCCGAAGCCTCCTGCTCCATTGCTCCTCCAGAATATTCGTCAAAGCTAAACCTGAATCCCTTGGCTACTCGTAAAAATTTGAGTACCCAAGAGTTTATAAAACAGAAATAAACACTTGGGTCAGACATGGGTCTGGTGTGAGTAAACGGGTTAAAATTGTTTAACTTCAAAACCTTTTGAAAACAAAGGTATCACGTAAGACTTCCCACACATAAACATGGAAAAGTTTTTACCTTACGCTAACCAAAACATTTGATAGGAAATCTGATTGTATTATAATAGGGTCTAGGGTTTTCAAGTAAAATACAGAAATAGCTGAAATGCTTACATCTCACATTCCAACATAGTTGGGCACAACTAATACGTACGGCACTTATTGGAGTTTGGATTCCATACAATGGCAGGGCTACTGGGGTACCGCCCGTCACAGTACGTGGCCTAGATCACCGTACCGAGGAGTACGCCCGCTCCCCTGCAACACAAAGCCGGAACCATCCCTTACTGGATAATTCCGAACAAGATAATCCCGTAGTTGGCGCGACCAACTACACACTAAGCCGAATAAAAGAAAAGGGACCTCTAGACAGGGATCTATCTTGCTCTCAGTGGGTGCTACCCACGAAGCCTTGCTGCACCTCCCCTGTTTTAGCCATTCCCGGTTGATGAGGCTTGAGGTTACGATTACCTTTAATCAGAACATATCACTTAGAATGCTCATCGTCCGCCTGACGATGTGCTGAAAGCATTCAATCCATACAAGTTCGTTCCGGGTTCGAACGAAACCGAAGGCATTATCTCGTTACACTCGTTTTGGAATCACCCTCAGAGTTAACGACAATAACCCTTGCACTCTGAATCTTCATCTTCACTTGAGATTCACGACCTATCGTTAATTTGGATCGATGTGGTATTCGGGTCTCCAGACCTGGAAATCCGGTATACGGAAACCCGATCCCGGTCTCATCGAAATCCAAAACGTATCTTTTAAGGCCAAGTTGTTTTAAAGGTTAAAACAATTCAATTCTACTATCTATTTACACACAGATAGATAATTCATAGATTCACAATAGATAATCAACATTATCATTATAAGCAGATGATTCATATCATTATGCAACCAAAGCATCCAAATCATACAATATCTATTATCTCATATCTGAGATCTCAAACCATTCAAGGTAAATCAATATCATTCAGTATCCTTAAGCAATGATTTATTAATCACCATATATAGTTAATTTAAAATGAATTAAATTAAATATTTCATCTCTAATTAATTTAAAGTAAATTAAATTAATTACTTCCATCATTAAAATCTTGCTTAAATCATTATTAATTAATTATCAATCAATTAATCAATCATCATCCAATAATTCAATTTAATTAATCATCCTTGATTAATTATTTAATTACATTCAAGTAATTAGTATTAAATTAATTATACAAATTAATTATTCTTAACCACTTATAGTAATTAACCTTTAATTACTTCATTTATTAATTAACTATAATTAATTACATTACTCCTTAATTAATTACATTAATTATTCACTTCATTTATAATTATTACTTAATTAAACAATTCTTAATTACATCATAATTATATAAATTAATGATCCTTAATTACATTTTATCATTAATTACTTTATTTAAATTAATTACATTGAGTAATTAATCTTTAATTAAACCATAATTATTAATCACTATTGATTAATCATATTCAGTAATTAACTAACCTTAATTACTTCTTAAAATAAATTAATTATTCCTTAATTAATTTCTTAATTAATCCCTTGATTAATTTCCATTAAGTAATTAACTACCCTTAATTACTTTATTAATTACATCAGTAATTATCCATTAATTACTTTCCTAAGTAATTAATCTTCATTAAATTACATTTAGTAATTACTTCACAAATCATTAAATGATTATCTTAAATTAATTAAACTTAATTAATTAACTTAACTAATCAAAAGAAACTTAATTAATTACAATGAGTAATTAATATCTTAATTACTTCCATTAAGTAAAACAATTCACAAATGATTAACCTTAATTAATCTATTTAATAAATAAAATTAATCATAAATAAACCTTAGTTAATGATCTATATTAACTATTCTTTAATTATTTTTCTTAAATAATTAAACTTTAATTAACCATTATTGATTACAATTTAATTAATTTCAATTACCAATAAATTAATCTTTCATTTCTTAATTAATTAAGTACCTAACAATAACTTAATTAATCCTTAATTACTTAAATAATTTATTCCTAACTATTAATTAACAATCTTAACTTATCAATTAATGATTCTTAATTTCAAATTAATTACCCTTAAAACTTGATTAACATTCATTTTGAAAACTTGTTAATTAGGCTTGCTTTTGTTTCTTTTTAAAAACTTGAACTTGATTTACTTATAAAAATTTGAAACCTGCTATTAAATAGGAACCAACCCGAGCCCTTGCGAAACACTACTACTCGAGTCATTCCCCTAACAAACCCGAGCCTGCTTCGAGTCAATTCCCCTACTCATCTGCTTCGAGTAAATACGCAAAACAACCCGAGACGATCCCGAGTTTCTTCCTTCTTCTCCAAAGCAAACGAACCGATAGCACAAACGTGCACGTGGTGCACGTACACCACCAACTCCGACCACCGTAGATCACCGCGACGATCCTCGACCATCACCTTCAACCTCGCGAACCCATACGCGACTCCAGATCACCCATAATCCATACAAATCGAAATCGAGATATTCGACCAAACTTGAAAATCGCCATGGCCAGAAACTGCTGCCTTCCCGTTGCCTCCGATCTCGAAATCACCTATCCACTTCACCCATGCTTCGTCACACCTTCCAGCTTGCATCCCCACTAATGCGAACCACTCCGGTCTTCCATAACCATCGCGAGAGCCCCCTGACAGCATCGTTCCAAAATGTCTCTGGAACCCTAGTTCATCGTTCCCCGACCACCACAGCCATCTAAAAATTTTCTCACTATTTTTCCAGAGATCCATACTCTACTAGCAACCTCCAGACCAAACCCCATCACACTCGATCACGTCGATCACCAGCATTCTACAAATTCCCAAATCTCGTCTATCTCGAGATAACTCATCAAATACTTGTTTAAAAATCTTGATTTGATTTCCAAAATTCATCAATTTACAATACGAATTTGTTTATATAATTCAAACTTGATTCCCAGATAATCAATTTTTGACCTGTCTTTGATTTCCTCTGTATATTTTCAAATTTTGAATTAATTTTGAATTATAAAATCCTAATACTATTTTTAGAATTAACATTATGCTATAATGATTATTTTTCATTCATAGATCAGAACTTAATTCTGATTTCAAGAGCAAATATGAATTTTTAAAGGGTAAATCAAGTATAGGAAGTAACAGAGACATCTTGCATATATTCAGATATACACATATATAACCACAGCAAATTCATCACATATTCCAGATGAGATAAATCAATGCAAATCATATTATAATTTCCTATACAAATTTATCACATGCATCCATATAATCACAATTTAAAACTGTTTTTTTAAAAAAAAGTTTACTCACCATTTGAAATGCAGAGACTTGAAAACTGAGATTTGAAAACTGAATCTCTTGACAAATTTGAAAACTTTGAATTGCTTTGATCCCTTTTTGAAACTGAAAAGCTTTGATTTGCAGAGACTATAATTTAAGACTTTGATTACTGGTTGCTTGCTTTTGAAATTGGGTTTGCATGTTTGAAACAGAAATAGGCCTTTGATTTGAACTGGAAAGAATTTGCTTTTGATCTCTGAAATGCTTTGAAACTGGAAGCATGTTGTAGAGATGACTTAACTTTGAAACTGAGATGTTCTTGTTTTTGATTACAGGCTGAAACTTGTTTGATTGCTCTACAGGTTTTGATCTTTATTTGAGTGATTTGGGAAAAATGTTTACAGGGTTTTGAAAACTGCTTACAGGTTGTTTTGAGGAAAAGATTTTAGGTTTTGGATTTGTTTTAAAATCTAGAGTTTGTTTTGGAAATGTTTTCAGGTTTTGGGTATTCTCTCTGATTTAAAACGTGGCTGCAGTTTGATTTTAAAGAAAATGTGATAGAAAAAGTGAATGAAGAATAAGAAATGGTGTTATATAGATTTAGTTTTTGATTTATTAAAATTAAAGAAATAAAAATAAAATTTTGACACTTGTCACCTACCATACTTAATTATCTTACACATGGTTTTTAAGAGATTATTAGATTAACACATGTAATTTTACATGCACAATTAAATTTTAAGTGATTTTCTTAAAGCTTTTAAATTACATTTTCTAAATAGATAAATACATATCTTATTTTATAAATGCTTTTCTTAATTTATAAAAATAAACTTTTTAAAAGAAAATAAAATAAAAACCAATTAGATTTTAACTAAATCATATATAGTATATTTAATCCATTTTAAATGCTAATATAAAACTTTTATATTTATCTACTATCAACTAAATACTTTATAAATTCATATAAATAAATTCCTTTAAGGAAAATGATATAAAAGAAATCTTATTTTTTTAAATCAAAACTTTATTCGTATATTTTTAAATCCAAACTATATTATTTCATTTTAAGATATATATACATCTTTAAATTCAAATTTAAATCCAAAATATTTAAAATCATTATCTTTAAAGATTCAAATTTAAATTCAATTTAAAAATCCAATTTAAAATCAACTCATACATATATAAAATTAAATAAACACATTATTACCTTAAAAATAATAATTCTATTTTAAAACCCACTTATATCTATATTTATAAACATTTCTTTATTATTATTTATTATTGTTTGAAAATAACAACTTTACCAATATTAATAAATTAATTTAAAAGATTATCACATTTTAAATTCCCTGAAATCCCGGGATATCACAAGGACCCTGATAAGGAGTCAAGCGGGAGCACCTGAAATATCTTGGTCTGACCCGAGTAATATATAAGAAGAAAATAATAAACGGATCAGTCTAGCTATAAACATCAGATAAAGGAATGAGATATAAGCAGAGATATAATTAGAATGTATGATAACAATAATGTCATACTAGAACAAATATGATATGAAACAACAAAAAAATCATACAATATCTCGAAAATCTCAAAGCACCAAAAAGAATATCATATTCTTTATTTTATTCACCAAACTACAAATAGTGACAAGCATATTAATGCCAATCGCAAAAGTTGGTGAAACACAAATTCCAGAAGTCATCAATTAGAAATCCAGAAATCAAAAGGGGGAGGCCTATTACAAACGGGAGCGTGAAAACTCCCAACACGTGTATCACAAACGGAACGCTATTCCATGGTCGCAAACCATCGAGCCGGTGCAACAGCGTAGTAAATCGTTACGCCCAAGGGAACATAAACTCAAATATTTCAGAACAACGACGTAGTACAGCGTTACGCCCGATGAACCAAAATCTAATAATACGGAACAACGACGTAGTACAACGTTACGCCCGATGAACCGAAACCCAAATAATACGGAACAACGACGTAGTACAGCGTTACGCCCGATGAACCGAAATCCAATAAAAGAACATGGGTCGCTAGCCCATAAAAGAAATGAGACGAAGCTCAATAGGACTGGGTATAGTCACCCACGTGGACGAAGAGACATCGCACATTGATAGTCTAAACCATAAAATGATCATCATCGATCATCTAGAAGTATCGATTACACTAAGCTAGTAAATATAAGAGTTTAGCTTCATGTCCCATAACCACTAGCTTAACTAAAATATTTACGAACAGATTGTAAATTTCCACTCAAAAAATGTCACAAGAGTTTCAATCGAACAAGTCAATAAATCAACCGACGAAGTAAACGCAAGCGTTTCATACCACTTGTTTTGCTAAGCCGTTTAATTAGATTTTCTCACACGAATAAGGTAAAGGTTTGTATATACTAATAGATTAGAAAACGGTTTTATAAACGAGCTTCGTATTAAAAATAGAGTTGAAATCATCTTTGTAAAAGAGTTTTAATATTTACTACTAGTATAGAAACCTTTGTATTTAGAAGTGACAAATCACAAAATGATTGTAGAAACAATCAATCACAAAAATCCACATTCGAAGACGTGAATTAAATCCAAAGAAATCGATATCAATTCCATTAAAATGGACATTCTCAAAAATCCTGAAAAAAAAGAAGTCATCAAAGGCAATAACAAATGATAACAATAAATCGGAT
This sequence comes from Allium fistulosum, assembly GCA_030737815.1. NCBI lineage: Eukaryota > Viridiplantae > Streptophyta > Magnoliopsida > Asparagales > Amaryllidaceae > Allium > Allium fistulosum. Next base: position 814,029,555 of record CM060904.1, read on the forward strand.
AGTCATGAATCGATAAAAGATGGATCCTCAAGCTAATTAGGCAAAATAGGCAAAATGAAGCAGGTCAGTCGACTGACTGCAGAGGGTCAGACGACTGAACCAGAAACCAGAATGTTTCATTTCCTCCAGTCAGTCGATTGACTGTAGAGGGTCAGTCGAGTGACTGCAGAGGGTCAGTCAACTGACCGTAGAAAACAAAAACTTCTGTTCTCTACAGACAAACCCAGATTGGCCTGATTTCTTCAGCCAGTCGACTGACTGGCACTGAAGCTGCTTTTCAGCTTATTCAAATGAAGCGCAAACTCTTCCAATTCGCGATCGGACGAGCAATGGACTTAAGGGGCTTTTGCCAATCGACAACCCAACCCTATAGGATTCCCGATTCACCATCAAAAACATGTTCACAAATCAAAGCAAGGATTTTCAAAGTTTTGACTTCAAAACACCAAAAATTGAAATGTTCACCAAATCAATTCAAACCAAAAGCAATTGAACATGAATAAGTGTTAGGAATTCATACCTAACATGAATGATAGAAATAGACAAAGATGTGAGTTCAAAATCTCACCTTTAATCCCAAAAACAATGAATGAGAAGCTTGAAAGCAAAGGAAGATCAACCAAACAACCACTTCAACTCTAGAAGCTTGAATCTAAGCTCAAAAGAAGAACATTTCCTAAGTTAGGTTTAGGAAATTTCTAAAATCAAAGAGAGAATGAGTTGGAGAAGAAGAAGAAGATACTTACCAAAGCTTTGCCTTGATTTTGGAGCAAGAATTGAAGCTTGCAAAAGGAAACTAGGGCTTGGAATTTCTAATTCCACTTCTCTTCCCCCATTTTCAGTTTTGAGCTTGAGAAAAAAAAATGAAATGAATAAGTGGAGAGGGGAGGAGGGGGCTGAACTAGGTTATAGAGTGAGTTGTGGTGAAACCCAAACCCAAAGCCCAATAGAAAATGTCAAAATTCAACTTACTCCAAACATATCGATGTTTATACTTAAAAAAGTCGTAAATGCCATTTTGGACTCAATGGAGGTGGTCTCGAGTCCAAATTCGACTGTTTGCAAAAAGTAGCTTTTTGAACTTTAATCCGATTAACGATTCTATATTTAAATAAAATATTTAAATATTCAATCGTAAAATATGCGGGTTGTTACAGACTCCCCTCCTTAAAGAAATTGTGTCCTCGCAATAATTAAGAGGAAAATAAAAAGTAACAACCATAAAAGCATATCAACACAAAAGAAAATTTTGAAATAAGAAGTTCACCAAAAAGAGCACGAAAGAGTAAGTCCGGATGTGTTTCCTCGATGAATTCTCAAGATTTCCAAGAGAAGTTCTTAGGATTTGAGGACCATTGAACTTTCACAAGAAGAATATCTTTATTTCGAACGCGTTTAATCTCCGAAGTAATGATACGAATAGAATGTTGCTCATAAGTCAAATTTGGTGAAACTTGAATTTCTTCAACAACACCGGGCTCAAGAATAAAAATCGGAATTCCAAGGTATTTCCGCACTAAAGAGATGTGGAAAACGTCATAAATAGCAAAAGATTGAGCCGGTAATAAAAAGGCGATAAGCCACAGAACAAATACGTTCGGTGATGGGAAAGGGACCAACATATCGAGGTGCTAACTTTCCCGATCGACTGAAATGCACAACACCCATCATAGGTGAAATATGAATGAACACCAATAAGATCTGGACGTAAAACCAGTTCTCACCGGCTTTAAGCCAACATGAAGGAAATCGGTATGGCCTTCCGTAGAGTGCCTCGGAAGGAGCCATACCAATACTAGATTGGAAGCTATTATAGGAAGAAAACTCAACAAGAGCCATATGATCTTCCCAACTTCCACAAAAAACAAGAACACATGCACGAAAGAGATCTTCAAGAGTTGATTCACACGCTCTATTTGTCCATCGTATAGAGGACGATAAGCGGTGCTAAAAATTAAGCTTTGTTCCCAAAGCTTTTGAAGATCTTACCAAAGTCCACTAGTAAAATAATGGATCACGATTGCTAACAATAAAAGTAGGGACTCCATGCAATTTTAGTTTGACATAGAGTTTAGCCAAAAGAGGTATGGTCCAAAAGAGAAGGACGAGCCTCACGGCTACACAAAACAAGAGATGAACATGAATTGGATTCACGATCTCGAATCTCATAAGTGGATAAAGTCTCGAGATCATTCCATTCGGATATCATCAAAGAAACAACTGCTTGTTGCTTACAACTAAGGGCATCGACAACTCGATTACCCTTTTTCGGGGTACAAAGAAGATCAAGATCATAAGATGCAAGGAACTCGAGCCAACATTAAGTTCCTTATAAGAAAATAAACATTTCAAAGATTTATGATCGGAGTGGAGAACGAATTTCTCCCCCAAAATAATGATGTCGAACTCTAAAAGCGAAAACAATAGCCGCGAGCACTAGATCATGAGTGGCATATCTAATCTCGATAGGCTTTAATGATTTAGAAGCAAAAGTGATAGCACGTTCTCTTTTGCAAGAGAACGGCACCCAAACCAATACGACTAGCATCGGTATAAACAATAAAGTCTTGATTTCCTTCGGGAATCGCAAGAATAAAAACATCGGAAAAGAGTTCTTTTAATCGATTCTCTTTCCCGAAAATCTAAGACTTTCCAAAATTATAATTTTAGAAAAATTAACTTTTTACAAGAATTTTATTGTGTCTAACTGTCTCATCAAAGCGTTTAGGAGATTCCTATCGATAACGTTGATCAAGCGCATCGACCGGAATTCTTAAAGCACTCAATGGGCAAAACAACACAAAATCATCTTATATATGATAACCATGTCTCTTATAAAATTTACAAATACTCTTTGCTTGTTTTGAGAATAAAACCCAAACATTTTTATAAATATCTTATTAAAAAGATTTGCAAATTTTAAATTTGTTATTTTCATCCATTATCAATTAATACAAGGATAAACTAATCGAGATATCCATAGAATACTCGATTAACAAAATGGATGAAACAAGGTAGAAGGTTCGTCATACCGAATGACGTAACGAATCAACACAAAAATCACAACGAGTGCGGAATACGGTAAGAAGATGCTACCTTCTGCAACTCGTAGCTGATGAAAACCGGTGGCATGGTCGAGCGGAAAAGACCTTAGCACCATTCAATAGATTGCTTAGGTGATAATCCTAAGACAAGATCAAACATACCGGAAAATTCACAAACTACTTGAATGAGAGAAATAACACTTTCCTCATCAAGTGGGTTTAAAGTATAAAATGATGTCACCGAATTTGGAAATCAAAATCATTAAGAACAAAAGAAATCTGCTTAACAGATTGAAAATGTCGAAGATAAATAGTCCACTCGAGACATAGGATATGGCTTCATAATAATTAAGCCAACCCTTTTAAAATAAAAATTAATTCTGAAGCCTAAGTAATGCATGACATGCAAATCAGCTTGGAAAGAAAAATCACATAAAACAATCTCGACATTTTCACATTGTAAATTGAGTGTTGCGGATCCATCAATCGAATTCGCAATTCTCAATGAAGTCATCAAGCCCAAAAATATATAAAAAAGAAAGAACCATCAAGTTCTTTGATATAAAATAATGAGATAAACCCAAATCAAAAAGAACTCAAATAAGATAATCACAAAACAAATATCGTCAAGGATAGAAGGAGAATTACCTTGACCAAGAGAAGTGTCACTAGGAGCTTGCAAGACATTCAACTCTCCCTCTCTCCGACTTTGGAGTATGGGACATGTAGATATAAGATGGCCCGAACTTTTGCAATAACGACAAAAAATGGTTTCGGGCACTCATTAGCATAGTGGTCCGTAAGACCACAATTGTAGCATCGTCCACGACTAGTGGTAGGAGTCTTTGCTTCAGAAGTTTCTTGCTTCCCTTTCTTGTCGGGATTGGGGCCTTTGAACTTAATAGGCCTCTTCATGTTATTGTTGAAGTTCTGTTTTGCACCCACAACTTCAACATTACTTTCATTATCGGCCTCTTCAAGTCGAAGAGCGATATAAATAAGCTGATCGAAAGAAACTTCTAGTTTCAGGAGTAAAGGCTTCTTAAGGTTCTTATTCAACCCATAGACAAATCTCTGATTTTTCTTCAATGGGGTATTAATATATTCGACCCCATATTTAGATAGAGATTCAAAAGATGCGAAGTAATCCGTCACAGAAGATTCACCTTGAACAAGGTCAATAAAGCGTCGGGCAAAAGTTACTTTTTCAGCCTCCAGCACAAACTTCAATTCGAATCTTTCCCGGAACTGCTCCCAAGTGAGATCCGCTTCGATAATTTCAGAAATCAAAAGCTCATACCAATCTAATGCTCTTTCTTGGAGCATGCTAGAAGCCACTTGGACTCGAAGTGAATCAATAAGATCCATGCGGGAAAAGATGCGATCGCATGATCTAAGCCAAGCTTGGATTTCTATAACGTTTTATGATCCCTTGAATGGCCTCCCACCAAAAGCGGTATAATCTCTGCACAAGCGTGCAAACTCGGATTTAGGGTGAGTTGGCGCTGGAACGGGTTCGGCAGCTCGGGCATTGTTCACAAGATCAAGAAGTTGCTAAGTAGACATAAATACTCCATCCCAGGGAGTAGCACTCGATTGACCGGCGCTGGGGCGGCCAGGTCTAACCATTTCTCTTCTCTAAGAAAGAAAGAAAGAAAGAAGAGAAAAAGGTTATTATCAAAATGAATATCAAACATCCTTGATTGATAAAACAAGGCATCACAAAAGAAAATAGGATAGAACGGTACGAAGACTCGAATTAAATCCTATGGCATGATTCCTAAGGAAGACTTAGGACAATGATCCTTGCTAGATTATTCTACATTGTTCCGAAGTTTGGCTCTGATACCATGCTGTGACGCCCTACCTCTATACTCATGCTAGCCAAGGACACTACGATGTAATGCCGTCGACTAGCGTGAAGAATAAGGCTGTTGAGGAGCGACCATCTGTGTAATTGCTTTGTGCGAGTACCGATATGTCAGAAAATATAAGATGCATTTCATTTCAAGAGGAAATCCGATATATCAAATACAAACTCAAAGCTACCACACAGTGGCTAAGTGGACCTCGGAAACAAACGTAGAAATAAACATAACACAAATCAGTCATAGATATTCATATCACAAAGGCGGAAAAGACATGAATATATCACACGAAAGTGTACATCAAAATAGTGGTCATATAAGATCCACTACATCACAATGAATAGATACAAGTGCGAGACAAAAGAATAATTATGCATCAAGGAGTCTATAGCTCAAATGTATAATAAGAAAACTATTAATCTAAAGTAGTAGCCAAAAGTCAGGAGAAGGACCCCGATAAGGAGTCAAGCGGGAGCACCTGAAATATCTCGGTCTGACCCGAGTTTTATTTAAGAAGAAAATAATAAACGGATCAGTCTAGCTATAAATATCAGATAAAGGAATGAGATATAAGCAGAGATATAATAAGAATGTATGACAACAATAATGTCATACTAGAACAAATATGATATGAAACAACAACAAAATCATACAATATCTCGAAAATCTCAAAGCACCAAAAAGAATATCATATTCTTTATTTTATTCACCAAACTACAAATATTGACAAGCATATTAATGCCAATCGCAAAAGTTGGTGAAACACAAATTCTAGAAGTCATCAATTAGAAATCCAGAAATCAAAAGGAGGAGGCCTATTACAAACGGGAGCGTGAAAACTCCCAACACGTGTATCACAAACGGAACGTTATTCCATGGTCGCTAACCATCGAGCCGGTGCAACGGCGTAGTACATCGTTACGCCCAAGTGACTAGAAACTCAAATATTTCAGAACAACGACGTAGTATAGCGTTACGCCCGATGAACCAAAATCTAATAATACAGAACAACGACGTAGTACAGCGTTACGCCCGATGAACCGAAACCCAAATAATACGGAACAACGACGTAGTATAGCGTTACGCCCGATGAACCGAAATCCAATAAAAGAACATGGGTCGCTAGCCCATAAAAGAAATGAGACGAAGCTCAATAGGACTGGGTACAGTCCCCCACGTGGACTAAGAGACATCACACATTGCTAGTCTAAACCATAAAATGATCATCATCGATCATCTAGAAGTGTCGATTACACTAAGCTAGTAAATATAAGAGTTTAGCTTCATGTCCCATAACCACTAGCTTAACTAAAATATTTACAAACAGATTGTAAATTTCCACTCAAAAAAATGTCACAAGAGTTTCAATCGAACAAGTCAATAAATTAACCGACGAAGTAAACGCAAGCGTTTCATACCACTTGTTTTGCTAAGCTGTTTAATTAGATTTTCTCATACGAATGAGGTAAAGGTTTGTATATACTAATAGATTAGAAAACGGTTTTATAAACGAGCTTCGTATTAAAAATAGAGTTGAAATCGTCTTTGTAAAAGAGTTTTAATATTTACTACTAGTATAGAAACCTTTGTATTTAGAAGTGACAAATCACAAAATGATTGTAGAAACAATCAATCACAAAAATCCACATTCGAAGACGTGAATTAAATCCAAAGAAATCGATACCAATTCCATTAAAATTGACATTCTCAAAAATCCCGAAAAAAAAGAAGTCATCAAAGGCAATAACAAATGATAACAATAAATTAGATAGTCACGAATCGATAAAAGATGGATCCTCAAGCTAATTAGGCAAAATAGGCAAAATGAAGAAGGTCAGTCGACTGACTGTAGAGGGTCAGTAGACTGAACCAGAAACCAGAATGTTTCATTTCCTCCAGTCAATCGACTGACTGTAGAGGGTCAGTCAACTGACTGCAGAGGGTCAGTCGACTGACTGCAGAAAACAGAAACTTCTGTTCTCCGCAGACAGACCCAGATTGGACTGATTTCTTCAGCCAGTCGACTGACTACAGAGAGTCGGTCGACTGACTGGCACTGAAGCTGTTTTTAGCTTATTCAAATGAAGCGCAAACTCTTCCAATTCGCCATCGGACGAGTAATTGACTTAAGGGGCTTTTTCCAATCGACAACCCAACCCTATAGGCTTTCCGATTCACCATCAAAAACATGTTCACAAATCAAAGCAAGGATTTTCAAAGTTTTGACTTCAAAACACCAAAAATTTAAATGTTCACCAAATTAATTGAAACCAAAAGCAATTGAACATGAATAAGTGTTAGGAATTCATACCTAACATTAATGATAGAAATAGACAAAGATGTGAGTTCAAAATCTCACCTTTAATCCCAAAAACAATGAATGAGAAGCTTGAAAGCAAAGGAAGATCAACCAAACAACCACTTCAACTCTAGAAGCTTGAATCTAAGCTCAAAAGAAGAACGTTTCCTAAGTTAGGTTTAGGAAATTTCTGAAATCAAAGAGAGAATGAGTTGGAGAAGAAGAAGGAGATACTTACCAAAGCCTTGCCTTGATTTTGGAGCAAGAATTGAAGCTTGCAAAAGGAAACTAGGGCTTGGAATTTCTAATTCCACTTCTCTTCCCCCATTTTCAGTTTTGAGCTTGAGAAAAAGAAATGAAATGAATAAGTGGAGAGGGGAGGAGGGGGCTGAAGTAGGTTAAAGAGTGAGTTGGGATGAAACCCAAACCCAAAGCCCAATAGAAAATGTCAAAATTCAACTTACTCCAAACATATCGATGTTTATACTTAAAAAAGTCGCAAACGCCATTTTGGACTCAATGGAGGTGGTCTCGAGTCCCAATTCGACTATTTGCAAAAAGTAGCTTTTCGGACTTTAATCCGATTAACGATTCTATATTTAAATAAAATATTTAAATATTCAATCGTAAAATATGCAGGTTGTTACAGCATCCTTGCACTCCTGCAATCCTGCCGAGCGGTATCCCTGCACTCCTGCAATCCTGTCGAGCTGCAATACTGCCGAGCCACAATCCTGCCGGGCCGCATCCTACCGAGCCGTAATCGTGCCGAGCGGCATCCTGCCGAGCGGCATCCTGCCGAGCGGCATCCTGCCGAGCCGCAATCCTGCCGAGCGGCATCCTGCCGAACCGTAATCCTACCGAGCGGCATTCCTACCGAGCCGTAATCCTGCCGAGCGGCATTCCTGCCGAGCCGCATCCTGCCGAGCGACATTACTGCCGAGCCGCTTCCTGCCGAGCGGCATCCCTGCACTCCTGCACTCCTGCAATCCTGCCGAGCGGCATTCCTGCCGAGCTGCTTCCTGACGAGCGGCATCCCTGCACTCCTGCACTCCTGCAATCCTGCCGAGCGGCATCCCTGCACTCCTGCACTCCTGCAATCCTGCTGAGCGGCATCCCTGCACTCCTGCAATCCTGCACTCCTACAATCCTGCACTCCTGCAGTCCTGCATTCCTGCTGAACGACCCTCATCTTCCAGGCTGAACCGTCCATGCTGAACGACCCACAACTTCCAGACCGAACGACATATCGAAGTGGACTTCATACTTTTAAACTGAATCCATCGTATTCCAGCCTCGATAATCGTGAAGTTGGTTAGGTTGAATCCGCCTATTTATGGCCTTGACAAAAGGCGGGTTAACAGATGAGAAATAATTGTTCTATTTCTCATTACATTTATTTAGTCCATTTTGAAATTCATCTTTGTAATCAATTAAAATTAATGTAATTGAATAATTTCAATTAATAGGAGAGAGAACACTATTTTAAATTTAAAAGTATAATTAAACGTAGCTTATGTTTTGTGAAAATATAAGGAAAGTTTGATTTAATGAAAAGAACATTTTTATTAAATAAAATGAATGTTTCATTTGTGAATGTAAGTTTAATTTCATTAAAATAAAGAATAGATTGATTGATTTAAAGGAAATATATATATATATATATATATATATATAAAAGTTTATTTGAACTGTGTTTTAGCATACAAATTGATTACAAGAATAGAAAAATCATTTATTTAAGTAAGTTATTTATTACTCTGGTTTATGAACAACGAATTTATAAACGTGTTTAAATGACTAAAGAAAACAATTATTCTTTTTTTCATCCTTTTAGTTTGTCTGTTTTGAAATTTAACTTTGTAATTAATTGCAATTAATGTAATTGAAATATTTCAATTAAAAGGAAAGAAAACGTTGATTGCAATTAATAGATTTAATAAAAAAATGCACGTTTTGTGTTAAATAGAAAGGGCATTTTAATGGAAATAAAAGATCATTTTGGGAAAACCAAATTGAACATTTTCATTTTTAAGGTAAGTATAATTTTATTTATTGTGCATAGATAAAAAATTTATGTGTACAAATTTGAGTTAATGAAATTAATTTGGTTAAGAAAATACGTTTCAAAAATTTAATTTCAGAAGGTTGTGCGATGTACATGGTCCATTCCTTTCTTTTGTTATTAATTGTTGCCTATATGTTTTGAAATAGTTACCTCATTATTAATACTTAATCCATTCATTTTCCCTTCTGTTTAATACCTGAGCCTAAACTTTTAGGGTATATTTAATTCTTGCACCTCATTTTCGGTTGTTCAAAATTTCACTTTCCTTTGGTTTGCAAACTTTCCCATTCCTACCTACATTTCTTTATGCATTATTAATGCCTGAAGCGTTCAAAACAAAACTTGATGTCTATTTTTGTCCCTTCATCTTCATTTTATTATTATTAAATAACCTCCACTGTATTTCTTCTTTTGCATTTTGTTTCTCCTGACACCTCATATTCATTTAGTTCAAATTATTCTTTGCTGAAGCTATATTCTCATCAGCAAATTATTCATGTTTTTAAACTTGTCCCTTTATTTTTTCTTGTCACCATCTAATTTCCTATGTTCAGATCTCCATTTCAAATCTTCCTTTCCCCGAATCATTTTAACATGAGCTTGAAAATTCAAAAGCTGTCATTTTTGCAAATTCAAAAGCTTTCTTTCACGAAACATGAGTTTCATTTTTCATTTTTCCTACACGTCCTGCCCTCATCTTAGTTCGTTCTTCCATCTTTGCCTGAAGCCTCATCTTGAGAAAAACGTGAGTATTAAACTTTGTTGGTTTTTTTAAATGTATACCAATTATTATTTTAATAATATTTCTTATAACATGAATATCTTTTGCATACAAACTCCGATTCACGCGCGATTTCTTCCGTTGGATTCATATTAATTCCGGACAACATGAAACCAATTTGGTTAAATTTGGAGACTGTTGAAATTTTGGGCTTTTATTGGGTTTTTAATGGGTGGTAAATCAAAGGTGAGTGATTTAACCCACTCACGTAATACTAAACCTTCTTATGTTAGTTGAATTAAATTTATGAAGTGATAAGAATTTTATTGGTTGATGTTTGGTAGTTTAAATTGACATTTAAATTGAAATTGAATTTTATATTGAATTAAATTTACATTTAAATTAATATTGAATTTAATTGCTAGTTAAATACCGACAATTGATAATCAATAACTGTTGTGATATATTGGTTGATTTGGATGTTAATTGTTATTGTGTGCCTATTGATTGGTGATGGATGTATGGTTCTTTATTTACATATTCCGGTTATTACCTATTATTTATTGACATCATTTATATTATCATTCGGACCATTGGAAATGAACTAAGAAATAGGTTGAAATGATATATACCTATGACATTTAATTATGCGTTGAAATGATATATGTAATGCCCCACCCCGATACCCACATTAACAAAGAGTATTACTAGGTAATAATGTCTATTAATGCGGAGAATAAGGCTGGTTAGGAGCGACCATCTATAGTCTTGTCTTAAATATCTATTGAATACGTCGATTAGTGCTCTATATATTTTTTCTTTCTCAAGTGGATCGACATATCCAATAAATGCTTAATACAAAACTATAGGTGGCTATAGGATCTATCAAAACAAAATACAATAACTCAAATGCACAACACATCACAGAACATCAAACATATATATATATACATATATACTGATACATCCCAATACAATACAAATAATACATCATAAGTGGTATGACGACCACAATATACACATGATTCAAAACAATATACATATCAGAGTAGCGACAAAAATACTACAATAAAAAGGTCTAGCAGATAAGTCCATGCGGAAGCAGAATAGGCTAAGTCCATAAGGGTACCTAACCTGAAACACCTCGGTCTGACCCGAGTATAAAATACACAGGTCAGTCTAGCTAAACAAATCAGTTTATAAGGATAAGTGATAATATGAGCATTATCTCGAACGGCTCAAATGGCCAATAATGTAAAAAGGTGATACACTTGGAAAATCACAAAGAAATCAATGAAATCATCTCAAAGATATAGCACGTGCTTATGGCCGAAGCCCGCCAAGTACTGTTCTCTCAAAATAAGGCGCCACGTCTCTTAGACAAACGTCCCAAAGGACAAAAAAATACGTCTCTTAGACAAACATCCCGAAGGACAACATCTCGAAGGACAAATACGTCGCAATGACAAATGTCTCTTAGACAAACATCCCGAAGGACAAATGACCCGAAGGTCCAGCACTGGAAAATACGTCTCTTAGACAAATGTGTCACAAACTCTCGGATAGGAACCCAAACAGTGTTAACGTGTGTCCCATACCACACGTTCGCACTAAATGGTTTACTAACCGCTAGTAAATTCCACACTCAAAGCAGTAAAAAGTTTACCTCATCTCATCGGTAAACTCGACCCGAAGGTCAAAACGATCAAACAGACAAGTCGGGAATTAACCAATAAGATAAACGCACGTGTCGCATACCATGTGTTTTACTAAACCATTTAATTTTCCTTCTTATTCCCTCGAAAGTTCAAAAACGTGCATTATATATATAAAATAATTTACTTGAGAAAACAAGCTTTTAAAACCAATTTCCGAAATCGTATTTGGAATCAAACTTTGAAAATTCCCTTATTATAGAGAATATATAGACTATATAGCTCAAAAATAATTTAAAAATATTATATAATAATTATTTAAAATGCCAATTTATTTTAAAAATTATTTCAAAATCGTTTGTAGAAAACCGTGCTCGAAAACTATGAAAAACAAAGAAAATACCTCAAAACCGATAACTCAAATTCAATTCAAATTCAACTCAAAATCAATTCAAATTTGAATTTCAAATTCTCAAAATTTAGCTAGCCTATTGATAGGCATCATAGCTCTCAGAACAGCACAAAAATCATCATCAAAATCAAGTGAAATTGTGTGGAAAACAAGCTAGAACAAGCAATAAAACAAGGGAGAGAAGAGGCTAAAACTCACAGGCTCTAGGTCGACACCATGGCCGACCTCTAGGTCGACATTGCACCCATCTAGGTCGACCGTACGGTCAAACTTCATGGGTCCTTGGTCGACCCCTAGGTCGATATGCCTGTCGACCTAAGTTACGTATTCTCTCCAGCAAATTTTTCCTCTTCATGTTGATTTTCCAGCAACGATTCAAGATAGAAAATGGATGAATTATGCTACAAAATTTGGCATGCATGTAATACAACATCTAAACTATGATCTAGAAAAGATTTGGCAACAATTCATCAAAAGATCAAGAAGTTATTCATTCACAAAGAGGCAACCAGAAGAAGATTTTATATAGAAACCATAAGAAAGAAGAAGTGTTACAGTAAACGATTTTGCCTAGATTCTTGCTTGCAAATATGGTTTTAGGCCAGAAATGTGAGATGTAACTCACCCTAGCACCTTATTACACTATTTAGAGCTGCAAGATACAACCATTAGCCTTGAATTTGATTGTAGGAGCTTGAAACTTGAGAACAGTGGACATGCAGAACAAGAAATAAGAGTTATAGATAAAATTTCTTCTCCAACAAAATAAACAGAATATAGATTTAGGGATTTGGTTTAGGTTACCTATATTTGATTCTATTTTCAATTTACTCTCTTTATTACTCTTTAATTTTCAGCAATTTGAAGTAATTTTTATTTATCAATAAGAGAGGGAAGCCATTTTTTCTTTCTTTCTTTGATTTCTCATTTTCTGGTACAGGGAGTGAAAATTGTACATAGAAGAGAAGAGAAGCTTATTTTCTCTTCTATAGGTTTGTACAAACTAATGGGCCTTGACCCAAAAAGAAAGAAATAATTAAGCTATGTTAATTTTAATTCAACACTAAGACAAATATGCACATATTAATTCTATTTTACAAAACAATTTGCATTTTCCTTTCAAGTTTTCATACAACAACTAATGCAAACTTATATACATATGAAATAAAATATTTTACACTATATGAAAAGATTAATTTTTAATTTTAAAACATTATTATCATTAAAATCCTTTATTTTTCAAAAGTACACTATTTACTCAAATAAATGAATAAAACTCTATTTTTAACTTTTCCACAAAAATATTTTTCTCACTTAGAAAAATATTTTAAACCATTTCAAAACTTAATTTACAGCCAAAACATATTTTAGACCAATTTCCACCTTTTTATTTACATAACACACTTTAAAAAAAATCAATTACTCCTTTTAAAAATTATTAAAAGAAGCAATTGGCAATAATCAATGAAATTATTGCACTATCACCAAATAAAAATCATCCTCCACTTATTATTAACTCAAACCACTATAATAAAGTTCCAAAACGTTATTTTCTCTTTTTATTCCCAAAATTCATCGTTTATTCCAAATAAACAATTTAAATTCTCAAAATTATTACTCAATATTAAATTATAACTACCGTTATATTTAAGACTTACAGGTAATCACTAAAACTAGGGTTATTACAATATATATCCAACCATGTAATTAAAATTGAAATAAATGATCACTTGGCCATAGGATAGAAAATTATATACGGACATCGGATTTTGGTTAAATTAAATGGTTTTAAAATCTTGGATTTTGCATATATATGAATTTAATTATTTTCTAATTCGAGATTTTAAATGTTGAAATTGAACTATTTAAATGAAATTGTTTAAAGATTTAATTTGAAATCTTAAAGTCGAATTGAGATATGATTTGAATTTATTGAAAGTGAATTATTTTAAAGGTTTAAGTTTAAATCTAAACGTAGAATTTACTTTAATTAAAGTGGGTTAAATTGGTAATTCAATGTTTTGGATGTGAAATGGATTTAAACTAAATTGCTTAAAAATGAGAAATTGAATTAAAATTTTCAGCCATTTGATTTAACTATTTAAATTGAATTTGATGTAAAGTTTGAAATTTGTTTTGAATTGATGCCGATTTAAATCGAACTTTGAATATGAAGTTGACTTGAAATTGGAAGTTGAAAAATTGAATTTGTTGAGATTTGAAATTGGAACATGAGTTCAAATTGTTTTGAAAAGAAAGAAACAGTATTAATATAAAAATTTTAATATATAAATTATTTAATAATCAAATTACTTTAATGTATAAACTATTTTAATTATCTAAACCATTTTCAATATTAAAACTATTTATATTCAAAACTGTTTCCAATCTTTAAAACTAATTTAATTATCCAAATTATTTTTCAATTTTAAACTATTTTAATTATTCAAAACCATTTTCAATATTCAACTGTTTGAAGGGGGAACTATTTAGATTTAAATCATTGATTTAAATATTAATGTTTTGATATGAAGGTATAACCTGTTTTGAACTCGAAATGATTTTGAAGAAAATATGATATTTTGATATAAAATATGACTTGTTCTTGAAATTTAAAAGAACCAACCGGTGTGTAAAACGACGTTTGGTTGTTAAAGAGACCAGGGCCTAATATTGGCATACTCTCTGTCAATACCGAAACCACTTTAATAACCGTGTACACGGTGGATGTTATCCAGAATGTAGAGGTTGAATTGGAGATGTTTACTAGAATGAAGAAATATAACGATGATGGATGACCCCGACACTTGCGTCAATTTGAAATGACTAAAACATGAGCCTATGTCTGGATAGGGGGTTAGCTACCTTTAGGGGCCCCACCCCTTCGTATTATTGTATTGATTTTTGACTCGATTGGTGCACCTTGATTTGATTTTGGGGGTGGTGGACTCGGTCGGCAGTCGCTGCGGCAATGTGTTACGATCAGCCAGAAAGGGTAAACTGGTAGAATCCTACCTTGGACGTTGCATCATGTGCCTTGTCATACTTTCATTCTTATATGCGACCACTACGACTTTGTTTTAGTGTTGTCTTATCATGGCGCCTCCCTGGCTACCGATGTTATTAGTTGTGTTAAAGGCAAACTGTATGACAATGCTTAAAATGTGTTAAGGGGTATTAATGTAAAGCCTTAACGCAATTTTAATACTTTACATTTCTGATAGACACTACATATATAGCGTATTTTACTACATATAGATAGTTTAACGAATCCTTAAAAGGTGGAAAATCCCGTAACATCTCTTAAGTTATTGCATGCACGTTATACACTGGATAGGAGATGTAAAATCCCGTAAACATCTCTGAAGCTATTACACTCATATTTACTTGTTGTTGATTTAACTTACATAAGAATTTTTAGTTTTGACTCGAGTGTTTTGTCTTTTTATTACGCTCGGGTCAGCTTGAGCATTTTAGTGTTTGAAGACATTATTTTTGGAGAACGAAAACGGAATTTGGTATATTATATTATTAGTATTATTTCCCTGCATCATTTTGGTATGTTGTTGATTGTACTCTGATTATGCTGTAAAAATTGTGTAATCAAATGTATATTGTAAAGCTTCATGAACTGTTTATTTGGTTATTATATTTTGTCATTCCGCTGCGAGATCTTGTGTTATGCTTTCCTTCTTTTCTCTTATTTTCTTATTTACCCCATTGATAATCTACCCTTTTGAATGGTTTGTGTTAGACATGTGTGGTTTATTGTCAGTTTAAACCGTCCAAAAAGGTGGGTCGTCACAGTTGGTATCAGGGCTTTGGTTTAGAGATACCTTAGCCTGTTGGTGATAAACTCGTTAGAGATAGGGTTAGTAATACCATAGAATGAGTTTCAGTGTGTGTGTGTATGGGAGAGCGTACTTGTTAGTACTATAAAAATGTTTTGTATTTTGTTAATTTGTTCTGTTGAGTATTTATAAATTCTGGTCGATACATGGGACGCCATGGCATCGATAGGAATTTCTAAATACTTAAACAAGACAAATGGACACAATATTGTTTTAAAAATTAGTAAATGGAATGATTTTACCTAAAACTATATTTTATATATAAAAAAAGAATAATTTTTCATAAATTAATTTTGTTATTTTTGTTGTGTTGGATGTTAGGAAATAATAATACTTGATTATTGTCATTTGTTGTTTGGTTAGTCAGCTTCATAAAATATGATTTACAAATAAAATTAATTTACAAATAAAATTAATTTACAAATAAAATGAATTTACAAATAAAATGAACTCATAAAATACTTGTTTACTGTCATTAATTTTTCATTTATTGTTTGGTTAGTCAATGGTTTATAAAATATGATTTACAAATAAAATGAATTTAAATTGGAAATTTGAGAACTTAAGTTCCTGTGTTTTAAACTTGTTTTCAAAGATTTTGGAAAAATAATATTAGTATTATTTGAAAGTATTAAATAGAAATATTTTCAAAAGGCACTTGAAAGAAAAAATTTCAAAAGAATTTTAAAGAAAATAAGTTTTGTACTCCCCTCTTCTATAGCTGTAATATAATTTTGGTGATGACCGCGGCATCATCGACGTTCATTTCGAGTTTCAAAGTGGGAAGACCACTATAGTAGCTTTGGTAGACATTTGTTTTGATAATTTTTTTTGATTTAAATCCTTTAAGTATGAATTGATATATCAAAAGATATAAGTATATTATTTCAAGATAATTTGCAATGAACCCGGTGTTTAGTTCTTAAGTTCTATTAATCAATGATTTTCAATTATTGCAATGGAATGGAATCTTCGGCTAATTTAATAAGTTGGAAAATTCCAAATTGAAATATGAAAAACTAAAGATAAGTGTTTAATGAAAATATAAGAAATTGAAGTTTTGTAACTTGTAAACTAAAACGATAATGGAATATTATACATGTAAAAAAAAATTAAGTAATACAAATGTTTCAAAATGAAATTATGTCTATAAATAAAGAATTAAGATGTACAAGAAATGTAACAAACTTAAGCTAACATTTTGAAAGGATTAATAATTAAATTGAATAGTAGAAAGTGAATACTATTTAAGTAAATGATAATAAACTTAAGAAAATACCGAAATGATTCATTAATGACTATTAATCAAGTGAAGTAAATAATAAATGTGAATTAAACTGCAAAGAAACGTATTTAATACTTTAAAAATGTATTCATTGGTGATTTCAAATATTGAATGGGAAATAATTTAAGTAAATGAATGTAAATTAATAAAAGATAATCTTGTATGAACGGATGAGAACTTAAAATAAATGAAAAGTAAATAATGTGTAAAAAGAAACCAATAAAAAAAAATATGTAAGTTGAGCGTGGATCATTTTATTCGCATAACAGTTTTGATCTAGATTCGAATACATGATTTGTGCAAAATTTACACCAGTATGAGTTAGAATTTTTCACTTGATTCTTGACGGCAAACATTTGATACAGATTTTTGATATGATTTTGAAGTTTTCTATCATAGTTGATAGCTATGCAAGGAAAAACGAAGATTTCTAATCAAGAAATTAGATCAAAGTCCGCACTAGAGTAGTCCAGTTAACAATACTAGTTCAAAAGTGAAATTTGTGCATTCAAGCAAGCGATCAGAAGTGATATTGTGTACAAAATGATATATGTACATCATACAAACTTAAATAATATTTAAATTCTATATTGTTTGAGGTTGTATGAATAATTTATTGAGTAATTACCAAAGGCTATTGAGCGTAAGGTACACTTGGTAGTTTATTTATTACTCTTGTACAATGAAAAGTTTCTGAACCTGGACAAACCATTAGTTTTTTGTTGATGAATTCTTTGGTTGCATATAATGGTTGTACTGCTTTTGTTTGCATATGATTATTATATATTGTGTGTTGCTTGTGCTATTAATTGAAACAACTAAAATATCGTTCTTTTTACATAATTTTAACTCTTTTGGATTATGCAAGTAAGATAGAGGCTTATGGAAGCAATAGCTGTTGCTTTTGGTTTCATAAATAAAATTTTGTTTGCCCAACAAATATGTACGTTTTAAGATTATGGTTTTGTAGCGGTATTTTATTGTTTTCCTATGGTTTGGGATGCTTTATTATTAACATAAGATATATACCATCTAATTATTGATATTGTTATTTTTCGGACCTAACCCGTGAAGGAGATGCTGCCGAAATTTTTCATGAATTTAGGACTTAGAATTTTTTTCATGGAAGTTGAATTATTTTAAAATTTTAAACTTAAATATGTAAGCTTAATTGTTTATAAATTGACTATTTTTGAATAAAATATATCAAATTTCTTGATTCTTTTTTGTTCCTTTTCGAGGACAAAAAGTTTTGAGTGGGGGAGATTGTAACATTCCGTATTTTTAACCATTTAAAAATATTAATTTATATAAGATTTTTGAATAAAATTGTTAGGAATAAAAAAAAGATTTTATTGATACAAATTATATTATAATTCAAGTTATGAGATTAATTAAAATTTCTGCTAATCACATATGTTTGCAATAAGCTAAGCATGATAACATACATGTAACAACCCTGGTTTTAGCAATTACCTAAGAATATTAAATTATAACGGAGGTTATAAATTAATAGTGTTAATTAATAATAAATAGAGGATTTTTATTGTTTATTGGGAATAAACAATATAATTGAGAATAAAATAAGAAAAATAAAGCTTGGAAACTTTATTAAGATGGTTTGAGATAATAAAATGAGTGGAATGTGTTTTATTTAGAGTTAATGCAATAATTTTGTAAATTATTGCTATTTACTTCTTTTAATGATTTTTAAAAGAAATAATTAATTTTAAGATGAGATATATTTAAAATAATAATGGAATTGATTTTAAAAAATATAATTTTAGTGTTAAATTATATTTGAAATGAGTTATAAAATTTTATTACACAAAAATGTGATTTTTGTGTAATTTATAATGTTAATTGCAATGAGTTTTGTAATTAAAGATGTAAATTTGCTATTTTATTTAAAATAGAGAAATATGATAATAAAATGTTTTAAATATATAAATAATCTTTTATTTTGAGTGTAAAACATTTTATTCATCAACAATATGAAGCTTCATAATTTTTAAAGAAGAAAAACTTGTATTATTATGATTTCATTTGTTAACATACATGGTTAAGTGTTTAAATAAGTGAATGAATATTATCTTAAGCTAAATTTCCTTTAAATTGGACCTTAGTCCATTAGCCTAATCCTAACTTGGCCTGTAATTAAGAGATGAGAAAAAGAAAACCTGTACGTATCTTTTTCTCACTTCTTCCTCTAGTCTCTAGAAGCTTGCTATTGGCTGAAACCCTCTTTCCTCCTTCAATCTATGCTAAAAACAAATCAAATAAAAATGAAAATTGGTGATTTAAAATGTTAATTCTAGAGCTAAACTCAGGTAATCTTCAATCTAAAACCAATCTTCCTTTCAAAATCTATTTTTACAGTGAAAATTTGTTGATTTGCTTCTCTCTTTGTTTGCATGCATATGTTACTAGTTTCTACAGGTTTCTTTGGTCTGTTCTTAAGAGAAGTTGCAATCTTTGGCTCCTAATCGTTGTGTAATCATCTATGGAAGAAAGGTGAGTTAATAAACTCACAATTTCTAGCTGAAGAAAAGCTTCAAATGCAAAAATATATGCAAATAGCTTGGAAATATTGATTTTTGGTTGATGTTTTGTTTATGTAAAAACTGAATTTTATCCATCTTTGAAGCTGAAACAAAATTAGCCATAAATTCTTCATTTCTTAACCAAATTTGATAATTTTGGATGTTCCGGAAAGCTTAAATCATGTACTACAACTTTCATGTATTGATTATTCTGTACTTTTGAGGTTAGTTATGTCAAAATCGAATTTTCTTGCTGCAATCCCGAGAGTAAAACCTATATTTGCTCTGTGTTTGAAGCTGAAACAAAATTAGCCATAACTTCTTCGTTTCTTAACCGAATTTGATAATTTTGGATGTTCCGGAAAGCTTAAATCATTGAACTTAGAATATTAGCTCGTTTTTACTCTTATTCTCTTTCGGTTTTGATGATGTTTTGAGATATTTTGAGAGCAATAATGCCTATTAATAGGCTAGCCAAGTTTTGATGAATTTGAAATTCAAATTTGAATTGAATTTGAATTGAATTTGAATGACAGTTTTGAGTGGTTTTCTGATTTCGAGCACAGATTTTTCCAAACAATTTCGAAATAATATTTAAAATAAATTGACATTTAAAATAATTATTATGTAATATTTTTAAATTATTTTAAGCTACAAAATCTATTTATTCTCTATAATAAGGGAATTTTCAAATATCGTCTTCAAAATTGATTTCGGAAAATGGTTTTAAAGGCTTGTTTTCTCAAATAAATTATTTTATATATAAAATACACATTTTTGTACTATTCGAGCGAATGAGAAGAAGGATTAAACGGTTTTTGGTAAAACATGTGGTATGGGACATGTGCGTTTATCTTATCGGTTAATTCCTGACTTGTCCGTTTGATCGTTTTGACCTTCGGGTCGAGTTTACCGATGAGATGAGGTAAACTTTTTACTGCTTTGAGTGTGAAATTTACTGGTGATTAGTAAACCATTTAGTTCGAATGTGTGATATAGGACGCACATTAACACTATTCGGGTTCCTATTCAAAAGTTTGTGACACATTTGCCATTGCGGCGTGCCAATATTGGACCTTCGGGTCATTGCCATTGCGGCGTATTTGCCATTGTGGCGTACTTGTCATTGTGACGTTTTGCCTTCGGGCGAGGTACCTATTTGAGATAACAGTACTTGGTAAGGCTTCGTGTAACGACCGTGATTTTATTACCGTCGTAATAAATGTTTTTAAAATCGGTAAGGACCGTAATTTTAAATTACTGACGGAGTAAATATTTTAAATAGAAATTTTTTTAAAGTAAAATTTGAAAAAAAAAATGTGCAATGCAATTCATTTGTAAAGTCAGTACATACTTCAATTTGTTACACGTTGAAAGATAATGCAAAGCAAATGTTGATTATTTGCTGTCACCTTCTTCAAAAAGCAAAGTGAACACTGTTGCGCCATCATCATTTTATATGCGGCATGTCCTTTCTTTCCAATTGTGCACGTCTGAAATTTAATGCGTTTGTACAAAATTCCCAGCACCCTTTTTATCTTTGACTTGTATCCATTTTGGAAGGGAAAGTTAAGCTGCCTCATAAAAATTAGTTTCATTCTTTTGTTGCTTTCAAAAGCCCTGCAAAAGCTTTAATGGCCGCTCAAATTGTTGCTTTCTTCTTGGATCTCGGTTGCCAATTTATCTGCAACAAAATAGAGAGCTCTGAGAGCATTAATGGCTTCATCCTACAAATTCTTGCTTGCTTCCATCTCCGATTCTAACTGAATTCGAAGCAAAGAAAGGTGAGTAATACTCACACCTCTAATTTATGTCATCCAGACCCTACCTTTGCTTTGAAAACATGGCTTTCTTTGATTTGGAACTTTGTATCTCATGATTTTTGCAGCACTGCAAACTGGGTTTTACAATGCAACTTTCTATTTTGATTTCAAGGTGACCGCTCGCTTGAGTATATATGCATTCATATTGGTGCATATATGTGGTCATCGTGTTTACCTCTGTCAGTAGTTGCTTAGATATAAAAATTGTGGTCACTGTGAAATAGTTCAGGATCATTAGCCTGCGTGTAAATCACACAGAGGCATCATGCAAACTTTAGAATATAGTTTAATTATATTGCCTTATTTAAGTTGCACTAACCTTAGCTGTACACGTACATAATCTATTTGCAATGTTGAAATGTCTTCCTCCCTACCGCATGCGTATGAAATACTTTGAAATGTTGGAGTGTTTTCCTTGCTTGCATGCGTGAGTGCCAAACTCACATTTTCTAATTTATACTTTGGTGTGTTTGTATATATATATTGTTCTATCAAATTCATTTGCGTACGAAGCTTAAAACAAGGAAATGCTTTGAAATATCAGTATGCGTGCATGTGTTGAAGTCTTGTTTTTTTATGAGTCTCAGATTATTGCGTGATCAAATCATTTTGATATTTGATTCAAAGACGTGAGTGCAGGTGAGAAAAATATTAACTTGTCTGGCCATTTTCTTCTCTTCGTGTGCATGGTAGAGAAATGAGTGCAAGTTACTCTATTTTATAATTGAATTCATTCAGACAAATGCATGTCCAGAGACCATTTTTCTTTCATTTTTAGTGTGTGCGCAGGTTCATACATTCATTCCCAAGCATTTTTGTACAAGCACATTTGTCTGCATAATGTTTTAATGAAAGGAATGCAAGTGTTCAAGTCAAGTTTTTTTTTATTTTCCTACTTCATTTATTTTGTTAAATTGTTACGTGCATGCGTGTGTGTTTTGCCAGGTCTTTTTTTTTTTTTTTTTTGTAGTGTGCATGCAAATATAAGTTGTACGTTACCGAGTCCATACCATTTTATTCGCGCGTGCAAGTTTGTGTTGCACTTTGCTAAGTTCTGGCCATCATATATTTAATGAAAATATAGTAGTACGATCTACTATTTAATTTTACGTTGAACCGGCATTACGTTTTTAAAACGTATTTTGCGCCGTTATTTTTATAACGGAAATTTGTACGCCGGTAAAATATTTTTGAAGCGTGTTGTTTTGGTGACATTTTTGACGAATAAAAAGGTCTGTTATTTTGACTTCAGTAACCGTCAGTTTGAAGTGAATTTTTAAGCTGTTATTCCGCAACGCTGATTTGGCATCCGTTTTTACGGTGTTTTGTGAAATGCAATTTCCTTGACGAAATTGCTACAGAGGTTGCTATTTTAATCACGTGTTTTAAAAATGGTTTTAAATTTAAATTGTTTTCAAAAATTTTACAGTTTGCGCTTTCAAAAGAATGAGAAAGCGATTTAAACGATTCAGCAAAATTGAGGACTATGAACCCTTACTTTTACTGATTCGCTTAATTCCGGACTTGTCCATTTAAGAACGTAAAATGTATTTTTATAAAATACACAATTTTGCACTTTTAAGGAAACGATGAAGAGATTTAAACGATTTAGCAAAAGTGCGGAGTATGGAACCACACTTTTACTATTTCGGTTAAATCCGGACTCGTTAATTGAAATATTTGTTGTTTGATGATTTTGATGATTTTGTGCGCTTTCGAGCGACTATGATGGACCTTCGGGTCATATGATGGACCTTCGGGTCAAATACCAGTACTAGACCTTCGGGTCATATGTTGGACCTTCGGGTCATATGTTGGGCGCCAAAATTATGATGACAGTACTTGGTAGGCTTCGGCCATATGTTGATGCACGTGCGGCGTAGCTAAAACTCGCCATTTGTTGGGATCGATCCACTTTTATGTTGATTTTCTAGTTATCTATTTTTGATTTCTAGATTTTGTGAATTGTTGTTTTGAATTCAATTGTGAATTTGAAAGTTGATTTTGATGGAGTTTGATGTGATTTCTTCATTTAACTATGTTGATCTCTTATGTTGAATAGTCTCATTCGAGATTATTATTATTTTACTTTGATGTTATTTATGATGCACTCACATATAAGAATAAATTAGACTGATCCGTTTATTATTTCTTTTTGAATAATACTCGGGTCAGACCGAGTTATTTCAGGGTAGTCTCTATCTCTGATTCTGTAGCAGCTTCAGCTTTTGGGATATCGCATCATCTTTTGTCTAGCCTTCGAGGAGTTCTTTTGGTTATTCGACTCTCATCTTATGTATGTTGATGTATATGTTTATGTACATTTGGTTCATGTGAACCATCGACTGTTGTAGCATATATTCCAGACTTGTCTTCCGCTATATATCTGATATTTCTGTACTGATGTGATTATACTATCAGTGTTGTTGTTATTATGAGTTGTTCTGAATTTTTCTTTAGCCACTGTAGTTTCGTTTTAGATTTGGATTGAATATATATCTTTGGGAGTAATTTATACAACTCCTATCGATGTAATCAATACTCGTCTAAGGCATAACTTACAGATGGTCGCTCCTCACAAGCCTTATTCTTCGCAATAGCAGACGTTATTCCTTATAATAACCTTTGTTATTGTGAGCATAGAGGTGGGGCGTCACACTTCGGCACATGCACGTGCAAATACTTTTGAGATGGTTTCTTTGACTATTTTCCCTAGTGTATCGCCCTTTTCAGAATTGGTCCTTTGAACCATTCGATATATATATTTGTGGCGATTACCTTTCAGGAATTTGAACTCTTGGAAGTTCTATTTTTGAGATTTGAATTGCCTACACTGGTGTTATGAGATTTGCCTTTTGGCTTTTACTTGAGATTTTATTATCCTCTTTGAAGATATATTTGCCTTATGGCGTGTTTGAGATGAGATCTCTTTATGCATGTTTTGGGTTTGCCAAGGTGGCGGGTTTAGGTTTTTCCCTAAACCATACTTGATGTTTTATGAATGCCGATGATATGAGGCACTTGTGTTTGATTTGAGTATTGAGTTTGAGTTACCTCTTTCGAGGTATTTGGTCACTTAAGTAGAGTTGTTACTTACGTGTTGAGCTTATGAGTTTATCGATTCATTCTTCTCTTTCGAGAAGAAGTATCTTCATGACTATTATGTTTCATATTATCGATATTGACTGATTTGTGTAGCTAGACTGACCCGTGTATATATACTCGGGTCAGACCGAGTTGTTTTAGGTATCATCTATTGGACTTAGCTTGAAGTTGATGTTGGATATCAGCTCTTCTTTCCTATTGAGTAATTTTTGTTCTTCCGCATACTCTGATGTATTTATATTTGATTCGATGTATATGGTGTTGTCGAGTACCACCTTTATTGTATTCGTATTGTATTGTACTAAACATGTATTAGTGTATATGTATATATATGATGTTGATTACTGTTCTGTGATGTGCTTTACATTTAGTTATTGTATTTTGTTCTGATAGATCCATTAGCCAACTATAGTATTGGATTAAGCATTTATTGGGTATGTCGATCCACTTGAGATAGAAAAAAAAATCATATTGCATTTATCGACGTATTCAGTAGATGTTTAAGACAAAATTATAGATGGTCGCCCTTAACCAGCCCTATTCTCTGCTTTAGTAGATGGAATTACTCGTTAATTCTCTTTACTAAGGTGGGTCTCGGGGTGGGGCGTTACAATACGTTAGTGTTTATTTTAATGACATTGGTTTGAATGAAATTAATAACTGTCTATATGTAAATTTCCAATTGATTGGAATAATAAATGTTAATAAAGAATAATAAATGTTTCATTATTAAAGAAGAAATCATATGTTTATTTATTTGAAATGGTTGTTAGTTGAAAGATTGATTATAGAGATGAGAAACTATTATTTAGTAAGAAATGTATAATTCCTGTTTTTATCCAATAGTGTATAAATATGTTTAAATTACTATTAGATGAGAATAATTGTTCTATTTCTCATTACATTTATTTAGTCCATTTTGAAATTCACCTTTGTAATCAATTGAAATTAATGTAATTGAATAATTTCAATTAATAGGAGAGAGGACACTAAATTGTAAATTTATAAGTGTAATTAAACGTAGCTTATGTTTTGTGAAAATATAAGGAAAGTTTGATTTAATGAAATGAACATTTTTATTAAAAAAAATGAATGTTTCATTTGTGAATGTAAGTTTAATTTCATTAAAATAAAGAATAAAATGATTGATTTAAAGGAAATATATATGTTTATTTGAACTGTGTTTTAGCATACCGATTGATTACAAGAATAGGAAAATCATTTATTTAAGTAAGTTATTTATTACTCTGGTCTATTAAATTTATAAACGTGTTTAAATGACTAAAGGAAACAATTGTTCCTTTTTCATCCATTTTAGTTTGTCTGTTTTGAAATTTAACTTTGTAATTAATTGCGATTAATGTAATTGTTTCAATTAAAAGGAAAGAAAACGTTGATTGCAATTAATAGATTTAATTAAAGAAACGCACGTTTTGTGTTAAATAGAAAGGGCATTTTAATGGAAATAAAAGATCATTTTGGGAAAACCAAATTGAACGTTTTCATTTTTAAGGTAAGTATAATTTTATTTATTGTGCGTAGATAAAAAATTTATGTGTACAAATTTGAGTAAATGAAATTAATTTGGTTAAGAAGAATACGTTTCAAAAATTGAATTTCAGAAGGTTGTGCGATGTACATGGTCCATTCATTTCTTTTGTTATTAATTGTTGCCTGTACATTTTGAAATAGTTACCTCATTATTAATACTTAATCCGTTCATTTTTCCTTCTGTTTAATACTTGAGCCTAAACTTTTATGTTATATTTAATTCTTGCATCTTATTTTCAGTTGTATAAAATTTCACTTTTCTTTGATTTGCAAACTTTCCCATTCCTACCTACCTTTCTTTATGCATTATTAATCCCTGAAGCTTTCAAAACAAAACGTGACATCCATTTTTGTCCCTTCATCTTCATTTCCTTATTATTAAATAACCCCCTACTGTATTTCTTCTTTCGCATTTTGTTTCTCTGACACCTCATATTCATTTAGTTCAAATTATTCTTTGCTGAAGCTCTATTCTCATCAGCAAATTGTTCATGTTTTTAAACTTGTCCCTTTATTTTTTCTTGTCACCACCTAATTTCCTATGTTTAGATCTCCATTTCAAATCTTCCTTTTTCCGAATCATTTTAACATGGCTTGCAAATTCAAAAGCTGTCATTTTAGCAAATTCAAAAGCTTTCTTTTACTCTGTCTACATTATTCCCTTTTGATCAAGATGAATCATATTTGGGCCCCCCTTGTTTTTTCTTCTATTCAAAAATCACATTATCTACCATTGTTTGAAAGAATTACTGATAGGTTATCTTCCTGGCCAATTTCAAAACTATCTATAGCTGGCAGAATTGTTATTGTGCAGTCCATAGCTTCTGGTATATGTTTATACTATGCATGAATTTTCATTCTTACTGCAAAACTTATTTCCATGATCAACTCTGCTTTGAACCATTTTCTATGGCATGGTAATCCATTCTCTAAAAATCTTATTCCTATATCCTTCAAATCAATATTTTGCCCACAGTCTTCTGGAGGTCTTGGAATCATGAATATTAAACAGTGGAGTATTGCTGCTTTTTCATCTCATGTTGAGAAACTGTTTAGGCATGATCAGAATCTATGGGGTTTTTGGTGTAGAAAATATCTTCTTAAACACCATCATTTCTAGACTATGCAGATTCCAAGTGACTACAGTTGTACTTAGAGGAAATTGTTGAAGCTAAGGCCTTGTTTTCTTTCATCATTTCAATACACAGTGATGAACAATTCTATGCTATCCTTCTGGTATGACCCATGGCCTTATAAACGTGTTATTCTTGCTAATGTTCTTCCTTTTAACTTAAGGTGTATTACTGGTATTCCTAAAGAGGCCAAACTTAGTGCTTATCTATGTGATGATATGATCACTTTACCCTATTCCAGTTCCTATGCTGTTAGGAATGTCTGGAAAATGTTTGAAAATAGATTATTTAACCATTCAGAATTTTCATGCCTATGGGGTGATGGCCCTCGTTTAATCAATACAGTTTATAAGTTGATTATCTCCTCCACAACTATTAATCTATTTTTATGGCACACTAGAATATGGACTTCTAGTTCTATTCCACGTTGGAACTTGCTCCTTTGGAGAGTTATCAAAGGGTGTCTTCATACTCGTGATAGGCTATTTGCTATGGGATTGATTCAACAATCTTACTGTCTTCTGTGTGGCCATCCTGTTCAATCCATTGGCCATCTCTTTTTCTCATGTCAGTACTCTTTCTATATTTGGAAGAGCATATTATCTCATTGTCACCTCCATAACTGTAACGACCCGGATTTTTAGTCGTTAATTTTAAACATTTAATTCATTTTAAATGTTGAGTTTTGGAATGTGAATGGGATTTTAATATGAGTTTATCGATTAAAAATAGTGTAATAAAAACTTAAGTTCCAAATATAATGATTTAATTAATAAATTTAATTATTGTGTTAATAATTAAAAATCGCTTAAATAATTGAATTGGAGTTGAATATGAAATCAAAATGATTTATAATATTTATATAGATTCTATTTGAATTAGAAATTAGTTAGTAAGATTTCAAAACTGAAATTTTGAACGATTTCGTAAAATTTAGAAATCGTCGTTTTAATCGACGAGTTAAAATAACGATCTGGGGCACAGTCTCGGAATTCGACGAAACCAGTTCCGTTGGATCTGTAATATTGAATTATTATCAGATTTCAAATTTCATAGCATTTGGAGTTATCGTTTGGTCGTACGAGATACGAACGCGCTGAAATTAATATCGAAAATATAATATGATAATTGGGTCCAAAAAGCTATCTTCTCCACACGATCGAATTAGGACTCGAAACCTTTACCATTGTGTTCGAAATAGGGGTATAACATTATGAACGCCTAGCGGCATGCCTCAAAAGCGGTTCAAAATTTTGAGTTGCGTAAAATCAAGATATTTTGAACATTAATTTATATACATATATACATATACATACATATATATATATATATGTATACATATACATATAGATATGTATACATATACATATACATATAGATATGTATACATATATACATATATACATACATATATACATATATACATACATACATACATATATATATATATATATATATATTGGCCAGTCAACATCCAACCGCCCAAATCTTTTCAAATCACACGTACCCTTCTCCTTCACGTTATATCAAGACTTTCCCTTTCCCCCTCCTTCAGGAAACCGAGCAGAACTTTAAATAAATAAATAAATCGTGAAGTAAAATGTTCTCAGTGAAGCCGACCTTACCTTCTATATTAAACCTCGTTTCCCCTTTATCTATTTCAAAAGGAATGGAGACTGCCTTCCTTCGAAATCGAAAAACAAAAAAAAGTATGGAGAATGAAATCTCGATTTCGGTTTTGAAAAATATATATATACACGCGACTTCGTCGCGACGATCGACATGGACGCGACAATGTGAGGGGATGAAGGCGCGCGTGAACGGGAAGGACATCATGGGCACAATAGGCGAGGATGGAATCGATGGGCGGAGGCGCGAGGAAATGGGAAGGTCGACACTGATGGTCGCGTTCGTTTGTGGGTCGCGAAATCGAAGGACACCATCGCGATCTGGGGCGAGCTAGGGCTTGGTGGATTGGTGCTGGAGGCCGTGGGCACTCAGTGGCAAGTTGCGATCGAAGAGTCACGATGGAGTCTCTAGTCGAGTTCATGGGGGTGCGATGCTGCCTTGGGAAGGTTGCGCGGAAGTGGAGGGGGCATCGGTTGTTGCTGGTCAAGACTAGGAACTGGCGATGTGAATTTTGACATTGACAAGGTGAGCGAAGGCAGCATTTTTGTAGGACTGTATGTGGTGTAATTTAATTAGTTTAAACAGTTTTAGATTTTGAGTTAATTTTAATTTAATTCAATCATCTTTATGTTAATAAAATTCGTCAATTGAGGTCTAAAATTAACATAATAAGCCACATTGGAATCGCAGCTGAAATACTTCAATGGAATAAATTTGGGATTGGAACGGATTGCAAAATAAATCAAGGTGAGAAAAATTCTCACTCATTTGGATATCCAAAATTTAAATTTTAAATAGTTGAAATTAAATTTTGGATGCCTGATGAATTTATAAATTTATTGCCTATTGAATGTTAATATATATATATATATATATATATAGTAGTATATATATTAGTATTTGGAGTGATATTCCCGCACAGTATAGCGGATGAGACCCTATGCATCCCGCATAGTAGCGGATGACCCGATATACCGCGATATCCCACTCGAAGTGTGATTGGTATTTTTTTATGTTGTGTTAACCTCTATGGATGCAGGGAAATAGGTTGGAGGGATCCAACTCGATGCCTCAAAAATGTTGATTAATTTTTATATATAGTGATAAATGATTTGTGTGAATAATATGTTATATATTATTGCTATGATATTGAATTATTAAATGCGAAAATAGGACGGACCTTAAAATTTGGTATCTTAAATACCATAATAGTTATTTTTGAATTTGAAGGAATTAAAAAGGAGAGTTTGAATATAAAAATATTATAGGGAAATTTGGATTATTTTAAAGGAAATTAAGTGGAATGAGAAAAAAAAATATTATTTGATATGGGTTATACTTAACTATTCGTAAATTGGTTTAAATAGAGATTTTTAAATAAAATTTTATAAAGGGATTTGAAAATGATAATTTGAAAGTATGGGAAGGAGTTGAAATCGATATTAAAAATAGATTTGAAATAAAAATGGGATTTATGAAGGAAGGGATTTATAAAATGAAATTTTATAAATAAAATTGTTTTTATAAATAAGTGAAACTCAAAGAAGTTTATAAATTTATAAACGATGTTTATAAATAAGGAAAATGATGGTCAGTTGATAAATTGGAAATATATATTTACGATGTGAATTTATATCGAGTTATGGAAACCATTTAGGAAAAAAAATAGTGGAATCTATTTTTGGATGTGAGAATGGTGATAAAATTAAAATATAGCCGACGTGATACAAATCAAGAGGGATTATAAAATGGAATTGGCAATATTGAATTTTTAAAATAGATTTTTGTCGAGAGATTAAAATTGTTTTAAATTGGATTTTTAAATTACTATACTATGTAACTTAAATTGAGATTTCAAATATTCCGAAAAGTTAGTTATTCTAATATTTAATATTTATTGAAATAAAATCTAATTTTATTAATCAGCTTTGTAAATTAATCAGTTATTTAAAAATGATTTGGAAATGAGTTATTGATGTTATTTAAAATGTTTTGATATTTTAAAATTTACTTAAAACATATTTTACAAATAAACTACTATTCCATAAAAATACTTATTATATATATAGCTTTGAATTTATTTATAAATCTTCTCTAGATTGGAAGCGAAGTTTGTTAAACGAGTATGATTTTAGAAGAGAAATCTTATAGTGGGATTTTGGGAGCTTAAAGAAATTCCCAAAGGGTTAAAAATACGAGAAATTCGGAAAATGAATTAGAATTCATAAAAGAAGTTAGAAATAGGTATATGGAGATATATGAAAGTGCATTCGACATTGGAAATATTAAGGGCTTTACAAATAAAATTTGTAAAGAATTGTGAGAATAGGAAATAAATGGGCTATTTCCTAGATATTGGAAATAAAAGATCTTAGGGAAGATTCTTATAAATATTCCTAAGTATTGGACGGGAAGAATTTGAAAATATTTAACTTCGAGATTTTAATTATAGAAATATTTTCAAAGGGATGGATTATAATTGGAAGTGAGGAAAATATTCTAAGTATTGAAATGACTTGAAAATATCCTGTTAAGGACATAAGGACTTGAGTTTGATATCCACTAGTAAATTATTGGAAAGGTTTGAATATATATATATATATATCTTTTAAAGATATTTTGGGAATATTTTTGGAAATTTATAATAAGGCCAGATGATTGCTTATGGATGTTTTATTGATAGTTAAATAACCGACTATCAATATTGGCCAATTTCATTAATCGTTTCGAAGAGACCGGGATCTGGTTTAATTATCCGAAAACCACTTCGATCCGGTTTGAACGTTACGAATGAATACCGTGAAGATGATGAAGACGATGATTCGGTTTGTCCAGACCCAGGGCAACTTGTATGGACGAATGCTATCAGAACATCGTCATTGGAGGACGATGAGTATTTTAAGTGAAAATTGTTTCTTGAAAGGTAATGCTTAGCCTCGAGCCTCATCAACCGGGAATGGCTAAAACAGCGGAGATGCAGCAAGGATAAGTGGGTCGCACCCAAGTAGGGTATGTTATCACTTTTCTAGATGTCCTCGGAAACATATTATTTATGGATATGGTTGTGCATGGAAGGAGCACTCGATAGTAAGGGTGGGAACACCTGGGGTGATAACATATTCGGTCTATCCAGGTTAGGGGTAGGCCGGTCTTGTGAGCAGGGGATCCCGGTGTGGTCCTCGATACATTGTTCTAGAGGTGTACTGTGGTGGGCGGTACCCTAGTGGCCTAGTCATTCATTGGAATCCATTCTCCAATATGAGTTTACGGTTTTGTTTGTAGAGCCTAGTATGCTAGAATTTAATTAATGTAACAATTTCAGCTATTTGAATAAGTATCTGTATTTATACACTATTATAATATCACTAAATTTTCTATAAAATTGTTTTGGTTATCGTAAGGGAAAAACCCGTCGTGTTTATGTGTGACGCGGTCTTACGAGATACCTTTGCTTTCAAAGGATTTTGATAACTCTAATAATTCAATTTGAGTGTGTTCTCTCATGTTGGTTTTCCAGACTGACTCGGGTGTTATTTTATTATAATGCTCGGGTCAAACCGAGTATTACAAATTCAGGATAGGATGCTATGGAGCTCAGGAGACGAGTTGGATGGCAAGACGTATTTCCGTAGATTTTGTATTTCCGCTGTGTGAGGACAAGTTATTAAACTGTCCAGATTGATTGTTGTATATTGTACTATGATAATGGTATGTACATTAACAGCACAGTTCTTGTATTCAAAATCTGTTATTATATATTATATTTTGTTCCGCCACGATTGTGAGATTCTGTGTTGTTCTATTTGTCTTCTACCTTTTTTTCTTCTTCACCCTAAAGATTCGTATTTTCCGTTCAATTTGGGTCGAACTGTTGTGAATTATGGTCGACTCAAGGGGTATGGAACTGCGGGCCTTTACATTTGGTATCAGAGTTGAAGGTTAAGCGAGAACCTTGGCTCTGGTGGGAATTTACTCATTAGAGATAGGGTCAGTAGTACCCTAGAATGAGTTTGACTGTAATAATAGATATGAGCGCGTATTTGTTAGTGAATATAAATGGTTTTGTATTGTGTTGATTTCTCTGTTGAGTGGTGTATAAATTCTGTTCGAGTAGTGGGATGCCACTAAATCGATAGGAGTTTCTAAACACTTAAACATGGTAAACCGACACAATATGATTTTGAATCGGATAAATGAAATAATTTTACCCAAATTATATTTTGATATAAATGGAATAATTTTCTGAAAATTATTATAGTGGTGTGTTTGATTGTTATTATTTAATCAAAAATAGATTATAAAATTGGAAATGGTTTATAAAAAACCAAATTGGATTGTATAAGTGAATTATACAAATGAGTTAAAAACTACAAATAGGTTCAAACCAGAATTTGGAAAAATTTAAATCCCAGAGATTTTTAGAAGTAGTTTCTAATGTGTTGGAAGATAAATAATAGTATTATTATTTTAGAGATATTTTTGAATAAAAAAATAGTTTTAAATGGATTTTGGAAGTGATATAGCACTGAACTCACTTCAGTCGCTGGAAAATAATCCTGGTGATGACGGCCGCATCATCAGTATTCATTTTCGAGTTTCTAAGTGATGGATGGCTGCCGAAATTTATTTGATTTGGATTTGTTGGGCAAACAAGTTTTGTTTAAAATTTTCGAAAGGAATTGTTTTGGATAAAATTAGGTTGATTTTATAATTCAAAGGAAGTGGTTTGTTAAACAAAATGAGTGTGTATATGTATATATATTTGATTTCAAAGTGATTTGAAATATATACCGGGTTTTTAAAGAGAGGACTATGGAGGTGCCTAGTATACCAAGTCCAAACTATTCATTGATTGAGCTTATGCTTAACACAAGCAAGTCGACGACGGGAGAAGGTGTGTAGCGACGGAGTGGAAGGACCAGAGGAACCAATGCTTGACCAATAGAATATGATGAAAGCTCGACCGGGAGAGGCGACCGAAGGAACGTAGTGGAAGGACCAATCCAAATTGACTCATCTTAGAGAATAATGATTCAGAATGGAAATACCTTGCTAATCCCCCGGCACCTAGACAACCTTTGGTACCATACACTCTTCTAGTATTAATAAAGGAAAGCATGGAAATTGAGTTTTGAGAATTTTTTTTAACTTAAGTAAGTTAAAATAGAATTGTGTGGATTGAATTCAACTTAGGGAAAGTTAAATAAATTTATTGGGAATTGAGATACTAAATTGCTATATGAATATAAATAAGGAAGTGGAAAAATTAGAAATTGGAATTGAATCCTTACTTGATTTAAATTGAATGGATTAAAAATAAAATGGTTTGGAGAGAAATTAGTTTAAGTATGAATAACTCGAAATTGGTTATGAAATGTTGATTAAAAGGAATTAAAATGTAAATAAAAAGGAGAGTTTGATTTGAACCATGGGATTGAATTAAATATGTAAATGTGAATTATAAAGTGACTATATAACTATAAGTTATAAAATTTGAATTGGATTAGTAATAATGTCGAGTTGAAGTAAATATAAATTTCGAGTTGTGAAATAATTATATAACCATATGGATAAAATTTTGAATGAAATAAAATTCAATTGAAGAAGTGGAATTGTGAATAAATAAATTTGAATAGCTTATAAAATTTGAAATTAGTGGAATGAAGATATACTTAGGCTAAAAATAGATGTATAAACTGGAGTTAAAAATAAAATGTGAATATATTCGAGTATAGAATTGATGGAAATGTGGAAAATAAGTTGTGTGACTTATAAAATTAAAAAGTGAAACAGAAAACCCAAAATAAAAATGATTGATATCTTTGTAAAGGAAATTAAATCCAAACTTGAAATTTAAATTGAATTTAAACTCAAGTAACCCGAACGAAGCGATTTTTGAGATAAAAATCAGATATTGAGATATAAATTGGAAGTGAACTAATTAGATGGATTAATTAGTGAATTGAATATGGGAATGAAATTTAACTTGTTTAAATAAATTTGGATTATGAATTAAAAATGGATTTTGGAAATGAAACTTGAGTTACAAATAAAATTCGACTTAAATTGTAAGTGAATTAAATATAATTGGAAGTGAGATCGAATAAAAGGAAATTGGATTAAAATAGAAATGACTTGAGTTACAAATAAATCCAATTTGAGTATGAATAAATTGAATATAGCCTTGGATAACATTGAAATAAATTCGAGAATGAATTCGAGTATCGAATTAAAAATTTGAAGTGGACAAAATGAATGAACTAATTAAATAAATTAGTAATTGGGAAGAAAATTTGATTGAATAAAAATCAAATCAAAAATTTGAAATGCAATTTGGTTGCAAAGGAAATAAACTTAAGTATATAGTTGAATAATTGAAACTAAACAAACTAACCTAAGTAATAGTGGATGGGAGCTTGACCCAAATAAAACTATTAAATAATTTATAAGTAAATAGCATGAATGGTTTCAAGCTAAATAAAATGGATTTGAATATAATAAATGTGGTTATTAATGAAACATAAATGAATTAATTGAGAATAAACTTGAAATGGACTAAAATTGAATATAAATTGATTTGGAATCAATTTAATATAGCTATAAACTGAAATGGTTATTTTATCGAATGAATATCGCCGAATTTGCATAGAAAATTGTCATTTGGTGCAAACGAAAGTAAATAAAATTCTATGAATAAAAGGGAAGTGAATAAATTGATTTTTGAATCGATTTGGAATGGATTTGTTTGATGTAAAATAAATTGAATGCATGAAAAGTGAGTTGTAAATTATTTAAGTTGAATGAAATGGTATATGGACTGTTTGAGAGTAATTAAATTCATGTTGGAACATTATAATTGCTTATGATTATGTGTTAGCATGCATTGTTTACGAAATCTATGTGTTTTAACCATTTAAATGAGTGAAATGTTGATGAATTTCATATTTTGTTACTTACATGGCTTAAATTGAGTAAGTACAGGTACCCGGAGGCTAGCGGGCTAAAAGTTTGGGTTGCGTAATTGCGTATGAAGTAACTTGCTTGCTTAATAATGTTCAAAAATGCTAAAATAAGGTACGTTTTTGAAATAAATATCGCAAAATGTAAATATTGATATATATATATATATATATTTTGTTTTCCGATCGTGTGGGTTGATGTATATATATTTATCTCTCTTGTCATATTGCAAAAGGTCCTCCGTATAAGGGAGACTCTGCCAAAAAATTTCGAAAATTTAGGGTGTTAGAAAAAATTTTGGAAATTTTTTGTTAAAGACGAATTGATTTCGAATTATAATTGGAATAAGGTGTTTTGGAATTAGAATTGAAAACTAGTTGTTTGGGCGAAACAAAGATTAGAAAAGTGAATATCGAATTTTCACTAAGTGGGTTTTGATAAGTTTATGGGTTTGGAGCATTTTCCTACTTCGCAATTTCGGGGACGAAATTCTTTTAAGGGGGGAGGAATGCAACGACCCGGATTTTTGGTCATTAATTTTGAACTTTTAATTCATTTTAAATGTTGAATTTTGGAATGTGAATGGGATTTTAATATGAGTTTATCGATTAAAAATAGTGTAATAAAAACTTAAGTTCCAAATATAGTGATTTAATTAATAAATTTAATTATTGTGTTAATAATTAAAAATCGCTTAAATAATTAAATTGGAGTTGAATAGGAAATCAAAATGATTTCTAATATTTATATAGATTCTATTTGAATTAGAAATTAGTTAGTAAGATTTTAAAACTGAAATTTTGAAAGATTTCGTAAAATTTAGAAATCGTCGTTTTAATCGACGAGTTAAAATAGCGATCCGGGGCACAATCTCGGAATTCGACGAAACCAGTTCCATTGGATTTGTAATATTGAATTATTATCGGATTTTAAATTTCATAGCATTTGGAGTTATAGTTTGGTCGTACGAGATACAAACGCGCTGAAATTAATATCGAAAATTTAATATAATAATTGGGTCCAAAAAGCTATCTTCTCCACACGATCGAATTAGGACTCGAAACCTTTTCCATTGCATTCGGAATAGGGGGTATAACATTATGAACACCTAGTGGCATGCCTCGATAGGGGTTCAAAATTTTGAGTTGCGTAAAATCAAGATATTTTGAACATTTATTTATATACATATATATATTGGCCAGTCAACATCCAGTCGCCAAAATTTTTTCAAATCACACATACCCATCTCCTTCACGTTATATCAAGACTTTCCCTTTCCCCCTCCTTCACGAAACTGAGCAGAACTTTAATAAATAAAAATAACCAAGTAAAATCTTCTTAGTAAAGCCGACCTTACCTTCTATATTAAACCTCGTTTCCCCCTTATCTATTTCAAAAGGAATGGAGACTGCCTTCCATCGAAATCAAAAAACAAAAAAATATAGAGAATGAAATCTCGATTTCAGTTTTGAAAAAAAAAAATATACACGCGACTTCGTCGCGACGCCTCCGATCGACATGGACACGACAATGTGAGGGGATGAAGGCGCGCATGAACGGGAGGGACGTCGTGGGCAAAGCAGGCGAGGTGGGAAATCGATGGGCGTAGGTGTGAGGAAATGGGAAGGTGTGACACTGATGGTCGTCTTCGTCTGTGGGTCATGAAATCGAAGGTCGCCATCGCGATCTGGGGCGAGCTAGGGCTTGGTGGATTGATGCTGGAGGCCGTGGGCACTCAATGGCAAGTCGCGATCGAAGAGTCGTGATGGAGTCTATGGTCGAGTTCATGGGGGTGCGATGCTACCTTGGGAAGGTCGCGCGGAAATGGAAGGGGCATCGGTTGTTGCTGGTCACAATTAGGAACTGGCGACGTGAAGTTTGACATTGACAAGGTGAGCGAAGGCAGCATTTTTGTAGGACTGTATGTGGTCATTTTTAGAAGATTATTAAGGTAATTTAATTAGTTTAAACAGTTTTAGATTTTGAGTTAATTTTAATTTAATTTAATCATCTCGATGTTAATAAAATTCGTCAATTACTTGTACGAGGTCTAAAATTAACGTAATAAGTCACGTTGGACTCGCGGCTGAAATACTTCAATGGAATAAATTTGGGATTGGAACGGATTGCAAAAATAAGTCAAGGTGAGAAAAATTCTCACTCATTTGGATTTCCAAAATTTAAATTTTAAATAGTTGAAATTAAATTTTGGATGCCAGTTGAATTTATAAATTTATTGCCTGTTGAATGATAATATATATATAGTAGTATGTATATATTAGTATTTGGAGTGATATTCCCGCACAGTATAGCGGATGAGACCCTATGCGCCCCTCATAATAGCGGATGACCCGATATACCGCGATATCCCCCTCAAAGTGGGATTGGTATTTTTTTATACTGTATTAACCTCTGTGGATGCAGGGAAACAGGTTGGAGGGATCCAACAGGATTCCTTAAAAATGTTGATTAATTTTCATATATAGTGATAAATGATTTGTGTGAATAATCTATTATAGATTATTGTTATGATATTGAATTATTAAATGCGAAAATAGCACGGACCTTAAAATTTGGTATCTTAAATACCATAAATAGTTATTTTTGAATTTGAAGGAATTAAAAGGGAGATTTTGAATATAAAAATATTTATAGGGAAATTTGGATTATTTTGAAGAAAATTAAGTGGAATGAGAAAAAATTAATAATTTGATTTGGGTTATACTTAACTATTCATAAATTGGTTTAAATAGAGATTTTTAAATAAAATTTTATAAAGGGATTTGAAAATGATAATTTGAAAGTATGGGAAGGAGTTGAAATCGATATTAAAAATAGATTTGAAATAAAAATGGGATTTATTAAGGAAGGGATTTATAAAATGAAATTTTATAAATAAAATTGGTTTTATAAATAAGTGAAACTCAAAGAAGTTTATAAATTAATAAACGATGTTTATAATAAGGAAAATGACGGTCAGTTGATAAATTGGAAATAAATATTTACGATGTGAATATATATCGAGTTATGGAAATCGTTTGGGAAAAAAATACTGGAATCTATTTCTGGATGTGAGAATGGTGATAAAATTAAAATATAGCCGACGTAATACAAATCGAGAGGGATTATAAATTGGAATTGGCAATATTAGGGCCCGTTTGGTTTCATTTTGTATTTTGAGTTTTGTGTTTTCAACTTGCACTAAGAAATAGCAAGAAATAAGAGAAGAAGATTTATAATTCTTAGCCATTGCGACGACCAACGGACAACGAAGGAGTTGGATTGTTCTCTATGCTTTTGTTATCTCTCGAAACACGAAAAACAAAATAAACTTGTTTTCTATTTTACATGTTAATTTCATTTTTCATAATTGTTTGTTTTTCAACAATACATACAACGGATGCACTTTTGTATAGACAAAAATACAAAACTAAAAAGGACAAGCCAAACGGGGCCTTAGATTTTTAAAATAGATTTTTGTCGAGAGATTAAAATTGGTTTAAATGGGATTTTTAAATTACTATACTATGTAACTTAAATTGAGATTTAGAATATTCTGAAAAGTTAGTTATTCTAATATTTAATATTTATTGAAATAAATTCTAATTTTATTAATCAGCTTTGTAAATTAATCAGTTATTTAAAAATGATTTGGAAATGAGTTATTGATGTTATTTAAAATGTTTTGATATTTTAAAATTTACTTAAAACATATTTTACAAATAAACTACTATTCCTTAAAAATACTTATTTTATATATATAGCTTTAAAAGATTGAATTTATTTATAAATCCTCTCGAGATTGGAAGCGAAGTTTGTTAAACGAGTATGATTTTAGAAGAGAAGTCTTATAGTGGGATTTTGGGAGCTTAAAGAAATTCCCAAAGTGTTAAAAATACGAGAAATTCGGAAAATGAATTAGAATTCATAAAAAAAGTTAGAAATGGGTATTTGGAGATATAGGCAAGTGCATTCGACTTTGGAAATATTATGGGGTTTACAAATAAAATTTGTAAAGAATTGTGAGAATAGGAAATAAATGGGCTATTTCCTGGATATTGGAAATAAAAGATCTTAGGGAAGATGCTTATAAATATTCCTAAGTATTGGATGGGAAGAATTTGA
The DNA here is from genome assembly GCA_030737815.1 of Allium fistulosum. Lineage (NCBI taxonomy): Eukaryota > Viridiplantae > Streptophyta > Magnoliopsida > Asparagales > Amaryllidaceae > Allium > Allium fistulosum. The sequence continues at coordinate 814,069,627 of CM060904.1, forward strand.
AAATATTTAACTTCGAGATTTTAATTATAGAAATATTTTCAAAGCGACAGATTATAATTGGAAGCGAGGAAAATATTCTAAGTATTGATTCTATTGAAATGACTTGAAAATATGCTGTTAAGGATATAAGAACTTGAGTTTGATATCCACTAGTAAATTATTGGAAAGGTTTGAATATATATATATATATATATATCTTATAAAGATATTTTGGGAATATTTTTGGAAATTCATAATAAGGCCAGATGATTGCTTATAGATGTTTTATTGATAGTTAAATAACCGACTATCGATATTAGCCAATTTCGTTAATCGTTTCGAAGAGACCGAGATTAGATTTAATTATCCGAAAACCACTTCGATCCGGTTTGAACGTTACGAATGAATACCGTGAAGATGATGTAGATAGTGATTCGGTTTGTTCAGACCCAGGGCAACTTGTATGGACGAATGCTACCAGAACATCGTCATTAGAGGACGATGGGCATTTTAAGTGAAAATTGTTTCTTGAAAGGTAATGCTTAGCCTCGAGCCTCATCAACCAGGAATGGCAAAAACAGGGGAGATGTAGCAAGGCTAAGTGGGTCGCACCCAAGTAGGGTATGTTATTTCTAGATGTCCTCGGAAACCTGTTATTTATGGATATGGTTGTGCATGGAAGGAGCGCTCGATAGTAAGGGTGGGAACACCCGGGGTGATAACATATTCGATCTATCCCGGTTAGGGATTGGCCGGTCTTGTGAGCAGGGGATCCTGGTGTGGTCCTCGGTACATTGTTCTAGAGGTGTACTGTGGTGGGCGGTACCCCAGTGGCCCGGTCATTCGTTGGAATCCATTCTCCAATACGAGTTTACGGTTTTGTTTGTAGAGCCTAGTATGCTGGAATTTAATTAATGTAACAATTTCAGCTATTTGAATAAGTATTTGTATTTAGACACTATTATAATATCACTGAATTTTCTATAAAATTGTTTTGGTTATCGTAAGGGAAAAATCCATCGTGTTTATGTGTGATGCGGTCTTACGAGATACCTTTGCTTTCAAAGGATTTTGATAACTCTAATAATTCAATTTGAGCGTGTTTTCTCATGCTGATTTTCCAGACTGACTCGGGTGTTATTTTATTATAATGCTCGGGTCAGACCGAGTATTACAGATTCAGGATAGGATGCAATGGAGCTCAGAAGACAAGCTGGATGGCAAGATGTATTTCCGTAGATTTAGTATTTCGACTGTGTGAGGACAAGTTATTGAACTGTCCAGATTGATTGTTGTATATAGTACTCTGATAATGGTATGTACATTAACATCACAGTTCTTGTATTCAAAATCTGTTATTATATATTATATTTTGTTCCACTGCAATTTTGATATTCTGTGTTGTTGTTCTATTTGTCTTTTACCTTTTTTCTTCTTCATCCTAAAGATTCGTATTTTCCATTCAATTTGGGTCGAACTGTTGTGAATTATGGTTGACTCAAGGGGTACGGAACTACGAGCCTTTACAATAACCCTTCATCTGATTCCAGACTTGAATGGTTTACTATCTTTAAGGCTACCAGGTGGAGATGTTCAAGATCTTTGCTACTTCTTAAAGTTTTAAAAGGTATAATTCAACTGATTTGGACTAAAAGAAACTCTAGGGTGTTTTCAGGAATTTGCTTCTCTAAACATAGTCTCTTTCTTGCTTTAGTCAGTTCTTTGTAACTATTCTGATGCTCTCTGCCATTTGCATTTTGTAATGCTTGTTATCTCCTGGTCTGTTTCTTGGTATCCTCTGCTGAATAGCTTCGGGTCTTTCCACGGTCTCATGTTGTTCTTTGATACATAGGTTGGGAAGTGCTTTTGCTTGGTATTTTGCTATAGACTGCTTGATGTTCTATAGTTTTCTGTTTTGGGCTCCTTTGTCTTCTGGATTTTTTTCTTTTGTTTATTTTTTGTCTTTCTTATCTATTGTTTCTCCTGTATTTCTATATTTATGCTTGTAATACTTTATATCATGTTATAAATAAATTTAACCACGCTGGCTTTGCCAAAAAAAAAGCTTTCTTTCATGAAACATGAGTTTCATTTTTCATTTTCCCTACATGTCCTGCCCTCATCTTAGTTTGTTCTTCCATCTTTGCCTGAAGCTTCATCTTGAGAAAAACGTGAGTATTAAACTTTGTTGGTTTTTTTTAAATGTGTACCAATTATTATTTTAATAATATTTCTTATAACATGAATATCGTTTGCATACAAACTCCGATTCCTGTGTGATTTCTTTCATTGGATTCATATTTAAATTCCGGACAACATGCAACTGATTTGGTTGAACTTGAAGACTGTTGTAATTTTGGGCTTTTATTGGATTTTTAATGGGCAGTAAATTAAAGGTGGGTGATTTAAGCCACTCACGCAATACTAAACCTTCTTATGTTAGTTGAATTAAATTTGTGAAGTGATAAAATTTTTATTGGTTGTTGTTTGGTAGTTTAAATTGGCATTTTAATTGAAATTGAATTTTATATTGAATTAAATTGACATTTAAATTAATATTGAATTTAGTTGCTAGTTAAATACCGACAATTGATAATCGGTAACTGTTGTGATATATTGGTTGATTTGGATGTTAATTGTTATTGTATGCCTATTGATTGGTGATGGATGTATGGTTGTTTATTTATTTAACATATTCCGGTTATTACCTATTATTTATTGACATCATTTATATTATCATTTGGACCATTATAAACGAGCTAAGAAATAGGTTGAAATGATATATACCTATGACATTTAATTATGGGTTGAAATGATATATATCCAACCATGTAATTAAAATTGAAATAAATGATCACTTGGCCATAGGATAGAAAGTTATATACGGACACCGGATTTGGTTAGATTAAATGGTTTTAAAATCTTGAATTTTGCATATATATGAATTTAATTATTTTCTAATTCGAGATTTTAAATGTTGAAATTGAACTGTTTAAATGAAATTGTTTAAAGATTTAATTTGAAATCTTAAAGTTGAATTGAGATATGATTTGAATTTATTGAAAGTGAATTATTTTAAAGGTTTATATTAAATCTAAACGTAGAATTTACTTTAATTAAAGTGGGTTAAATTGGTAATTCAATGTTTTGGATGTGAAATGGATTTAAACTAGATTGCTTAAAAATGAGTAATTGAATTGAAATTATTAGCCATTTGAATTGAACTATTTAAATTGAATTTGATGTAAAGTTTGAAATTTGTTTTGAATTGAGGCTGATTTAAATCGAAATTTGAATATGAAGTTGACTTGAAATTGGAAGTTGAAAAATTGAATTTCTTGAGATTTGAAATTGGAACATGAGTTCAAATTGTTTTGAAAAGAAAGAAATAATTTTAATACAAATTTTTTAATATATAAATTATTTAACAATCAAATTATTGTAATATATAAACTATTTTAATTATCTAAACCATTTTCAATATTAAAACTATTTATATTCAAAACTATTTCCAATATTTAAAACTAATTTAATTATTCAAAACCATTTTCAATATTCAACTTTTGAAGGGGGAACTATTTAGATTTAAATCATTGATTTAAATACGAATGTTTTGATATGAAGGTATAACCTGTTTTGAATTCGAAACGATTTAGAAAATATGATATTTTGATATAAAATATGACTTGTTCTTGAAATTTAAAAGAACCAACCGGTGTGTAAAACGACGTTTGGTTGTTAAAGAGACCAGGGCCGAATATTGGCATATTCTCTGTCAATACCGGAACAACTTTAATAACCGTGTACACGGTGGATGTTATCCGTAATGTAGAGGTTGAATTGGAGACGTTTACTAGAATGAAGAAATAGAACGATGATGGATGACCCCGACACTTGCGTCAATTTGAAATGACTAAAACATGAGCCTATGTCTGGCCAGGGGGTTAGCTACCTTTAGAGGCCCCACCCCTTCATATTATTGTATTGATTTTTGACTCGATTGGTGCACCTTGATTTGATTTTGGGGTTGGTGGACTCGGTCGGCAGTCGCTGCGGAAATGTGTTATGATCAGCCAAAAAGGGTAAACTGGTAGAATCCTACCTTGGGCATTGCCTCACGTGCCTTGCCATACTTTTATTCTTATACGTGACCACTACAACTTTGTTTTAATGTTGTCTTATCACGTCACCTCCCTGGCTACCGACGTTACTGATCGTGTTAAAGGAAAACTGTAGGACAATGCTTAAAAATGTGTTAAGGGGGATCAATGTAAAGCCTTAACGCAATTTTAATACTTTACATTACTGACAGACACTACATATATAGCGTATTTTACTATATATAGATAATTTAATAGATTCTTAAGAGATAGTTTAATACATCCTTAAGAGATGGAAAATCTCATAACATCTCTTAAGTTATTGCACGCACATTATATACTGGATATGAGATGTAAAATGCCATAAACATCTCTGAAGCTATTACACTCATATTTACTTGTTGTTGATTTAACTTACATAAGAACTTTTAGTTCTGACTCGAGTGTTTTGTCTTTTCATTACGCTCGGGTTAGCCTGAGCATTTTAGTCTTTGAAGATATTATTTCTTAAGGACGAAGACGGAGTTTGGTATATTATATTATTTGTATTATTCCCCTGCATCATTTTGGTATGTTGTTGATTGTACTCTGATTATGTTGTAAAAATTGTGTAATCAAATGTATATTGTAAAACAACTTCATGAACTGTTTATTTGATTATTATATTTTGTCATTCCGCTGCGAGATTCTATGTTTTGCTTTCCTTCTTTTATTTTATTTTCTTATTTACCCCATTTATAATCAACCCTTTTGAATGGTTTGAGTTGGATAATAATTTCATCAATATGTCATATTCAACTTCTTTATATATTTTATGCTGATTAAATAAATCAATAAACGTATAAGTTTCCATTGTAAATTTTTAGCCAAATTGTTTAAATTAATAATAATGTCATACAAATTAACCTTAACCAATTATATATTTTATATAATCCGATATAAATCAACAGCATACTATTTAAAAATTCTTTATCCAATTATAAAATCGATTTCTACATGTTTCGTGCTTTCGTTTGTTAATACAATATTACGCATTTGCTTAACTCAGTGTCCTTTTAATATTTTATGTAGTTTATTTTAAGTTATCAATTTCTTTATTTCATCAAACAGTTTGTAAACATCAAACAAAAAATCTTCATATTTTAATAAATAAAAATATAGGTAAAATTTAGTAAAATATGCTAAAAGACGGGTTATTACATATATGATCTAGCACTGGAACGATAAACATAAGCATACATAAATAGTGTAACGAAGTAGAATGAATTATCATACAACTAAGGATCGAATCTACTGAAATACATATTAAAGTCTATATAAAAGAAATGATAGGATAACATAGCAAAAGGTACTATATTGATACAATATCATGCTTATCGAACAACGAACAAACAAAAACAACAATAATCATACAAAGGAAAAAATTCTGGATATATAGTCTGAATGATCTATCATGTTTTCTTATTTAGTCACATCTATCCTAGTATTATAAATTGGAGAAGAGTTTCCAAAAGAAGTGAGAATGTAATGACTCATTGATTAATACATTATATGTTATTAACAATAAATATAGAGTAAGTGATTAATGTGGAATTTGTAAACAATGATTAGTATTCGATGTCTAATTCATTATGTAGAAATTTCGGAGCTGATTAAATTGATATATGAAAGTGTAGTATTTAGAGTTAGAAATAGGATAAATATGAATTTTATAAAAAAACAATGTTTCGGATCGGTTTTGGGCTTCATGGATGTTTTGGGTCCAATAAACACTAACTTGTCCAATAGAGTTTCCAACCTTCTTCCTAAAGCACTAGTAAGCTCCATTAGCAAATATTTGTAAACATCTACACCTAAAGGTCAAGCGAAGAAAATTAAAAATTGTTACTGGCCAAGAGCACCCCATAGGAGCAATCAAACCCATTTTAGGAACATTCATTCATGAATTTGGATCAAGGGTTGATATTATAATGATTTAAACGTATTTTTAGGTGTTCCAATCATATATGGTGAGTTGATACATCAAAAGCTATTTCATTTTTGTATGTTTTATATTGAACATATATATGTAAATACATAAAATGCATGTTTTTTTGGATGTTTATATATGCTAGGATCATTATATATGCTAGGATGATTGCAATAATACGTATAAATGAATATATTATGATATTAGATGCTATAAACCATGATTGAATGTTTATGACTAAGCTTTGTGTTGTTTTCATCATGTTTTGACTATGATATGGTATATTATGATTTTGTATTGCATGTATATGATTGTATGGTTGATATGTCATGCTAGAGATCGATGTTTGATTCTCAGATGTGTGAGTTGCGGAATTATAGATCTTGAGAATAACTTAACACTAGAGGGAGGGCGGTGAATAGTGTTTTCTAACATATGAAAATCCTTTTTTTTCAAGATTAATATTAAATCACAGATTAACAACACATAATTATACTAACAATCAGTCACAGATGCAATCACAAATAAAAATAAAAGCAATAAATTAAAGATAGAGTTAGAGAGATGACACAAGATATTTTATATTGGTTCAGATTCCTCCTACATCCAGTATCGTAGAATTGCTTGTATAGATATAGGCATTTAAAGCCCTACAAAATCCCCACTATAGCACATAGCGCTCTCCGACCGCTATGCTATTTCAATTTTACGCTGTTAAACAGTAGATCCGCTTCAAGCCCCGCTAGTTTCTGCTACACCCGCTAAATCAAGGTTTTTTAGCACCCGCTTTAGCAATATTAATATAAAAAGGTTGATTTGGTTAGTTTTCTTTTAAACCAAATCAACAAAGTTAAGATAAAGACCTAATTTTAGGGCATAAGTTCTCAATATAAGTTAGAAATCTATTGTAGTCACCAAATCTAGTCTGCATAAATCATGATATTCTCCGGTTTAGTTATGTAAGACTAAACAATATTTCTTTTCCCTATATAAATGATGTGAGAATGAGAATTAATTAACTTTAAATATTTGGTTTTACATCTAACGAAGCTTGTTTTACCTCTGCTATTTTCCGCTATATCCCCTCTTTATCTCCGCTGTAACTTTTTGCACCTCCACCACTATAGAACCGTTAAGTGCTTTAACTGCACATGTATATATTTCTTTCCAAATGCCAATCTTTAATTAGTTAGAAGGCAAACCCAAATACAATCTCCATTTCAAGGGTACAAGACACACCCTTCTATATTTCGAGTTCGGGGTAAACTAACTTGATTCGACCAAGCTGCAAGCACAACCACTAGATTTGAACGGGCTACTAAGCACACTCATTTGATTTGAACAGGCTACAAGCACACCCAATCAAACACAAATATAGTTGATAGTTTTTCCAAAAACAAATTCTTGTACCTTGGATACAATGGATCCTATATAGCCTCTTGGATAGCACTTTGATCTTTGAATTGAGGTAGAGATGTTTACAAAATAGTAAGAAAGTAGTATTAATCAGTACACTAAAGTATGAATTGATTCTATATAAATTTTGAGAGAATAGAGTATATTTCTCAAGAGAATTTTCAAAAGAGTAAGGAGTGGGAAGAAAGTAATTAATTAGTTGTTTGAAAATTCATTTTGCACTCCCCTATATATAGTAAATTAATATATGTGTCCGTTCGTGAAGAGTTGTGTCGAAATAGACACTTTCATTCAAAATTTAAAAAACCATTTGACGGCATGTATGTAGACACATGCTAGTAAAAATGGAAAATTGTTTTTTAAATGATTTGAAAATTCTATACTTTTGTAAAATAATTTGAACATAGATTTTAGATATTTTTGGACTTAAAAAACTTTTGTAAAATATTTTAAAAATATATTTTGTAATTAAAATAATTTTTTTTTAAAATATCAAAGATCAGAAATTGGAGATAGAGATCAAAAATTGCTATCAAGGACTTTAACGATATATACTAATGACTTTATACTCTAAATTATAACCTTGAGATCTTCATTTCTTTATCTTTGGACTCATGCGTCTTCATATCTTTATCTTGAGTCTTTATACTGTACAGTCTTGGATTCAACACCTATGTAATATTCTGCACTATATACTATATAACTTGATGAAATATTAGTATCTATATTTTATGTGGTTGTTGTCACCAAAATCAATAGTTGAGGTATTAACAATCTTCCCCGTTTTAATGATAACCATTAAATATTCCTATATAAAATATGATATAACTCCCCCTGAATATAAGCATGTGTATACTTTATATTTTTCTTCCCCTTTGTCATCAACAAAAATGGGTGAAAAATAAAACTCCCCCTAAATGAAATACTTATAAACTTTAGGTCAAAATCAGTAATTTTTATTTATTCAAATCAAACTACCAATCCAAACATACATATCTAAACAAACCAAATCAATTAGATACTTAATAATACTAACAATCCAATCATACATATCTAAACAAACCAAATCAATTCAAAACCTAATAACACTAACAATCCAATCATACATATCTAAACAAACCAAATCAATTCAAAACCTAATAATAATAACAATCCAAACTTAGAAAAGCCAAATTTAAATGTGTGGATTAATTCTTTTTGATTATGGAAGACTTAAGGATAGGGCAATAGGAATTGTGGAGACAGAAAATTCCTTTTTGTTACACAAGATTTCCATCACGATTGAAGCCTACACACTTGACTTCATCATCATCTTCAGCATTATCCTCTTCTTCCTTCTCCTCCTCATCATCCATGGGATTGTGAATGACAAGATTAGGAGTTTCCTCTTCGATCACTATTAGATTGGCTTCATTATCCAATAGATGCTTATGAAGGTTGTGAAGGATTTTTCCTTGCTTTTCTTGTTCCTTTAAGAGGCATATTTGGATGACCTCTATTTATGAAGGCATATTAAGGAGATGCTTCATATCATCCTCTACTTCGATGACTTTAGCCATGGTGGTGTTTTAGAAGGGGCCTAGAGTGGAGTAATTGTAGTTTAAGGGGGTAGTTTCATCTCTTGGTCTTTTGGAACTTGAAGAATCCATTAATTATTATTTTATTTGGAGTTTTCAGAAATAAGAAGACATGGAAATAAGAAAGAATTCGAAATTTGATGGTTATACGATCATATTTCGAATTTTGAATTTAAGAGGGAAAATCAGTTTTCAGAAAACTACAGCATATTTCGATATATAGGTAGTAACATATGTAGGTAAATGTTGATATTTTTATTTTCTTTTAAATTTAGAATTTAAAGGTTATTATATTTATATTTCAGAGAAAGAACGTATTCCTAATTCTCTTCTAAAAGATGTTTGAGTTAACGGTTTTGTTAATATATCGACTATTTGATTTTCAATATTTATAAATTCGAGCGAATGACTCCTTTATTTATGTTATCTCTCTGAAAATGGTGTCTTATTTCTATAAGTTTGGTCCAGGCATGATGTGTTGGGTTTTTAGGTAGATTTATTGCACTAGTCTTATCACATTATATTGGTGACTTAGTGCAATTTAAACCAAAATCTTTTAAAGTTTTTTGCATATAGATAACTTGTGAACAGGCTAATGCAGCAGAGATATATTCTGCTTCTATTGTAGATAGAGACAAAATTTTAATTTTTGCTAAACCAGGAAATAAGAGAGTGTCCTAAAAAGTGACAAGTTTCACTTGTACTTTTTCAGTCTGATTTGCATCCAGCATAGTCAGCATCACTAATGAAATTAAATCGAAGGAATCTTCATTTGGATAGAAGAGTCCGTAGTCTAATATGTTGTTTACATATCTTAGTATTCGTCTTATGGATTTTAGGTGAGTTTTCTTAGGTTGAGATTGATATCTCACACAAAGATAGACACTTTGCATAATATCTGGTTTACTGGCAGCTATATGAAGTAAGGGTCCTATCATACATCTATACAGTTTTTGATCTACATCTTTGATTCTTCTTCCTTATTTAATTTCTCATTAGTTGCCATGGGAGTTGGCTTACTACTAGTATTTGACATACCAAATTTCTTAACTAAATCCTTAGCATATTTTTCTTGACTTATAAAAATACCAATACTTAATTATCTTATTTGTAAATCCTAAAAAGAAATTTAGTTCTTACATATGCCTTATTTCAAATTCCTTAATCATTATATCCAAAAATTCTTTATTTAATTTTTCATTTGTTGATCCAAAAATGATATCATCTACGAATATTTGTATAAATTGAATATCGTTATTATTTCTTTTAATAGATAGAGTACTATCTACTTTTCTATTTCAAAGTTAGATTATACTAAATAAGATTTAAGTCTATCATACCATGCTCTAGGAGCTTGTTTTAAACCATATAAGGCTTTCTTTAATTTATAAACATGATTTGAAAGTTTTTTATCTTCAAATAGTGGGCTTGTTCAACATAGACATCTTCCTTAATAAAGCCTTTTAAAAAGACACTTTTGACATCCATTTGAAATAATTGAAAATTATTATGATTTGCAAAAGCAAGTAGAATTCTAATGGCTTCTGATCTAGCTACATGAGCAAAGGGTTCATCAAAATCTATTCCTTCCTCCTAACTATAACCTTAAGCAATTAAACGTGCTTTATTTCTAATGACTTCTTCTTGTTCGTTCATTTTATTTTTATAGACCCATTTAGTTCCTATTATGGACTTATTTTCAAGTCTTGGGATTAATTCCCAAACAACATTTCTGGTAAACCGATTCAGTTATTCTTGCTAGCAAGAATCCATGAATCATCTAATGATGCTTCCTTTGGATTTTTAGGTTCATCGGTTGAGATACAAGCTATATTACTCATTTTGTTTAGTTGACGTTTTGTTTTTACAACAGACTCTATATTTCCTAGAATATTTTCTATAGAATGATCTTTCAAATATTTTGATATTTTATTTGGATATGAATTTTCAGAGTTATCATTGTTTTCATCATTATTGATTTTATTATTTGTAATTTCATTATTTTTATTTGAATTAGTATTTTCTTCTTCTTTAAAACTGGTATTATTGATTTTAAAATTTTCATTGAATGAAACATGTAAAGTTTCTTCAATGGTGTTAGTTCTGGTCTTAAAAACTCTATAAGCTTTACTTCTATTAGAATAACCAACAAAAATTCCTTTATCTTATTTAGCATCAAATTTATCTAAATTATCTTTTGTATTTAACATAAAATGTTTACTACCAAAACTCTAAAATATGATACTTTAGGCTTTTCATTATAGAATAATTCATAAGGAGTTTTCTTTGTCAAATGTCTTATTAATATTCTATTTAAAATATAGCATGCTATAACAACTGCTTTAGCCTAAAGTTTTTTAGGTAAATCACTACCATTTAGCATCGTTCTAGCACACTCTTATATAGTCCTATTTTTACGTTTTACTACTCCATTTACTTAGGATGTTCATAACACCCCTAATTTTTAGTTAACATTATTGAGGACATTTAATTGGATAGATTAAATAGAATAATGTATATAATTAGGGAGAATGAGATTTGGTTAATTAGTGTGGTCGGGCCAAACATAATGAACTAATTAAGATTGTTTTAAATTTAATACACATAGAAGAAAACATGGGAGGGGCAAAATAGGCATAGATAAACCCTTCATTCATTACCTCATCTCCTACATCATTCTCATATTCACAATAAAATCAACCAAAAGGAAAGCTCAATCAAGGCCATCCATTAGGAAGCAATAGGGAGATTGAAATCTAGGATTCAAGGAAAAGCAAGCTTAGGATTAAGAGCTACACCAAATCTCAACTCCAACCATTAATCTAAGGTCAATAATAACACTTATCATCTCTTAAATCATTGTTTTGATTCGGTCATGGGTAATGCCCGAATCTTATGTGTTTGATTGGTCAAGTTATGATCTAATAATCATTGTTTGGACATAATAATGGTTAATGGGAATTTTTCGGAATTTATTAGAAATGGTTTAATTCGGTTTTAGGGTCAAATCCGAAGTTTTTATCCTTAAATGGTTTGAAATTTTGATATGGTAAGGAAAACATTATTTTGGAGATAAGTTTTTTAATTTCATAATTTTTCGAATTATAGAGATTATTTTATGAATTTCCTATGGAGAAAATGGCTTAATTATGGGTTTAATCGTTTTAAGTAATTAAATGAGGTTTTGGGCTTTGAAATTTTATATGATGTAGAGAAATGTATTCTCTAATTTCTATGAATTTTTAGGATTCTTTCCATGTAGTTTTGAATTATGAAAAATTATTTATGCTAGAATATGCATATAAAAGTTTAATTAATTATGGTTAATAATTAATTATTTGAAATAATGTTTTGGATCTTGGAAATAGGGTGTGGCAGTTTTTTAGTAATGAAAATTAAGAAAGTTTTGCTAGCCAATAAGCTTTTGATAAATTATAGAGGTTTAGTGAAAAGTAATATCTTTTTATAGTAATTTGGCAGTTTTTAAGTTAATCATAGTTTTACCATGTCGATATTGGCTATGTCAAGCCCATCACTCATTGCATCATGGTGTTATCGATGTGCAACCAAACAATGCCGCATGATGTCGATGAATTTGACATGAAGCGGATGGTTTTTGGATCTTGTCGAGGTCACAACAACAAAGATAAAGAGATGGTCTTCGACATGACGATGTCGATGTTTCTACATGCCAAGTTTTATACCAAGAGGCTTATTGCCGGGTTTTATACTAGAAAGCATGTTGATGCATATACCATTCTATGTTTTTGCCTTGTAGATCCAAGGGTTGTCGAGCCTAGGTCTTACCGCTTTTAAATTGTCATCGAGCCTAGACATGCCGCTTTTAAACTTGTCATCAAGTTTACCTCATGCTAATTTTTAACTAGTCTTTGAGTTTTTAAATAGGTGGATAACCTATGTATCATGAGGGTCGACGAATTCATTGACATCGAGGCTCATGATGCCGCACGTTTTAGTCGTCGAGTCTTAAAATAAGCCGAGAGCCTTATGCTTTTACATCGACAGGGTATAGATGTTGATGTTAATGTACATCGAGCTTATAATTGGCGGAGAGCCCTTTGTTGCATGATTTTAACTTCGAACCTTAGGGACACTAAGGTATATCTTAATGAGTTTGACATGAAATCTTTTGGGGTTACCAATGTATGTCACCATGAAATTTAAATAATTAAGGATAAATAACTTAATTGGGGACACCAATAGAAATAAGTTATGCATGTTGATAGCATGAATTAATGTTGAACATGTGGGTAGCATGGAGTAAAGTTAAAATTAAACATGTGGGTAACATGGGATAAATAGAAAATGTGGATAGCATGAATTAAATGGCCAAGTGATGGGTTCACAGTCATCCTAGGAAAACTATAGGATATATGATGGATAGTCTTTAATTGGTTAATTTAAGGGTTCATAGTTATCCTAGGAAAACTATGAGATGTGAGATGGATAGTCCGCATCAGTTTAAATGATAAAATGTGAAACAGATAGTCCACATTAGTTTACGTAAAATAAAATGTGGAATGGGTAGTTCATATGAATATAAGACGGGTAGTCAATAAGAACCTAGATAGGCAGTCTATTAAATGAGGGATGGGTAATCCGTTACATATGACATGTTTATACACTATCATATTATTCTGTTATAACCACTATGGATGCAGAAACACGGTATATGGTTAAGATATTTAATTGGGTACCAGTGAAGGGAAATCCGTTCGGCACAGCGGCTCTCACTAGATATCTATTGGTTTGAGATGGTAGATTATTATTCAGACTAGACTTTTTGTCTGACCCGAAGATTTTTCCCCTTAAACTCTCAGGTACTCATTTGAGTAGGTTGAGAGTAAGGGCTTTCCAGGTTCCCTTTAGACGAATAAGCTTCCAGTGATATGCAGGAGGCAATCTAGCTATTAGGAGATATATATCTATTTTCCGTTGTGCTATGATTCTGCTTTGGTGTTGTAATGGCAAGTTGTATTAAATGCTAGATATTTGACTCTAATCATCCAAGGGGACATCTTTATATGTCACTCTTGGAACATGTTGTAATAATGATATTTTCTCTGAACATGGTTTGCGAATTGGGATTACGTAATGAAGTTGAAATTTTATTGTGAAATGAGATGAAAAAAATTATTTTAAAATTGTGTTGAATATCCATATTCAGGTGTTTCTAGTACTATCAAAATGATTAACATAGCCGCATTTTATCATCGAAAATTAATAACTATGGATGACTGCAGCATCCGTAGCACTTAGTTTCGGATCTCAAATTGGGGATGTTATAGTTTGTTATTAGAGCACAAGTATATATAAACTTAAAAGGAATTTAAACCTAAAAGATTTTGAAATCATAAACCGGTTAATTAGAGAATAAGATCGGGGTTGGGATAACGCAATAATAACGTACTTGTATTTTGAGGTATGTATTCCCCTCTACCTTAGACAATTCTTCTGTATCTTACTAAGTCTCGTATGCAGATTTACGAAAGGAAATGTATGGAATCATGAAATAGAAGAGTGAATCAAGGTGGAGGAAGCACCACAACTAACAAAAATGCTTAATCCATTACCAGGAGAAACCAAGGTCGACTGGCAAATGCTAATCAAAACGCAAATGCCAACGTACGTGCTGGAACTCCAACAATAGATATGGGGACGATGTATCATTTCTTTGTTTGCTTGATGCAAGCTGGAGCGACTGTAGGAGTAGTTGGAGGAACTGCTGTGAATGTGGGAAGAGCAAATCTTGTGGCTCTTGTTGGCAATAACTATGCCAAGCTGAGTCGAGATTATACCAGTTTGGGTGGGAAGCCTTTTTTTGTGGACTGAAAATGCTGTAGAAGTAAATATTATCTACAATTACAAAAACATGTCTATTAAAATTTATTGATTGTATTTGCGATGGTCCGGAAAGGTTTAGGTGAAGAATTTCAAGAGGCTGAGAAGTATAAATCATATCTTTTTTTTTAAAAGAACTTTTATAAAGTTTTCTTAGTTGACAAGCATCACATAAGTTGTTGAAATAAAAAATCATTTTAAGGAGAAACCTAACTAGTTCATATTTAGCAACTTTTGATAGCTGTTTAAAATTTAAATGACCAAGTCTTTTGTGCCAAATCCAAGGGTCACTAGATTCAGCCAAAGATATATATTATCATTAGACACTTTCATACTTAAGATATAAATGTTACATTTCCTAATATCTTCAAAGATAATGTTTGACTTATTATCTTTGATGTGACAAATATCTTTTTCAAACTTAATTTAAACACTTATCACATAGTTGACTAATACTAAGCAGGTTATGTTTTAAATTCCTAACTAGCAAAGCATTAGAAATAGTAGGAGTTTTATTGTTACCGACATTGTCGATGCCAATCACATGTCCTTTAGAGTTGTTTCCGAAGTTAACTGATCCACTATCTTTGTAAACAATATTTTTCAAGATTTTTGGATTTCTAGTCATGTATCTTGAGCATTAACTGTCTAGTATCCATTTTTCCTTTTTGATTTGTGATGAATGAATATCAAATGTCTGTTCACCATAAGCCATATAACATACTTGTTTCTACAATAAAACATTATACATTTTCAACATATCAAGTGACTTTTCAAAACTATTAATTTTTAATAACATGTTACTTTTACATAATTGTTTTTCTATAAAAGGGTTAAAAAGAGCACTAACAATATTACTAGCCACTTATACTTTTTAAAATCAAATTACGAGTTTTTGAAAACCTAGTGCTTCGATACCAAATGTGGGTTATGGAATTATGCATCTTAAGATTAATTTAACACTAGAGGGAGGGGGGTGAATAGTATTTTCTAATTTATGCAACTCTTTTTAATTTTCTTTCAAGATTAATATTAAATCACAATATTAACAACACATAATTATACTAACAGTCGATCACAGATAAAAATAAAAGCAGTAAAGTAAAGTAAGAGTTAGAGAGATGACACCAAAGATTTTATACTGGTTTGGATTTCTCCTACATCCTGTCCCGTACAGTTGTTTATACATATTTCTTTTCAAATGCCAATCTTTAACCAGGTAAGGAAAACCTAAATACAATCTCGATTTCGAGACTACCAGACACACCCTTCTGTATTCCGAGTCCGGGTGAACTCATTTAATTTTACCGGGCAACAAGCACACCCACTAGATTTAAATGGGCTATTAAGCACACGCACTTGATTTGAATGGGCTGCAAGCACACCTAAGCAAACACAAATAGAGTTAATAGTTTTTCCAAAGATAAATTCCTGTACTTTGGATATAATGGATCCTACAGCCTCTTGGATAGTACTTTGATCTTTGAATTGAGAGAGATGTTTCCAAAACAGTATAAAAGTAGTATTAAATCAATACAACAAAGTATGAATTGATTATATATAATTTTTAAAAGAATAGAGTATATTTTTCAAGGGAATTTTTATGAGAGTAAGAAGTGGGAAGAAAGAAAGTAACTAGTTATTTAAAAATTCATTTTGCACTCCATATATATAGTAAATTAACTAATGTGTCCATTTATAAAGAGTTGTGTCGAATAGACACTTTCATTCAAAATTTGAAAAACCATTTGGCGGCATGTATGTCGACATATCCTGGATATGTATGTCGACATATGCTAGTGAAAAATGAAAATTGGTTTTTTCTAATGATTTAAAAATTCTATACATTTGTAAAATAATTTGAACATAGTTTTTAAATATTTTAAAAATATATTTTGTAATTAAAATAATTTATTTTTGTTTAAAATATCAAAGACCAGAAATTAGAGATAGAGACCAGAAATTGCTATCAAGGAATTTGACAATATATACTAATGACTCTATGCTCTAAGTTATAACATTGAGATCTTCATTTCTTTATCTTTAAACTCATGAGCCTTTTTATCTTTATCTTGAGTGTTTATATTGTACAGTCTTCGATTCAACACCCATGTAAAATTCTGTAATAGATATTATATAACTTGGCAAAACATTAGTATTTATATTTTATATGGTTGTTGTCACCAAATCAATAACCGATGAATTAACTGGATGATAGGTGTAGCGACCCGCAGTTCCGTACGCTTCAAGTTGATAATAAATCACTCCTGTTCAATCCAAATTGTACGAAAGAGCGAATAACTAGGGTAAAAAGGAGAAAGAGATAGAAGAAAATAATCAACAACACAGATTCTCACAATCGCGGTGGAATAAAATATAATATATAATAATAGATTTTTACAAAAAAGAATCTGTAACAGTTTATATACTTACAATCATCAGAGTACAACAATCAATACATCAATCTGGAAAGTTATAATAACTTGTCCTCATAAAGCTGAAATATAAATCAAGTACGGAGATACGTCTCTATCATCCAGTTCGCCTCCTAAGCTCCATAGCATTCTATCCTGACTCTGTAATACTCGGTCTGACCCGATCATTATAAAAAAATAACGTCTGAGTCAGTTTGGAAAACCAGCATGAGAAAACACACTCAATTTGAATTATTAGAGTTATCAAAATCCCTTGAAAAACAAAGGTATCTCGTAAGACCGCGTCACACATAAACACGACGGGTTTTTACCTTACGATAACCAAAACGATTTTTATCAAAACCATCTGATATTATAATAGTGTCTATAGAAAGTAAATAGAAAATAGCTAAAATTCTTGCATCTCACGTTTTAGCGTAGTTGGGCACAATCAAAACCGTATGGCGCTTATTGGAGAATGGATTCCATCGAATGAATGGGCCACTGGGGTACCGCCCATCACAGTACACCTCTAGAACAATGTACCGAGGACCATCGTCGGGATCCCCTACTACAGAAGACCGGCCTACCCCTAACTTGGATAGACCGAATATGTTATCACCCCGGGTGTTCCCACCCTTACTATCGAGCGCTCCTTCCATGCACAACCATATCCATAATATAAAGGTTTCCGAGGACATCTAGAAAAGTGATAATATACCCTACTTGGGTGCGACCCACTTAGCCTTGCTGCATCTCCCCTGTTTTAGTCATTCCCCGTTGATGAGGTTCGAGGCTAAGCATTCCTTTCAAGAACAATTTTACTTGGAATGGTCATCGTCCTCCAATGACGATGTTCTGAAAGCATTCGTCCATACAAGTTGTCCTGGGTCTGGACAAACCGAATCACTGTCTTCATCATCTTCACGGTATTCATTTGTTACGTTCAAACCTGATCGAAGTGGTTTTCGGATAATTAAATCTGATCCTGGTCTCTTCGAAATGATTAACGAAATTGGCCAATATTGATAGTCGGTTATTAAGTATCAACAAATCCATAAGCAGCCACTAGGCCAAATTTTATAAATCTCCAAAATATTTATTCCAAACATCTTCACCAAGATATATATTAAATCTCTTTCAGTGTTTCTATATTTGAAAACAATTTCAACACTTGGATCCATAACAGAACACTCCCCATTTTCAATGCTTAGAAATATTCCCAACTTCCCATTTTATAACACTTAGAAAATATTTCTATTCCAAATCTTTTTCCACTAAAATATTTTCCAAAACCTTCCTTTCAATACTTAGGAAAATATTTATACGTATAATTTCCAAAATCATTTTAAGATTAAAACATGGAAATATTTCATAACTTATCTCATAAGTCTCTGGAACTTTTTAATAAATTCTTCCTGCGATTTCCAAACCGATTATACTTATTTATAATCCCAACCAACCATTTATAACTCCTTTAAATGAATTCAAAACATTCCCGAAGTTATCGCATCTAGACATCGGAAATTTTCTTAAGTCTCTAACATTCCATTTATAAGATTTCTCTTATAAAATCTCATCCTTTAATAAACTCCGTCTATACATCTCGAGAGAATTTATAAATAAATTTTCAATCATTTCAAAACTATATATATATATATAACAAGTATTTTTAAAGAATAGTAATTTATTTTTAAAATATGTTTAAGTTATTGTCTAAAATATTGAAAACACTTTTATAACATCAATAACTCATTTTTAGACGAACAAATAAATTTTCGAGCTGAATTTAAAAGTTAGAATCTATTAAATAAATACTTAGCATTTGAAATCTACTTACCGAAGTATTTCAATCCTAACCAGTTTAAAATTCCGTAGTTCTAAAATAATAAAATTTTCCTTTCAAAAACAAACTTACTTCTTAAAAATAAAAATATATTTTCAAAATCTCAGTAACCAATTCAACTTATAAATTCCTCCCGATTTCCATTACATCAACTCCATTTCCGATTTCCTTAACCATTTTCACTTTTCAAATATAGTATCCACTATTTTTCTCACCCTATTTTCCATACTCCCATAAACTTATATTCCCAATTTATCATCCTGATATCGATTTCCTTTATTTATAAACATCATTTATAAATTTTTATAACTCCTTTGAGTTTTACTTGCTTATAAAAACAATCTTATTTATAAAATTTCATTTTCATAAATCCATTCCTTTATAAATCCCCTTTATAACTTCCAATCTATTTTTAATATTGACTTCAACTTCTCTTTTTATTTCACGAATATCATTTATAAATTCTTTTATATAATTCATTTTTATAAATCTCTATCTTAAAACAATTTACGAGTAGTTAAGTACAACTTAAACAAAAATCTATTATTTTTATTTTTCAATTTAGTTTTGTTTAGAATAACCCAATTTCCAATATAAATTTTTTAAATCCAAAATTCTCTTTTATTCCTTCGAATTCCAAAGAATAATATTTATGGTATTTAAAAACACCAAAACTAAAGGCCAGTTCTACTATAGCATCCAACAATTCAAATTTCAACAATAATCGATAACAAATTATCTACACACATCATATATCTCTATATACGAAAAATAAACAATATATTTGAGGAATCCAGTTGGATCCTCCAACATGTTTCCCTGCATCCACAAATGTTAATACAACATAAAAATACCAATCCCACTTCGAGGGGGATATCGTGGTATTTAGGGTCATCCGCTATTATGCAGGGCGCATAGGGTCTCATCCGCTATAATGTGTAGGAATATCACTCCAAATACGAATATATATATATATATATATATACTATCGTATATAATATCACATCCAACTGATAATAATTTATAATTCCATCCAATCACCCAATAATATATTTTTATTACTGTAAATTAAATTCAGTAATCCACAATGAGTGAGGTTAACTCACCTTGCTTCTCGAATCTGTTAATCGTTCCAATACCCAAATTTATTCGCTTGTTCAATTATGACCTCGAAATAAATATGCAAAAATATTTATGAGATTTGGATTTTATAAAATAATATTACTCTTCTAATTACTGTAATTAAATTAACTAATAACATTTTGTAGTAGAATTACATTAATTAATCAAAATAATACTTCTTCCCCAAAAGAAAATCACGCTACCTGCACAAGACAATCCCCATGACGTTCTCGTTCACTTCCTCGCTCCTACTCTACACTGAATAATTTCGACAACCGACAATTCCATTTGCCTACACTTCCCAAAAGCTTCGCGTTCCACCCCTTGACGTCATGCTCGGCACCCTACTCTGAATCGCGACCTGGACTCGTGGAAAATGACAAACGTGATAACGCGTTTTGCTTCCAACCCTTCGACGACTCCAAACTCCGGTCACACATGCATTCTACCACTACGAGCCGAAAATATCAAATGCTCGATTCCTCTTATTGCCGTACGAACTCTCGCGGCTCAAGATCGAGATCGCATCTCCCCATAGTCTCATCATCGAACTCCCTAGTGACATGAAGTCGAATTCAATGCATTCGAATTTTAAATAAAGCCTTCGAATTCCTCCTTTTCTTTTTTTTTCTCGACCTCGATTTCGTTTTAGAGAAGACGGAGGAAATGGGAATACGCGATTATAAGAGGAAGAGGAGTGGCTTCGTGAGGAAGGTTTTTGACTTTAGGAATTTTTTTTCTCTACTGTGATTTACGAACTGAAAGATAATATGGGGGGGACGCGATTTTTTAAAAAGAGGAAACATCTTTAACACGGTAGGCCGGATGGAAAAAACGTGTAGGATTGACTTTGATTTGATTATATATATATTTTTTTTTTTATAAGTCAAAATATCTCGTTTACCAAACTCAAAATCTTGAATCCTTGCTGAGGCGTGCCGCTAGGCGTTTATAATGTTATACCCCTATTTTGATCCAATTATTATATTAAATTACGATATTAATATCAACGCGTTTCTATCACGTACGATCAAATGATAACTCCAAACACTACGAAATTTGAAATCTAATAATACACTATTATGGATCCAATGGAACTGGTTTCTTCGAATTTTGAGACTGTGCCCCAGATCGCTATTTTACTGCGTTGATTAAATCGACGATTTTAAAAAATTGTCCGATCACTTGAAATTCTGGTTTTATAATCTTACTAACTCAATTAAAATCCCCAAATTCAATATTTAAACCATTTAAATATTCAAAATCGAACGATGAAAAATCCGGGTCGTTACATTCCCCCCTCCCCCTAAAAGAATTTCGTCCTCGAAATTGCTAAGGCAGGAAAAACATTCCAAACCCATTACTTATCAAAACCCACATAGCTAGCTTGATTATTTCTCATTTCTAATCCTTTAGTTTCAACCAAAACGATTAGTTTTCAGTTCTAATTCCAAAACCCTTTATTTCAATTCCAATTTGAAAACAATTTGTAGTTAACAAAAATTTCCTAAAAATTTTCAAATTTTTTCTAACACACTATATTTTTGAAATTTTTTGGCAGTCTCCCTTGTACGGAGAGCCTTTTGCAATATGACAAGAGAGATAAATATATATACATATATATATCGACCCACATGGTCGGAAAACAAAATATATATATCAATATTTATATTTTGCAGTATTTAATCCGAAAACTTACCTTATTTGTAACGTTTCGACTTTTCGACGCTCAAAAATCGACATTAATACGTCCATTGTATCAACTGCCGAGCAATCGAATGCCGGAAAACCGAATTGTTATGGAGAAAAAGAAGAGGTAGAAAAAGACAGAAGAAAAAGAAAGAAGAAACAATAGAAAAACACAGAAACAGAACAATATCAGAATCTCACATTCGCAGCAGAACAACATATAATAGATAAATGAATAATTTTTAAATCAAAGAACTATATCATTTTTATACATTACATCATCAGAGTTTACAACAACAATATACAACACAACTGGACAGTTATATGAACTTGTCCATATAAAGAATACACAGCGGGATAAATAATATCAGATACAAATACTACGCCTCGTCATCCAGCTCGCCAATGAGCTCCACGGCATCTCCTGAATCCAGAATGACCTGATAACCTGACTCTAGACTGCCCGTGTGGAAATTGGTGGGCACCCAGAGTTTAGGAAGGAAACAATAAACTCCAGGTCAGTCATGGTGACTGGTGTGAGAACTAAAACAGTTATTTATCTTTAAAAACAACAACAACAAAGAAGTAGAAAATATCTGCAATGCTTTTGGAAAATGAAACTACCATAAGACCTCCCGCCACACACACAATGCAAACACAGAATTGGAGGAGATTTCTTCTTATGATAATCAAACATGCTTACTACGCAAAACAAATCATTTTGATATTATTATTAGTGCATAGTGCAGAAAACATTTTGAAAGTATAATATTAATCTTAGCCAGCATAGGCATTCCTCACTTATGCCTACTATAGCTACTATGTTCAATAGCAGGTTACCGCCACATTCCATAGCAGGTTATACAACAAAAACCGTACAAGGTTCGTATTATTTCTTTGGATTTTCCAACAAATGGTCAGGCTAAGGAACTTCCTACCGCTACATGGGATCGACTCTGGCTGGACGTCCCGAGAACTAACTATCTCTCTGCCAACACAAGGCCGGGTTACCCCTGTAACTAGGTAACTCACGAATATGCCATTCCCCGGTCCTTTAGGACCTTTATCCGAGGCGCCTCGATACACACACAATCACACAATAAATGAGATCGGAGTATCCACATAGGTTAAATACCAGGGCTCCATACTTGATACCACCCTTTTCCAAAAGGAAATGACATACCCTAAAGGGCGCGACCCTCATAACCTTGTCGCATATTCCTGTTTCGACCATTTCCGGGTTGTGAGGTCTTGACGAAGTCTCGTCCACAAAGCTACGCTTTTTCACAAAGCCACGCTTTAATCACAAATGATCAATAAATGACCATCACACAGCAACACTCAGCATGCCACATTACCAAATTGGGAGTATATCACTGATAAATTTCAACTACATAACCTCTGAGCTCGTACGTCTCAGAAGAGGGTGTTAAGCTAAGAGAATAAATTCTCCGCCACCAACAGAAATGTATTTGAAAGAAATCAGCTTTATATCTCAAAATGTAATGTCAGACATGTAACCATACAAGTCTGTCCCGGGTTCGAACAGAACCGAAGGCACTTTCAAAGAAGCCCTTGCAATCCGGGTATCCACAATCCTGATAAAACTTCCCATCACAAAGGAAATCTCTATACCGTAGCTAACGGTGCAGAGACAATCGATAAGTCATCCTATCGTTTTCACAAATACCCGGTCTTCACCACCGGTCTTCAATACGATCCATATCGTCGTATCACTAATTCGTAATGGGTTATATGACACAAAGGTCTTTTCCCGGCTAACCCGAATAGTGAGCACAATATTTAAAACATATGGATATAGGTGTTTTAATTAAGTCACAACTTATTACCCAAATCCTTTCTTTAAATGGTTTAAACAAATTACCATTTAAAATCTTTAAACAAAAAGATTTACTTCACAAAGTTCACCCAATTTCACAAAGATTCATTTTCAGATTCCAAAATCAATTTCCATTTCAATTTGATTAACCCATTAAATCTTTAAATTAAGATTTAATTTATAGCTTTCAAAACTATTCACAATTCAAGTCTTTTATAATATAAAAGATACACCTTTTAAAATCGTCTTTGATTTCAAAATAAAGTTTAATCATCTTTACAAAGGTTAATTCATAGTTTTTCCAAACTATTTACAATTTCATTTCAACTAGTGATGTTTTCGATACAAATTGGAAATCTCTTCACTTTATGAAAGCTATTATTATTTGAAAACAGATAGTTTTTGTTTTGGGGAAAAACTGGTTTCATTTACACAGTTTAAAGTCGTTCAAGTGAAAAACTTGAATTATAAATTTAAATTTCCAAAACCGTATTTTAAATGGTTAAAAACCCATATAAACACCTTTTATATTTATAAATCTTTTAAACCAAAAATTCCTAATTCATTGAATTCAATTCAAAATATTGAATTCAAAATTTAAATCAAATGATTTAAATTCCAATTATATTAAGTTATTTAAAATAACCTTTATTTTGAAACTCGCTTTCAAAAACTTTTAATTTCAATTTCAAAACAATTTTGGATTCAAAAACTCAAATTTCCAAAAATTGATAAAAATCTGTGACTTAATCGATTTCCACGTGAAATCCACATTTGTGTGTGTATTGTGTAGTCCACGGGTTTAACACAATAGTGCAACAACATTCAATCATCACAAATCAAAATATAATAATATAATTGATAAGCGGTATAAACGATAATGCTTATCTTTCATTCACAGATCACAAATATATATATATATATCACAGATAAACAAAATACAGATCACACACAAATCAGAATATATCATAATGCATCACATATCAAAGATGTCAAACAATTCAACATCCAATATAATCCAACATCCATAAGTAGGATTAATTTAATTATCTGATTAATCTAAATCAGATAAATTTTAATAAATCAATTTTTTATAGTTATAGTAACTTAATAATCAATTAATTACCAAAACATCTTCAAATTTATTTCAAAACACCAAATCAATTTTCAAGGAATTTCCAAAACTATTTCCCTTTTAAAATAAATTTCTTTATCTCTTCAAATCTATTTAAAAATACAAATTTTAAATAAATTCTTCAATTTATAAATACTATTATTGAAAATCCATTTATTAAGCCCTTTTTCCCAAATTTGAAATTAAATTCAATATAATTCAAAAATAAAACTTTTATCTTATAAAACTCCTTTTTAAATTTATCCAATTATCAAAAACAAATTTTTCGATAAAATTTCAACTTATATTTTCAAAAATCCAATTTTACTTATTTCTGGTATCCATCGATACCAAAAATATATTCGGCTAAATTATAGCCAATAACAATTTCAATCACAATATAATCACACGGCGATTATAAATAAATCAACACACAACATTGAAATAAATTCAAATATTTGAGGAATCTAGTTGGATCCCTCCAACCTGTTTCCCTGCATCCACAGATGTTAGCACAATACCAATTCCACTTCACAGTGAAATTATCGCGGTATATGGGATTTATAAATATTATCCGCTATTATGCGGCGCAATAAGGTCTTATCCGCTCTATAATGCGGGAAATCAACTCCAAATACATATATAATACCAATTCCACTTCAATGTGGAATTATCGCGGTATATGTTTTTAATAAATAACCTCCGCATAATATACGGCGTATAGGGTCTATTTAACACAATAGATAACAATTTATCAACCAATCATCACAATCAACGCTATCAACAATTTTAAATCTTAACTATTTAAAATTTAAATCGAAACAAAATATTCGATTGAGTGAGAAGTTCTCACCTTGAGTTTGTCGAACGTTTAAATTTTAAATTAAATCTGTAACGACCCGTATTTTTACGGATCGACAAGTTCGTCAAAATCTGGAATTTTCAGCATTTTAAGTCATTTCAGATTTTAGGTATAATTTGTCTAAGTCCTAGGTCGTGAACGACCTAAGAGCTAAGTCGTGACCGACCTATAGGATGGTAGTGAGTTAAGAAGGTTTGCGACTTAGAGGTTAGGTCGTCTTGGTTTAGGTCGTAGTTGGCGACCAAAGAGGTAGCGCGACCTAGAGTGTGAGCGACCTAAGTTTGAGAGTTGAGTTGTTAGGTCGTCTGGATGACCTAAGGTTAGTAAGCGACCTAAGGGGATAGGTCGGCAGTGACCTAAGGAACTAGAGACAGTAGTTAGCGACCTAGGGTTAATGACCTAATTGTTAGCGACCTAAGAGTTAAGCAGAATAGGGGTTGGCTGGTTAGCGTAGTTAGGTCGTTAGACGACCTAAGGTGTTAGGTCGCGTGTGTGTTAGGTCGCGTGAGTAGTTTTGAAGTGGGTTGTTAACTCGTAAGCGTCTTAAGGAAATTATTAAGTGTTAGGTCGCGTCCCAGTTGTTCGCGACTTACGTTAGGTCGCGAGGAAACTTAAGGTGTTAGGTCGTTGGGTTTTGGCTTAGCTTAGTGTTAAGTCGTAACCCAGTTATTTGTTAGGTCGCGTAAGGCTTAGCAGTTAGGTCGAAGATGTGCTTAAGCGCTAGGTCGCAGGTGCGCGTTAGGTTAGGTCGTAGAGGCTGGGGGTTTTGTTAAGTCATAGGTTGGTAAGTCTTTAGGTCGGTAGGTTTTAGGTCGTAGGTCGTGGACGACCTAACTTCGAGCGACTTAAGGGAATTTCAGCTATAAATAGGAAGGGTTTTTCTCACTTTTTGGGATCCGGATTTCGAAGTGACGAAGTGCTGCCATTTTGAGAGCTCAACTTCTACACTTCTTCACTTCTTTTCTCCACTCTAATCTAGTGCTTCCATCCATCCAAATCGAAGATCAAGATTTAAGAATCCAAGAGATAAAGTTGAAGATCTTCATCCGTTGAAGTGAGATTTCTTCGTTTGAAGCGGGTTTGTGATAGATCAAGCTTGATCCTTCGCTGTCCAGATCTAAAGCGTGTTGATTTGAGGTTGTTTAGGTGATTTGGTGAGTGGTGATTATCTCTCACACGGATCCAAAGGAGTATATCGGATTGTTGGCTCGATTTGGTGTTAAAATAGTGATTTTCATGCATTTTCTTCATCCTAAGTGTAGATCCATATAGATCCATTGTTCATGATGATTTGACAACCATTTTTACTAAGTGTTAACCTATGCAAGTTCATTCATCAAGATTGTAGAGATATTTCTTATGATTTCATGCATGTTAGACTTTCAACTCTTTAATTATGAAATTGCCATTATTGTGATAATTGTCTATTTAGATCTTATTTGAATGCTTGATTGTTTGGATTAATTTTTGACTTGGTTGATTGCTATGAATTAGATGATTGATGATTTGATTTAGATCGAAGATGATTCAAAAGCTAAGGGAAAGGCTCTTGAATTGGGAAGGCTGCTCGTGGCATATGTAGCGGGATGATGGAGCTCTTATGCATAGATGATGATGTTGAGATGAGACTTCGTGAGGATATGATGAAGTGAAGTATGATATGAGATAGTCTTGGTCTAATCCAGACGGGATCATTCCAAGCACGTTGGTAACTCGGTGATATGATTCGAGTTAAGGGTAATGGATGCTTGAGAGGCGCTTGAGCTAGTATGGAAATAGTCGTCAAGGAGGATGACTAGGAGGCTTGGATAGCATCGTTGTTGAAGGTTCTAGCATGCTCTATGCAAGAGTACGTTTGGGCAGATTCGATAGTCCCAACGGCCAACTGTTGATGGTCGAGTACTCTGGGCAGATTCGATAGTCCTAGGCACGGGCTGCGACGACGTGCGGGAGTTATGTCTAGAACCGGGGTTTCCATTAGCCCTTGACGGACGGCTGAAAGAATGTGCCGGTCATTCAATTAACGGTGATATCGAAGCAATGATAACAGTGATAGCCAGAGTCATGGATGTTTGGTTGTATCGTCATTCGGTCTCAAGAGCAGTGTTTTCCGAGTGCTTATCTGATCTTGGTTTAGGCCTTGGGGGTTTGTGCTTGTAAAACATCGCCCTTGACTCGAGTGATAATTACTTTACTTTAAATTGTATGCTCTGCTATGTTTGCTTTTGCTTAGTGTGTGTCTGGGGGCTATCACTGTAGAATGAGGTTGGAGTGGGAGGGTTGTATTCCTATTCCTTTTTCCTTTATGCTCTTTTGGTATGTTGTTAGTTAATCTACTGCTCACTAAGACTGTTGTCTGACTCAAGGCTTTATGTTTTTAACTCTTATTGCCTTGGGCTGTTCGTCCATTTTTTAGGACGGGCAGACTAGGTAGCAGGTGACAGGTGCTGTTCTTGCTTCTCACGATGATGATATCGAAGACGAGCTGGAGGGTTGCATATTATCTTCTTACTATATGTACTGGATGTTCCGCTGTTTTGTATAACTCTGAGTGTTATGTAGTGAGGCTTGATGTATTGGCTATTTGGATGTTTGTACTCAACTACTATGAAGTTTTATATGATGGCATTTTATTATGTAAAGCTTCACTAAATATATGTTCTATTGTATTTTGTCCATGCGCTGTGAGTAATACGATAGATTATGTTGTTTTATTTTACCCTAACAATCGTCCATGGCTGCCTGGCACACTTTACAGAGCACTATCTCTAGATTCAGTGCAGGTGTCATGGGCGGTCGTCACATTTGGTATCAGAGCCTTGGTTAATCGATCTTACCCAACGCTCGCTGACGTAACTACGTATGAGAGACGTAATTGTAATTTGATGGATGAATACTATATATAATATAGTAGTTTAGTTGAGTTTGAGTCCTTTATGCAGTTGTTTCTCTAGATGTTCTGATCATTCCTTTTTATAGATATTGAGAATGAGTCGAAGAGGGAGACCAGCTGCTAGGGAAGGCCGTGCTACTGAAGGGACTGCTGATTATGCAGCTATGTTCGAAGCTATGATGACTTCGATCATGAGAAGGATGCAAGCTCCAGGGCCGTCAGTTGATGTTGGGGTTCAAGTTCAAACTCCAAAACTGGTGGATTTTGCTAAGTTGTGTAAGGACTATACTGCTCTTGGAGGGAAGGTTTTCTTGGGAACGGAATCAACTATTGAAGTCCAGAGATGGATAGATGCTTGTAGAAGGATCTTTGGTGATTTGGGAATTGATGATGCAACTAAGAGGAAGTTGGCATCAAGGCAGCTTCAAGGAAGAGCTTCTAATTGGTGGAACTCTATTACCATCAATACTCCAGAGGAAGAGATTACTTGGGAGCAATTCCAAGTCAGGTTTGAAGCTAAGTTCATTTCTACAGCTCAGAAGTCTGTTCTGTTCAAGAAGTTCGTGGAGCTCAAGCAAGGTGGAAGACCAGTTCTTGAGTATGTTTCTGAGTTTGAAGCTTTGTCCAAGTATGCCCGGTCATATATTGAGTCTGCATATCAGAAGAATGAGAAGTTCGTGACAGGCTTGGACAGTTATCTTGGGAGGCAGTTGGTGGATCATTTGGATGATTCATTTGAGAAGCTTGTGGAGAAGGCTCTCAGGCATGAGAGTCTGTTTCCTAAGGAAGGATCTGTTGTTGCTGTGACCAAGGGAGAGTCTAAACCACAGCAGGGTGGGAGCCAGAAGAGGAGGAAGCAGCAGCAGAAGGGTAAGGATGGCCAGAAGAAGCCGAAGGGCGAAGTGACTTGCTACAATTGTCAGCAGAAGGGCCATTTCTATAAGGATTGTAAGAATCCTAAGGTGCCGATGAAGTGTCACAACTGTGACAAGCCGGGGCATTTCAGGAAGAATTGTCCAGAACCGAGGAGGGACAAGCAGATTGTGCAAGCTTATGCTTTGGGAGCTGTTCCGTCGTCTTCGAAAGCTCCTACCTCTGAAGAGAAGGGAAAGAGTGTGGTGGTTCAAGGTACTCTTTTCCTATGTGGTGTTCCAGTTAGAGTTCTGTTTGATACTGGGGCGTCGCATTCATTTGTTTGTAGTGAATTAGTAGGCCGGTTTGGTTTGGAACCGGATATTGTTGATAGGCCATTGGTTGTGACTAATCCAGTTGGGGGTTCGTCTTGTTTGTGTATGTTATGCCGTGGTCTAGTAGTATCGAGTCATGGTTGCTCTTTTGCTTGTGATTGCTTTGTTCTGAACTTTGCGGGGTTCGGAATTATTTTGGGTATGGACTGGCTTAGGAAGTATGCGGCTAAGGTTGATTGCGAGAGGTTGGAGGTGACAGTCGAGAATGTGGAGGGGCGAAAGGTTGTGATACGATGTAAGCATGAAGAAGGCGTCTTCATGAGCTTCATGTATTCGCTAGTTGTTCCACGGGATGGACTGTCATTAGTGCCAATCGCGAATGGATTCGAGGATGTCTTTGACGAAGTCAAAGGGTTGCCGCCGCATAGAGAGATCGAGTTTCGTATAGATCTAGTTGAAGGAGCCAGACCTGTTGTGATGCCTCTTAGGCGGATGGCGCCTAAGGAACAGCAAGAGTTGAGGGTGCAAGTTGATGATCTTTTGCAGAAAGGATTCATTCAGCGTAGTGTGTCCGAGTGGGGTGCACCAGTTGTGTTCGCAACCAAGGCAGATGGGTCATTAAGGTTGTGTGTGGATTATCGTGAGCTGAATAAGGTGACTAAGAAGAACAAGTATCCATTGCCGAGGATAGATGACTTGTTTGATCAGCTTCACGAAGCTAAGGTGTTTTCTCAGATGGATTTGGCAACGGGATTTCACCAGTTGATAGTAGCAAAGGATAGTGTGCCGAAGACTGCTTTTAGGACACCATCCGGTTTCTTTGAGTGGCTGGTAATGCCGTTTGGATTGACTAACGCGCCAGCATATTTTGTGGATCTTATGAATAGAGTGTTCAGAGATCAGCTGAACAAGTTCGTACTTGTGTTCGTGGATGATATTCTGATTTATTCCAGAACGGAAGAAGAGCACAAGACGCACTTGCGTATTGTTTTGGAAATCTTACGGAAACATCAGCTGAAGGCTAAGTTTTCGAAGTGTCACTTTTGGAAGAGTGAAGTGAGGTTCTTAGGCCATGTTATCTCTGGAAATGGAATAACGGTTGATCCCGCTAAGGTGGCAGCAATTCAGGATTGGGTTAGACCTAAGAATGCATCTGATGTGAGAAGTTTTCTTGGATTAGCAGGATATTATCGACGGTTTATCAAAGACTTCTCCAAGGTAGCTGCACCGTTAACAGGATTGACAAAGAAGAACCTAGCGTTCAGATGGGATGATAGGTGTGAGCAAGCTTTCAGAATCCTGAAAGAAAGATTGACGAGTGCTCCTGTTTTGACTATTCCTAGTGGGAATGATGAGATGGTGGTTTACACCGATGCATGTGGTACTGGACTTGGAGCAGTGCTGATGCAGAGGGATAAAGTTGTTGCGTATGCCAGTCGACAACTGAAGCCGCATGAAAGGAATTACCCAACTCATGATTTGGAGTTAGCGGCGATTGTATTTGCTCTGAAGATGTGGAGACATTATCTATTGGGAGTTCGATTCGAGTTGTTTACGGATCATAAGTCATTGAAGTATCTTTTCTCCCAAAAGGATTTGAATCTTCGGCAGCAGCGATGGCTAGAGTTTTTGGCATTATATGATTTTGGTATAGCTTATACTCCGGGGAAAGGTAACGCAGTGGCAGATGCGTTAAGTCGAAGACATGCAGGATTGGGAGCCATGTTTTCAGAATGGAAGAATCTCGAGTATTTAGTTGGATTTGACTTCAGGCCTAGATGTGAATTGGAACCTGAGATGTTGGCAAACTTATCGATAAGACCCACTCTTGTGGAAAGGATTGGCGAGAGCCAAAAGCGAGATGATAAGCTTGTCAAGATTATCCGTGATTTGGAATCTGGATTGGATCCAGAAAAGGATAAAGGATTCGAGGTCGATCGAGAGGGTTGGCTTCGGAAGCAAGGACGACTAGTTGTTCCCGATATAGATGAATTGAGGAGTAAAGTTCTGAAGGAAAGTCATCACTCGAAGCTGACAATTCATCCAGGTGGAAATAAGATGTATCGGGATATGAAGAGAACCTACTACTGGGAAGGCATGAAGAAGGATGTTGGAAATTTTATTTCCAAGTGTATGAACTGCCAGTTGGTAAAAGCCGAACAGAAGAAGCCAAGTGGATTACTTCAGCCATTAGAAGTTCCTACATGGAAGTGGGAGCAGATATCGATGGATTTTATTGATGGATTACCTAGAACAAGAACGGGAAACGTAGGGATTTGGGTCATCGTAGATCGTTTGACTAAGAGTGCACGATTCATTCCCGTTCGATCGACTAGGACTGCATCAAAGTTGGCTGAGTTGTATGTTAAGTGGATAGTTCGATTCCATGGTATTCCGAAGAGTATAGTGAGCGATCGAGATCCATTGTTCACTAGTGGATTTTGGAAGAGCTTCCAGGAAGTTTTGGGAACCGAGTTGTGTTTGAGTACAGCTTATCACCCTCAAACAGATGGTCAGACCGAGAGAGTCAACCGAGTTTTGGAAGATCTTCTTAGAGCATGTGTTATGGACTTCGGAGGATCATGGGAAGATCACCTTCATTTGGTGGAGTTTGCATACAATAACAATTACCAGTCAAGTATTGGTATGGCACCGTATGAGGCATTGTATGGAAGACCGTGTAACTCTCCGACATGTTGGATAGAGACTGGGGAAAAGCCGTTACTTGGGCCAGAGATGATTCGACAGACTTCGGATTGTATAGAGATCATTCGGCAACGAATGAAGGTAGCCCAAGACCGTCAGAAGAGTTATGCCGATAAGTGTCGAAAGGATTTGGAATTCGACGTTGGTGATATGGTTTTTGTGAAGATTTCTCCACTGAAGAATGTTATTCGATTCGGGAAGAAAGGAAAATTGACTCCGAGATTTGTTGGACCATTCCCGATCATCGAGCGAATTGGAAAGCTCGCCTATAGATTGGAGTTACCTGAGAAGATGTCGAGTGTGCACAATGTTTTTCATGTATCGTATCTACGGAAGTATGTGCACGACTCGAATACGGTGGTTTCTACTGATAGCTGTGAAGACTTCGAAGTTGATCCAGTCGATAGAAGACCTCGTAAGCCGCTTCGTGTTGTTGAAACCGACACGAAACAGCTTAGGAGGAAGGTAGTTAAGTTGCTCAAGATACAATGGAGTGATGATGATAACGACTGTACGTGGGAGGTGGAAGAGAGGATGAAAGCAGCTCATCCTGAACTCTTCAAGGTATGACCCTAAGGTGTCGTGTCATCTAACAACGTTGTAACTTGTTCTAAGTTTTAGAATTCTGCACGCTAAGCTAGAATTGGATGCTTGGTTTGTTGATTGTTATGGATGATAGGCGTGCAGAATAGTCTTTGATTGCTTTGTTTGTTTGGAATTTCAGGGGCGAAATTCCTAAGGGGGAGAGAATGTAACGACCCGTATTTTTACGGATCGACAAGTTCGTCAAAATCTGGAATTTTCAGCATTTTAAGTCATTTCAGATTTTAGGTATAATTTGTCTAAGTCCTAGGTCGTGAACGACCTAAGAGCTAAGTCGTGACCGACCTATAGGATGGTAGTGAGTTAAGAAGGTTTGCGACTTAGAGGTTAGGTCATCTTGGTTTAGGTCGTAGTTGGCGGCCAAAGAGGTAGCGCGACCTAGAGTGTGAGCGACCTAAGTTTGAGAGTTGAGTTGTTAGGTCGTCTGGATGACCTAAGGTTAGTAAGCGACCTAAGGGGATAGGTCGGCAGCGACCTAAGGAACTAGAGACAGTAGTTAGCGACCTAGGGTTAATGACCTAATTGTTAGCGACCTAAGAGTTAAGCAGAATAGGGGTTGGCTGGTTAGCGTAGTTAGGTCGTTAGACGACCTAAGGTGTTAGGTCGCGTGTGTGTTAGGTCGCATGAGTAGTTTTGAAGTGGGTTGTTAACTCGTAAGCGTCTTAAGGAAATTATTAAGTGTTAGGTCGCGTCCCAGTTGTTCGCGACTTACGTTAGGTCGCGAGGAAACTTAAGGTGTTAGGTCGTTGGGTTTTGGCTTAGCTTAGTGTTAAGTCGTAACCCAGTTATTTGTTAGGTCGCGTAAGGCTTAGCAGTTAGGTCGAAGATGTGCTTAAGCGCTAGGTCGCAGGTGCGCGTTAGGTTAGGTCGTAGAGGCTGGGGGTTTTGTTAAGTCGTAGGTTGGTAAGTCTTTAGGTCGGTAGGTTTTAGGTCGTAGGTCGTGGACGACCTAACTCCGAGCGATTTAAGGGAATTTCAGCTATAAATAGGAAGGGTTTTTCTCACTTTTTGGGATCCGTATTTCGAAGCGACGAAGTGCTGCCATTTTGAGAGCTCGACTTCTACACTTCTTCACTTCTTTTCTCCACTCTAATCTAGTGCTTCCATCCATCCAAATCGAAGATCAAGATTTAAGAATCCAAGAGATAAAGTTGAAGATCTTCATCCGTTGAAGTGAGATTTCTTCGTTTGAAGCGGGTTTGTGATAGATCAAGCTTGATCCTTTGCTGTCCAGATCTGAAGCGTGTTGATTTTAGGTTGTTTAGGTGATTTGGTGAGTGGTGATTATCTCTCACACGGATCCAAAGGAGTATATCGGATTTTTGGCTCGATTTGGTGTTAAAATAGTGATTTTCATGCATTTTCTTCATCCTAAGTGTAGATCCATATAGATCCATTGTTCATGATGATTTGACAACCATTTTTACTAAGTGTTAACCTATGCAAGTTCATTCATCAAGATTGTAGAGATATTTCTTATGATTTCATGCATGTTAGACTTTCAACTCTTTAATTATGAAATTGCCATTATTGTGATAATTGTCTATTTAGATCTTATTTGAATGCTTGATTGTTTGGATTAATGTTTGACTTGGTTGATTGCTATGAATTAGATGATTGATGATTTGATTTAGATCGAAGATGATTCAAAAGCTAAGGGAAAGGCTATTGAATTGGGAAGGCCGCTCGTGGCATATGTAGCGGGATGATGGAGCTCTTATGCATAGATGATGATGTTGAGATGAGACTTCGCGAGGATGTGATGAAGCGAAGTATGATATGAGATAGTCTTGGTCTAATCCAGACGGGATCATTCCAAGCACGTTGGTAACTCGGTGATATGATTCGAGTTAAGGGTAATGGATGCTTGAGAGGCGCTTGAGCTAGTATGGAAATAGTCGTCAAGGAGGATGACTAGGAGGCTTGGATAGCATCGTTGTTGAAGGTTCTAGCATGCTCTAAGCAAGAGTACGTTTGGGCAGATTCGATAGTCCCAACGGCCAACTGTTGATGGTCGAGTACTCTGGGCAGATTCGATAGTCCTAGGCACGGGCTGCGACGAGACGTGCGGGAGTTATGTCTAGAACCGGGGTTTCCATTAGCCCTTGACGGACGGCTGAAAGAATGTGCCGGTCATTCAATTAACGGTGATATCGAAGCAATGATAACAGTGATAGCCAGAGTCATGGATGTTTGGTTGTATCGTCATTCGGTCTCAAGAGCAGTGTTTTCCGGGTGCTTATCTGATCTTGGTTTAGGCCTTGGGGGTTTGTGCTTGTAAAACATCGCCCTTGACTCGAGTGATAATTACTTTACTTTAAATTGTATGCTCTGCTATGTTTGCTTTTGCTTAGTGTGTGTCTGGGGGCTATCACTGTAGAATGAGGTTGGAGTGGGAGGGTTGTATTCCTATTCCTTTTTCCTTTATGCTCTTTTGGTATGTTGTTAGTTAATCTACTGCTCACTAAGACTGTTGTCTGACTCAAGGCTTTATGTTTTTAACTCTTATTGCCTTGGGCTGTTCGTCCATTTTTTGGGACGGGCAGACTAGGTAGCAGGTGACAGGTGCTGTTCTTGCTTCTCACGATGATGATATCGAAGACGAGCTGGAGGGTTGCATATTATCTTCTTACTATATGTACTGGATGTTCCGCTGTTTTGTATAACTCTGAGTGTTATGTAGTGAGGCTTGATGTATTGGCTATTTGGATGTTTGTACTCAACTACTATGAAGTTTTATATGATGGCATTTTATTCTGTAAAGCTTCACTAAATATATGTTCTATTGTATTTTGTCCATGCGCTGTGAGTAATACGATAGATTCTGTTGTTTTATTTTACCCTGACAATCGTCCATGGCTGCCTGGCACACTTTACAGAGCACTATCTCTAGATTCAGTGCAGGGGTCATGGGCGGTCGTCACAAAATCGAACCATTCAATTTAATCAAAAAATTTCTCTTGCACCAAACACACCCAGATCTACGCTGTAGCGTGTATCTCGTCGCTGCGATTCCAGTGCTTCTAGTTTCATCGAAATCTGATATCGTATGACAAAGATATCACGTTTTAATGTTTAAACAATTTATATAAATCAATTTTCAAATTTATTTTCTTTTTAAACCTTGATTACAATCTGGGCCGTTCGTTTTGAACGTGAAAATCATGACTGCAATTTCGTTTCTTCCCTCTCAACCCGCTCCTGCTTCATACGAACCCAACTCGCCCACTTAAGGTTCGACGCCGCCACCAACCCCTTCACCTAGGAACAGATCAACCACCAACACTTCGAAGCCTGTCGCCTCGCCTACCCACGCCTGGAACCACGCTCCATTCGGTGGCCCCCTCTCCTCGAACGATGTGAACGAACGGCGAATGTTCAAGCTGAAATTGCCGTTAATTTGCTTCACCGGAACGATCATCACCGTATGGATTTCGAGATCTCGGAGCGCTCTTCAGTTTTGCTTTAGAAGATTTTCAAAAATATTGAACGGATTTGAAGAAATTAGTGGGGAAAGATCGAGTATTCTCGGCCATTAACAATGTAAACGGCGGCTCACGAAGAAACTAGGGTTTCTTGGCCCTTATACGTATATATACGTATATAAATAATATTAAATTCATTTTAAAACGACGTTTTCAAACGAACTCCAAATCACACATGCCGCCTGGCGTTCGTAAGGTTTTACCTGCGTTCCGAACACAATGGAACGTGTTTCGGGAGCTAATTCGGTCGTATGTGAGAGTTATGGAAATAAACGATCAAATTTAAATTAAATCGATTTAAACCGATTTCGATGCGTTTTGGCTTGCCCCGGACAAACGACAACTCCGATTGACACGAAATTTGAAACCTTACAACAATTTCACATTACAGATCCGATGAAACTAGTTTCGTCGAAATCAGAGACTATTTGAAAAATGGTCATTTTCACTCGTCAATTAAATATTAAAATATTCAATTTTCACAATTTAACTTTTAATTCGATTTTAAAAGTTTACAAACATCATTCTAACTCCAATATGATTTAATATAACTTTATAAATCATTTTTATCCACATTTAATTCAGATTTCAATTATTTACCCAATTTCAAGTATTAAATTAATAATTTAATCGCCCAATTAAATCACTATATCGAAATTAAATTAATTCGACTTCCAAATCTTACTTATTAATATTTAAAATTAATTAAATATATGGTTATGTAAGTAAGATTTATAATGATGAAGTAATTAATTTAATTTATTTTAAATTAATTAGAAATGAAGTAATTAATTTAATTCACTTTAAATTAATTAGAGATGGTATAGATCATTGCTTATGTATGAATGGATGATATTGATTTCCTTGATTGGTTAGAGATCTCAGATATGAGATAAGTAATGCTGTTTGATATGGATGCTTTGGTTGAAGTATGATGATAATGTGAATTATCTATTTGTGATGATAATGTAGTTTATCTATTGTGATATTGTGAATTATCTATCTGTGTGTATATAGATAATAGAATTTAATTGTTTTAACTTTAAAACAACTTGGCCTTAAAAGATACGTTTTGGATTTCGATGAGACCGAGATCGGGTTTCCATATTTGGATATCCGAATACCACATCGATCCAAATTAACGATAGGTCGTGAATCTCAAGTGAAGGTGAAGATTCAGAGTTTAATTAATTCATTAATTTAAGATAAATCACTTGGTGATTTGATAAGTATAATTACTTAAAAGTAATTAATGAAGTGTAATTATTTAGGAAAATAATTTAAAGGTAATTACTGGATGTAATTAATTAAAGGAGATTTAATAATGAAAGTAATTTGAGTTTAATTACTTTGTATAATTAATCAAGGGATTAATTAAAAGATAATTAATTATATTGCCCAAAATTCCGGGATATCACATTCCTCCCCTCTTAAATGAATTTCGTCCCCGAAATTTAAAAAAAGTACCGGGGAAACTCTAGGAAGTTCTATCCAAAATTTTGTCTGGATAGTTAGAATTGTTTGTTTGGATAATTGGTTGCTATGGTTGTTAGCATATGGTTGATAATATATGATTGTGTTTTAAAATTAAAATCTTTAATGACATTATTAAATTACCTTTGTTTTAAATTTCGGGGACGAAATTCATTTAAGAGGGGAGGAATGTGATATCCTGAATTTTGGGCAATATCAATTTAATATACGAATTTCAAATGACAGAAATTCTGGGTCGTTACAGACTTCCCCCCTTAAAAGAATTTCGTCCTCGAAATTGCAAAGTAAGAAAAATGCCCTAAATTCATTAACTTTTCAAAAATCCACTTAGTGAAAATTTTATATTCACCTTTTCCCAATACCTTTAACTTCAACCAAAACAATGGTTTCCATTTTCTAGTCCAATTCCTATATTTTCATTTCAATTTAGAAATCAACCTTTTATTAACAAAAATTTTCCAAAATTTCCCGGAAATTTTCTAACGCCTTAAATTTTCAGAAAAATTCGCCAGCGTCTCCTTTGCACGGTTCGATCGTAGTAGGATCACAATAGACATAAATATATATACATCGACCCACACGGTCGGAAAAGCAGAAAAACAGTTCATATTCCTATTTTTATTGCGTAGGCGTACCTTTTTAGCATTTTTAAGCAAAGTAGTTATTTATTTTGCATTTTAGCGCAACCCAACCAGTCGAACGGCAGCCACGACACCTGTACTTACTCAATTTAAATATGTAAGTGACCTATATATAAAATTATTAACAATTTACTCTTTTAAACAACTACAACATATGCATATTAAAAGAAATGCATACTAACAAGGTTTATAAGCAACTTAAATGATTTCAATATTACTTGTAATTGTTTACAACCAATTCACATACAACGACATTCAATTATTCATTTTTAATTAGTTTACATTTACTAATTTAAATTCAAGATGGTTCACTTCCAATTCAAATCAATTTCTATTTAAATTTACTTCACTTTCAATTTAAATTCAATTACTATAGCTTTCAATTTCACTAATTCAATTTCATTAATACTTAATGAATTATATATTATATACAATCAACCAACAATCATATAACAACCAATCATAATCAACACAACCAAATTTATTCAATTTACTTTAATTCACATTTGGTTCAACACATTTAATTAGCTTTAATGAATTTACACTTATATCCACTATTCCATATCAATTTATTTACATTCGATTGATTAACATTCAATCCATTTATTAATTCAATTGCTGATTCAATTAACGAATAAAGTTGAATTTCATTTATATAACTCAAGTTCACATTCATTTAATAAATTCACTTTGTTAATTTTACTTCGATACCAAAATCAACTTCATTCAACATCACTTAAGTTATATTCCATTTCAAACATCATTTGTTTAACTTCACTTAATTTTCCACTTATAAATCCAATTCAGGTTCCAATTCTAAAGTAAATTCTATTTAACTTTTACCAAAGCTAAATTTATTAATTCATATTATAAGTTCAAAACTCATTCCTACTTATATTTATCAATTACAACTTGGATTTTAATTTCAAATTTGTTTATCACAACAAAACTTCAATTTTCAATTAATTATGGTAGCAAATCCATCACATAGAAACTCGAAAATGATATTGATGATGATGCAGTCATCACCCTTATTATTTTCCAGTAACACTAGTGAATTCAGTGCTTAAATTCTTTCAAAAATTTCCTTTTATTTATAAATCACATTTATAAATCTTTTTCTCATATAATTTCACTATTTTACTTTACTTGTACAAGATTATTTCACAATTGTAAATCATATTAATTATAATTCTATACTGAATACATTTGCTTATATACTTCATCCTTTTACAATTGTTGTTTTTATATAATTTATTCAAACAACTTTTATTAACATATATATTTTCTTACATTTTCAACAACCATACAATCAATTTATATACACTTTAATAATTTCTGAAAAATTATTTCCTTTATATACAAAATATAACCGAGGTAAAATTATTTCATTTACCCACTTAAAAATGATACTATGTCGACTTGCCTTGTTTATGTGTTTAGAAACCCCTATCGATAATATGGCATCCCACATACCGACCAAAATTCATAAACAGCTCAACGGATAAGCAAATACAATATAAAACAATTTCATATTCACTAACAAATACGCGCTCATATCTATTATTACACTCACACTCATTCTAGATTACTACTGACTCTATCTCTAATGAGTAATTCCCAACAGAGCCATGGTTATCGCTTAACCATATGCTCTGATACCAAATGTAACGTTTTGACTTTTCGACGCTCGAAAATCAACATTAATACGTCCACTGTATCAACTACCGAGCAATCGATTGCCGGAAAACTGAATTGTTATGAAGAAAAAGAAGAGGTAGAAAAAGACAGAAGAAAAAGAAAGAAGAAACAACAGAAAGACACAGAAACAGAACAATATCAGAATCTCACATTCGCAGCGGAACAACATATAATAGATAAATGAATAATCTTTAAATCAAAGAACTATATCATTTTTATACATTACATCATCAGAGTTTACAACAACAATATACAACACAACTAGACAGTTATATGAACTTGTCCATATACAGAATACATAGCGGGCTAAATAATATCAGATACAAATACTACGCCTCGTCATCCAGCTCGCCAATGAGCTCCACAACATCTCTTGAATCCAGAATGACCTGATAACCTGACTCTAGACTGCCCGTGTGGAAATTTGTGGGCACCCAGAGTTTAGGAAGGAAACAATAAACTCTAGGTCAGTCATGGTGACTGGTGTGAGAACTAAAACAATTATTTATCTTTAAAAACAAAAACAACAAAGAAGTAGAAAATATCCGCAATGCTTTTGGAAAATGAAACTACCATAAGACCTCCCGCCACACACACAATGCAAACGCAGAATTGGAGGAGATTTCTTCTTATGATAGTCAAACATGCTTACTACGCAAAACAAATCATTTTGATATTATTATTAGTGCATAGTGCAGAAAACATTTCGAAAGTATAATATTAATCTTAGCCAGCATAGGCATTCCACACTTATGCCTACTATAACTACTATGTTCAATAGCAGGTTACCGCCACATTCCATAGCAGGTTATACAACTAAAACCTACAAGGTTCGTATTGTTTCTTTGGATTTTCCAACAAATGGTCAGGCTAAGGAACTTCCTACCGCCACATGGGATCGCCTCTGGCTGGATGTCCCGAGAACTAACTAGCTCTTTGCCAACACAAGGCCGGGTTACCCCTGTAACTAGGTAACTCACGAATATGCCATTCCTCGGTCCTTTGGGACCTTTATCCGAGGCGCCTCGATAAACACACAATCACACAATAAATGAGATCGGAGTATCCACATAGGTTAAATACCAGGGCTCCATACCTGATACCATCCTTTTCCAGAAGGAAATGACATACCCTAAAGGGCGCGACCCTCATAACCTTGCCGCATATTCCTGTTTCGACCATTTCCGGGTTGTGAGGTCCTGACGAAGTCTCGTCCACAAAGCTACGCTTTTTCACCAAGCCACGCTTTGATCACAAATGATCAATATATGATCATCACACAGCAACACTCAGCATGCCACATTACCAAATTGGGAGTATATCACTGATAAATTTCAACTACATAACCTCTGAGCTCGTACGTCTTAGAGAAGGGTGTTAAGCTAAGAGAATAAATTCTCCGCCACCAACAGAAATGTATTTGAACGAAATCAGCTTTATATCTCAAAATGTAATGTCAGACATGTAACCATACAAGTCTGTCCCGGGTTCGAACAGAACCGAAGGCACTTCCGAAGAAGCCCTTGCAATCCGGGTATCCACAATCCCGATAAAACTTCCCATCACAAAGGAAATCTCTATACCGTAGCTAACGGTGCAGAGACAATCGATAGGTCTTCCTATCGTTTTCACAAACCACCGGTCTTCAATACGATCCATATCGTCGTATCACTAATTCAGAATGGGTTATAGACACAAAGGTCTTTTCCCGGCTAACCCGAATAGTGAGCACAATATTTAAAACATATGGATATAGGGGTTTTAATTAAGTCACAACTTATTACCCAAATCCTTTCCTTTAAATGGTTTAAACAAATTACCATTTTAAATCTTTAAACAAAAAGATTTACTTCACAACGTTCACCCAATTTCACAAAGATTCATTTTTAGATTCCCAAATCAATTTCCATTTCAATTTGATTAACCCATTAAATCTTTAAATTAAGATTTAATTTATAGCTTTCAAAACTATTCACAATTCAAGTCTTTTATAATATAAAAGATACACCTTTTAAAATCGTCTTTGATTTCAAAATAAAGTTTAATCATCTTTACAAAGGTTAATTCATAGTTTTTCCAAACTATTTACAATTTCATTTCAACTAGAGATGTTTTCGATACAAATTGGAAATCTCTTCACTTTATGAAAGCTATTATTATTTGAAAATAGATAGTTTTCGTTTTGGGGAAAAACTGGTTTTATTTACACAGTTTAAAGTCGTTCAAGTGAAAAACTTGAATTATAAATTTAAATTTCCAAAACCATATTTTAAATGGTTAAAAACCCATATAAACACCTTTTATATTTATAAAATCTTTTAAACCAAAAATTCCCAATTCATTGAATTCAATTCAAAATATTGAATTCAAAATTTAAATCAAATGATTTAAATTCCAATTCTATTAAGTTATTTAAAATAACCTTTATTTTGAAACTCGCTTTCAAAAACATTCAATTTCAATTTCAAAACAATTTTGGATTCAAAAACTCAATTTTCCAAAAATTGATAAAAATCTATGACTTAACCGATTTCCACGTGAAATCCACATTTGTGTGTGTATTGTGTAGTCCATGGGTTTAACACAATAGTGCAACAACATTCAATCATCACAAATCAAAATATAATAATATAATTGATAAGCGGTATAAACGATAACGCTTATCTTTCATTCACATATCACAGATATATATATATATATATCACAAATAAATAAAATACAGATCACACACAAATCAGAATATATCACAATGCATCACATATCAAAGATGTCAAACAATTCAACATCCAATATAATCCAACGTCCATAAGTAGGATTAATTTAATTATCTGATTAATCTAAATCAGATAAATTTTAATAAATCAATTTTTACTTGTTATAGTAAATTAATAATCAATTAATTACCAAAACATCTTCAAATTTATTTCAAAACACCAAATTATTTTTCAACGAATTTCCAAAACTATTTCCCTTTGAAAAGAAATTTCT
The DNA here is from genome assembly GCA_030737815.1 of Allium fistulosum. NCBI lineage: Eukaryota > Viridiplantae > Streptophyta > Magnoliopsida > Asparagales > Amaryllidaceae > Allium > Allium fistulosum. The sequence goes on from CM060904.1 coordinate 814,113,115, forward strand.
TTATCTCTTCAAATCTATTTAAAATTACAAATTTTAAATAAATTCTTCAATTTATAAATACTATTATTGAAAATCCATTTATTAAGCCCTTTTTCCCAAATTTGAAATTAAATTCAATATAATTCAAAAATAAAACTTTTATCTTATAAAACTCCTTTTTAAATTTATCCAATTATCAAAAACAAATTTTTCAATAAAATTTCAACTTATATTTTCAAAAATCCAATTTTACTTATTTCTGGTATCCATCGATACCAAAAATATATTCGGCTAAATTATAGCCGACAACAATTTCAATAACAATATAATCACACGGCGATTGTAAATAAATCAACACACAATATTGAAATAAATTCAAATATTTGAGGAATTCAGTTGGATCCCTCCAACCTGTTTCCCTGCATCCACAGATGTTAGCACAAAACCTGTAACGACCCGTATTTTTATGGATCGAAACATCGTAAAACTATTGTCATTAGGTCATTTCAGATTTTGAGCAGAGATACGTGTATGTCCTAGGTCGTAAACGACCTAAGACATGTAGTAAGTTGTGTGCGACTTAGGGAGCTTCAGCTCCAACTTACCAGTTGCGTCATCATAGATCGTTAACGGCTTAAGTGATAAGTCATGAGCGACTTAAGGAGGTCTGCAACTTAAGGGGTTTAGCGAGTTAAGGGATGACACGACTTAAGTTAGTTGCGACTTAAGAGGATTTGCGACTTAAGGAATTGGAACGGCTTAAGGATAGTTGGCAACTTATAGGTTGGCGACTTAAGAGGTTAACGACCTAAGGAGGCTGGGATAGTAGTAAACGACCTAAGTAGGTTAATTCGTAGAAGACTTAGGAGTTAGGTCATAAGAGGTTAAGTCGTGTCCCAGTTAGATCGTGTATATAGCTAGGTCTTTAGATGACTTAAGGGGATTAGGTCGTAGCCCAGCTAAGTTAGTATGTCGTGTGAGTTGCTAAGTCGAGGCAGGAGTTAGGTTGTACATTCGTTAGGTCGTAAGTCGTGTGAAGGCACTGATCTGCTATGTGATAAGTCGTGACCGACTTAGGGGTTAGCTGCTAAGTCATAAGTCGCAGGTTCACTAAGTCGTAAGTCGTAACATAATTAGGTTACACATTGCTTAGGTCGTGTGAAGGCTTAAGTGTTAGGTCGCTGAGTCGTGAGCGACCTAGGAGTTGAGTCGATTGTGTGCTAAGTCGCGTGGAGATAGGTCGCGCGCCTGCGATGTGTTGGGTCGGCAAGCAGTTAAGTCGTAGGTCGTCTGGAGTGTTAGGTCGGAGAGGGAGTTGAGTCGGCAACGACTTAAGAAGGCGGACGAGTTAAGGGGGTTTTCAGCCTATAAATACTCGTCCATTTCTCACTTTTTGGGATCCGAATTTCGAAGCGACGAAGTGCTGCCATTTTGAGAGCTCGACTTCTACACTTCTTCACTTCTTTTCTCTACTCTAATCTAGTGATTCCATCCATCCAAGTTGAAGATCAAATTGAAGATTCAAGAGCTTAGATTGAAGATCTACATCCATTTAAGTGAGATTTCATCGTTTGAAGCGGATTGGTGATAGATCGAGCTAGATCCTTCGCTGTCCAGATCTAAAGCGTGTTGATTTGGGGTTGTTTAGGTGATTTGGTGAGTTGTGATTATCTCTCACACGGATCCAAAGGAGTATATCGGATCGTTGGCTTGATTTTGGTGTTAAGATAGTGATTTCCATGCATTTTCCTAATCATATGTGTAGATCCATATAGATCCATTGTTCATGATGATTTGACATCCATTTTTCTACATGTTAACCTATGCAAGTTCATTCATCAAGATAATAGAGATATTGCTCATGTTTTCATGCTTGTTAGACTTTTGACTCTTTAATTACGAAATTGCCATTATTGTTATAATTGTCCATTTAGCTTATATTTGAATGTTTGATTACTTGGATTAATGTTTGACTTGATTGATTGCTATGAATTAGATGATTGATGATTAGAATTAGACAAGTTGGTCGAAGATGATTCAAAAGCTAAGAGAAAGGCTCTTGAATTGGGGAAGCTGCTCGTGGCATATGTAGCGGATGATGAAGCTCTTATGCATAGATTCGATGATGATGATGTTGAGATGATGCTTTGCGAGGATGTGATGAAGCGAGGCATGATATGAGATAGTCTTGGTCTAGTCCAGACGGGATCATTCCAGGCATGTTGATAACTCGGTGATATGGTTCGAGTTGAGGATAATGGTTGGCTCGAGAGGCGCTTGAGCTAGTATGGAAATAGTCGTCGAGGAGGATGACTAGAAGGCCGAGGTATCATCGTTGTTGATGGTTCTAGCATGCTCAAAGCAAGAGTATGTTGGGCAGATTCGATAGTCCCTGAAGGCTACTGATTGGGTAGTCAAGTACTCTGGGCAGATTCGATAGTCCTAGGCACGGGTCACGATGACGTGCAGAGTTATGTCTAGAACCGGGGTTTCCATTAGCCCTTGACGAACGGATGAAAGAATGAGCCGGACATTCAATTAACGATGATATCGAAGCAATGATAACAGTGATAGCCAGAGTCATGGATGTTTGGTTGTATCGTCATTCGGTCTCAAGAGCGGTATTTTCTGGGTGCTTATCTGATCTTGGTTTAGGCCTTGGGGGTTTGTACTTGGAAAACATCGCCCTTGACTCGAGTGATAATTGCTTTACCTTAAATTGTGTGCTTTGCTATGTTTGCTTCTACTTAGTGTGTGTCTGGGGGCTATCACTGTAGAAAGAGGTGGAGTGGGAGGGTTGTATTCCTATTCCTTTTCCTTTATGCTCTTTTGGTATGTTGTTAGTTAATTTACTGCTCACTAAGACTGTTGTCTGACTCAAGGCTTTATGTTTTAACTCTTATTGCCTTGGGCTGTTCGTCCATTTTGGGACGGGCAGACTAGGTAGCAGGTGACAGGTGCTGTTCTTGCTTTCCACGGTGTTGATGTCGAAGACGAGCTGGAGGCTTGCATATTATTTCTTACTATATGTATTAGATGTTCCGCTGCTTGTATATTCTCTGAGTGTTATGTAGTGAGGCTTGATGTATTGACTGTTCAGATGTTTGTATTCAACTATTATGAAGTTTTATTGATGAGATTCTATTCTGTGAAGCTTCACTATATATATATATTCTATTGTATTTTGTCCATGCGCTGTGAGTAATACGATATATTCTGTTGTTTTAATTTACCCTGGCAATCGTCCATGGTCGCCTGGCACACTTTACAGCGCACTATTTCTAGATTCGGTGCAGGGGTCATGGGCGGTTGTCACATTTGGTATCGGAGCCATTGGTTAATCGATTTTACCCAACGCTCACTGACGTAACTACGTATGAGAGACGTAATTGTATTTTGATGGATGATTTCTATATATAATATCGTAGCTTAGTAGAGTTTTAGTCCTTTATGCAGTTGTTTCCCTAGATGTGCTAATCATTCCTTTTTATAGATATTAAGAATGAGTCGAAGAAGGAGACCAGCTGCTAGGGAAGGCCGTGCTACTGAAGGGGCTGTTGATTATGCTGCTATGTTCGAAGCTATGATGACTTCGATCATGAGAAGGATGCCAGCTCCAGGGCCATCGGTGGATGTTGGAGTTCAAGTTCAAACTCCAAAACCGGTGGATTTTGCTAAGTTGTGTAAGGACTATACTCTCTTGGAGGAAAGGTTTTCTTGGGAACAGAATCAACCATTGAGGTCCAGAGATGGATAGATGCTTGTAGAAGGATCTTTGGTGACTTGGGAATTGAGGATGCGACTAAGAGGAAGTTAGCATCAAGGCAGCTTCAAGGAAGAGCCTCTGATTGGTGGAACTCTATTACCATCAATACTCCGGAGGAAGAGATTACTTGGGAGCAATTCCAAGCCAGATTTGAAGCTAAGTTCATTTCTACTGCTCAGAAGTCTGTTCTGTTCAAGAAGTTTGTGGAGCTCAAGCAGGGAGGAAGACCAGTTCTTGAGTATGTTTCTGAGTTTGAAGCTTTGTCCAAGTATGCCCGATCGTATATTGAATCTGCTTATCAGAAGAACGAGAAGTTTGTGACAGGCTTGGACAGTTATCTTGGGAGACAATTGGTGGATCATTTGGACGATTCATTTGAGAAGCTTGTGGAGAAAGCTCTCAGGCATGAGAGTCTGTTTCCTAAGGAAGGATCTGTTGTTGCTGTGACCAGGGAAGAGTCTAAACCCCAGCAGGGAGGAAACAAGAAGAGGAAGCAGCAGCAGCAGAAGAGTAAGGATGGCCAGAAGAAGCCGAGGGGCGAAGTGACCTGCTTCAATTGTCAGCAGAAGGTCCATTTCTCTAGGGATTGCAAGAATCCGAAGGTGCCGATGAAGTGTCACAACTGTGACAAGCCGGGGCATATCAGGAAGAATTGTCCAGAACCACGGAAGGACAAGCAGATTGTGCAAGCTTATGCTTTGGGAGCTGTTCCATCATCTTCGAAAGCTCCTACCGCTGAAGAGAAAGGAAAGAGTGTAGTGGTTCAAGGTACTCTTTCCATATGTGGTGTTCCAGTTAGAGTTCTGTTTGATACTGGGGCGTCGCATTCTTTTGTTTGTAGTGAACTTGTAGGCCGGTTGGGTTTAGAACCGGATATTGTTGATAGGCCATTGGTTGTGACTAATCCAGTTGGGGGTTCGTCTTGTTTGTGTATGTTATGCCGTGGTCTGATTGTGTCGAGTCATGATTGCTCTTTTGTTTATGATTGCTTTGTTCTGAACCTTGCAGGGTTCGGAATTATTTTGGGTATGGACTGGCTTAGGAAGTATGCGGCAAAGGTTGATTGTGAGAGGTTGGAGGTGACAGTCGAGAATGTGGAGGGGCGAAAGATTGTGATACGATGTAAGCATGAAGAAGGCGTCTTCATGAGCTTCATGTATTCGCTGGTTGTTCCACGGGATGGACTGTCATCTGTGCCAATCACTAATGGATTTGAGGATGTCTTTGACGAGGTCAAAGGGTTACCGCCGCATAGAGAGATCGGGTTTCGTATAGATCTAGTTGAAGGAGCCAGACCTGTTGTGATGTCTCTTAGGCGGATGGCGCCTAGGGAACAGCAGGAGTTGAGGGTGCAGGTTGATGACCTTTTACAGAAAGGATTCATTCGGCGTAGTGTGTCCGAATGGGGTGCACCAGTTGTGTTTGTTACCAAAGCAGATGGATCGCTGAGGTTGTGTGTGGATTATCGTGAGCTGAATAAAGTGACTAAGAAGAACAAGTATCCATTGCCGAGAATAGATGACTTGTTTGATCAGCTTCACGAAGCTAAGGTGTTTTCTCAGATGGATTTGGCAACGGGATTTCACCAGTTGAGAGTGGCTAAGGATAGTGTGCCAAAGACTGCTTTTCGAACACCATCCGGTTTCTTTGAGTGGCTGGTAATGCCGTTTGGGTTGACTAACGCGCCAGCATATTTTGTGGATCTTATGAATAGAGTGTTCAGAGATCAGTTGAACAAGTTTGTGCTAGTGTTCGTGGATGATATTCTGATTTATTCCAGAACTGAAGAAGAGCACAAGACGCACTTGCGCATTGTTTTGGAAATCTTACGGAAACATCAGCTGAAGGCTAAGTTTTCGAAGTGTCACTTCTGGAAGAGTGAAGTGAGGTTCTTAGGCCATGTTATCTCTGGAAATGGAATAGCGGTTGATCCCGCTAAGGTGGCAGCAATCCAGGATTGGGTTAGACCTAATAATGCATCGGATGTGAGAAGTTTTCTTGGATTAGCAGGATACTATCGTCGATTTATCAAGGATTTTTCCAAGATAGCTGCACCGTTAACAGGATTGACGAAGAAGAACCAAGTGTTCAGATGGGAAGCTAAGTGTGAGCAAGCTTTCGGAATCCTGAAAGAGCAATTGACGAGCGCTCCTATTTTGACTATTCCAAGTGGGAATGATGAGATGGTGGTTTACACCGACGCATGTGGTACTGGACTTGGAGCAGTGCTGATGCAGAAGGATAAAGTTGTTGCGTATGCAAGTCGACAACTGAAGCCGCATGAAAGGAATTACCCGACTCATGATTTGGAATTAGCGGCGATTGTTTTTGCTCTGAAGATGTGGAGACATTATCTATTGGGAGTTCGATTCGAGTTGTTTACAGATCATAAGTCGTTGAAGTATCTTTTCTCCCAAAAGGATTTGAATCTTCGGCAGCAGCGTTGGCTAGAGTTTTTAGCATCATATGATTTTGGTATAGCTTATACTCCGGGAAAAGGTAACGCAGTAGCAGATGCGTTAAGTCGAAGACATGCAGGATTGGGAGCCATGTTTTCAGAATGGAAGAGTCTCGAGTATTTAGCTGGATTTGACTTCAGGCCTAGATGCGAATTGGAACCTGAGATGTTGGCAAACTTATCGATAAGACCGACTCTTGTGGAAAGGATTGGCGAGAGCCAAAAGTGAGACGATAAGCTTGTCAAGATTATCCGTGATTTGGAATCTGGATTGGACCCAGAAAAGGATAAAGGATTCGAGGTCGATCGAGAGGGTTGGCTTCGGAAGCAAGGACGACTAGTTGTTCCCGATATCGATGAATTGAGGGGAGTGAAGTTCTGAAGGAAAGTCATCACTCGAAGTTGACGATTCATCCAGGTGGAAATAAGATGTATCGGGATATGAAGAGAACCTATTACTGGGAAGGTAGAAGAAGGATGTTGGAAACTTTATTTCCAAGTGTATGAACTGCCAGTTGGTAAAAGCCGAACAGAAGAAGCCAAGTGGATTGCTTCAGCCATTAGAAGTTCCTACATGGAAGTGGGAGCAAGTATCGATGGATTTTATTGATGGACTACCTAGAACAAGGACGGGAAATGAAGGGATTTGGGTCATCATAGATCGTCTGACTAAGAGTGCAAGATTCATTCCTGTTCGATCGACTAGGACTGCATCAAAGTTGGCTGAGTTGTATGTTAAGTGGATAGTTCGATTCCATGGTATTCCGAAGAGTATAGTGAGCGATCGAGATCCATTGTTCACTAGTGGATTTTGGAAGAGCTTTCAGGAAGTTTTGGGAACCGAGTTGTGTTTGAGTACAGCTTATCACCCTCAAACAGATGGTCAGACCGAGAGAGTCAACCGAGTTTTGGAAGATCTTCTTAGAGCTTGTGTTTTGGATTTCGGAGGATCATGGGAAGATCATCTTCATTTGGTGGAATTTTCGTATAACAACAGTTACTAGTCAAGCATTGGTATGGCACCGTATGAGGCATTGTATGGAAGACCGTGTAACTCTCCGACATGTTGGTTAGAGACCGGAGAAAAATTGATACTTGGGCCAGAGATGATTCGACAGACTTCGGATTGCATAGGGATCATTCGGCAATGGATGAAGGCAGCCCAAGATCGACAGAAGAGTTATGAGGATAAGCGTCGTAAGGATTTGGAATTCGACGTTGGTGATATGGTTTTTGTGAAGATTTCTCCACTGAAGAATGTTATTCGATTCGGGAAGAAAGGAAAGCTGACTCCGAGATTTGTTGGACCATTCCCGATCATCGAGCGAATTGGAAAGCTCGCCTATAGATTGGAGTTACCAGAGAAGATGTCGGGTGTGTACAATGTTTTTCATGTATCATATCTACGGAAGTATGTGCACGACTCGAATACAGTGGTTTCTGCTGATAGCTGTGAAGATCTCAAAGTTGATCCGGTCGATAAGAGACCTCGTAAGCCGCTTCGTGTAGTGGAAACCGACACGAAACAGCTTAGGAGGAAGATAGTTAAGTTGCTCAAGATACAATGGAGTGATGATGATAACGACTGTACGTGGGAGGTGGAAGAGAGGATGAAGGCAGCTCATCCTGAACTCTTCAAGGTATGGCCCTAAGGTGTCGTGTCATCTCACGATATTGTAACTTGTTCTAGTTTTAGAATTCTGCATGCTAAGCTAGAATTGGATGCATGGTTTGTTGATTGCTATGGATGGTAGGCGTGCAGAATAGTCTTTGATTGCTTTGTTTGTTTGGAATTTCGGGGGCGAAATTGCTAAGGAGGAGAGAATGTAACGACCCGTATTTTTACGGATCGAAACGTCGTAAAACTATTGTCATTAGGTCATTTCAGATTTTGAGCAGAGATACGTGTATGTCCTAGGTCGTAAACGACCTAAGACATGTAGTAAGTCGTGTGCGACTTAGGGAGCTTCAGCTCCAACTTACCAGTTGCGTCATCATAGATCGTTAACGACTTAAGTGATAAGTCGTGAGCGACTTAAGGAGGTCTGCAACTTAAGGGGTTTAGCGAGTTAAGGGATGACGCGACTTAAGTTAGTTGCGACTTAAGAGGATTTGCGACTTAAGGAATTGGAACGGCTTAAGGATAGTTGGCGACTTATAGGTTGGCGACTTAAGAGGTTAACGACCTAAGGAGGCTGGGATAGTAGTAAACGACCTAAGTAGGTTAAGTCATAGAAGACTTAGGAGTTAGGTCGTAAGAGGTTAAGTCGTGTCCCAGTTAGATCGTGTATATAGCTAGGTCTTTAGACGACCTAAGGGTATTAGGTCGTAGCCCAGCTAAGTTAGTATGTCGTGTGAGTTGCTAAGTCGAGGCAGGAGTTAGGTCGTACATTCGTTAGGTCGTAAGTCGTGTGAAGGCACTGATCTGCTATGTGATAAGTCGTGACCGACTTAGGGGTTAGCTACTAAGTCATAAGTCGCAGGTTCACTAAGTCGTAAGTCGTAACATAGTTAGGTTACACATTGTTTAGGTCGCGTGAAGGCTTAAGTGTTTGGTCGCTGAGTCGTGAGCGACCTAGGAGTTGAGTCGATTGTGTGCTAAGTCGCGTGGAGATAGGTCGCGCGCCTGCGATGTGTTGGGTCGGCAAGCAGTTAAGTCGTAGGTCGTCTGGAGTGTTAGGTCGGAGAGGGAGTTGAGTCGGCAACGACTTAAGAAGGCGGACGAGTTAAGGGGGTTTTCAGCCTATAAATACTCGTCCATTTCTCACTTTTTGGGATCCGGATTTCGAAGCGACGAAGTGCTGCCATTTTGAGAGCTCGACTTCTACACTTCTTCACTTCTTTTCTCTACTCTAATCTAGTGATTCCATCCATCCAAGTTGAAGATCAAATTGAAGATTCAAGAGCTTAGATTGAAGATCTACATCCATTAAAGTGAGATTTCATCATTTGAAGCGGATTGGTGATAGATCGAGCTAGATCCTTCGCTGTCCAGATCTGAAGCATGTTGATTTAGGGTTGTTTAGGTGATTTGGTGAGTGGTGATTATCTCTCACACGGATCCAAAGGAGTATATCAGATCGTTGGCTTGATTTTGGTGTTAAGATAGTGATTTCCATGCATTTTCCTAATCATATGTGTAGATCCATATAGATCCATTGTTCATGATGATTTGACATCCATTTTTCTACATGTTAACCTATGCAAGTTCATTCATCAAGATTATAGAGATATTGCTCATGTTTTCATGCTTGTTAGACTTTTGACTCTTTAATTACGAAATTGCCATTATTGTTATAATTGTCCATTTAGCTTATATTTGAATGTTTGATTACTTGGATTAATGTTTGACTTGATTGATTGCTATGAATTAGATGATTGATGATTAGAATTAGAGAAGTTGGTCGAAGATGATTCAAAAGCTAAGAGAAAGGCTCTTGAATTGGGGAAGCTGCTCGTGGCATATGTAGCGGATGATGAAGCTCTTATGCATAGATTCGATGATGATGATGTTGAGATGAAGCTTTGCGAGGATGTGATGAAGCGAGGCATGATATGAGATAGTCTTGGTCTAGTCCAGACGGGATCATTCCAAGCATGTTGATAACTCGGTGATATGGTTCGAGTTGAGGATAATGGTTGGCTCGAGAGGCGCTTGAGCTAGTATGGAAATAGTCGTCGAGGAGGATGACTAGAAGGCCGAGGTATCATCGTTGTTGAAGGTTCTAGCATGCTCAAAGCAAGAGTACGTTGGGCAGATTCGATAGTCCCTGAAGGCTACTGATTGGGTAGTCAAGTACTCTAGGCATATTCGATAGTCCTAGGCACGGGTCACGATGACGTGCAGAGTTATGTCTAGAACCGGGGTTTCCATTAGCCCTTGACGGACGGATGAAAGAATGAGCCGGACATTCAATTAACGATGATATCGAAGCAATGATAACAGTGATAGCCAGAGTCATGGATGTTTGGTTGTATCGTCATTCGGTCTCAAGAGCGGTATTTTCTGGGTGCTTATCTGATCTTGGTTTAGGCCTTGGGGGTTTGTACTTGGAAAACATCGCCCTTGACTCGAGTGATAATTGCTTTACCTTAAATTGTGTGCTTTGCTATGTTTGCTTCTACTTAGTGTGTGTCTGGGGGCTATCACTATAGAAAGAGGTGGAGTGGGAGGGTTGTATTCCTATTCCTTTTCCTTTATGCTCTTTTGGTATGTTGTTAGTTAATTTACTGCTCACTAAGACTGTTGTCTGACTCAAGGCTTTATGTTTTAACTCTTATTGCCTTGGGCTGTTCGTCCATTTTGGGACGGGCAGATTAGGTATCAGGTGACAGGTGCTGTTCTTGCTTTCCACGGTGTTGATGTCGAAGACGAGCTGGAGGCTTGCATATTATTTCTTACTATATGTACTGGATGTTCCGCTGCTTGTATATTCTCTGAGTGTTATGTAGTGAGGCTTGATGTATTGACTGTTCAGATGTTTGTATTCAACTATTATGAAGTTTTATTGATGAGATTCTATTCTGTGAAGCTTCACTATATATATATATATTCTATGGTATTTTGTCCATGCGCTGTGAGTAATACGATAGATTCTGTTGTTTTAATTTACCCTGGCAATCGTCCATGGTCGCCTGGCACACTTTACAGCGCACTATTTCTAGATTCGGTGCAGGGGTCATGGGCGGTCGTCACAAAACCAATTCCACTTCACAGTGAAATTATCGCGGTATATGGGATTTATAAATATTATCCGCTATTATGCGGCGCAATAGGGTCTCATCCGCTATATAATGCGGGAAATCAACTCCAAATACATATATAATACCAATTCCACTTCAATGTGGAATTATCGCGGTATATGTTTTTAATAAATAACCTCCGCTTAATATACGGCGTATAGGGTCTATTTAACACAATAGATAACAATTTATCAACCAATCATCACAATCAACGCTATCAATAATTTTAAATCTCAACTATTTAAAATTTAAATCGAAAAAAAATATTCGATTGAGTGAGAAGTTCTCACCTTGAGTTTGTCGAACGTTTAAATTTTAAATTAAACCGAACCGTTCGATTTAATCAAAAAATTTCTCTTGCCCCAAACATGCCCAGATCTGCGCTGTAGTGTGTATCTCATCGCTGCGATTCCAGCGCTTCTGGTTTCGTCGAAATCTGATATCGTATGACAAAGATATCACGTTTTAAAGTTTAAACAATTTATATAAATCAATTTTCAATTTTATTTTCTTTTCAAACCTTGATTAGAATCTGGGCCGTTCGTTTTGAACGTGAAAATCATGACCACAATTTCGTTTCTTCCCTCTCATCCCGCTCCTGCTTCATACGAACCCAACTCACCCACTTAGGGTTCGACGTCGCCACCAACCCCTTCACCTAGGAACAGATCAACCACCAACACTTCGAAGCCTGTCGCCTCGCCTACCCATGCCTGGAACCACGCTCCACTTGGTGGCCCCCTCTCCTCGAACGACGTGAACGAACGGTGAACGTTCAAGCTGAAATTGCCGTTAATTTGCTTCGCCGGAACGATCATTACCGTATGGATTTCGAGATCTCGGAGCGCTCTTCAGTTTTGCTTTAGAAGATTTTCAAAAATATTGAACGGATTTGAAAAAATTAGTGCAGAAAGATCGAGTATTCTCAGCCATTAACAATGTAAACAGCGGCTCACGAAGAAACTAGGGTTTCTTGGCCCTTATACGTATATATATATATATATATACGTATATAAATAATATTAAATTCATTTTAAAACGACGTTTTCAAACGAACTCCAAATCACACGTGCCGCCTGGCGTTCGTAAGGTTTTACCCGCGTTCCGAACACAATGGAACGTGTTTCGGGAGTTAATTCGATCGTATGTGAGAGTTACGGAAATAAACGATCAAATTTAAATTAAATCGATTTAAATCGATTTCGATGCGTTTTGGCTTGCCCCAGACAAACGACAACTCCGATTAACACGAAATTAGAAACCTTACAATAATTTCACATTACGGATCTGATGAAACTGGTTTCGTTGAAATCCGAGACTGTTTGAAAAATGGTCATTTTCACTCGTCAATTAAATATTAAAATATTCAATTTTCACAATTTAACTTTTAATTTGATTTTAAAAGTTTACAAACATCATTCTAACTCCAATATGATTTAATATAACTTTATAAATCATTTTTATTCACATTTAATTCAGATTTCAATTATTTACCCAATTTCAAGTATTAAATTAATAATTTAATCGCCCAATTAAATCACTATATCAAAATTAAATTAATTCGACTTCCAAATCTTACTTATTAATATTTAAAATTAGTTAAATATATGAATTTCAAATGACAGAAATTCTGGGTCGTTACATTATTTCAGCATTTTTAAGCGTTATTAAGCTAGCGGCTTATTTTATATGCAAGCTACACGACCAAAATCTAGCCAAATGGCCTCCGGGTACCTGTACTTACTCAACTCAAACACATAAGTACCAAAACATGAAAATTTAATACATTTTACTTATTAAACAACTTAAACACATAATCATAAGCAATTATAATGTTCCAACACCAAATTTAATTACTTCCAATCAATCCGTATATCATTTTATTCAATTCAAATGATTTACAACCAAATTATTTGCATTCAATTTATTTTTATACCAAACAACTCATATCCATTCCAAATTGATCAAAAATAATAATTTATTCACATTTTGTTTATTCATAGAATTTTATTTACTTTAGTTTGCGTCGAACAATAACTTTTTTATACAATTTGGCGCTATTCATTTAATAAAATAATCATTTTAGCTTATAGTTATTTTAAATTGATTCCTAATCAATCTATATTCAATTCTACTCCATTTCAAATTGATTCTAAATCAATTTATTTGCATTCCATTCAAATCCACTTTCATTATACCCAAATCCATTTTATTAAACTCGGGATAATTCCATGCTATTTTATTTGATAACCATTTCACAATTTTATTTGAGTCAAGCTTCCATTCAAATATTAACTTAAGTTAATTTGTTAAATTTCCATTATTTCAACCTTACAACTTAAGTTATTTCATTTCAACCAACTTCCATTTCATTTACTAATTTATTAATTAGTTCATTCATTTTATTCACTTCAATTTCAATTCCATACTCGAATTCATTCTTGCATTTATTTAATTCGCATCGAAGGCCACATTCAATTTATTTGCACTCAAGTCATCACTATTTCAAACCATTTCTGTTTTATTCGACAATATCTCTAATTATAATTAATTCGTTTACCATTTGTCGAACTTTTATTTACAACCCAAGTTTTATTTCCAACATTCACTTTTAATCCACAATCCAATTTTAACTTAACCAAGTTAAATTCCATCTTCACATTCATTTAGCTAATTAATTATCTAATTAGTTCACTTCAAATTTATAACTCAATATTTGATTTTTATCTCAAAAATCACCTTTTCTAATTTTCTTGAGTTCAAATTCCTTTTTACAATTCAAGTTTGGATTTAATTTCCTTTACCAAAGTATCAACCATTTTATTTTTGGTTTTCTATTTCAATTTTCAATTTTTATAAGTCACACAACTTATTTTCCACATTTCCATCAGTTCTATACTCGAATATATTCACTTTTTATTTTTAACTCGAGATTATACATTCATTTATAGCCTAAGTATATTTTTATTCCGTTAACTTAAATTTTTATAAGCTATTCCAATTTATTTATTCACAATTCCAATTTTCACTTGAATTTTATTTCATTCAAAATTTTATACCTTATGGCTATATAATTAATTCACAATTCAAAATTTATATTTACTTCAATTCGATATTATTTCTAATCCAATCAAATTTTATAACTTATGGTTATATAGTCACTTTGTAATTCACATTTCCATATTTTAATTCAACCCCATATAACTCAAATCCAATTCACCCTTTTATTTAAATTCCAATTCCTTTTTATTTAACATTTCAAAACCAAATTCGAGTTATTTAACATTTCAAAACAAAATTTTATTTTTAATTCATTCAATTTCATTATATTTTTCAATTACTTCGCTTAAGTTAACTCCCAGTCAATTAAATTTCTAAAATTTAATTTACTCAACTTAACTTAAGTTGAATTCCATTTCAACTTCCTCACTTTAAATTTTATTCCAACTTCACTTTTTCACACTTCCCTCCTTATAAATATCAACTTCTACAGGATTCCAGAATTTTTTAAACACCTGGTATTTATTTTAAATCACTTTAAAATCAAATATATATATATACTCTTTTTTGGTTTAACAAACCACTTTCTTCAAATTTCAAAATCAACCTGATTTTATCCAAAACAATTCCCTCGGAATTTCAAAACAATCACTTGTTTTTACGGAAAAATCCCCATATCAGTTTACTATGGTAGAAATCCGTCACCTAGAAACTCGAAAATGAACACTGATGATGTCGCGATCATCATCGGAATTATTTTCTAGCGACTGTAGTGAGTTTAGTGCTATATCATCTTCAAAATCCGTTTAAAACAACTTTTCTTCAAAAATCCTTTCAAAGAAATAAGGCTATCTCATTTTCACAATACTTCGGAAAATATTTTTCCCAACTTCTGGAATTCCAAAATTTCCAAATACTTAGTTCAAATCCTTTTTAAAACATTTCTCAAAGCTTCCGTGGTTTTAAACTTCCAACTTCTGGTTTGAATCCATTTTTAATTTTTAATTCACTTGTATAATTCATTTTTATATAATCTCTTTTTGGTTATATATAACCATTCAAATTTTCTAATTTTATTTGATTATAATATTATCATCCAAACACTCCAACTATATATAATAATTTTAGATTTTTTTTATTCTTTTATATCAATATATAATTTGGGTAAAATTATTTCATTTACCCGCTTCAAAACCATATTGTGTCGAATTACTCTATTCAAGTGTTTAGAAACACTTATCGATTTAGTGGCGTCCCATTACTCAAACAGAATTTATATACCACTCAACAGATTAATCAACACAATATAAAACATTTTATATTCACTAACAAATACGCACTCATATCTATCATTACACTCAAAACTCATTTTAGAGTACTACTGACTCTATCTCTAATGAGTAATCCTCACCAGCGCCAAGATTCTCGCTTAACCTTCAGCTCTGATACCAAGTGTAGCGACTCGCAGTTCTGTACGCTTCGAGTTGATAATAAATCACTCCTGTTCAATCCAAATTGTACGAAAGAGCGAATAACTAGGGTAAAGAAGGAGAAAGAGATAGAATAAAATAATCAACAACATAGAATCTCACAATCGCAGCGGAATAAAATATAATATAAAATAACAGATTTTTACATAAAAGAATCTGTAATAGTTTATATACTTACAATCATCAGAGTACAATAATTAATACATCAATCTGGAAAGTTATAATAACTTGTCCTTATACAACGGAAATATAAATCAAGTACGGAGATACGTCTCTATCATCCAGTTCGCCTATTGAGCTCCATAGCATCCTATCCTGAATCTGTAATACTCGGTCTGACCCAATCATTATAACAAAATAATGCCCGAGTCAGTCTGGAAAAC
The DNA here is from genome assembly GCA_030737815.1 of Allium fistulosum. Taxonomy (NCBI): domain Eukaryota; kingdom Viridiplantae; phylum Streptophyta; class Magnoliopsida; order Asparagales; family Amaryllidaceae; genus Allium; species Allium fistulosum. Next base: position 814,128,934 of record CM060904.1, read on the forward strand.
CAGCGTGAGAAAACACACTCAATTTGAATTATTAGAGTTATCAAAATCCCTTGAAAAACAAAGGTATCTCGTAAGACCGCGTCACACATAAACATGACGGGTTTTTACCTTACGATAACCAAAACGATTTTTATCAAAACCATCTGATATTATAATAGTGTCTATAGAAAGTAAATAGAAAATAGCTGAAATGCTTGCATCTCACGTTTCAGCATAGTTGGGCATAATCAAAACCGTACGGCGCTTATTGGAGAATGGATTCCATCGAATGACTGGGCTACTGGGGTATCGCCCATCACAGTATATCAATGTACCGAGGACCATCGCCGGGATCCCCTACTACACAAGACCGGCCTACCCCTAACCTGGATAGGCCGAATATGTTATCACCCCGGGTGTTCCCACCCTTACTATCGAGCGCTCCTTCTTTCATGCACAACCATATCCATAATATAAAGGTTTTCGAGGACATCTAGAAAAGTGATAACATACCCTACTTAGGTGTGACCCATTTAGCCTTGCTGCATCTCCCCTATTTTAGTCATTGCCGGTTGATGAGGTTCAAGGTTAAGCGTTACCTTTCAAGAACAATTTTACTTGGAATGCTCATTGTCCTCCAATGACGATGTTCTAAAAGCATTCGTCCATACAAGTTGTTCTGGGTCTGGACAAATCGAATCACCGTCATCATCATCTTCACGGTATTCCTTCGTTACGTTCAAACCGGATCAAAGTGGTTTTCGGATAATTAAATCTGATCCCGGTCTCTTCGAAATGATTAACGAAATTAGCCAATATTGATAGTCGGTTATTAAGTATCAACAAAACATCCATAAGCAGTCACTAGGCCAAATTTTATAAATCTCCAAAATATTTATTCCAAACATCTTCACCAAGATATATATTAAATCTCTTTCAGTGTTTCTATATTTGAAAACAATTTCAACACTTGGATCCATAACAGAACACTCCCCATTTTCAATGCTTAGAAATATTCCCAACTTCCCATTTTATAACACTTAGAAAATATTTCTATTCCAAATCTTTTTCCACTAAAATATTTTCCAAAACCTTCCTTTTGATACTTAGGAAAATATTTATACATATAATTTCCAAAATCATTTTAAGATTAAAACTTGGAAATATTTCATAACTTATCTCATAAGTCTCTGGAACTTTTTAATAATTTCTTCCTACGATTTCCAAACCGATTATACTTATTTATAATCCCAACCAACCATTTGTAGCTCCTTTAAATGAATTCAAAACCTTTCCGAAGTTACCGCATCTAGACATCGAAAATTTTCTTAAGTCTCTAACATTCCATTTATAAGATTTCTCTTATAAAATCTCATCCTTTAATAAACTCCGTCTATCATCTCGAGAGAATTTATAAATAAATTTTCAATCATTTCAAAACTATATATATAAATAACAAGTATTTTTAAAGAATAGTAATTTATTTTTAAAATATGTTTAAGTTATTGTCTAAAATATTGAAAACACTTTTATAACATCAATAACTCATTTTTAGACGAACAAATAAATTTTCGAGCTGAATTTAAAAGTTAGAATCTATTAAATAAATACTTAGCATTTGAAATCTACTTACCGAAGTATTTCAATCCTAACCAGTTTAAAATTCCGTAGTTCTAAAATAATAAAATTTTCCTTTCAAAAACAAACTTACTTCTTAAAAATAAAATTATATTTTCAAAATCTTAGTAACCAATTCAACTTATAAATTCCTCTCGATTTCCATCCCATCACCTCCATTCCGATTTCCTTAACCATTTTCACTTTTCAAAAATAGTATGCACTATTTTTCTCACCCTATTTTCCATACTCCCATAAACTTATATTCCCAATTTATCATCCTAATATCGATTTCTTTTATTTATAAACATCATTTATAAATTTTTATAACTCCTTTGAGTTTTACTTGCTTATAAAAACAATCTTATTTATAAAATTTCATTTTCATAAATCCATTCCTTTATAAATCCCCTTTATAACTTCCAATCTATTTTTAATATTGACTTCAACTTCTCTTTTTATTTCCCAAATATCATTTATAAATTCTTTTATATAATTCATTTTTAAAAATCTCTATCTTAAAACAATTTACGAGTAGTTAAGTACAACTTAAACAAAAATCTATTATTTTTATTTTTCAATTCAGTTTTGTTTAGAATAACCCAATTTCCAATATAAATTTTAAATTCAAAATTCTTTTTTATTCCTTCGAATTCCAAAGAATAATATTTATGGTATTTAAAAACACCAAAATTAAAGACCAGTGCTACTATAGCATCCAACAATTCAAATTTCAACAATAATCGATAACAAATTATCTACACACATCATATATCTCTATATATGAAATATAAACAATATATTAGAGGAATCCAGTTGGATCCCTCCAACCTGTTTCCCTGCATCCACAGATGTTAATACAACATAAAAATACTAATCCCACTTCGAGGGGGATATCACGGTATATAGGGTCATCCGCTATTATGTGAGGCGCATAGGGTCTCATCCTCTATAATGTGCGGGAATATCACTCCAAATACTAATATATATACTACTATATATAATATCACATCCAACTGATGATAATTTATAAATCCATCCAATCACCCAATAATAAATTTTTATTACTGTAAATTAAATTCAGTAATCCACAATGAGTGAGGTTAACTCACCTTGCTTCTCGATCTGTTAATCGTTCCAATACACAAATTTATTCGCTTGTTCAATTATGACCTCGAAATAAATATGCAAAAATATTTATGAGATTTGGATTTTATAAAATAATATTACTCTTCTAATTATTGTAATTAAATTAACTAATTACATTTTGTAGTAGAATTACCTTATTTAATCAAAATAATTCTTCTTCCCCAAAAGAAAATCACGCTACCTGCACAAGACAATCCCCATGATGTTCTCGTTCACTTCCTCGCTCCTACTCCACACTAAATGTTAACCTGCCTTTTGGCAAGGCTGTAGGCAGGCTGATTTAACTAAATCGACTACTCGTTTGTCGAGACTGGAATACGACAGGTTTAAGTCGACTGGACGAATAGATGATGTAATGCGCTTGGAAGATGGATATTGGATTGGATGAAGTGGATTTGCATAGGCTAGTGTCTCGATGTTGGAGTCTTGAGGGAGTCGGGATGTTGGAGTCTCGAGGGAGTCGGGATGTCGGAGTCTCTAGGGAGTCTCGAGGGAGTCGGGATGTTGGAGTCTCGAGGAAGTCGCTCAGCATAGGAAGTCGTTCGGCATTGGAAGTCGCTCGGCACAGGAAGTCGTTCGGTACAGGAAGTCGCTCGGCACAGGAAGTCGTTCGGCATTGGAAGTCGTTCGGCACAGGAAGTCGCTCGGCACAGGAAGTCGCTCGGCACAGGAAGTCGCTCGGCACAGGAAGTTGTTCGGCAGAGGAAGTCGCTCGGCACAGGAAGTCGCTCGGCATTGTGGCGAGGTTGGTGTGGTTTGGCATTATGGAGGTATGTGTGGCCCAGCACTGTGGAGAGGCCGATGTGGCTCAGCATTGTGGAGGTTTGTGGCTCGGTGGAAGGCCTTGATGGGCCCGGATCATTCAGAAAGCCCAACAACTCAAGATTTTCCTATAAATACAGCATGTGAGGGTTCAGAAAAGGGACCTTCTTTCTGCTCTCTTACTTTCTATTTTCTAAGGCTGAGGCTACTCTGCCATTTTGTAACTGTAATTGATTTGAATATCAATAAAAAGGAAACTTCTGGAGTGGACGTAGGCCGGAGTTAGCCGAACCACTATAAAATCTATTGTTCTTTACTGCTTTCATTTTAATTTTGACTATTCTTCACTTCATCACTCTCTACACACATCCTGTTTGTGAGCTGTGACTGTTATTTGGTGCTTTCAACTAGATTTGGGTGTTAGTGACCAATTTTGGCACTAACACTTTGGTGCTTTCACTGAGAACGCAAGCACTCGGGAATTTTGGAGTTAGGAACTTGGATCCTAGAAAGCAATGGCTAGACCACCAACAAGGAAGCAAGCAGTGGAAAGAAGCAATTAGGAAGGAAGTTAAGCGGCCTCTTCTGGAGCTGGAGAGGATCATGCATCCATCTACATAACTCGGGATGAGATGCAGGTGATGATGAATTCTATGCAAGAGCAGATGATGAAACAACAAGAGGAGATAATGCAGGTTCTTCTTAGGCAATTTGGAAAACCAGGAACTGCAGGTGCTCAAGTTCTTTGAACTAGTCCAAGGGAACTCAACCAGCGGACAGATGGAGTGATTCAGCAGGGGGCAACTCCCAATCAACAAACAGCTAACAATCTAGATGGACCTAGACTCGGGGGCACACCACCAGGTGATGATGGACCAGTTCATGGAGGGATACTGGATAACGCTACGCGGCCTGACGTCGATAGGAATATAGGAGTATGTGATGAAGAATATGTGCCAGAATTTCCTCGAGGACTTGGGGGACAGTCTGGAAACATGGATTGGGGGAATCCCTTGGTTGGAAACACTGGATTGGTTGACATTATCAGGCGGACTATTCGTGGAGGTCTGACAAACAGGGATTCAGAGGGAGTTAACAAAAGTCCATTTACCCGGAACATCAGGACAGCTAGGAATCCGCCCGATTTCAAACTACCCACTCTAGAAGTATACAACGGGAAGACGGATCCCACCGACCACTTGATGAGGTACACTAGGCATATGGAAGTGCTGTGGGCAACGGAGGAGGTTATGGCCTGATGTTTCCCCCTGTACTTGACTGATATTACTGCTTTGTGGTTCAGACAGCTGGAGGATGGATCCATTGGAACATGGACAGAACTGGTGGGCAAGTTCTTAAGTCAGTTTCGAGTTCACATAAAAAGGCCAAAGAACGTGATGACGCTAACGTCAGTCAAACAGGGGGCATATGAATCGCTTAGGACATTCTTAACTCGATTTAATGCAGCAGTTGCTTCGGTGGATTGGCCAGATCCATCAATGGTTCTGATGGCTGTGATATCAGGAGTCAGAGATAATTCAGATTTCAAAGTATCATTGGTACGGGACCTACCGTTGGATCTTGGGGAATTCTTTCATGAAGCTGAAAGATTTCTTCGACAAGAGGATGCATGTTTGGACATGAGGTCAAAGGAAGTAAACATGACTAAGGATGGAGGACTACCCGGCGAAAGCTTGGGTGGGGGCAAGGATAAAGGGAAAAGGAAGCGCTGGGGAGAACCAAAGTTCTCCACTTACACAGGATTGAACGCAACGTTGGAGCGGATTTTCTTAGATACTTGGGATCGCCTTCCCTATCGAAGGCCAGCAAGGAGGGAGCCTACAGAACGTGAAAGGGCATCAGGAAGGCACTGTCTCTTTCATGACCTGGACGGGCATGATACTAACAGCTGCCTACATCTAAAGGATATAATCGAGGAGCATGTAAGGAATGGTCAGTTGCGGCAATATGTCGAAACTCGTAATGCGACGGTGGTACAGGAGCAGCCCACCGCCTACCTTGAGCGACAATGGCCCGAGGCTCAAGAATGGTGGCCGGTTGGTCATCAACTAATCGTGATGGTTTGGAATAAGTAGCAAACTTCAGGTAAACAGCTAAATCACTTACTCATGTATGGGGTTGGAGATAACCCTTAGGCATGCTCTGAGATGATGGTTTGCCGAGATGCTCCAATTTGTGAAATCTATTTTTCCTTTTGGATTGGACATTTTCTTTTTCTGCTTTGGTTTTGGAGTTTGGTTTGAACCCCCGGTTTTGTTGGTTTCTTTGGTTTGGATGTTTGATTTTTGATTTGGATTTTGATTAGGATTTTTTATATGGATCTCTGGTTTTCTAGATGGATTTGGATTTCGGATTGGATTTTGATTTGATTGTCCTCTGGATTTTGGCTAAAAGGTCGTCGAGCATGGACTATGCTCGGCAAGGGTCTAGAGAGACCAGGATACGGTCTAGGACTTAGGCCCCATATTATCTATCGGTTACTATTTCAGGTCGTCGAGTATGGACTATGCTCGGCAAGGGTCCGGAGTGACCAGGATTCGGCTTAGGACTCAAGCCATGGCATTACTCAACGTTCAGGGACACTGAACCGAGAACACCATGGCATTACTTGACATAGGTCGTCAGGTGCAAGTTGCACTTGGCAAGAACCCAGAGAGGTTATGGATTTGGATATTAGCTATGAATAGCTAAGGATTCGGACAAGGACCCGGAGCAGTCCCGGATTTGGATATCGACCCGGAGAGGTCACGGATATGGTTATAGGTTATTGGATATGGATGGATTGGAACTTGATAGTCGGGTTCAGATGGATGTGGAATTGGATAAGGACTTGGCTACTGGATAGGAATCAGATGTCGACTCGGAACAGTCATGGATTTTGATAAGCATGTGGTAGCGGCACTTGGACAGAATGGATTGGATAATGGATCGGATGGTACGGCTATGGATGACGTATGGACTTCGGATATCGGGTTTGAGGCTATTCAAAACACACCTTCCAATAGCAAGGCATGTTTTGGGGGGCAAAGTGTTAACCCGCCTTTTGGCAAGGCTGTAGGCAGGCGGATTTAACTAAATCGACTACTCGTTTGTCGAGACTGGAATACGACAGGTTTAAGATAACTGGACGGATAGATGATGTAGTGCGCTTGGAAGATGGATATTGGATTGGATGAAGTGGATCTGCATAGGATAGTGGCTCGATGTTGGAGTCTCGAGGGAGTCGGGATGTTGGAGTCTCAAGGAAGTCGGGATGTCGGAGTCTCGAGGGAGTCGGGATGTTGGAGTCTCGAGGAAGTCGCTTGGCACAGGAAGTCGCTTGGCACAGGAAGTCGCTCGGCATAGGAAGTCATTTGGCATTGGAAGTCGCTCGGCACCGGAAGTCGCTCGGCACAGGAAGTCGCTCGGCACCGGAAGTCGCTCGGCACAAGAAGTCGTTCGGCATTGGAAGTCGTTCGGCACAGGAAGTCGCTCGGCACAGGAAGTCGTTCGGCACAGGAAGTCGCTCGGCATAGGAAGTCGCTCGGCATTGTAGCGAGGTTGGTGTGGTTCGGCATTGTGGAGGTATGTGTGGCCCAGCACTATGGAGAGGCTGATGTGGCTTGGAATTGTGGAGGTATGTGGCTCGGTGGAAGGCCTTGATGGGCCCGGATCATTCAGAAAGCCCAACAACTCAGGATTTGCCTATAAATACAGCATGTGAGGGTTCAGAAAAGGGATCTTCTTTCTGCTCTCTTACTTTCTATTTTCTAAGGCTGAGGCTACTCTGCCATTTTGTAACTGTAATTGATTCGAATATCAATAAAAAGGAAACTTCTGGAGTGGACGTAGGCCGGAGTTAGCCGAATCACTATAAAATCTGTTGTTCTTTACTGCTTTCATTTTAATTTTTACTATTCTTCACTTCATCACTCTCTACACACATCCTGTTTGTGAGCTGTGACTGGTATTTGGTGCTTTCAACTAAATTTGGGTGTTAGTGAACAATTTTGGCGCTAACACTAAATAATTTCGACAACCGACAATTCCATTTGCCTACACTTCCCAAAAGCTTTGCGTTCCACCCCATGACGTCGCGCTCGGTACCCTACTCTGAATCGCGACCTGGACTCGTGGAAAATGACAACGCGACAACATGTTTTGCTTCCAACCCTTCGACGATTTCAAACTCCGGCCACGCATGCATTCTACCACTATGAGCCGAAAATATCAAATGCCCGATTCCTCCTATTGTCGTACGAACTCTCGTGGCTCAAGATCGAGATCGCATCTCCCAATAATCTCATCATCGAACTCCCTAGTGACATGAAGTCGAATTCAATGCATTCGAATTTTAAATAAAGCCTTCGAATTCCTCTTCTTCTTCTTTTTTCTCGACCTCGATTTCTTTTTAGAGAAGATGAAGGAAATGGGAATACGCGATTATAAGAGGAAGAGGAGTGGCTTTGTGAGGAAGGTTTTTGACTTTAGGAAAAAAAAAATCTCTACTGTGATTTACGAACTGAAAGATCACAAGGGGGGAGACGCGATTTTTAAAAAAGAGGAAACGTCTCCAACACGGTAGGCAGGATGGAAACGACGTGTAGGATTTACTTTGATTTGATTATATATATATATATATATATATATTTTATAAATCAAAATATCTCCTTTACCAAACTCAAAATCTCGAATCCCTAATGAGGCGTGCTGCTAGGCGTTTATAATGTTATACCCCTATTCCAAACGCAATGGAACAAGTTTCGAGTCCTAATTCGATCGTATGAAGAAGATAGCTTTTTGGATCCAATTATTATATTAAATTTCGATATTAATTTCAAAGTGTTTCTATCCCGTACGATCAAACGATAACTCCAAACACTACAAAATTTGAAATCCGATAATAATACACTATTATGGATCCAATGGAACTAGTTTAGTCGAATTCCGACACTGTGCCCCGGATTGCTATTTTAATGCGTCGATTAAATCGATGATTTTAAAAAATTGTTCGACCACTTGAAATTTTGGTTTTATTATCTTACTAACTCAATTAAAATCCCCAAATTCAATATTTAGATCATTTAAATATTCAAAATTGAACGACAAAAAATCAAACGATAGGTCTCTTTGTTGGAATTTGTGATGACCCACCCTTCGTAATGCCTTGAATCAATGTCGAATGACAATGTTTGACTTCCGAATACCATAAAAGAAGGATCATTAGGGTAAAATTAAAAGTAAACATTGTACCAAGGCACATCGATACAGTTTCACAGTGGAATAATAACATATAATATATTGAATATACATGACTAGAACATGATAAACAATATATAAGAAACTGTACCGGCAGAAGCAACCGATAAATAAATATCAATTCAGAAAGTCAGAATACATAAGCTCCATTTATATGGAGTTTTGAATATTATATCTGATATCACAAGTCTCATATACAAAATAGTCCGTGTTCCATGTACTACATTAACAACAAGTATACATATCCAAAATGTCGACTTCATGCCTTCAAAACGTTCCAGCTGTCTTGTATGCTCATCCCAAAAGCACCCGACTACCAAACTACTCAGTTGAGTGTCTGAGAGTTTTCATGACATAAATAGATAAGGAAAAAACACAAGTAAGGCATAAAGCTTGGTGTGAGGGGAATTATCTTAAAATACTCTATATCAAAACTATATACATATATAAAACATGAAAGTACTAAGGCACAGTCGGTCTTCTCCACAAACATGGCTCAAGGTTAATTCGAACTGCCCACAAACAAGTGAAGTAAACCCATCCCAAAGGATGGGGAATTATACCTTACTTACTCTCCTCATGTATCCCTAGAGTTAATCCGTCATAAATTTAATTCTATGACTGTAAACTGGCATGCACAACAATGATATGTAAGGTACGTCCAATATATGAATGTAGGGTATTGAGACTAGTGGTGATATGGGCACCCTAATATAGGTCTATCCATAATGTCAGGTGAATAATACAAGCATACGAGAAGTTCATAATAGAACTGTACCACCCATTATCCATTACTAACCATCGAGTATATGATATATTATTAATCATCTGCCATACGGTATACTACTAATAGTCCATGACATGATATACTACCAATCGTCTACTATACGATAAACCACTATTCATCTACTATATTATATATTACTAATCGTCTACTATATGATATACTATTAATTGTCTACATTACGATATACCCACCACCAATCGATAGCTGGTGGAGTCCTTAGGACCACCTATATGATCACCTTTCGTTGACTACCCATTGGAGAATAAACCAAAGTAAGTCAGTATCTAAATATATCATAGGCTCCAAGTCGCATGACAATGCAATAGACTTGTATAAATTTCACCTTAACCTCTACTATAGGCATGGACGATATTGATTTATTCTAGATATTTTTCACCATCTCTCTCTCTAAACATGCTTAGGGATCTCGTATGCAAGTCGCGCGATTCTCTTATGGTATCATGGATTACCTATTTAATCATTATATGTCCATACTATATGGATAACTGGTGTATCCTGTAAAACGTGCTCTCAGTAGCTCGAGTCGACCCACCAAAGCCGTATAAAATGTACCGTCTCTTAATCATACGTCAAGTAATGAGAGTCAATATATAACTCTTGTCCCACTGGTAGTGGTCGACCTATGGGTATGGGTGGTCGACCCGACATGGGAGTTTCGGGTGATTTGCGATCTAGAGAGACATGAATCAATGGGTAGATTTGATTGCTTGCATTTGAAGTAGTTGATGGCTGGTTTAGATTGCTAGGAGAGTTGATCCAATGGCCCTAAGCATGAACCTAAATCCTTAAATTATATAGTAAACTAAACCATAATTCTCTTGTTGAACGTCCAGTAACCAAACTCTATTAATTTTTCTCCTTAGAACCGTAGTTTTGTTAAAACGAAAAAATCAAAATCAAACCCAAGTAAGTCTAAGAGGCAAGAGCAAGCAATGAAGGAGAACTATGTCGATCTAGGGAAGGAGCTATCGTTTGGAAACCAATTTCTCAAGATCAAAAGCTTAGGCTTGAGGTGAGTGGACACAAATTAATAATTTGATTAATGGAATTGATTTTAAACTATTTTAAATGATTAGAATGGTAGAAACCCTAGATTTAAACTTGCTAAATTAAATTTGAATATGTTCAACCTTAAGCCCTAATCCCTAGAATTTAATTTGTAATTGAATTATGAAATTAGTTAATTTGACACTTGTTAATGCTAAATTTGGGAACCCTAAATTAAAACCATAATTGAATTGAAATTGGACACTAAGATGACAATATAAAAATTAGCGTTAACTAACTGGAAATTAGGGTTAACTGGAATCATTAATCGATTGGAGATAATTAACCAAAATTAGTCGACGTTTAAAAACCGATCAAAATCCTAATTTTTAACTGCAAATGGTTGACTTGGACCTAGGCAAGGTCATGATCAACCATTCGAAGGAAAATAGGCAGAACATGAACCTTGGCCCAAGGCATAAATTTTGAAGAAAAATTATATAATTTGGTTAGAAATTATGTAATTAGTGAACTAGTTGATTGAGCTTATTTGGGCTGAGTTACAACATAAGAGGATAGGTAAAATCGGTTCCCTATCAGAGTTGTTAGGGCAAATTTCATTTCGCAATGATTAGTATTGGTTTGGTTGAATTTTTTTTGCAATGGCTGATATTAGATTGTGTAACGACCCAGATTTTCGGACCAGTCAAAATTGCTAAAAACTCATCCTTTCTTAAACAAACAATGACAACTATATTTTAACATATCATAATATGATAAATATACAACACAACTAAACGTATAGGGTACAATTTCAATAATATGACTTAATCAAAGTTCTAATTATTTATTCTATAGGGCGTGCTTTAATACATACCATACTCAAATACTATAAATCTACGGCTGCACTACTCTAATGAGAGAGACAACAATAGCCATTCCTGCAAACTCAATAAACATATCAATGCAGAATAAAATGATAAGCATGAAATATATGCATCACAAAATAATTAGCAAACAATAAATAGAAGAAAAATATATATTATTATTGGGGATGCATCACTATCATTTGTGACTGCCTACGTATCCCTATCTAACCGGGTACCCAATTAGATACAAGATCAAGCCAACGTAGTTATCCTATTCACAAATAGTACTCCGGGAGCATACGATGTACAAACAAAAATGCAATTCCCAAACTTCCCACTTAGGCTTAATCTTCACATTTAAATTCTTCAAATCTAATCAACTTATTTATTTTCAAAATAGAATCATTTTCGTAAATAATCTCTTCGAACTAAATTCCCAGTTTAATTTCAAATCCTTTTAAAATAATATACATACATACATACATACATACATACATACATACATACATACATATCAAATCATACTTTTCTCTGGGATTCAAGTCAAAACCTTTTCAAAACTAGTATGAATTACTCTGTATAATAATACAGTGGTGTATTTGATATATTTATTTGGAAATCCAAAAATCTCTACTATAAAAGCATATCAAAATATATGCAACTAGATTGGGAGATTCCCAATAACAGGGCAACTGGGTCCCAGCCTTCACATGGTAAACAAAGTACATCCCTCTATATAAAGAGTAGACTATACCAAGGGTTAAACCACCCTTTTGCCCACTTTTTAGTTACGGGTTATCCGAATCATCCGTAACATAACAAATCATTTTATTCCTCGAAGTGACAAATCATTTTGCACTATAATCACAAATACTTTCAGATACAATATTGTTTATTTTTCCAAAATCTTCTCGAAATCAATTTCAAAACCACCAGGATTTAAGTTTTCGAAATTAGGTGTGACGACCCGCCCTTTCGACCCTCGAAAATCGACATAAATACGCTCATTGTATAACATGCCGAACTATCGAGTGCCGGAAAGACAGATTGTTGAGGGAAAAGAAAGTAGGTAGAAGAAAGAAGAAAACAAATAACAGAATCTCACAGCGGACTAAATAACATATAATATGAACAGTTCTTTACACAATCAAAACTGTAATATACATATCTCACATCAGAGTACACAAATCAATAGTTACTAGCCTGGACACTTATAACAACCTGCCCTCACAATTGCTGATAACTTCAACAAAACACTACAGCGGAATAAAATCAAATACGAGTAATACGTCTTTGCCATCCGGCTCATCTCCTGAGCTCCATAGCAACCCAACATGAACCTGTAATACTCGGTTTGACCCGAGCATTATAATAAATAACACCCGAGTCAGTCTGGAAAACCAGCGTGAGAAAACACACTCAATTTGAATTATTAAAGTTTTCAAAATCCTTTGAAAATCAAAGGTATCTCGTAAGATCACGCCACAAATAAACACGACAGGTTTTTACCTTACGATAACCAAAACATTCATATCAAAATCATCTGATATTATAATAATGTCTAAGTACAAATACTTATCCAAATAGCTGAAATGCATGCATCTCACGTTTCAGCATAGTTGGGCACAATCAAAACCGTACGGCGCTTATTGGAGAATGGGTTCCAACTGAATGACTAGGCACTGGGGTATCACCTATCACAGTACATGTCTAGAAACACTGTACCGAGGACCACGCCGGGATTCCCGGCTATACAAGACCGAACTATCCCTGACCTGGATAGACCGAATATGCTATCACCCCGGGTGTTCCCACCCTTTATCGAGCTCCTTCCATAAATCATAGAAATAATAATATCCAAGGGTATCTAGAAAGGTGATAAACATACCCTACTTGGGTGCTACCCACTTAGCCTTTCTACATCTCCCCTGCTTTTCAGTCATTCCCGGTTGATGAGGCTAGAGGCTATGATTACCTTTTAAGGAATATTCACTTAGAATTCTCATTGTCCTCCAATGGCAATGTTTTGATAGCATTCATCCATACAAGTCCATTCCGGGTCCGAACGGAACCGAAGGCACTATTCCTACTACATCCATTTTGGAATCACCCTCGGGATTAGTAGTGATAAGCCCTTGCACTTCACTGCTCCATCTTCGACTCCATGCTCTTGTCTTTATTTCAAAACGTATTTGTTGGATCGAAGTGGTTTTCGGATAATAAATCCGATCCTGGTCTCTTCGAAACAACGTTCGATATTTACGGTAAACTCAACCCCGGTTCTTTAGGAAATAAACAGACGAAATAAGATCAGAGATCACCTCTGTAACAACCCGTATATTTGTACCATTTAAATTGACAATAATCCACACATGTCAACTTAAATAATACAAAACACGAATCATTATGGGATTATAAATACATAAATGTAAATGAGAATCAATACAACATCACAGTAACAGAACAGTCACAGAATAATGCAGCGGAAAATACATCGTCATAATAGCAGTTCATGAAGCCATTTATAATATACAACAATGTCTTAGCATCAAGTGACTAATACCAAAAATGTCCAACAGACAAGGACATCAATACAGGAATATAAATAGACTGATAAAGATAAATGCTAAGCCTTCAACATCTTCAACCAACCTTGATCAGCAGCTGGATAACTTCAGACTGACCCGAGCATATGCAAAAAGAGACACTCGAGTCAGGACTCAAAATCTTATGCAATTAAACCAAGTGCAAGGGAATAGTTCATAACTTAAAGATGGATAAAATAACATCTCTAAGGATCCGATAAACTATCTATATATACAATAGAATACGATAGGTAGATAATGTCTAATCAGTAAAGTACGATATTAAAATAGTGTTAAGTCATGGCCCATACCAACCTTAACACATTTTTATTCCCAAGAGCATATACAAGACCGTAGTTTCCCCAAAACCGGAAGTCACCAGAGGGCAATCCATATACTAAGGTACAAATCAAAACGTAGTGGTCGCGGATAGGATAATCAGTATGACAAGGTACATGAGGCGATACCAACTAGGATACTAGTAGTTGCGTGATCCGGACTGATGTTGAGCATAGCAGCTACTACCTCAACACCGCGAAACGACACTCCCAAATCAAGGGGTGCACCCAAATCGAATCACAAAAGTAATAGATATGGTATCGAAGAAGTGTGCCCGCTAGAGGTGGCGAACCTCAATGGCCCGGCGCGGCTCCTGTTTTAGTCATGTCAGGGGTCGTCCAATATCGTTCTCTTTCTTCAGTCATCGCGTTCACCAAACCATCCACTTCATTCTGGATCAACACTTCGCGTGCAATAGTTATTAAAGTGGTTTTCGGTATCGACAGAGAGTATGTCCATATCCGATCCCGGTCTCTTTAATAACTACGTATTTATTACCCAATGGTCGGTTAACTTAACGTTTAAACAAATCAAAGTCCAAAAGTCAAGGTGCAAATTTAACTTCCAAATTTTGACATTTCACGATTCAATTTATTTCGGATATTTAAAATCATATTTCCAAATGAAACCTGTAGTCCAAACATTTGAATTAACAATATAATTAAGTATTCAAGTTCCATTTAATAACTCACTGATTAAAGTTAGTTCAAAATCAATTAATTCAAATTTACCGGTTAACTAAGTTCAAATCGTTAAATCAAATTCTATTTATCTCAATTCATATTTACATTCATCGTTACATTAAATATAATCATAAATTTGATTAAATTAATTTCATTAGATTTAAAATCATTTACCTTTAAACTGTCGCTAAATTCAATCCATAAAACTTAAGTTAGTTTCGTATTCCATTTTAAGCCAAAATTTCCTAAATCTAAATTATTATTTATAACAAGTTCAAATCTATTTAATTTAAAATTTAGTTTAAATTTGAATCTACCAATCTAATAAATTAAATTATTAAATTCAAAACTCACTTGTTTTAAATCTTATTTCAATCCAATTCGCCAATTCATTTTTCTTCAATTAAATAGATTTATTAATCCGTTTCAATTTAATCCATTAATTTATTCCAATTAATCCATTTATTTATCCTTTAATTTATTTCAATTAAATCCATTAATTTATTTTAATTAAATCCATTTATTTATTTCAATTAAATCCATTAATTTATTTCAATTAAATCCATTAATTTACTTCAATTAAATCCATTAAGTCGTTACTTGATTTCCAAACAAATTATTAAGTTCATTTCTTAATTTCAAATAGATTTCAATTTCAAAATAATTTTTGTTGACCAATCGGGTTTCTTATTTTTAATTGTCTATCCTAGGCCAAGTTATTTAAGTGGGTATTTATCATTTCAACCCGATATCATTCAATATAAAACAAGGCATAGCAAAGGGAACTTGCAGTGTGATAACTGGGATGGTGTCAAAGTAAATAAACAAGCAATAGCAACCATACATAACAAATTAACAATTTATTCAAATAATCCCGAAATAACCGTATTAACTTACATTTGTTATTATGCAAATTAATACAATTATTCCTAGAATCCTACGGATTAAAGATTATTACATTTAGATTTTTACTTGGTGTCCGTTATCAAATTTCTACATCATATTACAGTTCAACATGTTTAAACAATTATAACGTCAAATTTTTAGAACTTAACAGTTTATTTCAACCAAATTTTAACAACTAACAATTTAATATCCAATTTAATATTAACAACAATTTATCACTTGAATTTCACAGCATAATAGACTGAGTCGTGAATAAAATATTCACCTTGCATGGTTGGAGAAGATGGCGCGGCACGAAGAAAAATAGACAAAATAGACCCTAATAGGCACGACGCTAAAAGAACACCAACTGCAATCAAACAAATAATTTATCAATAATATGTTTATTGCCATATATATGTCGATTGAATATATATATATAAACCATACCAACGACGAAGCAGGATAGATTCGACAAGCGGGATGGAAATACTTATACTTCCGGATCAATAGCAGGAGCTGAAACAAAAATGCAACAGACTGTATGTGAGCAACCCAACATATCAAAGATATATTGTTATATAATAACAGTTATATATATCTACTGATATATATAAAACAGATGCACAGAGCAGAAACAGATGCACAGCAGGATTCCGGCCACTGCGAGGCACAATGGGCGGAGCGGGGTTGCGACAGCGGAGGGCAGACGACTGGTGTTGGCGGGTGCTGTACGGTTGGGCGCGGAGACGCGGCTGCATGGGGCGGAGCGGGGTGGACGTGGGTGCTGGGTGGACTGGTGGGCGGGCGAGGTGGCGGAGGGGACTGGCGGCGTTGGGACGGAGGGAGGTGCGTTCAGGCGGAGGCAGGCGCTGGTGGGTGGTGCGTGCTGGGCGTGACGCGGGTGGTGGGTGCAGGCGGGCAGGGTGTGACGCGGGTCCTGGCGGAGTTGGCTGGGCGAAGCAGTGCAGGACGCGGAGGGCTGAGCGCGGAGGGGCTGGGCGCGGCGTGACTGGGCGCGGCGGTGGATGCGGTTGGCGGAGGGCTGGGCGATGGGAGGCTGGGTGCTGGAGCGGGCATGGTGCTGGTTGGGGCTGGGTGCGGTGACGGAGGAGGCGGAGCTGGAGGGCTGGGACGTGGGTGGGTGGTGCATGCAGGCGAAGGGAGAGGCGGTGGGTGGCATGGGCAGGCGAGTGGCAGTGGTGGCGGAGTTGGTGGCAGTGGCGGGGTTTGTAGTATATGAAGATGGGTCTCATTTTTCTTTTGTTTGAGGAAGGCAAATATGAGTGATTTCTGGAGGAGAGGGAGAAAGGGAATGCAGAGAAAGGAAAAACACGTACCTAGTTGGAGTAGTGAGTAATAAATGAAGACAGAAGGTTTGGTGAAGGCAGAGGGCAGAGATATATACAGAGAATGTAGAGTCCCCGTGCAAATGAAATGATTATTTGTCACAGTGGCTCTTCGGTTACTGAATGGATAAGGGTCATTTGAATTCTGAGCGGGAAAAGTAGGGTACCGGTTTGTGTGTCGTAACGGACCAGTTAGTACTCCGTTAACCAATTAATAGCTTGCAACGCCGAACTCCGATTGACACAAACAAATATACCGTTTTGATCAGCGCGACGAGGCGGACACAATGGTATGAAGATATTGATGGTTTGACGTTGTTTGCGAAGTGGTAAAACTTATTGAACCATTTGCACGAGTGAACATTTTAACTAGCAATTAAAAGCGAAATTTGACGAAACGAAATGCGCCGTCATGATCAGAATATTTTTCTTATGCAACATTGTGAAAAATATTTGAGTTCGGACGATAGAAAATTTACACATAAAATTAAAACTAATATGTAAAATTTGACGAGCGAAATTTTCTACAATATTTTTCGACGAAATTTTGCGTACGCCTATGTCTATCTAGGCGCATTCCAAATGTGAAGTTTAAATGGTAACGGAAATCGTTTGTGAATATTTGAAATTCCTATTCTGGGGAATGTAGCAAAACACCAAAGAATAAGATCGACGGAGCTAAAGATATCCGAATTTTGAAAAACGAAAAATGGCGCCTTTGTCAGAAAATGATTTAGAATTTTTCTATGTAAAAATATTTAGGTTCGGAAGATGAAATTTCCACGGTTTTTAAAATGAACTGATGTGCAGTAAAACGCGCACGAAGTTTACTGCGGTATTTTCTGACGAAACTTTACCCATAACTACAATCATCTAGGCGCAATTTAGAAACAAAGTTTGGACGCTGATTGAAATCGTATGTAAGTTTCACATTTTTAATTAAAATAACTGTTCTAAAATTTTTAAATTGGGTCGGAATTTCAGGGTCGTTACATTCTCCCCTACTCAAGACTTTTCGTCCACGAAAAGGAACAAAGTAAAGAGTGGAAGAACAGATAACAAAGATACAATGGATTCAGAATAGATCATTGAATATAGTAAAGAGTATAGAATGGAATTTACCTTCAACAAACAATTCTGGATTAGAATCCCGGATACTCTCCTCGGTTTCCCAAGTGCAATCACGATCATCGGGACTCCATTGGACTTTGACTAGGCTAACCGACTTCCTTCTAAGTTGCTTTGTATCCCTATCAACTATACGAAGTGGTCTCCTCTCTATAGTCAAATCCGGCTCAATATCAACTTCATCTAACTGAGCAATAGGAATGGTCAAGGATGGATCGTGTACCACTTTCCGAAGATGTGAAACATGGAAGACGTTGTGCACGCCCTCAAATTTCTCCAGCAATGCAACTCTGTAGGCTAGTGTACCAATTCTCTCAGTGATAGTGAATGGTCCAACAAATCTAGGAGCCAGCTTCCCTCTACGACCAAATCGAATAACATTCTTTAAGGGTGATACCTTAAGGAATACCTTATCCCCAATCAGGAATTCTAAATCTCTTCTACGCCTATCAGCATAGCTCTTCTGTCTATCCTGTGCGGTCTTCATCTTTCTTCTGATTTCATTTACCTTCTCGGATGCTTCTATAATCATATCTGGGCCAAGAATTAATCGATCACCAGGCTCAATCCAACAAGCTGGCGATTTGCATGGCCGTCCATATAAAGCTTCGAACGATGCCATGTCGATACTTGCCTGAATATAAAGGTGGTTAAATTTCAATTCAAATTTACTTATTCAAATTGAAATTTTGATTTACCTGATAACTGTTATTATAAGTGAATTCAACCAAATGGAGATGGTCTTCCCAAGATCCACCGAAGTCAATAATGCAGGCTCGGAGCAGATCCTCTAAAATCTGATTCACCCTTTCAGTTTGGCCATCTGTTTGAGGATGATAAGCTGTGCTCAGATTCAGTTTAGTGCCCAAGACGTCCTGAAATGCCTTGCAGAATTTACTAGTGAATAAAGGGTCTCTATCGCACACAATACTAGATGGAACTCCATGAAGTCTAACAATCTCACTCATATATAACTCGGCCAAACTCAAAGCAGTACGAGTGGTCTTAACAGGAATAAAGTGAGAAGATTTTGTCAACCTATCAACAATCACCCATATACTCTCATTACCTTTTCTGGTCCTTGGTAATCCATCAATGAAGTCCATAGAAATCTGATCCCATTTCCAACACGGAATCTCTAGGGGTTGAAGTAATCCTGCAGTCTTCTGGTGATCGGCCTTAACTTGTTGGCAAGTGGTGCATCTACTGACATATATAGAAATATCTCTCTTCATCCCACTCCACCAATATAAACGCTTCATATTTCAGTACATCTTAGTGACACCAGGATGAAATGAAAGTGATGACCGATGGTTTTCTCTAAGCACTTCTTGTCTCAATCCATCGACATTAGGGACGCAAATACGATTGTCAATCCTCAGAACTCCATTACTATCTATCTGTGCTCCCACTTTACTGTCGGTATTTCCAACTCTACCAAGAACTAACTCCTTCATGCGATAGAGCAAGGTGTCCTCATATTGTTTGTCCTTGATGCGATCCACAAGAGATGGGGAGATAACAAGCTGAAATAGCATGCCTTCTACAAGATTACAGCATGACAATGCTTTGCTACGGCTCAAAGCATCAGCTACAACATTTGCTTTCCCAGGAGTATAATTGATATCGAGATCGTATGCAGCTAAGAATTCAAGCCATCGAACTTGTCTCTGGTTCAAATCCTTCTGAGAAAAGATATACCTCAAGGACTTATGATCGGTGAATAATTCAAATTTAATTCCCAAAAGATGATGCCTCCACAGTTTCAAAGCAAATACAACTGCAAGAAGCTCTAGATCATGAGTTGCATAGTTTACTTCATGGATCTTCAACTTGCGGCCAGCATAAGCAATAACCTTTCCGCTTTGCATAAGAACAGCGCCTAAACCTTCTCGGCAGGCATCTGTATAGACAGTTAATCCTTCACTTCCATCGATTACCGCAAGAACTGGGGCTGAAGTTAACTTACGCTTCAATTCATTAAAAGCTGATTCGCACTTCTCACTCCAAATAAACTTGACATCCTTCCGGGTTAAAGCAGTGAGTGGGGCAGAAATCCGGGCAAAGTGCTCAATAAATCTACGATAATAGCCGGCCAAGCCCAAGAAGCTACGGATATCAGTAGGAGTTTTGGGAGTCTCCCAATCCTATAGATAAATTTCAATTTAGAAAGGGATAAGAGGAATTGAATAGAAATAGCGAATAGGATAGAACTTACATTGATTACGGCGATCTTAGCTGGATCGACCGAAATCCCATTTTCAGAAACTATGTGGCCCAGGAATCTCACTTCGTCTCGCCAGAAATGGCATTTAGAGAATTTGGCCTTAAGTGGATGATTTCGGAGAGTTTCCAGAACATAAGCAAGGTGTGTCTCGTGCTCCTTCTCGTCTTAGGAGAAAATGAGAATATCATCAATGAAAACAAGAACAAACTTGTTAAGCACATCACGGAAGACTCGATTCATCAAGTCGACGAAATAAGCAGGTGCGTTGGTCAAACCGAATGGCATAACCAACCATTCATAGAATCCGTTCTCGGTACGGAAAGCTGTCTTATGAATACTATCTTCTGCTACTCTGAGTTGGTGGAACCCAGTGGCAAGATCAAGTTGTGAGAAAACTTTAGCTCCATGGAGCTGATCGAATAAATCATTGATGCGAGGCATCGGATAGCGGTTCTTGAGAGTGCGTTTGTTCAGTTCCCTATAATCAACACATATGCGAAGAGATCCATCTGATTTGGTGACAAATACAACTACGGCGCCCCATTCAGAACAACTTCTCCTAATCAAACCTCTAGCAAATAGATCATCAATTTGAGTTTTAAGTTCAGCTTTTTCTTTAGGAGCCATCCTTCTGTGAGGGAGAACTACGGGAGTAGCTCCTGGAATAAGATCAATACGAAAATCGATTTCCCGTTTAGGTGGTAGGGAGTTGACCTCTCCAAATACATCGGGAAATTTCTGAACAATTGGGGTAGTACTAAGATCATCTGGGTGAGCATCAAGAGAGAATATGAAGCTTCCGGCATATTTCTGCGGTGATTTGCATTCAATGACAAGCGGTAGGCCCTTGTCATTGACTAGAGAAACAGAACGAGCCTTGCAAGAAATAACAGCATCGAATTTCCTTAACCAATCAGCACCTAACAAGATGTCAAATGCTGCGAAGCCAAGTACATAAAAATCCCAAGTGAATCGATATCTTCCATACAAGAGCACAACCTCTTTACAAATTCTACTGAGGTTGGCAAGTCC
Organism: Allium fistulosum; assembly: GCA_030737815.1. Lineage (NCBI taxonomy): Eukaryota > Viridiplantae > Streptophyta > Magnoliopsida > Asparagales > Amaryllidaceae > Allium > Allium fistulosum. The sequence goes on from CM060904.1 coordinate 814,150,592, forward strand.
TCCAATAGGGTTGGAGACGCATAAGGAAGTAGTAGCAAGAGTAGGTTCTAAGTTGAGCTTATTGCAAAGATCAATAGATATGAAGCTATGAGAAGCACCAGTATCGAATAATACCCTAATAGGTAAATCATGTAATGAAAAAGTACTTCGTAAGGTACCTTGGTCATCCTGAGCAGGCGGTGTAGGAGTGGTGATGGCAAAAACTCCAGATGGTGTTCCATGCTTGTACAGTGGGCAGTCTTTCTTGAAATGACCCGGCTGGAGGCAGACATAGCATAAGTCTTTCCTAGTCGTAGAAGGTGGTGGAACAGCAGCTCCGGTAGATGGGCAACTATTAGCATAATGGCCCTTCTTATCGCATTTGAAGCAAGTGATATTAGCAAGGTCGATTGGGCTTTTCTGAGCATATCCCAATCCTGTAGTCTTTTGCCAAGCTTTCTTTGGTTGATCAAAGTTCATCTTCCTCTTCCCGAGCTGGCTAGAGGAGGGCTGAGTAGGAGCAGCCTTGGCAGTAGGTCCCCTAGGCTTTGCCTCATATCTAAGAGCATAGTCAACAAGCTCTGTGAAGGTGCAGTGAGTGTGGCCAGTAAGCAAGTCATAATACTCTGGTCTAGCTCCCAAAATGAACTTCTCGTTCTTTAGAAGCGGTGTATCAATCAATCCCGGGCCGAACTTGGAGAGTTCGTTGAATTTCCTCTCGTACTCAGAAAAAGTCATACTGCCCTGCTTAAGATCCATAAAAGCTCTATAAAGTTGGGTTTTCCCAGCAGCGGGCATCCATTGTGCCGAGAAAGTATCCCTAATCAAAAGATAGACAAGATGAATAACATTCTAAAGATTAAAAGAAGAATTTAGACTACGAAATCAAAATAATTTTATACCTAAACTGGGCCCAAGTGATGGTGTTCTCCTCGATACGCGAAGTAACTGGTTCCCACCAATCTTGCGCGGCATCCTGAAGTTGCCAGGCAGCAAGCTGACGCTTCTGAGCATCAGTGATCTCTAGACCAGAAAATATCTTCTCTAAACCTTTAAGCCATTGCTGAGCCTCAATAATGTTCTCGGATCCAGAAAACTTAATACCTCCCAGCTGTGTATACTCCTTACTCAGAATGGTGAATTTGACAGGAGCTGGAGCGACAGGTGCAGCCTGAGCAGGACCATGGCCCCTTCCTCCCCTATGGTTTCCTCTGGTACCCATCCTGAAATACCAAAGAGATTGTTAAAACCAAAGGAGAGAAAATCATAGAATTTTAAGGAAAGTCTAATTAATGAATCAAAGAAGTTTGAAATGAAAGGATTTGGATATTGAACCGATTCTCCTCATTCTAGGGTATTGCTACCCTATCTCTAATGAGTTTATATATAATCCCAAACTAAGGTTTTTAGGGAAACCGAAGCTCTGATACCAACTGTAACAACCAGTATATTTGTACCATTTAAATTGACAATAATCCACACATGTCAACTTAAATAATACAAAACACGAATCATTATGGGATTATAAATACATAAATGTAAATGAGAATCAATACAACATCACAGTCACAGAACAGTCACAGAATAATGCAGCGGAAAATACATCGTCATAATAGCAGTTCATGAAGCCACTATATAATATACAACAATGTCTTAGCATCAAGTGACTAATACCAAAAATGTCCAACAGACAAGGACATCAATACAGGAATATAAATAGACTGAAAAAGATAAATGCTAAGCCTTCAGCATCTTCAACCAACCTTGATCAGTAGCTGCATAACTTCAGACTGACCCGAGCATATGCAAAAAGAGACACTCGAGTCAGGACTCAAAATCTTATGCAATTAAACCAAGTGCAAGGGAATAGTTCATAACTTAAAGATGGATAAAATAACATCTCTAAGGATCCGATAAACTATCTATATATACAATAGAATACGATAGGTAGATAATGTCTAATCAGTAAAGTACGATATTAAAATAGTGTTAAGTCATGGCCCATACCAACCTTAACACATTTTTATTCCCAAGAGCATATACAAGACCGTAGTTTCCCCAAAACCGGAAGTCACCAGAGGGCAATCCATATACTAAGGTACAAATCAAAACGTAGTGGTCGCGAATAGGATAATCAGTATGACAAGGTACATGAGGCGATACCAACTAGGATACTAGTAGTTGCGTGATCCGGACTGATGTTGAGCATAGCAGCTACTACCTCAACACCGCGAAACGACACTCCCAAATCAAGGGGTGCACCCAAATCGAATCACAAAAGTAATAGATATGGTATCGAAGAAGTGTGTCCGCTAGAGGTGGCGAACCTCAATGGCCCGGCGTGGCTCCTGTTTTAGTCATGTCAGGGGTCGTCCAATATCGTTCTCTTTCTTCAGTCATCGCGTTCACCAAACCATCCACTTCATTCTGGATCAACACTTCGCGTGCAATAGTTATTAAAGTGGTTTTCGGTATCGACAGAGAGTATGTCCATATCCGATCCCGGTCTCTTTAATAACTACGTATTTATTACCCAATGGTCGGTTAACTTAACGTTTAAACAAATCAAAGTCCAAAAGTCAAGGTGCAAATTTAACTTCCAAATTTTGACATTTCACGATTCAATTTATTTCGGATATTTAAAATCATATTTCCAAATGAAACCTGTAGTCCAAACATTTGAATTAACAATATAATTAAGTATTCAAGTTCCATTTAATAACTCACTGATTAAAGTTAGTTCAAAATCAATTAATTCAAATTTACCGGTTAACTAAGTTCAAATCGTTAAATCAAATTCTATTTATCTCAATTCATATTTACATTCATCGTTACATTAAATATAATCATAAATTTGATTAAATTAATTTCATTAGATTTAAAATCATTTACCTTTAAACTGTCGCTAAATTCAATCCATAAAACTTAAGTTAGTTTCGTATTCCATTTTAAGCCAAAATTTCCTAAATCTAAATTATTATTTATAACAAGTTCAAATCTATTTAATCTAAAATTTAGTTTAAATCTGAATCTACCAATCTAATAAATTAAATTATTAAATTCAAAACTCACTTGTTTTAAATCTTATTTCAATCCAATTCGCCAATTCATTTTTCTTCAATTAAATAGATTTATTAATCCGTTTCAATTTAATCCATTAATTTATTCCAATTAATCCATTTATTTATCCTTTAATTTATTTCAATTAAATCCATTAATTTATTTTAATTAAACCCATTTATTTATTTCAATTAAATCCATTAATTTATTTCAATTAAATCCATTAATTTATTTCAATTAAATCCATTAAGTCGTTACTTGATTTCCAAACAAATTATTAAGTTCATTTCTTAATTTCAAATAGATTTCAATTTCAAAATAATTTTTGTTGACCAATCGGGTTTCTTATTTTTAATTGTCTATCCTAGGCCAAGTTATTTAAGTGGGTATTTATCATTTCAACCCGATATCATTCAATGTAAAACAAGGCATAGCAAAGGGAACTTGCAGTGTGATAACTGGGATGGTGTCAAAGTAAATAAACAAGCAATAGCAACCATACATAACAAATTAACAATTTATTCAAATAATCCCGAAATAACCGTATTAACTTACATTTGTTATTATGCAAATTAATACAATTATTCCTAGAATCCTACGGATTAAAGATTATTACATTTAGATTTTTACTTGGTGTCCGTTATCAAATTTCTACATCATATTACAGTTCAACATGTTTAAACAATTATAACGTCAAATTTTTAGAACTTAATAGTTTATTTCAACCAAATTTTAACAACTAACAATTTAATATCCAATTTAATATTAACAACAATTTATCACTTGAATTTCATAGCATAATAGACTGAGTCGTGAATAAAATATTCACCTTGCGTGGTTGGAGAAGATGGCGCGGCACGAAGAAAAATAGACAAAATAGACCCTAATAGGCACGACGCTAAAAGAACACCAACTGCAATCAAACAAATAATTTATCAATAATTCGTTTATTGCCATATATATGTCGATTGAATATATATATATATATATAAACCATACCAACGACGAAGCAGGATAGATTCGACAAGCGGGATGGAAATACTTATACTTTCGGATCAATAGCAGGAGCTGAAACAAAAATGCAACAGACTGTATGTGAGCAACCCAACATATCAAAGATATACTGTTATATAATAACAGTTATATATATCTACTGATATATATAAAACAGATGCACAGAGCAGAAACAGATGCACAGCAGGATTCCGGCCACTGCGAGGCACAATGGGCGGAGCGGGGTTGCGACAGCGGAGGGAAGACGACTGGTGTTGGCGGGTGCTGTACGGTTGGGCGCGGAGACGCGGCTGCATGGGGCGGAGCGGGGTGGACGTGGGTGCTGGGTGGACTGGTGGGCGGGAGAGGTGGCGGAGGGGACTGGCGGCGTTGGGACGGAGGGAGGTGCGTTCAGGCGGAGGCAGGCGCTGGTGGGTGGTGCGTGCTGGGCGTGACGCGGGTGGTGGGTGCAGGCGGGCAGGGTGTGACGCGGGTGCTGGCGGAGTTGGCTGGGCGAAGCAGTGCAGGACGCGGAGGGCTGAGCGCGGAGGGGCTGGGCGCGGCGTGACTGGGCACGGCGGTGGATGCGGTTGGCGGAGGGCTGGGCGATGGGAGGCTGGGTGCTGGAGCGGGCATGGTGCTGGTTGGGGCTGGGTGCGGTGACGGAGGAGGCGGAGCTGGAGGGCTGGGACGTGGGTGGGTGGTGCGTGCAGGCGAAGGGAGAGGCGGTGGGTGGCATGGGCAGGCGAGTGGCAGTGGTGGCGGAGGTGGTGGGAGTGGCGGGGTTTGTAGTATATGAAGATGGGTCTCATTTTTCTTTTGTTTGAGGAAGGCAAATATGAGTGATTTCTGGAGGAGAGGGAGAAAGGGAATGCAGAGAAAGGAAAAACACGTACCTAGTTGGAGTAGTGAGTAATAAATGAAGACAAAAGGTTTGGTGAAGGCAGAGGGCAGAGATATATACAGAGAATGTAGAGTCCCCGTGCAAATGAAATGATTATTTGTCACAGTGGCTCTTCGGTTACTGAATGGACAAGGGCCATTTGAATTATGAGCGGGAATAGTAGGGTACCGGTTTGTGTGTCGTAACGGACCAGTTTGTACTCCGTTAACCAATTAATAGCTTGCAACGCCGAACTCCGATTGACACAAACAAATATACCGTTTTGATCAGCGCGACGAGGCGGACACAATGGTATGAAGATATTGATGGTTTGACGTTGTTTGCGAAGTGGTAAATCTTATTGAACCATTTGCACGAGTGAACATTTTAACTAGCAATTAAAAGCGAAATTTGACGAAATGAAATGCGCCGTCATGATCAGAATATTTTTCTTATGCAACATTGTGAAAAATATTTGAGTTCGGACGATAGAAAATTTACACATAAAATTAAAACTAATATGTAAAATTTGACGAGCAAAATTTTCTACAATATTTTTCGACGAAATTTGGCGTACGCCTATGTCTATCTAGGCGCATTCCAAATGTGAAGTTTGAATGGTAACGGAAATCGTTTGTGAATATTTGAAATTCCTATTCTGGGGAATGCAGCAAAACACCAAAGAATAAGATCGACGGAGCTAAAGATATCCGAATTTTGAAAAACGAAAAATGGCGCCTTTGTCAGAAAATGATTGAGAATTTTTCTATGTAAAAATATTTAGGTTTGGAAGATGAAATTTCCACGGTTTTTAAAATGAACTGATGTGCAGTAAAACGCGCACGAAGTTTACTGCGGTATTTTCTGAAGAAACTTTACCCATAACTACAATCATCTAGGCGCAATTTAGAAACAAAGTTTGGACGCTGATTGAAATCGTATGTAAGTTTCACATTTTTAATTAAAATAACGGTTCTAAAATTTTTAAATTGGGTCGGAATTTCAGGGTCGTTACAACCTCTTAACCGTTAGTGGACGGATTTCCTTATAAACGTCCTAGAAGAACGAATCGAGTTTATACGTACAGTATAACACCTCGAACGGTAATTGTACCATATAATTCCCGTACTTCTTCTAGATATTCCCAAAGTTATATTTAGGTTTAGATTTTATAGTCGGTTATTTAACTATCAAATAAACAATCAATTCAACCAAACACTTCATTTTACACTTAAAAACACTAAGTCTCTTTTAAATTTAATTTGAATAAATTAAACTCTTTATCCAAAATATGTGTACTTATCTTATCGAATTCAATAAATTCACAACTATCTTTTCCAAAAATATTTGAAAACCCTTTTAAAATAATGTGGAAAGTACCACTGTGGTATCAAACAATGGATCACAGCTCAATGGTTACTTCTCTATCTTAGAGAAATCCAAAACTTAACTGCAGGCACTCACTGCCCTCGATTTATGCCACGCGAGTATACCATTACTTCCCGAAAACTTGTTTAATAATTTTTCTCAAAATAATGCTTATAAATTCTAAAATAAATTTCCAAGTTTAATCTAGGCAAATATACGTAAATAAAAGTTATTAAACAAAGCTATATTAGTATTTAATAATTATCTTTTAAAACAAAAATGCAGACTAGTTCTTAAATAATAATAATCTTTAACACTCATTTTAAAGTAACTAATTAATAATTAAATATGCTTAAACATTTTAAAATAGTTAAATAGCTAGTTTCCAGAACATTTTTAACACCTTTAAAACTTCTGTATTAATAATTAAAAATCCTCCTTTTAAAACAAGCCCAAATCCTCGATTCTAATTTCATTTCGTAAATCTGGAAATCTTACTTGAGTCCAATATGCCCAATTTATACTTATTTCCAAATTTACTTCTATTCTTCCAGAATATTTAAAATCTCGATTTTAAAACCAACTATATTTAAACAAGTACCATTTAAGGATTTAATGTTTAAAAATCCTTTTATATACTTTTATTCCAAAATTCCTATTTACAATAACCCGAATTTGTTAAGTACAAATTCCAAAACCATTTATTTATCCAATTAATTAACCTAAAATTCTTTATAAACATTTTACTTCAAAATCCCTGTTTAAAATTCTTCTAAATTCAAACCATATTTTTATTGGTATTTTAAAATACCAAAAATCAAGGCTAAACAACCATAGCATCCAATCAATATAAATCCCACAGTAATCTATCATAGATTATTCCAACAAAACGTATATCACCATATATGAAATTAAATAAAACATTTTTGAGGAATCCAGTTGGATCCCTCCAACATGTTTCCCTGCATCCATAGATGTTAACACAACATAAAAATACCAATTCCGCTTCAAGGCCGTATTATGCGGGCCGCATAGAGTCTCATCCGCTATATATATGCGGGAATATCAATCACTCCAATATATATATATATACTACTACTATATATAATATCACATACAATTGATAATAATGCATCAATTAAACTAATCAATCATTTATTAATTTTAACTATTAAAAGTTAATCACCAGCAGTCCAAAATTGAGTGAGATTAACTCATTCGAGTTTAATTCGCCAAACGCTCAAATTTTAAATTAAATCGAACACGTTCGATTTAACCTAAAATTTTAACTCATTCCAATTGACTCCAGATCTATTTCACAGCGTAGTGTTCGTCGCTACGATTCCGATGCCGCTTATTTCGTCCAATTCCGACCTCGTATGACCAAGATACAAGGTTTTAAAGATTTTAATATAATTTATAATATATAAATTTACAAAATCAATTTGTTTTATACCCAGACAAATCATGGCCATACGATTTTGGTTTTGCAAATCAAGGCCGCTGCCAGCTTTCTTCTCACTCACTCGCACAGGTATAGCTGAACCCAACCACGACGTCGACTTCCCGACGTGCCGCTGCCTCCTCATTCGCCTAGGGTATGATCGGAGACCACCCACCTGAAGCCCTTCACGCGCCGCGCCATCGCCGATGACCTGGGCGAGCTCGGCCTCTCCGTTATCTCGAAAAAAGTGAATGAATGGCAGCCCTTCCCTATCGATTTCGATCTCGACCGTTGGATATACAGATCTCTCCATGCTCTTCGATCTTCCAGTTGGTGATTTTTGCTAATAGTTGATGGATAAGGAGAATTTTGAAGAAGAAAACAAGAGCATTTCGGCCATTGATTTGTATATGCGGCGGCTACGTTCTAAATGGCTAGGGTTTCACTGTTTAACGTATTTATATACGTATACGTTATTATTTTAATATTATCTCCAACATTTACATGGTTTTTCAAACGAACTCCAAACTAGACGTGCCGCCAGGCATTTATAATGTTTTACCCCTATTCCGAACATAATGGAACATATTTCGTAGCCTAATTCGATCGTATGTGGAAGATAGCTTTTTGAATCGAATTTAAATATTAAATTTGCGATATTTATTCAATGCATTTCTATCTCGTACGACCAAACGGTAACCCCAAACGCTACGAAATTTGAAATTTGATAATAATACAATTACATATTTAGTGGAACTGGTTTCGTCGAATTCAGAGACTGTGCCCCGGAAGGCTATTTTAACTCGTCAATTAAATCGAGCGATTTTCAAAATTGTCGAAATCGTTTAAAATCTCAATTTTTTAAAACTTACTAACTCCATTATACATCACATGGAATTTATATTCATATTAGAAATCATTCTAATTTATATTAAATCAAAGTTCGATTATTTACACTATTACTATATATATATATATTAAATTTCACCATAAACTAATATATAAATTTCAAATTTTAACTTATCGACTTTTGAATCTCATTCAAAAGCCCAATACCATCACTCTAATTAAATCAGAGTTTTAAATCAACTTAGAAATCATTTCTCTTCCCATTAACTCCAGATTCCCATAATTACCCAATTTCAAATATTAAATTACCATCTACTGAATCTGTTAATCGCTATATTTAAAAATATAAACCATTTCACTGATTCTTCCATACTCAAAATCAATTTATAATTCTAATTCAACATTTAAAATAAATTAAATGTTCAAAACTAAACGACCAAAATTCCCGGTCGTTACATTAGGCATGGCACTGGGGTGGGATTTTCATGCCCCAGACCCATCCTGGGATTTTCAAACCCTGACCCAGACCCGCCCTTTAGACCTGGTGCGGGTCTAGAATTTTGGCCTGAACGCAGAACCCGTTCGGGTCAGGGTAGACCCGACCCGCCTCAAGACCCTATGAGACTCTGTATATTCATTCAGAATTATGTATTAATGTACATATATTTATTTATTTTATTTGTAAGAGACATTATCACTAAATGACATTGAATATAAATTACAATATGTTTACAATAATAATGAAAAATAATAAAAATGACATGTAGAATAATAGTTCAAAATGTACATATATGTTAATATATAATTATCAGTGGCACAATTTAATATTATAAAAATCCCATAACTTGTTGAATGAACATTATAATATCCATGATATAACTAGTTATGTGTAAAAGGATTAAAAAATCATCATTATAGTAGTAAAGTGATTTTATGATATATAAGTTTTGTGGGTCGAGTTGGGGCGGGTCATCCAAGCCCCAACCCGACCCTTGACCCGGAGCTTCCAAGAGCAAGTCTTGGGTCTATCCGCCCCGACAACCCGATGGGGCGGGTCTTAGCAGGTCAAAATGGGGGCGGGTCTACCGAGTTTAGACCCTAGACCAGCCCCATTGCCATCCCTACTCGAAATTCTCTTTATTTATAAAACATTTTTATAGATATCTTTATATATAAATCACTTTTATATCAAATGACTTCCAAAATATTTATTTCCAAATATTATATAATCACCTTTACATAAAATCTCTTTAAAATATTTCTATTTCTTTTCAAAAAAACCATTTCATTTAAAAGATAAACATCTTTAAGATTATAATAAATACCTTTTATTATAACAATTTTTTTAGTCAAATATTTTCATCGAACGCCTTATAGTCAAATTGTGAAATTCTAATCACAAGGTGTTTGTATCTACCTAACCCATGCATATGGAAATTAATTGCTCATAAACTGATCGAGCACAATTCAAATAGTCAAATAAATAATAATAATAATAATAATAGTACATTATTATCAACAATTCAACAAATTGAATAATAACACATAAATCAGAATTAACTGGTATATATAAATAAATGTCTAAATTTATATAATATCGGAATGGGTATTTATTCTGCTAAATAGAAGTCACTAATGAAATATAATTATTTTAACTAGTTATTAATAAAATCATCGTAATTATATTAATCAGTATTATTCTATCAATATTTTTTACTTTGTTAAAACTATCAACAAGTTATACCGAAGTGTTCTACTCGTTAATACAGATCTAACATCGAAGACCGTGGGTTAATCGAACTTCGCATAGGTAAACCTTTTTAAAGTTTGCGCTATTTAACAAATTAAATTAACTAATCTAATTTAATTTAAGCTCACCCAACTGTGCAAGCCCAAGGCCCAACTCCTCATTCCAAAATGGAAGTTATAGAGCCATTTCCCCTCAAACATCAAAACTCACCCCTGCCCTATTTTCCACCATGCAAACCCACGCATTCCTCATTTCTCTTCTCCCATCTCATTGCTGTGCACTTCCCACTTCATTTCCCAACCTTCTCACATTCCTAACCACATGCACGCAAGTTCCATGCAGACCGCCTTCTTCCACTATTTCTTCTACCTACGACTGCACATGCCTTCACTCACACGTATACATGTATGCACACCACACAAATATATATATCACACACACTGGCACGCACGCATACATATAATACATAGGGAAGAAAGAAAAAGGAAAAGAAAAAAATTGGAATCCGTTCAAGTTCTTGTTTGTTGAGAGTAAAATGAAAATGAGCACGTCCCTCTGTTTTTGAGTTTCGTGCCTTTAGAAAATGAGTCCAACCCCCTTCATTTATGAAAGTGTTGCATGTGTTTTCATTTTGCAAAAAAAGAAAATGTGAAAGTGTTTGTCTATATGATTTTGTTCCCCCTATGTCAAAGTGTGTATGGGTATATATAGGGAAGAATACTTAATAGCTAAGCAAGTGGAAGAGCAAGTAAGAGGGAACCAGAGCATGTGCATGGGACAAGAGAAGAAACAGAAAAGCAGGGAAGTGAGACATGAGTGTAAGTGTTGTGTAAGAGTTTGTGTTTTAAAAGAAATTTTTTTACGGTATCCCACCTACAATATCCTGTTTGCCTACGAGCTGCGAATGACAAAAATCAAAATACGATCGCGCACAACAATGTGACATGATCACAAAACAGCAATAAAATAGACTGGTTATCTAATTTTGTGAAGTTTTCAAAGTACTGACATTTGACGTAAAATACGTCAAATGAAAATCTAATTATTTTTCAAAATAAAAATTATGGAAAATTCCTATAAATTAAATTAAAAATACGCCATAAAAATCAAGTCTAAATTTGAAACATAGATTTTATTATATTTAAATTAAAATCCTAATATTAAAATAAATTAAGTATTCAAATTCGAAGACTCAAAATTACGGGTTGTTACATTCTTCCCTCCTTAAATGACTTTCATCCTCGAAATTCCAAGGATGCAAAAATATAACGAAAACCAAATAATTAAAAAAAGCTGAACATACGAAAAATAATATCACCCATAACCCCGTTCGGAGGTACGGTGCCTTATCCTATCCATTTCTATTTAACAATTAAGGTAGTTTTATCTGAAAATTCCTAGGTTGATTTACTAACCTAGACAAATTTTACTTAGGCATCTAACCTATGTTCTTATACCAGCTGTAACGACCCGTATTTTCGCCAGTAAAAATCATCGAAAACCCATCCATTCTTAAACAAACAATGACAGCTACCATTTTAACATATCATAATATGATAGATATACAACACAATTAAATGTATATACAATTACAATAATACAACTTAATCAGATTTCTAATTATTTATTCTACAGAATGTGCTTTAATACATTCCATACTCAAATGCTACAAATCTACCACTGCACAACTTTGATGAGAGAGACAGCAATAGGCATTCCTGCAAACTCAATAAACATATCAATGCGGAATAAAATTATAAGCAGAAAAGATACAACATGACAAAATAATTAGCAAACAATAAACTGAAATTAATATGTATTATTATTGGGCTGCATCACTACCACTTGTGACTGCCTACGTACCCCTATCTAATTGGTACCCAATTAGATATAGGGTCAAGCCAACGTAGTTCTCCTATTCACAAATAGGACTCAAGGAGCCCACGATGCACAAACATAAATGCAATTCCCAAACTACCTAGTTAGGCTTAATCTTCACATTTAGGTTCTCCAAACTAATTAACTTATTTATTTTCAAAATATAATCATTTTCGTAAATAATCTCTTTGAACTAAATTTCCGGTTACATTTCAAATCCTTTTGAAATAATATATATATATATATATATATATATATATATATCTTTTATATCAAATCATACTTTTCTTTGGGATTTAAGTTAAAACCTTTACAAAACCAGTATCAATTACTCTGTATTATCAATTACTCTGTATATTAATACAATGGTGTATTTGATATATTTATTTGGAAATCCAAAAATACTCCACTATAAAAGAATATCAAAATATATGCATTCAGATCGGCAAGTTTCTTCCGATAACAAGGCAATTGGGTCCCAACCTTCATAAGATAAACAAAGTACATCCCTCTATACAAGGAGTATAATATACCAAGGGTTAAACTACCCTTTTGCCAACTTTTTTTAGTTAAGGGTTACCCGAATCATCGGTGATATAACAAATCATTTTGTTCTCTGAAGTGACAAATCATTTTGCACTTAATCATAAATACTTTCAAACAGAGTATTGTTTATTTTCCTAAAAATAAATTTCGAAATCAATTTCAAAACCATCGAGTTTTCAGTTCTCGAAATTCTCTTTAATTATAAAACACTTTTTATAAATATCTTTATATATAAGTCCCTTTTATATAAAATCACTTCCAAAATATTTATTTCCAAATATTACATAAACACCTTTGTATAAAATCTCTTCAAAATATTTCTATTTCTTTTCAAAGAAACCATTTCACTTAAAAGATAAACATATTTAAGATTATGATAAATATCTTTTATTATAACAATTTTTTTAATCAAATAGTTTCAACTAACATCTTATAGTCAAATTGTGAAATTCTAATCACAAGGTGTTCGTATCTACCCAACCCATGCATAAGGAAATTAATTGCTCATAAACTGGCTAAGCAGAGTTCAAATAGTCAAATAAATAATAATAACAACACATTATTATCAAAAATTCAACAAATTAAATAATAACATATAAATCAGAATTAACGGGTATATATAAATAAATGTCCAAATTTATATAATAGCAGAATTGGGATTTATTCTGCTAAATAGATATCACTAATAAAATATAATTATTTTAACTACGTTACTATTAAAATCATCGTAATTATATTCGTCACTATTATTTTATCAATATTTTCTACTTTATTAAAACTATCAACAAGTTATACCAACGTGGACTACTCATTAATACAGATCTAACGACGAAGACTGCGGGTTAAATGGACTTTGCAGGGGAAAGTTAAACCTTTTTAAAATTTGCACTATTTAACAAATTAAATTAACTAATCTAATTTAATTTAACCTCACCCAACCGTGCAAGCCCAAGGCCCAACTCCTCATTGCAAAACGCAAGCTACAGAGCCATTTCCCCTTAAACATCAAAACATACGCCTGTCCAATTTTCCACCATGCAAACCCACGCCTTCCTCCTTTCTCTTCTCCCATCTCACTATCGTGCACTTCCCACTTCATTTCCTAACTTGCTCAGGTCCCTAACCACATGCACGCAAGTTCCATGCAGACCGCCTTCTTCCATTATTTCTTCTACCTATGGCTGCACATGCCTTCACTCACACATTTACACGTATGCATACACTACAACAAAGGCAGCGTATAGCGACGGCAAAAATACGTCGGCGGCCGTTGCTAACCGTTGCTAGCCGTCGCTAATTGCCGTCGCTTTTCAATCCGTTGCCATCAGGAAAAGCAACGGCATAAGCGACGGCTCTGTCGCTAATATAGCGACGACAAGCGACGGTATCTTACACGTGTCAACGCCACGTGGCAGTTAGTTGTTCCAAAAGCAAGTCTGTTACTCGCCGTTGCATGCCGTTACTAGCCGTCGCTATTTTTGCCCAATAAGCCGTTACTAGCCGTCGCTAGCCGTCGCTTTTCTGGGCAAAATCTGCTGTGCATACAGCAGCTATCCTTCCATCAAACCTCGTCCCAAACCTCAAACCGTCTTTTCAAACCTCAATAATATCAACAACAACACATCTCAACAATACCCACAACATCAATATTCAACAATAACCAAAAAACACAAAAACCAACCAAACCAACATAGTATACAAAAACCAACCAAACCCAAACATCATCCAAAATGCCAAGTATCCAAACCCAAGTATCAAATCTAGTCTAAATACGTACATAAATACATACCCACAAGAATAGTAAAACTATGCATCATCATCTCCTCGACATCATCAGATCCATCTCCCTGCTCCCCAGGCATAGAGCCGTGCTCCTGATAAAATGCTGCAATGCGCTCATCTATCTGCTGTGCCAGTTGGCCCCTTCGCCAATCGTTGAGTTCATCCAGCTGCCTCTGCATCTGAGCAATACGCTCCTCCTCCATCGATTTTCCATAAGCTCTTTGAAAATTAACAGCCTGTGAAATAACTGAAGTTAATACGATAGTATTTCACATGAATTTTGAATGAATTGGATAGTATATAAATAATTCTTTTGATGTGAGAATAATGTGGATCTTTTAATATGAAGTTAGTGAAATGGTTTACCTCCTGATTGCCGAAACCATAACGCCTATTTCGAGTAGGCGGTGCAATAACGGAATCCCAAATCCTGTTGGACTCCTCAACTGTAAGCTCTGCTCTTCCACTTGCCTGTGTCAATGCCGATGCCTTTGTCTCATATCGCCCCTGCAATTACAAACATAATTTTAAAATAATTGGTATAAAATTTACATATATACAATTTGAATCACGAGTTAGCATATTTACCATCGCTGCTTCAGCTTTGCTGTCGGTCCAATCATAGGTCGCATTCCCCTCATCATCAACAGACTCAACTGCGTGTGTGGCTCTAAAAACCTCAGCCATTGTAGGCTCCCTTCCGTACTTTGCAAACTGAAGATATACACAAATAAGATATATTGAAAATAAGCATAAATGTTATACATGAAGATATGCATCACCATATGCTAAATATATTTTATATTTACCAATTCTCTCCTATGCTGTTGGAAAGATTTAGAGCCACCTCGATGTAAACCCGGATTCTTATTCCTATTGGCTTGGTTTCTTGCTGCTACTTCCTATATTAATTTAGATACACGATTAAAATAATGCAACTAACATAATTGTAAGCATTCTCATCATAGCTTACTTTAGCTGCTTCTGACTCCCAATATGTGAGAAATCCGTTCCAGACTAACATAAGTTCACATCGTCACTAAAGTAGTGTGAGAAAAAAAAAGAAGCTTCCTCTTCAAGGTACGATTTGCAAATCGAACCTTCTACTCGTGCTTTTTGTCTAATTTTTTTCTTCAAATGATTCAAGTACCTATAACAAAAATAATTAATTTAGTATATTGGTACAAGAATATACATTTTCAACTAATCAACAAGAATATTGAGGAGTTTAAAATCACCTCTCAAATGGATACATCCATCCATATTGCACAGGACCTCGAAGAAGTGCTTCGGATGGCAGATGCACAGGCAAATGCTCCATTACATTAAAAAAACCGGGCGGAAATATTTTCTCGAGTTTGCAGAGCAATACAGGAATTTCTACTTCAAGTTTACGTAAATGATCTACCTTTAACGTGGTCAAACAAAGCTGTTTGTAAAACATACTTAATTCTGTTATAACACTCCATATTTTTGTTGGCAACAGTTCTTTGAATATCACAGGTAAGAAATATTCCATCATGATATGGCAATCATGACTTTTCATCCCACTCAATTTATTGTTTTTCAAGTCAACACATCTGCGAAGGTTAGAAGAAATCCCATCAGGACATCTTAGTCCTTCCACCCATTTGAGCACGAGTTTTTCTTGCTTGTTGTCTAGCTCATAACATGCTTTGGGTTTTTTGTTATCGTCGTACAACTGAAGTTCGGGCCGCTTACAGAAATGTAATATATCACGTCTCGAATTTGCATCGTCCTTGGATTTCCCCTTTACATTCAAAACTGTATTAAAAACGTTATCAAACACATTTTTTTCATTGTGCATGACGTCAATATTATGTCGCAGTAAGAGATTTTTCCAATAAGGTAACTCCCAAAATATACTTTGCTTGCACCAGTTATGAATGCCCGATTTACCCGGAATGTCGACCTGTTTTCCAGTTTCATGAATCTTAGGATAGTCTTTCACGATTTCATATATCTCTTCACTTGTCCAAACTTTAGGTGGTAGCATATTCTCTACTCTGTTAGCTTTAAAGTTCTTTTTATCCATTCTGAATTTATGATTAATATGTAGAAAACACCGATGACAGTCAAACCACGAAATTTTCTTGCCGTACTTTAATGAAAATGCTCGTGATTCTTCCATACAATATGGACAAGCTAGACGTCCAGCTGTGCTCCAACCTGAAAGCATGCCATATGCGGGAAAATCATTAATAGTCCATAATAAAGAAGCGAACATACGAAAATTTCTTTTTCTCGAAATGTCATATTTTCAACTCCTTCACGCCATAGTGTTTTCAATTCTTCGATCAACGGTTGTAGATAAACATCAATTCCTTGAGTCGGATCATCAGGACCGGGAACGACAATCGTTAAAAACATATATGGAGTTTTCATACACATCCATGGAGGTAAGTTATAAGGAGTGACAATAATAGGCCATGATGAATATTTACTACCAAATTGAGAGAATGGCGAAAATACATCTGTACATAAACCGAGCCTAACATTATGGCTCTCTCGAGCAAATTCAGGATACGTCCTATCGAAATGTTTCCATGCTTCTCCATCAGATGGATGTATCAATGTTCCTTCTACTGGTGTTCTCACGCTGTGCCATCGCATATGACATGCTGTAGCAGAAGAAGCATATAGCCGTTGAAGTCTGGGAGTGATGGGTAAATAATGCATTCTTTTATAAGGGACTTCTTTTCCTTTCTTTTTCCTTGGTTTGTATCTTTCCTCGTTACATATTCTGCATTTTTTAAGGTGAGCGTCGTCTTTCCAAAATAACATGCAACCTTTAACACATGTGTCTATCTTCTGGTATGGCAATCCAAAAGCAGACATAAGTTTTTTAACTTTATAATGACTATCGCACATCAAATTATTGGGTGGCATGTGTCGTTTAGCAGTTTGTACAATTGCTGTAAACGATGCTTCTGTAAGATTGAATTTTGATTTCATCGTGATGTATTCAGCGGTTACAGATAATTCGGTTCCACTTTCACATCCATCCCATAATGGTCTCTTAGCGGAATCCAATAAATCATAAATTTTTTTAGCTTCCATAGTCGGTTCTTCACCATTTTCGTTTTCAATGTCGTCTTGATCAATGGATGGAAACATTGATCGGGCTGCATCTTGCACCATATTTTCTATTGGATTTGCCGCTGTATTATCATCCTCTTCCACTACAGGATTAGGTGTATATTGAACAAACTCTCCGTGACGATCCCATAAATAATAATTCGGTACAAAACCAAATTTATACAAATGAACTTCTACTACATCTGCCTTCCAATGCTTCAGATGTTTGCACTTAGCACACGGACAACGAATGTCTACGTTATTTCCATTATTAGATTTAGCAAATCTAATAAACTCGTGTACACCGTTAACAAAATGTTCCTTTATTGATCCTTTCATACCTTTTCGGGATTCATACATCCAACTATGATCGAGAAAATAATCGAACATATCTCCTGATTTGCAAAAATTATATTAGAAAATTCAAACAAACACTTCATTGAAACTTTATTAATAATTTGACAAATTAGACTGAACTTCAGTAAATTTAATAATTTGGTAAACTAGACTAACTTTATTAATTTGGTAAATTTTAAACTAACTTTAGTAAATTTTAATAAATTAGACTGAACAAATTTATTAGTTTCAAACTAACTTTTAAATTTTATTACTTTAGTAAATTGCACTTAATAAATTATTTGATTGTTTTATAAAATACAGATCATATATATACAACACTTGATAATACTTGTTTAACGGCCGGTCATCCTACTTCCCATTACAAACACAATAACGTAATCATATTTTATAAATCATTTCAGATTAAACGATTCAACAAAATTTCGGCAGCACTTCCCTTTATTCCCTGTATCGTACACAAATGCATGTACACAGGGAAAAAAAGGAAGTGCCATCGAAATTTCGTTAACCGTTTAAACTGAAATGATTTATAAACTGCGATTACGTTATTGTGTTTGTAACTTGTCCAATACTGGGACAAATCCAACAAATGTTGTATCAGATGAATACAGATGTCCGTTCTGTGTAAAAACGAACATCCATATAACGATCATATACAACACTTGTCAGACGGGGCCAAAAATTGTCTAAGGGGTTCACACAAATAAAACAAATTTTCTAATTTATATTTTAACAACTATAAATTTTTTAATAATACGTTCAATAAATATTTGTCAAGTAAATTTCACATTTTAACACGATTACACTTATAACTAACGCATGCTAAATAATTAAATTTTCACCTAATCGACAACCGATATTGCATAAACTTATCAATAAGCATCTTAAAATGGTATCACCATCTTAATCCAAATCACATCACCAATCGTTAATTCTACAATAACCAACATCATAATAGTATGCTTTAATCATCGTTTTCAATGTCGAAATAAAATGATTTTATTCTTAAATTAACCTACAATACTACTATCACCATACGTATACCACGTAACTACCAATCTCAAACCCATAAACATGCCATTAACAACCAATTTTTAAACCAAATAAACATGCAAATAAACCCTAATTAAACCCTAATTGAATAGAAAATAGGGTTAGAACACATACCGGATCAATTTGGGAAGTAGGGAGCGAACGTATGAGCACCGAATCGGCGGGGCGACGGGGGGGGTTTTTTCCTTTTTTTTTAGGTTTTGTGGAATGGGGAAGAAGAAGGCTCAGTTCTGGCTGATATACAGGTCGAGCGACGGTTAGCGACGGCTAGCGACGACCGCTTTTTTTAGCCGTCGCAAACCGTCGCCCCAGTCCGACGCTATGCCAACCGATTTTAGTAGTGATACCACACAAATATATATCACACACACTTTCACTCATGCACACATATAATATAGAGGAAAGAAAGGAAAAAAGAAAGAAAAAGGAAAAAAAATTGGAGTCTATTCAAGTTCTTGTTTGCTGAGAGTAAAATGAAAATGAACGTGTCCCACTGTTTTGAGTTTCGTGCCTTTAGATAATGTGTCCAACCTCCTTCATTTATGAAAGTGTTGCATGTGTTTTCATTTTGCAAAAAAATAAAATATGAATGTGTTTCCCTTGTGTCAATATGTGTATGGGTATATATAGGGAAGAATACTTAATATCTAAGCAAGTAGGAGGGAACCAGAGCATGCGCAAAGGACAAGAAAAGAAATGGAAAAGCAAGGAAGTGAGAGGTGAGTGTAAGTGTTGTTGTGTTGTGTTTTAAAAGAAATTTTTTTGCGGTACCTTGCCTATAATATTCCGCTCGTGTACGAGCTGTGAACGACAAAAATAAAAATACGATCGTGCACAATAATGTGATACAATCACAAAATAACAATAAAATGGACTGGTTATCTAATTCTGTGAAGTTTCAAAAGTATCGACATTTGACGTAAAATACGTTGAATGAAAATCTAATTATTTTTTAAAATAAAAATTTTGAAAAAATCCTATAAATTAAATTAAAAATATGTCAAAAAAATCAGGTCTAAATTTGAAACATAGATTTTATTATATTTAAATTTAAATTCGAATATTTAAATTAATGAAATATTCAAATTCGAAGACTCAAAATTATGGGTCGTTACAGACTGAGACAACTTTCATTTCGCATGTGAAGTTTTGAGTTTCGTGCCTTTACGTATGATGGTTGTGTTGTTTGTTTGCATGTGATTATTATTATATTATGTTGATTTGTTTGTTATTAATCGAAACAACTTAAATATATCTCTTTTCACGTAATTATTTACTTCTTTGGATTTTTAAGTGAAGTACAGGTTTATGGAAGCAATAACTACTGCTTTGGTTTCATAAATTAAGCGTTGTTTGCCCGACAAATAAGTACGTTTAGGATTACGGGTTTCTAGCAATATTATATTGTTTTTCCGTGGTTTGGGATGTTTATTTTTGAAATATGATATATATATATATGGTTATTATTGATATTATTATTTCTCCCCGACCTCTCCGTACAAAGGAGACTCTGTCGAAATTTTCAGTGAATTTTAAACTTAGAAATTTTATGAGAAGTGAAATATTTTCAAATTTTGGTAGACTTGAATATGAAGATTTACTTGTTATTAATTGTATATTGTATTTAAATTACTTAATTATGAAAATTAACTGTTTATAAATTGAATACTTTGAATAAAATATATTGATTCCTTATTTCCTCCTTTTCCCTTTTCGAGGACGAAAAGTTTTGAGTGGGGGAGAGTGTAACGACCCGTATTTTTCGATAATAAAATATTAATTAAATAAGATTTTAGAATTTTATATTGAAAGAAAACTAAAATTTGTTATGTTATAATGAGAGTAATAACTAGAATGTAATGTTAGTAATGTTAATATAAGGAAATTGCTAGCTATTTTAATGTAATTCCAATTAATTGAAGTGACTGTAAAGTTATAATTGGTTATAACTATAAATAAGGAAATACATTGAATGTTGAAATTATATGTAATCAATTAGAATTGGCTAATATTGAATATGAAATCAGTGATGTTGTTTGAATGCTGTTGATAAGTATATAATGTAATTTCAAATTAATTGAAATAAATTGTAGGTTGACTTGGTTATAATTGTAAATAATGAAATAAATTAAATGATGTAGGTAATGGTGAACTTATATGTAATTAATTGAAATAGGTTAATATTGAATACGAAACCTTTTTGGGTAAGCAAATTATAACCCTTGGTTGTAAAGAATAAGATCATGGGTATGAATTATTGTTATAAATGATTGTATTAACTATTTTCTCATTAATTTATCCGTTTGAATATTGAATGGGTAATTAATGAAATTAAGGCAATTGAATGTTGGGTTTAATGTTGGAATTGTATGTCAGTAAATTGAAGTAATTGTAAAGTTATTTGGTGATAAGTTGAAATAAGGAAATGAATTAAATGTTATATAAAAAGGGGAAAATTATACGAAATTAATGGAAAATTGAGTATAATCAGGATTGTGTAAGTAGTCATAACATTTGTTGTTGATATTAAACTTATAAATGTGATGAAGTAAGTAAAAGGTAACATTTGTCATTTATCTCCTATTTATTTAATCCATTGAAATTAAATTGAAAATCAATTGCTATTAATCTAATTACTTATTGCAGTTAATATGAATTAAAATGATAACTATAGAAGATTGAGGTAATGAAATGGTAAACCAACGTTAAGTATATCTATAAGATGATAATTGATTGAATACTAAGATGAAAATCAAATAAATATATATTGGAATTTAAATTAATTAATTAATTTATTACCGTTAATTTGACTTGGAATCTTTCAATAAAATGGAAAGAGAATTTATTTGAAATTAATGGCGTTTAATGAAAGAAATGTACGTTTGTTAGGATCCGTGTTAAGGTGTAGTTTTGAAATTAATTACAATTATGTCGATTTGGAATCTTTCAATTTAAAAGAGTAAAAAAAAGTTACATTAATTTTAATTAATGGATTTAACGAAAGAAACATACATTATTGTTAAAAATAAAAAGAATGTTTTAATGAAAATAAAACGAACATTTTCATTTTAAAGGTAAAAATAATTTTATAAAAAGAAGAAAAAAATGAATTTTAAAACAATATTTTACAGTAATTAAATATCAATTTGAGGCTGTATATAAGTGATTTTAACACTAATCTTGAAATTTAAATTAAATTAACTTTTTAGGTTTTGTGATTGCGCTCGGAGAAAAACTTTATTTTGAAAAAAAACTTGAATTTGAGTTCCGGATCATCTTTTATTTTGTGTAACGTTACATTGTGTAACAACCCACATATTTTAAGATTGTATATTTAAATGTTTTATTTAAATATAGCATCGTTAGTCGGATTTAAGTCCGAAATGTCACTTTTTGCAAACAGTCGAATTGGGACTTGAGACCACTTCCATTGAGTCCAAAATGGCGTTTGCGACCTTTTTGAGTATAAACATCGATATGTTTGGAGTTGAATAGAATTTTGACATTTTCACTTAGGGCTTTGGGCTTGGGTTTAGGTTTCGGCCCACTAACTAAACTCATCTTATATCCTAACTCCACCCCCTCTCCTCTTCATTCATTCTATTATTTACCTAACACTTCAAGCTTTAGTAAAAATGGGGGAAGAGATTGGAAACTAAAATCCTAAACCCTAGTTTCCTTTGCAAATCAAGTTATAGCTCCAAAAATCAAATAGAAGCTTAGGTAAGCATCTTCTTCTTCTTCTCCATCTCAATCTCTCTCCAATTTCAGAAATTTCCTATGACATAACTTAGGAAACATTCGTTGTAATCTTAGATTGGAGCTTCTAGAGTTGAAGTTAAAGTGTGGTTGATCTTTCTTTTGATTTCAAAGCTTCTCATTTGTTGTTTTGGGTTGAAAAGGTGAGTTTTTGAACTCACATCTACGTCTATAGCTTTCATTGTTGTTAGGTATGAATTACTAATAACTATTCATGTTCATTTGTTTTTGATTTGGATTGATTTGGTGAATTTTTCAATTTTTTTTGGTTTTGAAGTCCAATTTTGTGAAAATCCTTTTATGGGTGTTTGAACATGTTTACCGAGGTGTATCGAAGAGCCCATTAGGCTGGGTTGTCGCTGGTCATAAATCCCTAGTCACCGTTGCTCGATCGATCATTTTCGGTAGAATTTTGCCCCACTTGGGGGCTAGGCTGATTCTGCTCTGGAAGCAGGTTCAGTCGACTGAACCAGTAGGTCAGTCGACTGAACCAGGGGCAGAAAACATTCTATCCCTGTATCAGTCGACTGACCACCTGGTTCAGTCGACTGACCTGGAAACCGAAAGTTTCCAGGCATTGTGTCAGCCGACTGACCATCTGGTTCAGTCCACTGACCTGCTTGTATCGGTCCAACTTGCCTATTTTTCATGGGTTTCCAATTTTAATCGATTCGTGTGATCCGATTTGTCGTTACCATTTATTATCGACTTTGATGACTTCTTTTTCCGAATTTTTGGGAATATCCATTTTGATGGATTCGGTATCGATTTCTATGGATTTGATTCACGACTTCGAATGTGGATTTTGGTGATTGATTGTTTCTACAATCATTTCTGTGATTTGTCACTTTAAAATATAAAGGTTTCTATACTAGTAGTAAATATTCAAACTCTTTCACAAAGATGATTTCAACTCTACTTTTAATACAAAGCTCATTTATAAAACCGTTTTCCAATCTATTAGTATATACAAACCTTTACCTCATTCGTATGAGAAATCTAATTAAACGGCTTGGCAAAACAAGTGGTATGAAACGCTTACGTTTACTTCGTCGGTTAATTCTTAGACTTGTTCGATTGAAACTCTTGTGATAATTTTCGAGTGGATATCTACAATTTGTTCGTAAATATTTAAGTTAAGCCAGTGGTTATGGGACATGAAGCTAAACTCATCTATTTACTAGCTTAGTGTAATTCACACTTTTTATTGATCTATGATGATCATTTTGTGGTTTAGACTAGCAATGCGCGATGTCTCTTTGTCCACGTGGGGGACTGTACCTCGTTTTATTGAGCTTCGTCTCATTCTTTTATGGGCTAGCGACACATGTTCTTTTGTGGTGTTTGGTTCATCGGATGTACCGTTATTGTAATACATCGATGTCCCGGCTTTTTGGTTCATCGGACGTACCGTTATTGTACTGCGTCGTTGCTCCAAAGTTATGGTTAGCGACCATGGAATAGTGTTCCATTTGTGATACACGTGTTGGTGAGTTTTCATGCTCCCGTTTGTGATAGGCCTCCCCCCTTTGTGATTTCTGGATTTCTGGTTGATGATTTCTAGAATTTGTGTTTCACCTCTTTTTGTGATTGGCAATGGTATGTTTGTCATTATTTGGGGTTTGATGAATAAGATAAAGAATATGACATTCTTTTTGGTGCTTTGATATTCTTGAGATATTGTATGACTTTGTTGTTATTAAATGTATACTTGTCACAGTATGGCATTATGGTTATCATACGTATTTGTTATATCTCTTACCCTATCCCATTTTATCTGATATTTATAGCTAGTCTGATCTGTTTATTATTTTCTTATTAAATAATACTCGGGTCAGACCGAGATGTTACATGTGCTTCTGCTTGACTCCTCATCTGGGACTATTTTCTGACTTTTGGTTAACTACTTAGCTTAGTAGTTTTTGCTTTATACATTCGAGATAGAGACTCCTTGTTGTATACTTATTCTTTTCTCTAGCACTTGTATCTATTCTTTTGTGATGTAGTGGATCTAGTTTGACCACTACTTTGTTGTACACTCCCATGTGGTATATTCATATCTTTTTCCGCCTTTGTGAAACGAATATATGTGACTGATTTGTGTTATGTTTATTTCTATATTTGTTTCCGAAGGCCACTTAGCCACTATGTGGTAGCTTTGAGTTTGTATTTAATATGTCGGATTTCCTCTTGAAACGAAATGTAAGTTATATTATCATACATATCGGTACTCGCACAAAGCAATTCACAGATGGTCGCTCCTCAACAGCCTTATTCTTCGTGCTAGTCGATGGCATTTCCCCGTAGTGTCCTTGGCTAGCGTGAGTATAGAGGTGGGGCGCCACAGCTTGGTATCAAAGCTAAACTTCGGAACAATGTAGAATAATCTAGCAAGGATCATTGTCCTAAGTTTTTCTTAGGAATCGTGCCATAGGATTTAATTCGAGTCTTCGTACCGTTCTATCCTATTCCTTTTTATGATGCCTTGTTTTATCAATCAAGTTTGATTGATATTCATTTTGTGAATAACCTTTTTCCTCTTCTTTCTTTCTTAAAGGAAGAGAAATGGTTAGACCAGGCCATCCCAGCATCGGTCAATCCAGTGCTACTCTTCAGGACGGGGTATTTATGTCTTCTCAGCAACTTCTAGATCTTGTGAAAAATGCTCAAGCTATCAGACCCATTCCAGAGCCTACTCATCCTAAATCTGGGTTTGCACCCTTGTGCAGTGATTACACCAACTTGGGTGGAAGGCCTTTCAAGGGTTCCGAAAACGTAATAGAAGTCCAAGCTTGGCTTAGAACATGTGATCGCATCTTTTCCTGCATGAATCTTATTGATTTACATCGAGTCCAAGTGGCTTCTAGCATGCTCCAAGAAAGAGCATTAGATTGGTATGAGCTTCTGATCTTCAAAATTATTGAAGAGGATCTTACTTGGGAGCAATTCCGGGAAAGATTCAAGTTAAAATTTGTGCCAGAAGCTGAAAAAGTATCTCTAGCTCGACGCTTCATTGACCTTGTTCAAGGTGAATCTTCTGTGACGGATTACGTCGCATCTTTCGAATCTCTATCTAAATATGGGGTCGAGTATATTAATACCCCATTGAAGAAAAATAAAAGATTTGTCTATGGGTTGAATAAGAACCTCAAAAAGCCATTACTTCTGAAATTAGAAGTTTCTTTCGATCAGCTTGTTGATATCGCTCTTCGACTCGAAGAGGCCGATAAAGAAAATGATGTTGAAGTCAAACAAAACATCAATAAGAAGAGGCCTTTTAAATTCAAGCCTAATCCCAACAAGAAAGGGAAGCAAGCAACTTTGGTAGCAAAGACTTCTACCTCTAGTCGTGGGCAATGCTACAATTGTGGTTCTAAGGACCATTATGCGAATAAGTTTCCAAAACCTCTTTTTTGTCGTTATTGCAAAAGTTCAGGTCATCTTTTATCTTCATGCCCCAAACTTCCTAACAAGAGAGAGGGAAAGCTAAATGTTGTTCAAGCCCCTGGTAATACTTCTCGTGGTCAAGGTATTTCTCATTCTATACTTGATGGCATTATTATATTTCATGATCTTCCTATTCGAGTTCTTTTTTATACGGGTGCATCTCACTCTTTTATATCAAAAGAACTTGTTGATGCTTTGTCTTTGAATGTTATTGGCTTGATGACTTCATTGAGGATTGCGAATCCGGTTAGTGGATCCACAACACTCAGTTTACTATGTAAAGATGTCGAGATTATTTTATGTGATTACTCTTTCCGTGCTGATTTGCATGTTATATCGTTACTTAGGCTTCAGAATGATTTTGGGGATGGATTGGCTTAACCGATATGAAGCCCATATCCTATGTCCTGAGCAGATTATATATCTTCGACATCCTCAATCTGTTAAGCAGATTTCTCTTATTCTAAAAGATTCAGATTCCAATTCGAAAGCATCCTTGTATTCTCTAAATCCTCATGATGACGATAATGATGATGAGGAAGATGTTGTTTCTCTCATTCACATTGTTTGTGAATTTTCCGACATATTTGAGCTCGTTTTAGGATTACCACCTAAGCGAGCAACTGAGTTCAGAATTAATCTAATCCGTGGAGCTCTACCTATTACTCGTCCTCCTTATCGTATGTCCAATAAGGAAAATGAGGAGATGCGTAAACAATTATCCGAATTGGAAGCAAAACAGTTTGTTCATTCTAGTTCCTCTCCATGGGGAGCTTCGGCTATTTTTGTGAAGAAATCTGATGGTATACTTAGGCTTTGCGTTGACTACCTCAAGCTTAATGATCTCACCATCAAGAATAAATATCCCTTACCTCGGATTGATGATCTATTCGATCAACTTAGTGGTGCTAGAGTCTTTTCACAGTTAGACTTAGCAATCGGTTTTCATCAGCTCCGAATTGCAGAGGATAGCATTCCTTTGACATCGTTCCGTACTCGTTATGGATCTTATGAATGGCTTGTTATGCCATTTGGTTTGACGAATGCTCCAGCTTATTTCGTTGACCTTATGAATCGAGTTTTCAAAGACTTCCTTGATCGATTTATTCTCATCATTATAGATGATATTCTTATTTATTCTAAAACCGAGGAAGAGCATGAAAATCATCTTCGGATTGTGTTGGAAACTCTTAGAAGCAACCAATTGAAAGAAAAATTTTCTAAATGCCACTTTTGGCAATCTCGTGTGAAATTTTTGGGGCATATTATTTCTGAATCCGGAATTTCCATGGATCCTTCAAAGATTGAAGCGATACAAAATTGGCAGAGACCGGAGAGTGTGACGGAAATTCATAGCTTTCTTGGATTGGCGGGCTATTACTGTCATTTCATAAAAGACTTTTCTAAAATTTCCGTACTTCTCACTACTTTGACAAAGAAGGGAGTTAAATACATTTGGTCTAACAAATGTGAAGCTTCTTTTCAAAATTTAAAAGAACTCCTTTCCGACGCTCCTATTCTTGTGATTCCCGAAGGGAACCAAGATTTTATTGTTTATACTGATGCTAGTCGTGTTGGTTTGGGTGTCGTTCTCATGCAAAGGGAACGTGTTATCGCTTATGCTTCTAGGCAATTAAAGCCTGCCGAGACTAGATATGCCACTCATGATTTAGAGCTCGCAGCTATTGTTTTCGCTCTTAGAATTTGGCATTATTATCTTTTGGGAGAGAAATTTGTTCTTCACACCGATCATAAATCTTTGAAGTATTTGTTTTCCCAAAAGGAACTTAATTTGCGTCAATAACGTTGGCTCGAGTTCCTTGCAACTTATGACCTTGATATTCTTTATACTCGCGGAAAGGGAAATCGAGTTGTCGATGCCCTTAGCCGAAAGCAACAAGCGGTTGTTTCCAAGATGATATCCGAATGGAATGATCTTGAGACTTTATCCACTTGTGAGATTCCAGACCGAGAATCCAATTCATGTTCATCTCTTGTATTATGTAGCCTTGAGGCTCATCCTTCTCTTTTAGACCGCATTCTTGAAGCTCAAAAGCATGATCTCGAATTGGTTCTTCTTAGCCAAAGTTGTAGGGATAAAATTGATATTGAAGGTTTGAAAGACTTTGATATTGATGCTCGTGGCGGTATTCGAAAATTTGGTAGACTTATTGTGCCAAATATTTGTGATCTTCGTAAAGACATTTTAGAAGATTCTCATCGGTCTAAATTTACCATTCATCCCGGTAGTAGTAAAATGTACGCGGATATGAAGCGACTTTATTATTGGGATGGAATGAAATCTGATATTGCTAACTTTGTTAAGCGTTGCATGACTTTCCAACTCGTGATGGCCGAGCATCAAAGGCCCGGTGGGTTATTGCAACCTTTGGAAATTCAAATATGGAAGTGGGATCAAATTTCCATGGACTTTATTGACGGTCTCCCCCGTTCTCGTATGGGTCATGATAGCCTATGGGTGATAGTCAATAAACTTACAAAGTCCGCCCATTTTATTCCTGTTTGGTCCAATCGGACCGTACCTATTTTGGCTAAACTCTTTGTCAAGGAAATTATTAGATTGCATGGAGTTCCTACTTCTATTGTTAGCGATCGTGATCCATTGTTTACTAGTGGATTTTGGAAAGGTCTTCAAAAAGCTTTGGGAATGAAGCTTAATTTTAGCACCGCTTATCATCCTCAGTCCGATGGACAAACCGAGCGTGTGAATCAAACTCTTGAAGATCTTCTTCGTGCATGTGTTCTTGATTTTGGTGGAAGTTGGGAAGATCATATTTCTCTGGTTGAGTTTTCCTATAATAATTGCTTCCAATCTAGTATTGGTTTGGCACCTTTCGAGGCACTATACGGAAGGCCCTGCCGATCTCCTTCGTGTTGGCTTCAAGCCGATGAGAAGCTGGTTTTAGGTCCAGATTTTATTCGTGATGCCATAGAAAAGATTGACCTTATTCGTCATAGGATGAAAGAAGCTCAATGTAGACAAAAATCCTATGCCGATAATCGAAGAAGGAAATTAGAATTTTCTGTGGGTGATTTTGTGTTTATTCGTGTTTCACCTATGAAGGGTGTTGTGCGTTTCAGTCGATCGGGAAAATTAGCACCTCGATATATTGGCCCATTTCCCATAACCGAACGCATTGGTTCCGTGGCTTATCGCCTTTTATTACCGGCTTAATTTTCTGCTATTCATGACATGTTTCACGTCTCTTAACTACGGAAATGCCTTCGAGATTCCGATTCTATTCTTGAATCCGGTGTTATTGAAAAAATTGAAGTTTCTCCTAATTTGACTTATGAGCAACATCCTATTCGTATCATTGCTACGGAGGTTAAACGCCTTCGAAATAAAGATGTTCCTCTTGTGAAAGTTCAATGGTCCTCAAATCCTAAAGATTGCTCTTGGGAATCCAGAGAATTCATCGAGCGAACACATCCGGACTTACTCTCTCGTGCTCCTTAAGGTGAACTTCTTATTTTAAATTTCTTCTTTTGTGTTGATATACTTTTATGGTTGTTACTTATTATTTATTTCTTAAGATTGCGAGGACGCAATTTCTTTAAGGAGGGGAGTCTGTAACAACCCGCATATTTTACAATTGTATATTTAAATGTTTTATTTAAATATAGCATCGTTAGTCGGATTTAAGTCCGAAATGTCACTTTTTGCAAACAGTCAAATTGGGACTCGAGACCACTTCCATTGAGTCCAAAATGGCATTTGCGACCTTTTTGACTATAAACATCGATATGTTTGGAGTTGAATAGAATTTTGACATTTTCACTTAGGGCTTTGGGCTTGGGTTTGGGTTTCAGCCCACTAACCCAACTCATCTTATATCCTAACTCCACCCCCTCTCCTCTTCATTCATTGTATTATTTTCCTAACACTTCAAGCTTTAGTACAAATGGGGGAAGAGATTGGAAACTAAAATCCTAAACCCTAGTTTCCTTTGCAAATTCAAGTTCTAGCTCCAAAAAACAAAGAGAAGCTTAGGTAAGCATCCTCTTCTTCTTCTCCATCTCAATCTCTCTCCAATTTTATAAATTTCCTATGACCTAACTTAGGAAACACTCGTTGTAATCTTAGATTGGAGCTTCTAGAGTTGAAGTTGAAGTGTGGTTGATCTTTCTTTTGATTTCAAAGCTTCTCATTTGTTGTTTTGGGTTGAAAAGGTGAGCTATTGAACTCACATCTACGTCTATAACTGTCGTTGTTGTTAGGTATGAATTCCTAGCATCTATTCATGTTCATTTGTTTTTGATTTGGATTGATTTGGTGAATTTTCCATTTTTTTTGGTTTTGAAGTCCAATTTTGTGAAAATCCATTTATGGGTGTTTGAACATGTTTACTGGGGTGTATCAAAGAGCCTATTAGGCTGGGTTGTCGCTGGGCATAAATCCCTAGTCGTCATTGCTCGATCGATCGTTTCCAGTAGAATTTTGCCCCACTTAGGGGAGGCTGATTTTGCTCTGGAAGCAGGTTCAGTCGACTGAACCAGGGGCAGAAAACATTCTATCCCTGTATCAGTCGACTGACCACCTGGGTCAGTCGACTGACCTGGAAACCGAAAGTTTCCAGGCATTGTGTCAGCCGACTGACCATCTGGTTCAGTCGACTGACCTGCTTGTATCGGTCCAACTTGCCTATTTTTCGTGGGTTTCCAATTTTAATCGATTCGTGTGATCCGATTTGTCATTATCATTTATTATCGACTTTTATGACTTCTTTTTCGGGATTTTTGGGAATATCCATCTTGATGGATTCGGTATCGATTTTTATGGATTTGATTCACGTCTTCGAATGTGGATTTTGGTGATTGATTGTTTCTACAATCATTTCTGTGATTTGTCACTTTAAAATACAAAGGTTTCTATACTAGTAGTAAATATTCAAACTCTTTCACAAAGATGATTTCAACTCTATTTTTAATACAAAGCTCGTTTATAAAACCGTTTTCCAATCTATTAGTATATACAAACCTTTACCTCATTCGTATGAGAAATCTAATTAAACGGCTTGGCAAAACAAGTGGTATGAAACGCTTGCGTTTACTTCGTCGGTTAATTCTTAGACTTGTTTGATTGAAACTCTTGTGACAATTTTCTAGTGGAAATCTACAATTTGTTCGTAAATATTTAAGTTAAGCCAGTGGTTATGGGACAAGAAGCTAAACTCATCTATTTACTAGCTTAGTGTAATTCACACTTTTTATTGATCTATGATGATCATTTTGTGGTTTAGACTAGCAATGTGCGATGTCTCTTTGTCCACGTGGGGGACTGTACCTCGTTTTATTGAGCTTCTTCTTATTCTTTTATGGGCTAGCGACCCATGTTCTTTTGTGGTGTTCGGTTCATCAGATGTACCATTATTGTACTACATCGATGTCCCGACTTTTTGGTTCATCGGACGTACCGTTATTGTACCGCGTTGTTGCTCCGAAGTTATGGTTAGCGACCATGGAATAGCGTTCCATTTGTGATACACGTGTTGATGAGTTTTCATGCTCCCGTTTGTGATACGCCTCCCCCTTTTGTGATTTCTGGTTGATGATTTCTAGAATTTGTGTTTCACCTCTTTTTGTGATTGGCAATGGTATGTTTGTCAATATTTGGGGTTTGGTGAATAATATAAAGTATATGACATTCTTTTTGGTGCTTTGAGATTCTTAAGATATTGTATGACTTTGTTGTTATTAAATGTATACTTGTCACAGTATGGCATTATGGTTATCATATGTATTTGTTATATCTCTTACCCTGTCCCATTTTATCTGATATTTATAGCTAGACTGATCCGTTTATTATTTTCTTATTAAATAATACTCGGGTCAGACCGAGATGTTACAGGTGCTTCTCCTTGACTCCTCATTTGGGACTATTTTCTAACTTTTGGCTAACTACTTAGCTTAGTAGTTTTTGCTTTATACATTCGAGATAGAGACTCCTTGTTGTATACTTATTCTTTTGTCTAGCACTTGTATCTATTCTTTTGTGATTTAGTGGATCTAGTTTGACCACTACTTTGATGTACACTCCCATGTGGTATATTCATATCTGTTTCCACCTTTGTGATACGAATATATGTGACTGATTTGTGTTATGTTTATTTCTATATTTATTTTCGAAGGCTACTTAGCCACTGTGTTGTAGCTTTGAGTTTGTATTTAAAATGTCGGATTTCCTCTTGAAACGAAATGTAAGTTATATTATCTGACATATCGGTACGCGCACAAAGAAATTACACAGATGGTCGCTCCTCAACAGCCTTATTCTTCGTGCTAGTCGACGGCATTACCCCGTAGTGTCCTTGGCTAGCGTGAGTATAGAGGTGGGGTGCCACACATTGGTTGTTGTATTCAAATTTATTTATTATATGTTAATTATGTTTGAACGAGTGTAAAAAAGTATATTTGGTGTTAATATATTTAATTGAGTGGAACATGCAATTAATTAGATCCTAAGTGGTCCCTTCATTTCCTTATTATTCAATACACCTGCCACTATTTCCACATTTGGTTTTACTGCAATTCTCTGATGTAGTTGAAACGTGAATTCACATCCTTTCTCATTCTTCCATTTTGTTTAATTTATTACCCAAAGCATTTACTTAGATCATATAGCTTCATTTTATTTGTCCATTCCATACCTATTTTGTTTGTTACTTCCCTTTCTTCTTTTGTTTCATATCATATCTCATTCTTTCCCCTAAAACTTCATTATTTTTCAAACATCAGGGCCTCTATTTTTTCCCCTCAAAGTCTCAGTGTCAACATAGCTTTATACCTCCACTTAGTTACTGCCAATTCATTTTTACTAAAGCTATGTTCAAAAAAAAAATGGTGTGAGCGTCTATTTCTCCCTCAACCGCACCTTTCCTCATCACCTTGCCTTCTTTTGCAAGAAGCCTTCAAAAATTTTTTGAACAATGAGAATTAGCTTTCATGGTTTTGGCTTTCTACTTCTTGCCTTTGTTTTGGGTACATCAAATTTGAAAACGTGAGTTATTAAAGTTTCTTATTTTAATAATTATAACCTGAATATCTTCCACATACGAGCTCTGATACATGTGTAGTTTCTTCCATTGGACTCGTATTGGAATTCCTGACGACATGCAATAGGTTTGGCTGAGTTTGGAGACTGTTGGGAAAGGCAACTTTGTTTGGATTTTTCCGTTCTAAATATCAAAGTGAGTGTTTTGACCCACTCACGAATACTAAATTATCTTATGTTAGTTAAATTAAATTTATGATGTGATTAGAAATTTATTGATTGTTGTTTGGTATTTTTTAGATTGTCATTTAAGTTAAATTTGACTTTATATTGAATTGAATTGCCATGTAATTAATATTAAATATAAATTGCTAGTTAAACACCTGATAATGATAATCAATTGATTGTTGTGATTTATTGGCTGATTTGTATGTTGGATTGTGATGGATGTTATTGGTTGACATTTTGGAATGATTGGATGTTTATTTATGTATATATCTCTGTTATCACTATGGATTGAAATGATAACCCGAGCGGTTTCCATTGATTTGGAAATTTTGATTTTGGATACTGGTTGAAATGACATATACCCATATAATTTTTTGAATTTGGAATATTTATTGGAATAGAATTATTTGAAAGGTTTAAGTTTTAAATTTAAACTTCAGATTTATTTTAATTAAAATTATTGGTATTTCGAATTATTTGAAATCTTTTAAATAATTATATCCACGTTGTACACTTGATAGGAGATGAAAATCCCATAACATCTCTGGTGCCATAAACGTCATTTCGCAACGGCTTTGGGCCGTTGCAAATAGATTTTGCAATGGGCCTAAGCCGTTTCAAAATCAAGAGTGGCAAAAATTTTGCAACGGACCCTGCCCGTTGCGAAATTAATATTTAGCAACGGCTAAAGCCCGTTGCTATTTTATACTTCGCAATGGATTTACTCCGTTGCTAATTTAATTTTGCAACGGGTTATAGCCGTTACTAAATTATACCGTGTGCCATTCTTTATATTTTCGCAACGGCCTGAGTCCGTTGCTAATTAAAAAAACCCACAGTTATCTTTGATTCTGCATCTCTCCCCCAGTTCACATGCTGTACAAATCTTTGCAAACTTAATATAAATACCATAACAGTTGATAACCGGTACACAGATCAACGAACAAAATACTTTCAATATATTGAACACAAACAAGCTTTATAGTTCTAATAGTATTACCGTACAAAGTCAAGGTAACCATAATGATATTACAATATTACAGTACATTTCAACTTCATAGAAACAATATTACAACACTGCAGAAGAGCTGAGAAGCACAAGTTCTAATAGTATTACCGTACAAAGTCAAGGTAACCATAATGATATTACAATATTACAGTACATTTCAACTTCATAGAAACAATATTACAACAATATTACCTACTTTTGTAATGCTAAAGAGCTGAGAAGCACAAGATCTTTTGGAATCAAAGCCTCTGCAGAAAAAAAGAAAAAAAGGTTAGTTCAGTGACATGATTTCCGCTCAATGTGCACGTGTATGTGCACATACAGGTATTTTATCTCTTTTTTTCCAGCAAAAAACAGTCCTTTATTATTATTTTTCAATTTCAGATTAGGTTTTCTGGTTGATTTTCTATCACATGCCTCTGTTGTTGGATTCATGGCTGGAGCAGCTATAACAATATCACTTCAACAACTTAAGGGTTTTCTTGGTATTGCTAACTTTACGGGGAAAACTGATATTGTTTCTGTTATGAAATCTGTAATCAGTTCAGCTAGACATGGGGTACTATACATGTTTAGAAGTATTATATTCAAAAAATCATGCTATATGTGTGTTCCATAAAAAATTATAACTTTTATTTTTACTTCATTTCAGTGGAATTGGCAGACTATACTTATAGGATCAGTCTTTCTGGTGCTTCTTTTATCTGCCAAGTATATAGTAAGAGGACATTAGTTTCTTTAAATCCTTAAATTATTACATCAAAATTCAAAGATTACAGCTATACTGATTATGTGATAGGGGAAGAAGAACAAAAACTTGTTCTGGATTCCAGTAATTGCTCCATTGATCTCTGTTGTTCTTTCCACATTTTTTGTGTACATTACTCGTGCCGATAAGCATGGAGTTAAAATTGTAGGTTCTTAATGCTAACTATATTATTCACAGTGCTAAAATATTATGTGTGTGTGTATTGCAAACTAAAGAAAGTAAAATATACGTGAAGGTCAACGATCTTCAAAAGGGTTTAAATCCATTTTCATTCGACGAAATTTATTTCACTGGCGATAAGCAGAAAAAAAATGAAACGCTACCTTAGGCAAACGACAGCATTAAAAAGATCACATAAAAACAAACCACTTCAGGCTGATAACTTGGCCATTATTTAGACTGGGTTTTTCAGTTTAGCAAAGGAGGAAATTACCTCAAAGCATTAATTGCTTAGAGACAGAGCACATTTGCAAATCAAAATTTTAAAAATAAATGTTCCTATTAAAAGACCAAGAAAATCATAGAAGTACTACTTAGCCAAATCCAGACGATTGAAACTGAATTATTGTTTGCTACATTCGTTTATAAATTGTTTGAATCGTTCAATACCGATTTCACATAAGAAGCTTTTCTCCCATCTCATATATGCTAATACTGAATCCAATCAATCTATAAAAGTTTAAGCGGAGATGACGGCATCAAATAATTTTGAAGCCAATACCAGCTCTGAGTACAAATTAAAACATAAGAAAGAAAAACGACAGTTTCTGTTTTAGAACAGTTTAAAAAATCTTTCTTGACTGCAACTATTATTTTGAAAATCAAATCGTAAAAAATAAAATGGAAGGAACAATGTCCCAGTTGTAAAGGGCCAAGAAAATCATACCGATTAA
Organism: Allium fistulosum; assembly: GCA_030737815.1. Classification (NCBI taxonomy): domain Eukaryota; kingdom Viridiplantae; phylum Streptophyta; class Magnoliopsida; order Asparagales; family Amaryllidaceae; genus Allium; species Allium fistulosum. Next base: position 814,186,756 of record CM060904.1, read on the forward strand.
TCGATCAATCCAGGCGAGTGTAACTGGAAATATTCATCATAATTTCGCAAGAATTATTTATAAAGTTTTCTGAATCATTCAATACTGAATTCAAACAAGAAGCTGAATTTGCTTACTGTTTATTCAATGAACAGAAAAGACAAATGAAGGAGATTTTGAATCATAGAAGAAACAAATTAGAAGAAATTAAGAGAAAAGATTTTGAAGTATCGGAGAAATGAAAGCAGACGCCAGCGACTGATGACGTAGAGAATTTAAAGAAAAGGATTAGGGTTTGATGAACTGAAATGGCAATTTTAACCCCAGTTGTAGATAAGATAATGGACTGCTAATTTTAACTAATATCACGTAGCGCTTCTACTTAAATTATTTTAAGTTCTCTATTTAAAGAAAGTTTAGATAGTGCAGGTTGGGTTTTTTACCTTAGGAAGTTTATGTTATATTGGATAACCTGATCTTGTTATATTGGGCCTTGCCTTGTAATTTTGTTTATCACTTTCAAAAAAAATCTTACAGTAAACCATTGGAACAACAGAAGGACAGGGATTTAGCATGACTCAAAGTACTGCTGGTTGATTTTATTTTAAAATCATGTCAATGACTTCTTATTGATTCAAAAAGTGAATCGACTATCAATGAAGTGATTCAACTGGTTTGCATTTTTAGGCCTTTTGCTTTTTGACAAAGGAAAACTATATTCATAAGCTTTAGTTGAAGATACATATAGTAATTATGAAAGTAAATATATAATGGAAAATGTCCCACCTTCAAGTGAAGCTTATAGATTTTTAAATGGTTTCCGTTTCCATGTGTTAAACCCATATAAGTCATTTGTGCATTCCATTAGCTCACGAGAGGTTGTTATTAGATCAACAAAAGTAGGCTATCTATTTAAGAATTTAATGGATATTCTAATCTAAAAATATGAAAACATAAAAATAAATCTAAAAAATTGTAATAGCTCATACCTGCTTCTCCATCTAAAGATATCGAATTGAACTCTTTGGGTGAGACACATAACCACCGACTCCAACATCACCAAAGGTCGTAGCAAGAGGATGATTTTGCTTGGCTGTGGCCTCATCCGGTAACAGTATATTGTCTACAATCACCTTCTCATGTGTTGGAGGTACAGGTTTTCCATGTATGATGGATGCCGTCGAATCTGTGCAGACTAAACCTGTTGCAACAACTTCTAGATCGAAGTTCAACATTTCACATTTTTTATTTGTCGAAACATGTGAAATTTGCGGATTAGCAACAACGTCGGTGTTCGACGTTCTTCCTCCATTTTCCTGATGTGTCCCAACGCTTCCTCCTTCGTTGGAATCAATGTCTGGTATCTGGTTTTCTCGATTCACATATCCTTTTAACATGCCGAAAATTGACTTCAATGTCCCCTCCACATTCTCCAATGTCCCCTCCACCTTCTCAATCCTTGCTGTCAAATTATCTGAGCCTGATTTAATCTTTTTGAGTTGTTTACGTGAAATAGTAGAAGCTTTAACTTGCGACTTTGATATCATACTTCCAACACTTCGAGTCCGGCCCTTTTTATCCTTGCCAAACACTTGTGACAAGATGTCTTCATCCAATGTCAAATCTTCTTCCTCGTCATCATTGATTGTTTCCTTCGCTTTTGCAATTTTCCCCTAAAATATGATAATGACTGAGATATAACGTGCATTGATAAGTTGCTAAACTAAAACAATATATTGTTTAACTTACAAAGTATGAAGAATTCGAATCTAATATGGTGCCATCCTTTTTTGTATGAGTTTTCTCCCATACTAGACGACGTGTGATTTCTTTTTCTGGATTTTCACTTGCCTGCAACCATGAAAAAGGATTAGTAGATGGAAAAACAATGAAACTATCTTTCTATCCATGCCTATAAGGGGACAGACTTATTGACAGATTAAGTACACAGAGTTTAGATATATTAAATGTTGAACATCTTCTTGTCAGCTCTATCACTGGAATACGGTTAAATACACACACATCGTGTGATGCAGCGTAGGAGCATAAATGATTGAAATGTTGCATAAGTTAGGGCCAACATAACAGGCTGGTTTGATATTAGACATCAGCACATGATTTAAAAAAAACGTACCATTTTATGTTCGACTACGGCATGACTTGTACGACCACTGTGATGACTATAATTGTACACTGATCTGTTTTTTTTCCTAGCTCTCTTCTTTCGTGTGCACCGGGTTTTGCTTCGTTTTTCAAGAATCCGTCCCAATCTTCTAGGCTAACTTTTGGAGGACAATTTTTTCTTCTATCTTCATCATTATCAAATTTGTCGTAGTAATTTGTCCTCAATTCACTTTTATATCTCCTAAATGACACGCACATTTTTTTCAAATAAAGCTCTTTTGCATCCGACTCTACGTCATAAAATTTCTGTATATGTTAGTGTAATTCAAAAAATATGTTAGTGTAATCAATGCGGTGCATGAGAAGTAGAACAGAAAATGAAGAAAATGAAGAAAAAGTTAAACCATATAACAGACTAAATCCACAAAAATATATTACTAATATGTTTTACTTATGTGAATAGTGAAGAACCAGCCTCTTATGGTACACAAGTCAATTCTTACTGAGTAGACACTAATATCATCTTATATGAAATTCAAAAACTGAAGTGGTCAAGAAAAAGATCCTTAAAAGATTCTTAAAATATAGGATAGTTAACTGATCAACCTACTCGTATCTGCCTCTAATAGTGAGTTCTGTATCCTACAAAAGGTTTTCTTAGTCGTCTTTTTTTTATAATGAAAAACTGGTTATCAAATTGACAGCCACTTGATTTAGCCCCGCCTGTTGATGACTTGTGCTTGTTTCACTTGGAGCTGGCTAACTTAGGTATTATGCGTAATTATATAATATGGTACCATTGGACCTTGCAAAGACATAGATGGTCGAATTATAGAAATTTAAGTATCAGTCTTTTCTTCTTTATTGCTTAAAGTTAAAAAATGAATTGTTATGTGATTTCTGTAGAACGATTACAGTGGTCCATAACACACACTAGTTTTCTCCAGGAGAAGGAAATTTGCTCTCAGTTTTTATGACAACTTTACAAGAGGATTGTAAGCGTTTGCCTTTTTTTATGCATACAAGAGGATTGCAAGTTGCAATCATGAAACTAAAAAGGGTTAAAATAATTACTATTCTTCCTATAAACTTTAAAAAGGACAGTAATGCTTTTTACTTTTACTTTTTAATCAGCCACAGAGCACCAGTCTCTTAATGAGAAAGTATTTTAGGAGCATATCTAACAGTCGGTCGTTCTTTTTACTTTTTAATCAGCCACAGAGCACCCAACAAGTTAACTAGGCACCAAAACAATCAAAAATGAATAAAAAATGCATCTGGCAAAGAGAATGGGTTAAAACAGCCGTGTGTATGACGTTTTAAATGGCTCAGCCTGCACATATTATGCCATTTAATGGTTGACCCATATGGATACAGGTTGCTACTTGTTGAACAAGCCTCACCGGAAAGTGAGGTTGTTCAGTTGGTGAACAAGCCACCATTGGCAAACCAAACACATCTTAGTTAAGTACGTTAAGAGAATTTGTAAGCTAATTGAAAAATGTTTTTGGTCAATCTGGGATGACGTGGTTGATGAGGGGCTAAGTCTTCGCTACTGGAGCAACATAAGGTGACATAGGTAATGGGAAAAATACTCACATAAATTTTGGACTGTCGGATCACCCAGTCAATCTCATTGTATTACTAAATTTCCAATATTATGCTGGCTGCAAAATTTGTTAAACTTACGTAGCCATCTCATACTCACAAACAATCAGCTGATCGTAAACAAAATAAAAATAAAATGAAGAAAAAGTTAAACCACATAATAGTAGGCTTACCCGCAATTCATCCCAAACGTCATCTTTACATTTCCCCGGTACTTTATCCCAACTTTCATATGATATCGGTACGTGAATTCGTACCAATTTACCAATTTTACTGCCTATCTTTCCAGCATTATCTGAAATTGCAACACCGTATGCATCGATCTCGACTTTCTCGGGTTGTGAAGCTGACGAATGCGAGACTGAATGGATCGATGCTTCCACGGCTTCTGACATCACTGCATCATTTACAGTGTAATATCATCCATTAACAATACCAATAGATGATTATTATTCGTAAACAAGGAAAATTATTTTAAACTGCAGAGGAATAGGCATCATACAAAATCACAGTTTGCATCATACAAAATCACAGTTTGCATCATACAAAATCACAGTTCAACTATCTCCCAAGGAATAAAATGTGAAACTAAATTCCTATATTATTTGAACTGGTAATGGCAGATGAATATATAAGTAAAAACAAAGCATAAAAGTCGGTTCAACTATCTCCCAAGGAATAAAATGTGAAACTAAATTCCTATATTATTTGAACTGGTAATAGCGGATGAATATATAAGTGAAAACAAAATCATGGATACAACTTTTATGACGATCGATTAAGACATTTCAATCCTACACGCTAGATATGAATGTTCTTATGTACACCAACCAAGGTGTATAAGCAACTTATATGCTTGTCCAACAATCATATGTAGGAAAAAAAGAGTTCATAACATACGTTACCGTAATATTTTCTCTTTGTTTACATATTTCACGATACGATAATTAGATGAAATCGACGAGGAAACTCAGTTCAATTTAAAAACATATACACCAAACATTACAAACGAGTCCATACACAACAAACATTACAAATGCTGATAATATTCATAGTCAAACAATTTTAGCCACATTTGAAATTCAACTCAATTTATTTAAAAAATTCATCTTATATTAACATATGCATTTGATAAGGTCTTCTAATTTTTGGTTATCTTCAAAGGCTGATTGATAAGCAGTAGGAAACTCAACGTCATCCACGGTTGTAGTCAACTGCTTAGGTGTGTGTAAAACCACAAACCATCCGCTATTTTTTAGATCTTTTGAGTAGAACACTTGACTCGCTTCCGACGCAAGAATAAATGGCTCATCGTTCATCCTATCCTTGGTCTTTAATTTTCCTAAGTTAACCGTAATCAAGTTTGAAACAAGATCAATCTTGCAACCATTGACCTTATCTTCGACCTTCACCCAATCACAATAAAAAACCGTTTGTTTAAAATCTATGTAATCCAACTCAATTATCTCTTGGATAACTCCGTAATACATTGTCTCTGCTTCTTTATAATTTTTATCTTTTCCACTGGCTCTAAATTTTGTAATTGCTCTCATGCATACGCCGCTGTCTTGTGTTACCATCCGCTCTTCGTAACTTTTCGGAGAAAATATAAACCTATTTACTCGATACTTCATATAACTACGAGCCTTGAACTTCGGCCCATTCACAAGCCGCCAAAGAATTGAATCAATGTCGTTTGTTTTCACCAACTAAAAAAATAAAATGTGAAAATATGATTAATAAATACGATATACGATCCATTTAAGTACGTGCGAAATATTAAATAAACTTTAATATACCTCGCCACGTAACCAAACAGTAAAATTTTGACATGCTTCCATGGATGAAATCCCACTTCGAGATTGAGATTTAGTATTTTTCACATAAATGGTATACCTCCTGCAACAAACACATTTCAAAACATTTATACGAGCTGATTTACAATGGTGAAGATTCAGCAATTATTCATGAACTTACTTCTCCCATTCATCCAATCCATCATATTTATTGAGGATCCATCTACGAACTTGTTCGAACTGCACTGAGGTTAAGGTTATATCTTTACCATTATCTAAAGGCATCTCATCAGCAAACTCATCATCCTCGTCTAAAAAGCCTCACGAGTATGTTTATGCGTGCCATCGCCTCCTTTTGGCATATACTCCATGCAGTAAAGACTAGCTTCCTGTATGATATATCCCTCTGCAATACATCCTTCAATATATCTTTTGTTGCGCACATATCCTTTATATATTTTCATCAACCTACGAATGTAGATCGATTATGAATAATTAGTACTTTTTATAATCGAATGATGATGAACAAAATTAAATTTAGTAATTTACCGTTCGAAAGGATACATCCACCTATATCTAACAGGACCACAAATCAATGCTTCTTCGGCTAAGTGAACCATAAGATGGATGCTGATATCAAAAAATGCAGGTGGAAAATATTTTTCAAACACACAAATTGCTTCCATCAGACTACTCTTTGCTTTTAAAAGATGTTCTCTGTTGATCACTTTTGAGCATAAAATATTAAAGAATAGACTTATACGATGTATAGCATTACGCAGATCCTTATGATGTGAATAGGAATGCTGAAGCAATACCGGAAGTAATTGTTGCATTATGACGTGGTAATCATGCGACTTCATATTTGTTAGTTCAGGAGGATTGATGCTCACATTGTTACTGAAATTGGAAGAGAACTTGCTAGGCACTTTCAGACGTTTCAAAATGGAGCAAAATCGTAACCTTTCATATTTGCTTAAGGCAAAAGCTGCCTCTGGTATGATTACTTTATTTGTTTCAGGATTCTCCATCACCCACAATTTTTGTTTTATACCCATGATTTTCAAGTCTTTACGTGCATTGATGCCGTCTTTAGACTTGTCTTTATGACATATGATTGTACTAATGAGATGCTCAGTGACATTCTTCTCTGTATGCATAACATCAATATTATGTCGGATCAAATTTTCTTTCCAATATGGTAAATCAAAGAGGATGGATCTCCTGTACCATGCAGGAACATTGTCAACTTCTTCTTCATCGTTCTTTTTTTGTTTTCAACCGATTTCCGACTTGTTTTTACCAACTTTCATCTTGATATTAGCTACCTTCTCTTCAACTTGATAACCAGTCAATTGCCGTGGAGGATGACGATATTCTTGTGTGTTATCAAAGTTTGTTTTATCCTCTCGAAACTTGTGTTTGGAAGGAAGAAATCTTCGATGTCCCATGTAACACATCTTCTTACTTTCAGGAAGATAATAAGAACACGTATCCTCCCCACATGTAGGACATGCAAAATAGCCATGCGTTGTGCATCCTGATAAAGTCCCAAGTGCAGGATGATCATGAATTGCCCATAACAACCTAGCTCTCATTGTGAACTCAGATTTATTAAATGAGTCATATGCAGCGACTCCTTCCCATAACTGCTGTAACTCGTCTATCAACGGTTGCAAATAAACATCAATATCCTTTCCTGGTTGTTTTGGCCCAGAATTCAACAATGTCAACATTGAAAACTCTCTTTTCATGCACATGGATGGAGGAAGATTATACGGTACTAGAATTACTGGCCAACAACTATAACGGCTACCCAGAGATGCATTTGGGTTGAAACCATCGGTTGCTAATCCAAGCGTGACATTTCGTGATTCCAAGGCAAACCTTTTGTCAAAAGAATCTGCAGCTCGCCATTGAGAAGTGTCGCATGGATGACGCATTACATCTGGATTAGACTTCGCACGACTATGCCAAGTCATAGCTTCTGCTATCCATGGTATAGTATACATTCTTCTCAACCTAGGAATTAGAGGAAAATGTCTCAACGTCTTTTGAGGTACTTTGGCAGCTCTTTTCTCTTCGTTGAATGTTGTCTTATATCTTGGATCTTTGCAAACTGGACAAAAAACTCTATTTGCATCATCTTTCCAATACAAAATGCAGTCATTAATGCATGCATCATAAGTTTTGTAGTCCATTCCAACTTGTTTAATCATCTTCTTCATGTCGGGATACTTTGTTGGTACTGTATTACCTTGAGGAAGTAATTCCTTTATAAATTCAAGGAGTGCAGTCACACCGTTGTCGGAAAAACCATACTGGGTTTTCAAGCTATTCAGCTTGGTGACGAAATATAATGTTGTTATCCCTTTTGGACATGAAGGATACAATGGTTCTTTTGCATTATCGAAAAGAGATTTATACTTTTTACTTTGATTGTCCTGCCGATCAACATCAACCGTAGGCGATTCTCCAATATTGTCAGGCAACGAACTCGTAGATTGAAAGTGATGAAATCTATCAGTATCATTGACTAGATCTTCCATCCTAGGAAGTTCAGACTCATCGGTACTTATGGCTTCACTAACGGGTTGTTTTTGCTTCCTCGCCGACTCTTCCCCATGAAAACGCCAAACGGTATATGATTGGACAATTCCCCATCTAAGCAGATGATAATGAATTTCGTCTAATTTAATTTTTGTTCTCATATTGTTGCACTTTGTACAAGGACAAGAATAGATTTCTTTATTACCACCATTTTGTACAACAAAATCAATAAACTTTTGCACTCCTTCCACATATCGTGCAGTTCTTCGATCGGATTCTTTCATCCATTCTTTATCCATTCTGTAATTACAATACAAGAATATTGACATTACATTAAGAGAATCAACAGGAATATACTAAAGGCCCAGACTTGTACTTGGGATAATATGCACACGATCATGTATGTTTATGATTTTTATCCTTATTGTTTCTGTCTTTATCCTACTATAATATTTACGGGCATGTTCATAATGTTTATCTTTGTGTACTGTTTATTGATAATTCGACCGTCGTTTATAATCTGAAGTACTACTGTGTTACTCTTTACGTTACATTGTTAGATTATCTATAATTCAAAATTTGATCAACCGAAACTAGTGCTGGTGGTCATGTTACTACAAAATTAAATACATTTGAAGACTGACTTCCGTCTGTGCCACGGTTATTCAACAAAGCATTACTGCTTCCAAAATATATTTGTGGCACGACAACCTTCGCCTAGGTATTCCCATACTCTTAATATTATCCTACCGTAAATTCACACATTTAAATTCCTACGCATTGATTTGTTCATTATAAGGACATGTTGGTTTTAATTTCATTTCAACTTTCAGTCCAATTTAACTGAAATAGAATATGTTGTAATTTCATTTTACCATGCAGGTGATTCTAACTTTATTATTACAATGTGATCATATTGCATAATACTTTACTCAAACTATTTGAAAATTTATTTTGAAAACCAAGGTATACTTTTAAAGTATTTCAGTACATCTCACATAATTTTGCAGCTGCATGCTTCAATGCATGGGGTGGATCATGCATGCTAGTTTTACTAGTAATTTCTCCTTGAAATGTCCATAACTCATAATCAGTATAAAGCCATATTTGCATAAATGACATTTAATGATATCACCATCCCAAAGAGCTTCATTTTTACATTTGTGGAAATTAGCCACAAGGGCCTCTTTAGCAAGTGGAATTAGTTTATAGGACACACAACTGAAATAATTACTTTCAAGGACAAAACGTAAAATAATTAGTTTATAGGGCCTAAAAACCTATGAAATTATGTCCTTGAAAATAATTGGACTGCTGACTTTGTCCTTGAAAGTAATTATTCTGATGATTTTGGCCTTGAAAGTAATTTCGTTGAATGTGTGTCCTAGAAACTAATTGGACTGCAAAGTTTGTCCTTCTGGTGAAATGCCCCTTTACATTTTGACAAGGACATTGAATTTCTTGATTTCCAAACTCTCTAGAAGCAAAATTAACAAAAAAAAATCAATACCCTTGAAAAAAAATCCTCCAATATTACACCTTGTCCATCTTTTCACTTGTACATCCAAGTATGATCCCTCGTATAATCTATTTCAATTGCGTGGCATATTGTATGCTCACATGTAAACAACCTTACATATTTTTGATAGTGGTTCAAAGTAGTGAAGTACAAGCATAATTTACTAACTATAGATAAATAATTATTAGAAATCTATTATTAGAAATCATCATGCCTTTCCTATAACTACAATTCAAAATAAATTTTATTTAATTCAATGATTACAATTATATTCAATTAACTAAAGGTAGTATTATAGACAATAGGTTATTTGTCTTGTTACGTACAATACCAACAAATTTTATTTACAAAAATGGAGTTTAACTATGAATAACAGTTGGAGATACTCCAATGTCTAAACCGTGGTCATGGATAAGTTTTTCCAAATTTGGTGAAGCTAACTAACATTGGTCGAATTCATTGGTTTGTAAAATTTAAATGTTATCAAACATGTAGCATAAGTATTCTTTGACTTAGTGCAGCTGCATTGAGTGCAAAACTGCACTAAGTCATCGACTGACTCAGTGCAGAAGCACTAGGTCAATAAAACTCAGTGCAATTGCACTTTGTCAAAAAAAAACTCAATGCAGTCACACTGAGTCGATAACTCTTGATGATCGTGACATATATTCAATATTTACGGGCATCAGGCAAGCCATTCTAGAGATTGATGTTTAATAAAATACAACTCAGTATAATTTCTAGAGATTGATGTTTAATAAAATACAAAACAAATTACTCTATCAGCTTTTTAGGGTTCCAAACACGATGTCGCCATCATAAAATCCTATTTCGATGCCGAGATTTACGAATCAATAAGAAAACTGATGAGAATAGAACTATCAAGTTTTACTATAAAATGGATCTTTCATACCTTAGAGTAGATCGACTTCGAGTTCACGATGAGATCTGGAAAAATGGATCCGGAGAAAGCACGGAAGACTTCGATTGGGAAAATGGCGAGTAGATCTAGAGGAAGACTGGAAGAGTGGATCGAGATCTGAAAATGGCAACTTTGATTTTCTTTTTTTACCTTGAAGGAAATGGGAGAGCGTACGTAGGTTGGGAACGGGGTATATGGATGGGTGTGCTATTCTTTAGAGCGGTTAAGGTCCGTAGCCAAAAGTAAAACGGTTTAGGACCATGCTTTTCCATTTTGCAACGGGCGAAAGCCATTGCTAAATAGCAACGGCTCTAAGCCGTTGCAAATGTCCCGCACTTAGGGGTTGCAAAAACGCTGATATGGTGTAGTATAAGATCTTTTAGTCCTGACTCGATTGTTTTGTCTTTTCATACGCTCGGGTCAGTATGAGCTTTTCAGTGCTTTGAAGACCATTTTATTTTGGAGGATGAAGATAGAGATGAGTCTACTATTTATTATTAATTATTCCACTACATCATGTGTTCCGCTGCATTATTTATTTATTTCTGTTGTATATATAACTCTGATTTGTATTGTAAAACTGTAATCAAATGTCATTTGTAAAACAGCTTCATGAACTGTTTATTTGATTACTATATTTTGTCATTCCGCTGTGAGATTCTGTGTTTTGTTTTTCCTTCTTTTCTATTATTTTCTTATTTACCCCATTAACAATCCTCCTTTTTGAATGGTTTGAGTTGACATGTGTGGTTTATTGTCGATTTAAACCGTCCAAAAAGATGGGTCGTTACAGTTGGTATCAGAGCTTTGGTTTAGAGATACCTTAGCCTGTTGGGGGTAAACTCATTAGAGATAGGGTTAGCAATACCCTAAAATGAGTTTGAGTGTGTGTATATATACTAGAGCGCGTATTTGTTAGTGTTATAAAATGTTTTATATAAGTTTTGAAATGAAACAATTTTTCCTAATATTATATGTTATATATAAAGAAATTTTTTTATAACTGTTATAGTTATTTGTAATGTGTTTGATTTGTGAAATGGTAATATTTAATTATTAACATTGTTGATTTGTTGTATTTAGTCAGTTTATAAGCATTGGCTAATTATTGTTGATTTAATTTATGGACTAAACACTAGTTTAGTAATGGTGTATTAAAGAGAATAAAATGAATAATTAGGATATTTGGTTATGAAATTGAAATGTTTGGTTGTGACTATTGTTGTTTGTTGATTGGTAGTTTCAACTATTGAAATAAAATGGAATATCTAGATATTTTGGACAGTTGAAACTTTTGAATTAATATAGGAGTTGAAATGTAGAAATTTTGTTGAATTATGCAGTTGAATTTGGTAACCTTAAATTAAAAGCAAGTGAAACAAGGTTAAATTTGTTATATGTATGTTAGTAAATGAATAGAATTGTTGTATACATTATTGGCATGTAATGTAATAATATACAAGTGTGAACTTTAAGCCTTGGCATGTTTAAATCGAAATTGTGATTAAGGAAAAGCTGTAAATGAGATTTAAAAAAAAAGTGTTATGAACTTAATTAAATTTACGAAATGTGGCATAAATAAATTTGAAAAGTAAGTGAAAACTAATTGGATAAACGAATATGAACTAAAAGTGAAATCATTTTAAATAAAGTCACGACTTGTAAATTGTTTATGAAATAAATGGATGTTGCAATAAATGTAGTATTGAATGAGAAATTTTACATGTGAAATTGAATTTAATTTAAAAATGAAGAGAAATACAAGCAATGTTATGAGAATGAATATATTAATGTTTTATATTAAATGGAGAAATTCTGTGAAATAAATGTTAAAGTATGAAGTGATATTTGTGCTAAATAATGAGATTAATAATGAATTTAAATCAAAATGTGATGGTGATAAAAGAAATTGGAATAAGTACGTAAGTTGTACGTATATTATTTTATTCGCATAATTAATTTGATCCGGATTTGAGTACACAAGTTCGAGGTGAATTACACCATTTCGTATTAGGATTTTTCATTCGATTCTTGATGGCGAATATTTAATATGGATTTTTGATTTGATTCTAAAATTCTCTATCATAGTGTATGGCTATGCAAGGAGATGATGGTTTCTAGTCAAGAAACCTTATCGAAGTCCGCATTAGGGAAGTCGAATGAACAATACTTGTTCGAAAGCGAACTTGTGTGATCGAGCGAGCGATCGAATGTGATTTTGCAAAATGAAAACCTATGTACATCTTATATTCTAATATTATTGATATGCTTTGACGTTGAAATTAAAAGTTGTTGGGTTGGATATTCTTTGTAATTTAAATTGGAAATTTTCTTTTATGCAAAACTACTATTAATTTAAAACCATTTTACAAAACTATTTTCTTTTATTTTTCTTATACAAACTAGTTTATTCTTGTTTATATACAAAACTATGTTACAAACTAATTTATTTACAAACTATTTTACAAACTATTTTATGAACTATTTTATTTACAAACTATTTTTCAAACTATTTTATATACAAACTAGTTTACAAACTATTCTATATATACAAAACTATTCTAAATTCAAAACCTTTTATAAAGAAAAGATGTTCAATCCTATATGGCTTTTCATACAGTGAAATTGATTTTTGGAAAATTTGATTCTTATATAAGATGGAATTTATATAAGTATATGGTGATTTTGAAGATTATTGATTTTGGAAGGTATTCGATCTGAAGAGATAAATCTTATATACAACAGAATTTATATAAGAATGATTTGATATATTCGAGACTATTGATTTTGGAAAGTAATCGATTTGAAAATGAAATCTTGTATATAATGAAATTTATATAAGTGTGATATTTGAAGTTATGATTTTGGAAGGGTACTGAAGTGACCCAATTTTCCTTCTACTATATTTTAATGATTTTTAGTTGAGTTTTTTTTACACAAGGGATCACTTCTTTTCTTGCCTCTTTCATTTCTTTTAATCAATTTTCCAAGATCCAGAATTTACTAACATAAAAATATCAGTATTTTAATCAAGTCATATCATTTATATATGTGAAGATATATAAATGTTTCTTTGCCTATCAGAGTGTTAAAGTAGCAAAGAAATTTAATCACACAAAATTTTCCATAATTGAAAAGTTTTGTGTCACATAGCTATTTTTACACTTTAATCTTTTATTTGACTCAAGACTGACTAATACATGATTCAAGTGTTACTACCTTAAAATGACTGAGGATTAACTAATACATTTTCAGGTCTTTTCATCTTGGAATGACTCAAGATTGACTAATACATTTTTCAAGTATTAGCACCTATTATTCTCTTCTTCATTTTCCAGATTATTCTATAAACCAGATTGATTAATTTGTGGATTTATAACCCATGTATTAGATCTTTGGGATTCAAAAATTCATACATGTTGTTTTAGAATGATAAAACATATTATAACTTGGTTTGATCTATGGATCACTGGTTAGTCTAGCCCAAATTTAGGATTCAAATATAAACATACACAAAACATGCACAAACATGCATAAGCAATTCAGGTCAAGCAAAATGCACATATCCAGGTTCATGAAGCATGTAATGATCATTTGAGTAATAGAGTTGTAAACTAATCTAAGGTCATACAGATTTTTGAAATTTAGATTGGAAATAGTGTTGAATATGATTTTAGAAAGATCTTTGCATATTTCTGGCTAAAAGCATATAGAGTGTGATGTTCTGGATTTTTAAACACTTAACAAAATTACTCTACAATCTTGTTTGAGTTTATATTGTTTGTCCCTATTTCTGACTTGCTACTTCAGTTTCATATTGAAGTCAGTTCCAGATTTTACCCATTTCCAATTCCTAAATCCTTGTATACTTATGATTTTCAGGTTTTATGGTATCATAATCCTACTCTTGTTCTAGACATATCATAGGATTCAGTTGCATTTCGAATTAGCTTACACTATGGTCTTGTTTGCTTCAGGAATCTGAAGACTATGGCTTCAAGCTTTTGCATGTACTTGTATCAATTACAAGACATGTACAAGCCTTACTGGTTAGCCAAGACCATGTTTAACCCATCCACTCAATATTTTAGCTCATATTTATTCAAAAACAACTTAAACTTTTTAATTGGAATATAACAAACATGCCAAGGAGAATATATCCACATATCAGATTATATGGCATGTTCTCCTTCATTATAATCCTCTGGATTATTTCCAGAGTCTGCTACTTGAATCAACAACTCACAAGCACATATAATACTTAAGTTTTTTTTTTCCTTTTACATGTTCTTTTCAAGAAAACAAAGCAGGTATCAATCCTGGGAATACACAAGACCTAAGAGAGTTTGCCTAGATTAGTTATTACAATTAGACTTCTACTTCTCTAAAACATTTTAAAACCAGCAAGTTCTTCAAGCATCCATACAAGCAAGCTACTCAAGCATCTTTCCCTGCAGCAACACTTTGATCTGCCTCAATGAAAATGAGACACCCCAAAGATTGCAAAGGAAACAAATAGGGTTAGAAAATATATTCTGGTGTGAGTGAAATCATAGTTTATAAATAACTTCTAATTACAAAACTCTGTGCAGGGGTTCATATGTTTGATACTTATTTGGATTCACACTAAAATCTGAGTATATATATATACATGTAAGCTCATACTAACATACATGCACACAAGTATTCATTCATCAACTCAATTCAGTTATATGTACATATACTCCTATGGATTGACTCCCTTAATTCCATAGCTCAATTTCCCAATCCCCATTTATCATTTATTTGGTCTTAACTCTTGCCATTGAACACCATGTGTGCATTGCAAAAAGGCTCAATTCTTTTAACCCTTTACATAGAGGCCTACAGGACTTAAACAAGTCATGCACATACCCATCATCTACCTAATGATGAATAGATCAAGGCACTACTCCTAGATTAGCTTTATAATCTAGAGACCATTCTCATTTTCTTTCAGGAGAATTTTATTAATTCTTGAAATGCTTCCTATTCTTTTCTTCCTTTCATAAATCAGAGAGTATTAAACTCACCCAGGGATTTCAGCCAGACATACAAAGTATTCATGTAAAACACCACATCCCATTTTAAGGTTATTTTTATTCAATCATATTTTCTAAGACCTGCATAAATTTATTTCCAGAAATATTCCCATTTCTTACATAAATCTGGTGAAGTCATATAAAACCTTACATTTATTTTACTGTGAACATAGGGTAAGGTTTTTGAGAAAAACCCATAAAAACATATTAACTTGTGATTTGAACAAATCAGCACATACATATATATATATTACATTGTTCATTTCATTTTTAAAATGAACTAGACATAAGCATGAATCCCCTTATTCACATTGCCTACTTCATTCTTCATTAGTACCCTATTTCTCAGTAAAAATGTTTAACTCATTCCCATATAAAACTGGATTATAAGTTACAGAAGCCATTTCTGTAATCAGGGTGTTTGTCTTTTAAAAGCATTAATCAAAACAATCAAAACAGATCCAAACATCAACCAAAGACTCGGCCAAAACGCCAACCATGATCAACATTTATTTATTCAGAGAATAAAATTAAACAAAACATGATATGGTTTTATAAAAGTAATATGGCTGCCCTTAACTTGGGTCTTAATGCCTTAAATCTCATAAGATGATTAATCACCCACCTTCCTTCTTCTTTCCCCAAGAATGCTCTAACTTGAAAACAGTGTGAGTTTGCTCTTCTTTTTCTAAAATATCTTTCTGTTTTCAAAAATAAACTGCTACTTATCCTTTGATTTTTAAAACATTTAGCTAGGGTTTTAGTGGAGTGAAAAAACACATTTTATCCCAACACAAATAAGAGAATTTTGTATATGTTTTTATGGCTAAATATGCCATTTTCTTTTTGATTTCATTTCGGGTATTTCCGTTGCTTTTCTTCTTTTTCTGTGTACATGCCATTTGCATGTTTTACCTACACACTATTTTCATGTGACTTATCTACATTATTTATTTTCTTAAGACAAATCTGAAATGTTCACATATATATCTTTTTATCAATTAATCCCTTGCTAATGTTTTAAGCCATTTGTTTTCTCTTGATTATAAAATGTACTTATACCTATATAATACAATCTGGTTTCATATATTTTAATCATCATAAGAGTTTATTTTATCACTCTATACTCTTCTGACTACTTATATACAATATATATATATATATATATATGAGATATGTGAATATAAAACTCATTCATACTTAGTTATTTTCTTCTCATTATTATTTATTGAAAACAACTATTCTCTTCCTTATTTATTTCACTCATTCTTGATATTTATTTTCAATTTATTTTATTCTTTGAATATTTTCCATTAACTGATTTTTATAAAATTATTTACATCTCAATAATTTGGGTCTTCACATACTCTCCTCCTAAAAGGAATTGTGTCCCACAATTATTTTTCTCATACATTTCCTTCCAAATGTATACAAAGCATAATTTCATTTTAGAAATTTCAGAAACTCATGCATTTAAAACCAATCAAACATACATAAGTAATGTTTAAATTTATCATAATTTTAGGCATACTTTTAAGCAGAAAATAGATTAGGATATTTATCTTTCATCCTATCTTCAGTCTCCCATGTACAATCACTCTCATCTAAACTCCACTGGATTTTAACCAATTTAATTATTTTATTTCTCAATTTCTTTTCTTCTCTAGCCACAATACACACTAGTTCCTTCTTATAAACCAGATTTTCTTGAATTTCAACTTGTGTAGGAGATTTCAGAATGGTCTCCTTATCATGCACCCATCTTCTTAGTTGAGATACATGAAATACATCATGCATATTATTCAATTCCTCTGGCAATTTCAACTTATAAGCCAAAGTTCCTACTCTTTGAATAATTTCATATGGCCCTATATATCTTGGTGACAATTTTCCTGCCTTGCCAAACCTCAATATTTTTCTCATTGGTGAAACTTTGAGAAATACATAATTTCCCACTTCAAATTCTACTGGCCTTCTCCCTTTATCTGCATAGGCTTTTTGTCTCTCTTGTGCTGCTCTCATTCTCTGCCTTACAAGTTCAATCCTTGCAAAGGTCTCTTTCACATGTTCTGGTCCAAGCAACACTCTTTCACTTGCCTCCATCCAGCACTACATCAAAATAGTGATTTTGCAACATTTTATATTTGTTAATTTCTAACACTTATAAATGTTACAACCTACTGACAATAAAAAAGTGTTAGGATACCTAAAAAAGTGTTGGGAAATATAAATAATGTTTTTTATAAACTTTCCAACACATCAGTTATAATTTACAACACAGTAAAGTGTTAGAACGATTGTTAAATTTGTAAATAACTCGCTAAAAATTGGACCCTTATGTAATCTTGTATATGTAGAATTTTCTAACGCTTTCCCCTTCCATCACCACTATCGGCCGCATAATTTTCAATTTGATTAGGGTTCCCCTTCGCGCATTCCATCACTAGCGTCGACAGCCATTCGCGCATCCTCCAAGCTACCAGACATCTAACATCGAGCGACTTAAGACTACGGTTCCCCTTTTTTCAGCTAGCGCGTCATCTCCAGTCGAGCGTCAAACTCTTCATTTTTAAATCTATCATGGCATTAAGGAGAATCACATTTGAATACTTGAATCTCGATGAATACAGGCAAGAATTTGATGGATGAGATAGTTGGTTCAAGAATCTACAGCTGCAGCAATTGTAGAAATCATGTTTGCCTTCACGATGACGTTATTTCTAAAGCTTTTCATGTAATTATTTGTTTTGTTTTTTGTTTATTCTTGATTTATTGTATCGTATCCTTTTTATATTTTAATTGTAACTGTTGATGTATCTTTTATTGTGCAATAAAGAACGGGAGTAATATCAATTGTGATTTAGTGCGAACTATTGTGTTGGGTAACTTGGGTTATGTTTTGTGCTTCAGTATTTAGGGTTTTTGCTGCTTATTTTGAATAATTAGTACAATGACGTGATATTAACCAAGAAATGGTAAGGAGCGTTTGGTGTTTGGATTATGGCTTCCAAAAAAAAAGTTTTAAAGAAGCAACAAAATAATTTGTCGAAACCATCTTGTGGATGTGCTGTTTACATATGCATTTACGACTTTCTTCAATCATGTCCCATGCATCAAGTACAATACAACTTTAACAATGACCTGGACACTTAAAATACGAGTGTCATGTGTATAGGTGTTTGTTTTTTGACCCTATAATGTACACTCTTATCCTCATTCCAAATTGCTCATTCTTTGATGTACCTAGCTCTTATTACTTTATAATACATATGCACCCTCCAATGTACTCAAATACCCAATATGCATTAGAGCAAGGATCAAACATTAAGTCAACAAAGGATGTAACTCAAAGCAAGAATTTTTACCACGTCTGCAATATGGCACAAATCAAAATCTTGGTCACCGGAAAGTATATTACTGAACAAATAGGTAGTATAAAGTGTTAAAGAGTGATAGCATAATTTTTTTTTGGGAGTGGGTATCGCGGTATTGGACTGTATATAGCTGCTCTTGATCTCTAGATCTTTTAATATCCTTTTATTATTAGTGTTTTGTAATAAATGGTGTGGTATGGGTTTGATGCATATCAAGTAAGAAGTAGATATACATGTTCTGGCATGAAATTTTACCTAATGGACAATCTGTTTGATTATTTCTTTCAAATATTTGTTTAAGGCGTCACTGTAAAGTACACTATCAAAATTTGTTACTGAAAAGCACTTTTACATAGTTTAACAGCTGTCAATTCTAGCATTTTTGGGCGAACAAGCAAAACAGACTTATATTATATAAAGCAAGTGATTATTATAAAGCAATAAATGTATGTTCCTATGATTATGCAAGGAGAGTATTTAAAAAGAAATATGTGAGCATTTCCATTCAAAAAGATTTGGGAAGAAAACCATTACTGACTACTGATCCATTAATCATTTTTTGTAGGGAGCATTCTAGTGTCCTTTCTGTGTTAATAATGAAAAACGATGCTTGTAGTGTATAGTTTTCAGGTGTCAACGTTTAATTGTATTTTATGCATGATTTTTCTTAAAATTTCTCTTCAGACAATGAACTAAACATTATTTGCCAAGTATGACATATAAGGCAACTCCGCCTACATTTATTAATTTCATGCAAATCTTGAATTGAACTAGTCTATCTAAACTGAACTCTAAAGGAATCTTCAATCATTCTCTTCATTATATAAATTTTTACTCTTTGTGTTCATTTACTTATAGGGGAGACATGGTCGAGCATTTCTCTTCTCTCATGCAATGAACGTGGTTGTAGGGCATAAGGAGGATAGACAACTCATGACTGGGCTTCACACTATTGCGGACATATCATGTTGTGAATGCCGTGAGGTGTTGGGATGGAAGTACGGAAGGGCCTACAAAGCAACCCAAAAGTACAAAGAAGGTAAATTCATTCTTGAGAAGTCCAAGATTGCAAAGGAGAATTGGTAGTTTACTCGACTGATGGGTAACCTGTTCACTTTCTGTTCATTGAACTTGCTGAAAGTTTTATTTTGCATGCTTGAACTCAAAATTGTTTCTCTGAAGCTTTGTCTATAATCTGTATCTTTGTAAATTTGCTACAAATTTAATTTATCATGGCATTAAACATTCGTTCTTGCAGGTCAAGGAAAATCCGAAAGAGAAAGTTACGCGGACAATGGTTTGAAAGACGGGACATATAAATAAGAAATCTAGACAAGTTCTTCCATCTGCAGCAAAAGCCTATGTAAGTAGTTTTTTTGAACCGTTTACATTTTCATTTTTAATACCTTGCGCATTTTGAATATTCTTTTGCATACTGGTTAGGTTGTTATTTTATGGAAAATTTTTGGTTATTGAAAAATAAATAATATTTTGATTTAAGTTAGCAGTTACTAACAAGCTTATTCACCCTCTGGAAAAATTGTAACTCATGATATAAGAGTATATAATCTTATAATAAAATTTGAAAGTTACTAAAAAACTAGTAGAATTTCAATTATGAGCTTATATTCTTTTTGCAAAACAAATAGGAAGGCATATTGCACCTGAAATTCAATGTGCCTTGGTCAGGATGCATTTTTCCAAATGAATCCCATCATTTCCAGCGGCTGCTTCGCTTTTAGCTTATTGCAAAATATTTGGGTAGTTGTTAGAAGCAATTGAAGTAGGATAACATAACAAAATTCAGTAATCTGATCATAAATACTGGGAGTTTCTCGTTTTACTGGGTGATAATATTAAGCATTATATAACACATCACACATGGTCCTGCTAACGTTATCATCTTAGATTTTAAAGCCAACAGAGTATGAAAAAGGTGTGTCCTTGCTATATTATTGCCAGAAAAAATGTTTTATGCAAGTGAAAGCTTTTGTTTTGACTTGGTACTGACTGCATATATTAAAAACGAACATTGTACCAAATTGCCTTATTTTGATCACTCAACTCATGACAAAAATTTCATTGGGTAAAAGGGGTGTTTTACTGTATTCTTTCTTTTGAATTTTTGTTTTTCAATCATTGTTAACATATATTTAATGGCACGTGTTAACATTTCTTAAATAAAACAATGGATCATTTTAGTAATCATTGTATAAATTTGTGTTAATTAATCGAGTGCGTATAAAAATCACAATCTCGTGCTTCTGTTGTACAAAATATTGATAATTTTTTGATGGTATCTTGCAAAAAGTAGATAACAAATGTTTAGATGTATTTCAAAATTTGAAATAACTAAGAAGATGAAATAGTTATAAGTTGAAAAGTGTGTACATGTATTAGTAGCTTCTACAAAACTTTTTCTGCATTTTAAAGAAGTTTCTAAATCGTTTTTGAATTTGTCCAATGATCTTGCACGAATACGTCCTAACATTGCTTGGAATAAGCTAAAACTTTATTGACCCTAACGTTTATGATTAAAATAGTACAAAAACTTGGTCGTGGGTGATGTAGACTGTAAGGGTGTTTTGCTGTTTGGTAATTTCTTTGGTGAACATAAATTTTTGAGGAACCAAAGTGAGGCAAATTTTGGTGAGGCAATTAGAATGAGGTGGTTTGGTAGGTTGCTGCTGAGGTGGATTGAATTGTCATAGAAGTGATAAAAGGTGATGGGGAGATTAAGGCGACGAGGAAGATATCAGTGAGGGGTTGGTGATTGGGTGTAGTTGAGGGTTCGGGTTTGCTTGAAAATGGAGGCAGGTTGTGGTTTCGGATGCTGAGGGATTGTAGGCGGTTGCAGTAGATTTTTTTTGGATGATGCAGGGGTGAGGAGTTGTTGGCGATTTGGTGATGAAGGTTGGAGCTTTGGTTTGGTTATAGATGGTGTAAGAGGAGTTGTTTGCTAGTGTACAGAAGAGGGATGGATTTGGCAGAGGATGGTTACTGTATGTATTTGGGTTTGAGTTTGCAGTTGCTGGTGGTTGTGATATATGTTCTGGTGGGTGATGCAGAAGTTTGGTCGAACAGGTCTGTGGGTAATTTGTTGTTGAAGTTTGTAAATAGAGAGTTGTTGAAGTTTGTAAATAGATAAGTTATGTGACCAAATTTCACTTTTTTATTTTGCATCACACAGGTTTCTTTACCGCTTCTCATTGTAAATAATCTTTCACTTAATAGTTGAATTTTTTTTCTTGCTACATAAAGATCTCGAGAGCTTAGAGAATAACAGAAAAATACAAAAAGAGCACCACTAAGGCCTGGAAATGTTCCTGGACGCCTCCCGGTACCAGAACTGTTAGCACCAAAATTGGTCACTAACCTCGTTGAAAAAGATTGTGTAGAGATGTAAGTGATGAAGTTAAATTAAACAAGGAAGAATATGCTAATTTAAATGCAGAAAGTAAGAACACCGGATTTATAGTGGTTCAGCGTAATTGTCTACGTCCACTTTGAGTTTTGATCTTTATTTCTTTCACAAGTAGTTGAATACAGATACAATTCATATATTGATGACTTGAATACAAGTTTGAATTAAAAAGAGGAGAGTATAAAAAATGGCAGAGTCTCCCCAATGTTCTCCAAAAAGGATCCATTTCATTGTGACCCTGCCCCTCTATTTAAAGGCAAAAGTGGGCTGGATTACCCAAGTGGGCTTGATAGCCGAACGCTCGAGCCCAGACGCTGCATGCCGAACCAGGTACGCCGAACGCTTCCATGCCGAACGGTCCTTCCATGCCGAACGGTGCTTCTGATGTATGGGAAGTGTAGGATGGTTGCAGTGAAGCCGAGCGTATCTCTGTTCGAAGCTCTTGACCGATCAATGTATGTAGGTCGAATGATATCGTTACTTTGCGTAGTTGTGCATACTGAATGCCTTCTGAATGCCGAACGCTCTAGTTGCCGAGTTATCCTATCGCCGAGTTCTACTGACGCCGAGTGCCTCTGGATGCCGAGTACTCCGGATGCCGAGTACTCCGGATGCCGAGTACCATGGGATGCCGAACACTAGTTGATGCTGAGCATAGGTTGTTGCCGAGTACTACGCCGAGTTATCTCGATGCCGAGTGCTCTTGGATGCCGAGTACTCCGGATGCCGAGCAGTCTCGTATGCCGAGCAATCTTGATGCCGAGCGTTGGTTGATGTTGAGTGTCAGTTGACGCCGAACACTGCTGAGTACTACGCCGAACACTCCTGGACGCCGGACACTATGGATGCCGAGTACTACGCCGAGTACTCATGGATGACAGTTGCTTCGCCGAACACTCCTGGATGCCGGACACTCTCTGATGCCGAGCACTTATTGCCGAGTACTAGTTGCCTGGTCAAATCCCCAGGAAACACTTGCCCCCCAAAGTGTATTGCATGGCCGAACGTGATGCGCTTTGAATCTGGTACAATCTACCTCGGAGGTACCCCTTCAAGAATGTTAGCGAAGGAGGTGCGAGACGAACAAGGTTGGGATGCCGAACGATACGTTCGAAGCCGAGCGTACCTCGTGCGCCGAACGCTCAGGTATTGACCGGTTCTACCGGGTATAGCCTCTTCGTCTTCTACCTCCCTCTATATAACCAGGCGCCCTTCCACCATTTTCTTTTACGTCTTCTTTATTATCACTCTTAGAGATTTGCAATCCTATCAGATATAAAGCCTATATAATCCATTCTCAACTTCGATCGTCGAATTAGGTATCCTTCCTCTAACAATTGCACTACTTCCATTTTAGGTTCATCTTATGGAAACAGAGTATTTCCTTTAGTTGTAAACGCGTGGCTAGTGGGAGTGGTTCGCTCGTTTTGAGTTGTCTAGTTGGGGCTAGCTCCTCCGTGCCGAACGATAGAAGGGTAGATGGGGTGTTGGATGGCATAGTCTTTGCCGGGCGATCCGTCTCTGTCGTTCGGCGTGGATGGAGAAGGTGTAGGGTGGAGTTGAAATCGTGGTGGAGCACCACTTTTAGCCGGACGATAACCCAAACCGAACAGTCTTGAATGCCGAACGGTATCAATGCTGAACAATTACTAAAATGTAGAGCAATAACTTAGCCGAACGATGACTTTAGCCGATCAATACAATTGATACGCCGAACATTGACTTTAGCCGAACAATACAACTGACATGCCGAACACTGACTTTAGCCGAACAGTACAACTGACATGCCGAACGATGACTTTAGCCGAACAATACAATTGACACGCCGAACATTGACTTTAGCCGAACAACACAACTGACATGCCGAACGATGACTTTAGCCGAACAATACAATTGACACGCCGAACATTGACTTTAGCCGAACAACACAATTGACATGCCGAACACTGACTTTAGCCGAACAACACTTAGGTCGAACCAGTACCTTAGTCAAACAAAGCAATTGCCGGACAATTCTTGGACCGGATAATGTCTTTAGCCGGACAATACAATTGACACGCCG
This sequence comes from Allium fistulosum, assembly GCA_030737815.1. Lineage (NCBI taxonomy): Eukaryota > Viridiplantae > Streptophyta > Magnoliopsida > Asparagales > Amaryllidaceae > Allium > Allium fistulosum. Next base: position 814,211,174 of record CM060904.1, read on the forward strand.
AACATTGACTTTAGCCGAACAACACAATTGACATGCCGAACACTGACTTTAGCCGAACAACACTTAGGTCGAACCAGTACCTTAGTCAAACAAAGCAATTGCCGGACAATTCTAGGACCGGATAATGTCTTTAGCCGGACAATACAAATGCCGAACAACATTAAAAATGCCGAACAGTATAAATGTGTAACATCCCGATAATTTTCGACTTTCGAAAATTCAACATCGATACTCACTTTATCGACTGCTGAGCCATCGAATGCCGGAAACCCGAAAAGTTATGGTTTTAAGAAAAAGAAAGAAAAAAAAATAGAAGAAGAAGAAGATAGAAGAAAAAGAGAAGAAGAACAACAAAACAACAACAGATACAGAGCAGAGACAATATCAGAATCTCACATATCGCAGCGGAACAATATATAATAGATAAATGAATATCATTTAAAAACAAAAGAATTATATCTGTTATTACATTACATCACATCATATCATCAAAGTCAATAAACAACAATGGACAGTTATATAAACTTGTCCTCATATAGAATACACAGCGGAATAAATAATATCAGATACAAATACTACGTCTCGCCATCCAGCTTATCTCCAAGCTTCAGAATATCCAGAATATCCTGATAATATAACTCTAGGCTGCCCGTGTGGAAATTTGTGGGCACCCAGAGTTTAGAAGGGAACAATAAACTCCGAGTCAGTCATGGTGACTGGTGTGAGATCGTAAAACAGTTATTTTTCACAAAGAAGATAAAACAAATTCGCAATGCTTTTTGGAAAATGAGACTACCATAAGACCTCCCACCACACACACAATGCAAACGCAGAATTGGAGGAGATTTCTTCTTATGATAGTCAAAGATGCTTACTACGCAAAATCAAATCATTTTTGATATTATTATTAGTGCATAGTGTAGAAATCATTTCGAAAGTATAATATTAATCTTAGCCAACATACGACCAGTATCGTATGCCTACTATAGCTACCATCTAAACAGTGGTGACCACCGTACGTAAATGGCAGGTTCTACAACTAATACCGTACAAATCACGTATTGGAGTTTGGATTTCCAACAAATGGTCAGGCTAAGGAACTTCCTTTTCCACGATGGGCACGTCCCTGGAATAGACAACCCGAGAAATAACCTAACATTACGGTTAGATCTCTGCCAACACAAGGCCGGGTTACCTCTGCAAAAATAGGTAACTACTGACACGCGTATGCCATCCCCCGATCGTAACCGATCTTCCCGAGGATCCCCGATTTCCAACAAACCACATAGATAATAATGCAGCAACCACATAGGTTAAGTATCTGGGCTCCATACCATGATACCACCTCTATCCAGAAGGAATGACATACACTAAGGGGCGCTACTCCCTAGAACCTTGCCGCATCCTTCCTGTTTCGACCATTTCCGGGGTGTGAGGCTCGACGAAGTCTCGTCCACAAAGCTACACTTTCTCAAAAAGCCCTGCTTCGGGTCAAACAAAAATGATCAACCTATGATCACAAAGATATAAGATCAAATAAATGATCATATCACAAATGATCAAACACTGATCATTTCACAGCAACACTCAGTATGCCACGTTACCAAATTGGGAGTATATCGCTGATAAATTTCAACTACATAACCTCTGAGCTCGTACGTCTCAGAGAAGGGTGTTAAGCTAAGAGAATAAATTCTCCGCCACCAACAGAAATGTATTTGAAAGAAATCAGCTTTATATCTCAAATTGTAACGTCAGACACACAATCCATACAAGTCTGTTCCGGGATCGAACAGAACCGAAGGCACTTCTCACGAAGCCCTTGCATATCCGGATAAATTTCTAATCACGTCCAGACTTCCCGTCACTAAGGGTGATAAAACCTCTAAATCGGAGATCAGCCGATGTAGAGTAACTCGACGGTAATCCTTCCGTTTTCAAAAATATCCGGTCTTCAACACCGGTCTTCAAATGCGATTCACAACGACGTATCACATATTCGGAATGGGTTATACGACCCCATGGTCCTTTCCCGGCTAACCCGAATAGTGAGCGCTTATTCAAAAATAAGTGTGGCATTCAAATTCATCCAATTCACAACAAATACCTACTCAAGGTAATTATTGATAGTTGGTTATTTAACTATCAATAAAGATGCGCAACATCATCAGATTCCAAATAATTTTCCAAATTATTTTATCTTCCAAAATATCTTTACTAGATATATAATTTCCACACTTAACCGTTTGAAAACAAATTTTCAAATATTCACTTTTCAATTTATCTTTAAAAGATAAAATCTCTAAACAGTTCACTTCATATTGGAAAAGCATTTCCATACTTATTTAAAAATAAGTAATTCACAAATCATTTATTTTCAACACTTAGAAAATATTCGATATACTTAAATCAAATTAAGTATATATTCATTCTTTAAGGAAATCATAAATTTCAACATCTATTTGAGTCAAAACGAATGTTGCGTAAAACATCGTTACGACGACTCGAAATCACTAGTATAGGGATTCGGATTTAGATAGATATATAAATCCCAATACTACATCAAAACATTTCCTTTCGGAAATCATTTACTATAACAACAGTGTTATAGTCCACCATTTCCTTAAATTTCTCGAAAACGTCTATGTCAACAAGAACTGCGGAAATCTCTGCTTTCGATTTATAATACATTTTAAAAACATCTCTAAAATGTTTAACTTCATTTTTAATATCCCTTTTCCAAAACTATCCATTTTACTTAACGATATATTCACTATCCAAAATCGTGAATATACTTCAATAATTACATTTCAATCTTTTCTACACGTTTTATTCCAAGAATTATCCACTATCCAAAATCGTGGATAAAATTCCCTTAATAACTTCTATATTACATTCATCAAATTTGATTGATTTCGAATTCATAAAACAACGTTTATAGATTCACCTTTATATTTTCTAACAACTTCGATTTATAAAATTCTCCTCTTATTAACTTCTAAAATTACTTATCAAAATAAGTGATTCCAGATTTATAAACAACGTTTATAAATCACATTTATACTTCATAACAATTTCAACTTATGAAATCATTTCATTTAGCAATTTCTATTTATATCCCAATTAAGTGCAAAAATCTAATTTATAAGTAAATTACTTATAAATCGTTTATTCTACAACATCTATTCACTTTATAACTTCACGTTATAAATCTATTAATTTCATTCACTTATGAAATCCTTTTATACTTCTTTTCAACACTTATAAAAATTCGTTTTATAAGTCCAATATTTTTATTAATAAAATATCCATTTTATAAATCTTCCTATACAAATCGTTTATAGTTATTCAAAAAATCCCAGCTGAAACCATTTTATAAATAAATCGACTTTTATTTCAAAAATCACCTTACGGTCATAATTCACAAAAATCTTAACTTTTATAACTTCAAAATTTTAAACGTTTATTTATTTAAAATAAATCAATTCAACAATTCAATAGAACATATAATTTCAAAGATCACTTTAAAAATCCTATTTAAAGTAAAAGTCGTTATTTTTATTTTTCAAAACTGAATCCGATGATGCAACAGCATCAATTAGTCCATCACCACAGTCAATATCATATATCAATATGATAACAGAATATATCAAAATATCTGTAAATAATCAATACGGTGAGGAATCCAGTTGGATCCCTCCAACCTGTTTCCCTGCATCCAAATATGTTAGCACAATACCAATTCCGCTCCAGTACGGAATTATCGCGGTATATAGGTTTTTATAAATCCGCTTACTAACGGCGCAATAGGGTCTCATCCGCTATACGAGGCGGGAAATCAATCAATCCAATATATACATATGCCAATATGTATATACTGCTATATATATAGATATATCCTATCATATCTAATAGCACATTCAAACAAATCAATCAATAACTGCAAATCAAAATTTTCCTTCGAGTGAGAAAATCTCACCTTGATTTTAATTCTGATTTCAGCGTTTATTTCGAATAAAATTAAACACGCGTTTAATTTTACCCGAAATTCCAACTAGCTCCAAACGACTCCAAACCAAATGCATCGCGTAGTGTTCGACAAAACGAAGACAACGCTTTTCGTTTCGTAATTTTCCGACCTCGCAGCAAAAAGATATGCAATTTTAAACATTTAACGAATTTAAATACAAATTAAATAACACTTTATTTTTATTTTTAAACCCCCCCTACATCAGAGCCGTTCGTTTCCAGGCCACGAAATCAAGGCCGTGTCTTCTTCTTTCTTCCCTTCACGTAGCTCCCAGGTAAAACGCATGCGAGAAACACCCAATGCCGCCATCAAACCCTAATGTCGCAACCCCCCACCATCGTCCAGACGCCATCACTCCACCGCCATACGAACCGCCTCCATGAGAGCCTCCCACGGCTGCGACATGGTGGAGCTCGGTCAGCCCATCACCACGAAAACTGCCCTTGAACGTGCGCCGTTCATCATGAAATTGCCGATGATCTACCGCTTAGATTTTGATCACAACCGTTGAATTTGTAGAGGAGGATGTGATCAACAATTTTGTAGTTGGGAGTTTTACGAATCAATTAACGGATTTGAAGAAAAACGAGGAGGAAGAACGATGATTTTCAGCCATTGAATGATGGTGGCGGCCTGACTTTGAAACCCTAGGGTTGTTCTTCTTGTTTGCAAATGAGAGAATAGAGGTGCTTTTATAGAAAATTGCCCAATATACTATTCATCGAAATTTTCCGAACTTCGAATCGAACGTGCCGGCTGACGTTTCTAAGGTTTACCCCGCGTTCCGAACGCAATGGAACAGGTTTCGGAAGCTAATTCGATCGTCTGTGTGAGATATGGCAATAAACGATCAATTTAAATTAAACCGATTTAAATCGATTTCGAGGCGTTTTGATTCGTACCGGACAAACGGTAAATCCAAAAATTACGAAATTTGAAATCTTACAATAATATCACATTACGGATCCGATGAAACTGGTTTCGTCGAAATCCGAGACCGTTTGAAAAATGACTATTTTAACTCGACGATTTAAAATTAAAACGATATCGATGCGTTTCGAGTTGCCACGGTCAAACGACAACTCCGATTGATACGAAAATTGAAATCCGATAATAACTAACTATTACGGATCCAATGGAACTGGTCTCGTTAAATTCTGAGACTGTTCGAAAATTGGCTATTTTTACAGTCGATAATTAAATATTAAAATATTCAATTTTCACAGATTTACTTTTAATTCAGTTTTAAAAGTTCTATAACCTTTCTATAACTCCAGTATGATTAAATAAAATTTTACAAATCGTTTTCAATCACATTTAATCCAGATTTCAATTATTTCTGGAATTACAACTATTAAATTATCGATTTAATTGACCAAATTAAATCCAATATTCGAATAATAAATTATTCGACTTCTTAAATTCATTTATTAATATTTAAAATCAATCAAATATTCGAATTTTAATTATCAAAAATTCTGGGTCGTTACAGACTTCCCCCCTTAAAAGAATTTCGTCCTCGAAATTACAAGTTAGGGAAAAATGTCCTTAACTCGTCTACTATTTTTCACAACCTAATAGTTTTATCACTTTTCAAACGGATCTTCCTACTAAAGATTCGTTATCATCTCAACTAACTTTCCAACTTAAATTTTAAGTTTCAAACAACATTGTTTAACTTCTAAATTCAAATTCGAGTTTAAATCCAAATTTTAAACTTTCAAAATTTATCAAAATTTTTCTAACACTCGAAATTTTCGAAAAATTTCGCCAGCGTCTCCTTTGCGCGGTTAACATGGCACGACTACAAAACGTCTCTACGGACTCTCAGATTTCAAAAAGAAAAAGAAAGAGCCAAGCGGCTAGAGAAATAAGTCATCAAATCTCATATTCGAATTCAAATACTTACCTTTTTTCGAGCCATTCAAATTTATCTTCGAAATTAAATTCCAATTCCTTTATACCTGTATATCCTACTAGCCATAATATCTAGTTGCAGCATTCAAACATTTTGCAAATTCGATTACAAAATTTCAATATGTACTTCTTATATCATTTTTACTTCACTGTTGAAGTTACACCTATTCATTTTCCTTCAATTTTACAGTTCACATTCATTTGAATTCAATTCACAATTTCAATTCAATTTCAATTCTATTCATCTTCAATTCTGAAATATTGAATTTCATCGATTAACTTTTGTTTACAACTGCTTATTTTAAATTAGTTTCAATTACTAATTCATTACAAATTCTAATCTACTTATTCAAATTTGTTTTCAATATTCAGTTTCAATTCCAGTTTTATTCTTTCGTTCATTCCCAAAATTTATTTTCAATTCACTATTTTGGTTTATAATCATTCATATTAAACTGGATTTCAAATTCCATATGAATTTAATTCATTCCAAACCATATTAATTTGTCATTTCTTCAATTAGTTTCAGTTACTAATTTTATTTCAATACTTTACTCTACAAATTCGAAATGAATTTTTTCAACATTCAATTTACTTTCATTAAGTTGATTAACATCCAATACATTTATTTATTCAATTGATAATTCACTTAACATTTCACTTACATTTTCTCATTTTATAAGTTATATAACTTATATTCAATCTTTCAAAACCGTTTTTGAAAACAATTCAAATTATCCTTTGAATTTCCAAAACAAAAATCCAAAATTTTCAAAACAACTTCCATTTAAACAATTTGGCAGCAATTCCTCTTTTGGAAACCCGAAAATGAACACCGGTGATGTCGCGATCATCATCGGAATTATTTTCCAGCGACCGAAAAGAGTTTAGAGCTTTTCATCTCTTCAAAAGACTTTTCAAAACCTTTGAAATTCATTTTCAAATCAAAAAGGAATTAAACTTTCCAAATCTCCAAAAGTTTCAAATTCTTTTCAAACATTTCCAAAAACTTCTCTGGAATTCTATTTCAAATTACAAATCACATTTATAATTTATATTCTCAAATTTCATTTGTATATGAATTTATTTCTTAACTTTGGAGTTTCGATTTCAATTTCTTATTCAATTTCAATGATAATAATTTACTATTATTACTTCCTAACGTCCATGCAACCATATACTGTAATAATTTACAGAAAAATCATTTCTTTTATATACAAAAATAGTTTTGGGCAAAATTATCTCATTTACCCTATTCAAAACAATACTGTGCCGAATTGTTCTATTCAAGTGTTTAGAGATCCCTATCGATAGAGTTGTACGGACAATACCGACCAGAATCCATATACCACTCAACAAATCAATCATCACAATATAAAACAATTTTATATTCACTAACAAATACGCGCTCGTATCTATTATTACACTCAAACTCATTCTAGAGTACTACTGACTCTATCTCTAATGAGTAACACCCAACAGAGCAGGGTTGTCGCTTAACCATATGCTCTGATACCAAATGTAACATCCCGATAATTTTCGACTTTCGAAAATTCAACATCGATACTCACTTTATCGACTGCTGAGCCATCGAATGCCGGAAACCCGAAAAGTTATGGTTTTAAGAAAAAGAAAGAAAAAAAATAGAAGAAGAAGAAGATAGAAGAAAAAGAGAAGAAGAACAACAAAACAACAACAGATACAGAGCAGAGACAATATCAGAATCTCACATATCGCAGCGGAACAATATATAATAGATAAATGAATATCATTTAAAAACAAAAGAATTATATCTGTTATTACATTACATCACATCATATCATCAGAGTCAATAAACAACAATGGACAGTTATATAAACTTGTCCTCATACAGAATACACAGCGGAATAAATAATATCAGATACAAATACTACGTCTCGCCATCTAGCTTATCTCCAAGCTCCAGAATATCCAGAATATCCTGATAATATAACTCTAGGCTGCCCGTGTGGAAATTTGTGGGCACCCAGAGTTTAGAAGGGAACAATAAACTCCGAGTCAGTCATGGTGACTGGTGTGAGATCGTAAAACAGTTATTTTTCACAAAGAAGATAAAACAAATTCGCAATGCTTTTTGGAAAATGAGACTACCATAAGACCTCCCACCACACACACAATGCAAACGCAGAATTGGAGGAGATTTCTTCTTATGATAGTCAAAGATGCTTACTACGCAAAATCAAATCATTTTTGATATTATTATTAGTGCATAGTGTAGAAATCATTTCGAAAGTATAATATTAATCTTAGCCAACATACGACCAGTATCGTATGCCTACTATAGCTACCATCTAAACAGTGGTGACCACCGTACGTAAATGGCAGGTTCTACAACTAATACCGTACAAATCACGTATTGGAGTTTGGATTTCCAACAAATGGTCAGGCTAAGGAACTTCCTTTTCCACGATGGGTACGTCCCTGGAATAGACGACCCGAGAAATAACCTAACATTACGGTTAGATCTCTGCCAACACAAGGCCGGGTTACCTTTGCAAAAATAGGTAACTACTGACACGCGTATGCCATCCCCCGATCGTAACCGATCTTCCCGAGGATCCCCGATTTCCAACAAACCACATAGATAATAATGCAGCAACCACATAGGTTAAGTATCTGGGCTCCATACCATGATACCACCTCTATCCAGAAGGAATGACATACACTAAGGGGCGCTACTCCCTAGAACCTTGCCGCATCCTTCCTGTTTCGACCATTTCCGGGGTGTGAGGCTCGACGAAGTCTCGTCCACAAAGCTACACTTTCTCAAAAAGCCCTGCTTCGGGTCAAACAAAAATGATCAACCTATGATCACAAAGATATAAGATCAAATAAATGATCATATCACAAATGATCAAACACTGATCATTTCACAGCAATACTCAGTATGCCACGTTACCAAATTGGGAGTATATCGCTGATAAATTTCAACTACATAACCTCTGAGCTCGTACGTCTCAGAGAAGGGTGTTAAGCTAAGAGAATAAATTCTCCGCCACCAACAGAAATGTATTTGAAAGAAATCAGCTTTATATCTCAAATTGTAACGTCAGACACACAATCCATACAAGTCTGTTCCGGGATCGAACAGAACCGAAGGCACTTCTCACGAAGCCCTTGCATATCCGGATAAATTTCTAATCACGTCCAGACTTCCCGTCACTAAGGGTGATAAAACCTCTAAATCGGAGATCAGCCGATGTAGAGTAACTCGACGGTAATCCTTCCGTTTTCAAAAATATCCGGTCTTCAACACCGGTCTTCAAATGCGATTCACAACGACGTATCACATATTCGGAATGGGTTATACGACCCCATGGTCCTTTCCCGGCTAACCCGAATAGTGAGCGCTTATTCAAAAATAAGTGTGGCATTCAAATTCATCCAATTCACAACAAATACCTACTCAAGGTAATTATTGATAGTTGGTTATTTAACTATCAATAAAGATGCGCAACATCATCAGATTCCAAATAATTTTCCAAATTATTTTATCTTCCAAAATATCTTTACTAGATATATAATTTCCACACTTAACCGTTTGAAAACAAATTTTCAAATATTCACTTTTCAATTTATCTTTAAAAGATAAAATCTCTAAACAGTTCACTTCATATTGGAAAAGCATTTCCATACTTATTTAAAAATAAGTAATTCACAAATCATTTATTTTCAACACTTAGAAAATATTCGATATACTTAAATCAAATTAAGTATATATTCATTCTTTAAGGAAATCATAAATTTCAACATCTATTTGAGTCAAAACGAATGTTGCGTAAAACATCGTTACGACGACTCGAAATCACTAGTATAGGGATTCGGATTTAGATAGATATATAAATCCCAATACTACATCAAAACATTTCCTTTCGGAAATCATTTACTATAACAACATTGTTATAGTCCACCATTTCCTTAAATTTCTCGAAAACGTCTATTTCAACAAGAACTGCGGAAATCTCTGCTTTCGATTTATAATACATTTTAAAAACATCTCTAAAATGTTTAACTTCATTTTTAATATCCCTTTTCCAAAACTATCCATTTTACTTAACGATATATTCACTATCCAAAATCGTGAATATACTTCAATAATTACATTTCAATCTTTTCTACACGTTTTATTCCAAGAATTATCCACTATCCAAAATCGTGGATAAAATTCCCTTAATAACTTCTATATTACATTCATCAAATTTGATTGATTTCGAATTCATAAAACAACGTTTATAGATTCACCTTTATATTTTCTAACAACTTCGATTTATAAAATTCTCCTCTTATTAACTTCTAAAATTACTTATCAAAATAAGTGATTCCAGATTTATAAACAACGTTTATAAATCACATTTATACTTCATAACAATTTCAACTTATGAAATCATTTCATTTAGCAATTTCTATTTATATCCCAATTAAGTGCAAAAATCTAATTTATAAGTAAATTACTTATAAATCGTTTATTCTACAACATCTATTCACTTTATAACTTCACGTTATAAATCTATTAATTTCATTCACTTATGAAATCCTTTTATACTTCTTTTCAACACTTATAAAAATTCGTTTTATAAGTCCAATATTTTTATTAATAAAATATCCATTTTATAAATCTTCCTATACAAATCGTTTATAGTTATTCAAAAAATCCCAGCTGAAACCATTTTATAAATAAATCGACTTTTATTTCAAAAATCACCTTACGGTCATAATTCACAAAAATCTTAACTTTTATAACTTCAAAATTTTAAACGTTTATTTATTTAAAATAAATCAATTCAACAATTCAATAGAACATATAATTTCAAAGATCACTTTAAAAATCCTTTTTAAAGTAAAAGTCGTTATTTTTATTTTTCAAAACTGAATCCGATGATGCAACAGCATCAATTAGTCCATCACCACAGTCAATATCATATATCAATATGATAACAGAATATATCAAAATATCTGTAAATAATCAATACGGTGAGGAATCCAGTTGGATCCCTCCAACCTGTTTCCCTGCATCCAAATATGTTAGCACAATACCAATTCCGCTCCAGTACGGAATTATCGCGGTATATAGGTTTTTATAAATCCGCTTACTAACGGCGCAATAGGGTCTCATCCGCTATACGAGGCGGGAAATCAATCAATTCAATATATACATATGCCAATATGTATATACTGCTATATATATAGATATATCCTATCATATCTAATAGCACATTCAAACAAATCAATCAATAACTGCAAATCAAAATTTTCCTTCGAGTGAGAAAATCTCACCTTGATTTTAATTCTGATTTCAGCGTTTATTTCGAATAAAATTAAACACGCGTTTAATTTTACCCGAAATTCCAACTAGCTCCAAACAACTCCAAACCAAATGCATCGCGTAGTGTTCGACAAAACGAAGACAACGCTTTTCGTTTCGTAATTTTCCGACCTCGCAGCAAAAAGATATGCAATTTTAAACATTGAACGAATTTAAATACAAATTAAATAACACTTTATTTTTATTTTTAAACCCCCCCTACATCAGAGCCGTTCGTTTCCAGGCCACGAAATCAAGGCCGTGTCTTCTTCTTTCTTCCCTTCACGTAGCTCCCAGGTAAAACGCACGCGAGAAACACCCAATGCCGCCATCAAACCCTAATGTCGCAACCCCCCACCATCGTCCAGACGCCATCACTCCACCGCCATACGAACCGCCTCCATGAGAGCCTCCCACGGCTGCGACATGGTGGAGCTCGGTCAGCCCATCACCACGAAAACTGCCCTTGAACGTGCGCTGTTCATCATGAAATTGCCGATGATCTACCGCTTAGATTTTGATCACAACCGTTGAATTTGTAGAGGAGGATGTGATCAACAATTTTGTAGTTGGGAGTTTTACGAATCAATTAACGGATTTGAAGAAAAACGAGGAGGAAGAACGATGATTTTCAGCCATTGAATGATGGTGGCGGCCTGACTTTGAAACCCTAGGGTTGTTCTTCTTGTTTGCAAATGAGAGAATAGAGGTGCTTTTATAGAAAATTGCCCAATTTACTATTCATCGAAATTTTCCGAACTTCGAATCGAACGTGGCGGCTGACGTTTCTAAGGTTTACCCCGCGTTCCGAACGCAATGGAACAGGTTTCGGAAGCTAATTCGATCGTCTGTGTGAGATATGGCAATAAACGATCAATTTAAATTAAACCGATTTAAATCGATTTCGAGGCGTTTTGATTCGTACCGGACAAACGGTAAATCCAAAAATTACGAAATTTGAAATCTTACAATAATATCACATTACGGATCCGATGAAACTGGTTTCGTCGAAATCCGAGACCGTTTGAAAAATGACTATTTTAACTCGACGATTTAAATTAAAACGATATCGATGCGTTTCGAGTTGCCACGGTCAAACGACAACTCCGATTGATACGAAAATTGAAATCCGATAATAACTAACTATTACGGATCCAATGGAACTGGTCTCGTTAAATTCTGAGACTGTTCGAAAATTGGCTATTTTTACAGTCGATAATTAAATATTAAAATATTCAATTTTCACAGATTTACTTTTAATTCAGTTTTAAAAGTTCTATAACCTTTCTATAACTCCAGTATGATTAAATAAAATTTTACAAATCGTTTTCAATCACATTTAATCCAGATTTCAATTATTTCTGGAATTACAACTATTAAATTATCGATTTAATTGACCAAATTAAATCCAATATTCGAATAATAAATTATTCGACTTCTTAAATTCATTTATTAATATTTAAAATCAATCAAATATTCGAATTTTAATTATCAAAAATTCTGGGTCGTTACAAAATGTCTAACTACACTTAAGCCCGTTACTTTGGAAATCATCTGTCTTCTGAATCTGGGACTGTAATCACCTCAAGGCGAGCTTTCTGAGACGGTTAGCGATGACGGTCTTCGAAGGCGATGATTCGAAGCTAAATATTACATCTTTAGAACCTTTAGATTCTTATTGCCTGCACACAATTGCTTGCACTAGTTCACACACCACATGGGGGGAAAAGTCGTGTTGCTAATTCTAACGTTCAACGTTTTTTAAGTATAGCTTTCTCAAGCATTTAGCCAGGTTCATTATTTATTCGGGATGTCGAGAAAATCTAGTTCTGCTACCATATCTGACAGGCCTGGGCCGTCAGCAAGGCAAGGAGCCGCTGATACTTCTAACCCGTCAACTTCTCCTGCTCATAACTTGGCGCCCGACGCTCTGGAGGCAACCATCTTACTAGACAATCCGATCGATTCTCAAGCCTCGAAGATCAACGAAGCTGCTCTGCGACGGATGCGACGGATATGTTCTATTCACGGGATTCCTTTTGCCGACGTGTTAGTTCCTTCAAGACACGATCGCCCTCATCTGCCCCCAGTCGGGTACACTACCTGCAACAAGTTTATGTGTTGGATGGGCAGCGTGCCTCCAATCAACTTATTTCTCCAGGATGTACTGCAGTACATAGACATAGCTCCATCGCAGCTGCACCCGAACGGCCATGCATTTCTGTACGGGACTTATCTACTTTTCATGGCTGTCTTCTCCAGACCTCCAACCCCTGGTGATATCAGATACATTTATATGTTCATGAGACGGAAAGACAGTCCTTCCTTTATGTTTCTCGAGCCATACCACAAGTGCCAGATCTTGACAGGGGCATGTAGCAAATTCGCCCTGTACAAACAGGAATGGTTCTATGTGCGCTGCCCGTCTGGTTTTGCTAGGAGATGGGTTGAAGGCAGTAAGTCTCTCTGCTGAATCGTTATTCGTATTTAATTGGAGTCATGTTTTTCCTAACTCTTCATTTCGTCTTTTCAGGTATCAACCCGCGTCCGGAAGGCCGAGGATATTCTGAGGCTGTTGAAGCCATTAGAGCTCTTCCTGCTGAGGATCGAGACATCCGGACTATCATTTCAAATGAATCGCTGTCGGGGTTCGGCTTGCTAGCCCCCGGTCGTCGGATCAGCCTTCCAGAAGGTGTTACAATTCCCAAACCTCCATCTGGTAAAGGGAAAAAACTTGTCGGACCGTCGTCGCGTCGCGCTCCCGACACGCACGAAGAAGGCGAGCGCAAAGAGGATGATGCCCCCGAAACTCAGGGCGAGAACGTGGGTCCCGCTTGGAATCCGGCAATCGAAGTTCAGGATATTGAGACATCATCCTCCCCTTCGAAGGGAAGGAAGAAGCTGAAATATACGGTTCAAAAGGAGAAAGTTGGTGGCACCTCAAAATCTACGCCTATCCCTCCCGAGAAAGAGGCTTCTTCGCAGCATCTGGAAAGTTCTCTGAGGGGTCTGTCCAACTTGTCCATCCCCGATGATTTACTTAATTACGGACTCGACGATCCTGAAGCTCTCAAATTCTCTTCGCCCGCTAGAGGCAATGTAGGAGTTCAACTCCCGGCTCAAGGAGACAATACTCCGATTAGCAAAGATAAACGAACGGGTCCGTCGGGGGGAACACTAGGACACACACGCACATGCGCATTCCATAATATACTTCAAGTCTTTTTAATTTGCGAATTCTCCTTAACTCGTTGTTATCTCCATTCTTTGCAGGTGATATGGGCCGCTCACACGGACTTGATCGCCTTCAGGGGTCTTCTATATTCCATCACTCCGGACGGGACTCCGGTTCAGGCAGACGCATGGACCGAGGTGATTATGAAGATAGGGACAATCATCCTCGTCAGTCGTCTCACCGCAAGAAAGCACACTCTCAATCTTCCCAGTCCCGCGATCTTCCTCCTCCAACTGAGCCGGATAAAGAGAAGTCTTTGTAGAAGGGTTATCAGTCTGATGCTGCTCGAGAACAACATTCCAGTTCATCGAGTACGAGGCAAGTTCGAGAGCAACGTAAAAGAACGGAATTCTCTAAGCCTCCTCCTCCTATTCCTGCCGTGGACCCAACTGTTGCGGAAAAGATGGTCGACCTTAAGGCCAAGTTTCCGAAAATCTGTTTTGACGGCTTGAAATTTCTCCCAGCCATCCATCACATTCCTGGGCACGTGAAGCAAAGTGCCATTGCCTGCAACAATGACGTCTATGTTCAACATGACGCATTCGTGCACTTGGTGGAGAAGATCTCGGAAGTATCTGTCGAGCGTCAACACGAGATTGACCGTCTGAATCTGGAGGCTGATAGTGATAAGAAAATCATCAAACTCCAAGACGAAGAGCTCGCTTTGTATAAGTCAAAGCGAGAAGCCGCTGAACAAGGTGCAAAAGATACTGCTGAGGCAGTTACTCGCTTGGAGGTGGCTCACAAAAAGGAGCTTGACGAAGCAGTCCAACGCAGCGGCGCCCTTGCCCTAGAAAAATACTCTATCCAGAAAGAAAGGGACGCGCTCGCTACTCAAGTCAAAGAGCTGAAAGAGCTACTCTCCAAGGAGAAAGAAGATAAAATAGCTGCTCAGGAAGAGTCACAGCGGTATTGTGATGAGATTGTTGCTACCCGACTCCTGAAGACAAAGCTCGACGATGAACTTGCCGGGGTCGAGAAAATGAAGGATGAGGCCCGTGAGGAGGGCAAAAGAATGGCTGTGGAGGAGCTTGATTCTCTCCTTGAGGCGGCCGCAGAGGCCGGCAGGGAAGAGGTCAAAAGTATGTTTGACCCGTTGATTGCCGAGTACGGAGCCCGCGTCCTTATGCACCGTGACTTAACATTCTTGGGCGACGACTACCACGAATCCCTGGCTGAGGCATGGGAAACTCTGATAAAGATCAAGAAAGTCGAGTCAGGCTCCGAAGAGATCGACGAGGATGCATTGGTGAAGGAGATCCTGAGGGGGAATGAGCCATCGGATTTATCCGCAGCATTGGCTCTTTATGGCAAAGGCTCTTCCCCTTCGAAAGAGAAGAACGACGAGGCTGGCCCGTCAGAGGCCGACGCTACTACTCCTCACATCGCCGCTCCTTATGCTGCTCAATCGGTCGGTCGGTCGACGCTTGATCCATTCGAGCAGCATGCCAATTATGATCCCGAAGATCTCGGGCTCGGCGTTCATGTGCTGTCACCTATCCTGGAGGGTGAAACCCCGCGCGCCACCGATAGCCAACCGGATCCTGGTAGGAGATTCTTCTTTCTCTAGAAGTCGAAGAGATCCCGTCATTTTTCAGCAATGGTCATTCGTTCTAATGCCCATTTCTTATATTTTCGTGCAGGTTGTTCTGACGCCGAGCTAACTCCGAGGAGCGATGACGCCAAGGAGGAAGCAGGGAAAACAAGCGACGTTGCTCACGCGGGGGTAACTCCCGGTCCAGACGCTCAAGTGATCGGGGCGCTTGATGATGACAAACTTGATACTTCGTCTCTTGCCGAAGGAAGCGATGAAGTTAAAATCACTGGCGCCTCTGAACATACTTCAGAGATGAGCATGAAGGACCGTCTCGCCGACGAGGAGAAGAAAAAGGTCAAAGTCAAAGTCAAGTCTGAAATACTGGAACTCACTGACCCGCGGAACAGACCTTTGAAAATCATTCTCCCGGGCAGGTCCAAACCACTAGATGTTCCGTCTCCTACTCCTGACTCCGTTTCTCTAGCAAGCAAAAAGTCCAAGAAAAAGCGTGAGGGAGAGGAGTCGTCAGAAACACTAAAGGAGGACAAGAAGAAGAAGTCGAAGAAATAATCGGTGCACTTGTTCAACAAGTTTCCTGCTTAAGTTTTGTAATTGTTTTTATCTTCCACTACTTGTAGTTTGTATAGGCCTGAATTTTGTAGGAGTGATCTGGTATCCCCATTTTGGACTTATCGAATAAAATTTTAGTTTCTTTTTGCTCGAATGATTCTCTTGTCTTTATTTGGTTTACTGACACTGTGCTCCGAGGACTTGGAGACTTGAGACTGTTCAGGCTCTAGTCCGCGCTCTGGGGACTTAGAGTACTCCGCTCCGCACTCTGGGGATTCGGAGATTTGAAATCGTTTATAATCTAGTCCGCGCTCTGGGGACTTAGAGTACTCCGCTCCGCACTCTGAGGATTCAGAGATTTGAAATCGTTTATACTCTAGTCCGTGCTCTGGGGACTTAGAGTACTCCGCTCCGCACCCTGGGGATTCGGAGATTTGAAATCATTTATACTCCAGTCCGCGCTCTGGGGACTTAGAGTACTCCGCTCCGCACTCTGGGGATTCGGAGATTTGAAATCGTTTATACTCTAGTCTGCGCTCTGGGGACTTAGAGTACTCCGCTCCGCACTCTGGGGATTCGGAGATTTGAAATCGTTTATACTCCAGTCCGCGCTCTGGGGACTTAGAGTACTCCGCTCCGCACTCTGGGGATTCGGAGATTTTGAAATCGTTTATACTCTAGTCCGCGCTCTGGGGACTTAGAGTACTCCGCTCCGCACTCTGGGGACTCGGAGATTGGAAATCGTTTATACTCTAGTCCGCGCTCCGGGGACTTAGAGTACTCCGCTCCGCACTCTGGGGATTCGGAGATTTGAAATCGTTCGTACGAGTCTGAATGTCGTGAATGATAACGTAATTTATTATCCAATTAAGAGATATAGAAACTTCATAGAAAATATGGCTTCAAGCCTTTATTAACGAAAATCAACTGAATTGCTTGATTACAACTTTCACAAGGAAACTAAGTCATTATTGAATAGAAACATGCAGGAAATAACAGTGCCTACAACAAGAAAGGAAAAAATGCTAAATGTAATAGCGCCGCAAATGTTCACTGTTCCATGCTCGGGGGAGTGTCGCGCCATCAACGGTCGCTAGCTTGAATGTTCCTTCTCCAAGCTTCCGTTCAATGGCGTATGGACCTTCCCAGCTGGGATTCATGCGTGATGGTACCGGGAAGACTCGTTTCAGAACGAGATCACCCACATCAAAGATTCTTGGGCGGACTCTGCCGTCGTAGTAATGCTTGACTCGATGTCTGTGCGCCGTCGCCCTTAATTCAGCTTCTTCACGCTTTTCGTCGATGCAGTCCAGTGATTCCAGCAAGAGGTTTTGGTTCGTCTTGGGGTCATAGTATGTCACTCGGTGCGATGGAACTTCAAGTTCCACGGGTATAACGGCTTCAGAGCCGTATGCCAAGGCGAACGGAGTGTGGCCAGTCGCGGACTTGTGGGTAGTTCTATACGCCCATAATGCTGTCTGGAGTTCATCTACCCACTTGCCTCCAACCTTCTCCAGACGCTTCTTTAGTATGGACTTGATTATTTTGTTAACGGCCTCGACTTGTCCGTTAGCTTTTGGGTGCGCAACGGCGGCGAACTTTTTCTCGATGCCGTACTTCAAACAGAACTCTTTGAACTCTCTACTTTCAAATTGCGTTCCGTTATCCGTAATGATGGTGTGTGGAAGGCCAAAGCGGCATATAATGTTTCATACAACGAAGTTAATGACCTTCTTAGAGGTGATAGTGGCCAAAGGTTCTGCCTCAGCCCATTTCGTGAAATAGTCGACTACGACTATTGCATATTTCGCACCACCTTTGGATAAAGGCAAAGAGCCGATTATGTCGATTCCCCAGATCGCAAATGGCCAGGGACTGATCATTTGTGTGAGTTCCGTTGATGGAGTCCTCGGGATTTTTGCATATCTTTGACATTTGTCGCACTTTCTTGCATAGTCCGCGGCATCCCGGTTTACGGTGGGCCAGTAATATTCATAGCGGAGGACCTTCTTTGCTAGCATTTGCCCCCCAGTATGGTCGCCGCATTTCCCTTCGTGAACTTCCCTCAAGACTCGCTTTGTTTCATCATGAGCGATTGATGTAGCTCAGGCCAGGGATGAAGGCATAAGTCGTACGCGACTTATGGAAGGAGCTATGAGTCGAGCTATGAGTTGTGACCGACTCAAGGAAGCAGAAGACATAAGCGTAAGTCGTGACCGACTTAACATGATGGGAGACTTAAGTCATGACCGACTTAACAAAGTGGAAGACCTAACTCATGAAGGTGTACGAGTTATCGAATATTTTAAGTCGTCCGGAAGACCTACCGAGATACGACCTAACGAGATGAGGAAGAGTGCTGGGATACGACTTAAGGAATCTGACAAAAGTCGCCTACGACTTAAGGGAGCGCCACGAGACACCGAAGGTCTAGGTCGGTTACGACCTAAAGGGAAGATTATAAGTCGTCCACGACTTAGGGGGAAGCCAGAGGAAGAGAGTACGTTGAGTCGTTTGAACGACCTAACGAGTCAGGTTTAAGTCGTAGTAGCTGTTGTCGTTGTTTTCCTCTGCCGAGTTAATCTTAACCGTTAATTCCTTAAGTCGAAGACAGAATCTGGAGCATGGAAGTTAGGTCGCAAGGATGGTATGATAAGTCGTAAGTCGGCAGGACCTGTATTGTGTTGTAATCTGGTAAGTTGTAACCGACTCATGACGAGTCGTAGGTCGTAGGGGATAAGTCGTCACCGACTTAAGTACTTGTAATATTTTATGGAGTTTTCTGTATTTTGTGTTGTAAGTCGTATACGACTTATGATAAGTCGGAGACGTTGTTAAGTCGGTTGCCGACTTAGGAGTTGTATGTTTTTTTTCTTCTGATTTGCGTGTTGTAGCCTATAAATAGGCGGGTCTCTCATTTGTAAAAAGGTTGTTGAATATTGAATAAAATTCTCTTTTGATTGCTTTGTGCTTTCATTCCAAATTGGTAGTTGAGTGTAATCTCCTATCTCCTCTTTCGGATAATCGAGTGCGCTCGATTCAACGATTGTAGAAGCCGATTCGCGGAATCAAGTGCGCTTGATCAACGCTTGAAGAATTGAAGATCTTCGAACCCGGTATCGTGCGCGATCAACGAGTTCAGGATAGCTAGAATTCGGTATCTTCGGATCAACGAATTTGGGCATTTCAGCATCTTCCAATCCACCGATTGCTACATTCAACGATCTACATCATTTTTGTAATATCCGCTGCGTCAGTTTTGGTATCAAAGCTTGTTCTAGCCAATCATAGCTAGATCGAGACTTGGAGCCTAATCTATTTGAAGAATTTGAAGCTTGAAGAGAAGCCGAGTGCTTGAAGTGTTAACCGTGGCCGAGAGGAAGAAGAGTCATCATTGTCGAAGATTGATTGATCAAAATTTGAATTGGAGGCCGAAGCTTTGTCCATCGTGTTCATCGCGATTTGCTACAAAGTGGAAGTTTTCGATCCGTTTCATTTTGGATCAAAGTCCGGAAAGTGTTTGAATTTGAAGTGTTGAAGAATTTGGAAGATTTTCAAGTATGCCGCCAAGAAGAGCTAATCGCCACCAAAACGTAGAAGCTTTGTATCGAAGAGAAGAAGCTGATGAGATGGAGCAAAGAATCAATGAGAATTTTAGTGAGAAGCTTAATGAAGGAATTGGCCGGTTAGAGAGGCTTATGACGGAAATGAATCAAAATCGGAGAAGGGTTTCACCTGAATCTAATCATGGAGGTAGTAGAGTCTCACCACAATCCAATCGAGACCGAAGTGTTGAAAATGACCAAGGGCGTGGGAGGAACGTGAATGATCGTGAACGGAGGAATGTCGATAGAAGGGAGGAAGGTGGAAGGCGTAATGGTAGTAGAGATGTTGGTGGTCAGAATCGACATCGTTATGCATCTGATTTTGAAGAGGAGTATGATGGTGGTAGTATTCAAGGAAGAGGTCAAGGAAGAAACTATTCTGAGTATGATCACAAGTGGGAATCGGGGATGAAGACAGAAATTCCTGAATTCAAAGGTGGTATGCAAGCGGAGGAGTTTCTAGATTGGGTAGCTAATGTTGAAGAGATTTTTGACTTCAAAGAAGTTCCAGAACATCGTAGAGTGAAGTTGATTGCTACGAGGCTGAGGGGTAGAGCTTTGGCATGGTGGCAGCAGACCAAACTTACACGTGATCGGATGGGAAAATCAAAAGTTGAATCTTGGGAGAAGATGAAGAAATTGATGAAATCAACGTTCTTACCATACAATTATCAATCTTTGATGTATCAACGTTTGCAAAACTTGAGACAAGGGACGAAATCTGTGAATGACTATGCTGATGAATTCTATCAACTCATTGCAAGGAATGATATTATGGAAACAGAAGAGCAGCTGACATCTAGGTTCATTGGGGGATTGAGAATGCAGATTCAGGATATGGTTAATATGTTCGATCCAAGATCTGTGGCAGAAGCACATCAGAAAGCGTTGGCTTGGGAAAAACAAGGGAGACGAGGAAGTGGAGTGTTTACTAATTCTAACAATCAAGCGAAGGGTGTTGGAGGAAGTTCTAATGTTTCTAAACCTATCAGTAGACCAGTGGTGAAGGAGGTTGAGAAGATAAGGGTTAACAATGGTTTCAAATGTTACAATTGTCAGGAATTGGGTCATAAAAGCAGTGAGTGTCCAAAACCAAAGAAGAGAACCATGATTGTAGAGGTTGAAGATGAGGATGTTGATGAGGATTGTTCTAGTCCAGCTGAGGAGGATAAGCAAGATATTGCGTCAGGAGATGAAGGTTGTAACCTAATGCTGAGGAGATCGTGTTTAACACCGAAGCAGGAGGAAGCTAGTTGGTTGAGGAGTAATATCTTTCAGTCAACATGTACTATTCTGGGAAAGGTGTGTAAGTTTGTGATTGACGCAGGAAGCTGTGATAATATTATTTCAACCGAAGCTGTGACAAAGTTGAAATTGAAGATAGAGAAACATCCGAGTCCATACAAGTTAGCATGGTTGAGAAAAGGAGGAGAAGTGAAAGTGGATAGACGAGTTCGTGTACCATTCTCTATTGGGAAGAAATACAAAGATGAAATATGGTGTGATGTAGTAGAGATGGATGTTTGCCACTTATTATTGGGAAGACCATGGCAGTATGATCGAGCAGTACAACATGACGGTCGGACCAATAGCTACAGTTTTATGTTTGAAGGCACGAAGATTATCCTAGTTTCAAAGAAGAGAACACAAGGAGAAAGTAAGTCAGAAGAAATCGAAGAGCTGAAAACTTTATTATCTTTGAAGGAGTTTGTTAAGGAGGTTGAGGAAGAACCAGAAGTATTCTTGTTGATTGGACGAGAGAGTAGTGAAGAGGTTGAAATTCCAGAAGAAGTTAAACCAGTCTTGAAAGAATTTGACGATGTATTTCCAGAGGAGTTGCCAACGGAGTTGCCACCGTTGAGGGATATACAACATCAGATAGATCTTGTTCCAGGTGCTGTGTTGCCACACAGACCACATTATCGAATGAGTCCGAAGGAACATGAAGAGTTGCGAAGGCAGGTAGAGGAATTGCTTGAGCAAGGACGTGTGCAGGAGAGTCTGAGTCCTTGTGCTGTACCAGCTTTATTGGTACCCAAAAAGGATGGAACGTGGAGGATGTGCACTGACAGTCGAGCATTGAATAAGATTACCGTGAGATATAGATTTCCAATGCCAAGGTTGGATGACTTGTTGGATCAGATAAGCGGAGCTACTATCTTTTCTAAGATTGATTTGAAGAGTGGATATCATCAAATTCGTATCAGACCAGGAGATGAGTGGAAGACTGCTTTTAAAACCAGGGAGGGTCTATACGAATGGTTGGTCATGCCATTTGGTTTATCCAATGCACCAAGTACTTTCATGAGGGTGATGAATCAGATTTTTCGACCATTCATTGGGAAATTCGTGGTGGTGTATTTCGATGATATTCTAATTTACAGTGGGAGTACAGAAGAACATTTGAATCATCTTAGAGAAGTGCTGATGGTACTGAGACAAGAACAATTTTATGCTGCTACGAAGAAGTGCGTGTTCATGACGCACAGTGTTTTATTTCTGGGGTATGTTGTTTCAGAGAAAGGAATACAGGTTGACCAAAGTAAAGTTGAGGCGATCAGAAATTGGCCGCAGCCCAAGACGATAACAGAAGTTCGTAGTTTTCATGGGTTGGCTTCATTCTATCGAAGATTCATTCCACACTTTAGTAGTGTGATGGCACCTGTGACTGATTGTATGAAGGGTAAACAATTTACATGGTCAGAGGAAGCAGGGAATGCTTTTGGGAAGATCAAGGAATTGCTGACGACTGCACCAATTCTAGTATTACCAGATTTTCAGTTGGTGTTTGAACTACATACTGATGCATCCAAGGTTGGGATTGGAGGGGTGTTGAGTCAGAAGGGGCGTCCTATTGCATATTTCAGTGAGAAGTTGTCAGGAGCGAAGATGCGATACAATACATATGATGTGGAGTTTTATGCTGTTGTACAATCTATTAAACACTGGAGACACTATCTATTTCAGAAGGAGTTTGTTCTTTACACTGATCATGAAGCATTGAAGCATTTCCAAGGGCAAGACAAGATTTCAGCGAGACATGCATCGTGGATTGCATATCTGCAACAGTTTACTTTTGTTGTTAAACACAAGTCGGGGGTGACGAATCGTGTGGCTGATGCTTTGAGTAGGAGGAGTCATTTGTTGACTACACTAAAGGTTGAAGTGACGGGGTTTGAAATATTGCCAAAATTATGTACTGATGATCCTTACTTTGCAAAATTTGTTGATAAAGTCAAGGAAGGAGAGACGGATGATTTCGTGATTGTAGATGGTTTTCTATTCAAAGGAAATCGATTGTGCATACCGGAGGGTAGTTTGAGAATGAAGATTATCAAGGAGTTACATGAAGAAGGGCATGTTGGAAGAGACCGTACCTTACAGTTAATTTCACAATCCTACTTTTGGCCATCGATGAGGAAAGAAGTGGAGAGGTTTGTTGAGAGATGTCATATCTGTCAAGTTTCGAAAGGAACTGCGACTAATGCGGGCTTATATATGCCATTACCAGTACCAACTAAACCATGGGTTGATGTGAGTATGGACTTTGTGCTGGGGTTGCCGAGAACGCAGCGTGGTAATGATTCCATTTATGTGGTGGTTGACAGATTTTCGAAAATGGCACATTTCATTGCTTGTAAGAAGATGGCAGATGTTGTTCATGTTGCTCAGTTGTTTTTCAAGGAGATCTATCGACTTCATGGATTGCCAGAATCTATTGTGTCGGATAGAGATACTCGATTTCTGAGTCATTTTTGGTTGAGTTTGTGGAAAATGATCGGAACGAAGTTGAAATTTAGTAGTGCCTATCATCCACAAACTGATGGACAAACAGAGGTGGTTAATAGATCATTGGGGAATTTGTTACGATGTCTTGTTCAAGATAATTTAAAGAGTTGGGATGTGAAGTTATGCCAGGCAGAGTTTGCCCATAATCATGCTGTGAATCGAAGTACTGGGTTCAGTCCATTCCAGATTGTTTATTCAAGTTTACCGAAGGGACCGTTGGATTTGACGGTGGTGCCACAATCAAAGAAGACAATTAAGAAAGCTGCTAATTTTTTTGAAGGGCTGACGGAGTGTCATAAAATCGTTCAAGAACGATTGGAGAAAGCAAATGAGAAATATAAACGAGCTGCAGATTTGAAACGAAGAAATGTAGAATTTCATGAAGGTGATATGGTTTATGCAGTATTAACAAAAGATCGTTTTCCAGTGGGCGCATATAACAAGTTGAAAGCCAGGAAAATTGGTCCGGTGGAAGTGGTGAAACGAATTAATGAAAATGCTTATAAATTGAAGCTGCCAGATGATGTGTATACGTCTGACGTATTCAATGTTAAGCATCTCGTACCATATCATGGGGATGAGTTTGTTAGGGATGAAGAGAGCACAAATTCGAGGTCGAATTTCACTCAACCTAGGGAGGATGATGTAGCTCAGGCCAGGGATAAAGGCATAAGTCGTACGCGACTTATGGAAGGAGCTATGAGTCGAGCTATGAGTTGTGACCGACTCAAGGAAGCAGAAGACATAAGCGTAAGTCGTGACCGACTTAACATGATGGGAGACTTAAGTCATGACCGACTTAACAAAGTGGAAGACCTAACTCATGAAGGTGTACGAGTTATCGAATATTTTAAGTCGTCCGGAAGACCTACCGAGATACGACCTAACGAGATGAGGAAGAGTGCTGGGATACGACTTAAGGAATCTGACAAAATTCGCCTACGACTTAAGGGAGCGCCACGAGACACCGAAGGTCTAGGTCGGTTACGACCTAAAGGGAAGATTATAAGTCGTCCACGACTTAGGGGGAAGCCAGAGGAAGAGAGTACGTTGAGTCGTTTGAACGACCTAACGAGTCAGGTTTAAGTCGTAGTAGCTGTTGCCGTTGTTTTCCTCTGCCGAGTTAATCTTAACCGTTAATTCCTTAAGTCGAAGACAGAATCTGGAGCATGGAAGTTAGGTCGCAAGGATGGTATGATAAGTCGTAAGTCGGCAGGACCTGTATTGTGTTGTAATCTGGTAAGTTGTAACCGACTCATGACGAGTCGTAGGTCGTAGGGGATAAGTCGTCACCGACTTAAGTACTTGTAATATTTTATGGAGTTTTCTGTATTTTGTGTTGTAAGTCGTATACGACTTATGATAAGTCGGAGACGTTGTTAAGTCGGTTGCCGACTTAGGAGTTGTATGTTTTTTTTTCTGATTTGCGTGTTGTAGCCTATAAATAGGCGGGTCTCTCATTTGTAAAAAGGTTGTTGAATATTGAATAAAATTCTCTTTTGATTGCTTTGTGCTTTCATTCCAAATTGGTAGTTGAGTGTAATCTCCTATCTCCTCTTTCGGATAATCGAGTGCGCTCGATTCAACGATTGTAGAAGCCGATTCGCGGAATCAAGTGCGCTTGATCAACGCTTGAAGAATTGAAGATCTTCGAACCCGGTATCGTGCGCGATCAACGAGTTCAGGATAGCTAGAATTCGGTATCTTCGGATCAACGAATTTGGGCATTTCAGCATCTTCCAATCCACCGATTGCTACATTCAACGATCTACATCATTTTTGTAATATCCGCTGCGTCAGCGATGCACCGTAATAATGGGACTGAGAATCCTTTTCGATACATGGATCCACCCTGCATTACGTACCGCGCAGCCTTTCGAAGGACCTGTCGTCTTTCGCTTCTTTTTTCGGGTAAAGCCCCGGTTGTCAGGTATAGTTTGAATGGGGTTATCCATGAGTCCTTCTCGATTTCTATTTCCAACACGCGATCGATTTTCATCTCGTCTATGCTCGGGGCATGCAAGACTTCAACGGGATACAATCCCATTTGTTGAGCATCGTCGGTACTTGCGAACTTAGCCAACAAGTCGGCTTCTTTGTTCTGTTCTCGCGGGATATGTGAAATGTCATAACGCTCGAGATTCGATAGTAGCTCTTGGACCTGAACGAGGTACGGAGCAAGCTTTCGTCCCTTTGCTTGGTAGTCTCCTCGTACTTGGTAAACCACCAACTGCGAGTCACAAAAGATTTCGACTGATTCGATCCCGAGTTCTTTGATGAGCTTCAAGCCGGCGATCAGTGCTTCATATTCAGCTTCGTTGTTCGTAGCCGGGAAATCGAGCTTCAGGGCATAACAGATTGATCGGTTTTCCGGAGTTATAAGAACCACGCCTGCGCTGGAACAACGGTCGTTTAATGCACCGTTAGTGTATAATTTCCATCGAACGGGGGGAATGATGTCGTGATCATCCGGTTTGACGGGTATGGTAAATTCAGCGATGAAGTCTGCTAACGCTTGCCCTCGGATGGCTCTCCGTGGTAAGTACGCGATATCGAATTGGCTCAACTCGATATTCCATTTTAGCAATCTTCCAGAAGTTTCCGGTTGTTGGAGTACCTGCCTCAGGGGTTGATCGGTATAAACACCGATTGAATGCGCTTGGAAGTATGGGTGCAGCTTGCGTGATGCAATCACCAAGCAATAAGCCAATTTCTCGATTTTAGGGTAATTCTTCTCTGCCCCCGTTAAACGCTTGCTAACATAATACACCGGCTTCTGGATTCGATCCTCCTCGCGAACCAAAGCTGCACTTATTGCATGAGGGGATATAGCCAAGTAAACGTATAGCATCTCATGGTCAATCGGTTTTGATAGCATTGGTGGGCTTTCCAGATGCCTTACCAGATTCCAGAATGCTTCCTCACAGCTAGACGTCCATTCAAAATTTCTCTTTCCTTTCTTTATTATGTCAAAGAACGGGATGCACTTGTCAGTTGCCTTGGATATAAATCGACTCAGCGCAGCTACTTTTCCGTTCAAGCTCTGTACCTGCTTTATAGTCCTGGGCGCTTGTACATCTCGAATAGCTTGGATCTTTTCTGGGTTGGCTTCGATTCCCCTAGCGTTGACAATGAATCCCAAAAACTTCCCTGATGCAACGCCGAAAGAACACTTCAACGGGTTGATCTTCATGCCGTAAAACCTGAGTATGTCGAACATTTCAGCCAAGTCTTGAATGTGGTCGTTTGACCGTCGTGACTTCACGAGCATGTCATCCACATAGACTTCCATGGTTCTACCCAGCTGGTCCTTAAACATTCGATTCACCAGACGTTGGTAAGTTGCTCCAGCATTCTTCAATCCAAAGGGCATCACTACATAGCAATACAGCCCGACATTTGTAACGAAGCTGGTGTGTTCTTGGTCCGGAATATGCATTGGGATTTGGTTGTATCCTGAGTACGCATCCATGAATGACAGTAACTCGTGTCCTGCGGTGGAATCGACTAACTGATCGATCCTAGGCAACAGGAAACTGTCCTTAGGGCATGCTTTGTTCAAGTCGGAATAATCTACGCAAGTCCTCCATTTCCCATTCGCCTTCTTTACTAGCACGGGGTTGGAGACCCATTCCGGGTAGAGGGCGTCGCGGACGAACCCATTTGCTTTGAGTTTGTCCACCTCCTCTCCAAGAGCGGCGGATCTCTCCGGATCCATTCCTCTCCTCTTTTGCTTGACTGGGACGTATTTCGGGTCTATGTTCAACATATGACTCGTGATGGTGGGAGAAATCTCACACATATCAGAATGCGTCCAGGCGAAAATATCAAGGTTTGCCCGGAGGAAGTCGTTAAGGTCTTCAGTCATTACGGGGCCTAATTGTGATCCGATCTTCAGTATTCGCGAAGGGTCGTCACGGCTAACTGAAATGTCAATTGTTAATTCAGTCGGTGCCGCCTTCTCTTCCCTGGGTTTTCCATCGTCGTCTCTCGGATCTATATCTCCGTAGATCCGTGAACTATGCCCGAGCCAGGGCTCGGGCGCTACTTGTCAATTATCCGCATTGAGGATGCGGACGGGGTTGTCCGCAACCTTTCCTTTCTCCCTCCGGTGGGCCTCTCGGAGCTCGGCCACACAACAGGAACGACCAGCTGCTTGGTCACCGTGAACAATGCCTACTCCTTTGTCAGTCGGAAACTTCAAAGTTAAGCACCACGGGGCTAATGCCGCCCTGAATTCTGCCAGGGCCGGCCGACCCAAGAAAACATTATACGGAGAGTCCACATCCAAAACTACAAAGGGTAGAATTCGTACCCTCCGACGCTCACCTTGTCCTAGTTCAACTGGTAACTCGACATATCCTACTGCATCAGTCGCAGCGCCGTTAAAGCCGTGGATACGAGCTTTGGATGGTTTCAAGTCTTTTGTCTCTAGCTTCATCTGATCGTAGACCTTCTTGAAGATGATGTTGACTGAACTTCCACAATCAATCAAAATTCTTTTTACATATGCTGGTCCGATCGTTGCAGATATGACCATGGGATCGATGGTCGGAGCCTCTACTTGATCAGCGTCTCTGTTCCTGAACACAATATCGTCTGTCATTACGCGCTGCTGCTTAGCAGGGGCTCCGTCCTCCACGTTCGAACAACACTCAAAATCTGCATGCTTCAAGGAACTTGCATATCGCTCCATCTCCTGCCAATTCTTATCCGCGGGGTGAGGCCCGCCGATGATTGTATTTATGACCAGTCTACCCACGGTCCGGGCAGGCTCCTCGGGATGACGTGGAGCTGGTGCACGACCTGGGTTGGACGTCCCCTGTCCTCCTTCTCGGGGATCCTTCACAAATTCCTGCAATTTCTTCTGCCTGATCAACTTTTCGATAGCGTCGTGCAAGTGTCTACATTCTTCCGTATTGTGTCCATAAGTCTCATGGAAGCGACAATATTTCCCGGTCCGCTTCTGTTCTTCAGTTGATTCTTTTGGACGTGGTTTTCTGTACTGAAAAGTATTGCAGGTGGATAGGTAAATGTTCTTAAGTGGGGCGTTTAGCGGAGTGTACTCGCTGTAGCTGGGAATTCTCGACTTCCACTTTCCCGCTTCCTTCCTCTTTCCTTGACTTCTTCCTCCGGACTCTTTGGGCTGTACAGGCTTACTCTGGACATTGACTTGGACCTTTCCCGAATTGTCTCCAGATTGCTTCACAGCAATGTTGCTCTTGATTGACTCTTGGGCAGGTCCCGGTGCCTTATCTCGTCGTACCCACCTAGCTTCCTCTCTTCTTATGAACTGGTGTGCCTTGGAGTAGAAACGCTCTAGCGTAGCCGGAGGTTTTCCTGCCAGCCAGTCTCCAAACTCAGAATCCGGATCTACACCTCTCATTACAGCCATTAGAATTGCATGGTCATTGGGATTACTGACTTCAGTTGCCGCAACGTGGAATCTTTGTAAGTACTCCTTCAGCGACTCTCCGGGATTTTGGATTACACTTGACAGAGACATCACGTCCTTTGGGCGTGTAGTGTGTATCCTGAACTGCTCAATAAACTTCTTTACTAACTCCTCGAAGTTTGATACGGATCGCGGAGGAAGTCGGGTGAACCACATAGTAGCGATCCCAGACAGAGTAATCGGAAAGCACCTACACTTGGTGCCATCATTTGCTCTGGCTGAATCCATCATCCATTCATACCTCATTACATGTTGTCTGGGGTCAGTCTTTCCTTCGTATGCAGGAATGGTTGGCATGTTAAACTTCTTGGGGTACGCCGCTTGCAGCACAACATCCGTGAACGGAGTATGACTTCTTGACACTCCCCAGTCGTCATTTGATAAGCCCTGATTTTCTTTCATCAGTTGCCTGATCATGGCTGTCAGATCGGGTGTCTGTATGGAAGCTGGGAGGTTGGAGTCAGTTCTACGCGCCTGTCCATGCTGATGCCTCCTTTCCTGGCGATCTGCCAATCGTGCGTCGTGAGGTTCAACATTGTTAGCATTTTGATGATCTGGAGCTCCATCCTCCATCTGTACTCCGGTTCGGAAGCTTCCAGTTCTGGCTTGGTCGCGGTCTCCAGCTGTTCGAACAGCAGCATCCGCCCTTGCAGCTTCAGTCTTACGGCGTCTACGCCTGGGTGGTTCATCAGAAGAAGTAGAGCTGTCAGATGAGGAATAAGCAGCTGGATTGCCCCCAGCATTCTGTTGCTGCTGTTGAGTGAGTTGTGCCATCAGGTTGGCATTAGCTTGCATCTGTTCTCCCAGTTGTCTCCTGCTTTCCCTAAGTTCTCTCATCAAGTCATTGAACTCTACTCTGGTGACAACTGGAGTCTGTTCTTGAGCGGCAATCCCTGCACTCGGGATCGCTGGTTGATTGCTAGGTCCTGCTTGTTGCACGCTAGCAGTCTCTCGGGCATCCGCATTAAGAGAAGCTGACCTGGTACGTGGTCTTGCCATTGTAGAGTTATTGGTATGAACTCTGAGTAGAATCAACGGATGTCCTATCAGTAGGTCGGATCTTCTTTGAGGGATTTGTTCAATCCAATAGCTTCAAAGCAGATCCTTGAGGTCTGAGAATTCGATTCTCAGTGAAAGCACCAAAGTGTTAGCACCAAAATTGGTCACTAACCTCGTTGAGAAAGATTGTGTAGAGATGTAAGTGATGAAGTTAAATTAAACAAGGAAGAATATGCTAATTTAAATGCAGAAAGTAAGAACACCGGATTTATAGTGGTTCAGCGTAATTGCCTATGTCCACTTTGAGTTTTGATCTTTATTTCTTTCACAAGTAGTTGAATACAGATACAAACCATATATTGATGACTTGAATACAAGTTTGAATTAAAAAGAGGAGAGTATAAAAAATGGCAGAGTCTCCCCAGTGTTCTCCAAAAAGGATCCATTTCATTGTGACCCTGCCCCTCTATTTATAGGCAAAAGTGGGCTGGATTACCCAAGTGGGCTTGATAGCAGAACGCTCGAGCCCAGGCGCTGCATGCCGAACCAGGTACGCCGAACGCTTCCATGTCGAACGGTCCTTCCATGCCGAACGGTGCTTCTGATGTATGGGAAGTGTAGGATGGTTGCAGTGAAGCCGAGCGTATCTCTGTTCGAAGCTCTTGACCGATCAATGTATGTAGGTCGAATGATATCGTTACCTTGCGTAGTTGTGCATACTGAATGCCTTCTGAATGCCGAACGCTCTAGTTGCCGAGTTATCCTATCGCCGAGTTCTACTGACGCCGAGTGCCTCTGGATGCCGAGTACTCCGGATGCCGAGTACTCCGGATGCCGAGTACCATGGGATGCCGAACACTAGTTGACGCTGAGCATAGGTTGTTGCCGAGTACTACGCCGAGTTATCTCGATGCCGAGTGCTCTTGGATGCCGAGTACTCCGGATGCCGAGCAGTCTCGTATGCCGAGCAATCTTGATGCCGAGCGTTGGTTGATGTTGAGTGTCAGTTGACGCCGAACACTGCTGAGTACTACGCCGAACACTCCTGGATGCCGGACACTATGGATGCCGAGTACTACGCCGAGTACTCATGGATGACAGTTGCTTCGCCGAACACTCCTAGATACCGGACACTCTCTGATGCCTAGCACTTATTGCCGAGTACTAGTTGCCTGGTCAAATCCCCAGGAAACAAGAACATATTCCTAGACCTCCATATGCTACTTCAGAATTCTTGCCAGAAATAGCAAAAGAGCATCAAATACACAATGATGAAGGCATTGCTCGGATAAAAGCTGCTGGTGAACTTGCTGCACAGGTTTTAGAATTTGCTGGATCACCAGTTCAAGTAAGAATTCATCTTATTCGTAGATGATAATACTTAATCTGAAGATTGCAAATAAATTTAATTTCTTCAGTTAAATGTGACAATAATTCACTTATGAGCTATTTTATCAATTTATCTCTTCATGAATGTTTGAAATGTGAAAATATCATATTTCATATGGTTTGTTTGTGAGTATCGACAAAAGTATTGATTAAAACTGAGTGCAATAAGTTTGATCTTTTTTTGTATAACCATTTATTTTTTAAATTTTCACCATCATTATTTTCCTTTTCAGTTCAACAAAGTGCATATTGATGTCTGTGTTAGGATGTATATATATGCATAAGTGACTCGCATTATCATATTTGGTTCAACACAATTGATATGAACATACAGGCGTAAATATAATTTCATTTTTCATATAAAGGATTCACAGTATGACAAGTATACATGCAAATTTGAATTTAAAAATGGTGCTAGTAGCGGATCATTGTCCTCCGGTATAACATTTAGTTTGAGTTGTTGTTAGAGGTATTAGGTTTGAACCTCTATACATCTTTATTCATTATTAATAGCTATAATATGTTTGGTGTTACATTTTGTTAATGTAGACGCGAACTACAAAAACTACCACCAAATAAAAAAAGAAACTAGTTTTAATATCATATAGCACATGTTTGATTTTCATTCATGACCTTTCTTCTATCTTTCATATGTTTTTCTTAATTCATTTCGATCATGAAAGGTTTTTTAAATCACGAGAAGTTTACTTGGAAGCGTAAATATGATATTAAATTATTGATGATTATTGCTGCCCAGTTCAAGAAACTGAAAAAGAAAAATATGCAAATATTGATGGCTAGAATCACCTTTTCCAGTACACATTGTAAATTTTAAGATATTGGAGAATATATTTTACTACACATTATTTTATATAAGTAATTATTATTTTATTTCTCCAAACATTTTACTACTGACCATTCTTGTGCTTATGAACTATAAACTTTTTTTTGTCCAGTTTATTTACCTATTTATACGTAGGTAAGATAACAATGCTTGTCTTTTACCTTCTTGTGGCCTGTTGTTTACAGGGAAAATTTCATTTTCAGGTGTCGGCTTAAGTACAGACTGCAGAGAACAATGGGCCAACTAATCCATGGAATTGATGACTAATTTGCAGAATTAATGGAGACGGCATTGAACTGTGAGTTTGAATTTTAAGTGTATTTTGAAAAAAAAATTTGAATGGTTAGGTAAACCAGAAGTTAAACTTTAAGTGTATTTTGAAAAAATAAATTAAAGCTTATGTTGTAATTTCTGAATATATGACATTGTGGTATTTTAGATATGTAAATAATTGTTTATGATATATTATACTACATTTGCAGAGCGTTTAAACTTTGCATTGAATATGTATGATGAATTATTTGTGATATGGAAACCATTATTTGCAGAGTGTTTATATTTAAATTTTGCGTTTAAGTTTTGGTATATATATATGTGTGTGTTACTAAATAATCATTTTCCAACACTTATAAGCGTTACCGTATATTTCTGTACCAACACTTATAAGTGTTACCGTATATTTCGTTACCAACACTTATAAGCGTTACCGTATATTTCTGTACCAACACTTATAAGCGTTAACGTATATTTAAGTACCAACATTTATAAGTGTTAGTAATACGTATGTTTGTAACACTTATAAGTGTTACAAATTTGGCCGCTCCATTCCTCACAATCCATTAGTAACACTTAAAAAATGTTACTGAAATTATTTGTAACACTTATAAATGTTAGAATTTGCCTGTTTTGGTGTAGTGGCATGCAGGAGATACACAAGGCTTCCCATACAAAGCCTCAAATGGAGCCATACCTATAGTGGACTGATAGCTATTGTTATAAGCAAATTCAGCTAAATAGAGATGATCTTCCAGTTGCCTCCCAAATCAAGTATACATGCTCTAAGCAAATCCTCTAAAATCTTGTTAACAATCTCAGTTTGCCCATCTGTTTGTGGGTGGTAAGCTGTGCTCAAGCTTAATTCTGTCCCCGTAGCCTCTTGAAAGCTACCCCAGAACCTCGAGGTAAATAAGCTATCTCTATCGCTAATGATAGTCTTGGGGATTCCATGTAATCTCACTATCTCCTTCACAAATAATTGAGCTAATTTGTGAGCATTTCTATTTGAATTCACTGGAATGAAGTGAGCTATTTTTGTGAGTCTATCAACCACAACCCAAATACTATCATTGCGTCTTCTTGTTCTTGGCAAACCATCCACAAAATCCATTGAAATGCTTTCCCATTTCCAAGTAGGCACTTCCAGAGGTTGTAGTAAGCCTATAGGTCTTTGATAATCTGCCTTGACTTGTTGACATGTTAAACACTTTGCCACATATCTTGCCACTGCCCCTTTCATTCCTGGCCACCAATAGTTTCTTTTAAGATCATGGTACATTTTTGTACCACCTGGATGTATAGTGTACTTTGTCTTGTGATGCTCATCCATAACCTCTTGCTTCAGTTCTTCTATATTGGGTATGCAGAGTTTCCCTTTCTTTCTTAAGTAGCCTCTATCATCAACTTCATAATTTTCCACTGACATGCCTTGTGATATCATGTCCTTCTTTTCTTTTAAATTAGTGTCTTGATTCTGCATATTTCCTATTTTATCAACCAGGGTTGATCTTAAGGAGATGAGACTTAATTTTCCATATTCAATCATGTCACTATGTACATTGTCTGATGCACCAATTTCTTCCTTCATTTCTACTTCACTAAGGATTGTTATATCCTTGAATTCAGTCATCATTAAGCTTGCTAATCTTGCTTGATGTCTACTGAAAGCATCTACTACCTTGTTAGCTTTTCCAGGAGTATATAATATATCAAGATCATAGGCAGCTAAAAACTCTACCCACCTATGTTGTCTCATATTCAAGTCTTTTTGAGAAAACAAATACTTAAGTGATTTATGGTCTGTAAAAAATTCAAATTTAGTACCTAACAAGTGGTGTCTCCATAGCTTCAATGCATAAACAATGGCAGCAAGCTCTAGATCATGAGTGGCATATCTGGTTTCATTTGGCTTGAGTTTCCTTGATGCATATGTTATGACTCTTCCATGTTGCATGAGTACTACCCCTAACCCAGACCCACTAGCAACAGTATAAACCACTAATCCCTCATTTCCCTCTGGAACTTGCAAGACTGGAGCTTCCATCAATGCCTTCTTCAATGATTCAAAAGCTTGTTCACATTTTTCTATCCACACATATGGTTGCTCTTTTCTGGTTGCTTGGTTAATGGAATGGCTATCCTTGCAAAGTCTTTTATAAACCTTCTATAATAGCCTGTCATTCCTAAAAATGACCTCACCTCAGTCACTGATTTGGGTCTACTCCATGATTGCACTGCCATGACTTTGTTTGGGTCTACACAAATCCCTTGTTGAGATATAATATGTCCCAAAAATTTAACTTCATTCTGCCAAAATGTACACTTAGTAAATTTTGCCTTTAAATCATGTGCTCTTAATCTTGACAAAACCAGATGCAAGTGCTTGCATGCTCCTCTTCTGATTTTGAATACACCAATATATCATCAATGAAAACAACTACAAATTTATCTAGAAAATCTCTGAATGTCCTATTCATTAAATCTACAAAATAGGATGGTGCATTTGTCAATCCAAAAGGTATTACTAAAAATTCATATAGCCCATATCTTGTAATGAATGCAGTGTACTTAATACTTTCCTCCTCAACCTTCATTTGATGGAATCCAGAGGCTAAGTCTAGCCTTGAAAAGATTCTTGCTCCATTTAATTGATCAAATAAATCATCAATTCTGGGGAGTGGATATTTATTCTTGATGGTAACTTTGTTTAATTCCCTGTAATCAATACACATTCTCATTGTACCATCATGTTTCTTTACAAATACCACTGGAGAACCCCAGTTTGAACTACTAGGCCTTATGAAGCCTTTCTGCTCCAATTCTTCCAATTGTTATTTCAATTCCACTAATTCTTTAGGACCCATTCTGGTAGGTTTCTTGATGATAGGACTTGCTCCTGGGATTAATCTTATCTGAAATTCAACTTGCCTATTTTCTGGAACTCCTATAACCTCTCCAAAGACATCTGGGTATTCATTTATTACTTTTATGTCTTCCAGAATTAATTCTTTCTCATTCATGCTCCACATTTGATTAAGGCAATTTGTTTTGGCTATTTCACTCATGACTATAATATTTTTACCATTTTCTGTTTTCAAAGAAATAGTAAAATTTTCCAAGTTCAAAATTGCTTTGAATTTACTCAACCAATCTACTCCTAAAATAATTCCTATTCCAGGATATTTTAACATAAACAAATCAGATTTAAACATATTTCCACCTTTGTTTAATTTTACTCCCAAACATTTAATTCCTAGCATGTAGGAACTACCTAAGGCGCTCTGAATAAACAAAGGTTTATCAACTAGATTGCATGTGAGAGCCAATTTATTTACTATGTCTTGTGATATTAAGGAATGTGTAGCCCCAGTGTCATATATAATTGAGATTGGATAATCTTTAATTAGGAGTGTACCTTCCAATTGTCTAGAATTTCCCACTGCATTTGCTTTTGCTTTGCCTTCCAATGCTCCTACCTTTGCTCCTTTCTTGAACTCTGGGCAATTCCTTT
Source organism: Allium fistulosum (assembly GCA_030737815.1). Classification (NCBI taxonomy): domain Eukaryota; kingdom Viridiplantae; phylum Streptophyta; class Magnoliopsida; order Asparagales; family Amaryllidaceae; genus Allium; species Allium fistulosum. The sequence continues at coordinate 814,247,672 of CM060904.1, forward strand.
TGATATGACCTTCTTTCCCACAATTATAGCAACTGAATGGGGTTTTCTTAGCTGCTTGACACCTCTTACTCATGTGTCCTTCCTTGCCACAGTTGTAGCAAATAATTTTCTTCCTAACTTCCCCACTGGTTGCTCCTTCAACCTTCTTGTCTGAATTCTTCTTGTCATAAGGATGTGCTCTATTTTTCCCCTTCTTGTTGTTGGTATTAGCTCTCATGTTCCTGAATTTCTCCCTTGCATTATCATGTTGTTCAAAAGAAAGAGTGAGATCTATAGCTTGATCAAATGTTTTGTCTTTGTATGGTAGCATTGCTCTACTTAAACCAGCATTAAGTCCTTGAATAAATCTTGAATTCTTTGATTCCTCATTCCCTATGAGCATGGTTCCATACTTAGACAAGCTCTCAAACTTTTGAGTGTATTCAGTCACACTCATTGATCCTTGCCTTAATCTTATGAACTCCTCAAGCAATGTTGCCTTAGCTGTTGCTGGGACAAACCTAACCTCAAGCATATCCTTGAACTGATCCCATGTTATCTCATTTTCTGGTCTTCCCATGATGATTACCTCCCACCAATCCAGTGCTGCTCCTTTGAGCCTTCTGTAAGCTATTTGTCTCTTCCTTTGGTCATTGATTTGCATGTCTGCAAATATCCTTTCCAAAGTTCTTAGCCATGTTTGCACACCCATGACTCCTTTAGTACCTTCAAAATCCTTGCCTCCTAAATTTGATAATGTTTTCAGTAGCTTAGATAACTCCTCATGAGGATTTTCTTCCCTCTGCACTGCTCCTTCCCTAAATGCCCTCACCAAATCTTGCAAATTGACCAATGGTGTTGCAATAAAGGGTCCTGCTCCAGAGTTTGGTGGTCTTCCTACCATGATTTGCTATATAATTTACATAGCTAGTTAGTCTTGTTTTTGATTTAATTGTTTCATTAATTTATTCCTACTGAAAATATTTTTATGTGGTTTGTTCCTTAGGATTTTATCCATATGACAAAATTAGATATATATTTTTTTGCTATGTTTTTGGTAACATAGCTCTGATACCAACTGAAGTGACCCAATTTTCCTTCTACTATATTTAATGATTTTTAGTTGAGTTTTTTTTACACAAGGGATCACTTCTTTTCTTGCCTCTTTCATTTCTTTTAATCAATTTCCCAAGATCCAGAATTTACTAATATAAAAATATCATTATTTTAATCAAGTCATATCATTTATATATGTGAAGATATATAAATGTTTCTTTTCCTATCAGAGTGTTAAAGTAGCAAAGAAATTTAATCACACAACATTTTCCATAATTGAAAAGTTTTGTGTCACATAGCTATTTTTACACTTTAATCTTTTATTTGACTCAAGACTAACTAATACATGATTCAAGTGTTACTACCTTAAAATGACTCAGGATTAACTAATACATTTTCAGGTCATTTCATCTTGGAATGACTCAAGATTGACTAATACATTTTTCAAGTATTAGCACCTATTATTCTCTTCTTCATTTTCTAGATTATTCTATAAACCAGATTGATTAATTTGTGGATTTATAACCCATGTATTAGATCTTTGGGATTCAAAAATTCATACATGTTGTTTTAGAATGATAAAACATATTAAAACTTGGTTTGATCTATGAATCACTGGTTAGTCTAGCCCAAATTCAGGATTCAAATATAAACATACACAAAACATGCACAAACATGCACAAGCAATTCAGGTCAAGCAAAATGCACATATCTAGGTTCATGAAGCATGTAATGATCATTTGAGTAATAGAGTTGTAAACTAATCTAAGGTCATACAGATTTTTGAAATTTAGATTGGAAATAGTGTTGAATATGATTTTAGAAAGATCTTTGCATATTTCTGGCTAAAAGCATATAGAGTGTGATGTTCTGGATTTTTAAACACTTAACAAAATTACTCTATAATCTTGTTTGAGTTTATATTGTTTGTCCCTATTTCTGACTTGCTACTTCAGTTTCATATTGAAGTCAGTTCCAGATTTGACCCATTTCCAATTCCTAAATCCTTGTATACTTATGATTTTCAGGTTTTATGGTATCATAATCCTACTCTTGTTCTAGACATATCATAGGATTCAGTTGCATTTCGAATTAGCCTACACTATGGTTTTGTTTGCTTCAGGAATCTGAAGACTATGGCTTCAAGCTTTTGCATGTACTTGTATCAATTACAAGACATGTACAAGCCTTACTGGTTAGCCAAGACCTTGTTCAACCCATCCACTCAATATTTTGGCTCATATTTATTCAAAAACAACTTAAACTTTTTAACTAGAATATAACAAACATGCCAAGGAGAATATATCCACATATCAGATTATATGGCATGTTCTCCTTCATTATAATCCTCTGGATTATTTCCAGAGTCTGCTACTTGAATCAACAACTCACAAGCACATATAATACTTAAGTTTTTTTTTTCTTTTACATGTTCTTTTCAAGAAAACAAAGCAGGTATCAATCCTGGGAATACACAAGACATAAGAGAGTTTGCCTAGATTAGTTATTACAATTAGACTTCTACTTCTCTAAAACATTTTAAAACCAGAAAGTTCTTCAAGCATCCATACAAGCAAGCTGCTCAAGCATCTTTCCCTGCAGCAACACTTTGATCTGCCTCAATTAAAATGAGACACCCCAAAGATTGCAAAGGCAACACTAGGGTCATAAAATATATTCTGGTGTGAGTGAAATCATAGTTTATAAATAACTTGTAATTACAAAATTCTGTGCAAGGGTTCATATGTTTGATACTTTTTTGGATTCACACTAAAATCTGAGTATATATATATATATACATATAAGCTCATACTAACATACATGCACACAAGTATTCATTCATCAACTCAATTCAGTTATATGTACATATACTCCTATGGATTGACTCCCTTAATTCCATAGCTCAATTTCCCAATCTCCATTTATCATTTTTTTGGTCTTAACTCTTGCCATTGAACACCATGTGCGCATTGCAAAGGGGCTCAATTTTGTTAACCCTTTACACAAAGGCCTACAGGACTTAAACAAGTCATGCACATACCCATCATCCACCTTATGATGAATAGATCAAGGCACTACTCCTAGATTAACTTTATAATCTAGAGACTATTCTCATTTTCTTTCAGGAGAATTTTATTAATTCTTGAAATGCTTCCTATTCTTTTCTTCCTTTCATAAATCAGAGAGTATTAAACTCACTCAGGGATTTCAGCCAGACATACAAAGTATTCATGTAAAACACCACATCCCATTTTAAGGTTATTTTTATTCAATCATATTTTCTAAGACCTGCATAAATTTATTCCAGAAATATTCCTATTTCTTACATAAATCTGGTGAAGTCATATAAAACCTTACATTTATTTTACTGTAAACATAGGGTAAGGTTTTTGAGAAAAACCCATAAAAACATATTAACTTGTGATTTGAACAAATCAGCACATACATATATATATATATATATATATATATATATATATATTGCATTGTTCATTTCATTTTTAAAATGAACTAGACATAAGCATGAATCCCCTTATTCACACTGCCTACTTCATTCTTCATTAGTACTATATTTCTCAGTAAAAATGTTTAACTCATTCCCATATAAAACTGGATTATAAGTTATAGAAGCCATTTCTATAATCAGGGTGTTTGTCTTTTAAAAGCATTAATCAAAACAATCAAAACAGATCCAAACATCAACCAAAGACTCGGCCAAAACGCCAACCATGATCAACATTTATTTATTCAGGGAATAAAATTAAACAAAACATGATATGGTTTTATAAAAGTAATATGGCTGCCCTTAACTTGGGTCTTAATGCCTTAAATCTCATAAGATGATTAATCACTCAACTTCCTTGTAACAACTCGCATATTTATCGATTTTATATTTAAATATTTTATTTAAATATAGCGTCGTTAGTCGGATTGAAGTCCGAAAAGCTACTTTTTGCAAACAGTCAAATTAGGACTCGAGACCACTTCCATTGAGTCCAAAACGGTGTTTGCGACCTTTTTGAGTATAAACATTGATATGTTTAAAGTTAGTAGAATTTTGCTACTTTTTCACTTTGGACTTTGGGTTTGGTTCAGCCCATTTGCCCAATTCTGGTTTCATTAACTCGAGCTCCACTCCCTCTTCTCTTCATTACTTCACTTTCATTTCCTAACACTTAAGCTTCATAAAAAATGGAGAGTGGAATGGGAAATTAAAACTCCAAGCCCTAGTTCATTTGCAAATCCTTCTTCTAGCTCCAAATTCAAAGAGAAACTATTAGTAAGCATCCTCTTCATCTTCTCCAACTCATTCTCCTTTCAATTTCAGAAATTCCCTAAACCTAATTTAGGAAATGTTTCTCTTTTAAGCTTAGATTCAAGCTTGTTGGGTTGGAATTGAAGAGTGATTATTCTTGCCATTGCTCTATAGCTTCTTCTTCATTGATTTTGTGAAAAGGTGAGATTTTTATCTCACATCTTAGTCTATAATTATCTTTGAGTGTTAGGTATGAATTCCTAACTCTTATTCATGTGCATTTGCTTTGATTTGGATTGGTTTTTGTGAATATTCCAATTTTGGTGTTTCGAAGTTAAATCTTTAAAAATCATAGCTTTGGTGTTTGATCATGATTTTGTGGTGCATCGGGGAGCCTATAGGGCCGGGTAGTCGACAGGCATAAATCCTTAGCGACATTGCTCGTCCGGTTGTGAAGTGGTAGAGTTTTCTCTTCATTTAGTTAAGCTTGGAAGTGCAGGAAACAGGTTCCGGTCGACCGAAATTCCTGTCCGATCGACCGACCTGCTACCAGAGCACTTCTTTGGCACTGGTCCGGTCGACTGGCATACTGAGTCCGGTCGACCGACCAGCATCCCGTGGATTTTTCCGGGTTTGAGTTCGGACGACCGAACTCAGTGAGTCAGTCGACCGATCTGCTCCTATTTCGCCTATTGTGTTATTTTTGCCTGTTTTGCTTGATTTCCAAATTTTATCGATTCGTGTTGATTCCCATTTGTTGTTATCATCTATTATTGACGTTGATGACTTCTTTTTCTGGATTTTTGAGAATATCTATTTTGATGGATTTGGTATCGATTTCTTTGGATTTGATTCACGTCTTCGTATGTGATTTTTTATCATTGATTGTTTCTACAATCGTTTTTGTGATTTGAACCTTTAAAATTATAAAGGTTTTCTATACTAGTAGTAAATATTCAAACTCTTTCACAAAGACGATTTCAACTCTAATTTCAATACAAAGCTCTTTTATAAAACTGTTTTATAATCTATTAGTATATACAAACCTTTACCTCATTCGTATGAGAAAATATAATTAAACGGCTTAGCAAAACAAGTGGTATGAAACGCTTGCGTTTACTTCGTCGGTTAATTTTTGGACTTGTTCGATTGAAACTCTTGTGACAATTTTCGAGTGGAAATCTACAATTTGTTCGTAAATATTTAAGTTAAGCTAGTGGTTATGGGACATGAAGCTAAACTCATATATTTACTAGCTTAGTGTAATTCACTCTTTTTATTGATCGATGATGATCATTTTGTGATTTAGACTAGCAAGGTGCGATGTCTCTTTGTCCATATGGAGGATTGTACCTCATTTTATTGAGCTTCGTCTCATTTCTTTGTGGGCTAGCGACCCATGTACTTTTAATGTGTTTCGATTCATTGGATGTACCGTTTGTACTGCGTCGATGTTCCGAATTGTTTTGTGTTTCGATTCATTAGATGTACCGTTTGTACTACATCGATATCTCGGCTTTTCGATTCATTGAACGTACCGTTTGTACTGCGTCGATGTTACGAATTGTTTTGTGTTTCGATTCATTGGATGTACCGTTTGTACTACATCGATGTCTCGGCTTTTCGATTCATTGGACGTACCGTTTGTACTGCGTCAATGTTCCGAATTGTTTTGTGTTTCGATTCATTGGATGTACCATTTGTACTACATCGATGTCTCGGCTTTTCGATTCATTGGACGTACCGTTTGTACTGCGTCGATGTTCCGAATTGTTTGTGATACACGTGTTGGTGAGTTTTCATGCTCCCGCTTGGGATTGGCCATCCTTTTCTTATGATTTCTGGATTTCTAATTATTGATTTCTGGGATTTATGTTTCACCACCTTTTTCAGTTGGCATTGATATGTTTGTCATTTATTGTGGCTTGGTGAATTAAATTAAGAATATGACATTCTTTTAATCTTTGAGAAGATTCTTGTGATATTGATTAATCTTTGGATTGATTTTCGATTAGATACTTATCACAGTATGGCTTTGTGGTTATCATACGTTTTTGTCATATCTCTTATTCTATATCACTTTATGTGATATTTATAGCTAGACTGATCCGTTTATTATTTTCTTCTTAAATAATACTTGGGTCAGACTGAGATTTTACAGGTGCTTCCTCATGACTTCTTATCTGGGACTATCATCTGACTTTTGGCTAACTACTATAGCATTGTAGTTTTTGGTTGTATACATTCGATATATTGACTCATTGATGTATACCTATTCGGTTGTCTTGCACTTGTATCTTTTCTTTTGTGATATTGTGGATCTTATTTGACCACTACTCTGATGTACACTTTCATGTGTTATATTCATATCTATTTCCGCCTTTGTGATATGAATTGTCTGTGACTGATTTGTGTTATGTTTATTTCTATATTTGTTTCCGAAGTATATATACCTCGCCACCATGTAGTAGCTTTGAGTTTGTATTGGTATGTCCGATTTCCTCTTGAGATGAAAAGTTATATTTTTATCTGGCATATCGGTACTCACACAAAGCAATTACATGGATGGTCGCTCCTCAACAGCCTTATTCTCCGCGCTAGTCGACGTCATTACCACGTAGTGTCCTTGGCTAGCGTGGGTATAGAGGTGGGGCGTCACATTCCTTCTTCTTTCCCCGAGAATGCTCTAACTTGAAAACAGTGTGAGTTTGCTCTTCTTTTTCAAAAATATCTTTCTGTTTTCAAAAATAAACTGTTGCTTATCCTTTGATTTTTAAAACATTTAGCTAGGGTTTTAGTGGAGTGAAAAAAACACATTTTATCCCCACACAAATAAGAGAATTTTGTATATGTTTTTATGGCTAAATATGCCATTTTCTTTTTGATTTCATTTCGGGTATTTCAGTTGCTTTTCTTCTTTTTCTGTGTACATGCCATTTGCATGTTTCACCTACACACTATTTTCATGTGACTTATCTACATTATTTATTTTCTTAAGACAAATCTGAAATGTTCACATATATATCTTTTTATCAATTAATCCCTTGCTAATGTTTCAAGCCATTTGTTTTCTCTTGATTATAAAATGTACTTATACATATATAATACTAATCTAGTTTCATATATTTTAATCATCATAAGAGTTTATTTTATCACTCTATACTCTTCTGACTACTTATATACAATATATATATATATATATATATGAGATATGTGAATATAAAACTCATTCATACTTAGTTATTTTCTTCTCATTATTATTTATTGAAAACAACTATTCTCTTCTTTATTTATTTCACTCATTCTTGATATTTATTTTCAATTTATTTTATTCTTTGAATATTTTCCATTAACTGATTTTTATAAAATTATTTTCATCTCAATAATTTGGGTCTTCACAGGTACTATATATAGTATGATATATTTTGAAGTAAAAGGTATGGAGAGGTACCCTCCGTGAAGAAGTATAGTATGATATGCTTCGACCCAGATGGACTTAAGGAATCCAGGAATGGATTCGACCAATAAACCCTAATATACTTGAATGAATTCAGAAATGGATTTGAACTGATATGGTAGTCCGGACTTAAACTCGTGTGTTCCTCGATTTTTTTTCCAAGGTGGATGCTTCTTTAGTTTACCCAATGGAGGTGCTTTCGATCCTGGGATCTGTTGTTAATTGATCTTCCGGGAAGGAAGTGCATCCATTGTGTAAATCATTGAATCAACAGTTACCATAGCAGATGGGGTCGATGGTCCCTTGTTTACGAAATGGCTACAATATTTTTTTGGAATCCGGATGGTGGAAGGATCTTCTGGAAAGTTTTGTGTCCATTACGTAAACACTAGATCAACAACGGGCCACTGCTATCGTAACAACATCATTAGACATCAGATTTTGAGCGGTACTTCTTATACCTGTTTTTCTAGTATTTTTCACTGGGTGTTGAAACAAGTCTACTAAGTACTTAGAGATTTCTAGTCTTACGCCTGATCAACGTACGACCAGAGTCTGCAAGAACGAGGATAAACTTGTTAAAACATCGAGTTATAAAAGTATTTTGATAAAGTATTATATAAAGAATATTTTGGTCCTTTTTTTCATTTCTAAAGACTTTAAAAATGTTTAAAATATTGTTATTTATGTACAACATGGTTTAATAGTAAATCATTAGTGTTGTAAATATTGTGAGAAGTTATTAATTAAATAAAACATATTTAAAGTTAATGATTATTGATTTATGAATAATGCTTAAAAGTATTTTGAGATTTAAAACTAATAAAATTTATAAATAATAGATTTAAGGTTTTCAATAACTTCTTTTGAAATATAAGTAGTGATGTAAATAATTGTTTTCAAATAGTTTACATATATTTATAAAGATGTTATTTAAAAAAAATTATGTGGTATTTATAAATGAAGCAAGAAATTTTACAAATGAATTTTTTTTCGTAAAGTATTAAAGTATTAAAGATGATGATCTGCAAATGAAGTTTTCAAATGAATATTTCAAGTAAAATTTATATAAGTTTCTTTGAATGTATAATTTAAAGATATTATATAAATGGGAAAAAATGATTTGTGAAGTTTTATTTATAGTAATATACTTACCAATAAATTTGAATCTCTATTTTGGAACTATGGTTTGAAATATTTACTTGATTTTGAAGCACTAACAGTAAATTTATAGGTTTATTCACTATTTGAATTTTTGTCTTAAACCATAATAAATGTTTTTCCATGATTTGAATATTAATTTTAAACAAGTGTGTAAAATTAATTATGAAGATATGAAATTTTATACTTTGATTTGGATATTTAATGTAAGATTTGAGTATACTATTAGTTTCAGTTTAATAACCTAGGGTTATACTTATTTTAAAATATGAGTAATAAATTATCGGATTTAAGGAACTTTATAAAAAAAGAGGGGCTTATCATAATGTTTTGATATAAACTTCTAACATTGTTTAAACTTTTGGAAAATTCTTGCATAATGTTATGAAGATGTTTTAAATATATCTTATATTCTTACTAAGTGAATGAGGATAAATGTTTAATTGATTTTTTAGATATATTGAAATACTCCTTTTATCTTCAAGGGAGAATACCAAAAACTTGTGTAACATTCAATTACATTCCTAATATATATATATATAACTTACCAGAAATGTTTAATAAGTTGAAATGTTAATAGAATATGTAATAGGATATTATACAAGTAAAACTTAAGTAATGGAAGTGTTCAATGAAATTATTTCTAAATAAGAATTTTGATGTACAAGAAATGTTATGAACGTAAGTTAATATGGTGAAATAATTTATGTAAGTACATGAAAGAAAAAGAAAAGGACGTTATATGAAAAAAAATGAACAGTAATGATGTAAAAGAAACTAATCGAATAAACTTAAATATTGTGTTTAAAATATTGGTTGTTTTGGCTTATTGGATGTTAGGAAAGGACACTTCTAACTGTATAAGGATGTATAGATAATCTATCAAGTAATTATCTAGGTCTGTTGAGCATAGGGACACTTAATAGTTTATTTATCAACTTGTATGATTAAAAGTTTCTGAACCTGAACAAATCATTAGTTTGGTTGCCATGGACGCATGATTGATTCCTTTGTTACATATGATGGTCGTGTTGTTTGTTTGCATGTGACTTTTATTATATTGTGTTATTGTTTGTTATTAATTGAAACAACTTAAATATATCTCTTTTCACGTAATTATTAACTTCTTTGGATTTTTAAGTGAAGTATAGGTTTATGGAAGCAATAGCTACTGCTTTGGTTTCATAAATTAAGCGTTGTTTGCCCGACAAATAGGTACGTTTAGGATTACGGGTTTCTAGCGATATTATATTGTTTTCCCGTGGTTTGGGATGTTTATTTTTGAAATATGATATATATATATATATATATGGTTATTATTGATATTATTATTTCTCCCGGACCTCTCCGTACAAAGGAGACTCTGCCGAAATTTTTAGTGAATTTTAAACTTAGAAATTTTGTGAGAAGTGAAATATTTTCAAATTTTGGTAGACTTGAGTATGAAGATTTACTTGTTATTAATTGTATATTGTATTTAAATTACTTAATTATGAAAATTAATTGTTTATAAATTGAATACTTTGAATAAAATATATTGATTCCTTATTTCCTCCTTTTCCCTTTTCGAGGACGAAAAGTTTTGAGTGGGGGAGAGTGTAACGACCCATATTTTTCGATAATTAAAATATTAATTAAATAAGATTTTAGAATTTTATATTGAAATAAAACTAAAATTTATTATGTTATAATGAGAGTAATAACTAGAATGTAATGTTAGTAATGTTAATATAAGGAAATTGCTAGTTATTTTAATGTAATTCCAATTAATTGAAGTGACTGTAAAGTTACAATTGGTTATAACGATAAATATGGAAATACATTGAATGTTGAAATTATATGTAATCAATTAGAATTAGCTAATATTGAATATGAAATCAGGGATGTTGTTTTAATGCCATTGATAACTATTTAATGCAATTTCAAATTAATTGAAATAAATTGTAGGTTGACTTGGTTATAATTGTAAATAATGAAGTAAATTAAATGATGTGGCTAATGATGAACTTGTATGTAATTAATTGAAATAGGTTAATATTGAATACAAAACATTTTTGGGTAAGCAAATTATAACCCTTGGTTGTAAAGAATAAGATAATTGGTATGAATTATTGTTATAAACGATTGTATTAACTATTTTCTCATTAATTTATCCGTTTGAATATTGAATGGGTAATTAATGGAATTAAGGCAATTGAATGTTGGGTTTAATGTTGGAATTGTATGTCAGTAAATTGATGTAATTGTAAAGTTATTTGGTGATAAGTTGAAATAAGGAAATGAATTAAATGTTATATAAAAAGGGGAAAATTATACGAAATTAATGGAAAATGGAGTATAATCAGGATTGTGTAAGTAGTCATAACGTTTGTTGTTGATAATAAACTTATAAATGTGATTAAGTAAGTAAAAGGTAACATTTGTCATTTATCACCTATTAATTTAATCCATTGAAATTAAATTGAAAATCAATTGCTATTAATCTAATTACTTATTGCAGTTAATATGAATTAAAGTGATAACTATAGAAGATTGAGGTAATGAAATGGTAAACCAACGTTAAGTATATCTATAAGATGATAATTGATTGAATACTAAGATGAAAATAAAATAAATATATATTGGAATTTAAATTAATTAATTTATTACCGTTAATTTGACTTGGAATCTTTCAATAAAAGGGAAATAGAATTTATTTGAAATTAATGGCGTTTAATGAAAGAAATGTACGTTTGTTAGGATCCGTGTTAAGGTGTAATTTTGAAATTAATTACAATTATGTCGATTTGGAATCTTTCAATTTAAAAGAGTAAAAAAAAGAAACATTAATTTTAATTAATGGATTTAATGAAAGAAACATACATTATTGTTAAACATAAAAAGAACGTTTTAATGAAAATAAAACAAACATTTTCATTTTAAAGGTAAAAATAATTTTATAAAAAGAAGAAAAAAATGAATTTTAAAACAATATTTTACAGTCATTAAATATCAATTTGAGGCTGTATATAAGTGATTTTAACACTATTCTTGAAATTTAAATTAAATTAACTTTTTAGGTTTCGTGATTGCGCTCTGAGAAAAACTTTATTTTGAAAAAAAACTTGAATTTGAGTTCCGGATCATCTTTTATTTTATGTAACGTTACATTAGTTGTCGTATTCAAATTTATTTATTGTATGTTAATTATGTTTGAACGGGTGTAAAAAAAAGTATATTTGGTGTTAATATATTTAATTGAGTGGAACATGCAATTAATTAGATCCTAAGTGGTCCATTCATTTCCTTATTATCCAATACACCTGCCACTATTTCCCCATTTGGTTTTACTGCAATTCTCTGATGTAGTTGAAACGTGAATTCACATCCTTTCTCATTCTTCGGTTTTGTTTAATTTATTACCCAAAGCATTTACTTAGATCATATAGCTTCATTTCATTTGTCCCTTCCATACCTATTTCGTTTGTCACTTCCCTTTCTTCTTTTGTTTCATATCATATCTCATTCTTTCCCCTAAAACTTCATTATTTTTCAAACATCAGGGCCTCTATTTTTTTCACTCAAAGTCTCAATGTCAACATAGCTTTATACCTCCACTTAGTTACTACCAATTCATTTTTACTGAAGCTATGTTCAAAAATAAGAAAAAAAAGTGTGAGCATCTATTTCTTCCTCAACCACATCCGCACCTTTCCTCATCACCTTGCCTTCTTTTGCAAGATGCCTTAAAAAAAATTGAACAATGAGAATTAGCTTTCTACTTCTTGCCTTTGTTTTGGGTACATCAAATTTGAAAACGTGAGTTATTAAAGTTTCTTATTTTAATAATTAAATGTGTACGTATTTTTTTAATATATCCTTATAACATGAATATCTTCCACATACGAGCTCCGATACATGTGTAGTTTCTTCCATTGGACTTGTATTGAAATTTCTGACGACATGAAATAGGTTTGACTGGGTTTGAAGACTGTTGGGAAAGGCATCTTTAATTGGATTTTTGCGTTCTAAATATCAAAGGTGAGTGTTTTGACCCACTCACGAATACTAAATTATCTTATGTTAGTTAAATTAAATTTATGATGTGATTAGAAATTTATTGATTGCTGTTTGGTATTTTTTAGATTGTCATTTAAGTTAAATTTAAATTTATATTGAATTGAATTGCCATTTAATTAATATTGAATATAAATTACTAGTTAAACACCTGATAATGATAATCAATTGATTGTTGTGATTTATTGGCTGATTTGGATGTTGGATTGTGATGGATGTTATTGGTTGACATTTTGGATGATTGGATGTTTATTTATATATATATATATATATCTCTGTTATCACTATGGATTGAAATGATAACCCGAGTGGTTTCCATTGATTTGGAAATTTTGATTTTGGATACTAGTTGAAATGACATATACCCATATAATTTTTTGAATTTGGATTATTTATTGGAATTGAATTATTTGAAAGGTTTAAGTTTTAAATTTAAACTTCAGATTTATTTTAATTAAAATGATTAAGATTGGTATTTTGAATTATTTGGAATCTTTTAAATAATTATATCCACGTTGTACACTTGATAGGAGATGAAAATCCCGTAACATCTCTGAAGCCATTACAGTAATATTTCTATTCTACTTATTTTAATTTGACTTACATAAGATGTTTTAGTCCTAACTCGAGTGTTTTGTCTTTTCATACACTCGGGTCAGTATGAGCTTTTCAGTGTATTGAAGACCATTTTATTTTGGAGGATGAAGATGGAGATGAGTCTACTATTTATTATTAATTATTCCACTACATCATGTGTTCCGCTGCATTATTTATTTATTTCTGCTGTATGTATAACTTTGATTTGTATTGTAAAACTATAATCAAATGTCATTTGTAAAACAGCTTCATGAACTGTTTATTTGATTACTATATTTTGTAACAACCCTAGATTTTGGCCTATATTTTAAATTTTGACTTTATTTTATTTTAAATTATTTTAAACTTGTTCTATTTCAAACATTTCATTTTAAATATAAATGTTGACTATTAAGTGATTTATAGTTCAAACTAGTATAAATTGGATATTTCACTAAAAAGTGAATTTCTATTGAAACTGGTCAAACTTTGACTTTTGAACTTTAAATTTAAATATTTCAAATTCTTAAATTTTATCTTTTATTATGAAAATAGATTTAATTCCATGGATACAGCTTTTCGTTTCGTTGGAAACGGAGTTAAATTGTGAAAGTTATGTATATTTCAATATTGTGTGTAAACTGATGTATTTAGCAATATTGTCTATTTTAAATTATATTTTATTTGTCATATTTTGTTCTAATATGTGTTAGTATTTTATTTTATGTATAATTTTGTCTTTTAAATAATATAAAGTGATTATATAATTTTTCCAAAGCGTATTGAATTTATTTTCTATTTTTAAAGGCTAGTTTCTATTTTTCTGCTATTTTCTTCAATTAAATTATATTTAATTAAAATTTATTTATTCATTTTGTGAATGCATTTTTATTTTATGTTATTATCTTTGTTTATAAATGTTTTACAAGTCCATAAACTTTTTCCAAAGTTCATTGCATTTATTTTTCATATTTTCAAGACTAGTTGCAATTTTTGCTGTTTTACTTAATTAAATTTTATATAATTAATAATTAATTAATTTATTTTTGTTTATTTACTAAATTTTCGTATTTTATCTGAGTTTATATATATATTTCAGTTATATAAAACTTAAAAAGAAATTAGAGGAAATATGAAAAGTTTTAAACTATTGAAATTCCTATGGCTTTTCACCTCCCGACCTTTCACTTTCTCAACTCCTCTCTTCAATGTTTTTGGCCATGCATACCCTATTCTTTTCAGCGGACTTCTTTTCATTTTTTTCACGCAAACACTTCTCTTTCTCCTCCAAAAAAATCACGGCCATGGCTTCAAAATTTTGGGTAAAAATTCCTTCTTTCTTCCTTGTTTTCTATGTTTTTTCTATTGAAACTGCATATGCTCTCTACCTTCATAGTTTGGTTCCTCCTCCTCCAGGCTTTGGCCGACCACCACGACCCCCTTCCTCTGACCATCACCCATCCTAGCAACCCTCCTCCTCAGGCCTAACCAATCCAAGTCCAAGATCTACACAAAATCCACCAAAAACCATCACAAACTATCACTTATGACCTAGAATTGTCATCTCCTCCTTCTACCACCTTTTGCCACCACTACCTCCACCACCACCACCTCTGACCTGACCTTCCACCACCTCTGGCCCACACTCCAGCCACCACCTGACCACCACATACCATGGACAAGCCACATCAGCAAGGTGCCGAACCCTATGGTGCAACAAAAGCCACACTTTGCCTTGAAACCCTTTGGTATTCCATTGCCTTCAACACCTTGTAACTTCCACTCACCTTCATCACCTTGTAGCCGCACCTTTTCCAGACCATACCTGATCCAAACCATGCCTTTAGTCGTGCCATTTCAGATCTGGAGCTGAAGCATAGGTGGTAGGAAGCAAGTGCAAACACTTTGACTTTGTTTATGCATCCATTTCTAGCATTGTTTATTGAATTTTTGGGTTGAAATCTTATGTTGTTTGTAATTGTTTGGTTTGAATGTGACAAGGCAATTAGCTTTGGCTCTCCCACACTCAAATAATTATCGTGCTCTCGTGCCTCTGGAAATCTTTGTTGTGCGTTTGTGGTTGTCATCTCCAGCTTGAACAAGTGAGTAATTCTCACCAGACAATGTGTACTTATATAACTAGTAAACTGACACCATTTGAATCTGTAAAATTATATCATCCTGTTGTAACTGTTATATTATGATCATATAATGTTTACCCCTGTTATTACATATGTTATATCATCTATTACTGTTATCTCAGGCTATTCTGTTTATTTATATCAGTTTATCACACTGCAAGTTCCCTGTAGATTAGAATCACTATGGGTTGAAATGATACATACCCGAACGGACTTTAGAATAAGGAAAAATCGTTATGGGCTGAAATGATAGGCCTGAACGGTTTTTATTTATTTATTTATATTACTTGGGATTACGGGTTTGAAATGATAAAACCCGGATTTTTCTTTTTAAACTGCGGATTGAAATGATACATATCTGTATCACTTGAACTAGGTTAGAAAACTATATACAGGCCCGTGGTTATTTTAAAAAGTGTTTTGGATATTTTTAAGTATTTTAAAAATATAAATTTATGAAATTTGATTTAAACAGATTTTGAAATATTTTGAATTAAAGAAATTATGATTTTTTTCTATGTGTTAAAAATGTAATTAATGAAAGGTTTAACTGGATTTTTGAAATATAACTTAAGTTGGAAATTTGGAATTTTGGTTAAAAATGATATTTAAGTTATATAAATAAAATGGATATTAAATTTTATTTGGAAATGGTAAATATGATAATTTGATTAAATTTGAATTTAAGTGATTTATTAAAGTATTATTGATTTTTCTATGAATTTAAGTGATTAAATAAATGAATGTTTAAGAGTGATCTTTTAAAATATAACTTGACTTGGAAATGTGAAATTTAGTTTTAATTAAAGGTTTAAGTTAATTAAATAAAATTGGAAATTTAGTTAAATTTGTGAAATGGTAATTAAACTCTGGATTTGATTTGACAGCATTTTTGAAATGTATGTAAAAGATATTACAGCATTTTTCAAATGCTGTAGTTGTTTAAATGAACTAAAAAGTTAATTTGAAATAAAGGCCATTATAGCACTTTGTAAGTGCTGTAGTGGTTAAACTTAACATTTAAGTTATTTTAAATTTAGTGGAAATATATTACATCATTTAAGTGTTGTCGTTTTGTTAAATGAACTATTTTAAACTATAACTTTATGTAGCAATTTGTAAGTGCTACGGAAACTGTATTTTGTTGTTTTAATAAATTTTAATGAAAAATAATCTTTGGAAAATGATATAATTTTGGAAATTAAATGTTGAATTTCTAAAGATAATGAAGAGACATTTAAATGGTTTTAAATGGAAGAATTTGATTTTAATGTGAGTTTATAATGGTATTTAAATTTAATAAAATGAATGGATTCAAATGGTATTTAAATGAAATATAAATGAATGATGCTTTGAATAATATTTTGATATTTTGAAATGTATATAAATGATTTTGAATTTATGAAATGTGGGATATTTAAGCTTTGAAATATACTAAAGATTGAATATTGTATTTTGTGAATTAAACCTATATTTGGAATTATAAGATTTGAAATGGTTTGTTAGTAAACTAAAATTTGAGTTGAAAATGATGGTTTGAATTAAATTTAAATTAAAATTTGGAATTTGGGTTTAATTTAATAAATTTGTAAATATGTAGAATTAAAAGATTATTTCAAATATATGTTTTCGAAATGTTGTGATTTTCAAAGTATAATGATTTCAAATGTTTTAGTTTCAAAAGAATTATAACTTTGAAAGTATAAACTATTTTGAAAGGTGAATATATGTTTGAAATGGAAATGATATTGTTTTGAAATGAATATAGTTTTGAAATAAAAATGATTTTTTTGTTTCGAAGTATAACTATCAAAGATATGATATTTTGATATTAAAATGATTTGAAATGAAGTTTTGGAAAGATATGACATTTTGATATATTAAATGGTTTGGAAATGATTTGATCTTTATTTTGATAAAGATTTGGATTTGAAATGATATTCTATGTTGAAGTATAAACTGTTTTTAAATTATAACCACGGGTTATAATAACGATTGGTTGTTAAAGAGACCGGGATCGGATATGGACATACTCTCTGTCGATACCGAAAACCACTTTGACAACTGTGTACGCGGTGGAGTTTCCAGAATGAAGTAGGATGGTGGCGACGATCCTAAGGTATATACGTGGACCCAACTCCCGTGAGTTGGCATAAGGTGGCTAAAACAGGAGCGATTGACGGACCAAGGAGGTAGCACCTCTTATCGGACACACTTCTTCGATACCATTCTATTACTTGTGATTGATTTGGTGGCCACCCTTGATTGGGAGTGTTGTTCGAGGTGGGCGGTAGTGGCTGCTATGCGTCACCACTAGTCCGGATGCGTAATTGGTATATCTACCCTGGCATTGCCTAGTTGTGCCGTGTCACCTACCATATCGAGCTTTACTACGATTATGATTTTAAGATCCGACCGCGTTAAGGTTCTCCATCCCCTTAACGCTATTTTCTATATGATTATACTTTACTGATTAGACACTATTATAATAGCGAATATTACTACATAGTAGATAGTTTAACGGATCCTTAAAGAATGGGCGATCCCAAGCATTCTTTAAGTTACTTGTACCTTTATTACAGTTCACTTGAGTTGGTTTACATTATATAAGTATATATTGTCCTGACTCGAGTGTTTTGTGTTTTGCTTTACGCTCGGGTCAGCCTGAGTATTCACAGATTTGGATTTCCACCTTCTGGAGATTTGAATCGCTGGAGATTATCTGCTAGTCTTGTTCTATCGACTTCAGTTATGTTGCTCTGTTCAGCTTGTACTTGGTTATCTTATTTATACTTCCGTTGTACTCTATTTCTTCTATTGTATCTTATGTACTCTAATATATTTATATAGTAGCTTCATGAACTACTATTTCTTTTTCTTCCGCTGCATTACTTTACTCTGTGTCTGTGATCTGTGATTATATTTATTTACTGTATATTCTGAGATTTGCCAAATTTTAATTACAACGCGGTATTTTGAGCAATTCAACTCCGGCATGAGTGTCTACCTATACACTTATAATGGATGCGAATGGTTGAAAATATCGGGTCGTTACAGTTGGTATCAGAGCTTTGGCTTTGAGGCAAAACTCAGCATATAGAGTAGATTTATTTATAGAATCACTTTCGTTCGAGTTTGTCTTTTCCTCTTGATTCGAATTTCCTTTTAATTTTTGGAACGTTCCCTGCGGTTCCAAAATTCATTATTGTCCCTCACTATTCATCTTCATTTGATTCTGGAGTATCCCATAACTCCGCTTCGAATGAGCTTTATAGTGAATTGGTGGTCTCGCCAATATTCTAATGACTTGTAAAAAGGGGAAAACTCCTTTACTAATTTGCATTGATTCATCAGAGATTTATATTTATCCTTGGTTTAGATGCTAATATCTTTTGTTATTCCAAACTCTATCTCTTGAGATCGGATGTAGATTTACCCCAGGAAAATCCACATTTGCTCTTATTCATTAAGTCACGATTGACCCGGTTAAGGTTGCCCGCGATTTATCTAAGCTTATCCATCTTCAAATTTTGTTAATTAATCATCTTGTCTTTGTTCTAAACTATCTCCAACATTTTGAATTGTACTTTTAAATCTGTATTTTATTATATATTGTGTTGTTTGAGTTGTTGATGTCGATTTGGGTTTCCGATCGATTCGTCTGATCAACGCTATCGATAGGATTTCTAAAACACTTTGACAGAACAAACCGATACAATATTATTTTAAAATTTGGTTAATTAAATAAATTTTAATATATAAGTAAATTTATGGAACTTAATAAATTGTTTTAAATTGATTATTTAAAATGATAACACTTGATTTATCATTTATTGTTCTACAAAGGAATTTATAAATAGTTGTTTATAAATTTATTTGGGAACTGAAATGAATTTAAAACAAGAAATTTAAAGAGTTTAATTTCCGATGGATTTCAAACCTTGTGTTTAAAATTTTTAAAAAGGATATTATTTAAAGTATTTTTGAATAAAATTTTTTTTTTGTCTCTAAAGGATTTTAAAGTTTAAAAATTAAGTGCTCTTCTCTTTGTCGCTGGAAAATAATTTCGGTGATGACTGCAGCATCATCGACGTTCATTTTCGAGTTTCGAAGTGAAGAAACCATTCTGTAGTCTTGCTATAGCTTTGTTTTGGGAAACTTGATTGATATAAATTTCTAAAATATGATTGATTTATAAAATATATAGATATATGATTTAAATTTGATTTGACAAATTATGTGCATACATTTATCTATCTCTAAATGGTTTGAAAGGAATCAGAGATTTTATTCTTAAATTCTATCTTAAATAATAACTTCAAGTATAAAAAGAAAATCAAAATTTTTGAATAGATGATTCAAGCTTGAAATGATTGAATTAGGATGTTTATAGTGTATATTAATTTTAGAAAGTTTTATTTGTATAATTCTCAATTGCATTCCAATATAACTTACCTTAATTTTTAGAAGTTAACAATATAATTGGATAATATACAATATAAAAAGATTTTTATAAATAAAATTTGAGTGGTTATAATAAATATTATACACTTAAATTTTAGTTATAAAAAGATTAACACAGGTAAATAGACTAAAAGGTTAATTGAATAATTTACAATACAAATGATGTTAAGGGAATTAGGAATAAATTAAAATAGTTATAAAAAGTGTAAGCATATTTAACATATGTGATAAAATATTTGAGAGGGATAAATTTAATTATAATTAGGAATAAAGAAGAATTAAATTTATTGAATGTTATACACTTAATTTTAATCAAATCATGATTTTAGAGATTGTTTGTTTAAGAAAATTTGATGATAAGATAATGAAATTAGAGATAGTTAAGATTTATTTAACTTGTGTAAAATTAATTATCAGTTAAGCTGAAACCATGGAAATTTCAAACCTATTATCTTATTTTGTTTTTCAAACTTATTACCTAATTTTGTTTTTCAAACTGTCTGTTAGTTGTCCTTATTTTTCCTTATCTTGCTACAGACTGGTATAGGCATCTATCTATAATCTTTTTGCTTAGAAATCTTTCTATAATCTTTATAATCTTTGGTACTCATTTTAAATCTGAGCACTGCTTTCCACCCATAGACTGTCGGTCAAGCGGAAAGAGTGAATCAAATTCTAGAGGATCTTGTCGTACTTGTGTTCCTGATTCTAGAGAATCTTGGGAAGACCATCTCCACCTTGTTAAACTTACCTATAACCACAGTTATCAGGTATAATTTCAATCTTTTGTCATCTTGTCTTAATCTCATTTCAATTTTATCTTTCCTGTGTTTTCCCGTACTTCATTCCTTTTCGGGGACGAAAAGTTTTGAGTGGGGGAGAGTGTAACAACCCTAGATTTTGGCCTATATTTTAAATTTTGACTTTATTTTATTTTAAATTATTTTAAACTTGTTCTATTTCAAACATTTCATTTTAAATATAAATGTTGACTATTAAGTGATTTATAGTTCAAACTAGTATAAATTGGATATTTCACTAAAAAGTGAATTTCTATTGAAACTGGTCAAACTTTGACTTTTGAACTTTAAATTTAAATATTTCAAATTCTTAAATTTTATCTTTTATTATGAAAATAGATTTAATTCCATGGATACAGCTTTTCGTTTCGTTGGAAACGGAGTTAAATTGTGAAAGTTATGTATATTTCAATATTGTGTGTAAACTGATGTATTTAGCAATATTGTCTATTTTAAATTATATTTTATTTGTCATATTTTGTTCTAATATGTGTTAGTATTTTATTTTATGTATAATTTTGTCTTTTAAATAATATAAAGTGATTATATAATTTTTCCAAAGCGTATTGAATTTATTTTCTATTTTTAAAGGCTAGTTTCTATTTTTCTGCTATTTTCTTCAATTAAATTATATTTAATTAAAATTTATTTATTCATTTTGTGAATGCATTTTTATTTTATGTTATTATCTTTGTTTATAAATGTTTTACAAGTCCATAAACTTTTTCCAAAGTTCATTGCATTTATTTTTCATATTTTCAAGACTAGTTGCAATTTTTGCTGTTTTACTTAATTAAATTTTATATAATTAATAATTAATTAATTTATTTTTGTTTATTTACTAAATTTTCGTATTTTATCTGAGTTTATATATATATTTCAGTTATATAAAACTTAAAAAGAAATTAGAGGAAATATGAAAAGTTTTAAACTATTGAAATTCCTATGGCTTTTCACCTCCCGACCTTTCACTTTCTCAACTCCTCTCTTCAATGTTTTTGGCCATGCATACCCTATTCTTTTCAGCGGACTTCTTTTCATTTTTTTCACGCAAACACTTCTCTTTCTCCTCCAAAAAAATCACGGCCATGGCTTCAAAATTTTGGGTAAAAATTCCTTCTTTCTTCCTTGTTTTCTATGTTTTTTCTATTGAAACTGCATATGCTCTCTACCTTCATAGTTTGGTTCCTCCTCCTCCAGGCTTTGGCCGACCACCACGACCCCCTTCCTCTGACCATCACCCATCCTAGCAACCCTCCTCCTCAGGCCTAACCAATCCAAGTCCAAGATCTACACAAAATCCACCAAAAACCATCACAAACTATCACTTATAACCTAGAATTGTCATCTCCTCCTTCTACCACCTTTTGCCACCACTACCTCCACCACCACCACCTCTGACCTGACCTTCCACCACCTCTGGCCCACACTCCAGCCACCACCTGACCACCACATACCATGGACAAGCCACATCAGCAAGGTGCCGAACCCTATGGTGCAACAAAAGCCACACTTTGCCTTGAAACCCTTTGGTATTCCATTGCCTTCAACACCTTGTAACTTCCACTCACCTTCATCACCTTGTAGCCGCACCTTTTCCAGACCATACCTGATCCAAACCATGCCTTTAGTCGTGCCATTTCAGATCTGGAGCTGAAGCATAGGTGGTAGGAAGCAAGTGCAAACACTTTGACTTTGTTTATGCATCCATTTCTAGCATTGTTTATTGAATTTTTGGGTTGAAATCTTATGTTGTTTGTAATTGTTTGGTTTGAATGTGACAAGGCAATTAGCTTTGGCTCTCCCACACTCAAATAATTATCGTGCTCTCGTGCCTCTGGAAATCTTTGTTGTGCGTTTGTGGTTGTCATCTCCAGCTTGAACAAGTGAGTAATTCTCACCAGACAATGTGTACTTATATAACTAGTAAACTGACACCATTTGAATCTGTAAAATTATATCATCCTGTTGTAACTGTTATATTATGATCATATAATGTTTACCCCTGTTATTACATATGTTATATCATCTATTACTGTTATCTCAGGCTATTCTGTTTATTTATATCAGTTTATCACACTGCAAGTTCCCTGTAGATTAGAATCACTATGGGTTGAAATGATACATACCCGAACGGACTTTAGAATAAGGAAAAATCGTTATGGGCTGAAATGATAGGCCTGAACGGTTTTTATTTATTTATTTATATTACTTGGGATTACGGGTTTGAAATGATAAAACCCGGATTTTTCTTTTTAAACTGCGGATTGAAATGATACATATCTGTATCACTTGAACTAGGTTAGAAAACTATATACAGGCCCGTGGTTATTTTAAAAAGTGTTTTGGATATTTTTAAGTATTTTAAAAATATAAATTTATGAAATTTGATTTAAACAGATTTTGAAATATTTTGAATTAAAGAAATTATGATTTTTTTCTATGTGTTAAAAATGTAATTAATGAAAGGTTTAACTGGATTTTTGAAATATAACTTAAGTTGGAAATTTGGAATTTTGGTTAAAAATGATATTTAAGTTATATAAATAAAATGGATATTAAATTTTATTTGGAAATGGTAAATATGATAATTTGATTAAATTTGAATTTAAGTGATTTATTAAAGTATTATTGATTTTTCTATGAATTTAAGTGATTAAATAAATGAATGTTTAAGAGTGATCTTTTAAAATATAACTTGACTTGGAAATGTGAAATTTAGTTTTAATTAAAGGTTTAAGTTAATTAAATAAAATTGGAAATTTAGTTAAATTTGTGAAATGGTAATTAAACTCTGGATTTGATTTGACAGCATTTTTGAAATGTATGTAAAAGATATTACAGCATTTTTCAAATGCTGTAGTTGTTTAAATGAACTAAAAAGTTAATTTGAAATAAAGGCCATTATAGCACTTTGTAAGTGCTGTAGTGGTTAAACTTAACATTTAAGTTATTTTAAATTTAGTGGAAATATATTACATCATTTAAGTGTTGTCGTTTTGTTAAATGAACTATTTTAAACTATAACTTTATGTAGCAATTTGTAAGTGCTACGGAAACTGTATTTTGTTGTTTTAATAAATTTTAATGAAAAATAATCTTTGGAAAATGATATAATTTTGGAAATTAAATGTTGAATTTCTAAAGATAATGAAGAGACATTTAAATGGTTTTAAATGGAAGAATTTGATTTTAATGTGAGTTTATAATGGTATTTAAATTTAATAAAATGAATGGATTCAAATGGTATTTAAATGAAATATAAATGAATGATGCTTTGAATAATATTTTGATATTTTGAAATGTATATAAATGATTTTGAATTTATGAAATGTGGGATATTTAAGCTTTGAAATATACTAAAGATTGAATATTGTATTTTGTGAATTAAACCTATATTTGGAATTATAAGATTTGAAATGGTTTGTTAGTAAACTAAAATTTGAGTTGAAAATGATGGTTTGAATTAAATTTAAATTAAAATTTGGAATTTGGGTTTAATTTAATAAATTTGTAAATATGTAGAATTAAAAGATTATTTCAAATATATGTTTTCGAAATGTTGTGATTTTCAAAGTATAATGATTTCAAATGTTTTAGTTTCAAAAGAATTATAACTTTGAAAGTATAAACTATTTTGAAAGGTGAATATATGTTTGAAATGGAAATGATATTGTTTTGAAATGAATATAGTTTTGAAATAAAAATGATTTTTTTGTTTCGAAGTATAACTATCAAAGATATGATATTTTGATATTAAAATGATTTGAAATGAAGTTTTGGAAAGATATGACATTTTGATATATTAAATGGTTTGGAAATGATTTGATCTTTATTTTGATAAAGATTTGGATTTGAAATGATATTCTATGTTGAAGTATAAACTGTTTTTAAATTATAACCACGGGTTATAATAACGATTGGTTGTTAAAGAGACCGGGATCGGATATGGACATACTCTCTGTCGATACCGAAAACCACTTTGACAACTGTGTACGCGGTGGAGTTTCCAGAATGAAGTAGGATGGTGGCGACGATCCTAAGGTATATACGTGGACCCAACTCCCGTGAGTTGGCATAAGGTGGCTAAAACAGGAGCGATTGACGGACCAAGGAGGTAGCACCTCTTATCGGACACACTTCTTCGATACCATTCTATTACTTGTGATTGATTTGGTGGCCACCCTTGATTGGGAGTGTTGTTCGAGGTGGGCGGTAGTGGCTGCTATGCGTCACCACTAGTCCGGATGCGTAATTGGTATATCTACCCTGGCATTGCCTAGTTGTGCCGTGTCACCTACCATATCGAGCTTTACTACGATTATGATTTTAAGATCCGACCGCGTTAAGGTTCTCCATCCCCTTAACGCTATTTTCTATATGATTATACTTTACTGATTAGACACTATTATAATAGCGAATATTACTACATAGTAGATAGTTTAACGGATCCTTAAAGAATGGGCGATCCCAAGCATTCTTTAAGTTACTTGTACCTTTATTACAGTTCACTTGAGTTGGTTTACATTATATAAGTATATATTGTCCTGACTCGAGTGTTTTGTGTTTTGCTTTACGCTCGGGTCAGCCTGAGTATTCACAGATTTGGATTTCCACCTTCTGGAGATTTGAATCGCTGGAGATTATCTGCTAGTCTTGTTCTATCGACTTCAGTTATGTTGCTCTGTTCAGCTTGTACTTGGTTATCTTATTTATACTTCCGTTGTACTCTATTTCTTCTATTGTATCTTATGTACTCTAATATATTTATATAGTAGCTTCATGAACTACTATTTCTTTTTCTTCCGCTGCATTACTTTACTCTGTGTCTGTGATCTGTGATTATATTTATTTACTGTATATTCTGAGATTTGCCAAATTTTAATTACAACGCGGTATTTTGAGCAATTCAACTCCGGCATGAGTGTCTACCTATACACTTATAATGGATGCGAATGGTTGAAAATATCGGGTCGTTACAGTTGGTATCAGAGCTTTGGCTTTGAGGCAAAACTCAGCATATAGAGTAGATTTATTTATAGAATCACTTTCGTTCGAGTTTGTCTTTTCCTCTTGATTCGAATTTCCTTTTAATTTTTGGAACGTTCCCTGCGGTTCCAAAATTCATTATTGTCCCTCACTATTCATCTTCATTTGATTCTGGAGTATCCCATAACTCCGCTTCGAATGAGCTTTATAGTGAATTGGTGGTCTCGCCAATATTCTAATGACTTGTAAAAAGGGGAAAACTCCTTTACTAATTTGCATCGATTCATCAGAGATTTATATTTATCCTTGGTTTAGATGCTAATATCTTTTGTTATTCCAAACTCTATCTCTTGAGATCGGATGTAGATTTACCCCAGGAAAATCCACATTTGCTCTTATTCATTAAGTCACGATTGACCCGGTTAAGGTTGCCCGCGATTTATCTAAGCTTATCCATCTTCAAATTTTGTTAATTAATCATCTTGTCTTTGTTCTAAACTATCTCCAACATTTTGAATTGTACTTTTAAATCTGTATTTTATTATATATTGTGTTGTTTGAGTTGTTGATGTCGATTTGGGTTTCCGATCGATTCGTCTGATCAACGCTATCGATAGGATTTCTAAAACACTTTGACAGAACAAACCGATACAATATTATTTTAAAATTTGGTTAATTAAATAAATTTTAATATATAAGTAAATTTATGGAACTTAATAAATTGTTTTAAATTGATTATTTAAAATGATAACACTTGATTTATCATTTATTGTTCTACAAAGGAATTTATAAATAGTTGTTTATAAATTTATTTGGGAACTGAAATGAATTTAAAACAAGAAATTTAAAGAGTTTAATTTCCGATGGATTTCAAACCTTGTGTTTAAAATTTTTAAAAAGGATATTATTTAAAGTATTTTTGAATAAAATTTTTTTTTTGTCTCTAAAGGATTTTAAAGTTTAAAAATTAAGTGCTCTTCTCTTTGTCGCTGGAAAATAATTTCGGTGATGACTGCAGCATCATCGACGTTCATTTTCGAGTTTCGAAGTGAAGAAACCATTCTGTAGTCTTGCTATAGCTTTGTTTTGGGAAACTTGATTGATATAAATTTCTAAAATATGATTGATTTATAAAATATATAGATATATGATTTAAATTTGATTTGACAAATTATGTGCATACATTTATCTATCTCTAAATGGTTTGAAAGGAATCAGAGATTTTATTCTTAAATTCTATCTTAAATAATAACTTCAAGTATAAAAAGAAAATCAAAATTTTTGAATAGATGATTCAAGCTTGAAATGATTGAATTAGGATGTTTATAGTGTATATTAATTTTAGAAAGTTTTATTTGTATAATTCTCAATTGCATTCCAATATAACTTACCTTAATTTTTAGAAGTTAACAATATAATTGGATAATATACAATATAAAAAGATTTTTATAAATAAAATTTGAGTGGTTATAATAAATATTATACACTTAAATTTTAGTTATAAAAAGATTAACACAGGTAAATAGACTAAAAGGTTAATTGAATAATTTACAATACAAATGATGTTAAGGGAATTAGGAATAAATTAAAATAGTTATAAAAAGTGTAAGCATATTTAACATATGTGATAAAATATTTAAGAATATGATGCCAACAAAGTGGAAAAAGGGAACATGGAAGAGGACTTTACAAACTTAAGACAAACCCCCTCTATTAAAATAGAAACTCTATTGCAAGTAGTTGCAAGAACTCATATTTACTCAAGGGTATGGCTAGATTATTCCATATTAAAGTTGGAAACTATATTGGAAGGAAAACTTGATTAACCATCTTTGAAAAGGAAAATAGAGCTTTTTGCACTTTAAGCTATATTAGGTATATGTGGGCTTAGGTAGTTAGGTTACTATTATCTACTCCAATTTAAGTAATGAACCAATGAAAATGTTTTCTAAAAAGTTAGAAATGGTAAATATCTGATATTTTAAATAGAAAATTTTGGTTTATGATTTTATATAAAGTAGTCAGATAAACTTTATAGAATTGTTTAAAAGGTAAAATTATAGGATTTGGTGAATTGTTATTCTTCAATAACTGCTTTAAAGCATTTGTTTTGTCTTTAATGCATATCGTCGCACTTACCCCCAATGTGAAATTTTCTTTTAACAATAGAACTTGTAGAATTTTTGAAAAGTTTCTAAGATACTATTTTGAACTCCTTTTGTGATTAAGAAATGGTTATATCTCAAATATTCATAAATGTTTCTATCATACTTTAAAAATATAATAATATAATAATAATTAAAAATGCTATATTTTCTTTAAAAATACGCTTTTGTGAAAATTCCTGTAACGACCCGGTATTTTGGACCATACGCATCCGCACATGTCGGACTTGAATAATTCAAAATACCGCGTTGTTAATTTACATTTGGCAAAACTGAACATATACAGTAAATAAATAATCACAGATCACAGACACAGAGTAATAAATGCAGCGGAAATAAAAGAGATAGTAGTTCATGAAGCTACTATATAAATATATAAGTTACATCAGAGTTAAACCAGATACAACGGAAGAGTAACATGATACATCAGATACAAATCAGAATACATCACTGGAATCATCGAATACTGAAAGCAGAATAGATGGCTGGATCTTCAAGCAAAGCTCCAACTTCAAAGGTGAGTCTCGAATACTGGTGCACTCAGTCTGACCCGAGCGTAAAGCAAAACACAAAACACTCGAGTCGGGATTAACATTCTTATATCAATAAATCCAACTCAAGTGAAATAGCAATTGAAATACAAGTAACTCAAAGGATGTTTGGAATAACCATCCTTTAAGGATCCGTTAAACTATCTACTAGGTAGTAGTGTACGATAAGTAGATAATGTCTATCAGTAATATAAAGATATCAAAATAGTGTTAAGGCATTACCATTATCCCCCTTAACACAATTTTATAAGCTTTATAGTCTATACAGCACTGTAAACTCCACCGTAAACTAGTGGGCTATTAGGGAGTACTCCTGTCAAGACCCGCAAATCCGTACCCTTGATTAAACACTAAATTCCATTGATTAACTCAAGATGCACGGAAATACGAACCCTGAGGGGTTTTAAGAAAAAGAAATAGAAGAAAAGATAGAAGAAAAAGAGAAGAAGAAGAAAGCAGAAGAAGAACAGAAACAGAACAATATCAGAATCTCACATTCGCAGCGGAACAAAAATATAATAGATAATCACTAGTCTTTTAAACAATGAACTATATCAGTTATATACAATACATCAATCATCAGAGTCAATATACAACTCAATACAACAATGGACAGTTATATAAACTTGTCCTCATACATAATACACAGCGGAATAAATATATCAGATACAAATACTACGTCTCGCCATCCAGCTTGCTTCCAAAGCTCCAGAATATCCAGAATATCCTGATAACCTAACTCTAGACTGCCCGTGTGGAAATTGGTGGGCACCCAGAGTTTAGAAGGGAAACAATAAACTCCGAGTCAGTCATGGTGACTGGTGTGATATCGTAAAACAGTTTATCTTTAAAACAACAAAGGAATATTTTAAAATAGATTCGCAATGCCTTTGGAAAATGAAACTACCATAAGACCTCCCGCCACACACACAATGCAAACGCAGAATTGGTGGAGATTTCTTCTTATGATAGTCAAAGATGCTTACTACGCAAAATCAAATCATTTTTGATATTATTATTAGTGCATAGTGTAGAAAACATTTCGAAAGTATAATATTAATCTTAGCCAACATACGACCAGTATCGTATGCCTACTATAGCTACCATCTAAACAGTGGTGACCACCGTACGTAAATGGCAGGTTCTACAACTAATACCGTACAAAGTTCGTATTGAAGTTTGGATTTCCAACAAATGGTCAGGCTAAGGAACTTCCTATCCACGATGGATACGTCCCTGGAATAGACGACCCAAGAACCTAACCGGATCTCTGCCAACACAAGGCCGGGTTACCTCTGCAAAAATAGGTAACTACTAACACACGTATGCCATCCCCCGATCGTCACCGATCTTCCCGAGGATCCCCGATTCGCAACAAACCACATAATAATAATAATGCAGTAACCACAGAGGTTAAGTATCTGGGCTCCATACTATGATACCACCTTTATCCAGAAGGAATGACATACACTAAGGGGCGCTACTCCCTAGAACCTTGCCGCATCCTTCCTGTTTTGACAATTTCCGGGGTGTGAGGCTCGACGAAGTCTCGTCCACAAAGCTATGCTTTCTACAAATCCATGCTTCGGGTCAAACAAATGATCAACCTATGATCACAAAGATATAAGATCAAACAAATGATCATATCACAAATGATCAAACACTGATCATTTCACAGCAACACTCAGTATGCCACGTTACCAAATTGGGAGTATATCGCTGATAAATTTCAATTACATAACCTCTGAGCTAGTACGTCTCAGAGAAGGGTGTTAAGCTAAGAGAATAAATTCTCCGCCACCAACAGAAATGTATTTGAAAGAAATCAGCTTTATATCTCAATTTGTAACGTCAGACACACAATCCATACAAGTCTGTTCCGGGATCGAATAGAACCGAAGGCACTTCTCACGAAGCCCTTGCAAATCCGGATAATTATCTAATCACGTCCCGACTTCCCGTCACTAAGGGTGATAAAACCTCTAAATCGGAGATCAGCCGATGTAGAGTAATTCGACGGTAATCCTTCCGTTTTCAAAAATATCCGGTCTTCAACACCGGTCATCAAATGCAATTCATAACGACGTATCACATATTCGGAATGGATTATACGACCCCATGGTCCTTTCCCGTCTAACCCGAATAGTGAGCGATTATTCAAAAATAAGTGTGGCATTAAAATTCATCCAATTCACAACAAATACCAATTCAAGGTAATTATTGATAGTCGGTTATTTAACTATCAATAAAGATGCGCAACATCATCAGATTCCAAATAATTTTCCAAATTATTTATTTCCCAAAAATATCTTTACTAGATATACAATTTCCACACTTAACCGTTTGAAAACAAATTTCAAGTATTCACCTTTCAATTTATCTTCAAAAGATAAAATTTCAAACCCTTCGTTTCATATTGGAAAACCATTTTCATACTTATTTAATTATAAGTAATTCACAAACCTATTTATTTTCCACATTTGAAAATATTCGATATACTTAAATCAAGGTTAAGTATATATTTCATTCTTTAAGGAAATCATTCTTTTAACACATTTATTTGGGTCAAAACGAATGTTGCGTAAAACATCGTTACTACGACCCAAAATCACTAGTATAGGGATTCAGAATTAAGATAGATGTATAAATCCCAATACTATATAAAACATTCCCTTTCAGAAATCATTTACTATAACAACATTGTTATTGTCCACCATTTCCTTATTGCTCGAAAACGTCTATTTCAACAATGGATGTTGAAATCTATGATTTCGATATTTAACACATTTTAAAACATCTTTAAAACGTTTTCATTCTATTCTAATATCACTTTCCCAAAACATCTCTGTTTTATTTAATAATATATTCACTGTCCAAAATCGTGAATATACTTCGTTAACTAAATTCAACATTTCTACACCTTTTTATTTCAATAAAAATTCGCTATCCAAAATCGCGAATATATCTCCTTTAACAACTTCTACATTTTATTCATCAAATAAAATTGATTTCGAATTTACAAACAATGTTTATAATTTCCATTCCTGTTTATAAAAACTTCAACTTATAAATCTCCTTATTAACCAATTCCATTCTTATCTCAATTAAATGCCAAAATCCCATTTATAAGATTGTTACTTATAAATCTTTTTGTTTTACAAAATCTATTCATTTTGTAACTTCACAATTTATAAATCTATAAATTTCATTCACTTACAAATTCCATAAATATTTCATTTTTAACACTTATAAAAACTCCTTTTATAATTTCAAATACTTTAAATTTCATAGGTATCAACTTTATAAATCTTTTATATAGACCATTTACAATATTCAAAAATCCCAACTTAAACCATTTTATAAATAAATCAACTTTTATTTCAAAAATCACACTTTGGTTATATTTCACCAAAAATCTTAACTTTTATAACTTTAAAATTTTAGACGTTTATTTATTTGAAATAAATCAAATTCAAAAATTCAATAAAACGTCTACTTTCAAAAATCACTTTAAAATCCTTTTAAAGTAAAAGTCGTTATTTTTAAACTTCAAAACTGAATCCGATGATGCAACAGCACCAATTAGTCAATCACGACAACAAACATCACATATCAATATGATAACAGAATATACATCAATATCTGTAAATAAATAAATACTGGTGAGGAATCCAGTTGGATCCCTCCAACCTGTTTCCCTGCATCCAAAGATGTTAGCACAATACCAATTCCACTTCGAGGTGGAATATCGCGGTATATGGGTTTTATAAAAATCATCCGCTTACTAACGGCGCAATAGGGTCTCATCCGCTATACGAGGCGGGAAATCATCAATCCAATATATACATATGCCAATATGTATATATTGCTATATATATAGATATATCCTACTATATCTAATATCACATCCAATAGCAATCAAATCAATCAATAACTGCCAAACAAAAATTTATTTGAGTGAGAAAAAAATCTCACCTTTGCTTTTAATTTGCAATTCATTTCCAATCCAGTTTGTTTTCTTCACCGTTTTAGACCTTGTATAAATCGTAGTGGTCGCGTATAAAGGGATACAAGTATGACAAGGCACATGAGGCAATACCCAAGGTAGTGAAACTACCGTTTGCCTGATCCGGACTGGTGAGAATGCATCGCCGCAGCGACCGCAACACCGTGAAACAACACTCCCAAATCAAGGGTGCACCAATCGACAACAAGTAATGAATAGTTTTCGAAGAAGTGTGTTCGCTTGAGGTAGCTGACCTCCATTGGCCCGGCATGGCTCCTGTTTTAGTCATTTCCAATTTGACACAAGTGTCAAGGCTATCCATTATCGTTCTCTTTCTTCAGTCATCACGTACATCATTCCAACCACTTCATTCTGGATCACACTCCGCGTATAGTTATTAAAGTGGTTTTCGGTTTAGATAGAGAGTATGTCCATAACTGATTCCGGTCTCTTTAATAACTTCCGTAATTATTACACCGATTGGTCGTTTAATAAATTTCAAAACCAAATCAATTACAATTTCAAATAAAATTTGTAAACCAACATTTCATTTGACTTTCTAAATCAATTTCCATAATTTACGTTTCAAAACTTTCAAATTACCATTTCAAAATCTTATAATTCAATTTCAATTCAAATATTGGTTCAAGTTCGTATATCAGTTTCATTCCGAAATCATTTAAATTACTTTAATTTAACATTCAAATCAATTTAACTTCATTTATCGATTTCTTTCAATATTCATTAAGTAAATTTGCCATTCAAAACTATTTCTATTAAATTTCCAACTCATTAAATCCATTATTCAAATTCAACTTCATTATATCAAAACTTACAAATTGAATTAAATTAAATTCATCAAATCAAATTCTTTAAATTTCAAGTCTTACATTAATTTCAATAAATCACATTTTATTTCTTGTTAAAGAAATTCAATTTCACTTATTTACTTACTTAAATAATTTTCCAAAACTTAATTAAATAAGAAACTCAATTCCAATTATTTACGAAGTAAAATTCACTTATTAAAGAATTCAATTTAATTTAATCATTAAATAATTCAATCTTATTTAATTATTAAATAATTCAAAACTTAATTATTAAATAATTTCAAAGTTTAATAATTTCAAACTTAATTATAATTTCAAACTTAATTATTAAATCATTTCAAACTTAATTCATCATTTCTCAAATTAAACAACGTTCTTTCATCAATTACATTGTTAATATTTTGTTTCAAATTATTAAATATTAACATTTTCCTTTCATTAAAATTCAAATTTCAACTTCATTTCATGTAACGATTCGGGTTTTGCCCGCTCGAAAATCAACATCCGTACTTCACATTGTACTAGAATGCCGCAGATTCGACCGTTCAAATCCGATTCGCCGGAGCTATAACACAATTAAGTAAATAACATAGCGGAAGAAAAGAATAATACATTGATATATAATATCTGATACAACAGAGTGATACAATGAATATCAATATACATCAGAGATATGATACAAGAAATAGCAGCGGAAAAGAAAAGATAACAACAGCAGCGGAACAATATCAATAGAAATGATAACTCCAAAATGATCTTCAGACAAGAATGAATCCACAAGTCCAAGATAAGCAACTCCGACGAATGAACTAGCTCCAGATAATCTACTAAACCTGAATATCTGAAAAGAAACCCAACTCTAGACTGCTCGTGTGGAAAATTATGAGCACCCAGAGTTTAGGAAGGGAACAATAAACTCCGGATCAGTCATAGGACTGGTGTGAGCAACAAAAATAGTTTATCTTTAAACAAACACAAAAGGTTTTAAACATTGAAATCCGCAATGCTTTTAGAAAATGAAACTACCATAAGACCTCCCGCCACACACACAATGCAAACGCAGAATTGGAGGAGATTTCTTCTTATGATAGTCAAAGATGCTTACTACGCCAATCATTGGATTATTATTATTAGTGCATAGTGGAAAACAATTTGAAAGTATAATATTAATCTTAGCCAGCATAGGTACCATTATGCTATGCCTACTATAGCTACCATATTAGATGGCAGGTTCTACAACTAAAACCGTACAAGGTTCGTATTGGAAAATGGATTTGCCAACAAATGGTCAGGCTAAGGAACTTCCTTCCGCCGCATGGGATCGCCTCTGGCTGGACGTCCCGAGAGACAAACTGCTCTCTGCCAACAAGGCCGGGTTACCCCTGTAACAGGTAACTCACGAATATGCCACCCCCCGGTCCTTTGGGACCTTTATCCGAGGCGCCTCTAAACCAACATCACATATAATAAAGTGTATCCACATGAGTAAGTATCTGGGCTCCATACCATGATACCACCCTTTTCCAGAAGGAAATGACATACCCTAAAGGGCGCGACCCTCATAACCTTGCTGCAACATTCCTGTTTCGACCATTTCCAGGTTGTGAGGCTCTGACGAAGTCTCGTCCACAAAGCTACGCTTTTTCAAAAAGCCACGCTTTGGGTCAACAGATGATCAACCTATAATCACAAAGATAAATGATCAAACAAATGATCATATCACAAATGATCAAACGCTGATCATCACACAGCAACACTCAGCATGCCACATTACCAAATTGGGAGTATATCGCTGATAAATTTCAACTACATAACCTCTGAGCTCGTACGTCTCAGAGAAGGGTGTTAAGCTAAGAGAATAAATTCTCCGCCACCAACAGATATGTATTTGAAAGAAATCAGCTTTATATCTCAAAGTGTAATGTCAGACATACAATCCATACAAGTCTGTTCCGGGTTCGAACAGAACCGAAGGCACTTCCCACGAAGCCCTTGCAATTCCGGATAATTTCCAATCACGTCCGGACTTCCCGTCACTAAGGGTGATAAAACCTCTATACCGGGGATCAGCCGATGCAGAGTAACTCGACGGTAATCCTTCCATTTTCAAAAATATCCGGTCTTCAACACCGGTCTTCAAATGCCATCCATATCGACGTATCACATATTCGGAATGGGTTATACGACCCAAAGGTCCTCTCCCGGCTAAACCGAATAGTGAGCGTAATATTCAAAAACATATGGATATGGGATTTCAATTAAGTCACAACTTAAACCCAAACTTCCTTTTCAAATGGTTTAACAAATTACCATTTTCAAATCTTTAAACAAAAAGATTCAATCTTTACGGTTTAAATAGTTTCCACACTTTAATCTTTTAAACAAAAGATTCATTCACAGATTTTCCAAATTAATTTCCATTTCAATTTGATTAACTCGTTAAATCTTTAAATCAAGATTTAACTTATAGCTTTCAAAACAATTCCATTTCAAATGGTTTAAACAAAACATCATTTTAAATCTGTTAAAAATAAACAGATTCAATTCATAGCTTTCTAAAAGAATTCATTCATAACTTGGAAAACCATTTTCCAATTCAATATTGAAATTCCTTTAATTAAATTGGAATTTCATTTCTTATCTGAGAGCTTTTATTATTTGAAAACAAATAGTTTCATTTCAGAAGATCTGATTCATTCATACGAGTTAAAGTCCTTGGGAATCCAAATTCTCAAAAGTATACTTTTAAATGGTTTAAATTCAGATAAACACATTTATATCATCTTTAATCCCTAGTTTCAAATCATAGGATTCAATTTCAAACTTGAATTCAAATTTAAATCAAATTATTTAAATTCTCATAACTCGATTAAGTTATTCAAAATAACTTTTATCTTTGAAATTCCATTTCAAAAGCTTTTCACTTTAAATCCCAAATTTCCAATTTCAAAATCAATTGAAATTAAAAATTTCAATTTCAAAAACATCAAATTTAAATTATCTGTGACTTAACCGATTTCCACGTGAAATCCATATTTGTGTGTGTAATAGTGTAGTCCAGGGGTTTCACACAATAGTACAACACAATGAATCATCACATATTAGAATACAGAAATATAATTCGATAAGCGGTATAAGAACAACGCTTATCGTTCATTCACAGATCATAGATATATAAAGGTCACAGATAAGTAAACTACAGATCACAACATAAATCAGGGTATATCACAAAGCATCATATATCAAGGATATCAAACAATCAAGTCATTCAATAGAATCCAAACATCCATAAGTAAGATCAATTAATTATCTGAGAGATTTAAATCAGATTAATTACTTATGAATAAATTACTAATCTTGGTTAATTAACATTAATTAATTACAAACCATTTTAATTAATTATCCTTTAATCATTTCATTGATCAATTTTAATCATTAAATTACCTTTAATTAAGTAGTTATCTTCAAGTAATTGATTACCTTTAATTACTTATATTAATTAATTATCCCTTAATTAATTATCCTTTAATTAATTTCATTGAGTAATTATCCATTAACTACTTTCATTAATTGATTTTCCCTTAATTGCTTATATTAAGTAATTAACCTTTAATTAATAAATTTTAAAATCTTAACTATTTATTTATCTATCCTTAATCATTGATTAATTAAACTAATCAATTAATTAACTTAAATTAATCATTTTACCAAAATTAATTACTATTTAAACCCACTAAAAAAATACTTTATCTTTCAAACTTAATTACAACTTTTAAATTTATAACTTTCAGTTTAAATTCAAACTCAAATACTTTTATACTTAAAAGTTTTAAGCCCAATTTAGATTTCAAAATTTAAATTATCTCAAACCTTAGATTCAACTACTTTGAATTCATATTCAGTTTCAGATTTTAAACTTAGTTTAAATTTCCAGTTTGCATTTTAACTTTACTTTGAATTTAAAAAACAACAGAACAGGTTTCTGTTTTTATTTAAAACCTGAAATAACATCAACACTCAAGCAACTCGAATTTTACTTCGAGACAAAGCCTTAGCTGCTTCGAGTCATACGCGACCTTATTTTGCTTCGAGCAAAAACATGAATTCCCCGAGTATTTCGCAATTTCCTTCGAGTTTCTCCCCCAGTTAACTTCGTCTTCCCCAAATTCGAACGCAGCAGATACGTATCGTCTCGCGTGCACATGCACACTTGGTCGGAGACTCTCCGGCCATCGCCACTCGTTCCAGCAAGTCCTAAATCACCTTCTCGTTCAATATTGAAACCCAAATCAACCTAAAAAGTTCGAATACGAAAATGAGCCTGACGCTCGAACTAAAATTTGAACTCTCGACAGCAAATCGCCTCCACCTTCCAACGCCGACCACTAGCGGCGCCTCCACTTCGCCCATACCTCAACCATATCCCCCACAGCCATCTTCCAGAATCGCGAGCCACTCGGTCCAACCATGGTGGGGAAAACCAAAATTCACAGAGCATCCCAAAAACGTATGAAGACTATGAACTAAACCCTACTTTTACCTCCACCGCAAAATCTATGCATTCGAATTTTTATTAGGCATTTTTTCTGTGTTAGTAAATTAAC
The DNA here is from genome assembly GCA_030737815.1 of Allium fistulosum. Taxonomy (NCBI): domain Eukaryota; kingdom Viridiplantae; phylum Streptophyta; class Magnoliopsida; order Asparagales; family Amaryllidaceae; genus Allium; species Allium fistulosum. Next base: position 814,285,763 of record CM060904.1, read on the forward strand.
AAGCTTACTTCACCTCAAATTTCAACATCTATAATTTGTTAAATCAACAGAAATTCATAAAAAAGCATTTGTGGCTCCTTTATAAACCACACCTTGTATACTTAGCTAAAAATCATCATTCTTATGTTAAAAATCCTACCTTTGTGTATAGATTCGAGTTATATAGTTGAATCAGAAATCTAGCATATTTGATTTTACACGTTGGAGAGGGTTGCTACTGTCATTTTCAAACCGCAAGCATAATTTATCACTTTCATATAAGATTGTATTTTTAATGCCTAGATTATACTAAAACAAATAAGTTTTGTTTTGATTTCAAGTGCTAACATTGATTCAATAAAAAGATATGAATTTTTTTCTTTGATTGACAATGAACACTGAAACCTGGAACAGAGGTATATCAACAAACATAGTTCAAATCAGATGTGTACACACATCATTTACATGTAGATATATACATGCAGGCATATAAACAAAGCATTGTCATCTCATACTTTTAAAATCAACTCCAAGAATCAAGACAAACAGATGGTTTTTAAAGATTAAAGTTGCTCACCGTTGTTTTTCCAGGAATAAGAACAGAGCACTTTGATGTTGAAACAGTTTGAACTTGAAAAACTGGAAAGTGTTTTCATTTACATCCTTTTGCCAAGTCCCTTGCTTTTGTTTTAGTTGTAGTTGCTGATGATGTTTTAGATGAAGACTTGTTTGGGTTTTCAAATGAAGTTTTATCTTAGTCTTTTTATTTACTTAGCTCGAATTGGAAATGAAAAGGTGATAAGGGAAAGAAGTTTACAGAGTGATGATTAAACAAGTTCCAGGGTATAATATCCTATACAAAGCAGTGTACACACTTGTACAATTTCAGAGATTTTTTTTAACAAAATGGAGGCTGAAGGATTTTTTCTACAACTCGAATAGACTTTGTTTGCTGCTAATAAATGGAGACATTAAATGCTATTTGTACCTTATGTCTTCCTTGCTTATCTTAGTTGTACAAAAGATGTTTTTATTTTTACTTACAGCCTCATATTCGTATGTACTCATATCATTTTCTTTTGCTTTATTTTATACATTGCATTTCGGCTGAGAGGATATGTCTTGATGTGCTTCTTTTACAAGCTTCATTTGTTTATACTTGAAGGTATTTGCTTTGCCTTTGTTCATACTACTTTATAATATAATTACATTTCTATTTGTTGTTAAATCTTTCTAATGTATTCACTTTATATTTTTACAAAGTTTATTAACGTGTTATTTGGATTTATCTATGTATTCATTTTATTTTATTTATCGCCTTATATTTTTAATTTATAAATTCAAATTATTATTAACCATTTATTTACAATTTAAACACAAATCAAATATATATTATATTATTTCAAATTTAGTCAGATCTGTTCAAATACAGATATATATATTCTCATATATACAATAATTTAAATTTTTAAACAATTTATACAAATATACTTAGATATCGGGGAAACTCGCATCACTTTATCGATTTATTTCACAAATTTTATTCAAAAACTAATTTAATTATAAATTTAAATTTATATAAAATTCGGGATCGTTACAAACTTCCCCCCTTAAAAGAATTTCGTCCTCGAAATTGCCAAGGAGACAAAAAGATAGATGAAGAATATTTCATCAAATCAACTGAACATCTATTCTGCATTTGGCTTACCAAATCAGAATATCAATAACAGATACAAGAACGAATCTGTTTGACACTTCACAAGATACTCGGGGTTATCCAGATCTACGAAGTATGGAGTGGCATCGGTCAGTTCGAAGTGATAACTAACCATTCGTAGAATATACTGGGACCCAAAGAATAGATAGATACATGGATACTATTTCAAAACTTTTAGTTTAGAACTAAAGTATACCTATCAACCATAGCAAACAAAGCAACCAATTCATCCAAACAAACAATTTTGGCCATTTTGGAGTTTATGTCCCATATTAATATGTCGAATTCCTTCCTGGATCTACCAGAAACTATCGAAGAATTGAGAAAAGATAACGAACCAAATAGATTGATAGAGAAAAGATTGCTTCCTTGTTGTTACAGAGTATTGACCATTTCTAGTCGTATTTCTCTGTCCCCTATCTCATCCTCTTCTTGCACTCATACTCACTATCAGTGGATAGCAAGAGAATTTACTGAGGCGTACAGACAGATATCTTAGAGATTACTCATTCTAGGGTATACTTCACCCTATCTCTAATGAGCTACTTAATGTGTTACACTCCTGAGCTAAAGTTCAACCTTCAGCTCTGATACCACATGTAACGATTCGGGTTTTGCCCGCTCGAAAATCAACATCCGTACTTCACATTGTACTAGAATGCCGCAGATTCGACCGTTCAAATCCGATTCGCCGGAGCTATAACACAATTAAGTAAATAACATAGCGGAAGAAAAGAATAATACATTGATATATAATATCTGATACAACAGAGTGATACAATGAATATCAATATACATCAGAGATATGATACAAGAAATAGCAGTGGAAAAGAAAAGATAACAACAGCAGCGGAACAATATCAATAGAAATGATAACTCCAAAATGATCTTCAGACAAGAATGAACTAGCTCCAGATAATCTACTAAACCTGAATATCTGAAAAGAAACCCAACTCTAGACTGCTCGTGTGGAAAATTATGAGCACCCAGAGTTTAGGAAGGGAACAATAAACTCCGGATCAGTCATGGGACTGGTGTGAGCAACAAAAATAGTTTATCTTTAAATAAACACAAAAGGTTTTAAACATTGAAATCCGCAATGCTTTTAGAAAATGAAACTACCATAAGACCTCCCGCCACACACACAATGCAAACGCAGAATTAGAGGAGATTTCTTCTTATGATAGTCAAAGATGCTTACTACGCCAATCATTGGATTATTATTATTAGTGCATAGTGGAAAATAATTTGAAAGTATAATATTAATCTTAGCCAGCATAGGTACCATTATACTATGCCTACTATAGCTACCATATTAGATGGCAGGTTCTACAACTAAAACCGTACAAGGTTCGTATTGGAAAATGGATTTGCCAACAAATGGTCAGGCTAAGGAACTTCCTTCCGCCGCATGGGATCGCCTCTGGCTGGACGTCCCGAGAGACAAACTGCTCTCTGCCAACAAGGCCGGGTTACCCCTGTAACAGGTAACTCACGAATATGCCACCCCCCGGTCCTTTGGGACCTTTATCCGAGGCGCCTCTAAACCAACATCACATATAATAAAGTGTATCCAAATGAGTAAGTATCTGGGCTCCATACCATGATACCACCCTTTTCCAGAAGGAAATGACATACCCTAAAGGGCGCGACCCTCTTAACCTTGCTGCAACATTCCTGTTTCGACCATTTCCGGGTTGTGAGGCTCTGACGAAGTCTCGTCCACAAAGCTACCCTTTTTCAAAAAGCCACGCTTTGGGTCAACAGATGTTCAACCTATGATCACAAAGATAAATGATCAAACAAATGATCATATCACAAATGATCAAACGCTGATCATCACACAGCAACACTCAGCATGCCACATTACCAAATTGGGAGTATATCGCTGATAAATTTCAACTACATAACCTCTGAGCTCGTACGTCTCAGAGAAGGGTGTTAAGCTAAGAGAATAAATTCTCCGCCACCAACAGATATGTATTTGAAAGAAATCAGCTTTATATCTCAAAGTGTAATGTCAGACATACAATCCATACAAGTCTGTTCCGGGTTCGAACAGAACCGAAGGCACTTCTCACGAAGCCCTTGCAATTCCGGATAATTTCCAATCACGTCCGGACATCCCGTCACTAAGGGTGATAAAACCTCTATACCGGGGATCAGCCGATGCAGAGTAACTCGACGGTAATCCTTCCATTTTCAAAAATATCCGGTCTTCAACACCGGTCTTCAAATGCCATCCATATCGACGTATCACATATTCGGAATGGGTTATACGACCCAAAGGTCCTCTCCCGGCTAAACCGAATAGTGAGCGTAATATTCAAAAACATATGGATATGGGATTTCAATTAAGTCACAACTTAAACCCAAACTTCCTTTTCAAATGGTTTAACAAATTACCATTTTCAAATCTTTAAACAAAAAGATTCAATCTTTACGGTTTAAATAGTTTCCACACTTTAATCTTTTAAACAAAAGATTCATTCACAGATTTTCCAAATTAATTTCCATTTCAATTTGATTAACTCGTTAAATCTTTAAATCAAGATTTAACTTATAGCTTTCAAAACAATTCCATTTCAAATGGTTTAAACAAAACATCATTTTAAATCTGTTAAAAATAAACAGATTCAATTCATAGCTTTCTAAAAGAATTCATTCATAACTTGGAAAACCATTTTCCAATTCAATATTGAAATTCCTTTAATTAAACTGGAATTTTATTTCTTATTTGAGAGCTTTTATTATTTGAAAACAAATAGTTTCATTTCAGAAGATCTGATTCATTCATACGAGTTAAAGTCTTTGGGAATCCAAATTCTCAAAAGTATATTTTTAAATGGTTTAAATTCAGATAAATACATTTATATCATCTTTAATCCCTAGTTTCAAATCATAGGATTCAATTTCAAACTTGAATTCAAATTTAAATCAAATTATTTAAATTCTCATAACTCGATTAAGTTATTCAAAATAACTTTTATCTTTGAAATTCCATTTCAAAAGCTTTTCACTTTAAATCCCAAATTTCCAATTTCAAAATCAATTGAAATTAAAAATTTCAATTTCAAAAACATCAAATTTAAATTATCTGTGACTTAACCGATTTCCACGTGAAATCCATATTTGTGTGTGTAATAGTGTAGTCCAGGGGTTCCACACAATAGTGCAACACAATGAATCATCACATATTAGAATACAGAAATATAATTCGATAAGCGGTATAAGAACAATGCTTATCGTTCATTCACAGATCATAGATATATAAAGGTCACAGATAAGTGAACTACAGATCACAACATAAATCAGGGTATATCACAAAGCATCATATATCAAGGATATCAAACAATCAAGTCATTCAATAGAATCCAAACATCCATAAGTAAGATCAATTAATTATCTGAGAGATTTAAATCAGATTAATTACTTATGAATAAATTACTAATCTTGGTTAATTAACATTAATTAATTACAAACCATTTTAATTAATTATCCTTTAATCATTTCATTGATCAATTTTAATCATTAAATTACCTTTAATTAAGTAGTTATCTTCAAGTAATTGATTACCTTTAATTACTTATATTAATTAATTATCCCTTAATTAATTATCCTTTAATTAATTTCATTGAGTAATTATCCATTAACTACTTTCATTAATTGATTTTCCCTTAATTGCTTATATTAAGTAATTAACCTTTAATTAATAAATTTTAAAATCTTAACTATTTATTTATCTATCCTTAATCATTGATTAATTAAACTAATCAATTAATTAACTTAAATTAATCATTTTACCAAAATTAATTACTATTTAAACCCACTAAAAAAATACTTTATCTTTCAAACTTAATTACAACTTTTAAATTTATAACTTTCAGTTTAAATTCAAACTCAAATACTTTTATACTTAAGAGTTTTAAGCCCAATTTAGATTTCAAAATTTAAATTATCTCAAACCTTAGATTCAACTACTTTGAATTCATATTCAGTTTCAGATTTTAAACTTAGTTTAAATTTCCAGTTTGCATTTGAACTTTACTTTGAATTTAAAAAACAACAGAACAGGTTTCTGTTTTTATTTAAAACCTGAAATAACATCAACACTCAAGCAACTCGAATTTTACTTCGTGACAAAGCCTTAGCTGCTTCGAGTCATACGCGACCTTATTTTGCTTCGAGCAAAAACATGAATTCCCCGAGTATTTCGCAATTTCCTTCGAGTTTCTCCCCCAGTTAACTTCGTCTTCCCCAAATTCGAACGCAGCAGATACGTATCGTCTCGCGTGCACATGCACACTTGGTCGGAGACTCTCCGGCCATCGCCACTCATTCCAGCAAGTCCTAAATCACCTTCTCGTTCAATATTGAAACCCAAATCAACCTAAAAAGTTCGAATACGAAAATGAGCCTGACGCTTGAACTAAAATTTGAACTCTCGACAGCAAATCGCCTCCACCTTCCAACGCCGAGCACTAGCGGCGCCTCCACTTCGCCCATACCTCAACCATATCCCCCACAGCCATCTTCCCGAATCGCGAGCCACTCGGTCCAACCATGGTGGGGAAAACCAAAATTCACAGAGCATCCCAAAAACGTATGAAGACTATGAACTAAACCCTACTTTTACCTCCACCGCAAAATCTATGCATTCGAATTTTTATTAGGCATTTTTCCTATGTTAGTAAATTAACAAGCTTACTTCACCTCAAATTTCAACATCTATAATTTGTTAAATCAACAGAAATTCATAAAAAAGCATTTGTGGCTCCTTTATAAACCGCACCTTGTATACTTAGCTAAAAATCATCATTCTTATGTTAAAAATCCTACCTTTGTGTATAGATTCGAGTTATATAGTTGAATCAGAAATCTAGCATATTTGATTTTACACGTTAGAGAGGGTTGCTACTGTCATTTTCAAACCGCAAGCATAATTTATCACTTTCATATAAGATTGTATTTTTAATGCCTAGATTATACTAAAACAAATAAGTTTTGTTTTGATTTCAAGTGCTAACATTGATTCAATAAAAAGATATGAATTTTTTTCTTTGATTGACAGTGAACACTGAAACCTGGAACAGAGGTATATCAACAAACATAGTTCAAATCAGATGTGTACACACATCATTTACATGTAGATATATACATGCAGGCATATAAACAAAGCATTGTCATCTCATACTTTTAAAATCAACTCCAAGAATCAAGACAAACAGATGGTTTTTAAAGATTAAAGTTGCTCACCGTTGTTTTTCCAGGAATAAGAACAGAGCACTTTGATGTTGAAACAGTTTGAACTTGAAAAACTGGAAAGTGTTTTCATTTACATCCTTTTGCCAAGTCCCTTGCTTTTGTTTTAGTTGTAGTTGCTGATGATGTTTTAGATGAAGACTTGTTTGGGTTTTCAAATGAAGTTTTATCTTAGTCTTTTTATTTACTTAGCTCGAATTGGAAATGAAAAGGTGATAAGGGAAAGAAGTTTACAGAGTGATGTTTAAACAAGTTTCAGGGTATAATATCCTATACAAAGCAGTGTACACACTTGTACAATTCAGAGATTTTTTTTAACAAAATGGAGGCTGAAGGATTTTTTCTACAACTCGAATAGACTTTGTTTGCTGCTAATAAATGGAGACATTAAATGCTATTTGTACCTTATGTCTTCCTTGCTTATCTTAGTTGTACAAAAGATGTTTTTATTTTTACTTACAGCCTCATATTCGTATGTACTCATATCATTTTCTTTTGCTTTATTTTATACATTGCATTTCGGCTGAGAGGATATGTCTTGATGTGCTTCTTTTACAAGCTTCATTTGTTTATACTTGAAGGTATTTGCTTTGCCTTTGTTCATACTACTTTATAATATAATTACATTTCTATTTGTTGTTAAATCTTTCTAATGTATTTACTTTATATTTTTACAAAGTTTATTAACGTGTTATTTGGATTTATCTATGTATTCATTTTATTTTATTTATCGCCTTATATTTTTAATTTATAAATTCAAATTATTATTAACCATTTATTTACAATTTAAACACAAATCAAATATATATTATATTATTTCAAATTTAGTCAGATCTGTTCAAATACAGATATATATATTCTCATATATACAATAATTTAAATTTTTAAACAATTTATACAAATATACTTAGATATCGGGGAAACTCGCATCACCTTATCGATTTATTTCACAAATTTTATTCAAAAACTAATTTAATTATAAATTTAAATTTATATAAAATTCGGGATCGTTACAGACTTCCCCTCTTAAAAGAATTTCGTCCTCGAAATTGCCAAGGAGACAAAAAGATAGATGAAGAATATTTCATCAAATCAACTGAACATCTATTCTGCATTTGGCTTACCAAATCAGAATATGAATAACAGATACAAGAACGAATCTGTTTGACACTTCACAAGATACTCGGGGTTATCCAGATATACGAAGTATGGAGTGGCATCGGTCAGTTCGAAGTGATAACTAACCATTCGTAGAATATACTGGGACCCAAAGAATAGATAGATACATGGATACTATTTCAAAACTTTTAGTTTAGAACTAAAGTATACCTATCAACCATAGCAAACAAAGCAACCAATTCATCCAAACAAACAATTTTGGCCATTTCGGAGTTTATGTCCCATATTAATATGTCGAATTCCTTCCTGGATCTACCAGAAACTATCGAAGAATTGAGAAAAGATAACGAACCAAATAGATTGATAGAGAAAAGATTGCTTCCTTGTTGTTACAGAGTATTGACCATTTCTAGTCGTATTTCTCTGTCCCCTATCTCATTCTCTTCTTGCACTCATACTCACTATCAGTGGATAGCAAGAGAATTTACTGAGGCGTACAGACAGATATCTTAGAGATTACTCATTCTAGGGTATACTTCACCCTATCTCTAATGAGCTACTTAATGTGTTACACTCCTGAGCTAAAGTTCAACCTTCAGCTCTGATACCACATGTAACGATTCCGGTTTTGCCCGCTCGAAAATCAACATCCGTACTTCACATTGTACTAGAATGCCGCAGATTCGACCGTTCAAATCCGATTCGCCGGAGCTATAACACAATTAAGTAAATAACATAGCGGAAGAAAAGAATAATACATTGATATATAATATCTGATACAACAGAGTGATACAATGAATATCAATATACATCAGTGATATGATACAAGAAATAGCAGCGGAAAAGAAAAGATAACAACAACAACGGAACAATATCAATAGAAATGATAACTCCAAAATGATCTTCAGACAAGAATGAATCCACAACTCCAAGATAAGCAACTCCGACGAATGAACTAGCTCCAGATAATCTACTAAACCTGAATATCTGAAAAGAAACCCAACTCTAGACTGCTCGTGTGGAAAATTATGAGCACCCAGAGTTTAGGAAGGGAACAATAAACTCCGGATCAGTCATGGGACTGGTGTGAGCAACAAAAACAGTTTATCTTTAAACAAACACAAAAGGTTTTAAACATTGAAATCCGCAATGCTTTTAGAAAATGAAACTACCATAAGACCTCCCGCCACACACACAATGCAAACGCAGAATTGGAGGAGATTTCTTCTTATGATAGTCAAAGATGCTTACTACGCCAATCATTGGATTATTATTATTAGTGCATAGTGGAAAACAATTTGAAAGTATAATATTAATCTTAGCCAGCATAGGTACCATTATACTATGCCTACTATAACTACCATATTAGATGGCAGGTTCTACAACTAAAACCGTACAAGGTTCGTATTGGAAAATGGATTTGCCAACAAATGGTCAGGCTAAGGAACTTCCTTCCGCCGCATGGGATCGCCTCTGGCTGGACGTCCCGAGAGACAAACTGCTCTCTGCCAACAAGGCCGGGTTACCCCTGTAACAGGTAACTCACGAATATGCCACCCCCCGGTCCTTTGGGACCTTTATCCGAGGCGCCTCTAAACCAACATCACACATAATAAAGTGTATCCACATGAGTAAGTATCTGGGCTCCATACCATGATACCACCCTTTTCCAGAAGGAAATGACATACCCTAAAGGGCGCGACCCTCATAACCTTGCTGCAACATTCCTGTTTCGACCATTTCCGGGTTGTGAGGCTCTGACGAAGTCTCGTCCACAAAGCTACCCTTTTTCAAAAAGCCACGCTTTGGGTCAATAGATGTTCAACCTATGATCACAAAGATAAATGATCAAACAAATGATCATATATCAAATGATCAAACGCTGATCATCACACAGCAACACTCAGCATGCCACATTACCAAATTGGGAGTATATCGCTGATAAATTTCAACTACATAACCTCTGAGCTCGTACGTCTCAGAGAAGGGTGTTAAGCTAAGAGAATAAATTCTCCGCCACCAACAGATATGTATTTGAAAGAAATCAGCTTTATATCTCAAAGTGTAATGTCAGACATACAATCCATACAAGTCTGTTCCGGGTTCGAACAGAACCGAAGGCACTTCTCACGAAGCCCTTGCAATTCCGGATAATTTCCAATCACGTCCGGACTTCCCGTCACTAAGGGTGATAAAACCTCTATACCGGGGATCAGCCGATGCAGAGTAACTCGACGGTAATCCTTCCATTTTCAAAAATATCCGGTCTTCAACACCGGTCTTCAAATGCCATCCATATCGACGTATCACATATTCGGAATGGGTTATACGACCCAAAGGTCCTCTCCCGGCTAAACCGAATAGTGAGCGTAATATTCAAAAACATATGGATATGGGATTTCAATTAAGTCACAACTTAAACCCAAACTTCCTTTTCAAATGGTTTAACAAATTACCATTTTCAAATCTTTAAACAAAAAGATTCAATCTTTATGGTTTAAATAGTTTCCACACTTTAATCTTTTAAACAAAAGATTCATTCACAGATTTTCCAAATTAATTTCCATTTCAATTTGATTAACTCGTTAAATCTTTAAATCAAGATTTAACTTATAGCTTTCAAAACAATTCCATTTCAAATGGTTTAAACAAAACATCATTTTAAATCTGTTAAAAATAAACAGATTCAATTCATAGCTTTCTAAAAGAATTCATTCATAACTTGGAAAACCATTTTCCAATTCAATATTGAAATTCCTTTAATTAAACTGGAATTTCATTTCTTATTTGAGAGCTTTTATTATTTGAAAACAAATAGTTTCATTTCAGAAGATCTGATTCATTCATACGAGTTAAAGTCTTTGGGAATCCAAATTCTCAAAAGTATACTTTTAAATGGTTTAAATTCAGATAAATACATTTATATCATCTTTAATCCCTAGTTTCAAATCATAGGATTCAATTTCAAACTTGAATTCAAATTTAAATCAAATTATTTAAATTCTCATAACTCGATTAAGTTATTCAAAATAACTTTTATCTTTGAAATTCCATTTCAAAAGCTTTTCACTTTAAATCCCAAATTTCCAATTTCAAAATCAATTGAAATTAAAAATTTCAATTTCAAAAACATCAAATTTAAATTATCTGTGACTTAACCGATTTCCACGTGAAATCCATATTTGTGTGTGTAATAGTGTAGTCCAGGGGTTCCACACAATAGTGCAACACAATGAATCATCACATATTAGAATACAGAAATATAATTCGATAAGCGGTATAAGAACAATGCTTATCGTTCATTCACAGATCATAGATATATAAAGGTCACAGATAAGTGAACTACAGATCACAACATAAATCAGGGTATATCACAAAGCATCATATATCAAGGATATCAAACAATCAAGTCATTCAATAGAATCCAAACATCCATAACTAAGATCAATTAATTATCTAAGAGATTTAAATCAGATTAATTACTTATGAATAAATTACTAATCTTGGTTAATTAACATTAATTAATTACAAACCATTTTAATTAATTATCCTTTAATCATTTCATTGATCAATTTTAATCATTAAATTACCTTTAATTAAGTAGTTATCTTCAAGTAATTGATTACCTTTAATTACTTATATTAATTAATTATCCCTTAATTAATTATCCTTTAATTAATTTCATTGAGTAATTATCCATTAACTACTTTCATTAATTGATTTTCCCTTAATTGCTTATATTAAGTAATTAACCTTTAATTAATAAATTTTAAAATCTTAACTATTTATTTATCTATCCTTAATCATTGATTAATTAAACTAATCAATTAATTAACTTAAATTAATCATTTTACCAAAATTAATTACTATTTAAACCCACTAAAAAAATACTTTATCTTTCAAACTTAATTACAACTTTTAAATTTATAACTTTCAGTTTAAATTCAAACTCAAATACTTTTATACTTAAGAGTTTTAAGCCCAATTTAGATTTCAAAATTTAAATTATCTCAAACCTTAGATTCAACTACTTTGAATTCATATTCAGTTTCAGATTTTAAACTTAGTTTAAATTTCCAGTTTGCATTTGAACTTTACTTTGAATTTAAAAAACAACAGAATAGGTTTCTGTTTTTATTTAAAACCTGAAATAACATCAACACTCAAGCAACTCGAATTTTACTTCGAGACAAAGCCTTAGCTGCTTCGAGTCATACGCGACCTTATTTTGCTTCGAGCAAAAACATGAATTCCCCGAGTATTTCGCAATTTCCTTCGAGTTTCTCCCCCAGTTAACTTCGTCTTCCCCAAATTCGAACGCAGCAGATACGTATCGTCTCGCGTGCACATGCACACTTGGTCGGAGACTCTCCGGCCATCGCCACTCATTCCAGCAAGTCCTAAATCACCTTCTCGTTCAATATTGAAACCCAAATCAACCTAAAAAGTTCGAATACGAAAATGAGCCTGACGCTCGAACTAAAATTTGAACTCTCGACAGCAAATCGCCTCCACCTTCCAACGCCGAGCACTAGCGGCGCCTCCACTTCGCCCATACCTCAACCATATCCCCCACAGCCATCTTCCCGAATCGCGAGCCACTCGGTCCAACCATGGTGGGGAAAACCAAAATTCACAGAGCATCCCAAAAACGTATGAAGACTATGAACTAAACCCTACTTTTACCTCCACCGCAAAATCTATGCATTCGAATTTTTATTAGGCATTTTTCCTATGTTAGTAAATTAACAAGCTTACTTCACCTCAAATTTCAACATCTATAATTTGTTAAATCAACAGAAATTCATAAAAAAGCATTTGTGGCTCCTTTATAAACCGCACCTTGTATACTTAGCTAAAAATCATCATTCTTATGTTAAAAATCCTACCTTTGTGTATAGATTCGAGTTATATAGTTGAATCAGAAATCTAGCATATTTGATTTTACACGTTAGAGAGGGTTGCTACTGTCATTTTCAAACCGCAAGCATAATTTATCACTTTCATATAAGATTGTATTTTTAATGCCTAGATTATACTAAAACAAATAAGTTTTGTTTTGATTTCAAGTGCTAACATTGATTCAATAAAAAGATATGAATTTTTTTCTTTGATTGACAGTGAACACTGAAACCTGGAACAGAGGTATATCAACAAACATAGTTCAAATCAGATGTGTACACACATCATTTACATGTAGATATATACATGCAGGCATATAAACAAAGCATTGTCATCTCATACTTTTAAAATCAACTCCAAGAATCAAGACAAACAGATGGTTTTTAAAGATTAAAGTTGCTCACCGTTGTTTTTCCAGGAATAAGAACAGAGCACTTTGATGTTGAAACAGTTTGAACTTGAAAAACTGGAAAGTGTTTTCATTTACATCCTTTTGCCAAGTCCCTTGCTTTTGTTTTAGTTGTAGTTGCTGATGATGTTTTAGATGAAGACTTGTTTGGGTTTTCAAATGAAGTTTTATCTTAGTCTTTTTATTTACTTAGCTCGAATTGGAAATGAAAAGGTGATAAGGGAAAGAAGTTTACAGAGTGATGTTTAAACAAGTTTCAGGGTATAATATCCTATACAAAGCAGTGTACACACTTGTACAATTCAGAGATTTTTTTTAACAAAATGGAGGCTGAAGGATTTTTTCTACAACTCGAATAGACTTTGTTTGCTGCTAATAAATGGAGACATTAAATGCTATTTGTACCTTATGTCTTCCTTGCTTATCTTAGTTGTACAAAAGATGTTTTTATTTTTACTTACAGCCTCATATTCGTATGTACTCATATCATTTTCTTTTGCTTTATTTTATACATTGCATTTCGGCTGAGAGGATATGTCTTGATGTGCTTCTTTTACAAGCTTCATTTGTTTATACTTGAAGGTATTTGCTTTGCCTTTGTTCATACTACTTTATAATATAATTACATTTCTATTTGTTGTTAAATCTTTCTAATGTATTTACTTTATATTTTTACAAAGTTTATTAACGTGTTATTTGGATTTATCTATGTATTCATTTTATTTTATTTATCGCCTTATATTTTTAATTTATAAATTCAAATTATTATTAACCATTTATTTACAATTTAAACACAAATCAAATATATATTATATTATTTCAAATTTAGTCAGATCTGTTCAAATACAGATATATATATTCTCATATATACAATAATTTAAATTTTTAAACAATTTATACAAATATACTTAGATATCGGGGAAACTCGCATCACCTTATCGATTTATTTCACAAATTTTATTCAAAAACTAATTTAATTATAAATTTAAATTTATATAAAATTCGGGATCGTTACAGACTTCCCCTCTTAAAAGAATTTCGTCCTCGAAATTGCCAAGGAGACAAAAAGATAGATGAAGAATATTTCATCAAATCAACTGAACATCTATTCTGCATTTGGCTTACCAAATCAGAATATGAATAACAGATACAAGAACGAATCTGTTTGACACTTCACAAGATACTCGGGGTTATCCAGATCTACGAAGTATGGAGTGGCATCGGTCAGTTCGAAGTGATAACTAACCATTCGTAGAATATACTGGGACCCAAAGAATAGATAGATACATGGATATTATTTCAAAACTTTTAGTTTAGAACTAAAGTATACCTATCAACCATAGCAAACAAAGCAACCAATTCATCCAAACAAACAATTTTGGCCAATTCGGAGTTTATGTCCCATATTAATATGTCGAATTCCTTCCTGGATCTACCAGAAACTATCGAAGAATTGAGAAAAGATAACGAACCAAATAGATTGATAGAGAAAAGATTGCTTCCTTGTTGTTACAGAGTATTGACCATTTCTAGTCGTATTTCTCTGTCCCCTATCTCATTCTCTTCTTGCACTCATACTCACTATCAGTGGATAGCAAGAGAATTTACTGAGGCGTACAGACAGATATCTTAGAGATTACTCATTCTAGGGTATACTTCACCCTATCTCTAATGAGCTACTTAATGTGTTACACTCCTGAGCTAAAGTTCAACCTTCAGCTCTGATACCACATGTAACGATTCCGGTTTTGCCCGCTCGAAAATCAACATCCGTACTTCACATTGTACTAGAATGCCGCAGATTCGACCGTTCAAATCCGATTCGCCGGAGCTATAACACAATTAAGTAAATAACATAGCGGAAGAAAAGAATAATACATTGATATATAATATCTGATACAACAGAGTGATACAATGAATATCAATATACATCAGTGATATGATACAAGAAATAGCAGCGGAAAAGAAAAGATAACAACAACAACGGAACAATATCAATAGAAATGATAACTCCAAAATGATCTTCAGACAAGAATGAATCCACAACTCCAAGATAAGCAACTCCGACGAATGAACTAGCTCCAGATAATCTACTAAACCTGAATATCTGAAAAGAAACCCAACTCTAGACTGCTCGTGTGGAAAATTATGAGCACCCAGAGTTTAGGAAGGGAACAATAAACTCCGGATCAGTCATGGGACTGGTGTGAGCAACAAAAACAGTTTATCTTTAAACAAACACAAAAGGTTTTAAACATTGAAATCCGCAATGCTTTTAGAAAATGAAACTACCATAAGACCTCCCGCCACACACACAATGCAAACGCAGAATTGGAGGAGATTTCTTCTTATGATAGTCAAAGATGCTTACTACGCCAATCATTGGATTATTATTATTAGTGCATAGTGGAAAACAATTTGAAAGTATAATATTAATCTTAGCCAGCATAGGTACCATTATACTATGCCTACTATAGCTACCATATTAGATGGCAGGTTCTACAACTAAAACCGTACAAGGTTCGTATTGGAAAATGGATTTGCCAACAAATGGTCAGGCTAAGGAACTTCCTTCCGCCGCATGGGATCACCTCTGGCTGGACGTCCCGAGAGACAAACTGCTCTCTGCCAACAAGGCCGGGTTACCCCTGTAACAGGTAACTCACGAATATGCCACCCCCCGGTCCTTTGGGACCTTTATCCGAGGCGCCTCTAAACCAACATCACACATAATAAAGTGTATCCACATGAGTAAGTATCTGGGCTCCATACCATGATACCACCCTTTTCCAGAAGGAAATGACATACCCTAAAGGGCGCGACCCTCATAACCTTGCTGCAACATTCCTGTTTCGACCATTTCCGGGTTGTGAGGCTCTGACGAAGTCTCGTCCACAAAGCTACCCTTTTTCAAAAAGCCACGCTTTGGGTCAATAGATGTTCAACCTATGATCACAAAGATAAATGATCAAACAAATGATCATATCACAAATGATCAAACGCTGATCATCACACAGCAACACTCAGCATGCCACATTACCAAATTGGGAGTATATCGCTGATAAATTTCAACTACATAACCTCTGAGCTCGTACGTCTCAGAGAAGGGTGTTAAGCTAAGAGAATAAATTCTCCGCCACCAACAGATATGTATTTGAAAGAAATCAGCTTTATATCTCAAAGTGTAATGTCAGACATACAATCCATACAAGTCTGTTCCGGGTTCGAACAGAACCGAAGGCACTTCTCACGAAGCCCTTGCAATTCCGGATAATTTCCAATCACGTCCGGACATCCCGTCACTAAGGGTGATAAAACCTCTATACCGGGGATCAGCCGATGCAGAGTAACTCGACGGTAATCCTTCCATTTTCAAAAATATCCGATCTTCAACACCGGTCTTCAAATGCCATCCATATCGACGTATCACATATTCGGAATGGGTTATACGACCCAAAGGTCCTCTCCCGGCTAAACCGAATAGTGAGCGTAATATTCAAAAACATATGGATATGGGATTTCAATTAAGTCACAACTTAAACCCAAACTTCCTTTTCAAATGGTTTAACAAATTACCATTTTCAAATCTTTAAACAAAAAGATTCAATCTTTACGGTTTAAATAGTTTCCACACTTTAATCTTTTAAACAAAAGATTCATTCACAGATTTTCCAAATTAATTTCCATTTCAATTTGATTAACTCGTTAAATCTTTAAATCAAGATTTAACTTATAGCTTTCAAAACAATTCCATTTCAAATGGTTTAAACAAAACATCATTTTAAATCTGTTAAAAATAAACAGATTCAATTCATAGCTTTCTAAAAGAATTCATTCATAACTTGGAAAACCATTTTTCAATTCAATATTGAAATTCCTTTAATTAAATTGGAATTTCATTTCTTATCTGAGAGCTTTTATTATTTGAAAACAAATAGTTTCATTTCAGAAGATCTAATTCATTCATACGAGTTAAAGTCTTTGGGTTAAATCCAAATTCTCAAAAGTATACTTTTAAATGGTTTAAATTCAGATAAACACATTTATATCATCTTTAATCCCTAGTTTCAAATCATAGGATTCAATTTCAAACTTGAATTCAAATTTAAATCAAATTATTTAAATTCTCATAACTCGATTAAGTTATTCAAAATTACTTTTATCTTTGAAATTCCATTTCAAAAGCTTTTCACTTTAAATCCCAAATTTCCAATTTCAAAATCAATTGAAATTAAAAATTTCAATTTCAAAAACATCAAATTTAAATTATCTGTGACTTAACCGATTTCCACGTGAAATCCATATTTGTGTGTGTAATAGTGTAGTCCAGGGGTTTCACACAATAGTGCAACACAATGAATCATCACATATTAGAATACAGAAATATAATTCGATAAGCGGTATAAGAACAACGCTTATCGTTCATTCACAGATCATAGATATATAAAGGTCACAGATAAGTAAACTACAGATCACAACATAAATCAGGGTATATCACAAAGCATCATATATCAAGGATATCAAACAATCAAGTCATTCAATAGAATCCAAACATCCATAAGTAAGATCAATTAATTATCTGAGAGATTTAAATCAGATTAATTACTTATGAATAAATTACTAATCTTGGTTAATTAACATTAATTAATTACAAACCATTTTAATTAATTATCCTTTAATCATTTCATTGATCAATTTTAATCATTAAATTACCTTTAATTAAGTAGTTATCTTCAAGTAATTGATTACCTTTAATTACTTATATTAATTAATTATCCCTTAATTAATTATCCTTTAATTAATTTCATTGAGTAATTATCCATTGACTACTTTCATTAATTGATTTTCCCTTAATTGCTTATATTAAGTAATTAACCTTTAATTAATAAATTTTAAAATCTTAACTATTTATTTATCTATCCTTAATCATTGATTAATTAAACTAATCAATTAATTAACTTAAATTAATCATTTTACCAAAATTAATTACTATTTAAACCCACTAAAAAAATACTTTATCTTTCAAACTTAATTACAACTTTTAAATTTATAACTTTCAGTTTAAATTCAAACTCAAATACTTTTATACTTAAGAGTTTTTAGCCCAATTTAGATTTCAAAATTTAAATTATCTCAAACCTTAGATTCAACTACTTTGAATTCATATTCAGTTTCAGATTTTAAACTTAGTTTAAATTTCCAGTTTGCATTTGAACTTTACTTTGAATTTAAAAAACAACAGAACAGGTTTCTGTTTTTATTTAAAACCTGAAATAACATCAACACTCAAGCAACTCGAATTTTACTTCGAGACAAAGCCTTAGCTGCTTCGAGTCATACGCGACCTTATTTTGCTTCGAGCAAAAACATGAATTCCCCGAGTATTTCGCAATTTCCTTCGAGTTTCTCCCCCAGTTAACTTCGTCTTCCCCAAATTCGAACGCAGCAGATACGTATCGTCTCGCGTGCACATGCACACTTGGTCGGAGACTCTCCGGCCATCGCCACTCGTTCCAGCAAGTCCTAAATCACCTTCTCGTTCAATATTGAAACCCAAATCAACCTAAAAAGTTCGAATACGAAAATGAGCCTGACGCTCGAACTAAAATTTGAACTCTCGACAGCAAATCGCCTCCACCTTCCAACGCCGACCACTAGCGGCGCCTCCACTTCGCCCATACCTCAACCATATCCCCCACAGCCATCTTCCAGAATCGCGTGCCACTCGGTCCAACCATGGTGGGGAAAACCAAAATTCACAGAGCATCCCAAAAACGTATGAAGACTATGAACTAAACCCTACTTTTACCTCCACCGCAAAATCTATGCATTCGAATTTTTATTAGGCATTTTTCCTGTGTTAGTAAATTAACAAGCTTACTTCACCTCAAATTTCAACATCTATAATTTGTTAAATCAACAGAAATTCATAAAAAAGCATTTGTGGCTCCTTTATAAACCGCACCTTGTATACTTAGCTAAAAATCATCATTCTTATGTTAAAAATCCTACCTTTGTGTATAGATTCGAGTTATATAGTTGAATCAGAAATCTAGCATATTTGATTTTACACGTTAGAGAAGGTTGCTACTGTCATTTTCAAACCGCAAGCATAATTTATCACTTTCATATAAGATTGTATTTTTAATGCCTAGATTATAGTAAAACAAATAAGTTTTGTTTTGATTTCAAGTGCTAACATTGATTCAATAAAAAGATATGAATTTTTTTCTTTGATTAACAGTGAACACTGAAACCTGGAACAGAGGTATATCAACAAACATAGTTCAAATCAGATGTGTACACACATCATTTACAAGTAGATATATACATGTAGGCATATAAACAAAGCATTGTCATCTCATACTTTTAAAATCAACTCCAAGAATCAAGACAAACAGATGGTTTTTAAAGATTAAAGTTGCTCACCGTTGTTTTTCCAGGAATAAGAACAGAGCACTTTGGTGTTGAAACAGTTTGAACTTGAAAAACTGGAAAGTGTTTTCATTTACATCCTTTTGCCAAGTCCCGTGCTTTTGTTTTAGTTGTAGTTGCTGATGATGTTTTAGATGAAGACTTGTTTGGGTTTTCAAATGAAGTTTTATCTTAGTCTTTTTATTTACTTAGCTCGAATTGAAAATGAAAAGGTGATAAGGGAAAGAAGTTTACAGAGTGATGTTTAAACAAGTTTCAGGGTATAATATCCTATACAAAGCAGTGTACACACTTGTACAATTTCAGAGATTTTTTTAACAAAATGGAGGCTGAAGGATTTTTTCTACAACTCGAATAGACTTTGTTTGCTGCTAATAAATGGAGACATTAAATGCTATTTGTACCTTATGTCTTCCTTGCTTATCTTAGTTGTACAAAAGATGTTTTTATTTTTACTTACAGCCTCATATTCGTATGTACTCATATCATTTTCTTTTGCTTTATTTTATACATTGCATTTCGGCTGAGAGGATATGTCTTGATGTGCTTCTTTTACAAGCTTCATTTGTTTATACTTGAAGGTATTTGCTTTGCCTTTGTTCATACTACTTTATAATATAATTACATTTCTATTTGTTGTTAAATCTTTCTAATGTATTCACTTTATATTTTTACAAAGTTTATTAACGTGTTATTTGGATTTATCTATGTATTCATTTTATTTTATTTATCGCCTTATATTTTTAATTTATAAATTCAAATTATTATTAACCATTTATTTACAATTTAAACACAAATCAAATATATATTATATTATTTCAAATTTAGTCAGATCTGTTCAAATACAGATATATATATTCTCATATATACAATAATTTAAATTTTTAAACAATTTATACAAATATACTTAGATATCGGGGAAACTCGCATCACCTTATCGATTTATTTCACAAATTTTATTCAAAAACTAATTTAATTATAAATTTAAATTTATATAAAATTCGGGATCGTTACATTTCAAAACCATATTATTTATTCAAATAAAATCTTCGCTTATTTTTAAATCAAATTTTTGACCAATCGGGTTTTATTTAATTCTCTATCCTAGGTCAAAGTTCAATTTGGGTATTTATCATTTCAACCCGATTCTAATTCAATTCAAAATCAAAACATAGCAAAGGGAACTTGCAGTGTGATAACTGGGATGGTGTCAAAGTAAATAAACAAGCAATAACAACAATCAATATCAATCCAATAATCAATTCAAATAATCCCGAAATAACCGTATTAATTCGCATTGTTATTTGTACGAATTAATATAATTATCTCTAGAATCTACACTATCATTTCATGTAGATTAAAGATTATTACACTAATATTTATACGGTTTTTCACTTGTCAATCATTTTTAATTTTATACTACAACAATTAATCCAATATACATCGATGGTTCAAAGTGTAATTATCACTATTCTACATGTCAATTAATTTAACAATTAAAAGGGGTCATATTCAACTAATCAAATTTAACATATAAATCAGTTTTAAAATTGTTAACTATCCTATATCAATTTCAATTTTGCATACTATTTATCACTTAACACTAACAAATTAACGTTCAATATAAACATCGAACAATCAATCAATTATCAGCCAAACTGTATTATCATCGCATAAATAACAGATAATGGTGCCAGATGTCACAGGTAAACTGATACAGGTAATAACATTTATATAACAGTGTAAATAACTAACAACAGAATATTTCAATTGTCGTTTCAATTGAAATCAAATTTAATAAATAAAAGAACATTAATCGTGAGTGATTGCTCACCTTTCGAGGCTAGATAAGTTTGGCGACAGAACAAGCTACGAATTGCAAAGCAACGCTAGATGGACACGATCCGATGAATAGACACGATAGAACAAAGCTGATGAATAAAAGATCGAAGAGGACAATCAAATCAGCATTGATATAACTGAAATTATATATATACATTATTATTTTATTATTCCCTTAAACCAATATGCAATTAAAATACATACTTAAAATCTATAAATATAACTCCAAATAAACTCTTGCTTATTTTCAAAAATCGAACTGTTATGTAAATATACAAACTGTTATTATTATAATTAATATTCTTCTTAAAACCAATATTCAGTTTAATTTACATATTTAGGATAACATAAAATACAAATTTAACTAACCCTGTCCATTCATGCAACTATCAATATATATCCTATACGCTGTCACAGCTGGCTTCGGCCAAAGTATACAAATTATGCTATATATATATATTCCATCTTATATAGAAGAAACTAATATAAAATTTACATACTTTAAACATACATAAGCTGCACTTACATTTGTCTAGAATCTTACTATATATGACTGACATTTTATATGACTTAGTAACAGATATATACTAACATTCAATATAACTCACGTACTTTTTTTCATTTAAAAAAAATGTCATTACAAACAGACATATATACATATACGTAGCGACGAAAACTTTTTTTTCCATATAACTAATATGTATCATATTTAAAGATAACATATATACTTACATTTAATAATATATATATAGGCTTTAAACGAATAGGAAAAATGTAAACGAGTATAGCTTATAAACCCATATATCTTTATATACGTATATACTTTAATATACTATTACATAAATTTATATATATATAAATTCAATATATATATGGTTTATAAAGCTAACCTATAAATAGACTTGAGAGCCACACAACAAGAGGAGGAAGGCTCGGCTGAAGGTGGGCTGGGCCGTGAAGACAGATGGCAGTTCAAGGTGTCGGTCAGCGCCTCGGGACGAAGGAGATGATGGTTGTGCATGGATGAAGTTGCAAGAGGAGACGTGACTTGGGTGAGAGAGGCTGTTATGCGGGAAGTCATTGTGGATGGCTTGCGTGTGTTGGAGGAGGTGAGGGATTTGAATGGATGTTGTGGGCCGATGGGTTTCTGGGCGGAGATGGTGGTGGAAGACTTGGTTAGGAGGACGGATGGAGCGGTCAGCGAGGCTCAGGGTGGCCGGCGATGTGGTGGAAAGTGGGGCGGTCGGGTTTAGTGGAGGCCGTACGCACAAGGCCAGGGCGGAGGCTAGGGGTAGGTTTCCATGGGCGGATCCGGGTAGGCGCGACATGGCCATGGGTGGTGCTTGCTGCAGGAGGGGAAGAGAGAGAGGTTGGGTCGCGTGACTGGTGGCGGGTCAGGCTGGGTTGTGGCGTGGCTCGGTGATGGATGATGTGGTTCGGCCATGGTTGCAAAGGAGGGAGAGTAGTTCGGTGGTGAGTTGGTCGTTGGCGTGGAGTAAGAAGGAGAGTGAGCCTAAGGAGAATGGATGCTATCTCTTATGTTGCTCACGTGTAGGAATTTGTATATTACTAAATGTTTCCTGAGGCATGGCTATGTAGAACAGAACAAAACAAACAAAAATGAAAGTAGGAGATGGGTTTGCAGGTCTATATTTTTCTTTGTGAAGAACCGAACAGCCAAAAGTAAAATATATTGGGACTATAAAAGGCAAAGCATATACATGAATTCAAGGAAAATAAATAAACACAGCTGTCTATTGGTTGCCTTGGAAAGACGAAAGGACATAGGAATGAATATACCGATACTAACAATCGTATCGCGAATTCCGCCACATACCGGGACTTCGAAACACAGAAATGAATATACCACAAAGATCAGCACGGCGGCACGATCAAAACGGTATACAGATATCATTGGTATGATTTGAATTATAAAAATTCGAATTTTCTAATAGCGGAAAATGCAAGAAAAACACTGAAAAATAAGATCGACGGAGCCAAAGATGTCCGAATTTGGAAAAACGACAAACTGACATCTTGCTCAAAGATGGTTTAGAATTTTTCTATGTAAAAATATTTAGGTTTCGGAAACATTTTATTTTCATCGCTTTTTAACTGATTAAATTGAAGTAAATTTACGCGCGAAATAACTTTCGTATTTTCGGACGAAAATTTACCAGTTGCTATGTTTAACTAAACGCATTCCAAATATCAAATTTATATTTCAAAATTTTATCGTTTAAAATTTCGCAAAATTTCAATTAAATACGTTACTAAAACCGGTTAAATTTACGGGTCGTTATAATTCCTTATCTATAAAAGAAAATTTTTGGAAGGTCTGTTTTTATATATATTTCTTCTAAGTTAAGTTTTTTCTTTTTTGATAATTTAAGGGAATGTCATGATCCTAGAAAAAGAAAACGTTTGTTAAAAATTAATGAAGGATTTTTAAAGTTTTATATAACTTACTATATTTGTGAAAATGGTAAAATCAAAAGTTTTGATGTGAACCGTAAAATTGAAAAGTGGACTTTGCAATTATAAAGACCTATTAGCTTTGCGTAAACTATGTTAAAATAAAAAGTTTTTGATTCTAAAAGGTAAAAATGAAAGTGTTATGATTATCACATAAACTTAAGATAAAAGAGTTAAATTGGAGTTAGATGAATAGGATTTCACAACCTATAAGGACTAAGTTGATGATGAGTGTGGAAACATTGAAATGGTTGAGTCGGAGATAAAAAGTAACATGGGAACTTGGTAACCCTTTCAATGGTGTAATTGGAAGGACATAGCACTAGGTCGAACTTCCTATATTAGTGGAAGGAGAGCACTACCTTATGTTTCTTCATCCAAGTATGGTTTCAGTTGTAGAATCTTTCATGTAAGGAAAGTTGAAAGTATGTTTTGAGTAAACTTATCTCAGAATACGAAAAGAATAAGTCAAGATGTTTTAGTTATATCAAGAAATACTATGGATGCAAGAAGTCTTTCGATTTAGAATGTTAAAGGAATAAGCAGGATCTGCTTTAATCCTTATTAAGAGTGTTATATAACAAATAGGCTTTTCGTTGATTACATTGGGCAGTCAAAAGTGGGACAGTAAGTATAGGCTCGATATTATAGCGGCATGGTATTTATTGATATTATTTATGTGGGAATAAGACACTTGTAAGCTACGGGAAATCTAGGTATTGTATTGTCCCTTGCATGCTATGGGCAAACTAAGTGGATAAGAATGGGATAGTATGTATTTTACACATGTTATTGAATTTAGGTTATAGTAGTTTCATTTCATGGATGCCTAGATGTGAATCTTAGAATGGTAGGGTTAAGTATAGCATATTTTGGAATGTAGAAAATAATGGGAAAGTAGTCCCTAAATTAATGAGAAACTTTATAAAAGAAATTGTATGAAAAGTTCTAGATTTGTAGACATACATGACTTGAGTAAGTAAAAATATAAAATTAGCTAATTTGGTAAATTGTTGAATAATAGATATGGATTAGTAAATACTAAATTGGAAGTTGTTATAAAATAGGAAAGAGATTTAAGTAGTGTTTTAATTCACTAAAATGAAGTGTGTAGCAATGTACATTTCTATAAATTATCCAGTTCCAGTACAAAAGTGTATCGTTTTGAATAACAAGGGATATAAGGAAAGAGATGTACAGAATAGGGAGAGTTGTCGTATTTTGTACTATCTATTTCAATAATAAACAGAAGAGATAATTCCTTATAATTCCAAACATAGCACAAATCATCTTTTAGTTAATTTATGGAAAGTCACAGTGTTCACGTTTCCTTTTGGGAAAAGTGTAGTTCCAATTCATTAAAATGAAAAAAAATCCTTAAGTATAAACCAAAGTGTTTGTTATTATGTCAACTGGATTAAAATGGCATGGGATCATCTCATATTTAGCTGTCTCAACCATAAGGTGATTGGAATGGAGTGACAAGAGGCTATGTTGGTAAAAGGTCTCATTTATGAGATGACACCAAGGAACATAAAAAGAAATTTTTTTGAAGTTCAAACTACAAAAGGTATCCTAGATAAGAATTGAATCAAGATTTTACGATGGATGGTAAATTCAAGAATGTGGGTCTTAGTTAAGAAAAAAGTATTGTTATAAACACACATTGAGAATGCAAAGGCGGTTTTCATAGAAAAGGCGATCAAAAACTTTTTGGTAAGTTTTGAAGGAAGGGATAAATAGTTTTTTCTCAAACATCGCTCGGATTGGAGGAAGATTATTTTCTTAAGAAAAATTTATGGAAAACTAATATATAATATATGGTCGTGTGCATAACAACCGCACGCGAATGTAGTAAACCTTAAGTGGTATTATTTTAGTTAGAATTGTAACAACCATGTTTTAAGCAATAATATTAATTTAATTTAATTAAATAGAAGTGTTTGAATTCGATTTTAATAATAATTATTTTTGGAATGAAATTATTATTCAGCTAAAGTCTATTTAATAAAGGATTTTGTTATAGTAAAATTGAATTATTTGATAAGTTTCATTTTAGATAATATAATAAAATTCAAATAAAATGTGTTAATAAATATGAAATATTCTAAAATTATAAATAATTTTGTATAATTGAAATAAATGAAAAGAAGTCCTATTCGATATTCACTAAAATCGATAAACTGATGAAGATGAATAAATTTATTTATATCAGTTAATGGATAATTAAATCGAGTGAAATGATATTGAATTGAATTGCATAGTTATTGTAAAGGCCCGCAAACCCGTACCCCTTGAATCGACACTATTACCCAACATATCGACTCAAAGTGAACGGAAATACGAACCAATAGGGTTAAAAGAAGAAGGAGGTAGAAGAAAGAAAACAACACAACAGAATCCTACATCGCAGCGCAATAAAATATAATACATAATAACTGATCTTTACAGAAAAGAAACTATATCTGTTTATACATACATAATCAGGATACAACATCAGCGTACAATACAATCAACATTACAATTCAGGACAGTTATAATAACTTGTCCCACATACAGAATACACAACACACACACCACAGCGGAAATATACATCATATACGAGGGATACGTCTCGCCATCCAGCTCGTCTCCTGAGCTCCACAGCATCTTATCCTGTATCTATAATACTCGGTCTGACCCGAGCACTATAATAAAATAGCACCCGAGTCAGTCTGGAAAACCAGCGTGAGAAAACCACACTCAAATTGATTATTAAAGTTTCAAAATCCTTTGAAATCAAAAGCATCTCGTAAGACCACGCCACAAATAAACATGTCGGGTTTTTACCTTATGATAGCCAAAACACTTTTTATCAAAATCCTCTGATATTATAATAGTGTCTATATACAAATACTTATTCAAATAGCCGAAATTGTTACATCTATTAAATCCCAGCTAATAGGTATACAAACAAAACCGTAAAGGCACGTAGGGAGAATGGATTTCCAACTAATGACTAGGCACTGGGGTACCACTTGTCACAGTACCTGGTCTAGATCAGCGTACCGAGGACCACGCCCGATCCCCTGCAACACAAGACCGGAACTACCTAAGGGTAATTCCGAGTAAGATCACCCCACGGTTGGGATCAGCAACCGCACCACTAAGTCGAAATAAAAGGGACATCTAGACAAGGATGACCTCACCCTAATGGGCACTACCCACATAGCCTTGCTGCATAACCCCTGATTTTCAGTCATTCCCGGTTGATGAGGTTCGAGGCTAAGCGTTACCTTTTTAAAACATTTCACTTAGAAGGCCCACCATCCACCTGACAATGTTCCGAAAGCATTCATCCATACAAGTCTGTTCCGGGTTCGAACGGAACCGAAGGCACTACTCCTACAACAGCCATTTTGGAATCACCCTTAGGATTAGTAGCGATTAGCCCTTGCACTTCACCGCTCCATCTTCGATTCCAAACTCGTTTTCCCACGAAAACGTACAAACCGGATCGAAGTGGTTTTCGAGAAATAAATCCCGATCCCGGTCTCTTCGAAACGATCAGCTCATTGTCCAATATTGATAGTCGGTTATTTAACTATCAATTAACATTCGCAAACATCCATCAAACAATAAATAATTTTCCAAATTATTTATTTATCCCAAAATATCTTCACAAGATATATTTCCACCTTTTACCCTTTGAAACAGTTTTAAACCATCTTTCTCTCATGGAATAAATTCCCAAATAATTTCTATTTCCACTGAAATCACCAAGTACAAACACTTTAGATTTCTAAAAATAATTTAAAAACACTTTATTATAAAATATACTTTAAACATTTAAATTAAAAACTACTTTAATACTTTATTCAAAAATATGTATTTTAAAAATATTTAAAGTAAAACTACTTTATAAAATATAAAATTAATTTTTTTATCTTTTTAAACATAATACCCAGTCACCTTCAAATAATTACTACTAAATAAATTTGGAAATTACTTACTTTAAACTCAAACGTTTAAAAATAATAAATTTTCTAAAACATGCTTTTAAAACAATCCTTAAACTTTTAACTTATACTTAAAAATTTGCTTTGAAACGTACTTGGCTATCCTGGGAAATACACTTCTTTTTCACCTCTTTTTAAAAATAAATCACTATTTATTTTTAAACAAATTTATCCATTCCTTTAT
Organism: Allium fistulosum; assembly: GCA_030737815.1. Taxonomy (NCBI): domain Eukaryota; kingdom Viridiplantae; phylum Streptophyta; class Magnoliopsida; order Asparagales; family Amaryllidaceae; genus Allium; species Allium fistulosum. Next base: position 814,314,085 of record CM060904.1, read on the forward strand.
AAATTCCCTCCTTGAATTTATATTTCAAATATCCACTGATATATTACTTTATAAACCCAGTTTATAAATTTCATAGTCTCATCCTCTTTTAAAATTCCAATTTCCAAACGCTTAAATAAATTTTCAAATTGATTTCCAATATACTTCACTTTGAAATAAATTCCTTTACTCCATTTATCTCAAAATCCATTAATTTCAGCTTTTCTTTCTTTATTATGATTTAAAATCTTTTAAACTGAAAATATCAAATTTCAGGTTTCCCAAAATCCTTCTTTATCCCTTTAAATAAATTCAAACCTTGAATTTTCAAAATAAATTCTTCATTCCTTTAAATAATAACACTTGAGATTTTACAACAATCACTTATTCCCATTTATTCAAAAATCTCATTTCCCATACTTGAAATTTATTTATTTGAATTCAAAAAATCAATTTTATTCCTTTCCAATTCATTCTTTAATTTATTTACATTCTTTATTTTTTTAAAGTTTCCTCTTTTATTTTCTTTCAAAAATCCAATTCTATATATTTTGATACTCAGAATATCCAAATATATTCAATCAAACCATAGTACTCAACATTTGAATTACCAATATAATCTATCACAGATTATCACATAAACCATGTCATAGAATATTAAACAATCTAAATAAATTTGAGGAATCCAGTTGGATCCCTCCAACCTGTTTCCCTGCATCCACAGATGTTAGCACAATACCAATTCCACTTCGAGGTGGAATATCGCGGTATATGGGTTTATATAATATCATCCGCTATTATGCGGCGTATAGGGTCTCATCCGCTATAAAATGCGGGAATATCAATCACTCCAATATATATACTACTATATATAATATCACATCCAAACATTTCAATCATTCAACCAAATATTAAATTTAACCATTTAAATTTAAATAATAATCCAGAAGAGTGAGATTAACTCACCTTTGCTTTATAATTTGAAATCCACTTCAACATTGTCTTGGTTTCCCATTTTCGACCTTGAATAAACAATTTATATGGTTTATTAATATTTGAATTAGTCAAACAATTTATTTATTTAATTAAACTAATAATTAGTTTTAAACTAATTCCTTCAAATATTCTTTAGTTACTAAAATAATTAGATAAATTAGTTAAACCATCTTCTCACTAAATCCATTATTTAAAATAAACTAGAAGATTAAAATAGGTATATGAATATGTATTTTCTTTTGAAGCTACATATACGCTTATGAAAATATTCTGTATAGGTTCATAAAAAATTAAGTTTTATAAATTCTTAAACTTTCCAAAATCTTATGTGTATGTACATATATATACATATATTTACCGTTTCACTTACCTATATTAACTTAAAATTCCAAAAACTGCTTCACAGGTCCAAATTCTTTTACTGTAAAAACTTCTCCTTTAATATACATATATATTTTTGTACAATAAAGAATCTGGTATAATTTTCCTCCTATGTATATGCAATATATATATATATATTACTAAATCAAAAACATAACTTTATACCCATATTCTTTTCTGTATATACATTCAAGAATACCTTACTGGAAAACAAAATTTCTGTTTGCCTGTATCCATATATATATATACACTTCTGTTTTAACTATATAAATCAATATATATATATATGCTTTCATATATATATATATACACACCTTCTGAGATTATACATTTTTATTATTTCTACATTCCCTCAAAACACGAATCGAGAGAGAATACTCACCACGCCTCTGACGACAACCCACGAAGTCGCTCGACCAAAAATAGATCGCCGAGTCTCCTCTAGGCTTCGTTCTTCCCTGCTTTGAAACTGCGAGCCACCAGTCTTCACGAGATCGCACTACAAATCACGAGACCCAAAACGTGGAATAAACGTCCATAACCAAAACTGTAATAGCAGACTTGTAAATAAAATAGAAACTCAATTTATTACACTAATTTAATGAAATATCTTAAACAATAAGAATTGCAATCTAAACCCCATATTCTATTCAACTCCTCTTTTATAAAGAAGTAGATAAGAATAAGTGGTGTAAACTACGAATAGAATTTGTAATCTAAACCACTTATTTTATCGAAGGATCATAATTTTCCCAAAGAAGAAGGAGAAGTGGAATAGACTATGAGATTATCAAAAATTGCATAAACGAAACAAGCTGCATCAAATTAATGTAAATAATTGGGAACCTCAGCATAGAATTGGTATATCGAAATAAAAGAAATTTTGGGGGATTTCATCTATCATATTTTCGGAATCCTAAAATCGCTAAGGCATATTCAAATCCTAAAAGAAATACACTAAACAATTGCTGAAAAGAAATACTAAGGTTTCCACTCACAAATTAGCATTAGCTTCACTCAAATGGATTTGTAGCCTTGTGATCTCTTCCAGATCTCTCTGTTTTGATATACACACACACAAAATAGCGAATAGGTATATATATTCATTAGCTTTAGAGTAATTGGAGAAGAATAGGATAAGAATAGATTGGAGGAAGAAGAAACAAATAGGTAATAATTTGAATTCTTACTTGAATTCTCTATGGAGTTTCTGAATCTTATTAGAGAGAGATAGCAATGGTAGAATTTTGTTGTATTACCCGAAATAATATGAATAAAAGTGGAGAGGATAGGGTTCTATTTATAGGAGTTGAAACGCACCAGAACCATAGGATCGAAGTAGGTAGGAAATAAGTAAATCTGGAATGTATAACTAAATAAAACATATCTTCAAACCTAGCCGCCATAAATCGAAGCTAGTTTTTGAAATTTGAACTCGAAATTTGATTTCTCATTTGAATTTGAACTCAAACTAAATTACTTTAAATCTGAAAACTTCAAATGCTCATAACTTCTTTGCTTGATCTCCTTTTTCAGCATGTTATATATGGAAACAAATCAGAATTTCGCGACGAATGCAACAGAATAAATTTCATGGTCAAATTTCAACTTTTATAAAATTTCCATATCCAACCCTTAACATATTTAATTCAATTTACTTTATTTATTTATGGTTCATGTTACAAGGTGTTACATTCTTCTCCTTTAAAAAGGATTTCGTCCCGAACCTTCCAAGGGGCGAACAACGTAACTCGCAATAACATCCATGTTATACAAAAAGTTCTCTACACAACCATATACTCAACCAATAGTGCAATGTGATTATGTACTGCAGACATGCTAAAATGAGCTCAATCCTAGCATGAGAGTGTAATCGTGTCATGTAAGTATGTATGCAAATATCCTAAACATGCATAAAAATTCCTACATGAGTGTAAAGTGTTTGTGAAAAAGTGTAACAACCATCTCCTACCAATCCAATCTATTAACTGCGATACAACCAAAATCCTAATTTTGGAGAGAAAAATTGCTAGTGAAAACCTCTGGGTGAGTGTTTTTCATCTTCTCCTTGGTCTTTAATGTGCTTTCCGTCGGATTGTCGCCCCATTGTACTCGTACAAACCAAATTATTTTATTGTAGAGTCTCCTAGTACCATGCTCCAAAACGCATGTGGTGGCACATGGCACTGTCGGCTTCATCTCAAAATCTCCTAACTAATCAGGCTCTATTCTGCTAACGGTGTCATGAAGATATTTCCTAAGGTGAGAAACGTAGAAAACATGGTGGACTCTTGCCAACTTGTCTGAAAGCTCTACAAGATATGCCAATTTTCCTATTCTTTCCAGAATTTTGAATGGCCCAACAAATCTAGGCGCCAATTTTCCAGACTTGCCAAACCTAATAACTTTTCTAAAAGGGGAGATTTTAACAAATACCAGATCTCCAACCTCAAATTCGAGCTCTTTCCTTCATTCATCCGCATAAGACTTCTGACGGTCTTCTGCACCTTCATCCTTTTCCCGATCAACTCTACTTTTTCCCATGGTATCACGGATCAAATCGGGTCCAAGCAATACTTTTTCGGCGGTTTCCCACCAACAACTAGGCGATTTGCATGGCTGCCTATAAAGTGCTTCAAAAGGGGCCATACTAATTGTCATTTGATAGCTATTATTATACGCAAACTCATCCAAAAGTAGATGCTGCTCTCAATGTCCTTCAAAATCCAAGACACAAGCTCTCAACAAGTCTTCCAAAATCATATTCACCCTCTCTGTTTTTCCATCAGTTTGCGAGTGATATGCCGTGCTAAGTTTCGAAGAAGTTCCCATAGCTGTTTGTAGGCTTCTCCAAAACTCGTTAGTGAACAAGGGGTCCCTACCACTAACTATGCTTACAGGAACTCCATGTAGACAAACTACCTCCTTAACAAAAATCTGGACGAGAGAGGCACTAGTCCTATTTCTTCTAATCGGAAAAAAATGAGCACTGTTTGTGAGTCTGTCTACAACAACCCAAATAGCCTCATTGCCTTTCTGACTTTTAAGCAATCCTTCCACAAAATCCATCGAAATATGTTCCCACTTCCAAGTCTAAATTTCCAATGGTAATAATAATCCACCAGGCTTCCCTTGCTCAACTTTTATCTTTTGACATATCAAACACCTAGCAACAAACTCAGCGATGCTCCTCTTCATTCCGTTCTAAAAGAAAATTCTCTTCATGTCCTTGTACATCTTATCTCCTCTAGGATGAATGGTCATCCTTGAGTGGTGACACTCTATAAGCACATCTCTCATCAAATCATCAATCATTGGGATACAAAGACGTCCATCTCTTCTTAAACATCCCTTCTCATCAACCGAATATCTCATAGCATGGGGAAAAAACTCTCATTTCCTTAATTTTTCCAAAATCTCTACTAACTTCTCATCTTTCACTTGCTCATGCCCCATAAGATCCATCAGGGTTGGTCTAATCTTCATAACTGATAGAAAACCTTGATGGGTTCGGTTGATGGTTGGAGGTTGAAATTCGAGAGAAACTCCAACTTTCTCCATTCATATATAGCACCCAGGGTAGCGTCTCTCCGACTAAGGGTGTTGGCGGCTACATTCCCTTTTCTAGGGTTATATTAAGTACCAAAGTCAAAGGATGCTACATACTCCATCCACTTCTACTGCCAAAGATTCAATTTTTTTTTGGAAAATAGGTATTTGAGTGATTTATGACCAGTGAATAACTCAAACCTTTCCCCCAAGAGATAGTGCCTCCACATCTTTAAGGCAAAAACAATGGCTGCCAATTCCAAATCATGCACTGGATACCTCTTCTCATGGTCCTTTAGTTGTCTACTAGCATAGGCAACTACTTTCCCTTCTTGCATAAGAACTGCCCCTAATCCTATGCCACATGCATATGTGAAAATCGTGAATGGCTTGGTTCCATCTGGAATAGTGAGCATAAATGCACTAGTCAATCAATGACCCCTTAAGCTTCTCAAATGCCTTGGTGAATCTATCATGCCAAACAAAAACTAGATTCTTCTTAGTCAATCAGGTTAAAGGGGCTGCTATTTGTGAAAAGCTCCTGATGAACTTCCTATAATAGCCTGCCAACCCTAGAAAACTTCTAACCTCCGATGCATTACTAGGAGTCTTTCATCCTTGGACAACTTCCACTTTAGCAACGTCCACCGCCAATCCTTGTTCCGAAACAATATGCCCATGGAACCTAACTTCACTTTTTCAAAAGTGGCATTAAGAAAACTTGGCTTTGAGTTGGTTTCTTCTCAAGGTCTCTAATACCTCCCTAAGGTGGTCCTCATGCTCCTTCTTTCCTTTGGAGAAGACTAAGATATCATCAACAAACACCACGACAAATATATTCAGTTGCCCTCTAAATATTCTACTCATAAAATCCATAAAGTTTGTTGGGGCATTCGTTTGTCCAAAAGGCATTACTTCCAACTCATAGAGCCTATCTAGAGTACGGAATGCAGTCTTTGGCTTGCTTTCCTCTGCAACCCTCAACTGATGGAATCCTGTTGCTAAATCTAATAGGGAGAAGACTTTAGCCCCTACAAGTTGGTCTAACAAGTCATCTACTCTAGGTAGAGGGTGTTTATTCTTCCTTATCAACTCGTTCAACTCCCTATAATTGACGCAAAGTCTCAAAGAACCGTCTACCTTAGTAGCAAAAACAACAGGGGCTCCCCTCTTAGAAGTACTCCTACAGATGAATCCTTTCTTCAATAGCTCTGAGATTCGCTTATCCAATTCCCTTCTTTCTTTGAGGGCCATATGTCTCAAAGGCAAAGCGAGGTCTTACATCCTTCTCCAAATTGATTCGGAATTCAATCTCCCTATGGGGTGGGAGACCCGAGACCTCCTCGTAGACATCAAAAAATTCACAAACTACGGGTATAAATGATGGCTCTCGAACGACAGATAGATTTAGTGAGTATAAATGGCTTAACTCAACTAAAGCTTTAGATGTATAAAGAACTTCTAGGTCACGACCTCCACGACTCCTTAATCATACTACCCTCTTATCACAGTCAAAAATGACTCCATAATTTGACAACCAATCCATAGCCAAGATAAGCCCATACCCCTTGAAATTTAGAACGTACGCAATACATATGAAATCAACGTCGCATATGTCTAACACTAGGTCTTTGCAAATAAGAGAAAGATGGGTCAAACCCTCAATGGGATTGGAAATCTCTATTGGGCTATTGACCATCTAGGTTTGAAGATTTAAGAAATTTACTACATCCCTAGCTATGAAGGAACGTGATGCCCTCGAATCAAATAGGGTATGATTGGTAACCCCAAAAATAAGAGTCATGCCTTCTAGAGCTGCTTTTCCTTGGTCTCTTGGTGGCTTACTGGCAATAGGAATAGCTTCAATAGCGTAGGCCTATCCGCTTGATCCTTCCTTAGCCATCTTGGGACATTGATTCCTGTGACGCCCTTCTTCGTGGCAGTTAAAGCACCTTCCTTCAAAGGCTTCCTTTATCATACTCACCCTACAATCTTTAGCTTAATGACCCTTCCTTTGGAATTTCTTACACACCTTCACATCCTTCTTAAACTTCCCCTTCGACTTCTTGTTGGCGCAAAAGCTCCCCTTCTTTGAACCTCCTTGCTTTTGGGTCAATGCAGACTTCTCCTTCTCTCTTCCCTTATCTTCATCATTGGCCACATGCAGAATTTCCGTTTCTACCAACATTTCATATGTAGCCCCCATAGGTACTTGGGTCAATAACATTTCTCTTAGTAGGGAATTTAAGCCCTTCACGAACTTCATGACCTTTTTCATAGGAATGTCTATCAGGCTTATCCCGAATTTAGCCAATTCAGTAAACTTAGCTATGTACTCCTTATGGTAGAATCTCCTTGTCTCAGTTGAATGAACTTTTCCAATTGCAAGCTAACCTCTACTCTAGACATGAATCTCATCTCAAATCGGTCCTTGAATTCATCCTAAGAAAATATCCTTCTCGAGTGCTCATCAGTCACAAAGTTCCACCAATTCAAGGCTTCTTTCCTGAGTTGCCAAGCTGCTATTCTTCTTCTTAACTGATCATCCCAACCAAGCTCTCTAAATATCTTCTCACAGTTACTAATCCAAGCTTTAGCTTCCGAATATCCTTTAGTTCCATAGTATGTCTTCCCTCCTACATAGAGAAAGTCCTTGCATAACCTAGGAAAGTCGACAGGACATGGTGCTGCATCGGTGGCCAGGGTAGTGGGTGCTATCGGTGAAGCTGGAGGAATAGGAATCTGCTCAACAGTTCTAAGATATTTTTTAAACTATTCAGGCATTCCATGAATGGGTGGTCTTCTATGGGCAGGGTTCCCTTGTTCGGAAGAATATTGATTATTATCCATATCAACATCTATAGGTTAAACCTTTAGTGACGATTTCCTAAGATAATATTTACATGCTAAAAGAAGAAAAAGGTTGCCTAGTGTACATGCATATGTTCAAGAAGAGAGAGTGTATATATAGTAGGAATTCTTTGAAAATTCTTTATGAAAAACCTTTTTCAAAATAACAAATATGTCTCTCATACGTATAGTTTTTCCTCGTTGATCGGGTCCTAGGCTCTGATACCAAATGTAACAACCCACCCCGGAATAAGCCTAAATTTCGACCCAGAAAAGGCCCATCGAAACTTAGATCCATTCCAAGGCAAGTTGTTGGTAGTAAAAAGAAATAATATTGCAGAGCCATAACTAAAATTTCAAAACTCACAGCGGATGGTACAAAATATAATAGTAAAGTGTATCCATTTATTCAAAACCATAACAATGTCATAACACAAAATCCCATAAAAACCATAACGTAATATCCGTTACAACAATTGTCTAAACCCATGGGTACACCTAAAAGCAAATATAATAAATAGCGCCACTAGCCAAGCTTCTCCATCTCTAAGTATCATCACCGCCATCACTCCATCCTTAATCTTTTTTGTAATGAGAAGGGAATCAAAACATTAAGTGTCTGGTGTAAAAAAAATATAGAGTCTTACCTTTTCAGTACATGGGCAGTATATTTCAAAATAAGAGTATGTTTACAAACATAAAACCATTAAAGTCATTTAGTACTTCTTTATAAGAAAATGAGGCGGGTCCAACCACATAGTACCTTCCATTCCAGAAGCAGGTTTCTAAAATCCCATATCCCAATCATACATCATAAATAGCTAATAATGTGAGAGACGGTACCCAAGCTACTTAATACCTTTTATTGGAAAATAGGTAGACTCTGGTCATTTAAGACCTTAATTATGGCAGACCCTATCATTTAAGACCTATTTCTAAGGCATGTTCCTCAATGGTACTATCTAGCTAACATCATATGGAATCTCATAGGCCACTTAATACTTCCAAGTGGAAAATAGTCAGACTTTGGTCATTTAAGATCTTAATTAAGGCATACCACATCATTTAAAACCTATTTCCAAAAGCGGACCCATATAGAGATACCACTTAATGTATCCCCTTGGTTATTTAATACTTCATCTGGGGAGAAGAGGTGGGTCCAACCACTTAATACCTTAAAACTCCAAAGCAAGCCCTTTGTCTTATGTCCCATACTCATAATTACGTCTCACATTAATCCGCTATTCGCAGGAACCGGTAACCGGATTGACTGGACAGATTTAACCTAGAAAATTTGGGATTAACCTCGCACCGTTACAAATATTTATCATAAGGATATTTATCATAAAAGTGTATACAACTGCTGGTAACCTCAAAGTGAAGGGCAGACTTCCGTCATGTAACTCTACTGACCTCGCATCCTTATGACTTAACCACAAATCGATTACTCTCCATATATATACACACACACATCTCACAGTTTATAAATAAGGTCTTATAAGGAATCTTCCTTATTACGCCTTAAAATAATAATAGGCTATATAAGAGTTTCCTTTTATTTTTGCCTCATAATCAATTACCTTCCTAATAGAGGAAATAAATGTAAATAAATGCCTAGTTAACTACGCCATATACGTAACAATCATACGTTAATTATGTAAGTAGAGGTAAATAAATATTCGCGCCTAATAAATTCTAAACGCATGGATTTTATGCTCTAAACTAGCATTAAATGTCAATTCCCTAACCAATTATTATTAGAAATCCTTTTTCTTCATATTCCTAAGATTTCATGGGATTCTAATGTCCAAAATAGGGAATAAATGTTCATAACCAAAACTGCAATAACAGACTTGTAAATAAAATAGAAACTCAATTTATTACACCAATTCAATGGAATATCGTAAACAATAAGAATTGCAATCTAAACCCATTTTCTATTCAACTCCTCTTTTACAAAGAAATAGATAAGAACAAGTGGTGTAAACTATGAATAGAATTCGTAATCTAAACCCCTTATTTTAATGAAGGATCACATTTTGACCCAAGGAAGAAGGAGAAGTGGAATAGACTATGAGATTATCAAAACTTGCATAAACAAAACAAATTCCATCAAATTGATGTAAATAATTAGGAATCTCAGCATAGAATCGATATATGAAAATAAAAAAGAATTCTAGGGGATTTTATATATCATATTTTTGGAATCCCAAAATCTCTAAGGCATATTCTAATCCAAAAAGAAATACATTAAACAATTGCTGTAATGAAATACTAAGGTTTCCACTTACAGATTAGCCTTAGCTTCATTCAAATGGATTTATAGCCTTCTAATCTCTTCCAAAATCTCTCTCTTTTGATATACACACACAATAGCGAATAGGTATATATATATTCATTAGATTCAAAATAATTAGAGAAGAATAGAATAAAAATAGATTGGAGGAAGAAGAAACAAATAGGAAATAAGTTGAATTCTTACCTGAATTCTCTACAAAGTTTATGAATCTTATTCGAGAGAGATAGCAATGGCAAAATTTTACTGTATTCCTCGAAATAATATTAATAAAAGTGGAGAGGATAGGGTTATATTTATAGGAGTTGAAATGCACCAGAACCATAGGCTCAAAGTAGGTAGGAAATTGGTAAATCTGGAGCGTATAACCAAATAGAACATAGCTTCAAACCTTACCGCCACTGGAAACTTTTGTTGCCAAGTGGTCGACCCCCTTTGGGTGATTGATCGACCGCTACAGTTGACTGGTTATCCTATATAGGTCGACCGCTCCTCTATTTCGAGGAACAATAATTTATTTCTGTTGCAAGATTATTTTATTCCCTAATTAATTTTTTAACGCTAAACGTTAATTAAATGTTTTCTTAGCCCCTAAAAAAAATTTTAAATTTTAAACCCTAAATTTTATTTCTCGTTTGAATTTGAATTCAAACTAAATTAGTTTAAATCCAAGAACTTCAAATGCTCATAACTTTTTTGCTTGAGCTCAGTTTTCAGCATATTATATATGGAAACAGATTATAATTTCACCGCGAACGCAACAGAATAACTTTCATGGTCAAATTCCAAATTTTATAAAATTTCCATGTCCAACCCTTATCATATTTAATTCAATTTACTTTATTTATTTATGGTTCATTTTATAGGATGTTACATAACCTCTCCAAAACCATATGCACGATCTACGCTTCGGAAGAAATTCAAGACTGGTTTGAGATGATCGAAGACGAAGTCTTTTGAAGTGCAAGGGCTAATTGCTATTGATCCTAAGGGTGATTCCAAAATGGATGTAGTAGAAGTAGTGCCTTTGGTTTTTTCTTATCCTAAATAATTTGTATGGATGAATGCTGGCATTGCAATGTGCTTGGAAGGTAGTTTTAGCCTTCCAAGTGGTATTTGCTAAGAGTGGAAAAGGTAATAGTCACCTCACAAGCTTCACAACTCGGTAATGACTAAAACATGGGATATGCACCAGAGTTATGTGGTTCACTACCATTAGGAGCCGTCATTCCTCGATCTAGAATCGATATTTATGGATTTGGCATGCGTGTGCATGGAAAAAGTGGGGCCATGGCTTGTGCAAATTTTTTAGTAGACATGGTTCCCAGGGAATGATGTAATCCGGTATGCCATGCTAAAGGGGCAGCCGGCTCTTTGTTGGAAGGGGGTCCATGTGAGGCCCTCAATACATTTTTCTATAGTTGTATCATGGGAGGCGACACCCCAATAGTCTTGTCATTAATGGAAATCTAATCTCTAATACATGCCTTGTAGAATTAGTTGTGCCCAACTATGTTGGAATGTGAGATGCAAGCATTTCAACTATTTTATATATTCACGTGTTCCCCTAGACACTATTATAATATCAATGGATTTTCTAATAAAATGATTTGGTTATCTTATGACAAAAACCCGTCCATGTTTATGTGCGGCGTGGTCATACAAGATATCTTTATTTTCAAAGGGCTTTGATAAATATAAAATTCCATTTAATTGTGTTTCTCACGTTGGTATTACCAGACTGATACGGGCGTTATTTTCTAATAATGCTCGAGTCAGCATAAGCATGTTTTCTAGATTTAGCTGGACACTTTAGAGCTTCAGGAGATAAGCTAGATCCTCCAAGGCGTATTCTCATATTTTATCTTCCGCTGCTTGATCTTGCCTATATTTATCAACAGTTGTAAGGACATGGTGTTATAACTATCCAGACTTATGATGGGATAGTTATACTCTGATTGATGTATGTATATAAACGTTCTTGTTGTTGTAAAGATCATTGGTATATTATATACTACTAGTCACATCTTGAGATTTTGTTTTGTCTTTTCATTTTTTTCACCCCCAATAATCTGTCATTCCGACACTTGGATGTTAAGCACGTGAATACCATGGATGTATCGGTACAGACTTTTAAGGATCGAAAAAGCAGGTTGTTACACTTTCGGTAAACCTATCCTAACCTATTGGGTTCGGATTAGATTTTCATATGAATAATTTGGTGATGTCAAAAACATATTTGAATGATTAAACCTTATTTAAACGTGCTTGGAAATTTAAATATAGTAAATTTGTTCATGTTTTTGGGTAAAACATGAATTAATCTACGCTTTTTTGGGTAAAACATGAATTAATCTACGCTAAATAATCCAAAATTGAAATATGATGTTTATATTGATGAATTAAAGATTGGTTTTAAATTTCATAATTTTTGGAATTTATACAAATTTTCAAAGTTGAGAAAATAGTTAATTTGGGGTAAGTTAATTATTAAAATAGTAATATTAGTTATTTTGACCTGAAATTTTAGGAAAAGGTAAAAGATGAGGAAATTGATTTTTGGTGATTTTTTGGGATTTCCCCCATCATTTTTCAATTTTATATGAATTAATTGGCTAAGAAAAAGGATAATTAATTAATAAATGGAAGAAGTAATTACCTAATTTTTGAAAAGTGAACTGTATAGAAAACATTAGCAAATGGGATTTGGTGAAAAGTTAATACTAAGAAAGGATACTAATCAATTTTTAACATACTTACAAAATCGCCACTTGGCTCTCAAAGGTGTGTGTGTCCATATATATAATGAGTCATGAGTGCCATGACACCTATGACCCATTATAACTTATTGGAATTAACTCATGAAGGCTTTCTAGAGTCATCGTGCCAAAACCTAGGGTAAAGATTAAATCCTGAGGGTTATTAGAACCAATATGCGATGACATAAGAGTAAGTATCAGGTGATGAAACTTAAAGAATTAGTACACAATGACTTCAAACAAGTTAATACATAATGGTTGCAAATGAGATTATTCATGATGACTATAGATGAGATAGCACACGATGGCTTTAGGAGATATAACACACGATGGCTTCAGAAAGGATGACACACGATACCTATGTATGAGATAAGGCACGATAGCATTAGAAGAATTAGCTCATGATAGCCTTAGGTGGATTAACATATGATGGCACCAGATGAAATAATACGCGATGACTATATACAAGATAGTATGCGATAACTATATATAAGATAGATGGCTATAAGGAAGTTAAACAATGACCATTTCCAAAAAGCAATACTAGCTTAGGAAGCTATTGACCCACGATGGCTATGGGATAGCCAAATAGACTACAAAACAACCTAATGTTCGAAAGCTATTTGATAGTTAGTTCGTGATGACTAATCATAACTCACAAAAGAATGGATGCTACATTTGCTAAGTAAAATAAGAAAATGCTTAGGGCACTTTGGAAGAAAGTTTCCAATTGTTATTGAACTATTTCATAGGGATGTAATAAAAGAAAGATTTTATAGGTCAAAATTATGTTAACTTATTTTGAAATGAAAGGAAGCCTAACGAAACCAATAAATGATAGTCTATCATTTAAATGAAAGACAAAGATGTTTTTTCTAAATGTGTAGGGTACACAACTAATGAATGAATGAAATGGGTTGAACTATGATCGTAGAGATATACCGCCTCATGGAGTTATCGGATGGTAGGGTGCCTTGACTATTAGTCTAAAATCCAACGGTATATGACAAGGTGCCACGATAGGGTTCAATCCAAAAATATTGATAATCTTTAAAGGGGAGTTAAGATAGGGTGGCTTGGCAGAGTGCCAAAACATCCAGGTGATGTTACAACTAAAATGAATAAATCGACAACATGAACGATAGCGGTTCAAGGACTAAGATGGCTATTGATGCTTAGTAAGGATGGTTATTAGACTGTATTCAGAGTGCTTACATTCAACCTCTTAGGAGAGTAAGGGTGGCTCTAGTTAGAGTGGCTTCCATTGATGGAATGAGTGGCCATTTCATCAGGTGACGTTGTTTTAGAAAAGATGAATTAATGATCGATCGACCAAGGGAGGTAATAACTAAATAATTTAATGATAACTTAATGATGAAAGCCTAAAGCAAGAGATTAGGCGATGATTAAATAGATGATGAAGGATTGTACGACATGGTTCATGACCGATGCCAAGTATAGGGTATACTTAACTTGAATTGATATGTGACATGATTCATAATTGGATGGTAATTGTAGGGTACACTTCTTGATTGGATATGCACATGGTTGTTTTTATGTAATATTTGTTTACATATTGTGATATACTAAGCTATGACGATAAAGTGAGGGGAATCTCGTTTCGCATTAGCGGTGTGGTCTCATTATGGACGGCTAGGGTAAAGGTTTACTCATATCAAGCTTTATGTCTGATCGTGTTTTTATTATTTTCTATAAATTCACAGGTACTCATTCAAGTTGGCCGAGCTTATGGATTAGATAAGTATCTTTTGAAGGACGAATAAAGATTTTTCAAAGACGAAGCAGGATGCTCGCTATTTATTATAAAAGTTATTTTGAATTTCCACTGTGTAAAACCAGGATTTATGACTGGTTATATGCTGTGTTGGCACCTTCATATGTCGAACATAACACCACCCTTTATATATGTTTTATTTATATTTACCCCTGCGTAGGCAATGATTTGGATTAAAATGATGTATTGAATTATGTAATTCAGACTAATGTAATGAAAAGGTTATTTAGCTATTCAATTTACTTATGTTGTAAAAATAATAATAAACTCACTTTGTTGCTAGAAAATGATTACGATGATGACTGCAACATCATCGGAGTCTGTTTTCGAGTTTTGGAGCAGGGGTGTTACAATCATGAATTGCCTATTTAATTGCAATGACCCAGAATTTTGAACCATTCGCATCCGCACATGTCGGACTTTAATTGCTCAAAACAACAGATTATTAATTTTATATTTGGCAAAACTCAGCATTTACAGTAAATAAATCAATCACAGAATCACAGACACAGAGTAATATAACAGTAAGCCGCAGAATAGATAAATAGTAGTTCATGAAGCTACTATAAAACACCAGAGTCTGAAACAGAATACAACAGAAATCTCAAATACAAAGTAGTCTCAAATACAAAAGTAACTACAAGACTGAATAGCAATAACTGGAAACAACTGAAAGCTGACTAGATATACGATAGATCTTCAAGCAAAGCTCCAAAGATGAATCTCAGATGCTGTGTCACTCAATCTGACCCGAGCATAAAGCAAAACACAAAACACTCGAGTCAGGATTAACATTCTTATATCAGTAAATTAACTCAAGTGAAATGTCAACTGAAATACAAGTAACTTAAAGGATGTTTGGGATCTCCATCCTCTAAGGATCCATGGAACTATCTACTATGTAGTAATATACGCTATTATAATATGTCTATAGTAAAGTAAACTATTAAAATAGCGTCAAGGCGTTACCCATATCCCCCTTAACAGATTTTATATATTCCTATAGTCTATACAATACCATAACTCCTCCATAAACTGAAGGCTATCAGAGGGCACTCCATAGGTATGGTACAAAACAAACTCGTAGAAGGCGCTCTAGGGCATGTGAACACGGCACTCGAGGCAATGCCAGGGTAGATATACCAATTGCGGATCCGGACTGGTGGTAACGCATAGTAGCTACTACTGCTCACCTCGGACACACTACCAAATCAAATCAAGGGTGGCCACCAAATCAAATCACAAAAGCAATAAAATGATATCGAAGAAATGTGCACGATCGGAGGTGCAACCTCACTTGGCCCGGCGTGGCTCCTGTTTTAGTCACATCTAAGCTGACTCACGGGAGTCAGGGTCATGTCATACCTCATACAGAATTCGTTTGCCAAACCATCCTACTTCATTTCAGGAATCTCCACCACGTATAAAGTTGTTAAAGTGGTTTTCGGTATTGGCAGAGAGTATAACAATATCTGATCCCGGTCTCTTTAACAACCAAACGCTTATTTCACACCGTGATCATTTCATTTCAAATAGTTCATACTTTATATCAACATATCATATTCGTTTCAAAACCATATCAATTTGATATCATTATTCACTTTAAATAATATTCATTTCCAAAATCGTAACACTTTCAAAATTATAACCCTTTCGAAATCATAACACTTTTGAAATCATAACGCTTTTGAAATAATAACACTTCCAACTTAAACAGTTTAGATATTGAAAACAGTATATATATTAAAATAGTTATAAATTAAAATAGTTTATATATATTAAAATGCTTTATATAATAAAATTAGTTTCCTCCAATTTCGCAAGTCAATTCAAATCATCATAAATTCCAAAATTCAATTTAAATCAATTCCAGTTTAACCATTTCAATTTAAAGGTCAAAGATTCAATTCAAATTCTCAATAAACCATTTCAATTTATATCGATTTCGAATCCAAGTTTGAAACTATCACTTCAATTCCAATAAGATTCGTGTTTAAATATTCCAACATTTACAATATAAATTTTATTCATATTTCAACATTTAACTCTAATTTTATTCAAATTGGAAAGTATTCACTTAATCATTTTAATAACAATTTATTAAAATCCCAATTTAACATTTTAACTCAATATTAAACATTTAATCCCAAATTTATTTAATACTGAGAATATTCATTTAATCACTTTTTATCAAATCAAGTTATAATTCATATATTTAAAATCTCAAATTCAATAAGTTTCACGTTAATTTTATTTAAGAATAATTATTAAGCAAATACAATTTCAAATCAATTTCAATTTATCTTCCCAACCTTAATTTATTATAGTGATTACAAAATCTATTTTTACAATATAATATTAAATAAATACCTAACATATTATATACTAATTAAATTAATTTTACTAAATTAAATCTTATTATTAAATTTATTTTATATTAAATCTATTTCATAAAATAATAAAATTATAAGTAAAATCTTAAAAATTATATTTTCAAAACTAACTTATAAATTTAAAATTTCCAAACATATAAATTTAAAAATCTAAAATTTAGACATATATAAAAATAACATTTATATATATTATATTTTTAAAATCAATATTTATTAAAACCCATATATTTCCTTTCAAAACTTTGGAAATCATTTTCAAAATATAGACCAACCGTGTCCATATATAATTTTCTATCCTATGGTCAAGTGATACGGATATTTATCATTTCAATCCGCAATTTAAATATCTACGGATATATATCATTTCAACCCGCAATCCCAAAAATTCAAAATCAATAAATATCGCTTGGGTTTATCATTTCAACACATAACGATTTTCCCCTATTCTACAAAATCGTTCGGGTATGTATCATTTCAACTCATAGGGAATTCTAAATTAATAGGGAACTTTCAGAGTGAGAACAAATATGATAATAATATAACATATCAACAACAGGCATATATCATCAGTAACAAATTATATAAAATATATACAACAGGATATGGTGTCATATATCACAGGTGAACAATTGTAGAAAATGGCATATCATATTTAACAATTAAATAACTAACAATTTAAATTTAACAGCATATTTCAATTGTCATTTCAAGTGAAATCAAATTTACTAAATATAAGAATGTTAATCATGAGTGATTGCTTACCTTTCGAGGATAGAGAAGATAGACAACGCGACAAGCTAAGAATTGAATCACGAACCCGAAAATCGACTAATTCAAATGACAAATCTCAAAGCAAAGCAAGATGAACACGGATTCAACGAACAAGGCTGATAATAAGGAACCGATGAAACAAATCAGAATCAGCTTGATATAATTGAAACGAAGAGTATATTATTTATTATTTTATTACTTTCTTTCGTAAAATCAATGTTTAATCAAAACACGTATTTAAAAATAAAATCTATATATATTTGAAAATCAATATAAATTTTAAAACGCATACATATAAAAATCAAAATCTATATATATTAAAATCAAATAACTCTAATAATGGTAATGATGTTCCTCCACCAGATATGAATGCTTTGAATGCTGAGAAGTTTCAGAAGTCTTTGAAGGCGCCTGGAGTTGCAATTGCGGCCTCGCCATCAGCTGACATAGATAAAAGTGTAGTATCTGATCCTCAAATCAGCATGACTGCCACAATTGCAAAGGGATCCTCTACTCAACTTCCTATTACGTCTCATATCCAAAACATTGTAGAAGGATCTTCTTTGAGCACTATTACTTTGGATCCTTCTATTCAGACATCATTGACAAAAGCCTCAGTCACTTTATCATCATCGGAGGAAAATTACAGCAGGGAGATGTCAAATCACAGTAAACCTGTCTTAATTAATTTAAATTCTCAAGTTTCTGATCTAACAACTGCAGTGCTTAATTCTTTTCAGGTGCAGAAAGACATGACAGGCTCAATTGTGGATGAATCTTCTCTATCTCAATCATGTATCATTCCCACATACCCTTCAACTGATAATCCTCCCAACATTTTGCTAAAAAACCTCACCTCCATAAACCCTGAATTTGAAAAGGCAATTGGAGATATGAAAGGTAAAAATATTCAAGATAAGAAAAAGAACAAATTGATGCATGAAGGTGTGACTCCCATTAGGACCCGGAGTCAAGTAAATTCATCCAAATAATGTCTATCTTATGTTGGAATGTGCGGGGCCTCAACAAGGCAGCACATGTTTTAAAGGTAAAAAACCTTGTTTTTTCACAAAAACCTTCTATATTTTGCTTAGTCGAAAATAAGTTGAGAATCAATAAACTTCAGCTATATATGGAATCTTGGGGAAGTAATTGGTCTTGCATAAATAACATTGAATATCACCACAAGTGCAGAATCCTCATTATGATCAATTCAGACATTTGGAACAGTTATGTTATTTCTATGAGCAAACAACACATTACTTGTATGCTAAATAACAATGCAGGAGCCCAATGCATTATAACTGTCATTTATGCTCTAAACCTTGAATCTGAAAGGAAAAGTTTATGGAAACAACTGGTAAAAGAAGCTAATACTTTTATCACTCCATGGTGCATCATAGGGGATTTTAACTGTGTCAGGCTTTTGAAAGAGAAAATAGGAGGTAATAATTTGTCGACCAAAAACATTCAGGAACTCAACAACTTTGTTAACTCTACAGGGGTTAAAGAAATTAACATTTCCGGGGTTAATTTTTCATGGAGATCAGGGCCTACCAAAAATATTGCTACTAAGATTGATAGACTTTTTTGCAATATTGAATGGATTAACATGTTCAAAAGATCTCATGCTAAATATTTAGAATTATCAACTAGTGACCATGTACCTATTATGTTCAACTTTAATTGCATTCAATCATATGAAGGTCTAAAACCCTTTAAATTCATGAATCACTGGGTTATGTGTGAGGGGTACAAGGAAACAGTTGAAAAGTGTTTTGTTTTCCCTGAAGGAAATCAGTTATTCAACCTTATTCAGATGCAGAAAAACATCAAAAAAGAAATTAAAAACTGGTGCAGGGGAAAAAATGATTTACAGTCACAAGTGTTAAAGTGCAAACAAGAGGTCAACACTGCTTTACAGAAATTAGAATCAGATCATAACTCCTTTAATGCTCAAAAGTTGCATGATGCTCAAGTGGAGTTGGCTAATAGTATGGAGCTGTTAGCCATTGATAACAAACAAAAAACAAAATGCCAATGGATCAAATGGGATGATAGCTGTTCTAAATTTTTCTATGCAAAACAATCAAATAGAAGATTTGTTAATAGCTGCCACAACATGTTAAAAAGAAATGGAGATGTGTTCAAATCTCAAAAGGAGATGGAAGAAGAGGCTATCAAGTTTTTTACCAACATATACAATAGAGGCAACTTGATGACTCAGTTTCCTAACATCATCCCAAAAAGAAAACTAAATGATTGGGGAAAAACTTTTCTTACTACTGCTTTTGATGAGCAAGAATTGAAAAGAGCTATTTTCAGTGTGCATAATGATACTGCTCCAGGCTATGACGGCTTTAATGCAAATTTCTATAAAAGACACTGGAATGAATTAAAAAAAAACCCTATTGGAGGCTATGCAGACTTCATTTGACAATGGAAGAATTGTAAGAGAAATTAATCACACCATTATCTCCTTAATTCCTAAGGTTAAAATCCCTGAATCTGTTGCAGATTTCAGGCCCATAGCATGTTGTTCCATGTTGTACAAAATCTTGTCTAAATTATTATGTGAAAGAATGAAATTTGTGCTTGGAGAATTGATATCTGATAATCAAACAGCCTACTTACCAAACAGGCAGATTAAAGATGGCATAATAATTGCACATGAGCATATCAGAAATTTTAACAAACATGGTAGCAATAAAATGTGCATAAAGATAGACCTCAAGAAGGCATATGATTCAGTAAACAGACAGTTCATTCTACACATGATGAGAAGCATGGATTTTCCAATAAAATGGATAAAAATTATTCAAGAGATGATAAGTACTCCTAGCTTTTCTTTTTCTATTGAAGGTTATCATAAAGGATATATCAGTGGCAGCAATGGTTTAAGGCAAGGTGATCCATTGTCCCCTTATCTTTTTACTTTATGCATGGAATATTTCACTTTGTTAATGGATGCTAAAGCTATTAAAGGAAAAGTGGAATCAGTTATCAAGAACAATTCTAACATAACACATCTAATCTATGCTGATGATCTGCTAATTTTTATAAATGCAACTGATATTGGAGCTAAAGCAGTTAAAAATTGTTTCATGAAATTTCATAGAGTCACTAGATTGGAAATGAATAATCTCAAGACTCAAGTATTTTTCAATAAGTTTTGCAACAACAAGGATCAAGTGCTTAACATCCTAGACATTCAGGAAGGAGAATTATCGGTTAGATATATTGGTTTACCCCTATCTGTGACATATATCAAACACTCCAATTGTAGGCAACTGATTGACAAAGTGCTAAAGAAAATGCAAGGCTGGGAGTGCAAATTTCTTACAGTTCCAGGAAGAATAGAATTGACTAAGGCTGTAGTTTACCCTATGGTCAGTTTTTGGATGCAGTGTTTTATGCTCCCTAGTTTAACTATTCAAATAATCAATCAGTTATGCAAAAAATTTATCTGGAAGGGTAAAAAGAGTAGTGTTCCATGGGAAACAGTTACAAGTATTAAATCTGAAGGTGGAATGGGGCTGAAAAAATTGTCAGATATAAACACTACTTTCTGCATCAAAAGAATTTGGGAGACTCTTAACAATTCTACTTATAGTGCTAAGTGGTTGAATGTGAAATATGCGAACAATGAGACACTGTGGGAATCAAATTATAATAACAATTTCTCATGCACTTGGAAAAAAATGCTATACCATAGAAAAGATGCACAAAAACAAATTGACAGAAGAATTGTGGATGGTAAATCTACTAGTATATGGTTCATACCATGGATTAATGGTTCAACTTTATTGGAGAAGCTGGGGCAAGAAACTTTATCTTACTCAAGAGGTCACAAACACAAGGTAGAGCAAATTATATCTGGAAACATTTGGAGGCCTGAAAACATCTCATATCTTGGTAATATAAGTGAGGAAATAAAGCAAATACCCATTCATTCTGACAAAAATACAGACTACTAGTTTTGTAAATACAGTAAAAAAGCCCTATTTTCTTTCCATGCTGTATGGAATGAATTAAGAACCAAGCTACAGGAAATTAGCGACTACAAAATCATATGGAATAACATATCACTCCCTAAGATGAATGTATGTTTATACAGGGCTATTTTCAATTTCCTTCCTACAAAGGAAAAATTAAAAAGGGAAGGAGTGACTGAAGATGATATTTGTGTTTTGTGCAAAAGAGAAGTAGAAACTTGCAATCATTTATTTTTTAACTGTCCATTTTCCAAGCATGTGTGGTGTTGGATCAGAATCATGATGGGTGACCCTATAACACACAGAAAGGAGAAACTCCATTTTTGCACAATGGAAAATTTCATGATGGACCATTTGGAAAAGTAGAAACTCCATCATTTTTAACAATGGAAAATTTGACAAAATCACAGTGTGCAATATCATAAAATCTAATGTTCGTGACCTCATAATTAACAGATCCAAGTTTTACAATCATACTGTTCACATTGATGATGAAATCTTAGAAAGATGGGAGATTTTACCTCTGCGTGTTGATAATAACATTACCTTGCCCTTGAACCCTAACTTCCCAAACTCTACATCATCCTCGAGATACATGATTGATGGAGAAGATGTCGAAGCTGTGAGCCCTAGATTGTCCAGACGCACAGATAGTTTTAGCTCTAATGTTGACAGAGAGGAAGACTTGCCTGGAAGAGAAAATGAGCCGCCATGATAAGACAAAGCTGCTAGGTTATCGCAGTGTGTTTAGGGCATTGTTTGTGGGTTTGCATTTCAATTGTTATTGGGCCGTGTTGGCTTTTATTCTTTTGTAAATAGTGCTTGTAATGTTTTCTCATTATCAATAAAGTTTGACCATTTTTCAAAAAAAAAAATACACACACACACACACACACATATATATATATATATATATATATATATCTCGAAACCATTATTTAATTTTAAACACAAATAGAATAAATCTCTATGTATATACATATTCCAGATCATTGCGACTTAACCCATAGTTAAAATAAAACCGTTACCTTATATTAAAACCCAAAACTTAGGTATATACTTATATATAAACTAAAAGATCATATATCACTTATATAACTTATATATGCAAACAGATTGTATATAACTAATGGTTACACATTTCAAACCAACAGACCATATATAAATACAAATATAAACTTACACATTGTAACCAACAGATCAACTATATAAACTATTATATTGTATTAAATAAAATGTTTGATTATAAAACATAACAGAAATGAAAAATAAAGACTTGGTGCAAAACATAACTTCCTTATATAATATGTATGGTTGACACACACATGTATATACTGCATTTTATACTAATATAGGCACTGTAACTACATACATATATAACACATACGAATGAATAAATATATATATATATATATAATATATTTAAAAATCAATACCTATTTTTAAATCACTATAACTTGCTTTGTCATTATTATTACTTTAAACCCATATATATATATAACCAGTATTGTGACGCCCCACCTCTATACCCACGCTAGCCAAGAACACTACGGTGTAATGCTGTCGACTAGCAAGGAGAATAAGGCTGTTGAGGAGCAACCATCCGTGTAATTTTTTTTTGCGAGCACCGGTATGTCAGATAGTATAGCATGCATAAGAGGAAGTCCGACATACTGATACAAACTCAAAGCTATCACACAGTGGCTATATATAATCCTCGGAAACAATTATAGAAATAAACATAACAAAAATCAGTTACAGACATCCATATCACAAAGGCGGAAAAAGATATGAATATATATATATATAACACACATGAAAGTGTACATCAGAGTAGCGGTCTGAAAGATCCACGATAATACAAAAGAATAGCTAAAAGCTACACAAAAGAATAAGTATACATCACGGAGTCTATATCTCAAATGTATACAACAAAAACTACTAATCTAAGTAGTTAGCCAAAAGACAAAGTAATCCCAGAAGAGAAGTCAAGCAGAAGCACCTTTAACATCTCGGTCTGACCCGAGTATTATTTCATAAGAAAATAATAAACGGATCAGTCTAGCTATAAATATCAGATGACATGATATAGAATAAAAGATATGGCATATATATGTAATAACCATAATGGCATACTACTATAAGTATGTAATTGAAAATGAACATGAGATTAATCAATATCACAAGAATCTTCTCAAAGATAAAATAGGGTATCATACCCTAAGCTTGTATTAATAACAAGTCAATGACACACAAATTCACCAATGCACAAAAATTGATAAAACTTATCAATGGAAATCACGAAAATTGGTGAAGCACAAATTCCAGAAATCAACACAAGAAATCCAGAAATCACAAAAAGGGAAAGAGGCCTATCACAAGACGGGAGCATGAAAACTCACCAACACGTGTATCACTAGACGGAAAGCTATTCCATGGTTGCTAACCATTTTCACTAAACGGCCCGAAGACCATGAGTCAAAACTCCACTAAAATGGCCCGAAGACCATGGGGCGCTACCCCACATATGTGAGTAGAAACATCACACAAACGGGGTCTAGTCTCCCTCGCAGACAAAGAGACATCGCTTAATCGCTAGTCTAAATCACAAAAATGATCGTCATGATCATCAAGAAGTGTTAATTACACTAAGCAAGTAAATATATGAGTTTAGCTTCATGTCCCATAACCACTAGCTTAACTTAAATATTTACGAACAAACTGTAGATCTTCACTAGGAAATTGTCACAAGAGGTTCAATCGAACAAGTCCAAGAGTTAACCGAAGAAGCAAACGCAAGCGTTTCATACCACTTGTTTTACTAAGCCGTTTAATTCAATTTCTCATACGAGTGAGGTAAAGGTTTGTATATACTAATAGATTGGAAATCGGTTTGAGGAAACGAGCTTTATAAATAAAATAGAGTTGAAATTGTTTTAATGAAATAGTTTTGATATTTACTACTAGTATTGAAACCTTTATATTTTTAAAGTGACAACTCACTAAAATGATTGTAAAAACAATCAATCACAAAATTCACATTCGAATTCATGAATAAAATCCAAAGAAATCAATTCCAAAACCATCAAAGTAGAAATACCCACACGACCTTATCATGGCCGAGCTAAAGTGCAATGACCTAAAAAGGTAGCGACTTAAAGTAAAATAGGTCGAACGACCTAAAGGGAAGACAGGTCGAGCAACCTAACTCATTGCCAAGCTAAGGAAAGGCGCGACCTAACGAGGTGCAACCTAATGAGTAGGTAAGGTCGAGCGACCTAAAGGAGTGGGCATGAGGCCTAGGTGGTGCGACCCAAGGGGTACGCGACCTAAGATTATCGCGCGAGCTAATTGAGGTGCGACCAAGGACTAGCGACCTAGGGGTGCAAACGACCTAAGCCTTGAACGACCTAGGGGTTTCAAGCACAAAATAGGTTCGAGTTAAATAGGTCGAACGACCTAAGGAGGAACGAGCTAGCCGAGTCCCAACATGGCGCGACCTAAGGGGGCGCGATCTAACGTGGTTAACGACCTAAATCGGTCGCGACCTAAAGTGGTGAACGGCCCAGTGTGGAACGAGCTATCTGCCGAATGACCTAAGGGGTTAACGAAAATATGCAGGCCGAGACTCATCGAGGCAGAGCGACCTAAGCCCAGGAATTCACCAAAAACACTAAAAAATCGAGTTTTCACCAATCCAATCCAAACCAAATGCAAATGTACATGCTAAAGTGATAGGAATTCATTCCCAACAATCCAAGATAGTTATAGACAAGAATGTGGGATAAAAATCTCACCTTTTCACGAAAATTGATGGAGATGAAGCTCGAAAGCAAAGCAAGAACAACCACAAGCTTGAATCAATGTCTTCACTTGAATTTGGAGTAGATGCTGGATTAGCAATGAAGACTAAGGCTTTGGAGTTTTAATTTCCCATTCCTCTCCCCATTTTTGATGAAGCTTGAAGTGTTAGGAAATGAAGAATGAAGTGATGAAGAGGAGATGGGTTGGGACTGAGTCAGTAAGTGGTTCAGCCCAAACCAAAGCCCTAAGCGAAAAAGTGACAAAATTCCACTAACTCCAAACATATCGAAGTTTATACTCAAAAAGATCGCAAACGTCATTTTGAACTCAATGGGAGTGGTCTCGAGTCCTAATTTGACCGTATGCAAAAAGTAGCTTTTCGGGCCAAAAATCCAACTAACAATAAAATATTTAAATATAAAAATCGATAAATATGCGGGTTGTTACAGACTCCCCTCCTTAAAGAAATTGCGTCCTCGCAATATATAAGATGGAAACAAAAAGTAACAACCATAAAAGCATATTAACACAAAAGAAATTTGAAATAAGAAGTTCACCTCAAAGAGCATGAGGAAGTAGGTCCGGATGTGTCCGCTCGATGAATTCTCTAGATTCTCAAGAACGATCCTTAGGATTTGAGGACCATTGAACTTTAACAAGCGGAACATCTTTATTTCGAAGTCGTTTGACCTCTGAAGCAATAATTCGAATAGGATGCTGCTCATAAGTTAAATTAGGCGAAACTTCAATCTCCTCCACAACACCGGGCTCAAGAATAGAATCGGAATCTCGAAGGCACTTCCGTAATTGAGAAACGTGAAACACGTCATGAATAGCAGAAAATTGAGCCGGTAACAAAAGGCGATAAGCCATGGAACCAATACGTTCAGTGATAGGAAATGGCCCAATATATCGAGGCGCTAATTTTCCCGATCGACTGAAGCGTACAACACCCTTCATAGGTGAAACACGAACAAATACAAGATCTCCAACAGAAAATTCTAATTTCCTTCTTCGGTTATCGGCATAGGATTTTTTTCTACTTTGGGCTTCTTTCATCCTATGTCGAATAAGGTCAATCTTCTCTGTGGAATCCCGAATAACATCTGGACCTAAAACCAGCTTCTCACCGGCCTCAAGCCAACAAGAAGGAGATCGGCATGGCCTTCCATAATGTGCCTCGAAAGGTGCCATACCAATACTAGATTGGAAGCTATTATTATAGGAAAATTCAACAAGAGAAATATGATCTTCCCAACTTCCACCGAAATCAAGCACAGAAGAATGAAGAATATCTTCAAGAGTTTGATTCACACGCTCAGTTTGTCCATCAGACTGGGGTGATAAGCGGTGCTAAAATTAAGCTTCGTTCCCAAAGCTTTTTGAAGACTCTTCCAGAATCCACTAGTAAACAATGGATCACGATCACTAACAATAGAAGTAGGGACACCATGCAATTTAACAATTTCCTTGATAAAGAGTTTGGCCAAAAGAGGAACGGTTCGGTTAGACCGAACGGGAATAAAATGGGCGGATATAGTAAGTCTATCAACTATCACCCATAAGCTATCATTACCTGAACAAGAACGGGAAAGGCCATCACTAAAATCCATGGAAATTTGTTCCCACTTTCAAATTGGAATTTCTAAGGGTTGCAATAACCCACCAGGCCCTTGGTGCCTGGTCTTGACAAGTTGGCAAGTCAAGCAACACTTAACAAAGTTAGCGATACCAGATTTCATTCACTCCCAATAATAAAGCCGCTTCATATCCGCGTACATTTACTACTACTGGGATGAATGATAAATTTAGAACGATGAGAATCTTCTAGAATATCTTGACGAAGATCACTAATATTTGGTACGATAAGTCTACCAAATTTTCGAATGCCGCCACATAAATCAATATCGAAGTCTTTCAAACTTTCAATGTTAATTTTATCCCTACAACTTTGGCTAAGAAGAGCCAATTCGGGATCTAGTCTTTGAGCTTCAAGAATGCGGTCTAAAAGAGAAGGATGAGCCTCAAGGCTACATAAGATGAACATGAATGGGAAACACGATCTCAAATTTCACAAGTGGATGAAACCTCGAGATCCTTCCATTCGGATATCATCATGAAAACAACCGCTTGTCGCTTGCGACTAAGTGCATTGGCAACACGATTTCCCTTTCCGGGGTATAAAGGATATCAAGATCATAAGATGCAAGGAATTCGAGCCGACGTGGTTGACAGAAATTAAGTTCCTTATGAGAAAATAGGTATCCCAATGAGTTATAATCGAGGTGGAGAACAATTTCTCCCCCAAGATGATGATGCCAAACTTTGAAAGCAAAAACAATAGCCGCGAACACCAGATCATAAGTGGCATACCTAGTCTCGATCGGCTTTTAAAATTTAGAAGCACAAATGATTGCACGCTCTCGTTTGCAAGAGAACGGCATCCAAACCAATACGATTAGCATTGGTACAAAAGATAAAGTCTTGGTTCCCTTCGGGAATCACAAGAATAAGAGTATCGAAAAGAAAGAATTTAATCTTCTTTCTCGAAAAGCTAAAACTTTCAAAATCACAATTACCTTTATAGAAAAATTTACATTTTACAAGTCAATTTATTGTGCCTGACTGTCTCATCAAAGCGTTTAGGAAATCCCTATCGATAGCGTTGATCAAGCGCATCGACCAGAATTCTTAAAACACTAAATGGGCAATACAACACAAAATCATCTTCTATATGACGAAAATATCTCTTAAAAGTTTTGAGAATATTCTTTGCTTGTTTAAGATTAAAAATCAAATTGTACTTATAAATAAATCTTATGAAAAAGATTTGCAAAATTTTAAATTTCCATTTTCATCCAAAATTAATAAATACCAGAATGGAATTATTGAGATATTCATAGAATACTCGATTTATAAATTGGATGAAATAAGTTGGATAAACCGAATGACATAATAAGTCATTCATAAGAATCATAACGAGTGCGGAATATGGTAAGTGGATTGCTAACTCCCGCAACTCCTAGCTAATGAAAACCGGTGGCAAGGTCAAACTGGAAAGACCTTAACACCTTTTAAAAGATTGCTTAGGTGATGATCCTAAGGCAAGCTCAAAGATTCCGGAAAATTCACAACTACCCAATTGAGAGAAATAATTCTTTACTCAACATGTGAGCTTAAAAAAAATGATGCCATTAATTTGGAATTGAAATCACAAAGGAAAAATATGAATCTGCTTAACAGATTGAAAATGTCGAAAATGAATAGTCCATTCGGAAAAATAGGATATGCGCTTCATAATAATTAAGCCAATCCTTTCACGCAAATTATTTTCGAAGCCTAAGCAACGCGTGATATGCAAATCGGTTCGGAAAGAAAAATCACATGAAATAATTTCGACATCAATAAAAAGCAAGCTGAGTGTTGCGGATCCACCAACCGGATTCGCAATTCTCAAAGAAGTCATCAATCCCAAAATATAAAAAGAAAGAGAATCAACAAGTTCTTTTGATATAAAAATGATGAGATGAACCTATATCAAAAAAGAACTCGAATAGGATAATCACAAACAAATGAAATCAAGGATTGAATAAGAAATACCTTGACCAAGCGAAGAGTTGCTAAGGGCTTGCAGCTTTACTCCTCTCTTGCTTGGAAGCTTGGGACATGTAGATAAGTAATAACCCGAGCCTTTGCAATAGCGGCAATGAAGGGGTTTTGGGCACTTAATTACATAATGGTCTGTGGAACCATAATTGAAGCATTGTTTACGACTAGCGGTAGGAGTCTCAACTACCGGAGTTTCTTGTTCCCCTTTCTTCTTTCTTTGAAGTTTGGAACAGGAAGACATATAATGGTCCGCACCTTTACAATAGCGGCAAGAGATAGGTCTAGGACACTTATTTATATAGTGGTCCTTAGAATCACAATTGTAGCATTCTCCACGATTAGGGATTGGAGTCTATGCTACCGAGGTCGACTGCCTCCCTTTCTTGTAGGGATTAAGGCCCTCAAACTTAATATACCTCCTTTTGTTGGAAATGAGGCTCTTTTTGGAAGCTCCAACCTCACTGTTACTTCCTTTACTGACCTCTTCTTCTCGTAGAGTGATATCTACAAGTTGATTGAAAGGAACTTCAAGTTTCAGAGGTAAAACCATTTTGGGGTTCTTACACAAAGCACAGATAAACCTTTGATTCTTAGCAAGATCCAAAAGTTGTTGGACAGACATGAATACGCCATCCAGAGAAGGACTACTGGATTGACTAGCGCCAGGACTGCCAGAACTAACCATCTCTTCTTCTTTAAGAAAGAAAGGAAGAAGAAGGAAGAGGTTATTCTCAAAATGAATATCAAGCAATCTTGATAGATAAAACAAGGAATCATAAAGAAAACAGGATGAATCGGTTCGAAGACTCGAATTAATCCTAAGGCATGACTCCTAAGATGGACTTAGGACGATGATCCTTGTTACAATATCCTATATTGTTCCAAAGTTTGGCTCTGATACCAAGCTGTGACGCCCCACCTCTATACCAACGCTAGCCAAGAACACTATGGTGTAATGCTGTCGACTAGCAAGGAGAATAAGGCTGTTGAGGAGCGACCATCCGTGTAATTGTTTTGTGCGAGCACCGGTATGTCAGATAGTATAGCATGCATAAGAGGAAGTCCGACATACCGATACAAACTCAAAGCTACCACAAAGTGGATGTATATAATCCTCGGAAACAATTATAGAAATAAACATAACACAAATCAGTTAAAGACATCCATATCACAAAGGCGGAAAAAGATATGAATATATATATATATAACACATGAAAGTGTACATCAGAGTAGTGGTCTGAAAGATCCACGATAATATAAAAGAATAGCTACAAGCTACACAAAAGAATAAGTATACATCACGGAGTCTATATCTCAAATGTATACAACAAAAACTACTAATCTAAGTAGTTAGCCAAAAGACAGAGTAATCCCAGAAGAGAAGTCAAGCAGAAGCACCTGTAACATCTCGGTCTGACCCGAGTATTATTTCATAAGAAAATAATAAACGGATCAGTCTAGCTATAAATATCAGATGACATGATATAGAATAAAAGATATGGCATATACATGTAATAACCATAATGGCATACTACTATAAGTATGTAATTGAAAATCAACATGAGATTAATCAATATCACAAGAATCTTCTCAAAGATAAAATAGGGTATCATACCCTAAGCTTGTATTAATAACAAGTCAATGACACACAAATTTGCCAATGCACAAAAATTGATAAAACTTATCAATGGAAATCACGAAAATTGGTGAAGCACAAATTCCAGAAATCAACGCAAGAAATCCAGAAATCACAAAAAGGGAAAGAGGCCTATCACAAGACGGGAGCATGAAAACTCACCAACACGTGTATCACTAGACGGAAAGCTATTCCATGGTTGCTAACCATTTTCACTAAACGGCCCGAAGACCATGAGTCAAAACTCCACTAAAATGGCCCGAAGACCATGGGGCGCTACCCCATATATGTGAGTAGAAACATCACACAAACGGGGTCTAGTCTCCCTCGTAGACAAAGAGACATCGCTCAATCGCTTGTCTAAATCACAAAAATGATCGTCATGATCATCAAGAAGTGTCAATTACACTAAGCTAGTAAATATATGAGTTTAGCTTCATGTCCCATAACCACTAGCTTAACTTAAATATTTACGAACAAACTGTAGATCTTCACTAGGAAATTGTCACAAGAGGTTCAATCGAACAAGTCCAAGAGTTAACCGATGAAGCAAACGCAAGCGTTTCATACCACTTGTTTTACTAAGCCGTTTAATTCAATTTCTCATACGAGTGAGGTAAAGGTTTGTACATACTAATAGATTGGAAATCGGTTTGAGGAAACGAGCTTTATAAATAAAATAGAGTTGAAATTGTTTTAATGAAATAGTTTTGATATTTACTACTAGTATTGAAACCTTTATATTTTTAAAGTGACAAATCACTAAAATGATTGTAAAAACAATCAATCACAAAATTCACATTCGAAGTCGTGAATAAAATCCAAAGAAATCAATTCCAAAACCATCAAAGTAGAAATACCCACGCGACCTTATCATGGCCGAGCTAAAGTGCAATGACCTAAAAAGGTAGCGACTTAAAGTAAAATAGGTCGAACGACCTGAGGGGAAGACAGGTCGAGCGACCTAACTCATTGTCGAGCTATGGAAAGGCGCGACCTAACGAGGTGCGACCTAATGAGTAGGTAAGGTCGAGCGACCTAAAGGAGTGGGCATGAGGCCTAGGTGGTGCGACCCAAGGGGTACGCGACCTAAGATTATCGCGCGACCTAATGGAGGTGCGACCAAGGACTACTAGCGACCTAGGGGTGCAAACGACCTAAGCCTTGAACGACCTAGGGGTTTCAAGCATAAAACAGGTTCGAGTTAAATAGGTCGAACGACCTAAGGAGGAACGAGCTAGCCGAGGCCCAACATGGCGCGACCTAAGGGGGCGCGATCTAACGTGGTTAACGACCTAAATCGGTCGCGACCTAAAGTGGTGAACGACCCAGTGTGGAACGAGCTATCTGCCGAATGACCTAAGGGGTTAACGAAAATATGCAGGCCGAGACTCATCGAGGCAGAGCGACCTAAGCCTAGGAATTCACCAAAAACACTAAAAATTGGAGTTTTCGCCAATCCAATCCAAACCAAATGCAAATGTACATGCTAAAGTGATAGGAATTCATTCCCAACAATCCAAGATAGTTATAGACAAGAATGTGAGATAAAAATCTCACCTTTTCACGAAAATTGATGGAGATGAAGCTCGAAAGCAAAGCAAGAACAACCACAAGCTTGAATCAATGTCTTCACTTGAATTTGGAGTAGATGTTGGATTAGCAATGAAGACTAAGGCTTTGGAGTTTTAATTTCCCATTCCTCTCCCCATATTTGATGAAGCTTGAACTGTTAGGAAATGAAGAATGAAGTGATGAAGAGGAGATGGGTTGGGACTGAGTTAGTAAGTGGTTCAGCCCAAACCAAAGCCCTAAGCGAAAAAGTGACAAAATTCCACTAACTCCAAACATATCGAAGTTTATACTCAAAAAGATCGCAAACGTCATTTTGAACTCAATGGGAGTGGTCTCGAGTCCTAATTTGACCATATGCAAAAAGTAGCTTTTTGGGCCAAAAATCCGACTAACAATAAAATATTTAAATAAAATATTTAAATATAAAAATCGATAAATATGCGGGTTGTTACAAGTATAGTATAATATACATATTACAGACTTAATATATGTATATTCAAAATCCAAACAACATACTGCACATACTCTTTATATGAACCCACTTATA
Source organism: Allium fistulosum (assembly GCA_030737815.1). NCBI lineage: Eukaryota > Viridiplantae > Streptophyta > Magnoliopsida > Asparagales > Amaryllidaceae > Allium > Allium fistulosum. Next base: position 814,347,020 of record CM060904.1, read on the forward strand.
TACTACAAGCTATAAACATGTATATACCTTTGTAATCGTATATACCGTTGTAATTATATATATATATATATATATATTACTTCTTTATATAACTTCTTATATAATATATACAAACAAATATGTTATATATATAACTTATATTAATTTATATAAACTTATATAAATTTAGTATACGAAAAAAAGGTGTAGACAAGCAGGAAGCAAAAGTATATACACTATATATATATATATATATATATATATTCACAAGAAAGGAGTAGAGGCAGAATAGGTTATGAGCAGTGTGGCTCGGCTAGGTTGTTCGGCAGGCTATGGGAACTGGTGGCTGGATGAGTGGGGTGGGATGGCGAGGCAAAGAGAGGGGAGGTGTTGTGGCGACGAGGTTGGTAGGTTCGGGAAAAGGCAGGGGTTGGAGAAAGTGAGGCGATGGGCTGAGTTGGCAAGCGGTGGACGTGGAAGGTAAGTGGAAGGGGACTGGAGAGGGAGCAAGGGAAAGTCAGCTGGGAAGTTCGATGGTACTGACTGAGATGGAGGCGCTGGAACATTGTGTGGAGAGCGTGGAGTTGGAGGCTCGGCAAAGACATTGGGTGGCGCACCGATGGCGGGTGGTCGGGGTCGTGCTGCGGCGCTTGGTCGGAGGAAGGAGGGTATGGGCGGCGGGAGAAATGATGTGGCGGAGGCAAAGAGATAAATGAGGCGAGCAAAACATGGTGCAGCTTCTTCAAACCATTATATAAAATAACATAGTTTATATTCTTTCCATTTTTTTCGAATGAGGATGTAACGATCCCGTTTTTAAGCCAATTTTAATTTTGTAATTAATATAATTTTTTGAATTAAATTGTGAATTAATTACTAAATTTATTTGAATATTTTCCAAAACAAATAAAAAAATGTGTTTGTTTTATATATATAAATAAATTGTAAATAGAATTTTGATTTGGAATTCAAAAATAAATATCTTATAAATAAAATTGGATTTAAAAACTTTATATTTTAAGAAACTAATATATATATATATATGATTATTTATTAGTATATAATTAGATTTTAAATCATTTTCTTTAAAAGTTATATAAGTATAAATAATAGAAAATGGATTGATAAAAATATATGAACATAATACATGTATAAAACATAATAAGTATAATAGCTTGAGTTTAAGATTTAAATATGGATCAATATATTTTCTTTAAATTATACATAGGAATTAATTTAAACATAATACATATTAACATATATAAACATAATTAATAAAAAACATAACCCTATGTAAATATAAAATTAAATAAAATTTAATAAAGGGGTTTAAACATAAAAATAGATACTTATGACATTTGTAAAACAATAAAAACATGCATTAACAAGTGTTAACTTAGTATAGATTGCATTTACAAGTGGCATACTTCATTTCCTATTAAATTAAATTATAAATAACATGTATAAGTGAGAAACCAGGCTGATGTATTCATTTCTCAATTCTTCTTCATCTTTCAAACTAAACAAAAACCAGAAAAAAGAAATCAAAACTAAAAACAATCTTTACAAATTCAACCTGATCCAAAGCAAGCAATAGTTCAAATTCAACAAGATCAAAATCATGTTACAAAGATCAACTACCATCTCAACAAATCAAAATTTCAGATCAAAACAAAAGTTCCAGATTTAAAGTTTTAAACATGTTCTCTGCTTTTACATACAGGTGAGTAAACTAACCTATTTAAACTTGAATCTGTTGATATATCTGGATGTTTTGTGATTGATACTTGAAGTAAAGTAGTGAATATTGTTTGCATGAATGAATTAAGATGTTAGCATGTATATAAAGTAAAGTATCTGTGTATATCTGTATATATATGTCTCTGTTTAGTGTAACAGGTTAACAAATTCAAGAAAAAATTCATACCTTCCAATTTATACAAATTCAAGCTATGATTACTGAAGGGAAGATGATTGAAACAATGTAACATCATTGTTAAAAATAATTTCAAGTGTTTATATTGAGTATTTATTTCAAGAATGAGAAATAACGGTGATAATCTAACTTAAGTCAAAAATCAATGATCTCGATTTCATGTTTTGACTTTAAAAACAAATTCGTATTGCAAAATAAAGAATTTTGATAATCGTTTCATGATTTTTAAGTTTGTAAATATCAAGAAATTTTGAGTTGAACGAATAATGGTTTTTCGTCAATTGCCGACGATCGGCGAAGGGAGGTGGGTCGTGGTTGATGCTGGAGGTGGCTGGAAGGTTGAGTCACTCGAGAAAAATAGTGGGAGGATTTATAGATCATCGTGGTGATCGGCCGAAGATGAATTAGGGTTTTGTGTGTAGTTTTGGGTCGTCGTGTTCTCGAGGCCCTTGTGTCGACGAGGATAGATCGGAGGCGATCGGACCAGGGGGTTTAGGAGCGTCGTTCTTTGGCGAGGCAGTGGCCGGAATTTCGAAGCTTTAGGTGATCGGAGGCGATGGCCAGAGGTGGTTCTATCGATCGGGTTTTGGGTTTCAGGATGGTCGTGTAGCTCGTTTTCAATTTTCAGGTGAGTTCATAGGAGCTGGGTGGTCAGGTGATCGGCAAGGTCGACGATGACTTGTTGAAGGTCGGAGAATTGATCGGAGTTGATCTAGTCGAGCGTGCACGTGCACGCGTGCACGTTTGTGTCTGGGGTGGTTATGGTGTTTGGAGAAGAAGAAGTAGCCTCGGGTTGGACTCGGGGAAGTGAGGGGTTTGTATCGGGTTAGCTTCGGGTTTGTCTCGGGTATATAAAGATACAGTTTTAAAACTTTAAACAGATCGAGTTTAAATCAATTCCTTAATTAATTCTTTTATATAATATGTGTTTATTTAAGTTTGTGATTAATTAAAGGTTTTAAAATAAATTATTCTAATTAATCAAGTTTAAAGTGTTTTAATATATATATATACATACTTTCATTTATTAATTCTTAAGCTTATGTTAAATAAATTTAAATAGCTAAATTAAGAAGTTAATTTAAAAGATAAAGATGTTTATAGTTGTTAATTAACTTAAAGGTCTAAGTTAATTTATGGGTTAATAATAAATTTGTTTCTATTAAAGTTAATTGTATTAAGATTAATTGATTTGGTTTTAAAATAATTATATATTAGGTTAATTATTTGATTTAAATCCCTAAGTGCTTTCAAAGAATTTAATGATGTAATTAAGTGAGTGTTTAAGGTAAATGTTTTAATTATTAATTTTAAGATCTTAGTTAATTCATATGTTAATGATAATTAATTTCAAAGGTTTATTTAATAAGGTTTAAATGATAATTAAATGATTAATTAAGATAAATGGTTTATCTTAAATTAATTAGGGTCTTAATTAATAAATTAAAGGCTAATTACTTAATGTTATTAATCAAGATGATTAACTAATGGATAATTACTTAATGTGAGTAATTAAAAGACGATTAATTAAGGATAATTACTTAATAAAAGTAATTAAAAGGATTAATTACTCAATGTAATTAATAAAAAGGGATTGATTACTTAATTACTTAAAGAATAATTAATTAATGTGATTAATTAATTAATGTGATTAATTAAAGGTTAATTTGTTAATATGATTAATTAATTAAGGTTAATTAATTAATGATTAAAGGTTATTTAATTTATGATTTCAAGATAATTACTTAATGTAATTAATTGAGGGTTAATTAATTATGTAATAAACTTAAGGTTAATTTGTTTATGTGATTAATTAAGGAATAATTAATTAATTAAGGATAATTAATTATGATGGATGATTAAGTTAATTACTTAATTTCATTAACCAATATCAAATGGTTTGTGATTAATTAATGTAAATTAAGCAGAGTTGGGTGATTAATTCATAAGTAATTAACTTATTTGGTTAATTATAAATTATATGACTAATTAGTTTTGCTTATGAATGATAAACTATATTTGAATGCCTTGGATGGTTGTTATCTCTAATATGTGATTTGTGATGCTCTGTGATATTAATTGCTTTGAATTAAGCTGTGATGAATGTAATTTATTTATCTGTGATGAATTTTACATGTTTATCTGTGAATGGAAGACAAGCGTTATAAGATTATACCGCTTATTGATATTGTTGTGCTTGGATGTATGATGGTTGTGATATTTCATTGTTGCTTGTAAAACCCCTGGACAACACACACACGTACATATATGGATTTCATGGGAAATTGGTTAAGTCATGAAAATTTTGAAATGGTGAAAAATTTTAAAGTTGAATTTTGAATCCAAAATGGTTTGGAAGTGAAATTGGGTTAGTATGAAAAACTTTTGAAAAGGAAGTTTTGCAAATCATTTTGAATATAATATGGTTTATTAAAGTTTTGGAATTAAAATAATTTAAAGTTGAATTTGAATTCAAGAATTGAAATTGAATTCTATATATATAACTAAGTTTGTAATTGAAACTTCTTCCAAACCATTCTTATATCTATATTAGTTTGATTTTTGGAAACTATGGTTTAAAAAGGGTTATACAAGTGATATAATGTACATATATGGATTTTAAACCATTTTGAAAGTATTTTAAAGGAATTATTTTTGGGAATTCAAATTTAACTCAAATAGAACCTGCCGAGGATGCGGCAGTTCGCTAATTTTTCCCATTTATGTTTTAAAAGGCTATAACTTGACTAAATTTAATCGGATTTTCCCGAAACGAAAAACTTTTGTTTTTAAATAAAATAGCTTTCATATGAAGAAAGGATTTCCAGTTTTTGTTGAAAAGATTTTCGGGTTATGTAACGCCCCACTCTGAGACCCACTGTAACAAAGAGTATTACGGGAGTAATACTGTCTGTTAAACCGAAGAATAGAGTATAGTGGAAGCGACCATTTGTAATCAAGCTATAACTATCTACTGAATACGTCGAAAGGATGGTATCTATATATTTTTTTCAAGTGGTTCGACATATTCGGTAAATACTTATAACGAAATTACAAATGGCTAAAGATCTATCAGGACAAAGCATAATAATAATAAATGATACAACATCACAGAACAGAATCACATAACAGATAAAAAATCCTAGAATAATACATCGTCAATACAGATCCAAATACTATAAGTGGGTACAAAGCCACTGCCCACACATGTGGGTCAAAAATATGTACATATCAAAGTCTGAATAATAACAGAGTAGCGGAATAGTGGACAAATAAAAGCGCTATCTATCAACATAGCAGATAATGTCCAAGCGGAAGCACAGAAGCTAAGTCCAGAGACCTAACCTGAAACAACTCGGTCTGACCCGAGCAAAAACACTCGGGTCAGGCTAGCTAAACAATCAGTAATAACTGAGATATATAATAATGCGGTACATAAATAAAACAGTACTTATCCAAAGAGAAGTATATTATGAACCACATGAATATAATGACGATCCCTAATCATCAATAAACAATAAAAATCTCCAAAGAGAAATCAACACCAAAGTGTAGAATAAATAAAATCGCCTCATATCATCGGCGTAGCCAAAGCTATAAAAAGATGCCCATAGGTAATAATCCCAAGAGTGACCAGAGTCTGTAATCAATGCCCAAGCAAAGATCGATGCTCCAAAGAGCAATGAGGATATACTGAAAAGTCAATGAAATCCAGCACTGAAAAGCAGTGTCCAGAGACACTGTGAATCCACAAAGCAATCGCACTTACATCGTAAGGTTCCATAGAACCAACACTGAATGGCGGTACTCGAATGGATATAAAAATCATCAAATAATACCAATATTGCACGTGCACCGACCAGAGTCGTTGTTGCCAAGTACTGTAGAGTTGTGATCGATCACTCGCACAGATGCGGAACGCGCGAGACGACAAGATCCATCCTAGAAGGATAAAGGCCCAGAGGCGCATGCCGAAAAATAAACTGCTCCATAGAGCAGGTGTCCAGAGACGGTTGCCCAGAGGCGTGGTGACCCAGAGGTCCAATACTGGCCGCCCAAAGGCTAATGTGTCACCAACTTCTTGGAGAGGAACCCGTAAAGTGTTAAAAATGAGTCTCATACCCCACGTTCGCACTAAACAGTTTACTAACCAATAGCAAGCTCACACTCCAAACAATAAAAAGTCCACCTCGTATCATCGGTAAACTAGACCCAAAGGTCAAAACGATCAATCGAATAGGTCGGGGATTAACCGGAAAGAAAATACACACGGTTCCATAGGCCGGAGATTTCCTAACCGTTTAAGCACCTTTCCACTTCGCTCGACGTGCTAAAAAGTGAGTGTGAGATTTTTATTATAGAAAATAATGGTGCGAAACGGATTTATAATTGATTTTGAAATCACTTTAAAACGGCTTTTGAAAACTCTCCTATTATGGAGTAATTAATTTAATAATTAAAAATAATAGTATATAATAATTTCTAAAGCCATTTAGGAGTGAAAAAAATCTTTTGAAAATGATTCATAAAACCCGTGTACGAAATCTAGAGACAAATCTCAAAGAAATCAATAAAACCAGAAAATCACTGAAAAATATTCTAAGTGTTTGTAAACATTCAAAAATAGCTGCAAACCCAAATTCGGCAATTTATTTGGACCAGCAAACGGTGTCCAAATGTCATGAAAATTTGCAGACATGTAGTCCAACATCCCTACTTTAAGATGCAAAAAGAATTTCTGGATTCCGAGTTGAGACGAAGTGGAAGCGACATCTCAAAGTTGGACCCAGAAAAAGATACATACTGTTTACCAACAGCGACCAGAGTTCAACTATGACACGAAATTTGAAGTACCAAACGAACTCCGATGTTGCCCAAACTTTCCAGAGATGGAGTTCGAAAATCCACCTTTCCAACGAGAGCAAAAACGTTGAATTCCGACTTCGGATACGATCATGGCGGCATCGCGAACCCAGCCCGCTTGGGCTGGGGAAGTAACAAGCCCCAGCCCCTGCGGGCTGGGGTTCAGTCAAGCCCCAGCCCATGCGGGCTGGGTTCAACCAAGTCCCAGCCCGCCTGGGCTGGGAACAAGCCCAGCCCATGCGGGCTGGGTTCAATCATGTCCCAGCCCCAGCCCGCCTGGGCTGGGAGCAAGCCCCAGCCCATGCGGGCTGGGTTCAGAGAAGCCTCAGCCCGCCTGGGCTGGGAGCAAGCCCCAGTCCATGCGGGCTGGGTACAGCCAGTCCCAGCCCGCCTGGGCTGGGGAAGCCCCAGCCCATGCAGGCTGGGTAAATGCAGTCCCCAGCCCGCCTGGGCTTCCCTACCTCCAGTCCCCAGCCCGCTTGGGCTGAGGGGTTCAGTCCCCAGCCCATGCGGGCTGGGGGGGAAGGGCCCCAACCCGCCTGGGCTGGGGAGAAGGGGAAGGCCCCAGCACTACGCCATAGATTGCATACTGCAACACACAAGAAGTGATGCAGAAAGTGCCAAAAAATGTTGTTGTAGGCCAAAAACGAGCTAAGGCAACACTTTTTCGGTGTTGCATTTTGCCGCGTTGCCGCAGAGTCAAATGCAACATCTTTGCGACCCTAAGGCAACATCGGTTCAGTTGTTGCCATAGGTACATGTGGGGCCCACTAATTCTGTTAACCAACTTAACGGAACCGTTTTGTGGGGCCCATATTCATTAATCTATGGTAACACTTTTACCAATAAAATGGCAACACTTTTCCAGTTTATTACCACATTTAACATCACATACTGCAACATTATATTCTATCTATGGCAACACCTTCTGCAATTTTTATTTAATAAAATGCTATTGCACAGAATTTGATATTCAAATAGTAATTTATTTAAATAAATATTTTATTTCAACATTTGAAATAGTACAAATTCATGAGTCCATTATTTTACAGTTCAATAATGATATATAATACTGATATTCACATATACAGATATTCCTCACTACATCACTCAGTTCACTCGTTACATATACAGTTTCATTTACAGACACATACTGACTCATATACTGAATCTTCATCTTCACTTGACTTGACCTTCATCTTCTGTCTTGTATTCCAGTTGTCCAGTCTTCTGTACCTGTCACGTACAAAGGAGAAGCCAAGTGCACAAAGTAGTACTCAACACAGCAAGCAACATAACACGTTTGAAAAATATATTTTTATTGGGTTAACGAGGGCACTAACTAAGGGCTATCACGTCCAAGTTTCATTCACATCTATTACTTTATAAATTTTCGCAAATCAAATTTTTAACTTACAAATCAATTTATATTGAATTCTTTAATTTTAAATATTCAACTTAAATTAAAATCAAATTTCCAAATATAAATTTTTATACGAATTTTCAATAAACAATTTGAAAGTGACAAAACAGTTCGATTTCAAATATTTATTTTAAATTTTACCAAGCGGCGATTTCTTTTAATTTTCTACCTAGGCCAAGTGGAAATTTATTTTAATTTCAAATTTGAGTATATATCATTTCAACCCATGCAGTTCATTATTATGGTCCAATACTGTGTCAATAAGGGAATTGTGTCGTGACAACATAATATGACTATATATGGAACAATGTAAACAACAGCAATGTCATATACTACGTGTTCATACATATGTCGTGTCTCCGTGTACAAGTGCATATCAAACAATCAATTATGTGCCCGTTAAATTATTTACAATCCAGCTGTCCCTAACATACACAACAGTTTCAAACTTGCATGTATATACCAAATGCATGCGCAAAAATATACAGGAAGGCAATATGCAAAGAAAATCCAACAGACTATGGTACATTCAAGATTTTTTTTTAGCCTGTCATTATACACTTTTATTGATTTAACTAGATATATAGTTGGAAACAATTTATAATATACCAATACCACCTATGCAACACACGCGAATTCAAGTATATATTTAGTGACAATGCGCAAATGTGTACTGCTATCATCCAAAATGTACATACAAATAAATATCACTTAAAGGTTTAACAAGTAAATATTTAGTGACACATCTAGCATATCAGTCTAAAATATACAGGTACCGTATATACAAAGCACTCTATTATTTGAGATAAGATAGTTTGTGTTGACTGCCCCTTTTATACATGCATATAGAAATTGACAGAGCCTTTATGCACTAGTTTATTATTTCGTTTAGACCTGATTTCATAGGACACCACATGCACAAACTTAGGCACAAACTTAGGCACAGTCACTTAACAATTTTATTCAGGTACCCTACTCTTTTATTTAACAACTGCAGATTCGACATATTTATATATACAGGGAGGGCATGCATAGAAAAACCCATTACCTAACTTTACATAGGAAATCAGTTAATTTGTATACCTATTCATTATTGCCCTTTTTTTTCTTCCATTTTATGCACAGGGAACCAACTTACATCGGCATAAAACTACCCAGCATTGATCTTAGCATCTCTAAATGTATCCATGTACATGCAACGCTAATAATTTTTATACATATTCTACTCAAACTTGCAAGCAACAAAACTTAGCATAGGAAAAACCAGCGTGTCAGTTTAGTTTCCAACATATGCGTAAATATATCTAGTATTCCTAGCACACAGACAACATGTGCATAAGAACTAACATGCACAGCAGTCCAAGTTTCTTTTTTTCTTTTTAGATGGAGACCAACATGTCAGATTAGGTTCCTGTCATCCAGTAAGTCACATAATTTAATTTAAACAAATGTCAAAATTTTCGGATCGTTACAATGGTGGTTAACCGCCGACCAACTAAACACTTGTTTGGTCATGGTTGTCTGCCAACCGCAATAATTTTTTTTTTTAACTGGTCGATCATTAATGGCCGACCTGACATTTTTTAAACCACAACCGCCATGCTACACAAACACGTTTTTGGTATTCAAGTCGTTTTGAAATATATGTATTTTAATTTTCATACCTAAAACAATATTTGCCTGTGTTCAACTCAATCTTTCATACGTAACCACTACTGGACATTTTAGTCTAAGACAAAGCAATTGAGTGAATCCTATCTAAAATGGAAGTGATCATTCTAATTGAAAATAAGAACAAACTGGGAAGAATGACAGTAAGTCAATCGACTAATTCATATTCACTGGTGATTGAAATAGGCTAAATTAGAACATGTTTTCTTCTGATTGAAAATCAGAATTTGCTAAGAAATATTGGCTCAAGGAGTAAGGACAGTCAACTTCCTAATGCGTATCATTGATTGTCCTCTATCTTTTTACCAGTGCCATGGAATTTTTTCCAAAGTGAGCACATTTTAGGAAATATTGATCCAACATACAATGTCAATCTAGTTATAAATCATTTAATTTATCATGATGACTTTTCGATAATGGCTAAAGTAAATGAAGCAGGTGCTTTAGCAATTAGCCAGAGCTTAAAAGAAGACCAAGCAAAGTTAAAAGTAAACTCCAAAAAAAAAAGGTTTTTTCTTTTGCAAAGAGATAACTAATATAACACATATCCAACAACATTTTGATATACAAGTTGCATCCTTGCCAATTAAATACCTGGTGCCTGGTGTCCCTCTCTCTTATAATAAACTTAAATAATGGACTTTGAAAAATTAGTTGGTAGAATTAACCTGAAACTAGATACAAGGAGCAACAAATATTAAAACACTAGTGGTAGACTTGAACTCATAAAGTCTGCCAACTAATCCATCAACTAATTATTTTAGACTGAGTTCTCTTTGTGATAATTTCATGTTGCAGACTTGCCGTTATTATAGTGAAAAACGCATAAAATTCACCAGGCTTACTGTTACCTTTGTTGACGGAATACAAACTTCTATGTTACTTTCATAAATCTGCTATGTGTCGTACGGTAACGATTATTTCTCTTCTTCTTATTTTTATATGAGCAGAAACGGTTTTCTAGACAAAACAAACAAAATTATTACATTAATAATGTTAAATGCCATCATTATAATTTGCTACATGCTGCTAAGAATATGAAAATTGAACTCTAGTTCCTGTCTAAGTTTACAATACCAATTATAAACCAAAAAATAAGGTCAACAGAAAACAATTTAACTTGTTTCGCTTGATGGACACAGGTTTTAAAATCCAACGGAATTCTAAATTAAACTAGTACCAAATTATCTTTATAAAAATTCTGGAGTTTCAAGTGTAGCATCTCTTATTTAAAATTTCAACCCAGCAAACATGGAATTCAAGTGCAAGTATCTGTTCTTATCAGTTTTTTTTTCTACAACATAGTCACGCATCAGAGGTACGCGAACCCAAAAGAACCACAAAATCATCACGACTACTTCAACAAAACATCAAGCGGTATCGGTTCTTATCAGTTTAATTGTCCACAAATTAACATAATCAGGAATCGGAAAATCAACAGAGGGCTGAGAAACCCACGAAGCTATCGAACTAAACCAATTCAAATCAAGGCAGCAACCATATTCAATTAAATCCAAATTTAAACACTTGAAATTTAAGATCAATCGTGAGAAAATACTCACTTATGCGCGTAGTAGCAAGCGGCGTCGTGACTTGGGTAGCGAAGGTGCTTGCGCCTCCAACAGTGATGCTTTAAAGAAGACGACGACGAGTTGCCGAAGGTGGCTTTAACTTGGAACGGCGGCACGACGAATTAGAGAAGACGATTCAAATTTGGGGATTAGGCTTAGGGATTTGCTTTTTATCTCAGCTGATGGAAGTGAACTAGAAAGGAGTGGTCGCGAATCCATCAGCCCGCTTTCTTTTTTCAGCCCGCGCTCATTTTTTATAATATTTTTATAAGTCTATAGCTACTGCAACATATGTTGATATCTATACTAACATCCCGAAGCTAATGTTGTAATAGACCGTTGGATCGGTGATCCATTTTAACAATCGGATTAAATGTAGACCGTTGGATCGTATTCACGCGGATTGCTAATTTTATTAATTTTTTAATTTGAATACATCTATAGCTACTGCAACATCTTGTTGATACCTATGCTAACACCTTGAAGCGAGTGTTATAATAGACAATAATCAGCATATCTATCGTTACATTGTAGCTAGCAACACCTTGTATTTTCGTTGCGATAGGTCATCTATGGCGTAGTGCAGCCCGCCTGGGCTGGGTAGAGGGGGGACAGGCCTCTGCCCGCCTGGGCTGGGCTACTACGCCCAGGCAGCAGCCTGGGTGCAACCCAGGCCTGCTCTGGGCTCCCAGATTATGGTTTTCAGTCTGTTTTCAGGCTGAACATTTCCAGCCACCAGTTTTTTGTGATTTTAGGTGATTTGGGGTGTTTTTTTCAAGTTTTGGCATCAAATTTTCACCAAAATTAACTAGCAATAATCACTAATAGATAGTAATTACCTCAATGAAGCAAAGGATCAAATAGTTTGTGTGCAACAGCAAAGCAAGCCAAAATTCTCAACCCCAAAGCAAAAGATCAAGCAACTTCAAGGACCCAAAAATAAAAACAAAAACAAAACAAAGATTACAACAAGATGGTAGAGATAAAATAGGGATTAAGATGGATTAGAGAATAGGGGAGATTGCATTACCTTTCAAAGATTAAACTAGTCTAATTATGAAGAGAAGGAGATGGGTCTTCTAAAGGGAGGCCATTAATTATGTTTAGATCTAGGTTTAGGAATTATGAAGAGGAGGGTTATGGTTTATGGAAGGGGTTTGAGATATTATATAAGAGTGGGTTGGTTAATGGGTTTGTTATGAGGGTTTTTCAACCCAATAAGGCTTAGTTCAATTACTTAAGTGCATATGTAAATTTAAAAATTTTCTAAGTCCAACTATATTTGATGTTATTATCATGTGAACAAAATCCTAAATAGCAACCTAGTTTTAATCAAAACCATATAATTGTCTCATTAGCCAATTAAACCCATTATCACATTTAAAAATTCCCCTTTTTAAATATTAAATTCCAAAAATATTAATTTCTCCATTTTAAACACAAATTACTTTAATTTGCAAACCAATTGCAAATTTAAATTCCCAAAATTTTGTTTAGCTCCCTTTTCAACTTAAAATCATAATTTTAATTCATTATTCGGTAATTGCAATCTCAGGGTTGTTACAGACTCCCTCCCTTAAGAAAATTGCGTCCCCGCAATTTCCTTAAATACAGAAGTCGTCTATAACATCTAATCCACAAAAGGAATACAGAAGATAAAATATAGATGCTCACCAGTGCCGGAAGATGAAAGAAAACCAGGATAAGTACGCTCGATAAATTCTCTGGTCTCCCAAGTGCGGTCCTTAGGATTAGACGACCATTGAATCTTCACAAGCGGAACTTCTTTGTTTCGAAGACGTCTGATCTCCGAATCAAGCACACGAAGAGGTTGCTGCTCTATAGATAGATCGGGTGAGATCTCCAAATCGGGCACGATATGAGGCTCGATAATAGAATCAGGGTCGCGCACACACTTGCGAAGCTGAGAAACATGGAACACATCATGTATTCCAGAGAAATGAGCAGGTAGAGCCACACGATAAGCAACGGGGCCGATGCGTTCCGTAATAGGAAATGGTCCGACATAGCGAGGAGCCAACTTCCCTGTAGAGCTGAAACGTACAACCCCCTTCATGGGAGATATCCGAATAAAGACATGATCACCAATGGAGAACTCAAGAGGCTTCCTACGGTTGTCCGCGTAGGATTTCTGGCGGTCCTGTGCCTCTTTCATTCTCTGACGGATAAGAATAATCTTCTCAGAAGATTCCCGAACTGAATCTGGATCAAGAAGGAGCTTCTCGCCAGATTCTAACCAACAAGCAAGAGAGCGACATGGCCTTCCGTAGAGAGCCTCGAAAGGTGCCATGCCGATACTAGACTGAAAGTTGTTGTTGTAGGAGAACTCTACAAGCGGTAAGTGATCCTCCCAACTACCTCCGAAATCCAGAATACAACAGCGCAAAAGATCCTCCAAAACACGATTCACCCTCTCCGTCTGACCGTCGGTCTGAGGATGATAAGCAGTCGAGAGATTTAGCTTTGAGCCCAAAGCTGACTGTAGGCACTTCCAGAAGTGACTAGTGAAGATAGTATCTCCATCACAGACGATAGAGCTAGGAATGCCATAAAGTCGAACGACTTCCTTCACATATAGCTTGGCAAGCTAAGGAGTAGTCTGAGTGGACTTAATAGGAATGAAATTAGCTGATTTGGTCAAGCGATCGACGATGACCCAAATAGAAGTATGGCCTGATCTCAATCGAGGCAGACCGTCAATAAAATCCATGGATATTTGATCCCATTTCCACAATGGAATCTCTAGCGGCTGAAGAAGACCGGATGGATGCTGGTGCTCAGCTTTGATCTGTTGAAAAGTCATGCAACGGCTTACATAACTTGCAACATCACTCTTCATGCCTTCCCAATAATATACCGACACATATCTGCATACATCTTGCTCGAATCGGGATGGATGGTGTACTTAGTGCAATGACACTCGTCCAGAATGTTATGCCTAAGTGATAAATCAGATGGTACCAAAATACGGTTCTTCCTGCGAAGACACCGATGAGAATCAATAGAATAATCCAACAATGTCTCATCACTGGATTCCAACTCAAGAAGATTAATATATCGCAACAAGTCTGGATCCTACCGCTGAGCATGGGCAATGTGATCCAATAGAATAGGTCGAGCTTCCAAGCTGAATAACAAGATCTGAGGATCAGAAGACAGAGCTCGATCTCGAATATCACACATAGAAAGAGTCTCAAGAATATCCCACTCGGCTATCATCATAGAAACTACTGCCGAGTGTTTGTGACTGAGTGCATCAGCCACATGATTACCCATGCCAGGGGTGTACTGAATGTCTAAGTCATATTAGGCGAGAAACTCAAGCCATCGCTGCTGCCTCATGTTGAGATCTCTCTGGCTGAAAAGATACTTCAGCGACTTGTGATCGGTGTAGAGAATGAAACGTTCGCCCAATAGATAATGACGCCACGTCTTCAAGGCAAAGACGATAGCAGCTAACTCAAGATCATGAGTAGGATAGCGAACCTCATTCGGACGTAGCTGCCTAGAAGCATAAGCAACTACCCGATCCTTCTGCATAAGTACAGCACCGAGGCCGCTACCACAAGCGTCGGTTTAAACAACAAGATCCTGGTTACTCTCAGGAACCACAAGAATAGGAGCATGGGTGAGAAGTTCCTTCAGTCGCTGAAAGGAAGCTTCACACTTATCAAACCAAATAAAACGAACCCCTTACGAGTCAGAGTCGTGAGGGGAAGTACAACTCGAGAGAAATCCTTGATAAACCGACGGTAATAATTCGCTAGCCCAAGGAAGCTGCAAATATCATGAACGTTCTCGGGCTGCCTCCAATTCTGAATAGCTTCGATCTTGGCAGGATCGACAGAAATACCCTCAGATGATACAATATGGCCCAAGAACTTGACCTTGCTCTCCCAAAAATGGCACTTGGAGAGCTTGGCCTTGCTGACGAAGAGTTTCCAAGACGATCCGCAAATAATGAGCATGCTCTGCCTCGGATCTAGAATAAATAAGAATATCGTCGATGAAAACCAGAACGAATCTATCGATGTATTCCCGGAATACTCGATTCATAAGATCGACAAAGAAAGCCGGAGCGTTCGTCAAGCCGAACGGCATGACCAACCACTCAAAAGAACCATAACGAGTGCGAAATGCTGTAAGAGGAATGCTGTCTTCGGCGACTCGTAGCTGATGGAATCCGGTGGCAAGGTCAAGCTGAGAGAAGACCTTCGCACCGCTCAATTGGTCAAACATGTCGTAACGGGAATTAGAGTTAGACATGATTCAATGATAGATAATTAATTAAGGAATATAACAGATTCCTATACATATTCCTAACTTATCTATCAATAAACATAAGGAAGGGATTTGATTTAATTCGGATCTAATTTAAAATGTATTGTACTAAGTGTATCGGTTCTGTGTTTATTATGCTTATTCCTGAAACCAGGCTCTGATACCAAGCTGTAACGCCCCACTCTGAGACCCACTGTAACAAAGAGTATTACGGAAGTAATACTGTCTGTTAAAGCGGAGAATAGAGTATAGTGGAAGCGACCATTTGTAATCAAGCTATAACTATCTACTGAATACGTCGAAAGGATGGTATCTATATTTTTTTTCAAGTGGTTCGACATATTTGGTAAATACTTATAACGAAATTAAAAATGGCTAAAGATCTATCAGGACAAAGCATAATAATAATAAATGATACAACATCACAGAACAGAATCACATAACAGATATAAAATACCGGAACAATACATCGTCAATACAGATCCAAATACTATAAGTGGGTACAAAGCCACTGCCCACATATGTGGGTCAAAAATATGTACATATCAAAGTCTGAATAATAACAGAGTAGCGGAATAGTGGACAAATAAAAGCACTATCTATCAACATAGCAGATAATGTCCAAGCGGAAGCACAGAAGCTAAGTCCAGAGACCTAACCTGAAACAACTCGGTCTGACCCGAGCGAAAACACTCGGGTCAGGCTAGCTAAACAATCAGTAATAACTGAGATATATAATAATGCGGTACATAAATAAAACAGTACTTATCCAAAGAGAAGTATATTATAAACCACATGAATATAATGACGATCCCTAATCATCAATAAACAATAAAAATCTCCAAAGAGAAATCAACACCAAAGTGTAGAATAACTAAAATCGCCTCATATCATCGGCGTAGCCAAAGCTATAAAAAGATGCCCATAGGTAATAATCCCAAGAGTGACCAGAGTCTGTAATCAATGCCCAAGCAAAGATCGATGCTCCAAAGAGCAATGGGGATATACTGAAAAGTCAATGAAATCCAACACTGAAAAGCAGTGTCCAGAGACACTGTGAATCCACAAGGAATTCGCACTTACATCGTATGGTTCCATAGAACCAACACTGAATGACGGTACTCGAATGGATATAAAAATCATCAAATAATACCAATATTGCACCTACACCGACCAGAGTTGTTGCCAAGTACTGTAGAGTTGTGATCGATCACTCGCACAGATGCGGAACGCGCGAGACGGCAAGATCCTTCCCAGAAGGATAAAGGCCCAGAGGCGCATGCCGAAAAATAAATTGCTCCATAGAGCAGGTGTCCAGAGACGGTTGCCCAGAGGCATGGTGACCCAGAGGTCCAGTACTGGCCGCCCAAAGGCTAATGTGCCACCAACTTCTTGGAGAGGAACCCGTAAAGTGTTAACAATGAGTCCCATACCCCACGTTCGCACTAAATGGTTTACTAACCAATAGCAAGCTCACACTCCAAACAATAAAAAGTCCACCTCGTATCATCGGTAAACTAGACCCAAAGGTCAAAACGATCAATCGAATAGGTCGGGGATTAACCGGAAAGAAAATACACACGGTTCCATAGGCTGGAGATTTCCTAACCTTTTAAGCACCTTTCCACTTCGCTCGACGTGCTAAAAAGTGAGTGTGAGATTTTTATTATAGAAAATAATGGTGCGAAACGGATTTATAATTGATTTTGAAATCACTTTAAAACGGCTTTTGAAAACTCTCTTATTATGGAGTAATTAATTTAATAATTAAAAATAATATTATATAATAATTTCTAAAGCCATTTAAGAGTGAAAAAAATCTTTTGAAAATGATTCATAAAACCCGTGTACGAAATCTAGAAACAAATCTCAAAGAAATCAATAAAACCAGAAAATCACTGAAAAATATTCTAAGTGTTTGTAAACATTCAAAAACAGCTGCGAACCCAAGTTCGGCAATTTATTTGGACCAGCAAACGGTGTCCAAATGTCATGAAAATTTGCAGGCATGTAGTCCAACATCCCTACTTTAAGATGCAAAAAGAATTTCTGGATTCCGAGTTGAGACGAAGTGGCAGCGACATCTCAAAGTTGGACCCAGAAAAAGATTCATACTGTTTACCAACAGCGACCAGAGTTCCACTTCGACACGAAATTTGAAGTACCAAACGAACTCCGATGTTGCCCAAACTTTCCAGAGATGGAGATCGAAACTCCACCTTTCCAACGAGACCAAAAACGTCGAATTCCGACTTCGGATGCGATCGTGGCGGCATCGCGAACCCAGCCCGCTTGGGCTGGGGAAGTAACAAGCTCCAGCCCCTGCGGGCTGGGGTTCAGTCAAGCCCCAGCCCATGCGGGCTGGGTTCAACCAAGTCCCAGCCCGCCTGGGCTTGGAGCAAACCCAGCCCATGCGGGCTGGGTTCAATCATGTCCCAGCCCCAGCCCGCCTGGGCTGGGAGCAAGCCCCAGCCCATGCGGGCTGGGTTCAGAGAAGCCCCAGCCCGCCTGGGCTGGGAGCAAGCCCCAGCCCATGCGGGCTGGGTACAGCCAGTCCCAGCCCGCCTGGGCTGGGGAAGCCCAGCCCATGCAGGCTGGGTACATGCAGTCCCCAGCCCGCTTGGGCTGGGAGGGCTAGGGTACCTCCAGTCCCCAGCTCGCCTGGGCTGGGGAAGCCCCAGCCCATGCGGGCTGGGGTACCTCCAGTCCCCAGCCCGCCTGGGCTGGGGGTTCAGTCCCCATCCCATGCGGGCTGGGGGGGTTTCAGTCCCCAGCCCGCCTGGGCTGGGGAGAGGGGGAAGGCCCCAGCCCGCCTGGGCTGGGGAGAGGGGGGTAGGCCTCAGCCCGCCTGGGCTGGGCTACTGCGCCCAAGCAGCAGCCTGGGTGCAACCCAGGCCTGCTCTGGGCTCCCAAATCATGGTTTTCAACCTGTTTTCAGGCTAAACATTTCCAGCCACCAGTTTTTGTGATTTTAGGTGATTTGGGGTGTTTTTTTCAAGTTTTGGCATCAAATTTTCACCAAAATTAACTAGCAATAATCACTAATAGATAGTAATTACCTCAATGAAGCAAAGGAATAAATAGTTTGTGTGCAACAACAAAGCAAGCCAAAATTCTCAACCCCAAAGCAAAAGATCAAGCAACTTCAAGGACCCAAAAATAAAAAATAAAACAAAACAAAGATTACAACAAGATGGTAGAGATAAAATAGGGATTAAGATGGATTAGAGAATAGGGGAGATTGCATTACCTTTCAAAGATTAAACTAGTCTAATTATGAAGAGAAGGAGATGGGTCTTCTAAAGGGAGGCCATTAATTATGTTTAGATCTAGGTTTAGGAATTATGAAGAGGAGGGTTAGGGTTTATGGAAGGGGTTTGAGATATTATATAGGAGTGGGTTGGTTAATGGGTTTGTTATGAGGGTTTTTCAACCCAATAAGGCTTAGTTCAATTACTTAAGTGCATATGTAAATTTAAAAATTTTCTAAGTCCATCTATGTTTGATGTTATTATCATGTGAACAAAAATCCTAAATAGCAACCTAGTTTTAATCAAAACCATATAATTGTCTCATTAGCCAATTAAACCCATTATCACATTTAAAAATTCCCCTTTTTAAATATTAAATTTCAAAAATATTAATTTCCCCATTTTAAACCCAAAATACTTTAATTTGCAAACCAATTGCAAATTTAAATTCCCAAAATTTTGTTTAGCTCCCTTTTCAACTTAAAATCATAATTTTAATTCATTATTCGGTAATTGCAATCTCAGGGTTGTTACAGGTTATGGGTGAATCAAAATTTGAAAAGGAAATAGTTTTGAAAGCTGTAAATAAATCTTTGTTAAAGATTTGATAAATCTTATTTTGAACCGAAGTGGATCTGAAAGATGGATCTTTGTTTAAAAGATTGAAGGCTATGAATGAATCTTTGTTAAAGTTTTGGTAAACTTTGTTTCAAATTTAAGAGGATCTTAAAGGTGAATCTTTTGTTTAAAGACTAAAATGGAAGTTTGTTTAAACCATTCAAAAGGAAAGGTTTTGGGAAATGAGGGCTAAAAAGTTGTAACTTAACTAAGATCCGAATGTATCTATATGATTTTAAATTAAGCGCCCATTATTCGGATTAGCCGAGAGAGGACTTTATGTCATAAAACCCATTTCGAATAATGATACAACGTAATGGGATTGCATTTAAAGACGGTGGTTGAAGACTGGGTATTTTCAAAAACGAAAGGATTACCTGTTGATTGTCTCTGCACCGAGTGGCCCCGGTATAGAGATTACCCTAAGTGATGGGGAGTCCGGACGTGATTAGGGAAAATCCGGATTTGCAAGGACTTCTTTCGAAGTGCCTTCGGTTCCATTCAGACCCAGGATGGACTTGTATGGATGTATGTCTGACATTACACTTTGAGATATAAAGCTGCTTTCTATCAAATACATTTCTGTTTGGTGATAGAGAATTTATTCTCTTAGCTTAACACCCTTCTCTGAGACGTACGAGCTCAGAGGTTATGTAGTTGATGGTTACTAGTGATATATTCCCAATTTGGTAATGTGGCATGCTAAGTGCTGATCATTGGTTGATCGAAGCATGGCTTTTGTGAAAAGCGTAGCTTTGTGGGACGAGACTTCATCGAACCTCACACCCCAGAAATGGTCGAAACAGGAAGGATGTGGCAAGGTTACGGGGGTTGCGCCCCTTAGGGTATGTGCATTTTCTTCTGGATAAAAAGTGGTATCATGGTATGGAGCCTAGATATTTAACTTATGTGGTTGTTGGAATTTTGTTGTTGGAATCCCGGGATAAAGGTAGGTTACGACCGGGGGATGGCATACTCGTGACAGTTAGTTACCTAGTTACAGAGGTAACCCGACCTTGTGTTGGCAGAGATCCGGTTAGGTTCTCGGGGCATCCCTCCAGAGGCGTACCCATTCGGAAAGGAAGTTCCTTAGCCTTGGCCATTTGTTGGAAATCCAAACAAAACAATACGAGCCATGTACGGTTTTAGTTGTATAACCTGCCATTTAACATGGTAGCTATAGTAGGCATACTATAATGGTACGTATGCTGGCTAAGATTTATATTATACTTTCAAAATGTTTTCCACACTATGCACTAAAAATAATATCAAAAGGATTTTTGCGTATCAAGCATGTTTGACTACTATAAGGAGAAACCTCCCCCATGTGTGCGATGGCATTGTGTGTGCGGCGGGAGACCTTATGGTAGTTTCATTTTCCAAAAAGCATAACGGATTTCTTTTTATTTCTTTTTGTTCAAATAAATGTTTTATGTTTGCTCACACCAGTCCCATGACTGACCTGGAGTTTATTGTTCCCTTTCTAAACTCTGGGTGCTCATAATTTTCCACACTGGTAGCCTAGAGTCAGATTATCAGTAGGTTCTGGAGCTAGTTCAGATAGTAGATGTAGATCTTGAAGTCTTTGGGATGGAATCGCATTGGATTTGCTACAAGTTCAACATTATGGGGGTTCGAGCTATCTTTGGTTTGGATCTTTGGAGATGGAGATGTAGTATGTGGATTCTCTTGGAAGTTCCTCTGTTGTTTTCTGTTGTGGTGTTGTGTTGTATATTTCTTTGATGATGTTGGTATCTTGTATCAGATGTTGTATTCATGAAGTATATGAATGATATTCATTTCTATTTTCTGCTGTGTTGTTATCATCTAATGTGTTATAAGCTCCGGTGGTACGGACTCGACGTTTGAATCTTTGGCATTCGAATACGGGTGATGTATTGGATGCCGATTTTCGAAGGTTGAAGTGCGGGTCATTACAGAGGAGGAGGACGAATATATGATAAGCAAAGTTTTGTCTGGTGGGAAGAAGAAACGTATAGTATTTGGATATATGAACCTTTATTTACTGTTATATATTTTTTCTGAAGCAACAGTGAAACAAACCAAAAATGAAAGGAAAACTTATATTGAAAAGTTGGAATCACAGAAGTCATGGGGAAAAGCAAAAGCCTATAGTTGTATTGCAGAAATCATAAATGCTAATGGCTGTTTGAATTATACATTTGGCAATTGAAAAGACAAATGATACAAAAAGCTCGAATACGGAACCGATACGGCAAATCGTTTCGTCGATTTCGTCGCGCACCGGACACCGAAACACACCAATGAATATATTATGGAGATCAGCACGACAAGAAGAACAGAATGGTACACAGATATCAGCGATACGACCATCCTACCATAAGTCGATATTTCGCTGCCTAAAATGCTGCTAAAACGCCAAAAATAAGATAAACGAAGCTAGAGCAGTCCAAATTAGGTGAAACGAAATATGACGTCTCACTCATAAAATAATTTACATTTTTATTGTATAAAAATATTCAGGTTTCGAAAATATTTTATTTCAATCAAATTTAACTAATTTAAACTGAAATTGAAATTACATAACAAACCCAACTTTCATATTTCCCAACGAAAATTTTGTCATTTGCTATGTTTTAATAAACGCATCTCAAATATCAAAATTTCATTGCAAAATTTTATAATAAAATTTCAAGCAAAATTCCAGTTAATTACGTTATTAAAAACCGTTAAAATTTACGGGTCGTTACACTCTCCCCACTCAAAACTTTTCGTCCCCGAAAAGGAAGGAGATAGGAGAATATGAACAACCAGGAAGAAAAGATAGATATATTCAAAATACAAAGAACCAGATACCAAAATTAATTCAAACCCATATAAATTTCATTAGTTTTTAAATTGATTAATATTCAACAAATTTGGTTTAAATCTATTTTAGTTAATCAATAAACATTCATTGTATTTTCATTTGGTTGACTTAAATTCAAAGTATTCCAATCAATTTGTTTGATTTCAATTTATTAACATTTGTTATAAAATTTCTTTCGAAACAAAATTTATTTTGTTCAACTCATTTATTAAATCCCTTTTGACTTCACTTAAGTTAATTCCACTTATAATCAATTATAACTATTCTTCATTTCATATTTATTTGCTTAACTAGCATTCTCCTGTATTTATTTAATTTATTTCACTTAATATATATTTTTCAACATATATTATGTGTATAAACATTTATTATAACCCTATATTATTCAACAATTTATTCTCTTTTTATTATTCAATTTATTATCCAATTTATTATTTATAAATTCCATTAAAAAATATCATTTTTGGACATATTATTACTTACACTTATTGCATATTATTCAATCACATATTCTTATTACATCTAAACTTTTCTCAGGTAAGTTTTATTAATGTTCCACATGTACTTGAGCACTATACCAATTTACCTGTTATTTATAATATTTTTATTAAGAAAAAATTAATTTGAGCAATTTATTACCTAAGTTTTCTCTTGTATAACCTCAATTATGTATTCACCCTAACATTCTAACTTTTTGAATATTTTAGGCAAGTTATCTATATTAGAATGCAATTGGTAATTATACAGATAAATTTACTTCATTTTAGTAGTTGAAAACCACCACTTTACAAAGAACTTATGGATTAATTTCCGGTTTCACTTCAAAAATATATACATATATACATATTTTTTTATACATCAAATTATACTCAAAAATTCAAATCAAATCTATTTTACAAAAAAAAAGTGTAGTGAAGCTACTAAGTGGTCTCTCCACTCTTAGACTCGAAAATGAATATCGATGATGCTGCAGTCATCACCGAAATTATTTTCCAATGACAAAAGAGGAGAATACGAACTTACTTTTAAAATTCTTTGGAAACAATTTCCATTCGAAAATACTTTAAAAAGTTTGGTTTTCAAAACTTTGAAAACCAAACTTAGAAGTGCACCGAAAATTAAATTCTTAAATCCTTAGTTTAAATTCATTTTATTTGCAATTCAAATTTATAAATCATGTTTATAAAATTTGAACTCTTTATATTATGTAGCAATAGTTAATGGTTTATGGATGTTAACAAAACAGTAAATGAAAATATAGTATTATCATTTCTAACAACCAGTTCAATAACTATCAAATTTCAGAAAATTGCACTTTATATATAAATATAATCATACAAAAATTATTTCATTTAGTAATTTTGAAAACAATATTGTGTCAGTTTTCTCTGCTCAAGTGTTTTGGAATTCCTATCGATAGCGTTGGCCAGACGAATCGATCGAAATCCAAAATTCAAACTTAAAAACTCAAACGATACAATATAAAACATCTTATTCTAATTACCAATACACTCCCTCACAGGATGATTCAAAAATAGATTTTAAAATAAGGATAGAGATTCAAATTTAGATGAACTCTAGTCAAAGAGAATTCTAACTACGAAGATAGACTCGAAAAGAATATAAGATAATTAAATTACAAAAGGAGAAATGGGTAGACCTATTTTTAACGCGGCGACCTTAACCGGGTCAACCGAGATTCCAGGAATAAGATCGATGTGGAAATTCAATTTCCTCGCTTGAAGGGAAGAAATGTAACATTACCACAACATCAGGATAATCCCTGACTATCGAGGTGGAGTCAAGATTACTGGGTTGAGAATCAAGCGGAAAGATGAGGCTGCCTGCAAAAATCTTGAGGCAGTCGACATTCGATCAGAAGAGGATTACCCGGGTTGTCTTCTAGAGAAATGGTTTGGGCTTTACAAGGGATAACAACATCAAAACCGAGGACATATAGATCTTCGGTGAATCGACGCATGTTGTAAAGGAGTTTAACCCCTTTACAAGTCATACTAAAGTTAGCGGGACCGCCGATGGGATTAGTCACACAAAAGATGAAGTTGACAGTTGAGGCGACAAGATGTTCTAAAATTCATTATAGAGATCAACCGAAGTGGAGCTATGGGATGCTCCATAGTCAAGAAGAACACGAACATGAAGAGACCAGAGTGGATTTTAGAACAAAGGGAAAGTTCCGAAATTCAAAGGAAACTCGAGTCAAAGAGGAAGAAACTCAAGCTCGAACGAAGGTTATTCTGTAATTAAATTTACTCTATATGCTAAGTTTTGCCTAAACATGGCTCTGATACCAACTCTAACGAATCGGAATTTTGAACCATTCGCATCCGCACATGTTGGACTTGAATTGCCCAAAACAATAGATTGTTAATTTTACATTTAGCAAAACTCAACATATACAGCAAATAAATCAATCACAGAATCACAGACACAGAGGAATATAACAATAAGCCGCAAAATAGGTAAATAGTAGTTCATGAAGCTACTATAAAACACCAGAGTCTAAAACAGAATAAGACAGAAATCTCAAATACAGAGTAGTCTCAAATACAAAAGTAACTACAAGACTGAATAGCAATAACTAGAAACAACTGAAAGCTGACTAGATATACGATAGATCTTCAAGCAAAGCTCCAAAGGTGAATCTAAGATGCTATGTCACTCAATCTGACCCGAGCATAAAGCAAAACACTCGAGTCAGGATTAACATTCTTATATCAGTAAATCAACTCAAGTGAAATGTCAACTGAAACACAAGTAACTTAAAGGATGTTTGGGATCTTCATCCTCTAAGGATCCATGGAACTATCTACTATGTAGTAATATATGCTATTATAATATGTCTATAGTAAAGTAAACTATTAAAATAGCGTTAAGGCATTACCCATATCCCCATTAACACATTTTATATATTCCCATAGTCTATATAGTACCGTAACTCCTCCATAAACTGGAGGCTATCAGAGGGTACTCCATAGGTATAGTACAAAACAAACTCGTAGAAGGCGCTCTAGGGCATGTGAACACGGCACTCAAGGCAATGCCAGGGTAGATATACCAATTGCGGATCCGGACTGGTGGTAACGCATAGCAGCTACTATCGCCCAACTCGGACACACTCCCAAATCAAATCAAGGGTGGCCACCAAATCAAATCACAAAAGCAATAGAATGGTATCGAAGAAATGTGCACGATCGGAGGTGTGACCTCACTTGGCCCGGCGTGGCTCCTGTTTTAGTCACATCTAAGCTGACTCACGGGAGTCAGGGTCATGTCATACCTCTTACAGAACTCGTTCGCCAAACCATCTTACTTCATTTCTGGAATCTCCGCCACGTATATAGTTGTTAAAGTGGTTTTCGGTATTGGCAGAGAGTATAACAATATCTGATCCCGGTCTCTTTAACAACCAAACGCTTATTTCATACCGTGGTCATTTCATTTCAAATAGTTCATACTTCATATCAACATATCATATTCGTTTCAAAACCATATCAATTTGATATCATTATTCACTTTAAATAATATTCATTTCCAAAATCGTAACACTTTCAAAATTATAACCCTTTCGAAATCATAAAACTTTTGAAATCATAACACTTTTGAAATCATAACACTTCCAACTTAAATAGTTTAGATATTGAAAACAGTATATATATTAAAATAGTTATAAATTATAATAGTTTATATATATTAGAATACTTTATATAATAAAATTAGTTTCCTCTAATTTCGCAAGTCAATTCAAATCATCTTAAATTCCACAATTCAATTTAAATCAATTCCAGTTTAACCATTTCAATTTAAAGGTCAAAGATTCAATTCAAATTCTCAATAAACCATTTCATTTATATCGATTTCAAATCCAAGTTTGAAACTATCACTTCAATTCCAATAAGATTCAAGTTTAAATATTCCAACATTTACAATATAAATTTTATTCATATTTCAACATTTAACTCTAATTTTATTCAAATTGGAAAGTATTCACTTAATCATTTTAATAACAATTTATTAAAATCCCAATTTAACATTTTAAATCAATATTAAACATTTAATCTCAAATTTATTTAAAACTGAGAATATTCATTTAATCACTTTTTATCAAATCAAGTTATAGTTCATATCTTTAAAATCTCAAATTCAATAAGTTTCACGTTAATTTTATTTAAGTATAATTCTTAAGCAAATACAATTTCAAATCAATTTCTATTTATCTTCCCAACCTTAATTTATTATAATGATTACAAAATCTATTTTTACAATATAATTTTAAATAAATACCTAACATATTATATACTAATTAAATTAATTTTACTAAATTAAATCTTATTATTAAATTTATTTTATATTAAATCTATTTCATAAAATAATAAAATTATAAGTAAAATCTTAAAAATTATATTTTCAAAACTAACTTATAAATTTATAATTTCCAAACATATAAATTTAAAAATCTAAAATTTAGACATATATAAAATTAACATTTATATATATTATATTTTTAAAATCAATATTTATTAAAACCCATATATTTCCTTTCAAAACTTTGGAAATCATTTTCAAAATATAGACCAACAGTGTTCGTATATAATTTTCAATCCTATGGTCAAGTGATACAGATATTTATCATTTCAATCCGCAATTTAAATATCTACGGGGTATATATCATTTCAACCCGCAATCCTAAAAATTCAAAATCAATAAAAACGCTTAGGTTTATCATTTCAACCCATAACGATTTTCCCCTATTCCACAAAATCATTCGAGTATGTATCATTTCAACCCATATGGAATTCAAAATTAACAGGGAACTTGCAGAGTGAGAACAAATATGATAATAATATAGCATATCAACAACAGGCATATATCATCAGTAACAAATTAAATAAAATATATACAACAGGATATGGTGTCATATATCACAGGTGAACAATTGCAGAAAATGGCATATCATATTTAACAATTAAATAACTAACAATTCAAATTTGACAGCATATTTCAATTGTCGTTTCTAATGAAATAAAATTTACTAAATATAAGAAGGTTAATCATGAGTGATTGCTCACCTTTCGAGAATAGAGAAGATAGACAACGCGACAAGCTATGAATTGAATCACGAACCCAAAAATCGACTAATTCAAATGACAAATCTCAAAGAAAAGCAAGGTGAACACAGATTCAACGAACAAGGCTGATAATAAGGAACCGATGAAACAAATCAGAATCAGCTTGATATAATCGAAACGAAAAGTATATTATATTATTGTTTTATTACTTTCTTTCGTAAAATCAATGTTTAATCAAAACACGTATTTACAAATAAAATCTATATATATTTGAAAATCAATATAAATTTTAAAATGCATACATGTAAAAATCAAAATCTATATATATTAAAATCAAAATACATATATATATAAATATATCTCGAAACCATTATTTAATTTTAAACACAAATATAATAAATCTCTATGTATATACATATTCCAGATCATTGCTACTTAACCCATAGTTAAAATAAATCCCTTACCTTATATTAAAACCCAAAACTCAGGTATATACTTATATATAAACTAAAAGATCATATATTACTTATATAACTTATATATGCAAACAGATTGTATATAACTAATGGTTACACATTTCAAACCAACAGACTATATATATATATAAATATAAACTTACACACTGTAACCAACAGATCAACTATATAAACTATTATATTATATAAAATAAAATGTTTGATTATAAAACATAACAGAAATGAAGAATAAAGACTTGTGCAAAATATAACTTTCTTATATAATATGTATGGTTGACACACATATATATAGTACATTTTATACTAATATAGGCATTATAACTACATACATATATAACACATACAAATGAAATAAATATAAATATAATATATTTTAAAATTAATACCTATTTTTAAATCACTATAACTTGCTTTGTCATTATTATTACTTTAAACCCATATATATATAAAACCAGTATAGTATAATATACATATTACAGACTTAATATATGTATATTCAAAATCCATACTGCACATACTCTTTATACGAACCCACTTATATACTGCACGCTATAAACATGTATATACCTCTGTAATCGTATATACCGTTGTAATTATATATATATTACTTCTTTATATAACTTCTTATATAATATATACAAACAAATATGTTATATATATATATATAACTTATATTAATTTATATAAACTTATATAAACTTAGTATACGAAAAAAAGTTGTAGACAAGCAGGAAGCAAAAGTATATACACTATATATATTCACTAGAAAGGAGTAGAGGCAGAATAGGTTATGAGCAGTGCGGCTCAGCTAGGTTGTTCGACAGGCTATGGGAAGTGGTGGCTGGATGAGTGGGGTGGGACGGCGAGGCGGAGTGAGAGGAGGTGTTGTGGCGACGAGGTTGGTGGGTTCGGCAAAAGGCTGGGGTTGGAGAAAGTGAGGCGATGGGTTGAGTTGGCAAGCGGTGGACGTGGAAGGGGAACGGTCTGGAGAGGGAGCAAGGGAAAGTCGGCTGGGAAGTTCGATGGTGCTGACTGAGATGGAGGCGCTGGAAGGTTGTGTGGAGAGCGTGGAGTTGGAAGCTCGGAAAAGACGATGGGTGGCGCACCGATGGAGGGTGGTCGGGGTTGTGCTGCGATGCTTGGTCGGAGGAAGGAGGGTGTGGGTGGCGGGAGAAATGACGTGGCGGAGGCAAGGAGATAAATGAGGCGAGCAAAACATGGTGCAGCTTCTTCAAACCATTATATAAAATAAAATAATTTATATTCTTTCCATTTTTTTCGAATGAGGAGGAGGACGAATATATGATAAGCAAAGTATTGTCAGGTGGGAAGAAGAGACGTATAGTATCTGGATATATGAACCTTTATTTACTGTTATATATTTTCTCTGAAGCAACAGTGAAACGAACCAAAAATGAAAGGACAACCTATATTGAACAGTTGGAATCAAAGAAGTCATGGGGAAAAGCAAAAGCCAACAGTTGTATTGAAGAAATCATAAATGCTAATGGTTGTTTGAATTATACATTTGGCAATTGAAAAGACAAAGGATACAAAAAAACTCGAATACGGAACCGATACAGCAAATCGTTTCGTCGATTTCGTCATGCACTGGACAACGAAACACACCAATGAATATACTACGGAGATCAGCATGACAAGACGAACAGAATGGTATACAGATATCAACGATATGACCATCCTACCAAAAGTCGATATTTCGCTGTCCAAAATGCTGCTAAAACGCCGAAAATAAGATAAACGAAGCTATAGCGGTCCAAATTTGGTGAAACGAAATATGACGTCTCACTTAGAAAATAAATTACATTTTTATTATATAAAAATATTCAGGTTTCGAAAATATTTTATTTCAATCAAATTTAACTGATTTTAACCGAAACTGAAATTACATAACAAATCCAACTTTCATATTTCCTAACGAAAATTTGCCATTTGCTATGTTTTAATAGACGCATCTCAAATATCAAATTTTCATTGCAAAATTTTATAATAAAATTTCAAGCAAAATTTCAGTTAATTACGTTATTAAAAACCGTTAAAATTTACGGGTCGTTACACTAATCATTATACATCCATACTATATGGATAATGAGCGTATCCCATATAATGTGCTCTTAGTGGCTCGAGTCGGCCCACCGAAATCGTATAAAACGTATCGTTCCTTAATTATACGTATCAAGTAATACAGTCAATATATAACTCTAGACCCGCTTAATGAGTCATACCAGGGTCACGTCTCGCGGATCACTTCTCGATCGCATCGAGTGAAAACATCACATAAGTTCCACCTCGTTCTGAGTATTGTTTTACTTATTCAAAGCCACTCGAGGATCTCTCCTTCCTTTGCTTCAAGTCTGATAATTCCAGGCCCTCATAAAGATCGCCTAGAACCTATACACCAAGTATCAAAAGGATTTGATCGAGATCCGGGTGCAAATCAACCTGAACATAGGCTCATTTCTCATTTCAACCAACTACCGGTCATTAACCAAACATTGTTTCAACTACATTCATTACACCGTCTTGCTACAAGAACGTGATATTGGATCCCCAACACCTAAAATACAATCCACAACATTTCTCTCTTTTAACTAAATAACTCATGCAAATATACTTCTTGAATATCATATTCAGCTAAAGATATATTTATGATCTTATATTGAATATATAAACTACATAAAAATGTATACACATTCTTTCATACAGTTTGCCCATTCAATTTATTTTATTATTTAATATAATTCATACATACATTCTATATAAGTATATCAACAAATCAGCCAATTCACGCCATTAAGCAATTCCTATAAATCCTAACTTCCAATTCAATAAAATGCATCTTACTTAAGTAATTAACCTAACAATCGTATTATTCATTTATTTATTCAAATCATGTCTTCTTTGTATTATTATATATAATACTAAAAATTATTTTATAAAAGAGTAAAATTGCCTATCAATCATATTATAGCTTAATATCAATTAATTCTTCTATTAAAATTAAGTTTTGCTATTAATAAGGTCTCAAAATATTATATATCTCATGTATATTATATATATATCACTGTGTGTATCACAAACCATTTCATACATTTTAAAATTACTAAATCATGTTATAACAATATTCAGAATTTTATAACATTAACCAAACTTTATTAAATAATAAAAAATATCTTTTGTAATTTACCGGCTTCTCAAAACTCCTTTATAAAAATTCACGAGTTAGTTAATTATCGATTACACCATAATAAACCATTACCAAGGCCATAAAAATTTCAAAGCCCTTGTTAAAATAAGTTTAACTTGCCAAAACCATTAATTTTTAAAAATCATACTCTCAATTTTCGATTGGTAATAAAATATATAATAATATTTCTATCAGTAATATAACTACAAATTAGAGTTTAATTAATTTATTACCGTGTTATATATTAATATCAATTATATCTAACTGTATTCAATTTAAAAAGAAAATAATATATATACGAGATCTTAATCAACTATCCTAAATATCTACTTAAACCAATCCAATCAAATAGGAAAATAATTACATATATATTATTCTACCTCTTCTAGGTAATATTTCTCAATATATGTAAATATGGGGATTTATACTGAAATATAAATTCAGAGTATTAATTTCATCACAAGAGTTGCAATTTCACAGTTGTCTCAATCTAGCATAAGGCTACAACATAACGTAGAAAATCTCACTACGAGTGCAATGGCTAAGACAGCGTCTCGGTTGGAAATCCTAGGAAAAAGATACGAATTAAAGATGAAACAAGATTAATTAAAATAATTAATTAACTTAATTACCTTAGTGTCCTTAACCCCCTTTCTTCCCTAAATCATATTTCATGTACACCATGCGCACAACCCAGAAAGCCACACCTTCTCTCCACCACCACACGAGCTACAGTTAACGAAATCGTGCATAACCACCTTCATTCTTCATGTTGAGCAATGACGAACACAACTATGTCAAAGTTGTAAGGTCCGGCCTTTCCTAGAAAAACATGATTTCGGCCTGCTTTAATCGGCCATTAAACGATGCAAATCACTTTGCTCAATTGGAGCTTCTCCAACCAACGCCACACGACTCCACTTCCAGCCAATTTCACATTGGTGCCCTCCATTTTCCAACTAATGCCTCTAGCTCTGCTATCCCCTTTCAAAACACATGGTAAGAGAAAGATGAGCTTAACCAAGCTTTATCGGGCATGCTAACACCAGCATGGATGTGATGCTTTCCTCTCCACGAGTTCAACAGATCTGAACTCGTCGTGTAACACGATTCGTAGCTTACGCAATTGAAGCAAACCCCTAACTAGCTTCTTTTTAGACCCGTTTGAGATATTTGAGGGAGAGAAGAAAAATGAGATAGAAAAGTTAGGATGTGGGTGAGAGAGTGTGTGTTTGTGTATATGATTATATATTAATATTTTTTTTTACTTAATTTCTTAAATAAATCTCCACACATTTTGAGCTTATACGATCACATGGTACACCAGAATGGCATGAAACTCATTGGTGCATATCATTTCAGTTTTCTGGTTCTGATGGTTCAAATTTCATCGCCATCCAAGATGGCGCTTCGATTTGATAATTTATGCATTTCGAGGTCGTTTTGACCATCGAATGACCTAATTTCTAAAATTCTTCAACTGTATACCTTATAATGAAGTCCTCATTCCAAATAGACAAGCTGCCAATTTAAGATTCCACTGGGCCTGACTATACATGTATTTTTGAAAAATACTTATAACAACTTGTAAATCACAAATATGCCATAACTAATATAGCGATATTCATACTCATTTTGATTCGAAACGTTGATCCTGACATAATGAAAGTTGTCTCGAGTCCTAATTTGATCATATGCAAATATAAAATTTTGGGCCTTTGAATTAATCAACTATTCAATATTTAATTAACTATTTGAATGTCCAATCATTAAAAAAATGCGAACTGCTACAAATTTACTTGCATTTTTGGCGTCAACCGAAATTAAGAAGTTGTTGAAATGGAGAAACCAGAGCATGGCTCTCAGGTTGAAGTAGCTTATTCAAACTAGTCACAAAGTTGGGTCGATCTCATGTGTGAATCAGAAGTGAAATAGGCAAGCCAAGGAGTGAGAAGCCAAGGAATTGGTAAGCAAGCTATGTGGTTCGACCAGAGTAGGGAGATCAAGTGCATAGATGAGCCATTAGTTTGGGTTGGCCAAAAGGGAGCGATCGAGTAAGTTTGTCTGAGCTAGGGTGGTATAGATATGTGGGTAAAACACATTATGGTTTGGGAGAGCTGGGGGAAACCCAGGATTAAAATCCAAGTTTCATGCTCCACAACAGTGCATCTTTAAGCTCAGCGTCCCTTCTAGATGGAATTGTGGATCATTAAAGGCATGTTCTATAATATTTTGGACACTTAAGGAGGAGTTCATGACCGACATCAATAGGTCAATGATTGAGAGTTATGAGGTCAATAACCAAGAGTTTCAATTCGACGTGCACAACAAAAACAATGAAACGTCAATAGGAGCTTATGATCAATTAAGAGCAAAGTTCTGGAGCATGAAGAGCAATGTCCAAAGAATGTTTGACTTGTAGCATAGAATTATGAAGAAAAAAGGTGCAACGACCTGGTATTTCGAACCATTTGCATCTACACATGTCAGACTTGAATTGTTCAAAATGTCAGATTGTTAATTTATATTTGGCAAAACTTAGCATATACAGTAAATAAATCAATCAGAGAATCACTGACACAGAGTTTTACAACAATAAGCAGCGGAATAGATAAATAGTAGTTCATGAAGCTACTATAAAACATCAGAGTCTGAAACAAAATACAACAGAATCTCAAATACAAATGAATCTCTAATACATAAGCAACTGACAAGTCTAAACATAAATGACTGGAATAAACTGAAATAACTGAAAGCTCGATAGATAGATCTTAAAACAAAGCTTCAATCTCCAAAGGTGAGTCTCAAATGCTAAGACACTCAGTCTGACCCGAGCATAAAGCAAAACATTAAACACTCGAGTCAGGATTAACATTCTTATATCATTAAATTTAACTCAAGTGAAATGTCAACTAAAATACAAATAACTTAAAGGATGTTTGGGATTTCCATCCTCTAAGGATCGGTGGAACTATCTACTATGTAGTAATATACGCTATTATAATATGTTTGTCAGTAAAGTAAAGTATTAAAATAGCTTTAAGGCGTTACCCATATCCCCCTTAACATATTTTATATATTCCCGTAGTCTATACAATGTCGTACGCTCCACCAAACCGGTGGTTTACCCAGAGGACACCCCATAGGTACAGTACAAAACAAACTCATAGAAGGCGCGATAAGGCATGCGACAAGGCACGCGAGGCAATTCCCAGGGTAGGATTCTATCGTTTTGCAGATCCGGACTGGTGGTAACGCATAGCAGCTACAACCACCCACCTTGAGACACACTCCCAAATCAAAGGTGCACCCAATCAAATCACAAAGTAATAGAATGGTTTCGAATAAATGTGCCCGATAGGAGGAATGATCTCACTTGGCCCGGCGTGGCTCCTGTTTTAACCACATCAAACTGACTTGCGGGAGTCAGGGCTGCGTTAATACCTCATACAAAATCGTCGCCAAACCATCCGACTTCGTTCTGGAATCTCCACCACGTACACAGTTGTTAAAGTGCTTTTCGGTATTGGCAGAGAGTATGACAATATCTGATCCTGGTCTCTTTAACAACCAAACGCTTATTTCACGCCGTGGTCATTTTATTTCAAAACAGTTCATACTTCATAACAAAATATCATATTCATTACAAAAATCACATCACTTTCTAAATCATATACACTTCCGAAATCATATCACTTTCGAAATTATATTAAAGTATCCGCATTTAAATCCCTTTAATCTAAATCATAATAGTTCCAACTGATACAATTTAAAACGGTTTATATATATTAAAGTAGTTATAATTTAAAATAGGTGATAGATTTAAAATAGTTTATATATAAAAATAGTGGGTATATTATTAAAATAGTTTATATCGAAAATAGTTTCAAATTTCTTCTAATTTCACAACTCAATCCAAATCCGCTTTAGTTCCAAAAAATCAATTTAAATCAATCTCAGTTCAACAATTTTTATGGATTTCAAATTCAGGTTTGAACTACAAATTTTAAATCACTTCCAATTCAATACGGTTTCAATATTCAAATAATTTACAATGACTTAATTTGATAAATTTCATTTATATTCAAAATTCAACTTAATCCTATTTAAACTTCAAAATATCCACTTAATCATTAATAACATTTAAATAAAACCTCAGTTTACAAATCTAAATCGAAATTGAATATTCAATTATAATTTTATTTAAAGTTGAAATATCCATTAAATCACCTTTATCAAAATCAAGTTATTAATTTATAAAATCATATCTTTAAAATCTTAATATCAATAAGTTTCAAATCGACTCTTATTTAACTTAAATTACAAATCAATTCTTATTTAAATTCAATCTTTCAACCAATTAGATTACAAATCAAATTTCAATTCATATTTCCATCATTAATTTGTTGAAGTTATAAAATCTATTTTAAAATATTTAAGACATATTATAAACAAAGTTAAATTTAAATTCTTATTAAATTTTATTATATTATTAATTATTAAATTAATTCTTATTATTATTAAATCTCTTTTTAAATCTTATTTTATATATATATATATATATTTAATAAAGTTATAAGTAAAATTTTATAATTTACATTTAAAACTTAACTTATAATTTAAAAATTTTCAAAACATATACTTTAAATATAAATTTTACACATATATAAAAATAAGATATTTATATTATATTTAAAATCAATATTTATTAAAACCCAAATATTTCCTTTCAAGTTTGAAAATCATTTTTCAAAAATAGACCAAAGGTGTCCGTATATAATTTTCTATCATATGGTCAAGTTATACAGATATTTATCATTTCAATCTGCAAATTAAATTTAATATTTTACGGGTATATACCATTTCAACCCGCAATCCCAAAATTTCAAAATAAATGAAAATCGCTTGGGTTTATCATTTCAACCCATAACGATTTTCCCCTAATCTACAAGATCATTCGGGTATGTATCATTTCAACCCATAGGAAATATCTAAACTAACAGGGAACTTGCAGAGTGAGAACAAATATGATAATAATATAACATATCAACAACATGCATATATCATCAATAACAAATTTAAATATAATATATACAACAGGTTATGGTATCATATGTCAAAGGTAAGCAAATTGCAGATAATGGCATATCATAATTAACAATTAAATAACTTAACAATTCAAATTTTGACAGCATATTTCAATCATCATTTCATGTGAATTAAATTTAATAAATATAAGAATGTTAATCGCGAGTGATTGCTCACCTTTCGAGGCTAGAGAAAAAAAGATTAAGATGCAGACGGACACGTATAAGCACAGATCGACATGCAGAACAGCGACAAAGCTAGAAACTGCTGCTGCGACCAATTCTGGACAGTGGCGAGACAAAAGCAAGCACGATGAACTGGATTCGATGAAGATCAGTTATATAAGTGAACTTTTATATATATGAACTATATATATATATTAAAATCATATTTTTAAATTTAAACACATATTAGAATAAAATATATATATATATATTTCAAAAATCATTGTTTAATTTAAAACAGATCAAATAAAATCAATATATATATATATTATAAAATCAATATTTAATTTTAAACACATATTAAAATGAAACCTTTATATTATATATATTTTAAAACGCATATATTCAAAATCAAGTATATATATTAAAACTATTATGAAACTATTTCAAAATATTAACATAAATTTAAATATATATACTTTAACATTTATATACATACACCCTTCAAACCAGTCCCAATATCAACTATATGATATGTATATGCAATATATATAAAATCAATACTTCAACCACATAAAATAAAACACATACTTTAAAATCTATCACATATATTTTTAAAATATCTCTATGTATTATATTTGAAACCAATCAGACATATACAATCACTAAACAGTACTGTCATAAAGTCAAATATATATATACATTATACTTTAAATATCTATACTAAAAACCAATATATATAACCAAAAATCGAATACTCACGAATCTATAAAACTATAAATAACATAAAACCAAAGAAATCAAAACAGCATAAACAAATTTTATTCTGTAAATAATAAACTGCAAACATAAACTATAAAAAAAACAAAACTTTGAAATATTAAAACTGTAAACAACAAAATTGTAAACAATAACTTGTAATATTAAAACTATAAATATATAAGAGAAGCAAGGTGGCTAGAAGGGAGAAGATGCGGCTGAAGTGATGGATGCAAGGCGGGTCTTTGGTCAAAAGGGAAAAAGGGGTCGAGTTCGGTTATAGGGACAGCGAGTCCGGTCAGAGCAATGGTCGGAGAAGACGGTTCGGTGGCAGACTGAGATGAAGGGCCGTGGAAGGTTGGAGTAGATTGAGTCATGCCTGATAGCAGCGGGGTCGGGGAGGCGTCGGGAAGGAGGCGGAGCGATCGGGCTGACACTCGGTGGCGGTTGAGGGTGGTCATCAGCTGCGAGAGGGCGGGTCAATTCTCAAATGAAGGTGGATGGTGGCTCGAGTTCGGGTGGATCTGATGGCGGTTGTCTGGTGAAGTGGCGTTTGGGATAGGGTCGGAGGGATCTCTGGGTGGAGGCTATATGAATGGAGAAGGTGGGCTACGTGGTGTCCTGTGCTAGAGGGGCGTTCGGAATGGAGTGATGGAGGTATGATGGTTGAAAAGGTGAGAACGGCTGGAGAAGGGTGCTGCAGCTTGTCACAAGCGATGGTGGCTGTGGCAGATCGGAAGGCTAGGCTCGGAGGAATGTTGGCGGTTGCTAGCGTACGGCGGTGAGAGGGGAGAGGACATGGCTGCGCAGTATATTGCAAAAGAAAGAAGGCGTGCTTTAGAAACCCATATATAGGAAGTTTATATATATATAAATTATAGAGAGAGCAGTGTTCGAACACGGAGCAGTTGATGTGGGGTTTCTGACAGGGCCGAGGTGGATCCGGTCGGCTATGGAAGGGTAAGAGCAGGTTGCAGAGTAAATTCATGGACGAGGTTTCCATGGAGAGGAGCAATAGGAAAAATGAAGAAGAAGAATGGGCTTTAGAAAAAAGAGGAACGCACTAATATTATATATATATTTTTATATTTTAGGACAAACTAAACCAAGGAAAGTAAAAGAATTGAGAAACCAGAATATATAACTTGAAATAGGGCATAGTAATGGACAGAAGTTGAACCAGAAAACATTAATAGCAAACGGCTATTTGGTTTACACGTTGGATAATGGAAAGACACAAGGAAATAAAAAAGGTTCAAAAACGGGTACCGATACGGCTAACCGTTTCGCAGATTTCGCCGTGTACCGGAGTCCGAAATGCACGAATGAATATGCTGCGGAGATCAGCACAACGAGATGAATAGAACGGTACATATATATCAGTGATACGACTATCCTATCAAAAGTCGACATTCGTTGCCAAAACTACTACTAAAACGCCGAAAATAATATAAACGTGGCTAGAGCAGTCCAAATTTGGCGAAACGAAATATGACGTCTCACTCAGAAAATAATTTATATTTTATTATGTAAAAATATTCAAATTTTAAAGGTATTTAATTTTCATCAAATTCAACTGATTTTAAATTGAAATTGAAAATTACACAACATAACTAACTTTTATATTTTCCAATAAAAATTTACCATTTTCTATGTTAAAATAGACGTATTCCAAATATCAAATTATCATGGATAAATTTTATTATTTAATTTCAAGCAAAAATTTAAGTTAATTGCGTTATAAAAACCGTTAAAATTTACAGGTCGTTCCACTCTCCCCCACTAAAAAATTTCGTCCTCGAAAAGGAACGAGATAGGAGAATAGAAACAGCACAGAGGTAATATAGATTAGAAATACAAAACACAACAATCAATTTCCATTTATTTTATTCCATTTATTTAATTTAAAACTATTAATTCAAAACCATATAAATTTCATTAGTTTTTTAAATTGGTTTATATTCAACTAATCTGGGTTCCATCCATTTTATTCAATCAATAGGTATTCACATTTTGTTGATTATAATTTCAAGATATTTCATTCAGTTGATTTAATTTCAATTTATTTACATTTGTAAAAAAATTCCTTCCAATAAAGTTTATTTTATTTAACTTATTTATTTTATCCATTTATCTTTCGTTAAATTGATTCCACTTAAAATTTCAATTTCAACTATTCTTTGTAATTTATGTTTGTATCACAAACAGTTATCAAAATATAAATTTATTTATTTCCTATTTATTTTCATAAGTCCATATTCATTTACTTAAATAGCATTTTCTTTTACATTTCCCAATTTATTTCTCATAACATCAATTAAATGTATAAACATTCATTATACTATTCAAATTTTTATTTATAAATTCCCTTGACAAGATTTCTTCTTGGACATCTTATTACTTACATTTATATTGTATACTATTCAATTACATTCAACTTTTCCAGGTAAGTTATATTAATGTTTCTAAGTGTAATTAAGCACTATACAAACTTTACCTTTTTATTTACAACATTTATTAAGCAAAATTTTGCTTGAACATTTTATTATTTAAATTTCTCTTGTATAACCTTCAATTACATGTCCACATTAATAATTTAACTTTTTGAATATTTTAGGTAAGTTATATATCTGTGTTAGAATGCAATTAATTATTATACAAATAAATTTTAATCCTAATTTAACTGTTTCAATTTCATTTCTCATTTTAAACAATCCAATTATTCAAAAAAATTGCTTTATTTCAGTAATTGAAAACTATTTCTTAACTTAGAACTTAAGAGTTAAATTTTGGGTTTCGGTTCAAACCATTTTGAAATAAATATATACATATATATTTTATAAATCAAATTATACACAGGAAATTCAAATCAAATTCATTTTCCAAGACAAAATGTAGCGAAGCTACAGAATGGTCTCTCCACTTTGAGACTCGAAAATGAATGTCGATAATGTTGCAGTCATCACTGAAATTATTTTCCAGCGACAAAAGAGGAGAGTACTGATTTACTTCTTTTAAAAATTCTTTGAAAACAATTTCCATTCGAAAATAATCTCAAATAATATACTTCCCCAAAACTTTGAAAACCAAATTTTGTAAAGCACCGAAAATTTAATTCTCAAATCCCAAATTTTAAATTCATTTCATTTGCAAAACAGATTTATAAATCATATTTTAAAGTTTCATTACCTTATAATATACAACAATAGTTAATGATTTATGGATGGTAACAAAACAATAAATGATAACCTAGTATTATCATTTCTAACAACCAATTCATTTAACTATCAAATTCAAAAAAAAATTATACTTTTTATGTATAAAATATAATCATTCATAAAATTATTTCATTTATCGATTTCAGAAAAAATATCGTGTCAGTTTGCTTTGTTCAAGTGTTTTGGGATTCCTATCGATAGCGTTGGCTAGACGAATCGATCGAAACCCAAAATTCAAACTTAACAAATCAAACAACACAATATAAAACATTTTATATTAATTACAAATACATTCCCTCGCAGAATGATTCAAGGAAGGAAGATAAGAAAATTAAATTACAAAGTGGAAAGATAGATAGACTTATGTTTATCTCGATGAACTTAACCGAGTCGACCGAGCCTTAGAAAATACGAGAATATCATCAACGGAAACCAGGATGGACCTGTTGAGAACATTGCAGAAACTTCGATTCATGAAATTGAGTTACATGAATAGGATCGAAGCGGAATTCAAATTCCCGCTTAGGAGGGAGGAGTGACTTTACCATAACATCAGGATAATCCATGACTATCGGAGTGGAGTTAAAATTACTAGGATGAGATCTAAGCGAAAGGTGAAACTGCCTACAAAATTCTGAGGCATTCGACATTCAATAAGAAGAGAATTACTCGGGTCGTCTACTAGAGAAATTATTCGGC
This sequence comes from Allium fistulosum, assembly GCA_030737815.1. Taxonomy (NCBI): domain Eukaryota; kingdom Viridiplantae; phylum Streptophyta; class Magnoliopsida; order Asparagales; family Amaryllidaceae; genus Allium; species Allium fistulosum. The sequence continues at coordinate 814,388,187 of CM060904.1, forward strand.
TTTCAAGAAATAACAGCATTATAACCGAGGATATAGAAATCTCCGGTGAATCGATGCCTGTTGTAAAGGGATTTCCTCCTTTACAAATCAAACAAGGTTGACGGAACCATCGATGGGATTAATCCCATAAGGATGAAGCTGATAGTTGAGGTTGAAGCTATGGGATGCTCTGGTATCAAAAGTACACGAACATGATCAGACAAGAATGAACTTCAGAACAAGGGATGTTCCAAAATCCAAATCAAGGGGAATCCAAACGAAGGATTTCAAGCTCGAACAAGGATGATTCTATAATTAATTTTACTCCATATGCTAAGTTTTGCCTAAACCAGAGCTCTAATACCAACTGTAATGACCTGGTATTTGAACCATTCGCATCCACACATGTCAGACTTGAATTGCTCAAAATGTCAAATTGTTAATTTATATTTGGCAAAACTTAGCATATACAGTAAATAAATCAATCACAGAATCACAGAGTATTATAACAATAAGCAGTGGAATAGATAAATAGTAGTTCATGAAGCTACTATAAAACATCAGAGTCTGAAACAAAATACAACAGAATCTCAAATACAAATATATCTCTAATACATAAGCAACTGACGAGTCTGAACATAAATGACTGGAATAAACCAAAATAACTGAAAGCTGGATAGATAGATCTTCAAACAAAGCTTCAATCTCCAAAGGTGAGTCTCAAATGCTGTGACACTCAGTCTGACCCGAGCATAAAGCAAAACACAAATCACTCGAGTCAGGATTAACATTCTTATATCATTAAATTTAACTCAAGTGAAATGTCAACTGAAATACAAATAACTTAAAGGATGTTTGGGATTTCCATCCTCTAAGGATCCGTGGAACTATCTACTATGTAGTAATATACGCTATTATAATATGTCTATCAGTAAAGTAAAGTATTAAAATAGCGTTAAGGCGTTACCCATATCCCCCTTAACACATTTTATATATTCTCATAGTCTATACAATGTCGTACGCTCCACCAAATTGGTGGTTTACCCAGCGGACAGCCCATAGGTACGGCACAAAACAAACTCGTAGAAGGCACGATAAGGTATGCGACAAGGCACGCGAGGCAATGCCCAGGGTAGGATTCTACCGTTTTGCGGATCCGGACTGGTGGTAACGCATAGCAGCTATTACTTCCCACCTCGAGACACACTCTCAAATCAAAGGTGCACCCAATCAAATCACAAAGTAATAGAATGGTATCGAACAAAGGTGCCTGATAGGAGGAATGACCTCACTTGGCCCGGCGTGGCTCCTGTTTTAGCCACATCAAGCTGACTCGCGGGAGTCCGGGCTGCGTTAATACCTCATACAAAATCGTCGCCAAACCATCCTACTTCATTCTGGAATCTCCACCACGTACTCAGTTTTTAAAGTGGTTTTCGGTATTTGCAGAGAGTATGATAATATCTGATCCTGGTCTCTTTAACAACCAAATGCTTATTTCACATCGTGATTATTTTATTTCAAAACAGTTCATACTTCATATCAAAATATCATATTCATTTCAAAAATCACATCACTTTCTAAATCATATACACTTCCGAAATCATATCACTTTCAAAATAATATTAAAGTATTCGCATTTAAATCCCTTTAATCTAAATCATAATAGTTCCAACTTACACAATTTAAAAAAGTTTATACATATTAAAGTAGTTATAATTTAAAATAAGTGATAGATTTAAAATAGTTTATATATAAAAATAGTGGGTATATTATTAAAATAGTTTATATCGAAAATAGTTTCAAATTTCTTCCAATTTCACAACTCAATCCAAATCCGCTTTAGTTCCAAAAAATCAATTTAAATCAATCTCATTTCAACAATTTTTATCGATTTCAAATTCAGGTTTGAACTACAAATTTTAAATCACTTCCAATTCAATACGGTTTCAATATTCAAACAATTTACAATGACTTAATTTGATAAATTTCATTTATATTCAAAATTCAACTTAATCCTATTTAAACTTCAAAATATCCACTTAATCATTAATAACATTTAAATAAAACCTCAATTTACAAATCTAAATCGAAATTGAATATTCAATTACAATTTTATTTAAAGTTGAAATATCCATTAAATCACCTTTATCAAAATCAAGTTATTAATTTATAAAATCATATCTTTAAAATCTTAATATCAATATAAGTTTCAAATCAACTCTTATTTAACTTAAATTACAAATCGATTCTTATTTAAATTCAATCTTCAAACCAATTAAATTACAAATCAAATTTCAATTCATCTTTCCATCATTAATTTTTTGAAGTTATAAAATCTATTTTAAAATATTTAAGACATAATATAAACAAAGTTATATAATTTTAAAATATTTTGAAAAATTATTAAATTAATTCTTATTATTATTAAATCTATTTTTAAATCTTATTTTATATATATATATATAATTTTTTTTAATAAAGTTATAAGTAAAATTTTATAATTTATATTTAAAACTTAACTTATAATTTTAAAATTTTCAAAACATATACTTTAATTCTAAATTTTACACATATATAAAAATAAGATATTTATATTATATTTAAAATCAATATTTATTAAAACCCAAATATTTCCTTTCAACTTTGAAAATCATTTTTCAAAAACAAACAAACGGTGTCCGTATATAATTTTCTATACTATGGTCAAGTGATACAGATATTTATCATTTCAATCCGCAAAATAAATTTAATATTACGGGTATATATCATTTCAACCCGCAATCCCAAATTTCAAAATCAATGAAAATCGCTTGGGTTTATCATTTCAACCCATAACAATTTTCCCCTAATCTACAAAATCGTTCGGGTATGTATCATTTCAACCCATAGGGAATTTCTAAACTAACAAGGAACTTGCAGAGTGAGAACAAATATGATAATAATATAGCATATCAACAACAGGCATATATCATCGGTAACAAATTTAAATATAATATATACAACAGGTTATGATATCATATGTCAAAGGTAAGCAAATTGTAGATAATGGCATATCATAATTAACAATTAAATAACTTAACAATTCAAATTTTGACAGCATATTTCAGTCGTCATTTCATGTGAATTAAATTTAATAAATATAAGAATGTTAATCGCGAGTGATTGCTCACCTTTCGAGGCTAGAGAAAACAAGATTAAGATGCAGACGGACACGTATAAGCACGGATCGACATGCGGAACAGCGACAAAGCTAGAAACTACTACTGCGACCAATTCTGGACAGTGGCGAGACAAAAGCAAGCACGATGAACTGGATTCGATGAAGATCAGTTATATAAGTGAACTTTTATATATATAAACTATATATATATATTAAAATCATATTTTTAAATTTAAACACATATTAGAATAAAATATATATATATATTTCAAAATTCATTGTTTAATTTAAAACATATCAAATAAAATCAATATATATATATTATAAAATCAATATTTAATTTTAAACACATATTAAAATGAAATCTTTATATTATATATATTTTAAAACGCATATATTCAAAATCAAGTATATATATTAAAACTATTATGAAACTATTTCAAAATATTAACATAAATTTAAATATATATACTTTAACATTTATATACATACACCCTTCAAACCAGTCCCAATATCAACTATATGATATGTATATGCAATATATATAAAATCAATACTTCAACCACATAAAATAAAACACATACTTTAAAATCTATCACATATATTTTTAAAATATCTCTATGTATTATATTTGAAACCAATCAGACATATACAATCACTAAACAGTACTGTCATAAAGTCAAATATATATATATATATATATATACATTATACTTTAAATATCTATACTAAAAACCAATATATATAACCAAAAATCGAATACTCACGAATCTATAAAACTGTAAATAACATAAAACCAAAGAAATCAAAACAGCTTAAACAAATTTTATTCTGTAAATAATAAACTGCAAACATAAAACTACAAACAAAAAAACAAAACTTTGAAATATTAAAACTGTAAACAACAAAACTGTGAATATAAAACTATAAACAATAACTTGTAATATTAAAACTGTAATTATATAGGAGAAGCAAGGTGGCTAGAGGGGAGAAGATGCGGTCGAAGTGATGGATGCAAGGCGGGTCTCTGGTCGAAGGGGAAGAAGGGGTCGGGTTCGGTTATAGGGACAGCAGGTCCGATCTGAGCATTGGTCGGAGAAGGTGGTTTGGTGGCAGGCGAGATGAAGGGCTGTGGAAGGCTGGAGTGGATTGAGTCATGTCTGATAGCAGCGGGGTCGGGGAGGCATCAGGAAGGAGGCGGAGCGATCAGGCTGATACTCGATGGCGGTTGAGAGTGGTCCTTGGATGCGAGAGGGCGGGTCAATTCTCGAATGAAGGTGGATGGTGGCTCGAGTTCGGGTGGATCTGATGGCGGCTATCTGGTGAAGTGGCGTTTGGGAAGGGGTCGGAGGGATCTCTAGGCGGAGACTATATGAATGGAGAAGATGGGCTACGTGGTGGCTTGTGCTAGAGGGGCGGTCGGAATGGAGTGATGGAGGTATAATGGTTGAAAAGGTGAGAACAGCTGGAGATGGGTGCTGCAGCTTGTCGCAGGCAATGGTGGTTGTGGCAGATCAGAAGGCTAGGCTCGGAGGGATGTTGGTGGTTGCTAGCGTACGGTGGTGAGAGGGGAGAGGACATGGTCGTGCAGTATATTGCAAAAGAAAGAAGGTGTGCTTCAGAAACCCATATATAGGAAGTTTAGGAAAAAGCGGAACGCACTAATATTATATATATATATATATATATATATATATTAGGACAAACTGAACCAAGGAAAGCAATAGAATTGAGCAACCGGAATATATAACATGAAATAGGGAATAGCAAAGGACAGAAGTTGAACCAGAAAACATTAAAAGCAAATGGCTATTTGGTTTACACGTTGGATAATGGAAAGACACAAGAAAATCAAAAAGGTTAAAATACGGGTACCGATACGGCTAACCATTTCGCAGATTTCACCGTGTACGAGAGTTTGAAATGCACGAATGAATATACTACGGAGATCAGCACGACGAGACGAATAGAACGGTACATAGATATCAGTGATACGATTATCCTATCAAAAGTCGATATTCGCTGCCAAAACTGCTGCTAAAACGCCGATAATAATATAAACGGGGCTTGAGCAGTCCAAATTTGGCGAAACGAAATATGACGTCTCACTCGGAAAATAATTTACATTTTATTATGTAAAAATATTCAGATTTTAAAGATATTTAATTTTCATCAAATTCAACTGATTTTAAATTGAAATTGAAAATTACACAACAGAACTAACTTTTATATTTTCCAATAAAATTTTACCATTTGCTATGTTAAAATAGACGTATTTCAAATATCAAATTTTCATGGCTAAATTTTATTATTTAATTTCAAGCAAAAAATTCAGTTAATTACGTTATAAAAACCGTTAAAATTTACGGATCGTTACAAAAGGTTAAAGGAAAAAAAGGAATACGTTAGATAATACTCAAGTGGCTTGGACGCTTATGCTTGTAGTGGATATGGTTAATGCTACATAGTAGTGTGAAACGTTGGATACCTATTTGCATTATGAGAGGAATTAATCGGTGCCAATTCCCTTGACCTATATCTCATAATCAACAGCTTATGTTACATATGGTCTTGACTTTGGGGGTGGATGCTATAGAAAACCCACATTGGTGTGATGTAAGGTTGGAAGGGTTGCTCACCAAACACTTTGAAGGTTTCAACTAAGTACAGTGTCCTATGTTACTTTGAAGTTTGATTTATTTGTTGAGTATTTATACTCACTAGATATTGGAAGTTCTATAAGTATACTTGGTGGTTGGTTGTATAGAACGCTTTTTTGTGCATTGTTATGTGGTTTGCTAGTTATCTTGCATTGACAAACTACATTTATAGTATAGTATATCCTCATTTGTGTCAGTTGTTAACATTTACAGTTGTACGTGCTAATATTTGTATTGTAGGTTGGATGGTATGAAGTGCAGTAGGCTTATCTCATAGCCATTCCTATGGAGGTCAGATATAAGTATCGTTACTTATATAGTATCTTATTACTATTTTGGTTAGAATCCCCCAAATCGGGTTTTATGTTTGTCTTGTGGGTTTGTCTTTTTTTAATGACATACCTCTGGTATTCTTACTAGTAGATCGACGGTTATTTCATCGGATTGGAGTTAGAAAATAGATGATCTAGCTTTAAAGGAATATGGAATACCGCTGAGCTAATGATATTTTCATCTATTTAGTATTTTCACATTATGAGGACTATGTATATGAGACAATGTGATATTTTTAGTATTTTTTTCAGTATTTTTCTTACAAGTGAAAGACCACTTATGTACTCTGATTATTATCAATTATAACATTTCAGTTTGTAGTTTCTTTCATACTATTTGTAGCATTATGAGTACCTTGTATTTTTACTTATGTTACCATATCATACATCATCGTTTCACTATGATTTTTAACTTGCAGATATATGATAGATAGATTTAGTTTTAGTTTATCACCTAGGAAGCTTATCCTTTACAAAATTGGGGTTATATATGTGACATGCTATGCTCTCCAGGGCACCGTCGAGGCACCGTTGAGCGTCGATTAGGCGCTATTTTGCAATCTTAACGCCTCGTTTTTTTATGATAGTGCTTTATTACACTCTTTGTCTGAGGCGCTGAAGATTGCTTAGGACGTCGGAAAATAGGAATTTTTAGTATAAATTTATTTTTCACCTAGCTAAATTAAATAAATTTAGAATAAAATCATCTGGTTGCTTTGTTCATTTATTATAGATCTTTGTATTTCAAGAATTTCAATACTTGAATCGTTTTTATATCCTTTTCAAAATATACAAATAATTAGATAATAAATAATAACAATTTTTCTTTATATTTGAGAATAAAAGCTACTCTTTAATTTTTCATTTCTTTAAATTTGGCTTTGCCGATTTATTAATTTTTTATTTTAATTATTAGCCTTTTAAAAGTTATGTTAAAATTATTTCATAATCAAACACAAAATAACTAACTATAAGTTGGATTTGTACTGTTTACAAATGTCGTACTTGAGTCTTTTAAGATTATTTGGTATAAAAATATTCAGTTATTATCATAACATAAACTTTACTAACATAAATTTTGTTGCTTTTATAAATTATAAGAGTACTTGATTCATTTTTGAAGTTATTGGCGAAACATTTAGATGAGTATACATACATACATAGTATATACATACATACACACACACATATACATGCACATGTGTGTGTATTACTTATAGTAAACTAATATGTAGTGATTAGTAATAAACATCAGTATAGTTTAATAAATAGTTAGTTGTTTTTTGTAATAATTTAATGTGAATATTGTTTGTGCAAAATATATGTGATGAACGCCTATTTTGGTCTAGGCTCCGCCTAAAATTCACCTAGACTCGAAAGCCATTCTTAGCGCCCAGCGCTTTGCTCCGCTTCGAACAGTGTGGGTGACATGTTGAGATCAATTTTGAGTGATGTAAGTGGTAGATCTTAAAACACGACATCACATTAGAAGGTGAGTGGAGAATTCATTTTGATGGCCAAAGTTAGTGCACCAATGGTGAACTTGAACTTATGCAATGAGTGCATATAAGGTCAATATCCATGCATTGCTATTTAACACACATTGATTCTAGTGATACCACTGGTCTCGCAGTTGTAGGATGGGCCATAACGGTTTTTCCATTTGATAATTTATTTGCAATATAAGAACAATTTTGTCAATACTCTTTACTTTTTTTATTTTCTCATGATATAATCTCATATATTTTTATTTTTTATATTAATTTTGAATTTTCAATAATTATATGTTAATTAGATTAAATTGTATATCAGTGACCGCATAAATAAAAACTGTTTCTAATATAAACATAAGTGTTGACGACTCAACAACAATACATAACACAACAAGTAGTAGCTTCGTACAATAGTAATATAAGAAAAGCACAAGCATCCTGCTCATCCTCTATATAGATCAATGCACTATCACTGTACTTGACTCTCAGCCTATCCATAAAGAGTATCCGAGAGTTATAAGAAATCACAAATACAAATAATCTTAAGTTAGACAAGTGCATGGTATAAAAATATATAAGCCTAGAACAAAAGATATAAACTCAATATATCATAAAGTAAGAGCAACATAGTATGAGAAATCATACATCATCTGTCCATGCATCCAACGAATTCGAATATGTAAAATATCATACTAAACTACTATAAGCAAAGGTACACCACTCAATATACTCTAGGGTGTTGGGATGTTAGACTCACTAGTACCTAACATCAACAAAGACAACCATAACATCTATCAATCAAGCATTTCTCATACTCACAATGCACTTGGATATACATCGACATAATTGACCATCGTCGAAAGGTTGACAATTACTCATGTCATTGCATCATCAACCGTCGACTCTGAGCCTACTCAAATGGTTAGGAAACTGGACTCGCTTGGATGCTCCAATGATAGGGACCACTCAAATGATCTGTAATTACTCGTGCTTTTGACACTTAGCAGTAAAGATAATATATATTTTTAATTGAACTAAACTACTCAACAGAACAAATGGGTTATAATATTAAATGATTGAATCGAGACCTATTCTACTGCATTCGTAATGTCGTTTACATATGAAAAACATATAAAATTTATTAAAATAGGATAATATGATGAAAATAAACAAAAAGTGGAGTTATGGGCAAAACAGTAATTTGAATAGAAAACGCCTTGTTACTTCTGAAATAAAGTTTTTCCTCCTACAATAATTCATTCCTCTTCTTCTTCATCTTTCTCAAAAGGAGAAAATAAGCCTTCTTAGCTTCAAATCTTCATAATTCTTCCATTTCTTAATGAAAAATTCCATATTTAAATATCTAAGTTCAAGTAAGAGATTCTCTATAAATCTAGCTCTTTACATTTTCATTTTGGAGAAGGTTGGAGTTGGATTTCAAAAAGCAAAAAAGCTTCAAAGATAGGTTGAGTTGGAGCTTGGATTTCATAGTGTTTGGTGAGTGGGATTTGTTCTCTAGACTTTATGACCACTATTTATGTTATGTGTTAGTGTTAAATATCAAATATTGGGTTATTTACTTAATGAATGGATTTGGATTAGGATTTTTGAGATAAGAATCTAGATTTGATGAACATTTATAAGTGTTTAAATTATAAATTAAATGTGTTAAAAGGTTGATAATGAATATTTTGAATACTTGTGATTTTTGGCGATTTCATTGATTGTTGATTGTTTGGAGATGTTAGAATGCCTAGGGAACGAGTGGCAACTTGTAATTATGGCATTGTTGAATGAACATGGAGGTTGGAATGATAATCGAGTAATTAAACTCGAATGGTTTTTTAAACGACATTAAGTGCCTCAAAGTCATTCATCAAATATGAAATAATACTCGTTCAATTGTCAAACAACTAATAAAAAGGATATGAATCCAAGTCGAGAGGCATTGGTATAAAGTATCTTGATGACACAAAGTTGTTGCTCGAATTTCTCGTAAGAAGATAACAGGCTGGCCTACTAAGTTTCTAGTGTTCTCATTCCTCCTTAAAATGGCCTTGTCGTTGCTTTACCTGACCCATTACCTTTGCAAATGCCTCATGCAGCTCGCCAAAGATCAAAGCTCCCAAACAATTATCAGGCCCGGATAACGGCCCGACCAGTTAGCATCCCCAATAGGAGTGCGACATAACCAAGATAACTTCTTGCGTAATGTTGGTTCCTCTTCCGCCCTCTTGTCCAAGCCCCTCAACCATTACTACTCTGCAACTCACCCATAAACCATCTGCCCCATCTCTCTTGTTTTATCCTGGCTTGGTAGACCTCTGCCAAAATCGTTTGACCACCCCTGCAAAAAGAAGCAACAACTCTGTACCATTTCACTGAAAATATTGGCATATAACGACGCTGTTCATCTTGCAAAAGTTATTTTTGCAATAACCACCCTTGTCCTTCATTGTCCATATGGCGATGATGTCCTTGTTCATCAACATCTCCTTATCTCTATGCCGTTTTTCTGACGATGACACATCGAGTTACGGCCTGCCACCATGCCATCATATGAGCCATCCAGTCCATATGTCCATTGACTTGGATATAAAAGACATTGTAATCAATAGGATACACCGACTTTATGCTAATATATTAAGGAATTGAACTATCATTTTAGGATATATGAACTCTTTTAAGTTTAAGTACATTATCCTCAGATTTATTTGTTTGATTGTATGGAATCTATTGTCCATGTAACTGCAAAGAAGAGACTCAGCCAGCTTTAGAGGATATGCTTAACAAGGGGGAAGCCAGAAGTGATTGACCCTCCGAGGTTTGAAGAGCATATGGTGGACAGTGAGAAAAGGACGAAGGTGAACCCATGGAAGATGAGGAAATAGCATATGACTCGGAGGAAGAGTCAGAGGTAAAACAGAGCGAAGTAGGTGAGGTAGATCAAGGAGAAGACCATGTTTTCGAGGATGATAATGGATACTTGGGAGGAGAGTAAGACCCGGATGAAGAGGAAGAGGAGGAGGAACAAGACGAAGAAGAAGAACTAGACAAGGAGGAAGAGGAGGAGGAACCAGACGAAGAGGAAGACCCGAAAGAGGAGGAAGAAGAGGAGGAAGAGGAGGACCCAGTTGAAGTAGGAGTAGATATCATGGAGGAGGAAGGAGTGATAGGGGTGGAGCCCGGCTGGAATAATATTGAAGGCACTCTCAATTAGCTCGAAGAGGCGATGGGCCATCATTGGACAGACGAGGAGCTATTTGAATATGGGTAAGAATCCCTGATGCTTTTTACACCAAATCTAGATTCGGAGATCATCTGGATATCAGATGATGGTGATGATGATGATGAGGATGATGGCATTATGGAAGTTATTAACCTTTCTAGCGATGACGATTCGGATGATGAAGGTTTTCTGTAGGATAGGAGGGTCAAGGGAGTAGTAGTGTTTAATTTAGTGTTTTATCTAAGTATGTAGATATTTATGTTGACATATTTAACTCGGGCAGCTTAAGTATGTAAACCTTATGCTCATGTATGATATCCTAATTAAGTGTTATATTATATAGATGGTAGTTGGATGATAGTATGTGGTTAGATCGTGTATAATTTTTTCGTTAATAATAGTCTTTCTAGTTTATTTCTATGTTAAAAAATAGGATAAATTTCGGGGACGAAATTCTTTTAAGGGGGGGAGAATGTAACGACCCAGAATTCGACCACATTTTTATATGGATATCTAATCGATCTTAAGAATAAAATTTAAAAAAAATATCCTTTGAAAACTCGATCGAAAAATTGGAGATTTATAATATTTATTTGAATGCAATATTGTTTTGATATTGTCGGTTGATTTTTGATTAATAAAGAAATTTTCTTACCACACACAGATAGCAACCCCAAAAATGCATATATACATAAGAAACGTATTAGATGAGTGATTCGACATATTATATGTTCGGTATATTTCAAATATTTTGGTTTATTTAAATTGTTGGAAATTTTGTATTGTGAGCTTCAAATACTCTTTCTATATGTTTATTCATCATACATAATATATATATATATATCTCACTTCCTTAATCATGATAAAAAGCACACACATAATCATTTTCGCTATCATAAGTCAACATAAAAATGGGTTAGGCTATGATAAGTCACCCACCTATATAGGCTTCAACAAATTACACAGGCTATGATTCATTGCCTTGTAAATTCAAAGGCAGAGATATTTCTTTTGAAAAGTAAAATCAAAGAGATAGGATTTGGCTCTATAAATGGAACTACCGTATCCTCCCCTCTCTTCATCTTTTATTCAATCTTCTTTTTCCTTTTTCCCAATAGCAGAATTACTTGTTGAAGAGATAACAGTGAGTAGCCTCTGTCTTTGGTTTTTTGGTAAATCATATTACAATAAAATGCATGATTCATGTATAAATGAAGGTTTAAAATGATTGTACATGTTTTAGGATATATGATATTGTGATAAATATGTATATGGAGGGGATAGTTCATGTTATCTCAAAGAAACACTTACAGTAAGTAGAAATGCACCTTTTTCCTCTTTCAAAAAATCATATCTTCCTAAATACTCAAAATTAGCCTCGACCATCTAAACGAAAGTTGTTTGTATTCTCCTGTAGTATTTTTAGATATTTATGGCATTAATTTTCGTCGATATCGATGGAGAAATCTTTGAAAAAATTGAAAGGGAGAAAATTGGCATCGAAACTTTGAAAAATGTTTTCTCTAAACTCAATGCAAACCACGACGCCGTCTGCGTCATCAGGTTTATATCAGAGAAAGAGATTTATCATGTAATTTCGATGACGATTCATGACAATGATTGGTGATCTTCAAAACTAGGGCTCAATTAAATTATCGATTCGGCCATCGATACTCAAATCGGAGGGTAGACGAGTGATTAGGGCGGAGAGATGTGCGTGTGGTGAATTTTTCGTAGATTCTGGTGATAAAAAGTGTCACAAACTATAGGTGTGTCACGCGAAATTAAACGGTGGAGGAGGGCATCGGTCGAGCAATGGTTGGGAGGAAATGGACAAGCGCGGGAAGAGAAGCTCAATGGTGGAATGAAGTGCGGAGTTTGTGGAGTAATGGGGTGGTGTACGTGCACGATGTGCAAGGCCATGGTGGTGCACAAGCATGAGCAAACAGAGGGAGGGAGAAGAAGGGAGACGGGTTTTTGGGTTTTGGTTTGGCAAGATATTAGGCTCGGGCCATTAAAAGATAAATAAAAAAGAATTTAAGTTTAAATTTTAAACCGAAACTTAAAATCTCAATAACGTGTTCGCTTTAAATCCGATCGACGTGTGGATTTTTGCGTTGTAATCGTATCGACAAGTACTATGCCTTCATGTAAAGTGTTGGTTGATTTAGACCATTAGAATTTTATGATATATTAGAACAGACTGATTTTGAATTACGTTATTTATATTAATAACGTCGTTTAAAATTATATACTGTAATCGAAGGTGTTTATTCGGCCAAATAAACCACTGTTAAGTTAATTTGTGTCATATAGATCATTATGAACATCTATGGAGCAGAACAAAACCCCATTCCGCACTTGCTAAGTAAATTGTTGATTTGTGCACTGATTAACATACAAATAAATCAGTATGGATTTGATGGTAAATTAACTATGGATTGTTAATTATTTAGTGCTAGAAGCTTGGTAACCGGGCCATATTGAATATGACGTTGACATATGAACCCCTTGTGATATGAAAAGAAATGGTATCTTGCTTAAGTACGGTTGCATTCGCTAAACCTCGGATTTGATCAATGTTAAAGTTACTAATCTCATAATTTAAATTGGTTTAAGGTTAATTATGTTTATTTAAAATGTTTTAAATTGATTATATTTTATATACATCGTTAAATTAATTTTTATTTTTGATATTTTAATGTTAATTATTTTAAGCTATTAAATTATTTTAATATATAAGTTTTGGGTTAATTAATTGTATTATTAATGATGTTTAACTTGATTTATTTATTTAAGATATTTCAAATTAATAAATTACTCTATTAAAAAAAATTAGTAAATAAATTTCCTTAATATATGGATTAAGGTTGATTGTTTACATAAATCAAAGTGACTTATGTAAGTTTCTTAATTAATGAAGGCAAGTTAATTTGTGTTAATGAAGGAGGATAAACTTAGTTAACAAATGAAGTTTAAGTTAATCAACCGTTTAATTATTAGTATTTAAGTTAATTAATTATTTTGTTATTAATAACCAAGAATTATTAATTAATTATTTATGATATTCGTAGGTAATTGATTATTTAATTAAGGGTGTCTAAAAATAGTTAATCATTATAATTAATGATGTTTAAGTTAATTACTGATTTAATTAATTGTGTTTAAGTTTATGGAATGACTTGTCAAAGAGATTTATAAATAATATTTTACAAATTAAAGAGATGATTTGTAAAGGATGTTTTATATAAAAAGAATGGAGGTTTACATTAAAAGTAGGAGTTTTAAAAAGGGATTTATAAATAAGGAAATTATAAAAAGGATTTATAAAAGGAATTTGTAATTGGAAAGGTTTATAAAAAGGGATAAGTGTTGAGTTTATTGTAACAATGTTTTAAAAGAAAATTGTTTTGACCCGATCTAATATGGTTTAGAAAATACGATATCTTCCTTGGTTTTGTGAATATACTTGTACTATGAGATAAGTATATGGAAATGATTTTCCAAGTATTTATAAAGTGTTTAATTAATAAAAATATTAATTAAAGAGGCTTGGTGGATGTTTATGGGCTTAAGTGAGTTTAGTTTCCTATGAAGTTAAATTGGTGATTGTTTGTTGTTTATTGGATAGTTAAATAACCGACTATCAAATCTTGGCCTAAACAATCCTTCTTAATTTTGGGGTAGGAAGGCAATTCCCTACTTAGCAACGAAGGATGTAACTTTGGAAATATTTAGGAGAAACACATGAGTTATATGACGTGGTCATCTTCGAAGATGTTGTACTGTGCATATAAATCTCATTTTGTTCTCCTAGGACAATGATAAGGATAGCCGTGCACTAACTGTTAGGAGGTAATCTCCGATCTTATCTTTGACTATTTATTTCCTAAAGAACCGGGATTGAGTTTATCGGAAATTATCGGAAGTTGTTTCGAAAAGATCGAGATCAGATATGTTATCCGAAAATCATTTTGATCCAACTCAAGCGTTGCAAATGAAGACCTCATGAAGCGCTTAGAATCGAAGATAGAGATGTAAAGTGCAAGGGCTAATCGCTACTAATCCTGAGGGTGATTCCAAAATGGATGTAGTAGGAATAGTGCCTTCGGTTTCCTTCAGACCCAGAACGGACTTGTATTGATGAATGCTATCAGCAGATTGTCATTGGAGGGCAATGAGCATTCTAAGTGTAAATGTTCTTCAAAGGTAACCGTAGCCTCAAGCCTCATCAATCGGGAATGACTAAAACAGGGAAGATGCAGTAGGGCTAAGTGGATTGCTCCAAGTAGGGTATGATCATCCCTATCTAGAGTCGCTATTATCTCTCATTTGTATGCTTCGGGGCCCATTAATGAAGGGGTGATCATATTCAGTAATATCCAGCAAGGGGAAGGCTGGTCCTGTGTTGGTAGGGGATCCAGATGAGGTCCTCGGTGTTATTTTATCTAGAGATGCACCGCGACAGGCGGTACCCTCGTCATTAGTTGGAATCCAATCTCCAATATGTGCCCAACGTTTTCGATTTTAGAGCCTAGTATGTTAGAATGTGAGATGCAAGCATTTCAGCTATTTTATCTATTTACTTTAAACCTAGACACTATGTTAATATCACTAGATTTTGATATAAAATGTTTTGGTTATCGTAAGGTAAAAAACCATCAGTTTTTATGTGCGGTGTGGTCTTACGAGATACCCTTTGTTTGGAAAATTTTCGAACGTACAAATCAGTTTGGTTGTTACCTATTATCGAGTTTTACTCACGTTGGTTTACCAAACTGACCCGGGTGTTATTCCATGTAATGCTCGAGTCAGACTGAGCATGTTTTCCCAGGTTTAGCTGGATATTTTGAAGTTGGAGAGAAGCTGGATGATTAAGATGTATTCACGTATATTTTTACTTCCATTGTATTATAGAGTTTGTATGTTTGTCAATGTGAGGACGGGTTCTATAACTATCCAAATTTAGAATAAGTCTAATGTACTCTGATGTTGTATATATGAATAAAGATGTTTTCTTTCTATAAAGATCATGGTTTTATTATATATTATTCGCTGGGTTGTGAAATTCTATGTTGTTTAGTTTCTTCTATCTTCTACCTTCTTATTTCATCCTAACAAATCAGTATTTCCGGTCTGGCACTTGAGTATTTGGCATGTGATACAGTGTATGTATTAGTGTCGATTTTCAAAGCCGAAAAATCCGGTTCATTACAACTAATGTTTTTCTAAAATATTTGCTATACTAAAACACTTATTTTTAATGTTTTAAGATAGTTTGATGTAGAGAGTGAACTACATTCAACATTCATACAAAATGATTACAGGCACAATAATTTTTTGTTTTCGAAATTCTATGTTAAAATATTGGTCATCTTACTCCAGACCGAATGGTTAGCATTGCTTTGTACATCAACTATTTCAGATATAAATAAGCATTATGTTACCGATTGGTCATAATGGAATAAACACTTTGTCAACCAACTTAAGTAATGGAATAAACACTTTGTCATTAATGTGACAATCATAACAGTTAAAATAAGTAATGATAATAATTAAAATAAGCTGCTATGAATATTAAAATAAGTAGTGAAACTGCTGTTTACATATATTAAAAACGTTAAGATGAGACTAGTAAGTAATCATTTATACAGACATCACAAGCAGTTCACAGTAATGTAACAAATTAAAATGTTATCTGAATGGCTTAGTAGACTTAGCATATGTTCTAGTTGTTAAAACTAATAATTATCTCAAAGGAATGTGGCACGACAAGGTAGCCAAGGCATCGCGCATTTATATACGCGATGTTGATGGTGAAAGTCATCAAGGTCCACTGAAGTCATCAATGCTATACTAAAGCGGCACCAATCATCACGATGAAAACTTTCAATGTTGCCTTTTGATTAAAGTCATCAGCATCGTAGTTCTTTGCCACAGCATATCTACATAAGCGATATTGATGGAGGATGCCGTTAATATCCACAAGGCTATCAATATTACCTTTTGATTAGTGTTGCTTCATACTTGCATTGGCTCAAGCTGGTACCATCACCCACTTATGAAGGACATCGACCCTCATGACAAAAGTTGCCAATGCCATAGTACATTGTTGCTGTGTATCTCTATTAAAGGTATAAAGGCGAAGCTCAACAATATTCAATATTAATGGCTACCGAATTTAAGCACAGTAACGCCCAGCAAGCCAAGTACGCAATAGTAAAATGCCAAAGTTGTTGCCGAGACTGTTGCTGAAGCTCACCGATGTCGAAAGCCATGCCGCTTTTTCCCTATAAATATGGACCCAGGGTGTCATTTGGGGGACGGATTCATTCTCTTCCCACTTCTTTCATTCTTAACTTTGTAAACTCTAAATCAATTTGGGGATTTTTACCGATTGTAATACTTGAACTTTGTACACATAAGGATTTGGATATTGAACAATTGCATAGCCTATTGACTTGATTTAAACTTGTGACTTGCATATTCATTTGACTTTGAATTTAGACTTGAACATTGACGAGCATATTGACTTGAATATAATGTTGGCTTGCACCTTAACTTGCCTATTGATTTGAATCATCTATGATGACATACATGACTTTGATGACTCGACTCAGATTGATATGGACACATACTTCACCTCAATGACTTCGATAAGCCTCAACAAGGCCTCACTTTGAACTAACACTGCGTTCTACACATTTTTGCGATTAATGAAGTTATTGTCAACATTTTGCCGCTAGAAGGAGGGCTCGAAACTCTGACTCCGTTAAAACCCCAAGTGGAACTACCCTAGCTTGCATATTTAGGGCTTAGAGAACTTGACCCTACCAAGCATATCCCATTCAAAGCCAACCTACCCTTGATTTCCAACACCAATTAATCACATAAATTGAATTTTGCTTAGCCATGTTAGCCAATCGTGCTAAGTTCTCCGAACAAGGATCTTTTGAGCCATAAATGACTAGGCCAACCCATCAAGCCATTAATGACCTTCAACTTCATGAAGTACAAGTGCTAAGATTTATAACATTACGAGTTATGGAAGAAAAGAGAAGGCAAATAGTTCCTTACAATCCTAAAAGGTAGAGTCTGAATCTATTCAATGTAGGACCTACACCAATCTTTGCCCTAAAAGGACAATGTAAAGAGGATAGCACCTTCTTGAAAATAAGAAAGAAAATCCAGCTTAAAGATCAAGGAACTATCTTCAAAAATGAGATAAAAAGGGACTTTTATCATTTCACTAAAAAGTGGAAAACTGTGCACGATCAATATTATAAGATGAATGAAGCACCAAGCTCTCTAAAAAGGAAGCTCACTCCTTATAAGGAACCTAGAGTAAGTAACAAGAGAGCAAAGCATCAGTTAAAATGGCTAATCTCTAAGTCACGACTTCCAAAGGATTGCACTTTCACTACTTCTATTGAAAACATCTATTTTTTTGGCTAAAGATGAGCTCAACTATTGGCATTCACAAAAGAAAAGACCCAAGTTCGAACGAAATCCTGGAAGGTCATATTGTCATTATCATCTTGAAAATGGTCATAACACTAACCAATGCAGGAGCTTGGAAGAGATGATCATTAATTTTCTGGGGCAAGGAAAACTTAACAAATTTGTAAAGAGATGTTAAACAATTTTACAATAATGGAAGGTTCTCTAAATAAGTGAATCAAATTTTCCTAAGTCTCATGACCACAAGAGGTCCCAAGCCATCAAAGGCCCTAGCCATCAAAGGCTTATGACAACAAGAGGTCTCAGGCCATTAATGGCCCTAGCCATCAAAGGCTCATGACCACAAGAGGTTCATAGCCATCAAAAGCCCTAGCCATCAAAGGCTCATGACCGCAAGAGGTCCCTGGCCATCAAATGCCCTATCTAAGCCTTTAATGTCATCATCAAAGGCCTCACTGAAGCACTTCCTAGAGGTAGTCAAAGTAAGCTTTTAGAGCCATTATCAAAGGCCTCACTATAGCACCAGGGAAGTCTTTAGTACCGTCATCAAAGGCCTTACTGAAGCACCTTCTAGAGGGAGGACAGGTTAAACCTTTAGCACCATTATCAAAGGCCCCGCTAAAGCATCGACCCAGCCTTTAGTGCCATCATCAAGGGCCTCACTAAAGCACCTCCTAGAGGGAGGATGGAGTATTCCTTTAGTGTCAATCATCAAAGGCCTTACTAAAGCACCGAGTCAATCTTCAAGAGGAAGATCTATCAAAATTAGGGCTAAGTAGTGATCCAAATCAGTCAATCTTCAAGAGGAAGATCTATCAAAGTCTGAGCCAATTAGTACTCCAAATCAAACAATCTTCTAGAGAAAGATCCACCAAAATTTGAGCCAAGTAGCACTAAAAATCAAACAAAATATTTTAGAGAATGGTCCATCAAATATGAGCTATTTATGCTGCCCGACAAACACAATTTACAGCCACCAGATAAGAAATTCTGGTCTTCTATTATCATTGCCAGATAAGGATTTCTCGTCTTCTATTATTATTACCAGATATGGATTTCTGGTCGTCTTCTATTATTGCCAAATACGGATTTCTGGTCTTCTATTATTATTGCTAGATATGGATCTTCTTCTATTATTGCCAGATATGGATTTCTGGTCTTTTTCTATTATTGCAATTTGAATTTCTGATCTTCCATTATTAATTCTAGATTTGGATTTCTGATCTTCTATTTTTTCAGATAAGGAATTCTGGTCTTTTATTATTATCGTCGGATAAGGATTTTTAGTCTTCTTTTACCATCGCTGGATAAGAATTTCTGGTCCTCCATTATTATTGACAAATGAATTCTCGTTGTTCTACCATTATCAAATGGATTTTTGGTTTTCTATTTTTAACTATCAAATGGGTTTCTTGGTCTTTTATGGGAAAGCGAACTCTAATTCAGTAGGGATTTCGGTTGTCTTACAAGCAAAATGTTTATCTAGACATCAAAAGCTCAAAGTACAAAAATAAGATAATTAGACAATTCGATTCAAAGCCACATACTTTACATTTAAGTAAACTTTCATTCCAATACACGTTCAATTATAACTAATATATTACATAGAAAATTACAGGTATAAAAATTAGGCAGATAAGAGGATCTGTTCAAAGTAAATCTTCGCTAAGGCTTAAGGCTCTGTGCTAGCTTATCTAAGTCCTTGGCAATTAAAGGATCAATAATGTGGCGAATAGCCACATCCAGAAGTTCTTTGATTTTCTTTTCCTTTCTCTGAATAGTGTTTGCATCATTAACTAAATCAATTTGAATTTCCAAAGCACGCAGGAGAGTCTTGTTGGCTCCTCGTAAAGTTTGAATCATACTCTTTAATTCTTCGATCTTTTGTTCAAGAATATATTTTTCACGCTCAAGCCCTTGAATTTTGCTGTCATATTCATTGATATGTTAGGAAACTTTTTCATCCCATTTCCTGCTAAAGTGTTGCATACATTTAAATTTAACATTTCTACTGCATTTTGAGATCGTGTCATCACTTAAGCCCGGAGGTGGATTTAATAAAGTAGGGAATTCTTGGCTAACCAGAGATCGAGATCTGGTCATTCTCTCTAAAGTAGGGGTAGGAAGGCCAACTTTGCCTTCATTTGCAATACGTTCTAATGACTAAGAGTAGATTTAGCTTTTCATTAGCTCCACTCGAGATTGTTTATTTGTTGTGCAATTTAGCTATTTCAGCATCAAAATCAACTAGAGACTTAGATTCTAAGAACGATTCAATCCTCTCTATCAATGGTTGAACTCCTTCGTCCGTCTTCATTTCTCCTTCCAAGCCAGAAGTATGCTCTTTCAAACCTTTAAAAATCACTCTCGGTTGGAAGTATTTTCAGTGCCATTTTTGTGCCTCCAGATTATTCGAAAATAGTAAAGCTGAATCATCTTAGGAAGATTTCTTCTTCTCAATATCTACTAACAATCTATCTCTGATTTCTACAACTCTTGAGGAAGCATCAAAAGGATCAGACGTATGCACTAACTGAGTTTTCTATTAAGAATAAGCAAACTAAGGACCAATACATAGACAAAAATAATAAGTTTTTATGTAACAATGACAACAATTTACAAACAACAAGGAAGTTTGAAATACATCAATACTCTATTTTTAAACATTTAATTTATTCCTAAAGCTTCGAAATGATAGTTTTTGGCCCTTTCAAATGACCTAGCCGATAAAGTGAGTGTAGAATCAAAAGAAATCGTAGTCCTTGCGGGGTGTAAATGGGAGGGAACCGATGATAATCCCATTCTCCAACTGGAGGGCTATCATGACCACATATTAATTTTGTGAGATAGGATCGGATTTCGTCGAGTAACTTATCCTTTCCATTACTCAGAAAGTCAAAGTAGAAATAAGGGAAACACATGTAGACTTCTTGTAAATCTTTGATGAAACAATGTCTCGCCAACTATGACTTTTTGAGAATCGAAGATTTTTCCATAAAATCCTTCTTTAGCTTAACATATTTACTCAAAAGATCCCTAGGAATTGGACTGCATGATAAATCTTTAGTCTGTTCAATATGCTAAAATTAGACCGAGGACAAGAAAACTAAAATAAAGTTTATAAGTAAACCAAGTTTCATATCACAATTATACAATCATTCGAGTTCGTACAAAATTGATTTCTTATGCATTTCGAAAATAAATCTCTTTCTATTATATTTAATTTTCTCGGAGGGAAGAGAACAAGAAGAAGGAGGAACGGGGCCAACTCTTGAGAGATTCCAGCACACACTAGGATGGGGATCAGACCCATGTTCATCCAGGTATCTACGATGAAAGTGTCTAAGAAAACCTCCACAGTTGTCGCCTAAATAAAAGAAGTTAAAGATTTATCCCTTGAGTAAGCTCTGTAGATAAATTCTTCTAAGGTATTCATATCGTTTATTAACATCCAGAAAAGAGTCATTACTTTAGCATTCTCCATCAAGAGTTTTTCTTGATGGTGGCATGCTCTTTTCATCCGAGGAGCGACTTCCCTTTCCTTGAAGAATCTTAATTTTGACGCACTTGTAGCAAGCTTCTCATATATTTTTTAGACGACTTATTATAATCCTTCATCGGTCTATCCAACTCTCTATTCAATCGGTCTATCTCTGTAACACCCCTAATTTTTGATAACATTATTCAGGAGATTTAATTAGATAAATTAAATAGAATAATGTAAATGTTATGTGATATGGGGATTGAGATATGAAAATAAATTAAGGCCATGCACAATCAACTAATTAAATAGGCTTAAGAATGGGTTATAATTTAATTAATCTACACAAGGGTATATTAGGAAATAGCCGCACATAACCCCTTACCCTTATATATATTCTTGCTCCCATTCATGTTTCGTTTTTCCCATTCATGTCATTTTGAAAACAAAATACAAACGTAAGAATAGAGGAGCTGGCCATTGCTAGGAAGAAAAGAGAAGAGAAATCGAAGTAAAGCTAAGGATTAAAAATATGGGAAATAAATCTCAATCCAATCTCCTTATCTTAATATAGGTGAATAAAATTTATACCATCTCTACTTTGTTTTATGAACATATGTTTTCGGATTTAAGATTAAATTCGTTTCTATGATGTTTTGGATGATGATATGCTTGAATTATAATTTGTTTGATTTAAACAAGATTGTTTAAATAAGAGTTTATACGGTTTTATGGCAAAACCGATTGAAATTGATTCTTAAATGCCATGGAAAATTTTATGTTATGTGAAACATGATTTTGGAGTTGGGTTTAATTTTTATAATTTCCCAAGCTATGGAAAGGTTATTATGAATATTCAAAGGAAAATATGGTTAATTGGGTTTAGAAATTTATTTCAAAAATTATATTGATAATTTGGGTCTGAAATGTTGATATGTTAGATAACATGATTAAAATGAATTTCTATAATTTTTGGGGATTTTTCCTAAGTGATTTGCTATGGAAATTAAATTATTTTAGAAGAAGGTCCTATATGCAATATTGGTTTTGCTTAATGGAAGGGCTTATTTGCTAAATTAACCTTGATTTAGATCTGAAATTAAGCGGCACTTATTTTGGTAAAGAATTTGAAAAGTTGAGGAAACCAATCACATGTTTACACGTGGAAGGTTAGTTAGATAGAATTTTCTTTAATTGGCATTAACCAGCTTTTACTCAGAAAAGCAGGTTCCGCCTCTATTAGAAGCGCCTTTTGACTCCAATGCTTCCGCTCTATCTTAATCGAAACCAACCTAGGCCGAAACCAATACACAAGGTATCACTTAGATGGTATGTAGTGGATTGGAGGAAGGCAAAATGCACGGTGTCGAAAGCAATGCTTCCGATGGGGTCGCTACCTTTGTTTGTTTTAAAAAGTTAAGCGTCTGCCTTTGTTTTACTTAAGCTTTCGACATAGTCGAAACATATGTTTTCAAAAGGAGTTTTCTAAATAGCTTTCAAAAGGGGTTTCCAACTTATGTTTTAAAGTATGAGCTTTCGAATGTGTTCCCTTGTTTATAAAAGAATGCTTTCGAAAATGATGTTTCCGACCTAGTCGAAACTCTATTGCCATTTCTATACCTTTCGAATGTATTAAAGTCATCAATGCTTTCGAAGGGTATTTTTTGTTTTAAACTTATACTACGCCACTTCTTAAATGCTTTCGAAAGGGTTCATGGGATTCGAAGGCAATGGCTTCGAAAGTGGGTTTCGATGCTATCCTTTAGTGTTTTGGCTTAAATGTTTTGATGCTTTTGAAAGGGATGGTGCCGATGCCATCAAGTTTTCCCCAATACTTTTATGTGATAAAGAATGGTTTTGAAAGAGATACTTTCGTTTATATTCACTTTGAGCCAAATAATATTTTTAAATATAAACCCAATGGTTTCGAAAGAGGGACTTTCAATGGTTTCCGAAGGGATACTTCCAAAGTTTTTGAAAGGGGCACTTTCAATTGTTTTGAAGTTATGCTTCTAAGAGTTAATAAGTAATACTATTACATTTGAAAGGTTTCGAAAGAGAGTTTTTAAATTGTTTCGAAAGGCAGGGGCCTAATGTTTTGAAAAGAGATTTATATGCTTTCGAAGGAGGTTATGCAATGAGGTCAAAAGCAAGGTTTTGAAGGTTTCGAAAGACTTAGTCAAAACAAATAACCTAATCTCATTTTAAAAGAAAACCATGGCATAAATAAATAAAGTGTTTTGAAAAGGAGTTTTTGAACAAGTTTTCTTTGATTCAAAGGTTAAAGGGATTAACCAAGTTATTGTGTTTGCTTCTTCATATATGTATATATTCACATTGTAATGGACCCATAACTGTATTTTGGGAAAGGGAAGAATAACCAGCTAGGTTGAACCAGTAGTGAATATAAATTAAGTTAACTTCTAAATGAGTAGAACTGCATCTAGGAGGTCAGGAAGACCATAATATAGGATGCTAAAATAGTAAAGGAAGATATTGGCAGAGGACAATAGGTTCACAGTAAGCTCATGAAAACCGTATATAGGAAAAGATATTGGAAGGGACCAATAGGTTCATAGTAAGCCCATGAAAACTATGTATAAATGAAGACGTCAGGAAGACAGGTTCATAGTTAGCCCATGAAAACTATGATTTAATATTGGCAGGGGCCAATAGGTTTGTAGTTAGCCCATGAAAACTATATCCGGATTAAGATATTGACATATGTCAATAGGTTCCTAGTCAACCCATGAAAGCTAGGATAAGAGAAGGATATTGGAGTTACCAATAGGTTCAAAGAGAACCCATGAAACAGTAAAGATAGTGGTAGGGGCCAATAGGTTCTTAGTAATCCCATGAAAACTATAAAACTGGACAGGGAGTCCATAAACATTTAACCGGTTATTAGTCAGCCCATGAAAACTATTAGTTTAATAGTGACCCTAGAAACTATAATTGAGACAGATAGTCAAAATGAATGGGGATGGGTAATCCAAAATTGATTTACCTGTTTTGCATATCATCATATTGTTTGGAATTGTTTTAACCATTATGTATGCAGGAGCACAGTATATGGTTTTATAAAGGTTTTAGGATACTAGTTAGGGGAAAACCCGTTCCGCTAAGCGATGTGGTCTCACTATATATCTAAATGGTTTGAGATGGTAGATTATTATTATACCAGACTTTATGTTTGACTCAAAGTTTATGTTTTCCCCTTAAACTTTTGGGTACTCAATTGATTTTGAGTAGTTTGAGAGTTAAGGTTTTCAGGTACCTCTTTAGACGAATAAAGCTTTCGGAGACGTGCAGGAGGCATGATAGCTATCTAGAGTTCTACTGTGTTTTTTGTCAAGGCAAAGTTGTTAAATTGCCTATATATACTCAAATCAACCAAGGGGGCATCTTCATATGTTGCTTTTGGCGTATGTTGTAATAAATATATTTTCTCTGAACATGGTTAACGACCATGGGATTATGTAATGAATTGAAATGTTTTGAAATGGAACGTGGAACTTGTTTGATGTTTTAAAAAATTTCCATATTCGTGTGTTTCTGTGGATCAATGTATCTAACATTGTCGTATTTGGTCGCCGAGGATTAATAACTATGGATAACAATAGCATCCGTAGTCGTTAGTTTTGGGCCTCCAGCTAAGGAGATGTTACAAGTTGGTATCGGAGCATGGGTTTATGAAATTTAAAAGAAAAGTTAAACCTAAAAGCTTTTTGAAACATAATCCAATGAATCATAAAATAAGATCGGGGTTTGGGTTAACGATGTAGTAACGTACTTGTATTTGATATATATATATATATATATATGTATGCATGTATGTATGTATGTATGTATGTATGTATGTATAAGTACGTATTCCGCTCTCTCTTATACCGTTCTTCTGTATCTTACTAAGGCTCATATGCAGATTTACGAGAAAGAAGATATGGAAGCAGGAAACGGAAGAGGAAATCTCGGTGGATGAAGAACCACAACCAATGGAAATGCTCGACCTAATACCAAGAGGAACCAAGGTCGACAGGCTAATGCTAACCAAAATGCTGATGCCAGTATGGATGCTGGAAATTCACCAGTAGATTTGGAGGCGATGTATCAGTTCTTCGCCAATGTGATGCAAGCAGGAGTTGCTATTGGAGTTGCTGGAAATGTTGGAGGAGCTAATCCTGTGGCTCCAGTTGGGAATAATTATGCTAAGTTGTGCAGAGACTACACTAGTCTTGGTAGGAAACCATTTATGGGAACGGAGGATGCCATAGAGGTAGAGAATTGGTTGTTGCATTGTGAACGTATCTTTGCTTATTTGGGTTTAGATGATGAGCAGAAGAGAAGGTTGGCCTCTAGGCAGTTGCAAGGGTCATCACTTCATTGGTGGAATAGTGTTACTGCTGGAGTTTCAAAGGAAGGGTTAACATGGGCTGAATTCAGAAGGCGATTTGAACAGAGGTTTTTATCTGAAGTTGCTAAGTCAGCGTTGATGAGAAAGTTTATAGATCTAGTTCAGGGAGAGATGTCGGTTATCGAGTATGCCACTAAGTTTGATGAGCTGTCACGATATGGGTATGCTACTATAGACACTAACATCAGGAGAAATGAGAGGTTCATTTGGGGATTGAGACCTGAGCTTGCTAGGGCGACCCTGACACATATCCGTGATCCTTGTAATGTGGTTGTGAAGATGGCAATCTGCCATGAGGAGATGCTTGTTGTTTGTGCCAGAGGGAAGCCAGTTGAAACCTAGGGTTCTCAGGGAAAGAAAAGAAAGTTCTTTAAGAAGACGGGAGCCCAGAAGGGAGATGCTGCCAAGAAGGAAAAGGCCGATTTAGTATGCTACAAATGTGACAAGAAGGGTCATTATGCTAATGAGTGCCGGTTAGGCAAGGGGAAGAAGGCTGTAGATAAGAAGAATGTGAAGTGCTTCAACTGTGACAAAATTGGGCATTATAAGAATCAGTGTCTAGAGCAAGTCAGGGCGGATAAGGGAAAGGTTTTTGCTGTTGGACCATCATCTACTAAGCTAACTGCGGCTGATAAAGGAAAGACTGTGATGGAAGGTACGTTTTTGATTCAGAGTATACTAGTAAGGATACTATTTGATATCGGTGCATCGCCTTCATTTATATCCCAATGTTTGGTTGATATGTTATGCTTAGAACCCATATACCTTGTTACTTCCTTAAGGGTTGCGAATCCAATAGGAGGATATGCAACTCTGGGGATATGATGTGACAAGTTAGAACTTGATTTGTTAGGTCATAAGTTTGCATGCAGTATGTATGTTTTGATTTCGTAGATTTCGGAATCATTTTGGGTATGAATTGGTTGAGAAGGTATGAGCCAAGGATATTTTACCAGGATGGGGAGATATCACTAAGCCACCCTGATAGTCATAACCGAATTATATTCTCAGTAGAGAATTCTGACCGAAGTAGTTGTGCTTTGTTAAGTGCAATGGAAGTGGAAGAAGAGCTAAGTCATGTTCGGTTAGCAGGAGAGTTTGCAGATGTCTTTGAGTCGATCATAGGACTATCACCAAAACGAGCTGTTGAGTTTCGGATAGATCTTGTGCCAGAAGCTGAACCTGTAAGTAGACCACCTAGCAGGATGACACTGACTGAGATAAAGGAATTGAAGGTGTAGCTAGTGGATCTAGAAGGAAGAATTTTATTAGACCAAGTAGTTCGCCTTGGGGAGCGGCCGCCATGTTCGTAAAGAAACCAGATGGGTCGTTGAGAATGTGTATCGACTATCGTAAGTTGAACGAGAGGACGATAAAGAATAAGTATCCTTTGCCGAGAATTGATGATCTATTTGATCAGTTGAGTGGAGCCAGAGTGTTTTCCGATTTGGCGACAGGTTTCTATTAGTTAAGAGTGACAGAGGATAGTATTCCTTTAACAGCAGTTCAGACTAGATATGGTTCGTACGAGTGGTTAGTAATGTCATTCAGGTTAACGAATGCACCTGCTTTCTTCGTGGATTTGATGAACCGAGTCTTCCGGGAGTATTTGGATAGATTCATGTTGGTGTTCATAGATGACATTTTGGTGTACTCTAAGGATGAAAAAGAGCATGAAGATCATCCTAGAGTCGTGCTTCAGATGCTGAGACAGCATCTGTTAAAGGCGAAGTTTTCTAAGTGTCATTTCTGGAAGAAAGATGTTAAGTTTCTTAGTCATGAGGTTTCAGAGAAAGGGTTGTTAGTCGATCCAGATAAGATCGAAGCCGTTAATAATTGGAAGGAACCAAAGACAATGACTAAGATTAGAAGTTTCCTTTGACTTGCGAGCTACTACCGGAGATTCATTAAGGATTTCTCATGGATAGCAGCGCCTTTGGCTAAGCTAACCAGGAAGGAGGTGAAGTTTGTTTGGTCCGACAAATGTAAGGAAGCATTCCTTAAGTTAAAGCATTTGTTGACCAAGGCACCTGTTTTAGTAGTTCCAGACGGAAACCAAGGGTTGGTGGTGTATACTGATGCATGTGGAACAGGATTGAGAGCTGTGTTGATGTAGAAGGGTAAAGTGATTGCCTATGCTTCATGACAGCTTAGACAGCATGAAGTGAGATATCCTACTCATGATTTGGAGTTGGCTGCGGTAATCTTCGCATTGAAGATTTGGAGGCATTATCTCTTAGGGGAGATATTTGAGCTATACACATATCATACGTCTTTAAGATACTTATTCTCTCCGAAGGAACTGAATATGAGAAAGAAGAGGTGGCTGGAGATTTTAGCTTCTTATGATTTTGGTATCGAGTATACTCCAGGGAAAGGTAATAAAGTAGTGGATGCTCTTAGCAGAAGACATCAGAATGTGGTGTTAGCTATGTTGGCGGAATGGAAGGATTTAGAAGCTTTGACTACCTGTAGTGTGCAGTTAAGATCGACTGCTAGTTCTAGTCATTGTCTTGTTTAGAAATTCGACCTGTGTTGATCGAGAGAATTGCTTCTAAGCAGAAGGAGGATCCATTATTGACCGAGAAGATTAGAAGGCTTGAGGTGGGATCAGAGATCGATGATCTAAAAGGTTTTAGTCTTGACCAGAGGGGATGGTTGAGAAAGAAGGGACGGTTGCATGTTCCAAATGTTGAGAACTTGAGGAAAGAAGTTCTTGAAGAATGTCATCGATCCATGTTTACAATTCATCCTAAAGGGACTAAGATGTATCAAGATATGAAGAAGAGCTTCTATTGGGAAGGGTATGAAGAGGAATGTTGGCTTGTGGGTTAGGCAGTGTGCAAACTGTCAACAAGTGAAAGCCGAACATCAGAAGCCAAGTGGATTGCTTCAATCTCTAGATATTCCAGTTTGGAAATGGTATTCGATATCCATGGATTTTATAGACAGGTTGCCAAGGTCAAATAAGGGAAATGAAAGTATATGGGTTATAGTGGACAGGTTGACCAAGAGTGCCAATTTCATTCCAGTTAAATCAACCAGGATGGCACCTGTTTTAGCTAAGTTGTTCATGAAGAACATAGTTAGACTACATGGAGTTCGTAGTAGCATAGTTAGTGACAGAGATGCTTTATTTACTAGCGAATTCTGGAAGATTCTACAGGATGTGTTAGGCACTAAGCTCAAGATGAGTACTGCATATCACCCTTGGACGGATGCATAGACAGAAAGAGTCAATAAGGTCCTCGAGGATTTATTGAGAGCTTGTGTATTGGAATTTGGTGGATCTTGGGAAGATCACCTACATTTGGTTGAGTTTTCCTATAATAATAGTTATCAGACTAGTATAGGAATGGCGTCTTTTGAAGCTTTGTAAGGAAGGCCATGCAAATCACCAGTATGTTGGTTGGTGACTGGAGACAGATTGGTCTTAGGTCAAGATTTGGTTAGGGAGGCGTCAGAGAAGATTGAGTTGATCTGAGAAAGGATGAAGGAAGCTCAGTCCAGACAGAAAAGTTACGCAGATAAGAGGCATAAAGACCTAGAGTTCTTAGTTGGAGACAGGTCTTTCATTAAAGTATTGTTGGATCATAGGTTTTGAGTACTGACAAGATACAATAATTCACGAATCTACGACTACGACAACATCTGGACTTATCGACTCAAAATATTGGTTCGTCTTGTTATATATCTTAGCTAGAGTCAATAAGTATATATAGAGTCTAGTTTGGAGCTTTGTTAAAATCTTTCCTCAACGTTCATCACTCACAAATTCATATAAAACTTACATTCATTTTACATATTTCATATACACACACAAATAGTTTTATTGCACTGAATTAACAGCACTCAGTCGACTGACCTACTGTAAACAATCGACTGAGGCTGTATAAAAATGTTTTTAAAACCACTGACCAGTCGACTGAACACATCAGGTCAGTCGACCGAGTTTGTGCAAATTTTTGTGCACGTTTTGAATTCAGTCGACTGACCAAGCATGTCCAGTCGACTGAAAACTGCAACTGTCAATTTTTTCAATAGACACTTCTTTTGATCAAGAGTTATCTTCTTCCTGGATGGATGCCTCTCTTAGCTATTAACAGATACCTATTACCAGAAGCCATAACTTTTCATACACTATATAAACACTCAAGAATCATTGATCAAATCACCTAATTTTCTAATCTCTCTTGATCTATAGTGCTTTGCAATCTTGAGTTCATTATTCACAAATTCTCATACGATCATTGCTTACCAATTCACTTCTATATTCTTCAAGCAATATTAATCTTCCTAATCTTCATACACACAATTATACACATCAATCTTGAGGAAAAGATTATAGGAAGGGTGTACTAGAAGTGACAAATCCGTGTTATTCAGAACACACAAAGTCAAGTTAAACCCAGTCTGTAAGAAAGTCTTGTTCGGTTGCTCAGGCGGGCAAGTCCTATTATGTTGCTCAGGCGGTCAAGTTCTGTTCGGTTGCTCAGGCAGTGTAATACCTATTTCTCCGGGTTAAGTGAGGGTTGCTAGCTATAATTCCAGAAGGAGTCTGGGACTGGATGTAGAACGAGAGTTCGAATAATTATAAAAATCTCTGGTGTCATTTTACTATTTACTTTTATTTTTATTCCGCACTAGTTATTTATTATATTCCATATTACTCGATCCTATAGCACAGTCACTTTCATTTGGTATTATACTCGATCCTATAGTTATTTATTACCCTGTAGTCAGTCGACTAACTTCCCATTTTAATCGACTGAATCTGCCCTTTTTACACTAAAAACTCTCAGGATGAGTTCAGTCGTAGTCAGTCGACTAACCCATTAAAATTGAATTTTATATAACCAGTCAATCGACTGACATTGAAGGTTCAGTCAATTGAAACTGGTTAACCCAGTTTTCCTGCCTAACAGCCACTTCAAAATCACTATTCAAACTTTCACCTTTTCACTTTTTTACTTCAATACTTTCAACTCTCTGCCATTAATCCCTGCTCCCACTTCAAAATCGTTCAAACAGCCTTCAACTTATTCAAATTTTAAACTATCTTCTTCAAATTTTGAACTTTCTACTTCCTCTCCAAACCGTAGTTCAACAAATGGCACCCAAACGAGCTCGTTAATATCAATCATTAGCAGGTCCTTCTGACTCTCAGATTAGAGGATGGCTCCACAATGAAAATGCGGCACAACGTTTCGACAATATGAAAAACTCCCGCATTTTCGAAGGATCATTTGTTAAGTTCCCTGATTTCGCTCCTTATGCGATTCAAGAATTAGCTCGTCGAAGCGGAATAGAGTCTCTCATTGACTACGCTGCAAACAACAACAAGATCAACCATCTACTCGTCAAGCTCTTCTATGCCAACTTGAATCTCGACCACCACGTCATTTCAAACCCGGATGAGGCAATTTGGACTGTGGTATAAAAAAATTTCTTCCACTTCAGCGGCTTGCAAGAATTCTGATATGTCCGGATGAAGGTGAAGAATTAGCGGAAATAGTCGTAAATATGGAGACTTGAGATCGTATTAGTCATATGTTCCTCTCCAAAGATTTAACGAAACTAAAGGCGGTAGCGCTATGACCCAAAGCTCGCATCATGCACCGTGCGCTTACCCACACCATCAACCCTAGGACCGAAAGTTATGAGAAGGCATATCGGAAAAAATTTCAATCCTTGTATGCTATTTGGGGAAGTCGACGAGTAAACTGGGCTAAAGTCATCTTGGATGAATTTCAAACATTCAACCAAAGTCGAATGCGAAGGATACACTATGGCGCATATATTATGTGTATTCTCTAGGACTTTGACATTCCTTTTGCTGACTCGGAATGCTTAACCATTGGCTCATTAAACACCAAGACACTTAGCTTAATGAATCTTCTAAAACAATATCTTGACCACACTATCATTACATACGAGCATTGGCTTGAAAACCAATCCTCCGGTCAAGCTCCACCATCCTCTCACCTACAAACTCCCCATATTCAAGCCTCCTCATCATCCCAACCTCCTCCACCCAAATAGGAAGTCTATGAGATTCAAGAAGTGGATCCTCAAGCAAGGCCACAAGAAGCTATATCTATCTTCTCTCGTAACTAAAGACTCCTTGATCAATGATTATCTCGGGTAGAATCAAGTGTTTCTAGAGTTGATAAAAACGTCACCAAGGTCAACAAAAAGCCAAATGATATTAAAAGTTTTCTCAACAATATTTGGGAAGCGATCACGTGCTCCCAACCTTCTTCAACTTCTATTCACGTACCTACCTCTCATGGGAAACGACTAGTGGAGCACTTCACGTGGTCTACTTCAAATGAAGAACAAGAAGAGGAAGAACGCGAAGAAGTTGGTGACGAATCTGGCGACAAGGAAACTAAAGGAGATGAAGAGAGCTCAAATGAAGGAAGCACCGGTGATGAGTAAGGATTTTTTTTTTAAATGCTCTTGTTATCTTGAACTTCTATGTTATTCTACTTTCAAGCAATATCTATTTGATGCTATGTTATATGTGGTATCTTTCTCGTTTGACTATGTAACTTTTAAACTCTATGTCATGTGATTATGTAGTTGTGTGCTCTTGTTCTTGTGTAATATGTTTGATGTGTTTCTGTGTTATATATGCTATGTTTTTTATTATGTAGATGTGTTTCCGTGTTTTATTTCTTGTATTTTAATATTCTCTACTTTGAGTGCTCTCTTTTTATCGATGACAAAGGGGAAGAATAAATAAATTATTGACAGGAAATATAGCATAGATTCAGGAGGAGAATACTATATCAAAGTTGCAGGTATATATTCAGGGGGAGAGATAAATCAACAAAGCTTGTCGAAGATTCGCTCATAGCAAATGGAGTTGTCATCATCAAAAGGGGGAGAATGTTGGATCATAGGTTTTGAGTGCTGACAAGATACAATAATTCATGAATCTATGACTACGACAACATCTGGACTTATCGACTCAAAATATTGGTTCGTCTTGTTATATATCTTAGCTATAGTCAATAAGTATATATAGAGTCTAGTTTAGAGCTTTGTTAAAATATTTCCTCAGCGTTCATCACTCACAAATTCATATAAAACTTGCATTCGTTTTATATATTTTATATACACAAACAAACAGTTTTATTGCACTGAAATAACAGCACTCAGTTGACTGACCTACTGTAAACAGTCGACTAAGGCTATATAAAAATGTTTTTAAAACCATTGACCAGTCGACTGAACACACCAGGTCATTCAACTAAGTTTGTGCAAATTTTTGTGCACGTTTTGAATTTAGTCGACTGACCAAGCATGTCCAGTCGATTGAAAACTGCAACTGTCAACTTTTTCAATACACACTTCTTTTGATCAAGAGTTATCTTCCTCCTGGATGGATGCATCTCTTAGCTATTAACAGATACCTATTACCAGAAGCCATAACTCTTCATACACTATATAAACACTCAAGAATCATTAATCAAATCGCCTAATTTTCTAATCTCTCTTGATCTATAGTGCTTTGCAATCTTGAGTTCATTATTCACAAATTCTCATATGATCATTGCGTACGAATTCACTTCTATATTCTTCAAGCAATATTAATCTTCATACACACACAACTATACACATCAATCTTGAGGAAAAGATTATAGGAAGGGTGTACTACAAGTGACAAATCCGTGTTATTCAGAACACACAAAGTCAAGTTAAATCCAGTCTGTAAGAAAGTCATGTTCGGTTGCTCAGGCGGTCAAGTCCTGTTCTGTTGCTCAGGCGGTCAAGTCCTATTCGGTTGCTCAAGCGATGTAATACATATTCCTCCGGGTTAAGTGAGGGTTGCTAGCTATAATTCCAGAAGGAGTCTGGGATTGGACGTAGAACGAGAGTTCGCACCAGTATAAAAAATCTCTAGTGTCATTTTACTATTTACTTTTATATTTATTCCACACTAGTTATTATTATA
This sequence comes from Allium fistulosum, assembly GCA_030737815.1. Taxonomy (NCBI): domain Eukaryota; kingdom Viridiplantae; phylum Streptophyta; class Magnoliopsida; order Asparagales; family Amaryllidaceae; genus Allium; species Allium fistulosum. Next base: position 814,422,362 of record CM060904.1, read on the forward strand.
TTCCATATTACTCGATCCTATAGCATAGTCACTTTCAAGTATCACCTATGAAGGGTGTGGTATGGTTCGAAAAGTCAGGGAAATTGGTACCAAGATATGTTGGACCATTCCAGATTATAGAGAGGATTGGAAAGCTCACAATACAGAGTCAAGTTGCCGAGCAATATGGCAGGTGTCCATAATGTATTTCATGTGTCTCATCTTTGCAAGTATGTGCATGATCCAGAGACTACTATTCCTCCGACAAGGTTGGAAGATTTGGGAGTAGAGCCTAATTTTACTTTTGTTAGACAACCAGTTCGGGTTGTAGCGAGAGATGAGAAAAGATTGAGGAACAAGGCAGTCTAGTTGGTGAAAGTTCAATGGAGAGACAACGAGAAGGACTGTACTTGGGAGACAGAGGACAGGATTCGAGATACTTATCCTGATCTGCTTTGAGGGTATGTCTATATTAGATTTATATAGATAATTGCTAGTCAAGTAGACTAGTATGTTTGTTAGGAGTCGTTACAAATGATTGCTATGTTCAGTATTTAGTTCTTACTGAATTCGAGGATAAAATTCTTTAAGGATGGGAGCCTGTAACACCCCTAATTTTTGATAACATTATTCAGGAGACTTAATTAGATAAATTAAATAGAATAATGTAAATGTTAAGTGATAAGGGGATTGAGATATGAAAATACATTAAGGTCGTGCTCAATTAACTAATTAAATGGTCTTAAGAATGGGTTATAAGTTAATTAATCTACACAAGGGTATATTGGAAAATAGCCGCACATAACCCCTTACCCTTATATATATTCTCGTTCCCATTCACGTTTCATTTTTTCCATTCACGTCAATTTGAAAACAAAATACAGACGTAAGAATAGAGGATCGACCATTGCTAGGAAGAAAATAGAAATCAACGTAAAGTTGAGGATTAAATCTCAATCTCAATCCAATCTCCTTATCTTAATCAATATGAATAATAATTTATACCATTTCTATTTTGTTTTATGAACATATGTTTTCAGATTTAAGATTAAATTCGTTTCTATGATGTTTTGATGATGATATGCTTGAATTATAATTTGTTTGATTTAAACAAGATTGTTTAAATGGGAGTTTATATGGTTTTCGGGCAAAACCGATTGAAATTGATTCTTAAATGCCATGGAAAAAATTTATGTTATGTGAAACATGATTTTGGAGTTGGTTTTAATTTTGATAATTTTCCAAGCTATGGAAAGATTATTATGAATTTTCAAAGGAAAATATGGTTAATTGGGTTTAGAAATTTATTTCAAAAATTATATTGATAATCTGGGTCTGAAATTTTGATATGTTAGATAACATGATTAAAATGAATTTATGTAATTTTTGGGGATTTTTCCTAAGTGATTTGCTATGGAATTAAATTATTTTAGAAGAAGGACTTATATGCAATATTGGTTTTGCTTAATGGAAGGGCTTATTTGCTAAATTAACCTTGGTTTAGATCTAAAATTAAGCGATGGTTATTTTGGTAAAGAATTTGAAAAGTTGAGGAAACCAATCACATGTTTACACGTGGCAGGTTAGTTAGATAGAATTTGCTTTAATTGGCATTAACCAGCTTTTACTCAGAAAAGCAGGTTCCGCCTATATTAGAAGTGCCTTTAGACTTCAATGCTTCCGCTCTATCTCAGTCGAAACCAACCCAGGCCGAAACCAATACACAAGGTATCACTTAGATGGTATGTAGTGGATTGGAGGAAGGCGGAAGGTACGGTGTCGAAAGCAATGCTTCCGATGGGGTCGCTACCTTTGTTTGTTTTAAAAAGTTAAGCGCCTACCTTTGTTTTACTTAAGCTTTCGACGTAGTCGAAACATATGTTTTCAAAAGGAGTTTTCTAAATAGATTTTGAAAGGGGTTGCCAACTTATGTTTTAAAGTATGAGCTTTCGAATGTGTTCCCTTATTTATAAAAGAATGCTTTCGAAAATGATGTTTCCGACCTAGTCGAAACTCTGCTGCCATTTCTATACCTTTTGAGTGTATTAAAGTCATCAATGCTTTCGAAGGGTATTTTTTGTTTTAAACTTATACTAAGCCACTTCCTAAATGCTTTCGAAAGAGTTCATGGGATTCGAAGGCAATGGCTTCCAAAGCGGGTTTCGATGCTATCCTTCAGTGTTTTGGCTTAAATGTTTTGATGCTTTCGAAAGGGATGGTGCTGAAGCGGTGTGGTCTCACTAGATATATAAATGGTTTGAGATGGTAGATTTTTATTCATACCAGGCTTTATGTCTGACTCGAAGTTTATGTTTTCCCCTTAAACTCTCAGTTACTCAATTTATTTTGAGTAGTTTGAGAGTTGAGGTTTTCAGGTACCTCTTTAGACGAATAAAGCTTCCGGAGACATGTAGGAGGCATGATAGCTATCTAGAGTTCTCTTTTATTTTGATTCTGCTGTGTTGTTTGCAATGGAAAAGTTGTTACTTGTCTATATATACTCTGATCAACCATAGGGGCATCTTCATATGTCGCCCTTGGCGTATGTTGTAATAAATATATTTTCTCTGAACGTGGTTAACGACTGTAGGATTATGTAATGAATTTGAAATGTTTTGAAATGGAATGTAGAACTTGTTTGATGTTTTAATTTTTTTCCATATTTATGTGTTTCTATGTATCAATGTATCTAACATTGCAATATTTGGTCACCGAGGATTAATAACTATGGATGACTGCAACATCCATAGCCGTTAGTTTTGGGCCTCCTAGGGGGATGTTACAATCTCCATTTGCTTTTTTTCAAGTAATACATCGTAGTGATATTTCGATTTCTTTCTTAACTAGAATAGTTAATACATTGTACTAAGCAAATTAAGACACCTAAATAAAGAGATCCATACCTGAGAGAGTGGAACTAAAGACAACGTGATTTTTTTTCTTTGTCTTTAGGTTTTTAGCCTTGTGAAGCACTATCCTTCTCAGGATAATCTTTCTTTGAAGGATTAGGTCTATCAACATTTTTGCATCTTTGACAGCTGAATCCAGGTTGGCGTCACCAGAACCATCCTTACCATTTGGCTGTCCAAAAAGCCCTTTTCCATCACCTTCACCATTATCATCATTGCAATCATCATCTTTATGACCATCGTCATCGCAGTCATCACCACCCTGGCCACTACCGCCTTTATTTCCGTCATTGTCCTCCTCTTCCTCATCCGACTCCGTCTCCTTGTTAGCTAGTGGATCATCAAAAGTCAATAGCTTTGCAGCATCAATCTCCTCTTCTTTCTCGGAGGGACCTTCTCTAGTTGTTTGAGATTTCTTCGGCATCGCTTCAAATTTTTCCATAAACTTTTTGTTCCACACTAAAGGGAGAGAAGAGAAGCCAAAATCCGAACATTTGTGGGCGTTGTCAACATATGCAATAAAGAGTGCTTTCTCATTGGAACTCTCGATAATGGTATTGAGGGGCGTGCCAAGATAATGGACATCTTCTATTTCACATCTTTAATCACGTCGATTGACTTATTTAAAAGAGCTCCTTTATTTTTTAGTCTTTTCTTGAGATGCATTCTCTCCTACAAGCTTAGCCTCCCTCATGTCAGCTTCCCCAAGTGCTAATTCTAAAGCCTTCACCCTGTCAACTAAAATCTGTTTATCACCATTTTCTCGAAGGAGTAAAGCTTCTGTTTCCTTAAGATAGGTAGCTAGCCTTTCTTTTTCTTGCTCGACTTCGTCTCTCACTACGGAGATGTCAATTATATGATTGTTAAGCGAGGAGACCTGCTCTTTAAGCTATGAGAATTCATTAGAAGATCCTGAGGCATCCTCTTGAAACATAAACATATGTTTAGCAGCCTGGAATAAGTAATAAGCATGAGTTAGAATGCTATAGGAAGAAGACTAAGAACTTAAAAATGTTAAATAAGGAAAGCATGTACCAATAGAAATTGCTTAAGGATCGCAAATCGATGATCCTGGATATAAGATGAGGGCTGCGGAAGCTTAAGAGCAAGGAAAGAGGGAGATTGGATGACCAGTTGGAGAAGGTCATCGAACTTACTAATAGGAGTCAGAGATTGCAATTTGGAAGGAAGCGGATCTTTTGAAGAAACATACAATCCAAGCTCCTCGCACATAAGATTTAAAGCTCCCGGAGAACCAGGAAAAGTGATGTTAAGGAGTGGATCTTGAGGTTGCTCTATTTCATTTAGTTGATGGCTTGTCCCTAAGAAGTATTAGGGTTTGAAGCCTCAAGGCTCTGGTCAATGTCCACAAATAGAGCTTCCTATATGATAATGGGGGGGTGCATGTCACTAACTTTAGATTTCTTACTAGGGACTATAGCAGCAACAGAATTATTGTGAAGTTTTCTTTTCGCAGACATGAATGAGCTGGTAGTGGCATCCTTAAGAGATTGAGATTTAGGAGCCAGTGCTAAGGAAGAAGTACTGTCTTTGCTCTTTTTCTTGGATTTCATACTCAAATAAGCCCAGTAATCGTAGGAAAGTAGGTTTTTTAGCTATGGGCCTAGCAAAAGAAAAATTTAGATAGGTTCTTATAAGATTGGATCCTCCTTTTAAAAATCGGACGTGAAGGTTTCCTCTCATCCAGCTCAAGTAGTTATACACAAGAATAATTGCTATGGCAAGCAAGCTTGAATCAAGAAAATAAGCTTATGAGATAATCTTACAAGAGATTCCATATAAAAAGTAATAGTGTCTTACCAATCTTCCTGGGCTGAATGAATGAATTATAACAAAAAGATCTGACTTGCCCATTACTAATGAGCTTTTACCTAGAGCATTGAATTTAACCATGGGGGCTTTCCCAAAATCCCGTGGTGACTTAGGATGATAGAATATTGAAGAAGCTTTCCCAGGGTTAAAAGTTTGAGTTTATTCCACATCTTCTCTGCTGCCTGAGTTAGGGACAAAACTATTTCTTGATCAGTAGGATTTAACTTCTTAGGAGCAGGATCTGAAAGAAATCACCTATCAGTAAAGGAAAATAAGTAGACATAGGAAGCAAAAGACGAGAAACTTATTGGCAGAAGAGAATGTCCCTCTAATGTTGGAGAAACACTTAAAAAGAATTGATTCTCCCATCCTCTTATCTTATTGGCGTCCTTAGAGATCATACTTTTTGGACGGGGATGAATTTTATACAGTTAATGATCTGATTGTTCACCAACTTTAGTAGGGCTAGCTATATAATAGAGAATGCCAGCACTAAAGGAGAGGATTCCTATTTCCTGAGCTAAGACTTTTAGGCAAGTCAAGTATGTATAAGCATTTGGCAAGAATTGAATAGGTGCGATGTCCAAATGCTCAAGATATCTTTGGAGAAAGCTAAGAAAGGGAAGATAACTAGTACGCCAGATATGTATGGGAGTGAAGGTGAAATATCCCTCTGGTGGGTTATAAATATTATCTGTGGGGCCAGCAGGAATGGCTTCAATTCCAGTAATTCCAAATTGCTCAAGAATGGAATTTACTTCCTCATGGGTCGTGATGATATCCTTTTTACTAGCGAAGGGTGAAAGTTTGGGCCCTTTGCTTGGCTTCTTAATAGGCTTCTTGCTATACTGTTAGCTCTTCATCTGCATGGCATGTGATATTATTTCAAATTTAAGAAATAATAATACCCATGTTATGTAGAGAAATTACCACATGCTAAGTTAAAAATTGTAACCTAATTGATCCATTTATTATTAAAATAATAATGTATATGATAGCCATAAGTTGATAACCTGTAAATGACGCATGCCAAGGTTAATGAAGGACCTAGAATTTACTTTTAACAAAGGAAGTCCATGGAAAAGCTCTATAAAAGCCAAATAAGAGTAGTTACACAATGATAATAAGCCTACGTCCATGTCGAGTGTCACAAGGCTTATGCTTTGGGGAACGTCACGACTATGACAAATATTGAAGTGATGAGGATTGTCGACATTAGTGAATAACGATGATGTGAGTTGATAATATTTTAATAAGATAAATGACTTGTAATATGCTAAAATATAGTGTCGTAGGCAGTGATATCAAAACAGTTGGCAACTTACAACAAGATTAATGATACCAAGTTATAGTTTCGAAAATCAATAAAAAAGAAAACAACATCATTAAATAATGGTGCATTTAACTAATATGCACTTTTTCATAACAGTAAGGGATTTTTGTGTCTCATCTTAATTGATTAACAATGTAAACATTTTGTGTTATTAAGGCAAAGGGTTAGTAAAGTACTTTATTGACAAGAAGGGTCATGCTAGTATCATAGTGCCTACTTTAATCAATGCCAACGAGGGTCATGATGGTATCTTATTGAGTGGATCACCATGTTACACTCTCATAATTTACAATATAAAGGCTTTGTACCAAAATAATTAGCTAATGGAATAACAAGATAATATAATATTTTACTAATTTCGAGTATCATAGCAGTGTCAAAAACCATCAGCGTCGATCATCCTAATTATATCATGAGTGTCGACGTAGATAATCAATAACGGCGTTGTGAAAGATCGAAGCTCAACCCAAACTGGTTGTTGCACCCTCATACATTGGCGACATGGGAGCCTTACATTGATGGTTTAATGATCAGTAGGCTATTTAATAAGTATTGAACCTATTAAGTGGTATTGTAAATGTCGGCATAAACAATAACAGATCTAGGTTAAATGGGCAACCCATTTCATCATCCAGTTGAGAACATCAAAACATTCAAATTGACACTGATTTACAATCGGTTAATTCAAAGAATAACGAGGTTACACAATATCTAATGATAATGAATTCACCATCACAATCCTCAACATTTCGATAGTCAATTTAAAGATAAAGAAATCCTAAATGAAACCCTAATAGTAATCTTAAAATATGATTGTTCGAACCTACTTCTCAATTGAGTCGATATGACATAAAAGTCATATCTGAACAAGAATCGACTACTTGAGAATTAGAGAAGTTTAATTTTTCTTGGAAATTTCTGATTTCTTTCTTGATTTTTTTATTACAGATGAAAGAAGAAAAGAGAAGAAACTCGACTATTTATATAAAGAAAGAAGGAAGAGATGACCCATGGATGCAATTTAAATGGACGGTTCAGATCTGCTTGGGATACCAGTAGGCGGTAAAATCCAATGTCCACGATATTGACTTGAAAAGTCAAGGACTCCTCTATACTATGGGCAAATGTTACTACTAACAACTATATCAAAGGAACGCGGCATGACAAGGTAGCCATGACGCTGCCACTCATCTTCACCGTCTTTCCTTAGTGAAGAAGCAAGGGTGTTGACAAAAAAGTCAAGGAATACCAAACAAGGTACATAAGATCTATGTCGTGCCTCAACATTACCGTAATTCATTTGCCCCGCTATTCATATGTTATTGCCAAAGCAAGCTCGTCGCCAATGATACCGTTTGAGATCGATGATGCCACACTAAAGGGAAGCCACACTTCATCAATGTTGTTCACCCTTAGTGCCATTTACAGTCAATGCCGCCAAAGATCAGTGACGCCAAAGATCAATGTCGCCAAAGAACAAGGCTGCTATTATATGGTGTCAACTTTCAAATGATACTTGAAGGACGTCGCACACTTATATATGCGATGTTGACGGCGAACGTCATCAAGATCTACTGAAGTTATCAATGCTATACTAAAGCGGCACTAATTATCACGATGAAAGCTTTCAATGCTGCCTTTTGATTGAAGTCGTCTGTATCGTAGTTCATTGCCACCACATATCTACACAAGCGGTGTTGACGAAGGACGCCATCAATATCCACAAGGCTATCAATACTACCTTTGATTAGTATTGCTTCATACTTGTGTAGACTAAAGCCGGTACCATCAACCACTTATGAAGGATGTCGACCCTTATGACAAAAGCTGCCAATTCCATGGTACATCGTGGTCGTGTATCTCCAGTAAAGGAATGAAGGCAAAGCCCAACAATATTCAACATTAATGACTGCTGAAGTTAAGCACATTGATACCTAGCAAGCAAAGTACGCAATAGTAAAGTTGCCAAAGCTATTGCCGAGACTGTTGCTGAAGCTCATGGATGTTGAAAGCCATGCCGCTTTTCCCCTATAAATATGGACCTAGGGGTGCCATTTTGGGGGTAGATTCATTCTCTTCCCACTTCTTACATTTTAAACTTTTTGAACCTTAAATCAATTTGGGGATTTTTTCCGATTATAATACTTGAACATTGTGCACATAAGGATTTGGATATTGAATAATTGCATAGCCTATTGTCTTTATTTAAACTTACAACTTGCATATTCATTTGACTTTAAATTTAGACTTGAACATTGACGAGCATATTGACTTGAATATCAACATGCATATTGACTTGCACCTTAACTTGCCTATTGATTTGAATCACCTATGATGTCCTACATGACTTCGATAACTCGGCTCAGAATTGATATGGACACATACTTCACCTCAACGACTTCGACAAGCCTCAACAAGGCCTCTGTTTGAATTAACACTGTATTCTACACACTTTTGGGGTTAACGAATTTATTCATTAACAGTTCTTCTTTTCCTTTTTATAAACATTGGTTATCATATATTATATAGACACCCTTCAACATATTTAAGTTCAAAGGATAAATCAAATAGAAAATACTGTAATGAAAACAAATATATGTATAGGCAATCAAAGTAAATAGTTGGTTGATGATAAACTGCTTGACTGAGCACATTATTAGTTTGAACAAAGTTTAAAAAGTAAAAAGAACATAAGAATTGAAATATATAGTTCAAATACAAATTAGGAAACAAAGCTATAACAAATGATTTTAGTATACGGGTAGTTGGATACATTTTGAAAATATTTCAGCCTTTCATTCAAGCTTTTTTCTTGTGTTGTTTGTCTTGCCTCATTGAATATGTAGCTTTGGAGGTGTTCACCTCTTCATCGGTATCCCATTATTAGATAAATAATGTGAATGATAGTCAAAAGGACATTCATATATGAACATTTCAGTAATGAGTCAAATTAGTATAACCCTCTATAAACTATAGGAGATGAAAATTGGTAATTTAGATTTTAAGGTATATCCATATACACAAATATGCAGGGAGACTTTATATGTCCATGTTTGCAAACCAAATATTTTTTATTCATGTCTTCAGCCATTTGCAGTAGATGAAGGTTTACATTTTTTTAAAGAACCGTGTTTGTTGAAATAATGTTGTGTACTACAAGGATAATCGAAGGTGAACAACCAACGAACTGTTCCATGTCCAACTATGTTACAAAGCAATTTTAAAGCATGATACAATAATTTTTAGAAATAAGAACGTTCACTCAAACCCTGATATACAAATATTGATGATGTTTTTTTAAAGAAAACACACCAGCGAAAGGTTCCGTGAAAAGTTCAATTATTCAAGATATATACCAATAATATACAAATGTAATTTATTTAATATTCCAGTTTGTATATACATACACAGACACATTTGTGTATGCACAATTCCCCTTCCTTACACAAACACACACACACACATGCACACTAAAAAAATTAGGTACACATCTAAACATTTATACATATATTAAAAAGTTAGTTGAACATGTGCAAATGTATGAAAATGTGTTATATCTGTGTGTGTGTGTAGGAGCGATCCTAATCCCAACTTTTTTGTATTCTCGACTTTTTTGGTATTTAAAATCATTGGAATTTGATAATTTTTTGCAAACGTGCTCGAAATATCATCAAAATCATTTCTGCACGAAATACCTTATTTTGGTACTTTTATCCCATTTAAACTAATTACACAAAATATTGTGCATGGAACACTTATTATGGTCAATAATTTAAAAAACGATGGTTAGGAGTTATAATAAGATAATTTTTTATTGAGATAATGTTACGTAGATCACGTCTTCAAAAAATCATCTATTTCGATGGTCATAGATATCAATATTTGAATCGTGTACACATCAAGGTATAGAAAAGTCAAAATGCAGATCTTTCCCTATTTATATATGCATAAATATTATTATATTGTATGATATTCAGGATAGCAATTGTATGAAGACTTTGTAGGTATAGTTTTAACCAAATACAAAACATATTTGGCAACACACTGTTAAGAAGGTTAACCTAAATTAAAGAAAAATAACTTAGAAGAGGGTTAGTAAATAGGGATACAAGTAGTTGATAATAGCCTACTAGGTTACCAAGCAATTCAAAATTAAAGTACACCAATTTTCGAAAGGTAGCCATGTGCAGTCACAACTAGTAACAAAAATTATGTTTGGATTGTAAAAAAAAGAGAGAAAATAGCAATAAAATGGTTGATGAAATATTGGTTTATGCATTTCATATGCTACATATATAAAAATATATGCATATATAACATTTATTTACATATACACACTATAACCCCCGTAAAATCAATAAAAATTAAATAATCAAATTAAATTAAATTAAGTAGCGGTAAAATGGAAATTTGTAAACGTTGGAATTTGGCCATGAAAGTTGTACCATTGTGTTCGAGGTGAAATTATGATATGTTTCCATATATGATATGCTAAAAAACGGAGCTCAAACGAAGAAGTTATGTGCAATTGAAGTTTTTAACGTTAAAATAATTTAATTTGAATTTGGATAAATAATTGAATTTTAAATTACCGTAGTTAATTACCGTAAACAGTGTATAATTATAACGTATAATTGTGAAGTTAATTAGGTAATAATTGTCATTACATCACCCTTAGGAAAGTAATTGAATTTTTAAGGAAAAATAAGAAGGAATTCTTATAAAACCTAATTAATGGACACAATGAGGTATGTGATAATATATTAAGAGTATTGTAAAATATGACTAAGTCATAAGTGGTGTGAGGTCAGTGAAAAGACATACAAAAGTCTGCCCAGCTAATCTGGCCACCAACAATGTTACTTTGAGGGTGATGTGAAACATCACCTATGATAAGTAACTACAATGACATGAGGTTAGTCCCAATTCTATAGGGCAAGTATACCCGGTTAATATGGCTAACAGTACCTAGGAATAGTTGGGCTAAGTGAGACGTCAACGTGGGTATGGGTCATAAGATGAAGAACCTGCTTCGCGGTTTTGGAAGGTAATAAGTGGCTGTTTAAGGCCAGTCTTTCTCCCCAAATGAAGTATTAAATGGTCGGGATTGGGTTTAGGCATGGTTAAGGATATCTTGGAAAGGTCCGCTTCAATAGGAAGTATTAAGTGTCTAAAGAGATTTTCCTGCAATGTTAACTAGATAGATACCTATATGGAGTTTGCCTTGGGAATAAGTATTAAATGGTGGAGGCCTACCTCAATTGAATCCTAAATGGTCAGAGTCTGCCTATTTTCCATCAAAAAGGTATTAAGTGATTTGGGTTCTATCTCTCGCATTGTTAGACATTTATGACATTGGTTATGGGTTATGGTCTATGGGATTGGGAAACCTACTTTAGGAATGAAAGGTATTAAGTGGTTGATTGAGGGCCCGCCTCCTTTTCTTACATGAAGTACTAAATGGTTTTAAAACATGTAAGACATATTCCTATTTTGACATATACTGCCTTAAGTACTGAAATAATAGGGCTCGAGGTTTTTATTCACCAAATACTTGTTGTTCTGACTCCCTCCTCATCACAACACAGGTCAAGGAAGGAGAGATGACGATGATGATGCTTGAAGATGGCGTAAACAAAGATTGTGGAAGTTATTGTTATTTATTTATGATGCTTTTTATTATAACCATGAAAGAATACTTTTGAGCAAATGATGTAACGGTTATTATGGAGACTATGTTTTGTTTTGTAATATGACATTTGAATTTATTTTGGAATAAATGGGTACAATTTAATATTATACTTTGTTCCTTCCACTGAGTTCTGAATGAATAGTTATAGCTTTCTATAGTTATTACTTTTACTAATCAACAGCCAGCTTTGGAATGGGTCTATGTTTCGATGGGCCTTTTCTGGATCGGAATTTAGGCCGATTTCGGGGCAGGTTATTACATTTGGTATCGGAGGTTAGGTTACCCGATCAATGGGGAAATTATACGTATGAGAGATGTACTTATTATTTTTGAAAAGGTTTTTATATATATGCATATATATATATATATATATATATATGCATACCCCTATTTCTTTGAACATACGTACATACACTAGGCAACCCTTTTCTTTTAGAATATAATACTATCTTAGGAAATCATCGCTATAATTCATCAACAGATAATTGTCATGGCTGATAATCAATCTTCTTTCGGAACTGGGATCCCTACCTGAGGAAGACTCGCCATTTATGGGATGCCCAAATGGTTTAAACAGTACCTCAGGCAAGTTGAGCAGCCCGTCCCTCCAATTGCACCACCCACTACCCAGCCCGCCGATGTCGCACCCTGCCTATTGACATCTCTAAGATATGTAAGGACTTTGCTAATATTGGAGGAAAAACATGCTCTAGAACTGAGGGATATGTGGAAGCCAAAGCATGGATTAATTACTACGGAAGAATATTTCAAGAACTTGGTTGGGATGATCAGCTAAAGAGGAAGATAACAGCTTGGCACCTTAAAGGGAAAGCTTTAGATTGGTAGAGATTAGTAAGTGAAAATGTAGATAGGATTCTCACTTGGGATGAATTCAAAAAAAGATTTAAGTTAAGGTTTATGTCAAGAGCAGAAGTGAGCTCACAACTGGAAAAATTCATTTAGCTTAGACAAGAAGAATCCACCTTAAAGGAGTACATTGGTAAGTTTATGTAAGTGGCTAAGTTTGGGGAGCTTGATAAATACACCAATAAAAAAGGCCATGAAGTTCATGAAGGGCCTAAACTCCAGTCTGAGAGAAATTTTATTGACCCAAGTTTCTACGGGCACTACATATGAAACATTGGTTGAGATGGCTTTATTGCATTAAGCGAGTGCATAAGAAAAGGAGGGAGAGACGAAGGCTGAGCTTACCCAAAAGCAAGAAAAGTCCAAAAAGGAAAGCTTTTGGGCAAACAAGAAGTCAAAAGGGAAATTCAAGAAGAATGGTAAAGTATGCAAGAGATGTTAGAAAAAAGGTCAATGAGCTTAAGATTATAGGGTAAGCCTGATGAAAGAAGCTTTTAAAGGGAAGTGCTATAATTGCCACGAAGAAGGGCACCTCAAGAACTAATGTCCTAGGTTGGCAAAGCAAGGATCAAGTGGACAAATCTATATTATTGAGGTTGTTCCTACTTCGAGTAGACCACCTAGAGATCAGAGGTAGGTAGCATTAGAAGGTATGACTCTTATTTTTGTGGTTAATATTCGTACCCTATTTGATTATGGAGCATAACATTCCTTTATAGCTAGGAACATAGTTAACTTCTTAAACTTCAAACCTAAATTATCACCAGTTTAATAGTGGTCTCCGATCCTATTGAGGGATCAACATATCTCTCTTTAATTGGCAAAGACCTAGTTGTGGACATACGCAACGTTGATTTCATATGTAATGCGTACATTCTAAATTTTGAGGGGTATGGACTTATCTTGGGTATGGATTGGTTAGCATACTATGAAGCGATTCTTGATTGCGATAGGAGGTTGTACGATTAAAAAGTTGTAGAGGTCGTGTAACACCCCATATTTTTTATAACATTATCTAGAATATTTAATTAGTTAAATTACATAAAATAATGTGTTGATTAGGGGATTGAGATTTGATTTAAGTAAGGGGTAGCCGTTCCAATTAACCAATGAATTAAAAAAAATTAAAATGAAATAGAAGAGAGGTAAAATAGGAAAAATTCCATTCTTAAACCTTAAACCCTTGGTCGCGTATCCCATTCCCATTCATTTTAATTTATCAAAATTTTTAAACTTGAGGCCGACCACCATTAATAAGAAAAAGAGGAAGAAGATTAAGAAAAGCTAAGGAAGACACCAATTCAAATCAAACCATTCACATCTCAATCTCTTTAATCTCTAAAGCTAAAGTGAATAATGTTTACATCTCCTATTTCTTTTGTTTTTGGTTTTAATATGAAATCCGAAATATTTTGCATTGATTTGCCATGTTTGAATGATGGAATGATTATATATACTTGTTGATGAGTTATGGTTCATATAGATTTTATGACATGTTTTGATATGAAAACATTATTAAATGACATCCAAACGCCTTGCAAATTTTTATATAGACCAAAAGTATTATTTCGGAGAGGGGGTTTCAATTTTCTGAATTTTTGTGGAATTTATATAAATTTTCTAGTGAAGAAAATGTTATTTTGGGTTATAAATTATTTACGGTTAAATAATAATTGTTTGGGGCTGAAATTAATATATGTTAGAAAACATATAGAAAGTGATTTCAGGAATTTTTGTATAATTTTCCTAAGTGTTTTAATGGATATGTAAAATTATTTAAGGTATGGGACTTAAATGTTTTATATATTTATGAAAGGAGAAGGGGCTTTTTGTAAATAAATTCAAATTGTTATTTCTTGAAAGTCGGCGGTATTTTTGGAAAAGAGAAACTTGCAAACAATCACAATTTGACAAACAAGGCAGGTTAGGTATAAAGAAATAGTTTAAAAGGACAAATAAACATGTTTTTCACTGTTTCGATGCTTTCGACACTAGGTTCCGCCTCCTTACCTTCACCTCCGACACTGTCAAAACCAATGCACATGGTATCAGGGAATTGGTATGTAGTGAATTGGATGTAGGCGGAAGGTATAGAGTCGAAACCAGGGGTTCCAAAGAGGTTGAGGCATTACTTTGCTTTTAAAGGAAAATGCGCCTGTTTGCTTTCGACTGAGTAGCTTTCAACTAGGTTGGCTTTCGACTAGGTCAAATGGTTTTAAAGGAAATGGTTTCGATTGGGTTGCGCTTTTGTTTTAAATGACTTCTTTCGACTAAGTCGAAACCATTTGGCTGCCGCTTTCTTCCTTTCGACCCAGATGGTTTCGAAGGGGTTACTTTATTTTCTAAAATTTAGCCAATTCTTCAATGCTTTTGAAAGGATGGCTTCGACACCACCACTTTTTACTTAGGAGTGATTTCTAAAGGAATGCTTTCGACTTTAATAGGTTTCTGATCCTTTTGCTCTACTTGAAGGCATAATACAAATGGTTCCGACCGAAACGGTTTTCAATGGTTTTGAAAGGTTTCCACATGTTTTAAATTGAACCCAAGTGCTTTCGAAAGGTTTATGTTTACAAAGGTTTAATACTTTCGAAGGGTCTTAAAGAAAGGTTTCGAAGGGGTGGTTCTCCAATGGTTTTGAAGGAGTCGAAAGGGAAGGTTTTCTGATTGTTCCGAAAGGGTTGAGAGGAAATGTTTTTCCAATGTTTCGAAAGGCATGGTATAAAGATTTTTAAAGAAGGATGTCTAATGTTTTAAAGCTTTCGAAGGGAAGGTTTCTCAGTGGTTTCGAAAGGAAGATTTTGAATGGTTTTGAAAGGCAGGATTTGGCCTTTCGGTCTAGGTTAAGTAAAGGGTTTTACTTGGTCTCGAAAGGGTTACTTTCAAGGGTTTTGAAAGGGTTGTTTAAAGGTTTTAGTCAAAGGTTTCAAATATACTACTAGGCAGCATAGCCTAAGTATTTTTAAGTTAAAAATGGTTTTAACTTATTTTGAAGGGATAGGCAATCCTCTTAAAAATCCATCAACATTATTTTGAGTAAAGTATATATAACATGGTAAAATAGTTTAGAATAAAGCTAAGAATATATTTTCCTTGTATAGGTATGATTTAAAAGATTAAATCATTTTGAAAAGGTTTTCAAGGAAATGATGAAGGGTAGTTAACCGTAAGAAAAAGTTTGTGGACAGTTAGTCACGTTTGTGGACAGTTAGTCCAGTTTGCGGGCAGTCGGCCCAGCTCTCGGACAGATAGTCCATTTATTACTTATGGACGGATAGTCCATTAGTTACCTGATTATAGCATAATGGACATTGCTATTATTATTATTATTATCAGTTTGATTAACTAGTTTGGTTGCAGGAAAAGATTTGCAATATATATGTTTTAAAGAGGATATTAGTGAGGGAAAACCCGTTCCGCTAAGCGGTGTGGTCTCACTTAGTACCAGTAAACCGAGATATAACAGAATTATTCACACCTGAGTTTATGTCTGACTCGAAGTTTTTATTTTCCTTAAACTCTTTGGTGCACTAAATTGATTTGAGTAGGCTGAGGGTTGAGGTTTTCAGGTTTTAGTTGTTTTGGCGAATAAAGCTTCTGGAGATGAGCAGGTGGCTGACGGATAGCTATTTAGGAGTTGTAGTTTATTCTGTTTATTTCCGCTGTGTATATTAAGTCAGATATGACAATATTGCTTTGATCAACCAACGGGGCATCGTCATACGTCGCTCTTGGCGTATTATTGTAATGGTTATAATTGATCTTTACCTGGGAAACGTTATGAGATTGTGTAACTTGGATATGAATTATTGTTTTGAAATGTATTCAGTAAAATGTTGTTTTTTGAAATCCGTGATTTTGTTCATATTCAAGTGCTTCTGATATTATGAATACCATTACCATTACCGTATTTTGTCACCAGAAGTTAATACTATAGACGGTTGCAGCATATGTAGCGCTTAGCTTTTGACCTCCAGATACGAGTTGTTACAACTTGGTATCAGAGCATAAGTTTATGAAAAACTTTAACTAAAAATGGTTTGAAAACATAATCCTAGGGAATTAGAGGAAGATTAGGGTATGGGATAACGCTATAGTAACGTGCTTGTATTTGTTATATATAAGTATATGCTTTATCTCTAGTCTCCTATCTTTGTTAGTTTATTTTTCTATATCTCATGAGGTCTGAATATAGATATGGATGATAGAAGAGGAAGAGTTAACCCAGGAGGGGAGGGCACCGATGGGAATGCCATATCTAATGCGAGAAGGACCCAGGTCAGGCACAAGCGGAGAATGTGGGTGCTGGAGTCCCGTACGTGGAAATGGAAGCTATGTATCAGTTTTTTTGAATATGATGCAGGCTAGAATTGCAGCTGGAGTGGTAGGAGGAGATGCTGCAGGGGCAGGATTTCCAGAACTTCAGGTAGTTAACTATTATGCTAAGCTGAGCGGATATTACGCTAAGCTTGAAGGGAACCCATTTCTGGGAACAGAGGATGCTATAGAGGTGGAGAATTAGTTGCTGCATTGTGAGAGAATCTTTAAAGACTTGGGGCTCAATGATGAGCAAAAGAGGAGGCTTGCTTTGAGACAGCTTCAGGGAGCAGCTTTGTTTTGGTGGAACAGTGTAATGGCTGGTGTGGATGAGGAAACCTTGACATGGGCAGATTTCAAGGGGAGGTTCCAGGAGAGGTTCATGTCTGCGATGGCATAGTCAGCTCTGATCAGAAAGTTTGCTGAATTAGAGCAAGGAGAGAAGTCTGTTTTGGAGTATGCCAGAAGGTTCGAGGAGTTGGCCAAATATGGGTATGCTTCAGTGGATACACTGATGAAGAGGAATGAGAAGGTTATCAAGGGGCTGAAGCTTGAGTTAGCAAGGGCTACATTACCTCATATTAGAGATCCTTCTGATTTTGTAGTGGAGATGGCATTACGGCATGAGGAGATGCTTGATTCTCTATAGAGGAGTAAGGCTAAGGAGGTCCAGGTTAGGCAGAATCAGAAGAGGAAATTCTTTCCTAAGAAGGGTGCTCAGAAGGGTGGAGCAGCTAAGAAAGGGAGGTCTGAGGTTGTCTGTTTTAAGTGCGACAAGAAGGGGCATTTTGCTAATGAGTGTCATGCTGGAAAGGCAAAGGAGGTGGCCAGGAAGAAGAGTGTCTGGTGCTTTAATTGCGACCAGATTGGCCACTATAAGAATCAATGAAAGGAGCCCACTAAGGATGGAAATGGCAAGATGTATACATTAGAGCCTGCTACTTCGAAGCCAACAGCTCAGGAGAAAGGAAAGGCAGTTTTGGGTGGTACGCTTCAGACTCATGGTATGTCTGTTAGCGTTCTATTTGATACTAGTGCATCGCATTCTTTTATATCTAGATGTTTGATAGAGAAGATTAACCTAGAACCCACATATTTAGTTACTTCCTTACGAGTTGCGAATCCAATAGGAGGGTATGCAACACTAGGGTTGAGATGTGACCAGTTAGAGTTTGACTTGTTGGGTCATGCTTTTGTTTGCAGTTTTCATGTGTTTGATTTTGTGGGGTTCAGAATTATTCTTGGGATGGATTGGTTAAGCGAGTACGATGTTGGGATATTTTGCCATGATAGGAAAATATCGCTTAGGCACCCAGATTGTAGCAACATGATTGTTTATACCGTAGAAGGTTCTAGCGTGAGGTGAATGTTTTATTGGGTGTTATGGAATTGGAAGATGAGCTAAGCCGAGTTTTCATGGTTAAAGAATTCGCGGATGTTTTTGAGCCTGTAGTTGGATTGCCACCGAAATGAGCCATTGAGTTTCAGATAGATTTGGTTCCTGGAGCAAAGCCGGTGAGTAGCTCACCAAGCAGGATGACCCCTACAGAGATGAGGGAGTTGAAAGTACAGTTGGTGGATTTAGAAGGCAAGAGTTTTATTAGGACGAGTAGTTCACCTTGGCAAGCAGTCGTATTGTTTGCTAAGAAGTCGGATGGATCATTAAGGATATGTTTCGATTATCATAAGTTGAATGAGAGGACGATAAAGAATCGATATCCATTGCCGAGGATTCACGATTTGTTCGACCAGTTGAGTGGAGCCAAGGCATTTTCCCAGTTGGATTTGGCGATAAGTTTCCATCAGCTCAGAGTAGCAGAGGATAGTATACTTTTGACGGCGTTTAGGACCAGATATGGATTGTACGAATGGTTAGTTACGCCGTTCGGACTGACTAATGTGTCGACATTCTTTGTGGATTTGATGAACCGGGTTTTCCAAGAGCATTTGGATAAGTTTATACTGGTTTTCATTGATGATATCCTGATATACTCTAAGGATGAGAAGGAGCATGAAGTTCATCTTAGATGGTGCTTGAGACGCTGAGGCAGCATTAGCTAATGGCAAAGTTTTCAAAGTGTCATTTCTCGAAGAAGGAAGTGAAGTTTCTTGGTCATGTAGTCTCAGAGAAAGGGTTGTCAGTAGAGCCGACTAAGATTGAAGCGGTGAATAGTTGGAAGAGATCCGAGACCGTGACTGAGATAAAGAGATTCCTTAGATCGGCTGGTTAATATCGGAGATTCATTAAGGATTTCTCGCGGATAGCAGCACCGATGACCAAGCTAACGAGAAAGGATGTTAAGTTTGTGTGGACCGATAAGTGTGAGGAAGCATTCTAGAGATTGAAACACTTAATGACCTATGCACTTGTTTGGTTGTTCCGGAAGGAAATCAGGATTTGGTGGTTTATACAAATGCATGTGGAATAGGATTAGGAGTTGTGCTGGTGCAGAAAGGTAAAGTAATTGCCTATGCTTCTAGACAGCTTAGACCGCATGAGGTCAGATATCCGACGCATGATTTGGAATTAGCTGTAGTGATTTTTGCGTTGAAGGTGTGGAGACATTACCTTTTGGGGGAGAGGTTTGAGTTATATACTGATCATAAGTCGCTGAAGTATTTGTTCTCTCAGAAGGAGCTGAACATGAGACAGCAAAGGTGGTTAGAGTTTATTGTTGCTTACGATTTTGGGATTGAGTACACACCAGGGAAAGGCAACAAGCTTGCAGATGCACTTAGCAGGAAACATCAGAATGCAGTGTTGGCAATGATTGCTGAGTGGAAAGATTTGGAAGCATTAGCAGATTGCAGAGTGCAGTGGATATCTGAGGCTGGGTCCAGCGGAGAAACCGTAGTGTTATCTTGTTTGGAAGTTCGACCAGTGATGATCGAAAGGATTGCTTCTAAATAGGAGGAAGATCCGGTATTAGCTGAATGGATCAGGAAGTTAAGAGATGGAACCGAGAGTGATGACTAGAACAGTCTTGACCAGAATGGGTGGTTGAGAAAGAAAGGAAGATTATGTGTTCCGAGTGTAGGAAACATAAGGAAAGAAGTCTTGGAGGAATGCCATCGTTCGAAGTTCTCTTTTCATCTAGGAGGAACTAAGACGTATCAGGATATGAAGATGAGTTTCTTTTGGGAAAGGTATGAAGTGGGATATTAGCTTATGGGTAAAGCAGTGCTTGATTTGCCATTAGGCAAAGGCTGAACACTAGAAGTCAAATGGATTGCTTCAGCCATTAGATATTCCGGTACGGAAATGGGATTCTATTTCTATGGATTTTATTGACGGTTTGCCAAGGTCAAACAGAGGAAATGAAAGTATATGGGTTATAGTGGATAGACTGACCAAGAGTGCCCATTTCATTCTAGTTAAGTCAACCAGAATGGCACCTGTTTTAGCGAAGTTGTTTATGAAAGCTGTAGTTAGACTACACGGAGTTCCTAGTAGTATAGTAAGTGATAGAGATCCCTTATTCACTAGAGAGTTCTGGAAGAGTCTACAGGAAGTTTTGGGAACCAAGCTCAAGATGAGTACCGCTTACCATCCATAGACTGATGGGCAAACAGAAAGAGTTAACAAAATCTTGGAAGGTTTGTTAAGAGCTTGTGTATTGGATTTCGGGGGATCAAAGGAAGACCATCTGCATTTAATCGAGTTCTCGTATAATAATAGTTGTCCGACTAGTATTAGGATGGCACCGTTTGAAGCTTTGTATGAAAGGCCATGCAAATCTCCCATTTGTTGGTTAGAGATCGGGGATAGGTTGGTTCTTGGTCCAGATTTAGTTAGAGAAGCTGTAGAAAAAATTGAGGTCATTCGAGCTAGGATGAAGGAGGCTCGGTCTAGGTAGAAGAATTATGCAGATAAAAGACGAAAAGATTTAGATTCTCAGTTGGAGATCAGGTTTTCGTTAAGGTGTCACCAATGAAGGGTGTGATCAGATTCGGAAGATCAAGAAAGTTGGCACCAGGATTAATTGGACCTTTTCATATTGTTGAGAGGATCGAGAAACTCGCATATAGAGTTGAGTTACTGAGCAGTTTGGCAAGAGTCCATGATGTTTTCCATGTTTCTCATCTCAGAAAGTGTGTTAGAGACCCGAAGACTACTATTGCACCGACTGTGTTAGAGGACTTAGTAGTAGAACTGGACATGACTATAGTGAGAAAGCCAATTCGTACTATTGCGAGAGATGAGAAGAGGCTTAGAACCAAGACGGTCAGATTAGTCAAAGTCCAGTGGAGCGACGATGACATGGACTGTACTTGGGAGATTAAGAGCAGGATTAGAGATACTTATCCAGATTTGTTTGATGGTATGTTTTACCTCTTTAATTGATTTGTTGTATACCTTACTGTAATTTCGATGACAAAATTCTTTAAGGAGGGGAGTTTGTAACACCCCATATTTTCGGTAACATTATTTAGAATATTTAATTAGTTAAATTAAATAAAATAATGTGTCGATTCGGGGATTAATATTTGATTTAAGTAAGGGGTAGCCGTGCCAATTAACCAATGAGTTAAAAGAAGAATTAAAATGAAATAGAGGAGGGGTAAAATAGAAAAGAGGCCATTCTTATACCCTAAACCCTTGGCCGTGTATCCCATACACGTTCATTTTCATTTATCAAAATTTTTAAACTTGAGGCCGACCACCAATAACAAGAAAAAGAGGAAGAATATTAAGAAAGCTAAGGAAGACACTAACTCAAATCAAACACATTCACATCTCAATCTCTTTAATCTCTAAAGCTAAGGTGAATAATATTTACATCTCATATTTCTTTTGTTTTCGGTTTTAAGATGAAATCTGAAATATTTTGCATTGATTTGCCATGTTTTGAATGATGAAATGATTATATATACTTGTTGATGAGTTATGGTTGTTCATATAGATTTTATGACATGTTTTGATATGAAAACCCTATTAAATGACATCCAAATGCCTTGCGAATTTTTATATAGACCAGAAATATTATTTTAGAGATGTGTTTCAATTTTCAGAATTTTTGTGGAATTTTTATAAATTTTCTAGTGCAGAAAATGTTATTTTGGTTTATAAATTATTTACGGTTAAATAATAATTGGTTTGGGTCTGAAATTAATATATGTTAGAAAATATATAGAAAGTGATTTTCAAGAATTTTTGTAGAATTTTCCTAAGTGCTTAATGGATATATAAAATTATTTAAGGTATAGGACTTAAATGTTTTATATATTTATGAAAGGAGAAGGGGCTTTTTGTAAATAAATTCGAATTGTTATTTTTGGAAAGTCGGCAGTATTTAAAAGAGAAACTTGCAACCAATCACAATTTGACAAACAAGGCAGTTTAGGTACAAAGAAATAGTTTAAAAGGAGAAATAAATATGTTTTTCACTATTTCGATGCTTTCGGCACTAGGTTCCGCCTCCTTACCTTCGCCTCCGACACTGTCAAAACTAATGCACATGGTATCAAGGAACTGGTATGTAGTGAATTGGATGTAGGCGAAAGGTATAGAGTCAAAACCAGGGGTTCCAAAGGGGTTGAAACATTAGTTTGCTTTCAAAAGAAAATGCACCTGCTTGCTTTCGACTGAGTAGCTTTCGACTAGGTTGGCTTTCGGCCAGGACAAATAGTTCTACAGGAAATGGTTTTGATTGGGTTGCGCTTTTGTTTTAAATGACTGCTTTCAACTAAGTCGAAACCTTTTGGCTGCCGCTTTCTTCCTTTCGACCCAGATGGTTTCGAAGGGGTTACTTTTTTTCTAAAATTTGGCCACTTCTCCAATGCTTTCGAAGGGATGGCTTCGACACCATCACTTTTTACTTAGGAGTGATTTCTAAAGGAATGCTTTCGACTTTAATAGGTTTCTGATCCTTTTGCTCTACTTGAAGGCATAATCCATATGGTTTTGACCGAAACGGTTTTCAATGGTTTCAAAAGGTTTCTACACGTTTTAAATTGAACCCAAGTGCTTTCTAAAGGTTTGTGTTTACAAAGGTTTAATACTTTCGACCGCCCAGTCTACCACCTGCTGTTTTGGGGGCAAACGAACAATTGTTCGTTCGTTCGAATGATGGCATGATTTTTTTAACCGACTATGGCGTGTTTTTCAAACCAATCCGGTCCCTCCATTCTTGCATCTGATGGCTCCTATTCATCCTATGACGTGGTTGCATCCCATTCAATCTTCAAAACCCAATTGTCCGAGGACCACTTCTATCCCTATAAATAGACCCCTAGACCTAACACTTTTTCTCATTCTAGGTTTTCTCCAATTGGGTTCACCTTTCTAGGAAGGACCCTAAACGGAATAATTTTTCCAAAGGAGAAAATCATTATAAATTAAATTATTTTACAACTCCAAGTGGATCTGGGAAGACCAAAGGAAGAGCTTAGGACCGGAGGTGAGTGATTGTAATTATTTTAGAATTCCTTAAGTAATTTAAAATAATAGGGTTTCCAATAGTTGTAGTTTTACTACGATTTTTGGAATAGCCTTTTCAGTAGTTTATTTACAGTTTATAGAATTATTTTCAGTCTATTTCCTTTTAGCTATTCTTTTTAGTAATTTTAGTTTATTCCTGTTAATTATAGCTTTCCCGTTTATTTACAGTATTTTAGTTTATTTACTGCTATTTATACGTTATTTACATCTTCTTTCTACGCTTTGTATTTTCTTCTATTTTCAGTTTTCATTTATTCCTCCTTCTTCTTCGCGTATGGATTAGAATAGGATTAACGCAAATATGGATTAAATTGTAAGAAAACTGAAATAATGGAACATAAGATGTAAATTTCAAAGTCTGTAATGTAAATGGAATTGGACTGAAATTATGCCTAATTATGACGTTAATTGGACTGAATTTAAAAGATTGGCCTATTTATAACTTAGAATTATAAATAAATAGAGAAAAAGATGAAAGAGGCTTATTTTCACACTTAGACCTTGGATTAAGTAATAAGCATGATTATAACGTAGGTTATATTAAGAAAAAGAACATAATAAGGCTTATTTTAAGACTTAGGATAAATTAATGAGCACAGATAGTAGAGAAAAGTGTAAAGGCATATTTAAATAATTTGTCTAAGTTAATAAGAAAAGATGAAAGTAATTAAGACATGTACCAAATAGCATTCCTTATTAGACAAAACGGTGGTCCCACATTAGCCTGAAGTGCGATGAGGGCAAGCTTATGCTAAGAATGGTAGTAATTGGTCAAATAGAAGTCCAAATCACGGGGGATTTGGATAAGGGGCACAACTAGATATTATTTGGATGACGGGCCAGTACCAACAGCATTTCCTCTATAGTTTCTATGGACACACGGTGATCTCACATTATCCTGAAGTGAGACGAGGGGCACACTTATGCTGCAGTTCGAGGTAATAAGAACGCCCAATAGGTGGAGCAAAAGGTAGCATGGGCATGGTGGCAGTTACACGTGCGACTTCCATTCGGGTGCTCAGTAATCGCTATGCGTTCCAAGCGCTTAGTATTGGTGTCTTTCGTAGACACCATTGCCTTCTATATAGGGAGCTATATATGTCGTCTGGATCCACAATGGGTGCTTTGTGCATCTTTCGTAGATACCATTGGCTGCTGTGTAGGGAGTTATATAGCGTCTGTCCACAGTAAGGTCTATGGAGTAACAGGCCGATCAAAAAGGGTAGAATTAGGGTTACATCCTAATACAGGATTAGGAATTCAGCCTAATCAAAGTAGAAATCAAGGACAAGTGTAAGAAATCGAAGTTAACCTATCTTATAAATTGAGCAATATTTAATCGTACTTATTTCCAGTTTATTTCTTTCCTATTTCCTTTGTTATCCTTATTTATGCTAGAACTGTTGTAGAGTCTATTACTTTTATCTTACTTAAAGACTCTAGTAATTACTATCATTCACCAGACTTTTAGTCTGACCCACTCCTCTATTTTCCCCTTTTGCCCCCATAGGCAATCAAGGGAGAAGTCAGTAGATTGTTGTTGCTTGGAGTTTTCTTGGAGGATATTTCTACTATGTATTTCTTTTATTTTCAGCTTTTGTTCTTTCTATGTACTGGCTTATTATGAGGGATATTATGTACTCTGATTTTTGAGACTATGAGTTTTTGTTTCATGAGACATATTGGATTTTTAGACATGTATGTGGTATTTGGTATTTGACTTATTTATGAAGCAATTATGAAGTTTTGTTTTAATTAAGTTATTATTTTAATTTTTCACTGTTTTATATATTTTTATCTTGTGAATCTTAGTCTCTGTTAGCTTTAGTTATACCTACAACGCATCACGCCTTGTAATATGTCCTTTTGGGTATATTAAGGGGTGTGGGGTGTTTCAGAAATAGGTAAGGTTTATACCCTAAACTCTTAGGAATTTAACTCACGTTCATTTTCATTTTACTCAAACTAAAATTTCCTAAGGCCGGCCACCATTATTATTCTCAAGAAGAAGATTAAAGCTAGGATTCAAAAGAAGGAAGAAAATCAACTAAATCAACATCAAATCTCATATCTATAATCTCAAAGCTAAGGTGAATAATTACTACATCCCATTTTATTTTGGTTTTCGGTTTTAAGATTAGGCCCTAAATGATTTTACAAGTATATGCCATGTCTTGATGATTAAAGTTATATATGCTTGTTGATGAATTTTATATGTTCATGTTAGTTTTATGATATGTTTGATATGAAAACCCTATTAAATGATATCCAAATGCCTTGAAAATTTAAATATAGATCAGAAATGATAATTTGGAGTTGGCTTTCAATTTTCATAATTTTATGAAATTATGTGGATTTTATATTAATTTTCTAGTAAAGAAAATGATTTATTGGGTTATAATTATTTACAGCTAAGTAAATAATTATTTGGATTTGAAATTATTATATGTTGGAAAACATTTTAAAATAGATTATCTGGGATTTTTCCAGATTTTTCCTAAGTTATTTGATGAATATATAAAATTATTTAAGGTATGAGACTTAAATGTTTTATATAATTAATTAAGGAGAAGGGACATTTTATAAAATGAAAGTATTATTTAATTCTGAAAATAGTGGCAACATATTTCTAAAAAGAATTTTTTAACCAATGAAATTTTGACAAACAAAGGCAGATTAGTTGAAAAGTTATCCTTTTTAAGTTAAAAACAAAGAAAACATACTTTTAGCATGTTTCAGCCTTTACGGCAACAAACCTTCCGACCCAGACCTTCCGAAAAGGTCAAGAGGTTCAAAGCTTTCGATAAGGTCAAACCAATGCATATGGTATCAAGTTACTTGGTACATAATGAATTGGACAAGGTCGAAAGGTTCTTAGTCGAAAGGTTAATGGCCAAAGAGGTTGGGGTATGTTTGTTTTATAAACCAAAAGTTTTCGCCTGCTTTGCTTTCGAATAACAGCTTTCGACTTGGTTGCTTTCGACCAGGTCAAATATAAAGGTTTTAAACCTTCCGACACAGTCGAAAGATTACTGTTGTTTTAACACTGCTTCGTTTTGAAACCTTCCAACATAGTCGAAGGGTTACTGCCGCTTTGTTTTGTTTTGAACCTTTCGACAAAGACGAAAGGTTTACTTATTTTTAAAAACCAACCGCTTTTCTCAATGCTTTCGAAAGGAAGCTTTCGACTTAGGTGATTTTCCCTTGTTTTTAATTGAAGTATAACCAAGCTTTCGAAGCAGAGCTTTCGACTTAGTCAAAAGGTTGCTTCCAATGTCTTCGAAAGGTTTTAAATAAAGGTTTTCCACTTGTTTTAAATTGAAACCGGTAAGTCTTCAAAATGTTTGATTCAGTGGTTTTGAAAGGTTTAAGTTCAATGGTTTCGAGAGGTTCTAGTTGAATGATTTCGAAAGGTTTGATGATTGACTTCGAAAGGTTTGATGATTGACTTCGAAAGGTTTAAGTTCAATAATTTCGAAAGGTTTGAGGATTAACTTCGAAAGGTTTGAGGATTTGACTTCGAAAGGTTTAAATGAATGATTTCGAAAGGTTTTAGTGAATGACTACAAAAGGTTTAAATGAATAATTTGGAAAGGTTTGATGATTGACTTCGAAAAGTTTAAGTTTAATAATTTCAAAAGGTTTGAGGATTGACTTCGGAAGGTTTAAATGAATGATTTCGAAAGGTTTTAGTGAATGACTTCGAAAGGTTTAAGTGAATGATTTTGAAAGGTTTGAGATGGAAGGTTTTCCAAAGTTTTTCTAAGGAAATGTTTTAAAGTGATTTTAATGAAGGATGTCTAAAGTTTTATTGTTTTCGAAAGGTTTGATTTCGAAAGGTTTGAAGTTTGATTTTAAAAGAGATGATTTCAAAAGTATAGAAAGAGGTTCTTTCAAATGGTTAAATGTTTTCATCAACTAAAGTTTAGGTAAAGAATATATATAACATGGTGATATGATCTTGAGTAAAGTATAAAGATTATATATTTTTCCTTGTTTAAGTTTAATTTAAAGGTTTTAAATCATTTTGAAAATGTTTTCAAGGAAAATTATGGAAGGGGATCCTTAAGTGAAAATGACTCAGATAATAGAAAACCAAATGGGACTAGTATGGGGTCGCACCCTATACATTAGCTAATAGCACCAGCTAATTATTGTCAAAAATTCTAGTGTGTAGGTCTTTATCACAGGTAGATTAAATTATGGTTACACAAAGAAAGGAATATATGTTTGTATACAGATAGGTTATTGGTGAGCCTGAAAAACCATTAGATCGGGAAGACCTGGGAGATGATTGAGTTAGGGATAGACTATCTAAAAGTGAAGTATTTAACAAACAGTTAAGGACAGACCGTCCAGATGGGAAATGTTTAACAGATAATTAAGGATAGATAATCTAGAAGAAGAATATCTAATGGGTGTTAGGTTAAGTTTTATTATATTGTCCGGTAGGTCCGAGTCATCCAAAGGTTAAAAGTTATCCAAACAAAACTTGTGTATTTGAACAGATAGTTCATTATTACCTGATATTTATGTATGTTTACATAATGATTGCTTTATAGTATTTAACCATTGTGGATGTAGGAGCACAATATATGGTTTTATGAAAGGTTTGCAAAGATATGTTTTAAAAGGATGTTAGTGAGGGGAAACCCGTTCCGCTAAGCGGTGTAGTCTCACTTAACATAATTATTCTGGGATGTATAATATTATTCACACCAGACTTTATGTCTGACTCGAAGTTTATGTTTTCCCCTTAAACTCTCGAGTTCTCAAAATTGATTTGAGTAGGCTGAGGGGTTAAGGTTCTTTTCAGGTTTTAGAATGTTGACAAATAAGCTACCGGAGGCATGCAGGAGGCAACAGATAGCTATTTAGGATTTGCAGTATTTGTTATGTTTTGATGAATTTTCCACTGTGTTGTTTGTATTAGGTCTATTATGACCATA
This sequence comes from Allium fistulosum, assembly GCA_030737815.1. NCBI lineage: Eukaryota > Viridiplantae > Streptophyta > Magnoliopsida > Asparagales > Amaryllidaceae > Allium > Allium fistulosum. The sequence goes on from CM060904.1 coordinate 814,450,683, forward strand.
TGACTCTGATCATCCTGGGGGTATCTTCATATACCGCTCTTGGCGTAATTTGTAATAATTATATTTGATCTGTGCTTGCGAATGATTTGGGGATTATGTGTTATGAATGTGAAACATTTGATTTTGAAATGTAATGAAGTAAATGTAGTTTTTTGAAATCTGTGTTTTGTTTCATATTCAGGTGCTTCTTATATTATTGATACCATTAACATAGTGTATTTGGTCGTCGGAAGAAAATATTATAGATGACTGCAGCATCTGTAGCGCTTAGTTTTGGGCCTCTAGATAGGGGATGTTACACCATGCAAATCTCCCGTTTGTTGGTTAGAGAATGGGGATAGGTTGGTTCTTGGTCCGGATTCAGTGAAAGAAGCCACGGAGAAGATTGAGTGTATCCGAGCAAGGATGAAGGAAGCTCAGTCTAGACAGAAAAGTTATGCAGACAGAAGAAGAAAGGACTTGGAATTCTCTGTCGGAGACTATGTGTTTATTAAGGTTTCACCGATGAAGGGTGTGATTAGATTTGGAACATCAGGAAAGTTAGCACCTAGATTCGTTGGACCCTTCCGTATTGCTGAGAGGATCGAGAAACTCGCTTATAGAGTGGAGTCACCGAATAGTTTGGCAGGAGTCCATGATGTTTTCCATGTTTCTCATCTTAGAAAGTGTGTTAGAGACCCAAAGACTACTATAGCACCTACAGTGTTAGAAGAGTTAGTAATAGAACCGGACTTGACCATAGTTAGAAAGCCGATTAGGATTATGGCAAGAGCTAAGAAGAAGTTGAGGAATAAGACAGTTGGATTAGTAAAGGTCCAGTGGAATGATGATGTAAGAGACTGTACTTGGAAGACTAAGAGCGGGATTAGAGAGGCTTACCCTGATTTGTTTGATGGTATGTTTTACCTTTGATTGTTTTGTGTGTGCCTTATAGTAATTTCGAGGATGAAATTATTTAAGGTAGGGAGTCCGTAATGAAAGTGAATATGGATCGATAATATAGTTAAACTACGACTAGCAAGTGCGGAATTATAGATAATAGTAAATGGCAATAACAAAAATGACACCAGGGATTTTTATACTGGTTCGAACTTCTCGTTCTACGTCCAGTCCCAGACTGCTTCTGGAATTTCTCGAATAACCCTCACTTAACCCAGAGGAACAGGTATTACACCGCCTGAGCAACCGAACAGGACTTTTCCGCCTAAGCAACCGAATAGGACTTTTCCGCCTAAGCAACCGAATAGGACTTCAATTACAATTTGGTAAATTGTTTCTTGACTTGTGTGTTCTTTGAATAACACGAATATAGTCAATGTAGTACACCCTTCCTATAATCTTCTTGATATGATGATTTGAATGTGCAAAGATAGGAAGTAGAGAATTGAAAATCACTTGAGATTATAACAATATAAGATCAGAAAAGATAGAAAGAATTAGTTGTTAAAATAGTAAATTTTCATCTCTATTTATAGTAATGAATAATCTTAATTTAATAGTTGCAACTCTTTGAAGAAGTGCAACTCTTGGTGAAGAAGACAACTCTTCAGATTTTGATATTTTATGAAGAGATGCTTCAGTTCGTCAAGTTCAGATGTCTGAGATAAAAGTGACAGATGTCTGAATAATTTTGAATTTCGAAAAAATCAATGGAAAACAAAAACAGTTAATTTAGATGTCTGTCTTTTAATTCAGACGTCTGTCTAGGGTGACAGACGTCTGTTATTAAATTGACAGACGTCTATTTCATATAGAAATAGAGCCATAGAGTTCAGACGTCTGATATTGATGTCAGACGTCTGAATTAATATACAGACGTCTATTTCTGTACTGTTTTGTTCCTTTGTCCATTTTAGTATTTTTGAACTTGAGAAAATATATAATTTTGAAAATACCTTTTTATATTTATTTTAAAGCATGATTTTCAAAAGTATATTTGTGTGTGTGTGTGTTTCATCACCATATCAGAGATTGTACATATATATCTAAAAGATTTTGTATAAGAACTTTAATCTTGTTGATGATAATAGCTTCTTTTGATGATTCCTGCACGAATATTTGACATAATAGTATATAGATTGAAATATATAGTTGTCGCATTAAAATCGAAGAAGGCAGGTTTCAACATTCTCCCCCTTTTTGATGATGACAACTATATAATTCATCGATTAGTATAACCATACCTTTTGCTCCCTCTGTCAATATGACCATATTATATAGCAGAATGATTAATATTTCTCCCCCTTTGTCATTAACAAAAAGGAATTTGTAAGGGGTTAGAAATGTGATGATAAAACACATTTTTGAATAGCAAAATGAACTTTGTTCAGAACATACCAATGATAAAATTTTGTTGTGGAAGAGTCAGAATATTTGGAGTATAAAAACAGATTTGAACATATGTTTGAACAGGTTCAACATCTTAATATACTAATCAAAGAGAAACAGTGATATAGGACATAAATACATATTTATAAAAAGATACAGAACATAAGAATAAATTACTTAAGTCACATAACAGACGTCTGATGTTCTGTAGAAAAAAAATTGAAAAAATTAATAGATTTAGACGTCTAAAAATTATATTAGACGGCTAAGTATGATGACAGACGTCTAAAAGATTTGTTCAAACGGCTCAGAGGTCTAAAATTGAAACAGAGAGTAAAAAACATTTTGAACTAAATTCAGACGTCTAAATTTTTGTAGCAGACGTCTATTTTTGAGGACAGACGTCTGTGACAAAATGTTCAAATGGCTCAAACAAAAAATAGGTATACAGACGTCTGTTAATAACTATCAGACGTCTGTTTGTCTGATTTTTAGTTTTTGAATAATATTAATATGTTTAAAGGTCCCCCCTATGTATAACATCTCCCCCTAAGTATAATATCTTGTAAATAACGAGATAAACTCATTATTAATTATGAAGGAAAAATAAAATAGATTTTACCATATTTGCTGAAGTCCATATTTCATTGTAAGCACGTAATTCTATTAATCGTATGGAACATTCTTTAAAATTCCAAAATCTATCCTTTTCCTTTTGTTTCTTTGAGTACCTGCAAAAATTAATAATCATTTTTGGTACCCTCTTATTATGTTAGGGTCCGGGGGTTAGATCTTGGGAAACCATACCCATTTGGGTGTGGTTGAACCTTTATAAATATAATTTTCATTATTAACTACCATATCGAAATAACCATTAATGTATTTTTCTCTATTTTTCCAATTAACAGGAACCCAAATACTTAGATAATTTCTATTCATATTTCTAGTCAATGATTTTGTACTTCTAGAATAATTATAAACATTATTGGTCACAGCAGTATTTGAATTTCTATAAAAATTGGATTTAGATTTTACTCGAAATTTAGTACTAGCACTAACATTTTTACTATACATGAAAGCATATCTAGTGCTATTTCGACGATCAATTTTATTATATCCTAAACCACTTTTATCATTGTGAGCTTTTGAATTTGTAACTAAGGAAGATAAGATATCTTTACCTTTGTTAAAATTTATGATTTTTGTATTTAATCTTTCAAAATTAGCTTTAGAATCACAAACTTTTTAAAAAAAAATATTATTATTAACTTTTAAAATCTCACATTCTTTAGATAATTCTAAATTCTTTTTAATTAAAGCTTCATTCTCTTTTTCAAGAGAAAAAATTAAAGAACTAGAATTATTTAAAGAATTTTCCAAAAAAGTATTTTTATTTTGCAAAACATTGATTTCCTCCAAAAGATCATTGTTTTTATCTTCTAACTGCTCATTTTCTTTTTGTAGGAAATCTTTTTGTAAAACAAGTTCTTCGACGGTATTTTCAAAACATTTAGTTTGTTTTACCAAAAATTTATTTTCCTCTTTTAAATTGGAAATTTCTTGCTCACAATCTTTTAACTTAGCTAAAGCAATTGTATTAACTTTATTCAAAGTTTTACAATCTTTTAATAATTCGTCATGTGCTAACAGAAGATCTTTATATAAAGAATCTAAACATACCGATTGTGATCTGAGTTTAGCTATGAAGCATTTGTTTGTTTGCTCCTTTGATTCTTCTTTATTGCTTTTCCTCTTCTTATTGCCTTGACTAGATCTCTTTGTAGCCATTTATTCTAGGATGTTGTTACGATCTCTAGAATTCCAGGCTCTGATACCAAATGAAAGTGAATATGGATCGATAATATAGTTAAACTACGACTAGCAAGTGCGGAATTATAGATAATAGTAAATGGCAATAATAAAAATGACACCAGGGATTTTTATACTGGTTCGAACTTCTCGTTCTACGTCCAGTCCCAGACTGCTTCTGGAATTTCTCGAATAACCCTCACTTAACCCGGAGGAACAGGTATTACACCGCTTGAGCAACCGAACAGGACTTTTCCGCCTAAGCAACCGAATAGGATTTTTCCGCCTAAGCAACCGAATAGGACTTCAATTACAATTTGGTAAATTGTTTCTTGACTTGTGTGTTCTTTGAATAACACGAATATAGTCAATGTAGTACACCCTTCCTATAATCTTCTTGATATGATGATTTGAATGTGCAAAGATAGGAAGTAGAGAATTGAAAATCACTTGAGATTATAACAATATAAGATCAGAAAAGATAGAAAGAATTAGTTGTTAAAATAGTGAATTTTCATCTCTATTTATAGTAATGAATAGTCTTAATTTAATAGTTGCAACTCTTTGAAGAAGTGCAACTCTTGGTGAAGAAGACAACTCTTCAGATTTTGATATTTTATGAAGAGATGCTTCAGTTCGTCAAGTTCAGATGTCTGAGATAAAAGTGACAGATGTCTGAATAATTTTGAATTTCGAAAAAATCAATGGAAAACAAAAACAGTTAATTTAGATGTCTATCTTTTAATTCAGACGTCTGTCTAGGGTGACAGACGTCTGTTATTAAATTGACAGACGTCTATTTCATATAGAAATAGAGCCATAGAGTTCAGACGTCTGTTATATTAATTTAGACGTCTGATATTGATGTCAGACGTCTGAATTAATATACAGACGTCTATTTCTGTACTGTTTTGTTCCTTTGTCCATTTTAGTATTTTTGAACTTGAGAAAATATATAATTTTGAAAATACCTTTTTATATTTATTTTAAAGCATGATTTTCAAAAGTATATTTGTGTGTGTGTGTTTCATCACCATATCAGAGATTGTACATATATATCTAAAAGATTTTGTATAAGAACTTTAATCTTGTTGATGATAATAGCTTCTTTTGACGATTCCTGCACGAATATTTGACATAATAGTATATAGATTGAAATATATAGTTGTCGCATTAAAATCGAAGAAGGCAGGTTTCAACACGTAACACCCCATATTTTTATAACATTATCTAGGATATTTAATTAGTTAAATTAAATAAAATAATGTGAAGATTAATAGGTTGAGATTTGATTAAATTAAGGGTAGTTGTGCCATGTTAATGTATAAATTAAAATGAGAAAACATAAACTAATGTGTTAGGAAATGAGTAAGGGCATTATGGGAAATAGGAAAGGCTTATACCCTAAACCCTTAGGAATTGAAACATTCATTCGTTTTACCAAACTAAAAACTCTTAAGGTCGGCCACCATTATTGTTCTCAAGGAAAGATTAAAGCTAGAATTCAAGAGAAGGAAGATAATCAACTAACTCAACATCAAATCTCACATCTTTTAATCTCAAAGCTAAGGTGAATAATTATTTCATCCCATTATCTTATATTTTTCGGTTTTAAGATTAGATCCAAAAAAAATTTGCAAATATATGTCGTGTTTTGACGATTAAAGTTATATATTTGTTTGTTGATGAATTATGCATGTTCATATTAGTATTTATGAAATGTTTGATATGAAAACCCTATTAAATAACATTCAAATGCCTTGAAAATTTAAATATAGCTTAGAAATGATACTTTAGAGATGGGTTCCAATTTTCATAATTTTCTAAATTTATGTGGATTTTATATTAATTTTCTAGTGAAGAAAATAATTTATTGGGTTATAAATTATTTACGGCTAAATAAATAATTATTTGGATTTGAAATTTTTATATGTTGGAAAACATATTAAAACAAATTTTTTTGTAATTTTTTCAGATTTTTCCTAAGTGTTTTGATGAATATATAAAATTATTTAAGGTATGAGACTTAAATGTTTTATATATTTAATTAAGGAGAAGGGGCATTTTATAAAATAAAATTATTATTTAATTCTGAAATTAGTGGCAGCACTTTTTTGAAATGTATTTATTAACCAATGAGAATTTGACAAACAAAGGCAGGTTAGTTGAAAAGTTATCTTTTTTAAGTTTAAAACAAGAAAATCATGCTTTTAGCATGTTTCAGCCATTTTAGGCATCAAACCTTCCGACCTAGACCTTCCGACAAAGTTGAAAGGTTATAGCTTTCGACAAGGTCAAAGTTCAATGCATATGGTATCAAGTTACTTGGTACGTAATGAATTGAACAAGGTCGAAGGGTACTTAGTCGAAAGGTTGGTTGCCAAAGAGGTTGGGGTATGTTTGTTGTGTAAACCAAAAGCTTACACCTGCTTGCTTTCGAAAAGGAGCTTTCGACTTGGTTGCTTTCGACCAGGTCAATTATTTAAAATAAAGGTTTTAAACCTTTCGACAAAGTCGAAAGGTTACTGCCGCTTTATTATTGTTTTGTTTTGAACCTTCCGACAAAGTCGAAAGGATTACCTGTTTTTAAAAACCAGCCGCTTCTCCATGCTTTCGAAATAAAGCTTTCGACTTAGAAGTTTTACCCTTGTTTTTAATTGAAGAATAACCCAAGTTTTTGAAGGAGTTGTTCTAAAGGCAGAGGCCTACTGTTTTAAATGACATGTTTTAAATCTTTTGAAGTAGAGCTTTTGACAAAGTCGAAAGGTTGCTTCCAATGATTTCGAAAGGTTTTAGTTCAATGGTTTCAAAAGGTTTGAGTTCAATGGTTTCGAAAGGTTTTAGCTCAATGGTTTCGAAAGGTTTTGGCTCAATGGTTTCGAAAGGTTTGAGTTCAATGATTTCGAAAGGTTTGTTTTGAATGGTTTTAGAAGGTTTAAATAGAAGGTTTTCCAAAGGTTTTCTAAGGCAATGTTTTAAGTTGTTTTTAAAGTAGGTTGTCTAAAGTTTTATTGCTTTCAAAAGGAGTGATTTCAATAGTTTCGAAAGGTGTGATGTTTGGTTTCGAAAGGTAATGTTTTGGCCTTTTGGCTTACAAAATTAAAGGATTTGACTTGGTTTTTAAAGAGATATTTTCAAAAGTTTAGAAAGAGGTACTTTCAAATGTTTAAATGTTTTCATCAACTAAGATTTGAGTAAAGAAGATATATATATAACATGCTAATGTGATTTTGAGTAAAGCATAAAGATTATACATTTTCCTTGTTTGAGTTGATTTAAAGGTTTTGAATCATTTTGAAAATGTTTTCAAGGAAAATTATGGAAGGGGATCCCTAAGTGAAAATGACTCAGATATTAGAATACCAAATGGGACTAGTATGGGGTCGCGCCCTATATATTAGCTATTAGCCCCAGCTAATTGTTGTTCACAATTCCAGTGTGTAGGGCTTTGTTACTGGTAGACTAAAATTATCATTAAACACCGAAGAGAATATATGTTTGTATACAGATAGGTTATTGGTAAGCCCGAAAAACCATTAGGATCAGGAAGACCTGGGAGATGATTAAGTTAGGGACAGACCGTCCATAAGTGAAGTATTTAACAGATAGTTAAGGATAGATAGTCCAGAAGAAGAATAGCTAACGGGTGTTAGATTAATTTTGATTATATTGTCTAGTAGGCTCGGGTCAGCCAAAGGTTAAAAGTTATCCAAACAAAACTTATGTGTTTGAAAAGATAGTTCATTATTACCTGGTATTTATGTTGTTTACATAATGAATTGCTTTACAGTACTCAACCGGTTTTGGTTGCAGGAAAAGACTTTGCAAAGATATGTTTTCAAAGGATGTTAGTGAGGAGAAACCCATTCCGCTAAGCGGCGTGGTCTCACTTAACATATAAAACCGGGATGTATAGTATTATTTACACCAGGCTTTATGTCTGACTCGAAGTTTATGTTTTCCCCTTAAACTCTCGGGTGCTCAAAATTAATTTGAGTAGGCTTAGGGGTTAAGGTCTTTTTCAAGTTTAGTAGGATGACGAATAAGGTTACCGGAGGCATGCAGGAGGCAAACGAATAGTTATTTAGGAGTTGAAGTTTTATGTTTTGTTGTTTTTCTGCTATGTTTGTATTAAGTCTATTATGACTATATGACCCTGATCATCCAAGGGGGTATCTTCATATACCGCTCTTGGCGTATTTTGTATTAAGTATATTTTATTTGTGCCTTGGAACGTATTGGGATTATGTATTAATAATATGGAACATCTGTTTTAAATATAATGAAGAAAATGTTGTTTTGAAATCTGTGTTTTGTTTCATATTCAAGTGCTTCTGATATTGTAGATACCATTAACATAGCCGTATTTAGTCACTAGAAGCTAATACTATAGATGACTGCAGCATCTGTAGCACTTAGTTTTCGGCCTCTAGATAGGAGATGTTACAGTGTCCCAATGATTGATGGCATATTTGAAGTACTTATGTAATGTAACCACTCTAAGGTGACTACTCACCTCGGAGGAAATAAAATGTATAAGGATATGAAGAGGATTTTCTTTTGGCTTGGAATGAAGAGAAGAGTAGCTAAGTTTATTGCTAAGTGCTTAACATGTCAAAAGATAAAGTCTGAGCAAGGGAAGCCCGAAGGGTTACTGTTACCTTTGGAGGTTCAAACTTGAAAATGGGAACACATTTTGATGGACGTCATGGAAGGATTACCTAGGAGTTAGAGGGGTAATGAAGTCATTTGGGTTGTTGTAGATAGGTTAACTAAGAGTGCCCATTTTATTCATGTTAGGAACAATAGGACTGTCGCATCTCTCGCACAGATTTACATCAAGGAGATAGTCTGATTACATGGCATTCCAGCAAGCATTATTAGTGATAGGGGACCCTTATTCACCAGCGAGTTTTGAGGAGTTTGCAAGCAGCTTTGGATACTTCATTGAATCTCAGCACTGCTTACCACCCATAGATAGATAATCAAACGAAAGGGCAAATAGGATTTTGGAGGACTTGTTGAGAGCTTGCATCTTGGACTTTAGAGTGCAATGGGAGCGGCACCTACCATTGATTGAGTTCGTATATAATAATAGTTATCAAGCAATGATTGGTATGGCCATTTTTGAAGCACTTTATGGTAGGCCATGCAAATTGCCAACTTTTTGGTGGGAAACCACCTAAATCTTTTTTCTCAAACATGATTTGATATGTGATACCATGGAAAAAGTAGAATCGATTAGGCAACAAATGAAGGCAGTGCAAGATCGTCGAAAATCTTATGCAGATAAGAGAAGGGAAGTGCTAGAATTCGAGATAGGAGATATGGTATTTGTCAAAGTCTCCCCTCTTAGAAAGGTTGTTATATTTGGAAACTCAGGAAAGCTAGCACCTAGATTTGTTGTGCCATTTCGAGTTATGGAAAGGATAGGAAGGTTTGCTTACCGCGTGGACCTTCTGGACCAATTGGTAGGAGTCCACAATGTTTTTCATGTTTCTCACCTTAGGAAATGCCTTCATGACACTGCTATTGTAGTACAGCCTGATCAGTTGGGGGATATGGAGATAGAGCCAATAGCACCTAGTGCCAACGCACGCATTGTGGAGCACGGAAATAAGAGGCTCCGCAACAAAGAGATTAGATTGGCCCGAGTGCAATGGGGAGATAACCTAGTGGAAAGCATATGGAAAACTGAAGAGAAGATGAAGATCTCTCAACCAGAGCTTTTCATTGTTAAATTTCTCTTTCTAATATTAGGATTTTGGTTGCATCGTGGTTGCTAGATTGGATGGTAGGAAATGGTTGCCACACTTATTCACTATCACTTTACACTCATGTAGGAATTTTTATGCATGTTTAGGGTATCTACATACATACTTGCATGACACGTTACACAGTCATGCTAGATTTGAGCTCAGTTTAGTATGTCTGCAGTGCAAAATCACTATGCACTTTGGTTGAGTAGATGGATGTGTAGATAATTTGATTATATAACATGTATGTTATTATGCGTTACACTATTCGCCCCTTGAAGAGATTTCAGGGACGAAATCCTTTTTAAGGGGGAGAATGTAACACCCCCGTAAAATCAATATGAATTAAATACATAAATTAAATTAAGTAGGGTTAAAAATGGAAATTTTGTAAAAGTGGAAATTTGGCCAAAAAAGTTGTATCGTTGTGTTTGTGGCAAAATTATGATCGTTTCTATATAGAATATGTTGAAAACGGAGCTCAAACGAAGAAGTTATAGGCTACTAAAGTTTTCAGGTTTAAAATAATTTAATTCGAATTCAAATTCAAATAAATAACTAAATTTAAAATTTGAAATTTAAAAATTAACTGAGACTAAACATGGGGGTTAACAAATCGTTAAACGTTAAAAAATCTATGTTAAAAGTATAATAGAGGAAATAAATAAAACCAACGGTACAAAAATAATTACCTTTCCAAAATAAGCTGGGGGTCGACCATTGACCCCAACTGGTCGATCGCTACTGGTCGACTGGTGCATATAGGGCGGTAGACCGCTCCTGTTGGTGGTGGCTAGGGTTTTTCTATCAACGAACATTCCAGATGTATCCGTTTTTAACCTATTTTCATCCTACGGTTCTAATACGTTTCAACCCCTATAAATAGGACCCTGCCCTCTCTACTTTTATTCATAAAAAATTTTGGGAATTCAGCGGTCCTCTGCCATTTTCTGTAACAAGCCTAAATTTAAGCTATAATAGTTAATTAACGAATTAATTAAATAATAAAATAACTTTGTGAAATTATTAGATTTGAGCCATAGGAGTTGCACCATTGTGCCCGTGGTAATTTTCTGGCCAATTTCCATATATAGATTGTCAAATCCGAGCTAGAATGAAGAAGTTACAAAATAAACAAGAAAACGAGGAAAAAAATTATAAAGGGTCAGGTCGACCTTCCCCATAGAAGGGTCGACCTATAGGTCGACCCTCACCACACAAAGGTCGACCTGGCGGTCGACCCGCGTGTATACTTGGACGAGCAATCGTCCAGGTTCAAGCGTGATGTGTTTTGTTGATTTTATCTCATCTGGTGCGTCTGTGCTTCCATCCGACGGTTCCCATCGAGCCAATGACGTGGTTGTGCTAGATTTAATCTTCAAATCCAACAGACTGAGATCCACAAGTGACACTATAAATAAAACTCTAGGCCTAGCTATTTTTCTCATTCAGATTTTCTCCATTTGGGTTCATTGCCTGAGGCTGGACCCTAAAAGGAATATTTTTCTGAGGAGAAGATCTTTTTAATTAAAATATTTTATACACTATAAGTGGATCCGGGAAGGCTAAGGAAAGAGCTAAGGACTACAGGTGAGTGTTTAAGTAATTATTTTAGATTTTTAAGTAATTTAAAATAATAGGGTTTTAAACAGTTGTAGTTTTTCTACAATTTTGAGACCTCTTTTATACAAGTTGTTTACAATTAATTTTTAATGTTTCCTTCAGTCTATTTTATTTAGCTATTTTTATTTAGCTATTTTATTCATTTATTTACAGTTATTTACTGTCATTTACAGTTATTTGTATTTTATTTACATCCATTTTGCGTTAGATTACAGCCTGTAAAATTTAGTTCTTTTTATTCCTTTTACACAAATAAATTAATAAAAAGTGGATAATTTGCTAATTTGGACTAAATTTTAAGAACACTAAAATTATAGAAAATTGGACGTAAATAAGTAGAACTGTAATGAAAGAATATAGACTGAAATAGGCAAATTTGACATTTGCAAGCAAGTTATAACTAGTAGATTATAACTAGAAAGACAAGATAAAAGAGAAATTAAAACATAGGTTATAATTAAATAGAAAGAACAGAAAGAGGCTTATTTTAAATATTTACACTAAGTTAATAAGCAAATATAGCAGAGATAATAGAAGAGGCTTATTTAAAAGACTTAGAATAAGTTAATAAGCAAATAGAACAGAATGAATAGAAGAGGCTTATTTAAAAGACTTATATTATGTTAATAAGCAAAGATAGAAGTAGGGCTCATAACCAATAGCATTCCCTTGCAGACTAGGACTGATGGTCTCACAATAGGTGAGGTTGGGCATGACCCTTTCAGAGTAGGACTGATGGTCTCACGGTTGGTGAGGCTGGGCATAACCCTTTCAGACTAGGATCGATGGTCTCATAGTAGGTTAGGTGAGGCTGGGACACACTTATGCTAACTAAAGTAACTAAGGGGCCAATAGATAGAAGTTCAAATAAGGGGATTTGGGCAAGGGGCGCAACTAGATTTTGTTTGGTAGGACCCGAATTGGCAGCATTCCCTTTCAGACTAGGACTGATGGTCTCACAACACACTTAGGTGAGGCTGGGCAGGACCTTTTCAAACTAGGACTGATGGTCTCACAACGAAAAAGGTGAGGATGGGCACGCTTATGCAGTTTAGGGTAAGAGGGAGCAACAGATAGTGCGAGCCTAACGGTGGTCGTGCGTGCGGCCTCAGTGCGGGGAGATAAGTCGCTATTGAGTTCCAGAGCGCTAGCAGGTGTCTTTTTGCTGTGAGACCCACGTTGAGGACTAGCTCATAGTGGCACAACAGAGATAGAAGGCCGACCAAAGGGTAGAATTAGGAATTCGGCCTAATTAAAGTAGGATTAGGAATTCAGCCTAATCAAAGCAGTAATCTAAGACAAGTGCAAACAATCGAAATAATCAAAGCAAGCAACGTTTTATTCTTGCTTTTTCTTTTCCTTTATTTCCTTTTTATACTAGAACTATTGATAAGTCTATTGTCTTTATATCGCTTAAAAATACTAGTAGTTACTTCCACTCACCAGACTTTTAGTCTGACCCACTCCTCTATTTTTACCTTTTCCCCCCATAGGCCAGCAGTGGTAGGGACAGTAGATTTCGGACTCTTAGAGATTCCAGCTAGGGCGATTTTTCTTCATGTATTCTACTTCTTCTTTTTCAGTTTTTGTTTCCTTTCGATGTACCGGTACTTTTCTTCGAGAGGGATAGTTATTTTATGTACTCTGATGTTATGATCAAGATAATTTTTTTCACTAGACCTGGATATTTAGTATTTTGAGACATATTTGGTTTTATGAAGTATTTATGAAGTTTGACTTTTAAATAAGTTAATGTTTTAAATGTTTCCGCTGTTTTATTTATTTTTTCTTGTGAATCTTAGTCTCTATAAAGTTTTTAGCTATACCTATAACGCATCATATCCTTTAGTGTGTCCTTTTGGGTATACTAAGGGGTGTGGGGTGTTTCACTTGGTATCAGAGCCTAAGGTTACAGGATTCCTAAAAATTTGTCTTAAAAGTAAAGTATTTTTGAAAAGTAACATTTATCCTAGCCATATCATTGTTGTTTCAAACCCTATAGGAGGATCGGCACATTTATCTATGATTTGTAGGGGTTTGAAAATTTTATCCTAGGCGTAGAATTTGACTATGACGCCTATGTATTGGAATTTTCGGGGTATGGGATGATTTTGGGGATGGATTGGCTATCCACTTATGGAGCGATATTGGACTGCGAGAGAAGAGTCGTTAGACTAGAGACATGCAACGGTAGGACTCTCGAGGTCTCTTGCGACCCACAGGGGTCAGTCATGTTGAGCTTTCTTTATTCCCTTGATTCATCGCCAGCAGAGTTAGATTCAGATCCAGTCGTCAGAAATTTTCCAGACGTCTTTGACGAGGTTATGGGACTACCCCCTAAGAGAGAGATCGACTTTAGGATCTATCTTAATGACAATGCTAAGCCAGTGGCATTTCCCGTGAGACATATGGTTCCTAGGGAGAGGAAGGAGTTAAGCAAGCAGATTGGTGAGCTACTGGAGAAAGGCTTCATCAGAAGGAGCATATCTGAGTGGAGAGCTCCAATCGTCTTCGCTACGAAGGCGGATGGTTCCCTTCGACTTTGCGTAGACTATAGAGAGTTGAATAAGCTCACGAAGAAGAACCATTACCCCCTTCCTAGGATAGACAATCTTTTCGGTCAGCTAGTTGGCTCTTCGGTATTTTCTCAACTGGATTTGGCTACCGGATTTCATCAGCTTAGAGTCGCTGACGATAGCATCGATAAGACGGCATTTAGGACACCAGACGGATTCTTTGTGTGGTTGGTTATGCCTTTTGTGCTAACCAATGCCCCAGCATATTTCGTAGATTTGATGAGCCATGTTTTTAGAGATGTCCTAAATAAATTCGTGGGCGACATTTTGGTGTTTTCCAAGAGTATGTAGGAGCATGTTGTTCACCTAGAGGAGGTTTTTCATGCACTTTGCGTTCATCAGTTGAAGGCTAAATTCTCGAAGTGTCACTTTTGGTGAAAGGAAGTGCGTTTCTTAGGGCATATAGTCTCAAAAGAGGGTTTGGCTCTAGATCCCACTAAAGTTGTAGCAGTGCAAGATTGGAAGGCCCCCAAGAATGCTACCGAAGTTAGAAGCTTCCTAGGTTTGGCTGGCTATTATAGGAAGTTTATTAGAGACTTCGCTAAGATTTCAGCACACTTACTCGCCTTACTAAGAAGAATGCGGCATTCGTGTGGGGCGTAGATTGTGAGGATTTCTTCATGAGGCTGAAGAAGGCCCTTACTAGTGCACCAGTATTAGTTTTACCCATTGGAGCTAATCCTTTTATAGTAAACATTGATGCATGTAAGACGGGTTTGAGAGCAGTGTTGATGCAAGAAGGGAGGGTGGTATGTTATGGGAGTAGACAGTTGAGGACTCATGAGAGGAACTATCCTACCCATGATTTAGAGTTAGCTACTATAGTTTTCGCACTCAAGTCTTGGAGGCATTACTTGCTAGGAGAGAGGTTTAAGCTCTTCACTAACCATAAATCATTGAAGTACTAATTCTCATAGAAGGATTTAAACTTGAGGCAGCAGCGTTGGATGGAGATTTTGGCATCATATGACTTTGAGATAGCTTATACCGCGGCAAGGGAAACGTAGTTGCGGATGCATTGAGTAGGAAGAGAGCAGCCATTAGTCCAATGTTCGTAGAGTGGAAAAGCCTAGAGTTTATCTCTAGTTTTGATTTTAAGCCTTCTACAGACATTACCCCTGGATTGTTAGCAGCACTTGAGGTAAAGCCTACTATCGTGGATCAAATTGGTTTGAGGCAACGAGTGGATGCAGAGCTTATGGATATTATGGAGAGGATTAGTAGAGGAGAGGTCTCCAGATATATCCAACGCTATTCCATTGATAGTAAAGGGTGGCTAAGGAGAGATGGAAGACTATGTGTTCCCCGCACTAGTGATTTGGTGAGTGCAGTTCTAGCAGAGGCACACCATTCGCGTACGACTATTCATCTGGGTGGTGATAAGATGTATAGGGACATAAAGAGGGTATTTTATTAGAGTGGCATGAAGAAGGATGTGGCAGAGTTTGTAGCTAGGTGTCTTGTGTGCGAAAGGGTTAAGGCAGAGCAACAGAAGCCCAGAGGATTAATTCAGCCATTGGATGTACCCGAATGGAATTGGGATAGTGTTTCGATGGATTTTATAGATGGATTACCCTGATCTAGGAAGGGTAATACTAGTATTTGGGTGATTGTAGATCGCTTAACTAAGAGTGCCCACTTCATCCCAGTGAAGAGTAAGAGGACGACACCGTATTTGGCATTTTTATACGTTCGTGAGATAGTCCGACTTCATGGAGTTCCCTCCAGCATTGTGAGCGATAGAGACCCTATTTTTACTAGCGAGTTTTGGAGAAGCTTGCAAGAGGCTTTAGGGATGCGGCTTAGATTGAGTACAGCCTATCACCCTCAAACGAATGGCCAAACGGAGAGTGTTAATAGAGTGCTTAAAGATTTGTTGAGGATGTGCATTCTTGATTTTGGAGGAACTTGGGAGGAGCATCTTCCTTTGGTAGAGTTTGCTTATGATAATAGTTTCCAGACTAGCATGGGGATGGCACCTTTCGAAGCTCTTTATAGGAGACCGTGTAAGTCACCTTCATGTTGGTGGGAGTCTACGGAGAGGTTGCTATTTGGTCCTGACATGGTTAGGGAGACTTCAGAGAAGATCGATTTGATTAGGAGGAGGATGAAGACGGCCCAAGATAGGCAGAAATCTTATGCGGACAAGCGAAGGAGGGATATTTAGTTTGAGGTAGGAGACTTGGTTTTCATTAAGGTATCTCCGCTAAGGAAGGTGGTGAGGTTTGGATCGAATGGGAAGTTAGCCCCCAGATTTGTAGGACCGTTCCCCATTGTAGAGAGAGTAGGGATGATGGCGTATCGAGTGAAGCTACTAGAGAGGCTCGTAGGAGTGCATGATGTTTTTCATGTTTCACACCTGAGAAAGGGCTTGCATGACTTAGCGGAGGTTGTGGAGCGTTGTCGACTCATGGAGGTTGAAGTGGAGAGAGAAGCAGCGGTTCGCCGTATTCCTACCAAGATCATTGGACGCGATATCAAGAAACTTAGAATAAAGAAGTTCCATTAGTAAAGGTGCAGTGGGGAGATAGTGTTGAAGACGCCGCATGGGAGGCTGAAGAGAAGATTCGTATCTCTTATCCACATCTATTTGATAGTAAGTTTTTGAGTTTTCTATTTCCATCTTTAGTTTTGAATAGGTTCTTTCCTTTATTATCCTTTGGGATGGTAGATCTTAGGATTTAACCTATGGATGGTAGGATTTGATGTAAACATGTTATTAGAACATGTTATGTACGATGGATGCTAGTGGTTGTAAGTGTTTGCTAGTGGATGTTAATGGATGCATATAGTTACACTAGGCACTATTATCTCTTAGGGATCGGCCTAACTAGGACACTAGAGCATATGCATATGGATGTGTGTTCATTTGCATATTTTATTTTATTTTATTCCATGGTTACTATAAATGGATGATTATCACATGATTGTTGCGTTTGGATGATGATTGTAGCATGCATATAGAACTACCAGTTATCATCAAGAAATTTGCATTCATTTGGATACATGACACGAACATGATTGCATAAAAGGAGGTCGACTGAATCAGTAGACCGCCTAATCTTTTTGCATTAGTTAGGGACATTGACACTACACTATTTGCATATATATCATAAATCCAATAGAAAAACTTAAGGACAATGGATGTAATGGATGATGGTTGAGTAGTTAGTTGTAGAATTTGGATGAAAACATTTATTTCATTCTTCTATCCTTAGAGATTTCGGGGACGAAATCCTTTAAGGAGGGGAGAATATAACAACCCAAAATTTAAGCTATAATAATTAATTAACGAATTAATTAAATAATAAAATAACTTTGTGAAATTATCATATTTTATCCACGGGAGTTGCACCATTGTGTCCGTGGTAATTTTTTGGCCAATTTCCATATATAGATTGTCAAAATCCGAGCTAGAACGAAGAAGTTACAAAATAAACAAGAAAACGAGAAAAAAAAAATATAAAAGGTCAGGTCGACCCTAGGGTCGACCTTCCCTATAGAAGGTTCGACCTATAGGTCGACCCTTACCACACAAAGGTCGACCTGGCGGTAGACTCGCATGTATACTTGGACGAGCAATCGTCCAGGTTCGAGCGTGACGTGTTTTGTTGATTTTATCTCATCTAGTGCGTCCGTGCTTCCATCTGACGGTTCCCATCGAGCCAATGACGTGGTTGTGCTAGATTTAATCTTCAAATCCAACAGTCTAAGATCCATAAGTGACACTATAAATAAGACCCTAGGCCTAGCTATTTTTCTCATTCAGATTTTATTCATCTGGGTTCATTACCTGAGGCTGGACCCTAAAAGGAATATATTTCCGAGGAGAAGATCTTTTTAATTAAAATATTTTATACGCTATAAGTGGGTCCGAAAAGGCCAAGGAAAGAGATAAAGACCACACGTAAGTGTTTAAGTATATTTTAGATTTTTAAGTAATTTAAAATAATAGGGTTTTCAATAGTTGTAGTTTTTCTACAATTTTGATACCGCTTTTATACAAGCTGTTACAGGTAATTTTTAATGTTCTTTTCAGTCTATTTTATTTAGCTATTTTATTCATTTATTTATTATTATTTACTATCATTTACAGTTATTTATATTTTATTTACATCTATTTTGCGTTAGATTTCAGCCTGTAAATTTTAGTTCTTTTTATTCCTTTTACACGAATAAATTAATAAAAAGTGAATAATTCGCTAATATGGACTAAATTTTAAGAACACTAAAATTACAGAAAATTAGACGTAAATAAGTAGAACTGTAATAAAAGAATATAGATTGAAATAGGCAAATTTGACATTTGCAAGCAAGTTCTAACTAGTAGATTATAACTTGAAAGACAAGATAAAAGAGAAATTATAACATAGGTTATAATTAAATAGAAAGAATAGAAAGTGGCTTATTTTAAAGAGTTACACTAAGTTAATAAGCAAATACAGAAGAGATAATAGAAGAGGCTTATTTAAAAGACTTAGAATAAGTTAATAAGCAAATAGAGCAGAATGAACAAAAGAGGCTTATTTAAAAGACTTATATTATGTTAATAAGCAAAGATAGAAGTAGGGCCCATAACCAATAGCATTCCCTTTCAAACTAGGACTGATGGTCTTACAATAGGTGAGGCTGGGCATGACCCTTTCAGAGTAGGACCGATGGTCTCACAGTAGGTTAGGTGAGGCTGGGACACACTTATGCTAACTAAAGTAACTAAGGGGCCAATAGATAGAAGTTCAAATAAGGGGATTTGGGCAAGAGGCGCAACTAGATTTTGTTTGGTAGGACCCGAATTGGCAGCATTCCCTTTCAGACTAGGATTGATGGTCTCACAACGCACTTAGGTGAGGCTGGGCAAGACCTTTTCAGACTAGGACTGATGGTCTCACAACAAAAATGGTGAGGCTGGGCACGCTTGTGCTGTTTAGGGTAAGAGGAAGCAACAGATAGTGCGAGCCTAACGGTGGTCGTGCGTGTGGCCTCAGTGCAGGGAGATAAGTTTCTATTGAGTTCCAGAGTGCTAGCAGGTGTCTTTTTGCTGTGGGACCCACGTTGGGGACTACCTCACAGTGTCACAACAGAGATAGAAGGTCGATCAAAGGGTAGAATTAGGAATTCGGCCTAATTAAAGTAGGATTAGGAATTCAGCCTAATCAAAGCAGTAATCTAAGACAAGTGCAAACAATCAAAATAATCAAAGCAAGCAGCATTTTATTACAGCTTTATCTTTTCCTTTATTTCCTTTTTAAACTAGCTGTTGATAAGTCTATTATCTTTATCTCGCTTAAAAATACTAGCAGTTACTTCCACTCACCAGACTTTTGTCTGACCCACTCCTCTATTTTCCCCTTTTCCCCCTCATAGGCCACCAGAGGCAGGGACAGTAGATTTCAGACCCTTGGAGATTTCAGCTGCAGAGATTTTTCTTCATGTATTCTACTACTTCTTTTTCAGTTTTTATTTCGTTTTGATGTACTGGTACTTTTATTTGAGAGGGATAGTTATTTTATGTACTCTGATGTTATGACTGAGATAATGTTTTTCACTAGACATGGATATTTGGTATTTTGAGACATATCTGGTTTTATGAAGTATTTATGAAGTTTGACTTTTAAATAAGTTAATGTTTTAAATGTTTCCGCTGTTTTATTATTTTGTCTTGTGAATCTTAGTCTCTGTAAAGTTTTTAGCTATACCTATAACGCACCATATCCTTTAGTGTGTCCTTTTGGGTATACTAAGGGGTGTGAGGTGTTTCATTCTTTCTCTTTAGTTAGATTCAGAAATCTAGTTAGGAATTCATAAGTGATTTGGAAAAGAATGCTTTTGTGTTGCAAATCCATACAAGAAAAGGGTAAGGATAATCTGTGAGTGGAGACCTAGTATTTTTATTCCAGTAATTGTTTAGTATATTATGATTTGAATATGCCTTGGGGGTTTTTGGTTTACAAAAATAAAACAAAATAAAACCCCCAAAACTCTTATAATTCAAAATTTTAATTCTTGTTGGAATTCTCAATTGTTTACGCTAAACTGTTGGAATATGTAGTTTTTGCATTTTTGATTTCAATCTCTATTCCACTCCTCTTTAATTCCAGTTTGATTACAGTTAAGGAATATGGTGTAAATTATGAATTTATGTGTAGTTTACACCATTTATCTATATGAAAATAAAAGAGAAATTCCATCGTTTAATTCATTGTGAAAGAGGGGTTGAATAAAAGCTAAAACTAGAATTGCAATTTCTATTTTTGAGATTATTCCATTGATTTGATGTGATAGATTGAGTTGAAATTTTATTATGTACAAGTCTATTTATTGCAATTTTTGGATATGAATATTAAATCCTTTGTTAAGGATATTGAAATCCCTTGTTATGGTATTGGAAACATGACACGAATGATTATATGGAAAAAGGAGTTTTATTATTATTATTAGAAAGGAGTTGACATTTAAACATTAGTTAAGATGTAATCTTCGCATGCATAGAAAATAATAAGTGCATATTTATTTATATATTAATTACCGCAAATAGAGTACAATTATAACGTATAATTGCGTGGTTATAGGTAGTACTTGTCGTTTAATCTTCCTTAGGAAATTAATTGAATTGTTAAAGCAAAATAAGAAGGAATTCTTATACAGCTTAATTAATGGAGACTGTGAGGTGTGTGATAATATATTAAGAGTGTCGTAAAATATGACTAAGTCATAAGTGGTGCAAGGTCAGTCAAAAGACACAGGGAAGTCTGTCCAACTAATCTGGCTACCAACAATGTGACTTTGAGGCTGATCTGAGACATCGCCTATGATAATTAACTACGATAAGGTGAGGTTAGTCCCAATTCTGTAGAGTAAATCTGCTAGGTTAATCTGGCTAACAATACTATGAATAGTCGAGCTAATATGAGACGTCACCATGGATAGGGGTCATAAGATAAAGGACCTGCTTTGGGATTTGGGAAGGTATTAAGTGGTTGTTTGAGGGCCCGCCTTTTTCCTTAGATGAAGCATTAAACAATCGGGATTGGGTTTAGGTATGGTTAAGGATACTCGTAAAGGTTTGCTTTAATAGGAAGTATTATGTGTTCGAAGAGATTTCTGTGCAATGTCAACTGGATAAATACCTATGTGGAGTCCTCCTTAGGAACATGTATTAAATGATGGGGGTCTACCTTAATTGAGGTCTTAAATGGTCAGAGTCCACCTATTGTCCATTAAAGGTATTAAGTGGCTGGGGTTCTATCTCTCGCATTGTTAGACATTTATGACGCTGGTTATGGGTTATGAGATTGGGAAACCTGCTTCGGGAATGTAAGGTTTTAAATGGTTGATTGAGGGCCAGTGTCCTTTTCTTATATGAAGTATTAAATGGTTTTAAAACACATAAGAGATATTCTTATTTTGACATATACTACTCGAGTACCGAAATAATAAGGCTCGAGGTTTTTATTCACCAGACACTTGTTGTTCTAACTCCCTCCTCATTACAACATAGGTTAAGGAAAGAGTGATGATGATTGAAGACAGCGTCAGCAAAGCATGTGGCAGTTATTGTTATTTATTTATGATGCTTTTTATTGTACCCATGAAAGAATACTTTTGAACGAATGATGTAATGGTCATTGTGTAGACTATGTTTTATTCTGTATTATGACATTTGAATTTATTTTGAAATAAATGGGTTAAATTTGCTATTATATTTTTGTTTCTTCTGTTGTGAGTTCTGAAAGAACAATTATACCTTTGTATTGTTATTACTTTTACCGAACAACAGCTGGCTTTGGAATAGGTTTAAGTTTCGATGGGCCTTTTCTGGATTGGAATTTAGGCCTATTACGGGTGGGTTGTTACACACACAAGTAAAAATGTCAAGAAACCTAAGCTAAATGTCTGTTTGAGTTGTCAAAATACTAAAAATAGACCAATAAGATAGTTGCTTAAAAATTTATGGTTGAAAACATGAACAAATTTATGCCATATGTCTGTATATACTACGTTTACATATGTGTTTACGTATGTGTGTGTGTAGAGTGAGAGAGTATTTCAAATATAAAAAACTCAGGTACCGTTCGTAAATTATTTTTGGCCAGTTGAAATTGGCATCCTGTTAGACACGTCTGATGCGTCAGATGTAGGGCTCACTCATTTGGAATGTTTGGTCCAAAGGTTGAAAATGAGCAGTTAGCATCAAATGCGTTAGATGCATCTGATGCCAATGGCTAACCCAAAATGGTAACCTCAACAATTAAAATTGCCCCTGTATATTTCTACCCTTCCCTCTTCTTCCTCCTTACCAACATCAACCCCAAATTTAACCCAGAAATCCGTAAAAGCAATCACGTTTTGAAGTTATTTTTGATACATTCATCTCGATCTCATTTCCGTTTCCTTTTCATTTTTTTATTTTTTTGAGGTTTTTTGAGCTAGAAAATGACCAAAACTATTTTGAAAAACTTCTGCCAAAGTCCTAAGAATTGGTCCAACCAAGCTGCAATACAATTCTTGCGTTGCGCTACTGAAAGCTACTGTAATAAACAAAAAAAGGTATCCATAAGAAAATTGCAGCAGCAATGAATGAGGCTTTGGTGACTATTACGGAAGAAATATCTGTAAAGGACGATCAAATTCGCTAGAAATATGATGTACTAAAGAAACAATGGTCAATATGGCAGAGTTCGTGTGGCAAAAGTGTGACGACCGCCCGTGACCCCTGTACTAAACATGGAAATAGTGCGCTATAAAGTGTGCCAGGCAGCCATGGACGATCGCCAGGGGTAAGTTAAAAACAGCAGAATCTATCGTATTACTCACAGCGCATGGATAAAATACAATAGAGAATATATATAGTGAAGCTTCACAAAAATAGAATCTCATCAATTAAGCTTCATAATAGTTGAATACAAACATCTGAATAGTCAATACATCAAGCCTCAATACATATCACTCAGAGAATTATACAAAGCAGCGGAACATCCAGTACATATAGTAAGAAAATAATATGCAAGCCTCCAGCTCATCTTCGTCATCAGCATCGTCGGAAACTAAGAACAGCACCTGTCACCTGCTACCTAGTCTGCCCATCCCAAAATGGATGAACAGCCCAAGGCAATAAGAGTTAAACATAAAGCCTTGAGTCAGACAACAGTCTTAGTGAGCGGTAAATTAACTAACAACATACCAAAAGAGCATAAAGGAAAAAGGAATAGGAATCCAACCCTCCCACTCCACCTCTTTCTACAGTGATAGCCCCCAGACACACACTAAGAAGAAGTAAACATAGAAAAGCAAACATTTAAAGTAAAGTAATTATCACTCGATTCAAGGGCGATGTTTTCCAAGTACAAACCCCCAAGGCCTAAACCAAGATCAGATAAGCACCTAGAAAATACCGCTCTTGAGACCGAATGACGATACAACCAAACATCCATGAATCTGGCTATCACTGTTATCATTGCTTTGATACCACCGTTAATTGAATGACCGGCACATTCTTTCAGCCGTCCGTCAAGGGTTAATGGCAACCCCGGTTCTAGACAGAACTCTACACGTCGTCGCAGCCCGTGCTTAGGACTATCGAATCTGCCCAGAGTACTCGACTACAATCATAGTCTTTAGGGACTATCGAATCTGCCCAGCGTACTCTTGCTTTGAGTCTGCTAGAACCTTCAATAACGATAAAACCTCAGCCTTCTAGTCATCCTCCTCGACGACTATTTCCATACTAGCTCAAGCGCCTCTCGAGCAAACCATTATCCTCAAACCCGAACCATTTCACCGAGTTATCAACATGCTTGGAATGATCCCGTCTAGATTAAACCAAGGCCATCTCACATCATGCCTCGCTTCATCTCATCATAGCAAAGCCTCATCTCAACATCAACATCATCAAATCTATCCATATGAGCTTCATCATCCGCCACATATGCCACGAGCAACTTTTCCAATTCAAGAGCCTTTCCCTTAGCTTTTGAATCATCTTCGACCATCTTGTCCAAATCAAATCATCAATCAACTAATTTATAACAATCAATCAAGTCAATCATTAATCCAAGTAATCAAGCATTCAAACATGATCTAATAAACAATTATAACAATAATGGCAATCTTGTAAATAAAGAGTCCAAATCTAACAAGCATGAATTATGAGCAATATCTCTACAACTTGATGAATGAACTTACATAGGTTAACATGTAGTAAAATGGATGTCAAATCATCATGAACAATGGATCTATACTTAAGTTTAAGAAAATGCATGGAAATCACTATTTTAACACCAAATCAAGCCAACAATCCGATATACTCCTTTGCATCCGTGTGAGAGATAACCACCACTCACCGAATCACCTAAACATCTCAAAAGCAACACACTTCAGATCTGGACAGCGAAGGATCCAACTCGATTTATCAAAATTCCGTATTAATCGATGAAATCTCTCTTCGATGGATGTAGATCTTCAATCTAAGCTCTTGGATCTTCGATTTGATCTTCGATTTGGATGGAAGGAAGAACAAGATTAAAGTGGAGAAAAGAAGTGAAGAAGTGTAGAACTCGAGCTCTCAAAATGGAAGCACTTCGTCGCTTCAAAATCCGGATCCCAAAAAGTGAGGCAACAATCGTGTATTTATAGGAAATCCTTAAGTCGTTTGCTCGCTTTTAAGTCGTCCACGACTTAAGAAAATCCACGACCTACGACTCATAGATACCACGACTTACAACTTAACCATCCCCTTCGACCTGCGACTTATAAAAACTTACGACCTAAAACCCCACGACTTAAGTACCCATGCGATCTAACGACTCAACTGGGATACGCCTTAACGACTTAACAACTCAACGACTCATCAACCTCACAACTTAGCTGGGTTACGACTTAACATATGCGCGACTTATCTAAACAAAGTGCTTACGACCTAACTTCACCCAAACATAGGTCGCCTACGACTTAACATGCCATAGCAACCCAACGACCTAACACCTTAACTCGTCCACGACTTAACTTCCTTAGGTCGTAAACTCACTTCAACCCCTAGGTCGCTAACTGCTACCACTAGCTTCCTTAGGTCGTTGCCGACCTATACTCCTTAAGTCGCTAACTCGCCCAGTTTTCTATGCCGCTAACTCTTAAGTCGCCCTATTCCTTAAGTCGCCTATTCCTTAAGTCGCCTATCTCCTTAAGTCGCTTACTAACTTAAGTCTGCCAATCCTATAGGTCGCTCCAATCCTTAAGTCGTCTACCCTCCTAAGTCGCCAACTCCTTAAGTCGTCTACGACCTAACCTTCTTCACGACCTAAGCTCCGAACGACCTAGGCTCTGAATGACTTAACTCTGGATGACTTATCAACATTACGACCTAATAACAACTATTTTACAACGTTTTGATCCGTAAAATATGGGTCGTTACATTCTCTCCCCCTTAGGAATTTCGCCCCCGAAATTCCAAACAAACAAGAGCAATCAAAACTATTCCTCATGCCTACCATCCATAGCAATCAACAAACCATGTGTCCAATTCTAGCCTAGCATGCAGAATTCTAAAACTAGAACAAGTTACAATGTCGTGAGATGACACGACACCTCATGGCCATACCTTGAAGAGTTCAGGATGAGCTGCCTTCATCCTCTCTTCCACCTCCCATGTACAGTCGTTATCACCATCACTCCATTGTATCTTGAGCAACCTAACTACCTTCCTTCTAAGCTGTTTCGTGTCAGTTTCCACAACACGAAGCGGCTTACGAGGTCTCTTATCAACTAGGTCAACTTCAAAATCTTCACAACTATCAGCAGAAACCACAGTATTCGAGTCGTGCACATAGTTCTGTAGATACGACACATGAAAAACATTATGCACACCCGCCATCTTTTCTGGTAATTCCAATTTGTAGGGGAGCTTTCCAATTCGCTCGATGATCGGAAATGGTCCAACAAATCTAGGAGTCAATTTTCTTTTCTTCCTGAATCGAATAACATTCTTCAGTGGAGAAATCTTCACAAAAACCATATCACCTACGTCGAATTCCAAATCCTTACGACGCTTATCGGCATAACTTTTCTGACGGTCTTGGGCTGCCTTCATTCGTTGCCGAATGATCTCTATGCAATCTGAAGTCTGTCGAATCATTTCTAGCCCAAGTATCAGCTTTTCTCCTGTTTCTAACCAACATGTCAGAGAGTTACACGGTCTTCCATACAATGCCTCATACGGTGCCATACCAATGCTTGACCGGTAACTGTTATTATATGAAAATTCCACCAAATGAAGATGATCTTCCCATGATCCTCCGAAATCCAAAACACATGCTCTAAGGAGATCTTCCAAAACTCGGTTGACTCTCTCGGTCTGACCATCTGTTTGGGGGTGATAAGTTGTACTCAAACACAACTCGGTTCCCAAAACTTCCTGAAAGCTCTTCCAAAATCTACTAGTGAACAATGGGTCTCGGTCGCTCACTATACTCTTCGGAATACCATGGAATCGAACTATCCACTTAACATACAGCTCAGCCAACTTTGATGCAGTCCTAGTCGATCGAACAGGAATGAATCTTGCACTCTTAGTCAGACGATCTACGATGACCCAAATACCTTCATTTCCCGCTCTTGTTCTAGGTAGTCCATCAATAAAATCCATCGATATTTTCTCCCACTTCCATGTAGGAACTTCTAATGGCTGAAGCAATCCACTTGGCTTCTTCTGCTCAGCTTTTACCAACTGGCAGTTCATGCATTTGGAAATAAAATTTCCAACATCCTTCTTCATACCTTCCCAGTAATAGGTTCTCTTCATATCTCGATACATCTTATTTCCACCTGGATGAATTGTCAACTTCGAGTGATGACTTTCCTTCAGAACTTCATTTCTCAATTCATCTATATCGGGAACAACTAGTCGTCCTTGCTTCCGAAGCCAACCCTCTCGATCGACCTCGAATCCTTTATCCTTTTCTGGATCCAATCCAGATTCCAAATCACGGATAATCTTGACAAGCTTATCGTCTCGCTTTTGTCTCTCGCCAATCCTTTCCACAAGAGTAGGTCTTATCGATATGTTTGCCAACATCTCAGGTTCCAATTCACATCTGGGCCTGAAATCAAATCCAGCCAAATACTCGAGACTCTTCCATTCTGAAAACATGGCTCCCAATCCTGCATGTCTTCGACTTAACGCATCTGCCACTACGTTACCCTTTCCCAGAGTATAGGCTATACCAAAATCATATGATGCCAAAAACTCTAGCCATCGTTGCTGCCTAAGATTCAAATCCTTTTGGGAGAAAAGATACTTCAACGACTTATGATCTGTAAACAACTTGAATCGAACTCCCAATAGATAATGTCTCCACATCTTCAGAGCAAATACAATCGCCGCTAACTCCAAATCATGAGTCGGATAATTCCTTTCATGCGGCTTCAGTTGTCAACTTGCATTCGCAACAACTTTACCCTTCTGCATCAGCACTGCTCCAAGTCCAGTACCACATGCGTCGGTGTAAACCACCATCTCATCATTTCCACTTGGAATAGTCAAAACAGGAGCACTTGTCAATCGCTCTTTCAAGATTCCGAAAGCTTGCTCACACTTAGCATCCCATCTAAATACTTGGTTCTTTTTTGTCAATCCTGTTAATGGTGCAGCTACCTTGGAAAAGTCTTTGATAAATCGGCGATAATATCCTGCTAATCCAAGAAAACTTCTCACATCCGATGCATTCTTAGGTCTAACCCAATCCTAGATTGCTGCCACCTTGGCGGGATCAACCGCTATTCCATTTCCAGAGATAATATGGCCTAAGAACCTCACTTCGCTCTTCCAGAAGTGACACTTCGAAAACTTAGCCTTCAGCTGATGTTTCCGTAAGATTTCCAAAACAATACGCAAGTGCGTCTTGTGCTCTTCTTCTGTTCTGGAATAAATCAAAATATCATCCACGAACACTAGTACGAACTTGTTCAACTGATCTCTGAACACTCTATTCATAAGATCCACAAAATATGCTGGTGCATTAGTCAATCCAAACGGCATTACCAGCCACTCAAAGAAACCGGATGGTGTCCTAAAAGCAGTCTTTGGCACACTATCCTTAGCCACTCTTAACTGGTGAAATCCCGTTGCCAAATCCATCTGAGAAAACACCTTAGCTTCGTGAAGCTGATCAAACAAGTCATCTATTCTCGGCAATGGATACTTGTTCTTCTTAGTCACTTTATTCAGCTCACGATAATCCACACACAATCTCAATGATCCATCTGCTTTGGTTGCAAACACAACTGGTGCACCCCATTCGGACACACTACGCCGAATGAATCCTTTCTGTAAAAGATCATCAACTTGCACCCTCAACTCTTGCTGTTCCCTAAGCGCCATCCACCTAAGAGGCATCACAACAGGTCTGGCTCCTTCAACTAGATCGATACGAAACTCAATCTCTCTATGCGGCGGTAACCCTTTGACCTCATCAAAGACATCCTCAAATCCATTAGCGATTGGCACCGATGACAGTCCATCCCGTGGAACAACCAGCGAATACATGAAGCTCATGAAGACACCTTCCTCATGCTTACATCGTATCACAACCTTTCGCCCCTCCACATTCTCGACTGTCACCTCCAACCTTTCACAATCAACCTTTGCCGCATACTTCCTAAGCCAGTCCATACCCAAAATAATTCCGAACCCCGCAAAATTCAGAACAGAACAATCACAAACAAAAGAGCAATCATGACTCGATACAATCAGATCACGGCATAGCATACACAAACAAGACGAACCCCCAACTGGATTAGTCACAACCAATGGCCTATCAACAATATCCGGTTCTAAACCCAACCGGCCTACAAGTTCATTACAAACAAAAGAATGCGACGCCTCAGTATCAAATAACACTCTAACTGGAACACCACATATGGAAAGAGTACCTTGAACCACCACACTCTTTCCTTTCTCTTCAGCGGTAGGAGCTTTTGAAGATGATGGAACAGCCCCCAAAGCATAAGCTTGCACAATCTGCTTGTCCTTTCGCGGTTCTGGACAATTCCTCTTGATATGCCCCGGCTTGTCACAGTTGTGGCATTTCACCGGCACCTTCGGATTCTTGCAATCTCTGGAGAAATGGCCCTTCTGCTGACAATTGTAGCAGGTCACTTCGCCCTTCGGCTTCTTCTGGCCATCCTTACCCTTTTGCTGCTGCTGCTTCCTCTTCTTGTTTCCACCCTGCTGTGGTTTATACTCTTCCTTGGTCACAGCAACAACAGATCCTTCTTTAGAAAACAGATTCTCATGCCTGAGAGCCTTTTCTACAAGCTTCTCAAATGAATCGTCCAAATGATCCACCAACTGCCTCCCAAGATAACTGTCCAAGCCTGTCACAAACTTCTCATTCTTCTGATATGAAGATTCTACATACGACCGGGCATACTTTGACAAGGCTTCAAACTCAGAAACATACTCAAGAACTGGTCTCCCACCTTGCTTGAGCTCCACAAACTTCTTGAACAGAACAGACTTCTGAGCTGTAGAAATGAACTTAGCTTCAAATCTGGCTTGGAATTTCTCTCAAGTAATTTCTTCCTCTGGAGTATCAATGGTGATAGAGTTCCACCAATCAGAAGCTCTTCCTTGAAGCTGTCTTGATGCTAGCTTCCTTTTAGTTGCATCCTCAATTCCCAAATCACCAAAGATTCTTCTACAAGCATCTATCCACCTCTGAACTTCAATAGTTGACTCTGTTCCTAAGAAAACCTTTCCTCCAAGAGCCGTATAATCTTTACACAGCTTAGCAAAATCTATCGGTTTTGGAGTTTGAACTTGAACTCCAACATCTACTGATGCCCCCGGAGTTGGCATCCTTCTCATGATCGAAGTCATCATAGCCTCGAACATAGCAGCATAATCAGCAGCCCCCTCAGTAGCACGGCCTTCCCTAGCAGCTGGTCTCCCTCTTCGACTCATTCTTAATATCTATAAAAGAAATGATCAGCAAACCTTGAGAAACAACTGCATAAAGGACTCACATACTTCTAAGCTACTATATTATATATAGTAAACATCCATCAAAATACAATTACGTCTCTCATACGTAGTTACGTCAGCGAGCGTTGGGTAAAATCGATTAACCAAAGCTCTGATACCAAATGTGACGACCGCCCGTGACCCCTGCACTAAACATGGAAATAGTGCGCTGTAAAGTGTGCCAGGCAGCCATGGACGATCGCCAGGGGTAAGTTAAAAACAGCAGAATCTATCGTATTACTCACAGCGCATGGATAAAATACAATAGAGAATATATATAGTGAAGCTTCACAAAAATAGAATCTCATCAATTAAGCTTCATAATAGTTGGATACAAACATCTGAATAGTCAATACATCAAGCCTCAATACATATCACTCAGAGAATTATACAAAGCAGCGGAACATCCAGTACATATAGTAAGAAAATAATATGCAAGCCTCCAGCTCGTCTTCGTCATCAGCATCGTCGGAAACTAAGAACAGCACCTATCACCTGCTACCTAGTCTGCCCATCCCAAAAAGGATGAACAGCCCAAGGCAATAAGAGTTAAACATAAAGCCTTGAGTCAGACAACAGTCTTAGTGAGCGGTAAATTAACTAACAGCATACCAAAAGAGCATAAAGGAAAAAGGAATAGGAATCCAACCCTCCCACTCCACCTCTTTCTACAGTGATAGCCCCCAGACACACACTAAGCAGAAGTAAACATAGAAAAGCAAACATTTAAAGTAAAGTAATTATCACTCGAGTCAAGGGCGATGTTTTCCAAGTACAAACCCCCAAGGCCTAAACCAAGATCAGATAAGCACCCAGAAAATACCGCTCTTGAGACCGAATAACGATACAACCAAACATCCATGACTCTGGCTATCACTGTTATCATTGCTTTGATACCACCGTTAATTGAATGACCGGCACATTCTTTCAGCCGTCCGTCAAGGGTTAATGGCAACCCCGGTTCTAGACAGAACTCCGCACGTCGTCGCAGCCCGTGCCTAGGACTATCGAATCTGCCCAGAGTACTTGACTACAATCATAGTCTGTAGGGACTATCGAATCTGCCCAGCGTACTCTTGCTTTGAGTCTGCTAGAACCTTCAATAACGATGAAACCTCAGCCTTCTAGTCATCCTCCTCGACGACTATTTCCATACTAGCTCAAGCGCCTCTCAAGCAAACCATTATCCTCAAACCCGAACCATTTCACCGAGTTATCAACATGCTTGGAATGATCCCGTCTGGATTAAACCAAGGCCATCTCACATCATGCCTCGCTTCATCTCATCATAGCAAAGCCTCATCTCAACATCAACATCATCAAATCTATCCATATGAGCTTCATCATCCGCCACATATGCCATGAGCAGCTTTTCCAATTCAAGAGCCTTTCCCTTAGCTTTTGAATCATCTTCGACCATCTTGTCCAAATCAAATCATCAATCAACTAATTTATAACAATCAATCAAGTCAATCATTAATCCAAGTAATCAAGCATTCAAACATGATCTAATAAACAATTATAACAATAATGGCAATCTTGTAAATAAAGAGTCCAAATCTAACAAGCATGAATTATGAGCAATATCTCTACAACTTGATGAATGAACTTACATAGGTTAACATGTAGTAAAATGGATGTCAAATCATCATGAACAATGGATCTATACTTAAGTTTAAGAAAATGCATGGAAATCACTATTTTAACACCAAATCAAGCCAACAATCCGATATACTCCTTTGCATCCGTGTGAGAGGTAACCACCACTCACCGAATCACCTAAACACCTCAAAAGCAACACACTTCAGATCTGGACAGCGAAGGATCCAACTCGATTTATCAAAATTCCGCTTCAATCGATGAAATCTCTCTTCGATGGATGTAGATCTTCAATCTAAGCTCTTGGATCTTCGATTTGATCTTCGATTTGGATGGAAGGAAGCACAAGATTAAAGTGGAGAAAAGAAGTGAAGAAGTGTAGAACTCGAGCTCTCAAAATGGCAGCACTTCGTCGCTTCAAAATCCGGATCCCAAAAAGTGAGGCAACAATCGTGTATTTATAGGAAATCCTTAAGTCGTTTGCTCGCTTTTAAGTCGTCCACGACTTAAGAAAATCCACGACCTACGACTCATAGATACCACGACTTACGACTTAACCATCCCCTTCGACCTGCGACTTATAAAAACTTATGACCTAAAACCCCACGACTTAAGACCTTCGACTTAAGTACCCATGCGACCTAACGACTTAACAACTCAACGACTCATCAACCTCACGACTTAGCTAGGTTACGACTTAACATATGCGCGACTTATCTAAACAAAGTGCTTACGACCTAACTTCACCCAGACATAGGTCACCTACGACTTAACACGCCATAGCAACCCAACGACCTAACACCTTAACTCGTCCACGACTTAACTTCCTTAGGTCGTAAACTCACTTCAACCCCTAGGTCGCTAACTGCTACCACCAGCTTCCTTAGGTCGTTGCCGACCTATCCTCCCTAAGTCGCTAACTCGCCCAGTTTCCTATGCCGCTAACTCTTAAGTCGCCCTATTCCTTAAGTCGCATATTCCTTAAGTCGCCTATCTCCTTAAGTCGCTTACTAACTTAAGTCTGCCAATCCTATAGGTCGCTCCAATCCTTAAGTCGTCTACCCTCCAAAGTCGCCAACTCCTTAAGTCGTCTACGACCTAACCTTCTTCACGACCTAAGCTCCGAACGACCTAGGCTCTGAATGACTTAACTCTGGACGACTTATCAACATTACGACCTAATAACAACTGTTTTACAACGTTTTGATCCGTAAAAATACGGGTCGTTACAAAAAGAACACATGATGGGCTACAATGAGGGAAACGGTTACTGAAAGCGAGCAATGGTGGGCCGATCCTATGAAAGTAAATCTGTTCTCTTTTCTTTTGTGTACGAATTATTGCTAAGTTTTTTCCTCTTTTCTTTTGCTTTTCAAGAGTTGGTATCATAATTCAAAAGTATACGCAATACCCAATAGCCCATATAGAGTTACTACAATAGATTATTCAAGGTGCTATTGCAATAGGAAGGGTGTATTCACTCTTGGTGCTATAGAAGAATAACCCAAGTGGGTGCATTCTCCTCCTCCAGAACAAACCATAAACACACCGCTAATCCTACTCCCTCCCCATATATTACTCCCTCGCCTAATCCTAGTCCAAGTGTATCATCCACTTGCCCGCCCACGGTCTTCAAGGATGTCATTGATCATGTGAAGAAATTTGAAGAAATTAAACTTTCTGAAGCAGTATCACTGATGAGATCAAGGAAGCATTTTGTTTTTTGGAAGACGACGAAGCCCGAAATTGGCTACGGCTAGAGATAGAACGGTCACAACACATAATCAGACACCAGCGGTATATATGATTCGACCACCTGCCTACCCACCACCTTACCCACCATCAGACTTGTAGTCGTACTCCACTGCATTCCATTGTATTTCTAGTTTATTTATATTATTTTTTTAGTTTCTAGTGATTAATGAATGTTGTTTTATTTAATTATATTATTTAACTACTTAATTAAAAAATATTTTTTTGGATACTTCTAACACTTCATATCGAGCGGTAGCCTTGCCAAAGTTCGATATTGTGGTGTAATGGGCGATGGCCTTGCAGGAGCTCATTTAAGAAGTTACCTGAGTTTATTTTCTTAGTTTTTCTCTGTATTATGTTTTGTCACCTATCAGACATGTTGGCAGCTCCTTTGTTTTCGATGATATATATCTGTACATGTGTGCTCTCCTCTACTTTTAGAGGATCACACATTTCTCTCAAAAAAACTACTTAATTAAAAAATAAATAAAAAATACAATAAAAAATAATTACTTATAACAAAATAACTAAAATGCCCCTTTCAAATGCCCCTTTTGTAACACAAGAATGCATTCCTCTTTCGCGAACCATTCTTCTTTCGTGCCCCTTTCATGTGCTTCTTTCCTGAGCCAAATAAACGCACCATCAATGAAACATGTATTCACTGTTTGTGAAAACAAAGTAGGAGACAATAATAAATTGTTTAACGAAAAAAGTAGAAGAAAATTTTGATTAATTCAACTAACCATATATAGAGACAAAATGATAAAAGCAAAAGAAAAGTTTGATTAATTTGACTAACCATATAGAGACAAACTGATAAAGTAGAAGAAAAGTTTGATTGGTTTGACTAATCATACATAGAGGAAATGACAATAAGTGGAAGAAAAGTTAGGAAATATATGTGGTATTAAACATTAGGAATAAACATTAGGAATAAAAACACCTTAACTTCTCCACCATCCTAGCTTATTATATATATGCCTAAATGAATATGTTACTATTACCAATAAGCATACATACATATAAAATATAATAAAACATGGTGTTGAACCTTTTTTGCAGAAGCATCAAGCAATGTTTTCCATTTGAATAAATGAAATAAATCAAATATAGAAATCATATCGAATAACCTTATCTATTTGTGCAAGCATATAACATGAATTTGAAAATATTTATGCAGAATTCATGTATACAAATGACTGCCTGTAAGTGAAAATATTAAAATTTAATGATGAGAAACGTATATACTTTCAACTCAGGCAATGGAATATCTCATGATTTCGGGTAATAAGTCTAATTTGAAATTCCATTGATGCTTTTTTTCTTAGAACCCAGCAAACATATGTAGTTAGTTCTTAATTCCTAAGACATTTATATGGATCTAATAATTATTTTAAAATATTTTAGATTTTATCAATGTAAGGATAGAGAAGAATGATTGAGCAGGAATTTTGACACCAATACAAATAAGGAAAATGTAACAATGATTACCTATATATTGGTGTTAAATATGCAACACAATTTGCTTTCTATGGGAAAGTTAGTTTGATATAGTGTTCAAGTAAACACAAAAAGAAGTTTAAGTTGACTCTATAATATTCAAAACCAACATCAGAAAGTCATGCATGATATAATAGTAGTGATATAACATATCAGCATCAGAGCATATACATATTCAGTACTAAAAGCTCAAATCACTCCAACAGTTTCCGTTCAGCAAGTTCCTAAAAATTATTAAAGTTAGATCATAATAACATATGATCAATCAATTGCTTACATAAATACATATAATTAACAACACAATACAATACTAAAAAATGAGCTAGGCATCAATATCCATCATACATCCCTGCCTTCATGAATAGATCTACATCAACTATTCATCTTGTAACTACCATAAAGAATGATGTAGCTAATTTTGATGACGTCAATGCAAGCATTCCATAGCTGCATAATAGGATACACATTAATTCTTGAACTAAATGAATGTATCATTTCCATAAACTACCAATTCAAAAATTACATTGTGTAACGATCCGGAAATTTTAACGCTTTTAATAACGCAATTAACTAAATTTTTTATGAAAATAAATAATTAAAATTTAGCAATGAAAATTTGATAAGGTATGCGTCTATTTAAACATAGCAAATGACAGATTTTCATTAGAAAAATATGAATGTTAGTTCTGTTGTGAAATTTTCAATTTTAATTTAAAATCAATAAATTTGGTGGAAATAAAATATTTTCAAAATCTGAATATTTTTATATAATAAAAATGTAAATCATTTTCTGAGTGGGACATCATATTTCGTTTCGCCAAATTTGGACTGCTCTAGCCCCGTTTATCTTATTTTCGGCGTTTTAGCAGCATTTTTGGCAGCAAATATCGACCTTTGATAGGATGATCGTATCGCTCATATCTGTGTACCATTTTGTTCGTCTCGTCATGCTGATCTCCGTAGTATATTTGTTCGTGCATTTTGGCGTCCGGTACATGGTGAAATCGGCGAAACGATTTGTCGTATCGGTTTCGCATTCGAGCCTTTTTGGTTTCTTATGTCCCTTCATTGCCCACCGTATAATACCAATAGCCACTTACCTTTATAATTCCCAGAAGTAACTATTGCCTTTTATTATTCCAATGGTTGATATTTGATATATTTTGTTGTCATTCCATTCTCTTTCTCTCTTCTTTATTTTGTTCGAAAGAAAAAAAGAATAAATAAAATATATATAAACTAAGTTCTCTTATAATATACGTTTGCGTTTGCATTTGCTTGTGAAACTGCTCCAACTTCTTCCCTTCCCCGATCAACCCTGACCCGTTCCCTCTCCATTTGCCTCCTACTCCACCGACCACCTCCCACCTGTATTCGCCATCCTCCCTCCTCCAACGCTAAGCACAAACCCGCTCTAACCTGCCTCCACACCACCGTTACCCTTCTCTTCACGCATAGCCATCTTTTCCATTGCCGACAGCTCTCCACCCCACCTTCTACTACCGACCGTCATCACCAACCATGACCGCCCTTCACCATCTCCATGCACTCTGCCTTCTCCCTGTGCCAAACCCGCCACCACCTTGTCGAGATCCGCATCAACTTCCTTGCCAACCTCAGACCCACCTCTCACCTACAACCCCACCACCGCATCACTGACAAGCCTCCGCACCCTGACACATCCTCACAGCAGCTTGTTCCACACATCCGAGATGCCTACACATCACACCACCACTCCAAAGCTCCACTTTATCGACCTCACGTCCACCAAATCCTGAAACACCCAGCCACGTTCTTCTTCATTGACAGCCTCATCTCCCTCTTCTCCGACATGTCAGCCCACACAACTCGCCGCAGCAACCGCAGCCTTCCTCCCCGAGGCCTCGGTGCAGCCAGCGGCACACCCAACAACCTCAGCTCCGCCTCCCCTTCTCTCTCTCCAGCCGGCACCTCCTTTTCCCCCCTTCGACCATTGCTCTCGGCCACACAGCGAGCATCTCGACCCACCCAATAACTAACCACGTGAGCACCACCTTTCTCTGCCACTTCTCCCCACCATAGATCCTCCCCTTGCTCGCCGGATCACCACTCCATCTCTCCACTCCAGCCGAGATCCCACAACTTGCTCGTTCATCTTTGTTTGCTGAACTTCCCTCAAACCTACTTGTCGATCTGCCACTTTCCTCCTTCCCTTGAACCATCAGCCTCGACCGACCACACTCGCCGCCTCCATCTCCTCAGCCAAGCCTGCTCCAACCTCCTTTGCTTGACCTCAGTGATATAAGATCTGTAGATATATATGTTCATTTATACATAAGTTTATATAAGTAATATAAGATCTATTTGTTTATGTATATGAATTTATCTAAGTTATATATAATATGTTTGTTTGTATATAAGTTTACATAAGTTTCTATATGATATGTTGGAGTTTATATATATATATATATATAATAAAGTAAGCTATATTGATTTTTTATAATAAATATTGATTTTAAAATATAATGTAACGACTCAAAATTTTTTATTGGTTTTAATAACATAATTAATTGAATTTTTGTGAAATTTTAAAAAATTAAATTTGGAAATAAAAATTTGATATTTGAAATACGTCTGTTTAAACATAGCAGATGGTAGATTTTCATCTGATGATATGGAAGTTTATTTTATTGTGCAATTTTGTATAAATTTAAATCAGTTAATATTTGATGATAATAAAATGTTTTTCAAACCTGAATATTTTTATATAATAATTTGTAAATCATCTCCTGAGTGAGACGTCATATTTCGTTTCATCAAATTTGAATTTCTATTGCTTCGTTTATCTTATTTTCAGCAAATTAGCAGCATTTTCGGTACCGATTATCGACTTTTGATAGGATGGTCGTACCACTGATATCTGTGTACCATTCTGATCGTCTCGTCGTGCTGATCACCGCTGTATATTCAATTGTGCATTTCGGCGTCCGGTACGCGGCGAGAACGACAAAATGATCTGCTATATCGGTTATCGTTTTGGGTCATTTGATTTCATGGCCCTTCATTTTTTCATCCGTGAATCAAGTAGCCACCGTATAACCATTAGCTATTGATATTCTAGATTTTCGCTATTATGACCTTTGGCTTTTAATCGGTTTCAAAAATTTCTGGTTCGATTCCCCTTCTTGCTAGGGCTGCACACAACCCATATCCAACCCGACCCAACCCACCAACCCGACCCAACCCACATAAACCCAACCCAACCCATCCTAGTTCGGGTCGGATATGGGTTACAATTTGTAACCCATACTATATATGGGTCGGGTGTGTTATTTTGTTCAACCCAACCCTACTTTAACCCAACCCAACCCTACATTAAAAACCTAATTTAATATCAATACACTTAAAATTAGAATAGTCTAATCCTAGAATAATGTTTATGTATTCTACAGTAAATATACGAAAAAGCATATTTTATGTCAACTCAAACAAGATAGAATTTGGCAAAGATATTCCAAAGGGCATTTTAATGTATTTTAAAATGAAACACTTGTTCTACTATGTAGTGAACTAATTTCATATGATGTGTTTTACAATGAAATTTTAATAAAATATATGTTATAATGAATTAGTTAGTTTAAGTGTGTTATGCTAGCTAAAATCTAATCTATTATGTTGAACATTTTAATGTTATTTTTTGAAAATATTCCATTATTTTCTCATTTTTTATTAGATTCATGCAACCCAACCCAACCCTACTAAACCCGACCCAACCCATACTTCGACCCAACCCATATCCAACCTCATATAGGGTCGGATACGGGTTGAGCTACCTTAAACCCATACCTATGCGGGTCGGATGAAATATTTGGTCTGACCCGACCCAACCCATACTTTGTGCAGCCCTACTTCTTGCTTGTTATTTTATTTTTTATTATTATTTTTTTCCAGTTCGCATATTATCTTCCTCTGCCTACACGTTTCATCTTCCTCCCCTCTTTCTACTTATCAGTTTGTTCATCTCCTTTGAAAATTTATATATTATACTAAAGATATGTTTGTTGCCTGTAGGTCTTCCTCTGCTCATCTCTTTCTTCTCGCCATTTTCCCCTCTCCTCTATCCACTTCCAGTCCCCCCACTCCCCGACCAAGCATGAGTGCCTCCGCAAGCCTTCAACTTCCCTCATCCCCTCCACGGCCAAGCTTCGAAAACCCATAACCGGCACCCCACGCCTCCTCTACAGAACGAGCAGCCCCTTGCTATTGCACGGCCGACCTGACCCATCACTGCTCCAACCCTACCAGTCAACACCACTGAACCTACCCGTTCTCCCCTCTCCGCCTCACGCACGCGAGCCCTGACCACCTTCTCCAACTCCACTGGCCGTAACACCCGCAACCATCACTTCGCCTACTACCCAGGAAGCATCGACCGGACACTCCACTTCTTCCATCGCCCTCTCGCCCATTTGCCGCAACACATGTCCTACACCTCAGGCCGAGGCTTACCACGCAGCCACCTTCAAGTTGCTTGGCCTCCCCTTTTCTCCTCGGTTACATTTAGGTAGGTGAATATATATTAATATATATTAGTATATATATAATGTTTATAAATTTAGATATGTTTGATATATAATACAGATTATATATGTAAGATCTGTTATATATAGATTTTAAGTTATGTATTCTATTTATATGAGTCTACAATATATATATTTTCCCTTCAGGTTGTATATATATATAGTTTATAAAGTTACAAAAGTTATACAGTTTATAATTTATAAAGTATACATATAACCGGTTGTTTATAGTCTGAGTATATATACATATAACAGTTTCATTT
Organism: Allium fistulosum; assembly: GCA_030737815.1. Lineage (NCBI taxonomy): Eukaryota > Viridiplantae > Streptophyta > Magnoliopsida > Asparagales > Amaryllidaceae > Allium > Allium fistulosum. The sequence goes on from CM060904.1 coordinate 814,490,469, forward strand.
GGTTATTTTTTTTTTTGAATGTTTAGTATAACATATGAAGCTATACATTTGGTATCTATTTTAAAATATTGAGATATAAGTGTATAATAATATATGTTTATATAGGTTTATGTATATAAGTATACTGAGATTTGGGTTTAAATAGATATATGTGTATATATATATCTGAGTATATGTTAGCTCGCATATATATAAAGGTGGATAAAATTTTAAAGTAAAAAATATGTTGGTTATAACATGCCAGATTGTTGTATAAGTGTTGTTATATGGTATACATATTATATATATAATATAAAATACTATTACAAAAGCTGATAGTTTGAAATGTGAATATATGAGTATTGATCATGACAGTAGTTTAGTTTACTTATAGTTTATATGTGTCCAGTACACTAGTTCTGGTTATGCATATTGAGTTGTTGTATTAGTTTAAGATATAGTATATATTTATAAAAATATATTATATGTTAGTTATATACAAAAGTATATATGGCTCATATGATGTTGTTACAGTTAGTATATATATAAGTTGGATTTATTAGAAGCCTGTATATAAGTGTTTCTATATATATTATATTATAAAGCAGTTACATGAGTTGTCAGTTATAATATATATATATATATATATCTATATTATCTGTTAGTATATATATATATATGTATCAAGGTCATGTTTATAAAAATAAGTTTTTTTTTTACAGATTGTTGTATACTGTATATATCAAGGTCATGTTTACAGATTGTTGTATACTGTAAGTTATAGAAATAAGTTACAATATGTTAACAGTAAATATATATGTCAGGGCAGTTTATATTCTAGTTAAATATGTATTTATGTTCAATAACTATATGTTTTCAGTAAATGTTGATGTGTTTAAAAGATATGGGTTGGTTTCAAATATATATATATATAATTTTTTATGTGTGTTTGGATTTAATATTGGTTTGAAATTTGTATATATAGACTTTTGTCTTATTGAGGTTAAAGTTAAATTATTGATTTGGCATATATATCGCATTTTAAATATATGTTTTAATAAATAAAAAAACAATGATTTTTGAAACACATGTATATATATATTTATTTTAGTTAATACGTGTTTGAAATTAGAATATATATATATATATATAATTTTATATTTTATAGTTATATATAAGTTCACCTATACCATTTATCATCATCGATCCCGTTCTAATTTGATTTCGTCAATTCCTATTTATCAGCTATGCTCGTCAAATTTGCGTTCAATCTAGCTTTGCTTTGGATTCGTAACTCAGTTCATTGTCAAATTTCTCTAGCCTCGAAAGATGAGCAATCACTCACGATTAACGTTCTTATATTTATTAAATTTAATTTCAATTGAAATGACAATTGAAATATGCTACAAAAATTGCTTTTTAATTGCTGTATATGATATGCTATTATCTGTAATTGTTCACCTGTGGGATATGACACCATATCGTGTTGTTATATTTTATTTTAAATTGTTGTTGATGATATATGCTTGTTATTGTTATGTTATATTTTTATCATCACTGTTCTCACTCTGCAAGTTCCCTGTTATTATAGAATTCCCTATGGGTTGAAATGATACATACCCGAACGATCTTGTAGAATAGGAGAAAATCGTTATGGGTTGAAATGATAACCCAAACGATTTTCATTGACATTGAATTTGGGATTGCGGGTTGAAAACATATATACCCGTATATATTTAATTTACGGATTGAAATGATAGATATCTGTATCACTTGACCATAGGATAGAAAATTTTATACAGACACCGTTGGTCTATATATATATATATATATATATATATATATATTTATGAAATGATTTCCATAGTTTTAAAAAGGATATATATATATATATGGTTTTACATAAATATAGATTTTAAATATTATATATATATATATATGTTGTTTTATAAAGGTTTAAATTTTAGACTTTTAAAATTTTATGTTGTGAATTATAAAGGTTGAAAATTTTAGATTTTGATTTAAAGTGATTAAATGAATATTTCAAGTTTAAATAAATTGAAGAAAATATTTAGTTTATTTGTAATTTGAGGCTTGTTTAAATGATATTAGATTTTATTAAGTGAATATTTCAAAACTAAATAATAATGAAGTTAAATTGAGATATAATGAAATTATCAAATTTAGTTTTGAAAATGTTGAATATTTAAAGCTTTGAAATCTATTGAAGTTGAAATGGTTTAATTTGTAGTTTATAAAATCGATATAAAATGATTTATCGAGACTTGAATTGAATTGAAATGAAGAACTGAGATTTGATTTAATTGGGATTTGGAATTTGAGTTAATTCGAATTAATTTGTGAATTTGGAGGAACTATTTTATTATATAAAGTATTTTTAATATGTATATAAATATTTTACTTTGTAAATGATTTTGATATAAAGCTATTATTAATATACTAATTATTTTAATATAAAAATATTTTATTATATACACTATTTTATTTTATTAACTATTTTAATTTATATAAACTATTTTCTATATCAAACTATTTAAGTGGGAAGTGTTACGATTTCAAAGTGTTATGATTTCCTAAGTGTTATGGTTTCAAAAATGTTATAATTTCAGAAGTGTTATAATTTTGGAAAGGGTTATGATTTTGGAAATGAATATTATTTAAGTGAATAAGGATATCGTATTTGATATGGTTTTGAAATGATATGATATTTTGAAATGACATCGGTGTTATAATAACGTTTAGTTGTTAAAGAGACCAGGATCGGATATTGTCATACTCTCTGCCAATACCGAAAACTACTTTAACAACTATGTATGTGGTGGATATTACAGAATGAAGTAGGACGGTTTGGTGACGATTCTATATGGTATTTACGTAGCCTTGACTCCCGTGAGTCAGCTTGATGCGGTTAAAACAGGAGCCACGTCAGGCCAAGTGAGGTCATTCCTCCTATCGGACACATTTCTTCGATACCATTCTATTGCTTTTGTGATTTGATTGGGTGCACCCTTTGGTTGGGAGTGTGTCACGAGGTGGGCGGTAGGAGCTGCTATGCATTACCACCAGTTTGGATACGGAAACGGTATATCTACCCTGGCATTGCCTCGAGTGCCATGTCGCATGCCCTATTGCGCCTTCTACGAGTTTGTTTTGTGTCGTACCTATGGAGTGCTCCCTGATAGCCCACCTACGGGTGGAGTTTACAGTATCTGTATAGACTACGGCATTATAAAAATGTGTTAAGAGGGATATGGGTAACGCCTTAACGCTATTTTAATAGTTTACTTTACTATAGACAAATTATAATAGCGTATATTACTACATAGTAGATAGTTCCACGGATCCTTAAAGGATGGTTATCCCAAACATCCTTTGAGTTACTTGTATCTTAGTTGTTATTTCACTTTAGTTGGATTTATTAATATAAGAATGTTAATCCTGACTCGAGTGTTTTGTGTTTTGCTTTACGCTCGGGTCAGACTGAGTGTCACAGATTTGAGATTCACCTTTGGAGTTTGGAGCTTTGTTTGAAGATCTATCTATCCACCTTTCAGCTATCCGGTTGTTTATCCAGACTTGTCATCTGTTTGTAGTCGAGATTACATTGTATTGGAGATATTCTGTTGCATACTCTGTTGTTTATATAGTAGCTTCATGACTAATATTTATCTATTTCCGTTGCTTATTATTTTAATACTCTGTGTCTGTGATTTTGTGATTATTTTATTTACTGTATATGCTGAGTTTGCTAAATATACATTAACAATCTGATATTTTGAGCAATTCAAGTCTGACATGTGCGGATGCGAATGGTTCGAAATACCAGGTCGTTATAGTTGGTATCAGAGCTTTGGTTTTAGGCAAAACTTAGCATATAGAGTAGATTTAATTATAGAACCACCTTATTCGAGCTTTAATTCCTTCCTCTTTGACTCGGTTTCTTTTGAATTTTGGAACTTTCCCATTCGTTCTGAAATCCATTCTCGTCTCTTCCTTTTCATATTCTTCTTGATTTTGGAGTAAGCCATTACTCCACTTCGGGTGATCTATATAATGAATCGGCGGTTCCACCAATCTTAGAATGATTTGTGAAGGGGTGGAACTCCTTTACAACCAGCATTGATTCATCGGAGATTTCTGTATCCTCGGTTTAGATGTTGCTATCTCTTGCTATGCTCTAATTCTATCTCTTGAGATCAGATGTCGATTTGCCTCAAATCTGCATCAATCTTATTCTTGAAGTCATGATTGACCCGGTTAAGGTCGCCCGCGATTAATATCAGTATATCCATCTTTCTATTTTGTAATTTAATCTTTGTTTCGAGCTTATCTTAATTAGAATTCTCTTTAATTAGAGTTCCTCTAATTTGAATCTCTGTCCTTGTTCTAGAATTTATTCTAGAATCATCGAGTGAGGGAGTGTATTTGTATTTATATAAAATGTTTTATATTATGTTGTTTGAGTTGTTAAGTTTGAATTTTGGGTTTCGATCGATTCGTCTAGCTAACACTATCGATAGGAATTCCAAAACACTTGAACAGAGCAAATTGACACAATATTGTTTCCAAAATTTGTAAATTTTGTATGATTGTATTTTATCTATAAAAGTATAGTTTTCTAAAATTTGATAATTAAAGGAATTGGTTGTTAGGAATGATAATACTAGATTATCATTATTATTTTGTCTTTTGTTATATGTTATAAGGTGTTCAAATTTTATAAACAGAGTATATTTGATTTGAAAATGCAATAAATTTAAATTATGGATTTGAGAATTTAATTTTCGGTACTTTTCAAATTTTGGTTTTCAAGGTTCTGATATATATATATTATTTGGAAGTATTTTCGAATGGAAATTGTTTCAAAAGAATAATTTTAAAGGAATTAAGTCTGTACTCTCCTCTTTTGTCGCTAAAAAATAATTTCGGTGATGACTGCAGCATCATCGACATTCATTTTCGAGTTTCAGAGTGGAGAGACCATCTTAGTAACTTTGCTACACTTTTGTTTTGGAAATGAATTTGACTTGAATTTCTTAAGTATGACTTGATTTATAATATATATAAGTATATGTTTATAGATCTGATTTGATATATATACAATATATATGTACACATTTATCTCTAATAGTTTGAAGTGAAATCGGAAATTTAACTCTTAAATTCTTGTTAAGCATAATTTCAATTATAAAGTGGAACCAGAATTTTTAATAAATATTTAAACTTGAAATAAATTGAATTAGGAAAATTTTACTTGTATAATACTCAATTGCATTCTACTATATATAACTTACCTAAATTTTCAGAAGTTGAATATGTAATTGAATAATATACAATATAAAATGATTTTATAAATAAAAGTTGAGTAGTTATAATAAGTGTCAATCTACTTAATTTATGTGATAAGATATATTAAGTGGATAAATTGAACCATTAATTTGGAAAAAGAGAATTAATTTGATTTGAATAAATATGATTTTAATAAATGATTATACACTCAATTTATGATTTTTGAAAATAATTAATTTAGATAAATTGAATAATAAGATAATGAATAAATGAGATAAATTAAATAAATTTTGTTTTGAAGGAATTAATAAATGTGAAATTACATTAACTTAATGAAATACCTTGAATTTAAATCAAATAGTTGGATATAAACCAATTTAAAAATGAATGAGATTTATATGGTTTAAAATTGATTGTTTTGTTTGTATTTCAATCTATTTTTCTTTCTTGTTGTTTCTATTCTCCTACCTCATTCCTTTTCGGGGACAAAAAGTTTTGAGTGGGGGAGAGTGTAACGACCCAAAAAATTTTAATGGTTTTAATAACATAATTAACTGAATTTTTGTGAAATTTAAAAAAAAAAATTGGGAATAAAAATTTGATATTTGAAATACGTCTGTTTAAACATAGCAAATGGTAGATTTTCATCTGATGACATGGAAGTTATTTTATTGTGTAATTTTATTTAAATATAAATCAGTTAATATTTGATGATAATAAAATGTTTTTCCAAACCTGAATATTTTTATATAATAAATTTGTAAATCATCTCCTGAGTGAAACGTCATATTTCGTTTCGTCAAATTTGAATTGCTATTGCTCCATTTATCTTATTTTTAGCAAATTAGCAGCATTTTCGGTATTGATTATCGACTATTGATAGGATGGTCGTACCACTGATATCTGTGTACCATTCTGATCGTCTCATCGTGCTGATCACCGCAGTATATTCAATTGTGCATTTCAGCATTTGGTACAATTGAAATTACATCAACTTAATGAAATACCTTGAATTTAAATCAATTAGTTGGATATAAACCAATTTAAAAATGAATGAGATTTATATGGTTTTAAATTGATTGTTTTGTTTGTATTTCAATCTATTTTTCTTTCTGTTGTTTCTTTTCTCCTACCTCGTTCCTTTTCGGGGACGAAAAGTTTTGAGTGGGGGAGAGTGTGAGAGTGTAACGACCCGAAATTTTTTAATGGTTTTAATAACATAATTAATTGAATTTTTGTGAAATTTTAAAAAATTAAATTTGGAAATAAAAATTTGATATTTGAAATACGTCTGTTTAAACATAGCAAATGGTAGATTTTCATCTGATGACATGGAAGTTATTTTATTATGTAATTTTATTTAAATATAAATCAGTTAATATTTGATGATAATAAAATGTTTTTCCAAACCTGAATATTTTTATATAATAAATTTTTAAATCATCTCCTGAGTGAGACGTCATATTTCGTTCCATCAAATTTGAATTGCTATTGCTCCGTTTATCTTATTTTTAGCAAATTAGCAGCATTTTTGGTATCGATTATCGACTATTGATAGGATGGTCGTACCACTGATATCTGTGTACCATTCTGATCGTCTCGTCGTGCTGATCACCGTAGTATATTCAATTATGCATTTCGGCATCTGGTAGTCGGCGAGAACGACCAAACCATCTGCTATATCGGTTATCGTTTTGGGTTTTTTGATTTCCTGGCCCTTTATTTTTCCATCCGTGAATCAAGTAGCCACCGTATAACAATTAGCTATTGATATTCCAGATTATCGCTATTATGACCTTTGGCTTTTAATCGGTTTCAAAAATTTCTGGTTCGATTCCCCTTCTTGCTTGTTATTTTATTTTTTATTATTTTATTCTTTTCCAGTTCGCATATTATCTTCCTCTACCTACACGTTTCCTCTTCCTCCCCTCTTTCTACTTATCAAATTGTTCATCTACTTTGAAAATTTATATATTATAATGTAACGATTGCGATTTTTTGTCGCTCGAAAATCGACATTAATACGTCCACTGTATCAACTGCCGAACAATCGAATGCCGGAAAACCGAATTGTTATGGAGAAAAAGAAGAGGTAGAAGAAGACAGAAGAAAAAGAACAGAAAAACATAGAAACAGAATCAATATCTGAATCTCACATTCGCAGCGGAACAACATATAATAGATAAATGGATAATCTTTAAATCAAAGAACTATATCATTTTATACATTACATCATCATCAGAGTGTACAACAACAATATGCAACACAACTGGACAGTTATATAAACTTGTCCTCATACAGAATACACAGCGGAATAAAATAGTATCATATACAAGTGATACGTCTCGTCATCCAGCTCGCCACTTAGCTCCACAGCATCTCCTGACTCTAGAATGACCTGATAACCTGACTCTAGACTGCCCATGTGGAAATTGGTGGGCACCCATAGTTTAGGAAGGAAACAATAAACTCCAGGTCAGTCATGGTGACTGGTGTGAGAACTAAAACAGTTTATCTTCTCAAAGAAAACAAAACAATTTCGCAATGCTTTTGGAAAATGAAACTACCATAAGACCTACCTCCACACACACAATGCAAACGCAGAATTGGAGGAGATTTCTTCTTATGATAGTCAAAAATGCTTACTACGCAAAATCGTTCGATATTATTATCATTAGTGCATAGTGTCGAAAACCATTTCGCAAATATAATATTAATCTTAGCCACCATACAACCATTATTGTATGCCTACTATAGCTACCATGTTCAATAGCAGGTTACCGCCACATTCCATAGCAGGTAATACAACTAAAATCGTACAGGTTCGTATTGTTTCTTTGGATTTCCAACAAATGGTAAGGCAAAGGAACTTCCTTACACCGAATAGAAACGCCTCTGGAAAGACGCCCCGAGAACCTAACCGGATCTCTGCAAACATAAGGCCGACGTTACCTCACGCTTTAACCAAGCTGTAACTAGGTAACTAACACACGAGCTATGTCATCCCCCGGTCGTCACCGACCTTTATACGAGGATCCTCTATCACAAATCAACAACCACAAAGTAAAATCAACATAGGTAAAATATCTGGGCTCTATACCATGATATCACCTTTTATCCAGAAGGAAATGACATACCCTAAGGGCGCTACCCCTACAAACCTTTGCCACAACATTCCTGTTTCGACCATTACCGGGTTGTGAGGCTCGACAAAGTCTCGTCCACAAAGCTACGCTTTTTCACAAAGCCACGCTTTTTCACAAAGCCACGCTTTATCACAAAGCCACGCTTTTTCACAAAGCAACGCTTTGATCAACAATTGATCAACAACACTTCGTATGCCACATTACCAAATTGGGAATGTATCACTAGTAACCATCAACTACATAACCTCTGAGCTCATACGTCTCAGAGAAGGGTGTTAAGCTAAGAGAATAAATTCTCCGCCACCAACAGAAATGTATTTGATAGAAACCAGCTTTACATCTCAAAGTGTAACGTCAAACACACATCCATACAAGTCCGTTCTGGGATTGAATGGAACCGAAGGCACTTCCAAAGAAGCCCTTGCAATCCGGATAATTTCTAATCCGTCTGGACTTCCCATCACAAAAAGAGTGATATAAATCTCTATACCGGAGCAACTCGGTGCAGAGACATTCGACAGGTTGTCCTTTCATTTTCAAAAATATCCCGTCTTCACCACCGGTCTTCAATACGATCCATATCGTCGTATCACTAATTTGGAATGGGTTATATGACACAAAGGTCTTTTCCCGGCTAACCTGAATAGTGAGCGTTTGTTTTAAAAACAAATCAAGTGCCATTTCAAAGGCAAATATTGATAGTTGGTTATTTAACTATCAAACAACATTCACAACAAACATCCAATTTAAATAATTTTTCCCAAATTATTAAATTTCAAATCTCTTCGTGAGATACGGTTTACACTTCAACCATTTGAAAACAATTTCAAATCACATTCATTTAAACCAATTATATAAATCCTTATCGATTTATTTCAAATTTACATCTCGAATCTGTAAATTTATTTCCACACTTCATCACTTTGAAAACCAATTTCAAATCATATTTTCCACACTTCAAAAATAAATCAATGTTTATTTTTAAAATGAATTCCCCTTTCCTTTATAAATTCCATTGTGAAATAAATTTTCCAAATATCCATTTTTAACTCCAAATCAACTTTCAAATTGATTTCCAAATTTGTTTCAAAACCCAAATTGATTTTCCAAACATTTATTTCAAACACCAAATTAATTACAAATTGATTTCAAAATTCATTTCAACACAAATCAATTTTTTTCATTCAACATCAAATAAATTTTCATATCGATTTCCCAAAGATTTATTTTCAAATACCAAATCAATTATAAATTGATTGCTAGAAATTAATCACCTTTTAAAATAAATTCATTTATCTCTTCCAAACCATTTAAAATTCCATTTTAAATAAATTTTTCAACTTTCGAAAAATACTATTCAGAAAATCCATTTATAAAATCTTTTACCATATTTTAGAGATAAGTCGATACGATTTCGAAAATCAACTTTATGCTTTTAAAATTTCTTCCTTTTAAATTCAACCAATTCTTTCAAAAGAATTTACTTAAAATTTCATACTTTAATTTCAAAAATCAAATTTATTCATTTCTGGTATCCAACGATACCAAAAATACATTCGGCTAGATTATAGCCTTCAACACATTCAATCACAGATATAATCATTCACGGATTATAAATAAATAATCACATGGCGATTATAAATAAATCAACACACAACACTGAAATAAATTCAAATGTTTGAGGAATCCAGTTGGATTCCTCCAACCTGTTTCCCTGCATCCATAGATGTTAGCACAATACCAATTTCACGTCAATGTGAAATTATCACGGTATATGGGATTTATAAATATTATTCGCTATTATGCGGCGCAATAGGGTCTCATCCGCTATACAATGCGAGAAATCAACAACTCCAATATATACATATTCTAATATATATATATTGCTATATACATATATAATACCAATTCCACTTCAATGTGAAATTATCGCGGTATATATTTTTAATAAATAACCTCCGCTTAATATACAGCGTATAGGGTCTATTTAACACAATAGATAACAATTTATCATCCAATCATCACAATCAACACTATCAACAATTTAAAATCTAACAATTTAAAATTTAAATCGAAACAAAACATTCGATTGAGTGAGAAGTTCTCACCTTGCTTTTTATAACGGTTGCCGCATTTTATTTCGGATAAAATTAAACGACCGTTTAATTTTACCCAAAATCTTCACTGACTCTAATTGACTCCAAACCAGTTGCATTGCGTAGAGCTCGTCGAGACGATTCCAACGCATTTTGTTTCGTAATTTTTTGATAATGTATGACAAAGTTATGGCATTACAAACTTTATAAAATTTTATATATTTAATTTCAATTTTAATTTTTTTTTATTTACAAACCCTTATCCAACACTGCCGTTCATTTAGCTTGATGAAATCACGGCCATTGTTCGAATCTTCTTCCACGCGACATTGTACAGGCCATTTACGTGAGCAAAGAACCCATCACCGTTTGACTATTATCGATACCACGGCCACCACCCTCGTCGAGAGGCTGATCAAACGGCATCACGCGATGCGTCGAAGTGAGCCCCACCCTCAGCCGTGACCACGAGCAGCTCGGTGGCCCCCACGTCTCCAAAAACGAGCGCAAAACCCAGGCTTTTGAACGAGATTTGTCATCGATTCGTGACGCTATTTTCGATCATCACCGTTGATCTGAGAGATCTCGTTGAGCTCAACATTTCTCTAGTTGGAGGATTTTCATGAAAGTGAAGGGATCGAGAGGAAAAGAGGGAAGAACGTCATGATTTTCCGGCCATTGAAATTGAAAGTGGCGGCCACTGGAAGAAACTAGGGTTTGAGATAAAGTGAAATTGTTTTGGCCTTTTATAGAAAATTGGCGACACTATTCATCTCCAAATTTTCCGAACTCGAAATCAAGCATGCCGGCTGGCATTTCTAAGGTTTACCCCACGTTCCGAACGCAATGGAACGTGTTTCGGGAGCTAATTTGGTCGTATGTGAGAGTTACGGAAATAAACGATCAAAATTAAATCAAATCGATTTAAACCGATTTCGATGCGTTTTGGCTTGCCCCGGACAAACCGTACATCTGATTCACACGAATTTTGAAACCACACAATAATTTCACATTACGGATCCAATGAAACAGGTTTCGTCGAAATCCGAGACTGTTTGAAAAATGGTCATTTTCACTAGTCAATTAAATATTAAAATATTCAATTTTCACAATTCAACTTTTAATTCAATTTTAAAAGTTCTATAACATTGTTATAACTCCAATATGATTTAATATAACTTTATAAATCATTTTTAATCACATTAAACTCAATTATCAATTACTTCTGGGATTTCAAATATTAAATTTTCGATTTAATTATCCAATTAAATCCAGATATTCGAATTTAAATTTATTCGACTTACAAATTTCACTTATTAATATTTAAAAACAATTAAATATACAAATTTCAAATGACAGAAATTTTGGGTCGTTATATTATACTAAAGATATGTTTGTTGCATATAGGCCTTCCTCTGCTCATCTCTTTATTCTCGCCATTTTCCCCTCTCCTCTTTCCACTTCCAGTCCCCCCACTCCCCGACCAAAGCACGAGTACCTCCGCAAGCCTTCAACTGCCCTCATCCCCTCCGCGGCCAGGCTTCGAAAACCCATAACCAGCACCCCATGTCTCCTCTGCAGACTGAGCAGCTCCTTGCAACTGCGCGGCCGACCTGACCCATCACCGCTCCACCCCTACCAGTCAACACCACCGAACCTGCCCCTTCTCCCATCTCCGCCTCACACGCGCGAGCCCTGACCACCTTCTCCGACTCCACTAGCCGCAACACCCGCAACCATCACTTTGCCTGCTACCTAGCAAGCACCGACCGGACACCCCACTTCTTCCATCACCCTCTCGCCCATCTGCCGCAACACATGCCCTCTACCTCAAGCCGAGGCTTACCACGCAGCCACCTTCAAGTTGCTCGGCCTCCCCTTTTCTCCTCGGTTGCATTTAGGTAGGTGAATATATATTAATATATATTAGTATATATATAATGTTTATAAATTTATATATGTTTGATATATAATACAGATTATATATGTAAGATCTGTTATATATAGATTTTAAGTTATGTATTCTATTTATATGAGTCTACAATATATATATTTTCTCTTCAAGTTGTATATATATATATAGATTATAAAGTTACAAAAGTTATACAGTTTATAATTTATAAAGTATACATATAACCGGTTGTTTATAGTCTGAGTATATATACATATAACAGTTTCGTTTGGTTATTTTTTTGAATGTTTAGTATAACATATGAAGCTATACATTTGGTATCTATTTTAAAATATTGAGATATAAGTGTATAATAATATATGTTTATATAGGTTTATGTATATAAGTATACTGAGATTTGGGTTTAAATAGATATATGTGTATATATATATCTGAGTATATGTTAGCTCGCATATATATAAAGGTGGATAAAATTTTAAAGTAAAAAATATGTTGGTTATAACATGCCAGATTGTTGTATAAGTGTTGTTATATGGTATACATATTATATATATAATATAAAATACTATTACAAAAGCTGATAGTTTGAAATGTGAATATATGAGTATTGATCATGAAAGTAGTTTACTTTATTTATAGTTTATATGTGTCCAGTACACTAGTTCTGGTTATGCATATTGAGTTGTTGTATTAGTTTAAGATATAGTATATATTTATAAAAATATATTATATGTTAGTTATATACAAAAGTATATAAGAGTTCATATGATGTTGTTACAGTTAGTATATATATAAGTTGGATTTGTTGGGAGCCTGTATATAAGTGTTTCTATATATATTATATTATATAGCAGTTACATGAGTTGTCAGTTATAATATATATATATATATATATATTATCTATTAGTATATATATATATGTATCAAGGTCATGTTTATAAAAATAAGTTACAGTATGTTAACAGTAAATATATATATGTCAAGTCAGTTTATATTCTAGTTAAATATGTATTTGTGTTCTATAACTATATGTTTTAAGTAAATGTTGATGTGTTTAAAAGATATGGGTTAGTTTCAAATATATATATATATATATATATTATTTTTTATGTGTGTTTGGATTTAATATTGGTTTGAAATTTACGTATATAGACTTTTGTCTTATTGAGGTTAAAGTTAAATTATTGATTTGGCATATATATCTCATTTTAAATATATGTATTAAATAAATAAATAAAACAATGATTTCTGAAACACATGTGTGTGTGTATATATATATATATGTTTAATTTAATACGTGTTTGAAATTAGAATATGATTTGTGTATAAATATATATATATAATTTTATATGTTATAGTTATATATAAGTTCACCTATACCATTTATCATCATCGATCCAGTTCTGATTTGATTTTGTCAATTCCTATTTATCAGCTCTTCTCGTCAAATTTGCGTTCAATCTAGCTTTTCTTTGGATTCATAACTCAGTTCATTGTCAAATTTCTCTAGCCTCGAAAGGTGAGCAATCACTTACGATTAACTTTCTTATATTTATTAAATTTAATTTCAATTGAAACGACAATTGAAATATGCTGCAAAAATTGAACTGTAATTTTTAATTGTTGTATATGATATGCTATTATCTGTAATTGTTCACCTATGGGATATGACACCATATCCTGTTGTTATATTTTATTTTAAATTGTTGTTGATGATATATGCCTGTTATTAATATATTATATTTTTATCATCACTGTTCTCACTCTGCAAGTTCCCTGTTATTATAGAATTCCCTATGGGTTGAAATGATACATACCCGAACGATCTTGTAGAATAGGAGAAAATCGTTATGGGTTGAAATGATAAACCCAAGCGATTTTCATTGACATTGAATTTGGGATTGCGGGTTGAAAAGATATATACCCGTATATATTTAAATTACGGATTGAAATGATAGATATCTGTATCATTTGACCATAGGATAGAAAATTTTATACAGACACCGTTGGTCTATATATATATTTATGAAATGATTTCCATAGTTTTAAAAAGGATATATATATATATGTTTTTACATAAATATTGATTTTAAATATTATATATATGTTGTTTTATAAAGGTTTAAATTTTAGACTTTTAAAATTTTATGTTGTGAACTATAAAGGTTTAAAATTTTAGATTTTGATTTAAAGTGATTAAATGAATATTTCAAGTTTAAATAAATTGAAGAAAATATTTAGTTTATTTGTAATTTGAGGCTTGTTTAAATGATATTAGATTTTATTAAGTGAATATTTCAAAACTAAATAATAATGAAGTTAAATTGAGATATAATGAAATTATCAAATTTAGTTTTGAAAATGTTGAATAGTTAAAGCTTTGAAATCTATTGAAGTTGAAATGGTTTAATTTGTAGTTTATATTTTGAAATCGATATAAAATGGTTTATCGAGACTTGAATTGAATTGAAATGAAGAACTGAGATTTGATTTAATTGGGATTTGGAATTTGAGTTAATTCGAATTGATTTGTGAATTTGGAGGAACTATTTTATTATATAAATTATTTTTAATATGTATATAAATATTTTACTTTATAAATGATTTTGATATAAAGCTATTATTAATACACTGATTATTTTAATATAAAACTATTTTATTATATACACTATTTTATTTTATTAACTATTTTAATTTATATAAACTTTTTTCTATATCAAATTATTTAAGTGGGAAGTGTTACGATTTCAAAGTGTTATGATTTCCTAAGTGTTATGGTTTCAAAAATGTTATAATTTCAGAAGTGTTATGATTTTGGAAAGGGTTATGATTTTGGAAATGAATATTATTTAAGTGAATAAGGATATCGTATTTGATATGGCTTTGAAATGATATGATATTTTAAAATGACCTCGGTGTTATAATAACGTTTGGTTGTTAAAGAGACCGGGATCGGATATTTTCGTACTCTCTGCCAATACCGAAAACCACTTTAACAACTGTGTACGTGGTGGAGATTCCAGAATGAAGTAGGACGGTTTGCTGACGATTCTATATGGTATTTACGTAGCCCTGACTCCCGTGAGTCAGCTTGATGCGGCTAAAACAGGAGCCACGTCGGGCCAAGTAAGGTCATTCCTCCTATCAGACACATTTCTTCGATACCATTCTATTGCTTTTGTGATTTGATTGGGTGCACCCTTTGATTGGGAGTGTGTCACGAGGTGGGCGGTAGTAGCTGCTATGCGTTACCACCAGTCCGAATACGCAAACGATATATCTACCTTGGCATTGCCTCGAGTGCCGTGTCGCATGCCCTATCGCGCCTTCTACGAGTTTGTTTTGTGCCGTACCTATGGAGTGCTCCCTGATAGCCCACCTACGGGTGGATTTTACAGTATCTGTATAGACTACGGCATTATAAAAATGTGTTAAGGGGGATATGGGTAACGCCTTAACACTATTTTAATAGTTTACTTTACTATAGACATATTATAATAGCGTATATTACGACATAGTAGATAGTTCCATGGATCCTTAAAGGATGGTTATCCCAAACATCCTTTGAGTTACTTGTATTTCAGTTGTTATTTCACTTGAGTTGGATTTATTAATATAAGAATGTTAATCCTTACTCGAGTGTTTTGTGTTTTGCTTTACGCTCGGGTCAGACTGAGTGTCACAGCATTTGAGATTCACCTTTGGAGTTTGGAGCTTTGTTTGAAGATCTATGTAACGACCCACTATTTTGGACCATTCAAATCGACAATAAAACCACACATGTCGGACTTGAATAATACAAAACAATAGATTGTAAATAAATTTGGAGCAAATAAAACCAGTCACGGAATCACAGACACAGAATATCAGAATAACTCGCAGCGGAAAATAAAATAAATAGTGGTTCATGAAGCCACTACAATACATAGTCTCAAATAGATACAAAATACCATAGTCTGAAAAAAAGATACAACAGAAGTCTGAATACATAAGTTCACAAATACATAAGCAAAGCTGAATGAAATAACTGAAATGGAAAGACAACTAGATAGACTGATAAACTCCAAAAATCTCTAGCTCCAGAAGGTGAATCCAAAGCTGTAATACTGTAATACTCAGGCTGACCCGAGCGTAAAGCAAAACACAAACACTCGAGTCAGGACATACATACTTATACAATGTAAACCAACTCAAGTGAACTGTAATAGAAATGCACAAGTAACTTAAAGGATGCTTGGGACCGCCTATCCTCTAAGGATCCATTAAACTATTTACTATGTAGTAATATACGCTATTATAATAATGTCTAATAGTGAAATAAACTTACTTTAAAATAGCGTTAAGGAGTGACCCAATATTCCCCTTAACACATAAATAGTCCCAGTAGTCTATCCAGTAACAGCGTACCTCCAGATCGGGAGGCTACCCTAAATACTCCACAGGCTACAGCACAAAACCAAACTCGTACAAGGCGCGCTAGGGTAGGTGACACGGCACAACTAGGCAATGTCAGGGTAGATATACCAATTACGCATCCGGGCTGGTGGTAACGCATAGCAGCCACTACCGCCCACCTCGACCCACACTCCCAAAAATCAAAGGGGTGCACCCAATCAATCACAAAGTAATAGAATGGTATCGAAGAAGTGTGTCCGATCAGAGGAGCTACCTCATTGGCCCGTCAATCGCTTCTGTTTTAGCCACCTTATGCCAACTCGCGGGAGTCGGGTCCACGTATATACCTCAATAGGATCGTCGCCACCATCCTACTTCATTCTGGAATCTCCACCGCGTACACAGTTGTTAAAGTGGTTTTCGGTATCGATAGAGAGTATGTCCATATCCGATCCTGGTCTCTTTAACAACCAATCGTTATTATAACCCGTGGTTATAAATTTCAAAAAGGTTTATACTTTAAAACCAAAATATCACTTCTATTTCAAAAACCACCTTTTCAAAACCAAATCAAACAATATCATTTTTACTTCAAAAAAACCAAATACAATATCATCTCTATTTCCAAATAAGTATATATATTCATTTGAGCCATTTAAATATGAAGTCGTCAAATATTCAATTTCCAGAATTATAAAATTCCAGAAACATTAAAACTTTAATTTTTAGCCATTTTAACTTATAAAATCATATTTTCCGCTTAAAAAAATGTTCATTTGGATATCTTTTAACTTATGATTTTATAAAATAAAATTTCATTAATAATTATCCAATTTTTAAACAATAATTCACTTATTAAGCCAAAGTGCACTATTTTCTTAACTTTTGTATTTTCACAATTAACTTAATACTTTACTTTAAAATACCATTTCATATAATAAAACTAAGTTTCCATTTTATTTACTTAGCTTAAAATTTTCCCTTTAAAGGCCAAATTTCCCAAATTATCAAGTTAAGTCATATTTTCAAAATACATTTCCCATTTATTTACTTATACATTTTAACTCATAGAAAATCACTAAACTTTATTTAAAATCATTTAAATCCAAATTTAAGTTAAAATATCATATTTTTACATTTGAAAATACTTAATAATTTTCAGAAAATATATAAAATAACCACGGGTTTGTATAATAGTTTCTAGCCTAGGTCAAATGATACGGATAATATATCATTTCAATCCGAAATTCCAAAAGAAAAATCCGGGTTCTATCATTTCAAACCCGCAATCCCAAGTCAAAACAAAATAAATAAAAATCGCTTAAGCCTATCATTTCAGCTCATAACGATTTTTCCTTATTGTAATGTCCGTTGGGGTATGTATCATTTCAACCCATAGTGATCCTATTCTACAGGGAACTTGTGGTGTGAGGAACAGAAAATAAAATAAACAGTATAGCATATAATATCAGATCAGGTGATGTAACAGGTATATAATCAGGTTATACATCATATAATCAGATCACAGGCATATATGAACATAGTATATCAATTATTACACATTTACTTTTCATCGTTTCACAATTTTATAAGTACGGATGTCGAGAGTGAAAACTCACCTTTTTAAAGCTAGAGATTTCAAAGTAGAGACACACAAACAACTCCGAAAAGCACGACAAAGCACGAATCAAAAATGAGTGGATGGAGAGCCAAGATGTAGATCTTGCAACAACAAATAAAAATAACAAATATAAGTATGTAATTCAACATAAGAAAATAAAACAAAACAATGAAACAAAGTGAAAAACATTGGTTTAGTCCACAAGTGGGCTCGGCCACTATGCAATTGGGCTCAACCACATCAATACATGGCTCGGCCATGATTGTTAGAAGCATGCTAGGCTCGGTCATGAGGTCACAAGGCACGGCTATGGTTTGGAATATGAAGAGATGGCAAGTTATGAATCATGGAAGGTAAAAGGTCAAGGTAAAAGAGGAGTTGCAAGCACACATAGGCTCGGCCCTATGGCTAAAGTGGTCGGCCATGGTGTGATGCTCGGTCATGGTTCATTAATAGGCACAGTTATGGAATGGTATAGGTCACGACAATGCAATAGGAGGTGGTGTTGTTGTTGTGGCTGAGGCAAAAGGTGGAGATGGTTGCATAAGGAAGGCTCGGCTAGGCTTTTGGTCATGTTTTGGTGGTGGAGTTTGCACTTATGGTCACGAAAAGGGTTTGGGATGGTGGTGTAGAGGTGATGGCCAATCTTGGTGGTGGTGGAGAGGAGATGTGGTCGGCAATAGAGGAGCATGAGGTGGAGGCCGAGCCAAGCATGAAGAAAAACAAAAGAAAAGCAAAATGAAAAAGATGAAGGAGAGGAAGCCATGGATAAAAGGACTTACTTTAATCTTTGTTAGAAATGGAAATGAAAAAGGAGATGAGAACAAATGTTTTGTACTATATTGGAAAGGAAAGTGCACGGCTAAGAAGGAAAATGAAGAGGCTAAAGAAATGAAGAGGCTAGAAAATGAAAAGGCATATGTTAAAGACAAAGAAACCAAAATCTTTTGAATTTCCAAGCCAAAATCAAATAAAATAAATAAAATAGAAAGTAGAGAAATGAAAATAAGAAAATGAAAAATATAGGAAATAGAAATGAAATAGAAAATATGAAATAGAGAATAAACAAAAATATAAAATTTCCAAAAAAATCAATATTTAATTATATTTGGAAAACAAAATATAAACAAAATCCAAAATGCATTGGAAAATTCCAATATTTCAATTTTTAATGATTTAAAAATCAAAGTTTTCAAATAAATAAATTTTAAAATATTTACAAAAATTTTGGGTTGTTACACTCTCCCCCACTCAAATCTTTTCATCCTTCAAAAGGAATGAAACAAGGAAAAACAAGGAAAGATAAGATAGAATAGCAAATAGTACCTGAAACAAACAATTCTGGATTCGAAGCACGCATGCTCTCCTCCGTTTCCCAGGTACAATCCCGATCATCAGTACCCCACTGTACTTTGACCAGATTGACAGGTTTCCTTCTTAGCTGCTTCGTACCTCTATCGACAATACGAGGTGGCTTCCTCTCGACAGTCAGATTAGGCTCAATATCTAAACTCTCAAGAGCAGAAGGCTGGACAATAAGGGATGGATTATGAAGATACCGACGGAGATGCGAAATATGGAATACATTATGCACTCCAGAAAACTTCTCAGGAAAATCCAAACGATAAGCTAAAGAACCAATCCTCTCCAAGATGCGGAAAGGACCAATGAACCTAGGAGCAAGCTTCCCTCTACGACCAAAACGAATCACATTCCTTAAGGGAGAGACCTTAAGGAAAACCAAATCACCAACAGAAAACTCCAAACTCCTTCTACGCCTATCAGCATACTTCTTCTGCCTATCTTGAGCACTCCTCATCTTCCTCTTAATCTCCTCAACTCTCTCAGAAGCCTCCAAAATCACATCAGGACCAAGAACCAAACGATTACCAGATTCAATCCAGCAAGATGGAGATCTGCAAGGTCGTCCGTAAAGAGCAGCAAACGGCGACATTTCAATATTGGCCTGAATTCAAAGATAGAATGAGATAGATAAAGGATTATGACAAGATTTAAAATAGAAGCTTGAAATTATACCTGATAACTGTTGTTATAGGTGAATTCGACAAGATGGAGATGATCTTCCAAAGATCCTCCATAATCAAGCACACAAGCACGAAGAAGATCCTCTAGAATCTGATTCACCCTTTCCGTTTGACCGTGCTACGAAGAAGATCCTCTAAAATCAAGCTCAGCAACAACAGCACTTACCAAGTGCTACTGTAGCCCTTTAGTTATTTCAGGATATATTTTACTTTCAGCAACCACAGCACTTACCAAGTGCTGCAGTAGCTTTATTACTTCAGATTTAGTTAGCTTCAGCAACAACAACAGCACTTACAAAGTGCTATAGTAGCCCTTTAGTTATTTCAGAACTTAGTTATATTTCAGAAACTATAGCACTTAGCAAATGCTGTCTTAATGCTACTGCATTTCTGAAGTGCTACCAATACTAATTCCAGATTTATTATAAAATTCCAGAAACATTAAAACTTCAATTTTTAGCCATTTTAACTTATAAAATCATATTTTCCGCTTAAAAAAATGTTCAGTTGGATATCATTTAACTTATGATTTTATAAAATAAAATTTCATTAATAATTATCCAATTTTTAAACAATAATTCACTTATTAAGCCAAAGTGCACTATTTTCTTAACTTTTGTATTTTAACAATTAACTTAATACTTTACTTTAAAATACCATTTCATATAATAAAACTAAGTTTCCATTTTATTTACTTAGCTTAAAATTTTCCCTTTAAAAGCCAAATTTCCCAAATTATAAATTTAAGTCATATTTTCAAAATACATTTCCCGTTTATGTACTTATACATTTTAACTCATAGAAAATCACTAAACTTTATTAAAAATCATTTAAATCCAAAGTTAAGTTAAAATATCATATTTTTACATTTGAAAATACTTAATAATTTTCAGAAAATATATAAAATAACCACGGGTCTTTATAATATTTTCTAGCCTAGGTCAAGTGATACGGATATAATATATCATTTCAATCCGAAATTTCAAAAGAAAAATCCGGGTTCTATCATTTCAAACCCGCAATCCCAAGTCAAAACAAAATAAATAAAAATTGCTTGAGCCTATCATTTCAGCTCATAACGATTTTTTTTTATTCTAATGTATGTTCGGGTATGTATCATTTCAACCCATAGTGATCCTATTCTACAGGGAACTTACAGTGTGAGGGACAGAAAATAAAATAAACAACATAGCATATAATATCAGATCAGGTGATGTAACATGTATATAATCAGGTTATACATCATATAATTAGATCACAGTCATATATGAACATAGTATATCAATTATTACACATTCACTTGTCATCGTTTCACAATTTTATAAGTACGGATGTCGAGAGTGAAAACTCACCTTTTTAAAGCTAGATATTTCAAAGTAGAGACACACAAACAACTCCGAAAAGCACGACAAAGCATGAATCAAATATGATGGATGGAGAGCCAACACTACAAGGGGAAACACGTTTTCCGACGGCCAGAAACCGTCGGCGGCCGTCGGAAGCCGTCGGCCGCCGTCGGAAAAAGCCGCCGGAAATGGCTGTGTCGGGAAGCAGTATTTCCGACGGCTTCCGACGGACGCTGTCGTATCCATTTTCGACGGAACCCGACGATTTTCGACGGTTTCCGGCGGGCGTCGGTAACCGTCGGAAGCCGTCGGAAATGTTAACTTACAGGCCGCCGTTATTCGTCGCGAGCCGTCGGAAATTTTTGACCAATTTACTGCAAATTTAGCCTTCCAACCACATTTCTCTTCCGAACACTATAATATCAATACTGCACAATCCAATATACAATAATCCAACCAAATATCCAAACCCAAACTATAAAATATTCAATAAACACACAAATAAATAAAATTACATCAAAATAAAATACAAAATATAAATAATCATTCCAACATTAACAATAATCCTAACAATAACTGTTCTACCATGTCGTTAATACACAAATTCATCAATATTCCCATACACGTCCTCATACAACCATAGAACCAAGTGTGTCAAACATAATTATACATAAATCAACAATTACCTACGCCGTATACCAAATCATTCTAAATTAAAACAAAACATACCTGAACGAACAAGCAAGTAATGAATCAATCTCCTGCAGATCCAGAGCCAGCCGAGGAAGGAAAGCGACCACCACCCTGCTGCTGCTGCATGTACTCTAACAACTGTGCGGTGTGCATGGCCTGCTGGCGGTTCTGCTCCTCCAACTGGAAAACTCTAGTCCGCAATTCTTCTATATCTGCAAGATCGCTCTGAGGTCTACTCCGCCGTCCCCTACTCTGACTACTGGACTGCAATAATTGAAAAATAAATAAAATCCAAGTTTATTGTTTTGAAAAGGTGAAAATAATATCATTGGTCGTCAGCTGATCTCGACCCGTGTCAGCAAGGAGTTTCTGCCGCTGCTCCATAAACTTCTCCTGCATTAACAAATTAATAATATCATATCTTATGTCATCATAGTTTAACAATTAAAACAATTACTAATACTGAATAAAATGAAATAGGCTTACATGGCTTTTGCTGGATTTATCGTCCTGCCATGTGTATGAAACAGTCCCGTCTGGATTAACATGCTCGACAGCATGCGTACGGGTGAACACGTCCATATAGCTGACAGGACCATGTGACTCGGCTTCCTCAAGTTGATTGTTACATACAATTATTATACATTTAAAATCATATAGTATAAACTATTTACATTTATTATTTAGTAAATTTACCAACTCCTGCCGATACTGCTGAAACGACTTCGATCCTCCGCGATGAGTGACAGGATTCTTATTTCTATTTACAGAGTTTCTATCCGACTCTATCTGTACATTCAAAATTTGATACATTATTTTTCGATCACGTCAAATTAATAATTCAAAAAAATTTGTATACTTGCCTTCGCCTCGTCTGTCTCCCAGTATCTCAACCAAGCTTGCCACACGCTCTCTCCCATCCACCGTGGTTTCTTACCAGATTTCTTAATCTCAAATATCGTATCCCTGTAGTTCTTGCGCATCTTCTTTATCCAGTATGCTTGTGCCAGCATCATATCGTCTATCTGGATGTCTATCTCAGCCTGTGTTAAAAAAAGATTACACTTTAAACGATATAAACAGTAGAAAAACGACAAAAACGAATTAAAAATGGAAAACAGAAAAATATCCATACTAGGACATCCTGCCATATGCACTCTATGATGTGAGGAGGGATGTTATCCCACTTCGGCCAGCAAGCACTCATCCTACTGCGATAGGCAGCTCTAGAGACGTCCAGCACAACCTTAGAAGGAAGTAGGTCGAACCCCCTGTTTTTAAGTACGATATAGATAAGTACGTACAAAAGGATCATACTTGTGATAGTGCGATGTATGCTTTATTTCGATAAGATTATAATCCTTGTGCACATTAATTCCAGAACCTGTAACATTGCTAAACCAATTGCATCTAAATAGAAACACCTCCTCCGCGGGTCGTGAGAAATATGTCAGTTGCAAAATTTGTGTCAGAACGCCATAAAAATCATTTAAATGATTTTCTGGATCGTCACTACCTTTAACAAATACACCAGTATTATTTGTTAATTTTTCTGCACCGTATTCTTTGGTGTTAAATTTATATCCATTGACGAAATATATTGGATATGTCTTGACCACTCTTTTTGGTCTCATCGCAAGATGTTTCAACCCTTCGTCAACAACACAATTTCTCGGCTCATAAACGTAATTTGAAAACCAACCGAAAAATTCTTTACTGAGATCTCCGTTCGGATGTTCACGTTCATAAACACTGTTTATATAAACAAATTATTACATTAGGTTATACACGTGCATGCATTATAGAAAAGAATAAAACAAAAATTATTATTTCAGATTACCTAACAAACGGTGCAACCTCGGCACAATTTAGAAGAATATAAGTGTGTGCTACATGAAGATCTCTATCGTCTAACCATATTTCTACACATTTTCCAGAAGGCCGACCATGCTATCTAAAAATAGATAACATTGCTTGAGAGGACTCTTGTTTGTCGCCTTCGTCATTACGAGGAACACTTTGAAATGAAATATTCACATGGTCACTGAAATAGTGAGAGAAAAAGAACGAAGCTTCTTCTTCGATGTAAGATTTACATATCAAACCTTCAACTCGTGCTTTTTGCCTCACTTTTTCTTCAGATGATTCAAATATCTATGCAAAATTAATTTATATTAACTTCATCTTTCAAATGCAATTAAATTACGTTATAACATATTACATACCTCTCAAATGGATACATCCATCCATATTGGACAGGACCTCGAAGTCGTGCTTCAGATGGGAGATGAATAGGTAAATGTTCCATCACATTAAAAAAACCTGGCGGAAATATTTTCTCTAATTTGCAAAGAAATATAGGAATGTCCACTTCAAGTTTACGTAAACGTTGCACTTTTAAAGTAGTCGAACAAAGCTCTTTGTAAAACATACTAAGCTCCGTTACTACCTTCCAAACTTTTAACGGCAGTAGTTCTTTGAACATTACGGGAAATAAATTTTCCATCATTATGTGACAGTCGTGACTTTTCATTCCGCTCAATCTACCATTTTTAAAGACAACACATCTACGAAGATTTGATGATATCCCATCATGAAATCTTAACCCTTCCACCCATTTTAACACAGTATTAACTTGATTATTATCTAATTCGTAACATGCTTTGAGTTTTTTACTGTCATTTGGTTTCATATGAAGCTCAGAACGTTTGCATAATTCTTCTATATCACGTCTTGATTTCAAATCATCCTTCATCTTCCCTTTCACATTCAAAATTGTGTTAAAAACATTATCAAATACATTTTTCTCATTGTGCATCGCATCTATGTTATGGCGAAGCAGAAGATGTTTCCAATACGGCAACTCCCAAAAAATAGTTTGTTTGCACCAGTTATGAACAACTGATTTGTCTTCAATTTCTGTTTGCTCGCCAGTTTCATATATCTTTGGATAGTCCTTAACAAGTTCATATATGTCTTCGCTTGACCATATCGTCGGTGGTTGTCTGGTTTCTACTCTATTAGCTAAAAAGTTTTTCTTGTCTCCTCTGAAGGGATGATTTACATGAAGAAAATATCGATGACAATCAAACCATGAAATTTTCTTACCATGAGTTAAAGAAAACGCTCGTGTTTCATCCATGCAATATGGACATGCTAGACGACCGGCAGTACTCCATCCCGAAAGCATTGCATAGGCAGGAAAATCACTTATAGTCCACAACAAAGAAGCAAACATACGAAAAATTTTCTTCTTGGACACATCGTATGTTTCTACTCCTTCGTTCCACAGTATTTTTAACTCCTCAATCAACGGTTGTAAATATAAATCGATTCCTTGTGTCGGATCGTCGGGGCCAGGAACGACAACAGTAAGAAACATATATTGCGTTTTCATACACATCCATGGAGGTAAATTATACGGTGTGACGATAATGGGCCAGGATGAATATTTAGAACCAAATTGAGAAAATGGAGAAAAACCGTCCGTACATAATCCTAATCTAACATTTCGACTCTCCGCTGCAAAATTTGGATACGTTTTATCGAAATGCTTCCATGCTTCTCCATCGGCCGGATGTGTCAACGTACCCTCTTCCTCTGTTCTCACGCTATGCCACCTCATATTAGACGCAGTTACTGAAGATGCATATAATCTTTGAAGTCTTGGAGTTATGGGTAAGTAGTGCATACGCTTGTACGGAACTTCCTTCCCCTTCTTTTTTCTTGGTTTGTATCTCTCCTGGTTACAAACTTTACAATTTCTAAGGTTTGCGTCTTCTTTCCAAAACAACATGCATCCTTTTAAACATGTATCTATTTTCTGATATGGTAAACCAAAAGCCGACATAAGTTTTTTAACTTCGTAGTGATTTTCACACATTTGATTATCGGACGGCATATGTCTTTTTGTAGCTTGTACAACAGCCGTAAACCCAGCTTCAGTGATGTTGTATTTTGACTTCATCGCAATGTATTCTGCGATTACTGACAGTTGAGTGCCACTTTTACAACCATCCCAAATAGGTTTCTTAGCTGCATCTAGTAAATCATAAAAAAATTTAGCTTCAATATTTGGTTCTTCAACATTTCCATCGTCGTCGTCAACTTCAACCATAGGAAACATTGATCGTGTTGCATCTTCGATCATATTTTCTATACGGGTCGTTGAAACTATTTCGTTAACGACACTTTCAGACTCTACAGAAGTATTTGCTACAACTTCTCCATGCCGATCCCAAACATAATATTCGGGTGCGAAACCGTGTTGGCACAAATGAACTTTCACAATATCTGGTAACAAATACTTCAAATGTCTACACCTACTACACGGACAACGAATTTCTGGATCGTTTCCGTTATTACTTAAAGTGAATTCAACAAACACGTTTATACCATTATAAAAATCTTCTTTTATTGAGCCCCTCAGTCCTTTTCTTTGGTACATCCATCTCCTCCGATCAACAAAATAATCAATCATTTTTCCTATTTGACAAAATGAGAAGTTCAAAATTTAATATTTATTTTGAAGAATACAAATTCGAAAAAGATTATTTTCATGGTCGTATAATATTTTGAATTTAAAGAACAACTTCACAAATTTAAAAATATTTTCAAATAGGGCACATTTTATTTTTTAACGTAACGATTTAAAAATATATATAATTTTTTTTTCATTGGTCAGGCATCCTACTTCCCATTACAAACGCAGTAAGCATTTACATTTCGTATATTACTTCGTCTCAAACGATTCAACAAAATTTCGACAGCATTTCCCTTTTGTTCCCTGCATTGTACACAAATGCGTGTACGCAGAAAACAAAAAAGAAAAGTTAGGCCGAAATTTTATGAACCGTTTGAGACGAAGTAGTATACAAAATGTAAATGCTTACTGTGTTCATAACTTGTCCAATATATGGACAAATCCGACAAACATTGTACCAGATGAATATAAATGGTCGTTTTTCGAAAAGAACGACTATTTATACAACGATCATGTACAACACTCGTCAGACGGGGCCAAAAACTCTCTAAGGGACATTTGTCAGTTACATGCGCGCATTTTAGGAAAAAATACAGTTTTACTCACTGTTCACATTTACAAAAATATATATTAATTTAACACATTTATTCAACGTATTATATCAACTTAATGCTGTTTTAACATTTTTGTCATTTTTCAATACACACAATTATAATTTAGAGTAATGCATTTTTTTTGTTTCATAAGCAAATACGCGCACAATATAATATTCCTAGTTCATTCAATCAATTTATCTTATTCCAAATAACGTATACAATCGTCGAATCAAGGCATACACAACAATTTACATATACATGAACAACCACAAATTATACGCTTTTTTTCACAATTTCACGATAAAAGATGAAATCGGTATACCATGTGATGCTATAAACTGATATTACGCTATTGGAAACAATTGCGATCACTAATTCGTCCTAATTTATCAATTTATGCAAATCTAGAATTAGGGTAAAAACTGATTTTTTCACAAAAATAAAAGATTATACCTGAGATTAAGAGTAACGGAGGTTTATTAGGGAGCCTTGGAAGATCCGGAAGCTAGAAATTAGGGATTGGAAGTTTGAAGGTTGAATTTGAGGGTTTTTTGGTGGAATTTTCGTATGAAGAGAAGGAGGAAGAAAGCTCTCGGCTGGAGCTATAATCGCAGATTTTCGACGGCTTCCGACAGCCGCCGACGATCCGTCGGAAGCCGTCGGAAATTTGCCGTCGGAAGCCATCGGCCCTAGCTGTCGGTTTTAAGCCCTTTTCTAGTAGTGCAAGATGTAGATCTTGCAACAACAAATAAAAATAACAAATATAAGTATATAATTCAACATAAGAAAATAAAACAAAACAATGAAACAAAGTGAAAAACATTGGTTTAGTCCACAAGTGGGCTCGGCCACTATGCAATTGAGCTCAACCACATCAATACATGGCTCGGCCATGATTGTTAGAAGCATGCTAGGCTCGGTCATGAGGTCACAAGGCACGGCTATGGTTTGGAATATGAAGAGATGGCAAGTTATGAATCATGGAAGGTAAAAGGTCAAGGTAAAAGAGGAGTCGCAAGCACACATAGGCTCGGCCCTATGGCTAAAGTGGTTGGCCATGGTGTGATGCTCGGTCATGGTTCATCAATAGGCACAACTATGGAATGGTATAGGTCACGACAATGCAATAGGAGGTGGTGTTGTTGTGGCCGAGGCAAAAGGTGGAGATGGTTGCATAAGGAAGGCTCGGCTAGGCTTTTGGTCATGTTTTGGTGGTGAAGTTTGCACTTATGGTCACGGCAAGGGTTTGGGATGGTGGTGTAGAGGTGATGGCCGATCTTGGTGGTGGTGGAGAGGAAATGTGGTCGGCAATAGAGGAGCATGAGGTGGAGGCCTAGCCAAGCATGAAGAAAAACAAAAGAAAAGCAAAATGAAAAAGATGAAGGAGAGGAAGCCATGGACAAAAGGACTTACTTTAATCTTTGTTAAAAATGGAAATGAAAAAGGAGATGAGAACAAATGTTTTGTACGGCTATTGAAAAGGAAAGTGCACGGCTAAGAAGGAAAATGAAGAGGCTAAAGAAATGAAGAGGCTAGAAAATGAAAAGGCATATGTTTTTTTTTTGAGATCATGGGGAACCTTAAGATCATGGTATTCATTGATACTCACTTAAGTAAACCCCACGACGTGTGTCTACTCCGCTTTTTACTTATTCGTCGCACACGGATGCGTAACGTTGAAACTCCCACTGATGGTTTGGCGCTGGGATTCGAACCTGCCCGGACACAGTCCTTTTGGTCCCCATCTCCCATCTCCCAAACCAACCGAGCTACGAACGGCGGGTTGAAAAGGCATATGTTAAAGACAAAGAAACCAAAGTCTTTTGAATTTCCAAGCCAAAATCAAATAAAATAAATAAAATAGAAAGTAGAGAAATGAAAATAAGAAAATGAAAAATATAGGAAATAGAAATGAAATGGAAAATATGAAATAGAGAATAAACCAAAATATAAAATTTCCAGAAAAATCAATATTTAATTATATTTGGAAAATATTTACAATCTATCTATCTAGCTTTCAGTTATCCGGTTGTTTATCTAGACTTGTCATTTGTTTGTAGTCGAGATTACATTGTATTGGAGATATTCTGTTGTATACTCTGTTGTTTATATAGTAGCTTAATGAACTACTATTTATCTATTTCCGCTGCTTATTATTGTAATATTGTGTCTGTGATTCTGTGATTGTTTTATTTACTGTATATGCTGAGTTTTGTTAAATATAAATTAACAATCTGATATTTTGAGCAATTCAAGTCTGACATGTGCGGATGCGAATGGTTCGAATACCGTGTCGTTACATATAATATGTATGTAAGTTATACATTAGTCTATATGTTAGTTTATATACAAAAAATTATATATCCTAGGTTACATCCATGGAGTTGTTGAATTTCTTGGAGTAGCCGGTATTCTCTAACATTGTCTGATGCAGTTGAAGACATCTGTTGCTTCTAACATTAATCATTGCATAATATTTCTTACGGTCTTTGAGCTTGCAACTTTTTTCTACGCTTTGAATTACTTTTATTTTGAACTTGGTGAGATAAGCATTTTGGATTTGGTATATATTTCATAAATTTCAAAGTTAGATTCATATGTATATTCGAAATCTAATATAAAAAGGAACATAAAACTGAAGCTTTGTAAATTTGAAAAAACATATACATACATACATACATACATATATAACTGAACTCACTATATGAATCAGAAACCGTGAGAATTTTAACTTGGTGAAGATCAGTTATATGCAAAGGAATGCATATTCAAAATTTAAAATGGGGTCGAATCTATAAGATTCTTATAGAACAATATGACTTCTGAAATCTTGTACATAATAATAACTTACTAGAAGATTGTCATTCATGAAGATATATGAAACATGTATTTTAAACATCATATAAATACAAAATTAATATAGGAATTGAACGTGAAAAACTCTGAAAACCCCACAGACTATCATTCGGTGCTTCACCATATATATTTATATTTAGTACCGAAACATTCAAAGTATGATGATATGAACTTAATGTGTATGCTTATAACTGAAAGTATGTGACTCCATGTATTAAAGATCTGTCAGTTATAAGAAAATTTTCATATAGGAAATTTTATGTCTGCATGGAATCAAACATGCTAAAAGGCTTTTTGAAACCAAACCATCACTCTAACTGGTGCACATAAGGTTATGATTATCTAGACTATATCTGAAGTCATACCAAATACTTATGCATATATTTGAATCAAAACCCAGTGCATATGGATATATAGTTGACAGGCGTTAGTAGCCCTTATGCTTTGGAAATGAATTCAAAATCATATAGTATGCCTATTATATTCAAATTTGGTGACACATAATATACCATACTTATTCAAAAAGCTTGTGCACCTAAAGAAACATATGTTCAAATTTTATCCATCTGAAAACAAAGATTAAGCATGTTTCAAAATTCGTATTCATGTGAAACTAACATATGTTCTTGGGACTTGAAATCATAAATAACACAAGACTAATTTGATGTAGGGTAGTGTGCCAAAAATCAATTCCATATTCCCTGAATTCAAAATATACATATTTAAAATTGAAATACTTGAACTCATTTTACTCATAGGAAATTGACATGTACAAAATCATATGTATTTCGCAACTCAATATATACAAAGTCAGTAAACATTCAAAACCCCACATATATATTTAAGTGAATATTAGGCTCAGGTCCCTAGTAAGTTTCAAAATACACAAAAACCCCAGTAAAAAAAAGTGTGTAAATTAGGTCCCTAGAATTAAGTTACTAAGTAATTGCATATAGTTATGCAATTTTTTTGGTGAATAATTGCGGAATTTTCTGCAACTTTTTGAAAAAATTGCGTAAATTTCCGCAATTTTTTGGATGAATAATTGCGGAATTTTCCGCAATTTTTTTCAAAAAATTGCGTAAATTTCCGCAATTTTTTGGATGAATAATTGCGGAATTTTCCGCAATTTTTTGATATAATTGCATAAATGTCTGCAATTATTCACTGAATAATTGCATAAGTGTATGTCATTATTCAGTAACTTAATTCTAGGGACCTAATTTATAAACTTTATTTTACTGGGGTTTTTGTGTATTTTGAAACTTATTAGGGACCTGTGTCAAACTGTCCCTATATTTAAAGCCATAAGGGAATAAAAACTCGTCACTTGTATAGAATCATTTATCTGCGAAATCTCAGTATGTATGTGTAGAGAGATATATTGTATTGGTCTTTTGTTGTTTTCTGTTTTTTGTTGTTTTTACTGTTTTGTATTTTGTTTGTTTCGGTTGTATAAATATACTCCTTTGTATTTGATGGTAAAAGGGACAGAAACTAAAATTTCATTTTTCTTCACCATTTCTTTTCTCATGGTATCAGAGCTTAGGCGATTTTTCAAAACCCTAACTCTTTCCTCAAATTCCTAAAATGCCTGATTCAAGTGATATTTCGAGTCCTAATCCAGATAATCATGGAAATTCTACGATTAACTACAACGATCCGTATTTTCTTTCTCATGGGGACAATCCTAATTCTCAATTAGGTCAAATTATCTTCAATGGAGATAACTATCTGAATTGGAGCCATAGTGTTCGTTTGGCACTTGGAGCGAAGAATAAGATTCGGTTTATCGATGATTCTCTTCTTCGACCATCTGATGAATCTCCAGATCTACAAAAATGGATTCGAAATGACTACATGGTTACTGCTTGGATTCTTTGTTCAATGGAGAAGAAGATCTCTGAGAGTTTTATCTTCAATTCTTCTGCAAGACAACTTTGGGATGAGATTCGAGAAAGGTATGGTCATTCGAATGCTCCTCAGATCTATGAAATTCATAAAAATTTGATGAGTATTCAACAAAATGATGATAACATAGCCACTTATTATACTAATTTGAAGCAAGTTTGGGATCAATTGCAAGTTATAGAACCAATTCCTATTTGTACTTGTGGAGCAATCGATAAATGTTCATGTCGTTTGTTAGCTAAGGTTCTTGAGAGAGATCAGCTTACAAAACTTATCCAATTTATTTCTGGTTTGAATAAATCTTTTGATCAAGCTAAGATAAATCTACTCAGTATGGATCCGCTACCAAATGTGAACAGAGCTTATCACATGCTTCAACAAATTGAAAAACAGAATGCTCTTAATGTAGCTTGTCAATCTACAGAGATGAATGTTCTTTTTTCTGCTAAGAATAAAGAGTTACTTCACAATTTCAAGTCATCTTTCCAAAAAAAAGATTACAAGAAGGCTAAACAGGACAAATTTTATGATCATTGCAAATATAAGGGGCATACTAAGGATCAATGTTTTAAAATTGTTGGTTATCCAGATTGGTGGAAGGGAAAAATTAATCAAACTTCTCAAAAATTGGTTGCAAATGCTCAAGAGAACTCTGCTGGTATTGGAATTCTTGGTGCATCTCCTACTGCTTCTATTTTGCAAAGTGATTCTAATGCAGCTAATTCTCCTATGTCATCGGCTGGTGTTGATCCACAAATGTTTTCTGCATTTTACAAGGAGTTTATGAAGATGATGCAACAAAGTAAAGGATGTTCTTCATCTGAACCTTATGATGCTGCAGTGAATTTTGCAGGTATTGTCTCTGCATTCAATGTGTTTTCCTCAATTCAACATGCAAACACATGGATAATTGATACAGGAGCTAGTGATCATATGGCATTCGATTTTAACATCTTTGATAAAACACATACTCTAAAACATCCCATTCAAATAGCTTTGCCAGATGGTACTTACAAAACTGTTACTATCATTGGAACCATCACTATCAATTCTCATATTGTCCTAAAAAATGTTTTCTATGTACCAGAATTTAAACATAACCTTTTATCTGTTGGAAGGTTATTAGATCATAATAATCTTGTTGCTAAATTTGAGCAACATTCTTGCTCTTTCCCGGACCTTTCAACTGACCAGGTGAAGGCCATTGGTTTGAGACAAGGAGGTTTGTATAAGTTTCTTAAAGACATTCCAAATAATCCTCATTTCACAAATAATGTTCCTTCTGGTCAAGGTATTGTTACCTTATCTTCTAATAAAATAAATTCCATTCATCTTTTTCATGCAAGACTTGGACATGCCTCTTTAGGCAAGTTGAAATATGTACCTTTCTTTTCTTCATTAATAAAGAATGATAGTAATTTTCATTGTGAATCTTGTATTTCTGCAAAACATCATAGATTACCTTTTCCTGTATCAAATTCTATTGCAAATGCATGTTTTGAATTAATTCACATTGATTTGTGGGGTCCATATCGAATACCTTCTCTATTTGGTGCTAGATATTTTTTAACTATTCTAGATGATCATTCTAGAACTACATGGACACATCTGGTTCATCATAAAGATCAAGTTCCTAAAATTATAACTGATTTTTTAGCATATGTTAAGAATCAGTTTCAAAAATCTATTAAGATCATTAGATCTGATAATGGAACAGAGATTGTTCAAGAAAGTTGCTCAATCTTATTTGCATCAGAAGGGATAATTCATCAAAAAAGTATTGTAGGAGTCCCACAAGAAAATGGAAGAGTAGAACGTAAACACAAACATTTAGCTGAGACTGCTAGAGCTCTTAAACTTCATGCAAATTTACCTAACAAATTTTGGGGTGATTGTCTTCTCACAGCAACCTATTTAATAAATCGTATGCCTAGTTCAGTTCTTGCTTGGAAAACACCATATGAAATTTTGATGAACAAAATGCCAGATTACTCTCATTTAAGGGTTATAGGATGTTTATGTTATCCTGCTATCAAAACCAGTGACAAAATGGCCTCTAGAGCAAAGAAATGTATTCTGATTGGATATCCTTATGCTCAAAAAGCGTATAAACTTTATGATCTTGAAAATCACAAGGTTTTACTTAGCAGAGATGTATTTTTCAAGGAAGACATTTTTCCTTATCATTCTACTACTCCTCATGTTTCAGATCCTCATGAACATGTTTCCTTTCCTCTTGTTAATCCAGTTTTATCACCTGATTCCTTCCTCACATCTCCAATAGAAAATGTTGTTCATTCACCTCAAAATAACATTCAAAATTTCCCTGAAGCACCTTCATCTCCAATCTTAACTTCACCACCAAATAATTTTCAACCAGATTTTGTACCTTCTTCTATTCCACAACAATCCTCACCTTCAAACACTCTTGTACCTATTAGAAAATCCACTCGGCCTACTCAACTGCCTAAAAAATTTGAAGAGTTTGTTCTAGATAAACATCATAAACCTCCTACAAATTATTCTTTTGTTCAACAAATTCTTTCTAATTCTGAACTGGAGCACTTAAACTTAGAATACATTGTCAGTCTAGCAAATGCTTTATCTATTCATGAACCTAATTCTTATGCTCAAGCTAAGAATGATCCTACATGGATTGAGGCCATGCAAAAAGAACTACAAGCACTTGAAGATAATGATACTTGGGAAATGACTATTTTACCTCCTAATAAGAATGCCATTGGAAGTAAATGGGTGTATAAGGCAAAATTTAATCCAGATGGAAGTTTAAATAAATGCAAAGCAAGGGTTGTTGCAAGAGGTGATAAACAGATCAAAGGTAAAGACTTCAAATACACTTTCAGTCCTGTTGCAAAATTCACTACTGTTAGGGTGCTTATTGCTTTAGCTGCTGCAAAAAATTGGGACCTTCATCAGCTTGACATAAATAATGCCTTCTTGCATGGTTATGTTGATGAAGAATTATATATGCAACCTCCACCTGGATATATAATAAAAGCTAAACCAGGAGAAGTATGTAAATTGAAGAAATCCTTGTATGGGTTAAGACAAGCTGCAAGACAATGAAATGTTCAACTTAGTAAACAACTGATCAGTTTGGGATATAAACAGTCAAAACAAGATTATTCTCTCTTCATTAAGTCTGGTAATGATTCTTTCACTGCTGTTATTGCCTATGTTGATGATTTACTAATTACTGAAAATTCTTCAGTTGAGATTCAATCTGTTAAGAATGTTCTTAATTCTGCTTTTACAATTAAAGACTTGGGTCACCTGAAATATTTCTTAGGCATAGAGGTGTTTAGAACAAAAGAAGGTATTTTGTTAAATCAAAGGAAATATATTTTGGACCTTTTAAAGGACACAAATATGGAACAGTGCAAACCAGTTTCTTTCCCTTTGCCCAGAAATTTGAAACAAAGCACAGTTGATACTCCTTTGCTTATGGATCCTGAGACATACAGAAGACTCATTGGTAAACTTCTATATCTTAACATGACTAGGCCAGATATTTCATATGCTGTTCAACAGCTTAGTCAATTTCTGAATACTCCTGCAAAGTCACATTTTGATGCTGCTTTACATGTTCTTAAGTATCTCAAAGGTACTATTGATGTTGGTCTGTTTTATTCCTCCACATCTGATTTGAATCTTACAGCATATTGTGATGCTGATTGGGGAAGTTGTCCTTTTTCTGCAAAATCTCTTTCTGGTTATACTATTTTCTTAGGTAATTCTTTAATATCTTGGAAAACAAAGAAACAGAAAACTACATCCAAGAGTACTTGTGAAGCTGAATATAGGAGTATGAGTTATACCACAAGTGAATTGATTTGGCTTGAAGGTTTACTTGAAGATTTGCAAGTGAAAGTATCTCTTCCTATTAATCTTTTCTGTGACAACATTGCAGCTAAATACATTGCAGAAAACAAGGTGTTTCAAGAAAGAACTAAGCATTTGAAAGTTGATTGTCATTTTATAAGAGACTATGTAGATGCACAATTTATCACCATTCTTCATGTTAAATCTGCTCTTCAGCTAGCAGATTTGCTTACGAAGCCATTGGGAGCTGATCAGCATGCTTTTCTTTCATCCAAGCTTGGCCTTGTTTCTAAACCACCAAGTCCAGCTTGAGGGGGGATGTAGAGAGATATATTGTATTGGTCTTTTGTTGTTTTCTGTTTTTTGTTGTTTTTACTGTTTTGTATTTTGTTTGTTTCGGTTGTATAAATATACTCCTTTGTATTTGATGGTAAAAGGGACAGAAACTAAAATTTCATTTTTCTTCACCATTTCTTTTCTTAGTATGATGCTTTATACCCTTGAAGCTAATATATTTAAAAAAAATCAACATATATAATATTGTTGTGGGTTCAAGAGCCGATCTGTATTCAAAATTCAATTAATCACACTTATTTTAAAACTTCAAATGCACATAATTCTCATAGCCAAAAACCCACACTCATATTCAAAGCTTTAAGTGTTCGAGAATATTCATAAAATCTTAAAGAATTCAATTTTGACAACTTCCTTCATGAAAATAGGAATGTCCAAAATCTGTTCACACCAAGATTGGGGCCATATATATTTGAACTATTATAATCCTTAAGACTTGTTCATGAAGCGATATGTGGAACCGTAGGTTTTTCAGAACCCAAACAATAAATACTTCCTATACAAAAAAAAAATTATATCTAAATTTAAGCATACTCATGGTATTTGGTCATGTGTAACCGACTTATTAAGAGAATCTGGTACTTTTAAAAATATAATACTTATTAAAATCTGACATGAGTTCAACATGTGCTTGAAGATTCAGACAAAATCCGCTAACAAAACTAAACTTAATGTGCAAGTAAAAATCTTTATATATACATATTAGGGGCCTCATATTCTCAAAAGATTTCATATGTATATCTGCAACTTCACGCTTTTGTATGGATTTCGACATGCACCAGACTTAAACTGATATATGCGTTTTAAAATCTATGTATATACACATACATACATGTATACATACACATTCACCAAAAATAGAATCTGAAATGAATGAAACGCATTTATAAAACATATATGCAAAATGATATGTACTCGAAAGTCTGTGTTTACAAAACTCATTATTTTATCTATAATTTGCTATTTTTAGAATAAACAACATTACATATTCTAGAAAACATTTGCATTTGAAAACAAATAAATAATAAACCTTTTAAAACTGTCAACCACCTAAAATGCCTCATGTTTAAATCAAAACTACACATGCTTGAAGCTACTTATGTTTTGTAACTAAACACAGTTGAAACTCAAATTTGTTTAAACCGTATTTACTGAAACCCTTCATGTATGAAACTTGTATGTTTTCGAAAGCATTACATACCTCAAACTTCTCAAAATCTGATTATAGACCTGAGACTTATATAC
Organism: Allium fistulosum; assembly: GCA_030737815.1. Classification (NCBI taxonomy): domain Eukaryota; kingdom Viridiplantae; phylum Streptophyta; class Magnoliopsida; order Asparagales; family Amaryllidaceae; genus Allium; species Allium fistulosum. The sequence continues at coordinate 814,528,300 of CM060904.1, forward strand.
CAAACTTTTTGAAGTCTTTATTTCTTTGAAATTTCTATGCGCAAAATATGCAAATACTTACTTTGGAAACCAATTTAAGTTTAGGATTTTGTTCAAATCATATATCCACTGTTCAAAGGTTGAAATTCATGATTCTAAAATGAAAATAAAAAGGAGATTATAAAATTAAGTTTCTTTGAGAATCCCTTTAGCTTGAAATCTTTTCCTTTGCAAAACTGTTGAATAAATCATGAATTTCTTTAAAAATCAAATACTAAAATTTTCCCTTTGAAAACTTTTTACTTTTAGAAATCAATGGATCTAAAAACCTTTATCCATCTAACATCAATGAATGATTGACAGTTTTGAAATTGACTTTGTTATTACCTGAAAATTCACCCTTTCGTGACTGACTTTTAAAACAAGTAAAAATAAGTCCCATAGCTTCGGTTCTTTGTTCCTTGAATGTTAACCATGCTTACAAAGTTTTTGTGAATGCAGATCTGGAGCGCTGTCAATCAGAAGCTCCGCTTCGTCACTGTTGTGGCAGCAGTTAATTCCAGAGTTGTGGAACAAAAAATGACAAATGCAGCAGCAGAAATCATCCATTGCAGCACCAAACAACCCCTACGGCATCACTCAATCGCTTTGACACCATTAGATAAGCCTCTAATCAATGGTTGCGGAAGCGACAAATCAACCCTGCGGAAACCTGGTTGCGGAAGTACCAAATTAAACCAACAATTGTAGAAGCCTTTAATTCAATGACGGCGGAAGCTCCTCAAATCAACGGAGACGGAAGCCTTCAACTAATGCGGAAGCACTTCCATTCAATAAAGGCAGAAGTCTTAAAATCGACAAAGGCAGAAGCACCGATATCAACAGTTGTGGAATCCATTCCAAATAACTGTTGCGGAAGCTATTCCTAAATCAATTGTTCCAGGAGCTATTGTTGGAAAACGTTTTAAAATAAGTGAATTATTAAAAATTGACTAAGAGAATGAAGGACTCCTGAATAGTCCTATACTTGATTTTTTGAAGCTAATTTGGGCCCTTTGAGCATCCAATGATGCTCTTTTGTGAGGAGGGAGACCATGCTTGACCACCACAAGCGCGCGTCGGTCGATCGACTCGACAGAACCGTTTTTTGAGACCACGTTCCCCAACCAATAACGTTCTTTTGTTATTCCGCCTTCTTAACTGATAGGAAGACGAAACAGAAAGAACATATTCTTTTCTGTGCAAACAGAATCGATTCGGACGTGCAAACGAATCGATACCACTAAATTGAGAGGCTGTTTTATCCTAGAGGCGGCAGCGATTATTTAGAACTGCTTTGCACTGTACAGCAGATCGCCGAAACGTCTTCAAGAGAGTGACGTAGTCCATGACTCAGCCGAAGTTCGACATTGTTTCCAACAGCTATTTATGAATCAACTGTTATAGAAGCTTCTTCTACCCTTACGACACATTATTCGACCCATGCAGTACCCCCATTCAACGGTTTTGGCACCTTATTCAACAGTTGCGACACCTATCAATGGCGAGATCCATTGAGGTGGCATATGAGACTTGCGGTGGCCAACAAACAAACTTCAAACACTACGGTAGCCCAATTGTTAATTGCGACACTAATCCAACTTCCACGGCACTCAATAAACGCCGATGTCAACATTTACGACACAGTTATCCTCAACACTTACGACGCTATTTTAATCAACGGTTGCATAAGCACACATGCGGAAGCAATCCATTAATGGCGGAAGCAATTAATCATTGCAGAAGCTATTCTATCATGGTGCAACAAATCACTTTGGCAACAAGACTCATCCGACATTTATGAAAAGCAAATTACTCTGGTTGAAGGAAATCAGTTGTTGTAGAAGTAAATCCAGTTCGATTTTTAAGTTTCGAAGTGAAGTAGGGAGTCATATGAAATGCGAAGCCATGTGAAATGCAGATCCATGTTATGTTGAGTGGCGAAGGGGTCTCGTTGTGGTTTATTTCCTAAAGCATGTTCAAACATTGGCAGCGATCAGTCTCCGGATTTTAAAATCAATAAATAAATTTGAATTAGAAAATTTTCAAAATATGAAATTCAAGACCCCCTTCAGGGTATTTTGATCAATTTTGAATGATCGAGGGTTCAAGCTCTTCTTCTAGTGCCAAAAATGTTAACGATAAAAATTGTTAACACTTCAAATAAATATGCAATGTAACTTATTCGTAGAAGTTCCACAAATGCCCTCTTTAAATTCATAGATGTAAAGGAATAAAGTAGATAAACTTCGAATATGCTCAAGCCATCCTCTTATAGAAATTAAAAATCCCTTTTCATAAGGGGGCACATCTATATTTATAGAGGTAGGATGAGGACATGCTTGCTCCAACTCGAGATGTGGGACTAATAGCTTCATAAAGGTTGTGAAGAAACGCGAAGGCTTTGGAAGCTTTGTGAAGGAAAATGAGCTAATTCCCTTTGAATTTGTTTTGTGGTTGGCTCTAACCTTTTTCTCTTTGCATGATCGTCATCTCCTCCTAGCATAGAAGTGGTGCGTCTTCAATTATCATTAAATATGACCTTAATTAATTGTTTACGACATGCTTTTAACTCATATTCTTCACAAATTTGATAGCATCTAACTTGATAAGGCATGATGATGGCTTCGACATTATTAGTATATATTTGTGGGTAATGCGTTGTTGCTATTAGTCTTTGGTGCCTCCATAGACCAATGATACACGGATGGAAGTCATATGGAGGGCTTACATCGATGGAGGAAGGAAATCGATTTTCGCGGAGCCCCTTTGATATTTGCGAAACTCATTCCAACCCTGTTGGAAGCCTTATTCTTTGATATTTGCGGAACCCCTTTCGATTCTGTCGAAAGCCTCATTCTTTGATGTTTGCGGAACCCCTTTCGACTTTGTCGGAAGCACCTTCTTCAATGGTTACGGAAGGAAAAGTTGGTATTTGAGCCAGTCCAATTCAACACTTGCGGTAGTCTTCACAACAATAAATGCAGGAGCATCCTTAAGTCAACAAGTGTGGAAGCACCAACAATCAACAGATGTGGAAGCCTCAATCAATGGATGCAGCATGTGGAAGAAGCAGTGCCTTTGATGCTTGCGGAATCGTCGTATCAATACTTGCGGAACCTTCCTTTTGGTGCATTCGAAAGCCTTTTTTCAACACTTGTGTAACCCTTCTTTTAATGTTTTTTGAAGCCTTCTTCTTTCATACCTTTATTTTTAAGTGAATTTTATAATTAACACTTTATTTTTTAATTTGGTTTAATTGGTTGATTCTGCTTTTAAATATTGAAAACCAAACCGGATCAAACTTAATTGGTTTGGTTGGTTTATTCTGATTTAATTAATAAATGCTCCCGTATCTTCCAAAGAAACAACAGTTGCAAATAGAATTGGCAATGCTTCAATTTTATTTTCTCAACCGTAAAATAAAGTTTTCTTTTCCCTTCGTTAAAATCAAATCCAATACAAACTCTATCCTCTCCCACCATTCAATCATAGAACTAAAAACAATGGTTAAATAGGAGAACCCAACTTATTTTATTTGAAATAACCCGGAAAATATCTCTGTATCCTATTAATATATAAATGGCACTAGTATGGTCTTCTTCTCCATCAAATTTCATTCTAAAAAGTACCAATAACTTATTTCGCTTTCCTCTACGAGCCCATCAAATATCTCTCCGTTTTGTTTCCTTTAAAATTAGCAGCAGCAGTAATGAAAGAGGAGTCGAAGACGAGTCATCATTGTTAAGAAAGCCGTTAGTGAAATCTAGCAGTCCTATTGTTGTGAATGATAGTGAAGTAGAAGAGAAAAAGCGGAAAAAGAAGAAGAAGACGAAGGAAGAAGAATGGGTTGATTGGGAAGATCAAATCCTTGAAGATACTGTTCCGCTTGTTGGATTTGTTAGAATGATTCTTCATTCTGGAAAGTAAGTTCCTTATTTCTTATATAATATATGTTCTGGTTGGGTTTGTTTTTCAGAGTTAATTGCTCGATGAAATGCATGATTGAGTAATTGCCTCTAACACATTAGTCTATAGAATTATGCCCCTTGACACCATTAAAAATTTGGAGTTCTTCATATATTTCAAGTGTACTCTATTTTTGCTGTATTTCAGTTATAGGCTCGGTTGGACGTATCCACACAGTTTTTTTGAGCATTGCATAGAGTTGGGAAACAACAAGGGAGGGTCTATTAACACCCTATGTTTTGCTTTTCATCCTAGTAAATTTAAAAAAAATTATTTAGACAAAGGTGCCCTCAACACTGTAGCAACACAAATTATGTAAAACGAATCCATGCTCATGAGAAAAGTGGATCCATAAAAAATCAAGTTCAGAGCAAGTGAGGAAATATAAGAAACCAAGCTTCATATGAGTGAGGAAACACAAGAAACCAGCTTGGAGCGAGCAAGAAAACCTAACAAACCAAGTTTGAAACAAGCGAGGAAACCGAACAAAGCACGTTCACTAGAAGCGTAGTGAATATGAATTTTCCACTAGCAAGTGGTTTCTTCCAAAACCTAGCTTGATTCTAGCATGGTTTTATACAAAACCTCGCTGGTTCCTAGCATGGTTTCATACAATACCTTGCTTGGTTTGAACAATGTTTTATACAAAACCACGTTGAACCCGAGCGTGATTTGTGTTATAGAAAATATCAACGTTAGAAATTTCGACAGATGGGGTTATTTACGGAATAAATGAGGTGTTAAAAGAAAATAGTGGGGTGTACAAATTTTTTTACAAATAAACAAGGCGTGTAAGGCAAATTTTGGGTGCTAATAGAGCTAGCCAAACAATAGTGTTGTATAGCTACCAAACTTTGATCTATACACCCCATTTCCTCCAACTCATTTGCCGCTGTTAGCCTAGTCTAATTTTTGATAGTTCTTCTTTTGAAGATGCAAGACACTCCTAACAACATTTGTTAGTAGAGCCTTTACAGATTTATTTTAATTCCTATGTTTGGCTAATAATATGAGTTTTCTCAGTTGGTAGCATAAAAAACGTTTGGCTAATTATATGAGTTTGCTAACACATTCAAATCTTTAGACTGGGACCGTTGGAGAGATGTTTTTGTATGAAATATCACTGACGCATAGAAAATTCTAATGCACATATTCACCGTGGGAAAATAGAAAAACATAAAAATAAAAATAAAAAAGAAAAGAAAAGGAATCCTCCCTATGAATAGGGTAGATGTGTTTGATCAAGTTGTGATTATTTTAAAAACGGAATGCTCTGATAAATGTATGATGATGCAAAGATGGAAGAGGAAAGATATGTGCATGAGTAAAGGAGTGGCTTGGAGATCATATAAGAAAATATGCAACTGTTAGAAGAACCGTTTCACAATCAATCGACGCATTGTTTCAGCTTTCAGATAGTAACATTCAGGGATATGATTACTTCAATAATCACATTCTCTTTTAACGTTTTCCTGATCTCTTATGCTCTATCAAAAAGAAAAACATTTGCTATTACATATGCTCAGCTGTTGGAACAACTCGAGCAAGGTGATTTACTACTTAGAACGTGAAAAATCATGATATGATCTGCTAGCAACTCAATCTAACTGTCTTACCGCGTAGAACATTAAAAATAATTATATAATCTTTCTGATCCGAAACATGTTATTCTTATTGATTTTTTTTTTATATTTTAATTTGTTTAATTATTTAGTTTTAGCATGATATCAGTTTTTTGAATTTATTTGTGAATTCTAATGGTATGTAATAGATATATAAGGTAATAGAACTTTTGCAGCTCCATGTGGTTCAGACCCCCTCACCCCATAAAGCAGCAAACATATTTTGAACCTTAAGAATTTAAAAAGCCCAGCAGAAATACTGCAGATACTAATATCCTCTAGGAGGTCAAAATTATTGTATTAGGTACTCTCTTTCGATTCAGTTTACCACAATGGTAAGACAATATTGAGGTTGAGATTATGCAACAGATTGGAATTCATATCCCTCTAGCATCAATAATAATCATGCAGATCAAAATCTTCTAATACAGTAAAAATATTCTGAATCAACTATTTCTTGAATGTTTTGCATGATTTCCTTGTCTTTTGGAGCTTTATCAAATTTGAGGCAAAAAAATTTACTCCTGGAAAAATCAGCAGATATAAATGATGTATTAAAAATAATAGCTCGTTATAATTAAAAATGAAATTATTTTTAGTGAATTTGCAATTGTTTATACTTTTGATATGATGTATTTTTTCAGGTATGGTAGTGGTGATAGATTAATCCCTGAGCATGAGAAAACAATTTTGGAAAGATTGCTTCCATATCACCCAGAATCTGAGAAAAAGATGGGAGCTGGAATTGATTATATTACTGTATGTCTTCTTCCTGCTACTACCTTTGATTTTTATTTTCTTCATTCTTTCTTAACATCGATTATCTATCGTTATCAACAGTCTTGTCACTTCTTTATTTTATTTATTTATTTAATATTATTATTTTATTTTACTTTGGATGTAATTCTGGAGTTTAATGTGCCAAGCTAGTGAGGTCTATACAACGTGTGTGTCATGTATAGAATGTTATACTTTTTTTTATACAAAATAAATAAATTAGTACAAACTAAACAAGTTACTCTTGTCATGTACAAGTCATATCCTTTGAATACCAACATATCATATTCTTTGAGTATCATCATATTACTCGCCTATGTTGTCACATTAATCTTTATCATCTGAATTTCTAGACAAGCACAGAAATATGTCTAACAATTTACAAAGCACGTTGTTTTGTTGTGTACATGGGCTAAAATAGCTTTATACTGTGAGAGAAAACAATACTAACGAATGTGATGTCGGAATGGACCACAGTGAAAGGACGAGGATAATAGCTCACATAATCCTGATATCAAGCAAGCCTGTTAATAATTATTTGCCGGTGTTTATTTATTTATCGTTACTATTACCATTACTATTATTTTTTGTTGAGAAACTGTGATACCCACCCACTTTCTTGTTTTCCTGTAGCAGATTTTTTTTTCAGACTTGTTATTTTGTACATTGTTTCCTTACTTGAAGAGTCATCGTTTTAATTCACGGATAGTCCATTAGATGCAGGAGGCAATATGAAAGATCATTCCATAAAGAGAATTGTTCCTTTCACGATTAGAATAATATCATGTAAATGTTAAGGACTTCATAATGTGATCCAACTATTAATCAAGTTATAAAGAGCATTTATGAAGTAATAAGGTAAGAGAATTGTTCCTTTTACTTTTAGAAGGATATCATGTAAATGTATAAAGGACTTCATAATGTGATCCAACTATTAATCAAGTTATAAAGAGCATTTATGAAGTAATCAGGTATGAGAAATATGAAAGGTTAGGATGTAAAAATTCGAAATCCTAAAGAGGGGCTATGAAATATGAGAGTAACCTAGTCTCTTTGAATAGCTTGTGATTTTACCATCAAAAACACATGAAGAGAAACATAAACACTAAAATAATGACTCTCTTTATATAAATATATATATGAGGTTCTAACTGTGGTCGTTTGTAAGTATATGCGATGATCATCAAAGATAAGGCTAAGATATGGTTATTTAGATTTGTTTGCTAAATACTACTATGGCTTCTTACATCCTATTGAAACAACATCTTTCGAAGTTTAAATCTTCTGAATTTTCAGATCCATGCACTTATGACCCTTTTTTCGTTCAACTGTTTTTTTCCTTTTGACTTTAGCTTCTGACTTATTTTTTTGTACATCCGTCACATGAACATAGCAGATTGAGCCAAAAAATTGAGATGTTATGACACTTTGTTTTTCGTTGAACATTGTCTCTTTCACGGACATCAATTTAATCAGGCTAAGAGGAACTTTATTGATTACACATGTGCATTTCATACCAACCTCTGCCCACATGGATATAGGTAAGTTCTTTGCAAACAATCAACTTTTCATGTTTATACCAAATTCTTAATCTCCCTTTTCACTGCAACGTTTTGTTGTGGTATATGTGCACGGGTTCCTTGTGAATATCACACTTCATGCAAAATGAACTAACATCAGCAAAAGAACTCTTTCGTTCATTGTCACTTAAAGAGGTCAATTTTGCATTTAAGAACTCCTCCAAACATTATCTTGAAACTTGGAGAAAACTTAAAACTTTTTCTTTCACAAAATATAACAAAGTATATATTGTAAAATCATCTATAACCAGCATATTTTTGAACCTGTGTATGAAGTTGCTGCAGTCGGACTCATTAAGACCCTATGGACTAATTCTAATGGAACTTTTGTTCTTGAGTTTGATTTGAAAGTGGAAGTCGATGCGATTTTCAAATTGACACCCTTCACAAATTCATAAGTAAATGACTTCAATTTTGGCAAATCATTTATCAAACTTTTTTGCACCATAACCTTTGATCTATCCATATTGAGTTGATCCAATCTAGCATACCATATTGAATGACCATCCGTTTCGCTCATTTGTCAACCCGAAAATTAGATGTAACAGAATATATATATATATATATATATATATATATATATATATATATATATATATATATATATATATAAACTTGGAACTCTTTTACCAATATGAACAACCTCATCTTCCACGTCATTGCAATTTCTTAAAAACTGCACATCCTTAAAGCCAAAAAGAAGAGCTGAAAGGACATATTGGCCTGCATCAACCACATTTATTACTGAAAATATTTTTTCTTCGTACCCAGCACTCGGAACTTACTATCAAAGTAAAGCCATTGCCTCCATCTTTACCTGTGATTGGTTCTTCTTTTGAACTGATTAAATGGTATTGTCTGCATTGTCAAGAGCATTGCTACTTTCATACTTTTAAAAGCTAGAGATGATGGATTCATCTCGATGAAATCTTGACCACATCCGGAGTCAACAATCCTATCATTCTTGAAGTCAGTTGAAGGAAAGATACCACACCTTTATATTGTGCAACAGTACATGTATTATAGTTTTCTTTGTTCTTTGATTCTTCCTTATCAACCTAGTTACCTCCTTGTACGCGTTCTTCGTTTTTTCCCAATATCTTTTAAATAATCACCTTCACTAGAAATCTTGCCTTCTCATAAGCTTCCCCCGATATTGACACTTATATTCTTTGGAATAACCACCTTCTGTAAAAATCTTGCCTTCTCATAAGTTTAGCCTGATGCGTATAATTTAGCATCGATATCAGCGAACACACAGGAGTTCTTATCAAACATATTATTAAAACAGTGCATTTTCATCCACGCGTGATGAAGACAATGAAGAGCCTGTCATTTGCATAACTAAGGATTCTTGGAAAGCAAGAAGGTTCTAACTAAAGATGATTGATTAACCCAATTTTGAACCTAAGCAACAAAGGAACGTACTGTTCTCAAATGAAAAAGAAATGTACTCTTCCTGAATTTTATAAATAATGTCTCCTTATTCACTCATCAGACGTTGGCTTCTCAATATCAACTGCTGAAAATTTTACACACAAACTTCTCATCTTTAAGGGTTGCTGAGAAAAACAGACCTCACATTGAGTATGATTGCCTAGATTATTCTCCACTAGCTGCAATCTCCCTTCATTCTTTTATTAAATAATCCATCAAGAGCAGATCAAATTGAACTGGCTGATATGCTCAAATAAATCATGATAGATGGCTTTTTCAAGGGGAAATCTGCCTTACCATTCCTCGCTTCCCATTTGAAAACATTTGGAGCCATGTAGATACCTTTGGTATATCATTGATATATTGCATATTAAATTTCAAATATTTTTCAATATATGAGTCAACATATATCTGTGATACACTGATGTTAAAAAGCCAATATTGATGGAAATGATCAAATACTCTTATATGAAAGAACGAAACAAGTATATAAATATTGAGTTTCAACAAACTTCAGAGTATGTATTGAAATACTATCTAACAATTGTTTAAAAATGCTAAAAAGAGAACTAATTTGATATTTCTACGCCTTTTCACCTTTGAATACAATGGTCTCCTCCTCTACCATCTTGGTGCCCAATGACCCTGGTTCTGACGTCATACAACATTGATGATATTTTTATTAGGACTGTTATGACAACGGTTATCATTACTGAAAGGAATTTTTTTATCATACCGATTCTACTAAAAAAATAAAACTTTTACCGTTATCGATATTGTAGTATACCGATGATTGGTATACCGATAAGTCGGTTGTTGATTGGTAATGGTAAATTTACTGTTAAATATAAGTGAATGAAAATTATGTTGTATATTTACAATTTAGCAAACAGATTTCTCGTATTAATCTTAGTCAATACTAGATCTACTAATACAATTCATTATATGTGCGCGCGCGCAATACTTTGAATTTTTGAATAGATTCAACATTTATAGCTTACAAATATGTCGATATTTCATTAAAAGGGTAAAATAAAAACATTGAAAGATGAAAAAGATTATAGAACCATAAAATGAATTATTATAAGATATGTGTTGCTTTTAAAATATAAACCAATTAAGGCCGATAAAAGAAATTAGGGCTGTTATGGTAATGATAAATTTTCCATTACCATAATATTACTAGTCGATCGGTTATCATTTTTGAATGAAATCAATATACCAGTTTAATCGGTATGATAACGGTAAATTTACTATTTTTTATGATAAATCATCGGTAATATTTTCTCAAAACCAGTGGTTTTGGTAAATTTATCAATTAATTTATAACACATGGATATTCATATAATATAGTTCATTGCAGACATTTAGAACCAAATAGATTATTAAATTTATTTCAGTAATTCAGGTGAAATAATGTTAAGTATACATGTATTTTTCATTGATGTCTTTTATTAAGTAACACTATAAATTGTATAATTAAGCATCGTTACAGTGCAAAAACATGTCAAGTTACCGATTTTTTAAAAAAAATAGTAATTTACTATTAGCAGTGTAACGGCTACCAGTTTATCAGTATATCAATCTTTGGTATATTAGCAAATCGGTAATGATAATGGTAATTAATTTTAGCTTACCAATAAAAACGGTACAATAACGTTATTTGCAAAATGGTAACGGTAACTATTACCATAACAGCCCTAAAAAAGTATATGGAATGATCGGTAGATTTACTATTACCATTGGTTTTAATATTTGTTGTTACCGTCGTCCGCGGGTGCGGCGTAGTGGAAAGGAGTCTTGAGTTCTGGTAAAAAGATCCAAGTTCGATTTCTACCATGCGATTCCCTATTCTATATAAATTTACCCGGGGGTATGGGGGCTTGGATCAGCGGACGGCTTTACTATACCATCATCAGGAGTTTATCGGCCCGCCGGGTTCTCTTGGGTTTTCAAAAAAAAAAAACATTTGTTACCGTCAATTTACAGACGTTGGTGGTAAATTTATCATTACTATACCGGTTGTACTGATATATTGACTTCGCTTATTCTTAGTTACCCGTGGTTCGGTAGTGGTCAAATTAGTATTACCGAAACAGGCTTACATTTTCTTTTAGGTTAAGGAGACTAATCTCAATTAGGGAGGAGATTAACTTTGCAATTCAGAAATTAAGAGAGTAGATAGAAATGAGTCTGGAAACTATATGGTTTCACAACACATTGGGAAACTGAAGTGTTTTGGGCCAAAGCTGCTTAAAGCCCAAATAACCAATCCTAACAAATGAACAAAACGTCATCATGCAATATATCAGATCTATCGTTTCAACGAGGCCTACGTCATGAGATAAACTGTATTGATTAAAAAATACTGCTCCTCAAAATCCTCATTTCAGTCGCATAGTTCGAGTGTCGATTGAAAATTAATTAAATAGATAGTGCGGAATTGTTACAGTTGCATTCATTGAACCACAACTCCTTTGTTTCTTTGCTACCATGTATGAAAAATAGTACTAGCAAGATCTGATGCTGAGACAATAATTTAAGTACGGTAGACTGTGATGATTACAACGATCAAAAACCTCAACAACTAGCTGTTTATAAACCGAAGAACCAATAAGATGGTTCTAGAGCAAACTAACCTGCTACAACCAACGCTTTGGTTTTAAAGCGAATGAACAAACAACATACTCATTCATTGATAATAACGTTAAGTTCAGTATCATGTTAATAAATAGACAATTGAATATAACTTGATGTGATAACAAGTTGAATTAACAGATATAATAGCATGATGTTAGCAAAGCACACATGCTATACACTTCAAACTATACCATGTTAATATATTTTGAAGTTTTAATACCATTTATTCGTAGTATAGGCAAAAAAGAAGGAGAAAAAAACACTATTTATTCATAGTAACGTCTTACCAACATTGTGTATACTATAAATATTTGGTTTGCTATGGTACGTTGTATTTAAATTTCACACCTCACAGCCGGAATCTCACTTGATACAACTTACAGATATTGAATTTATTTCCTAATTAATCTATATTCTTTGTTCATTCTTCGCTTCGGCTTTGCTCATAATAATAAGTTGCTAACATCTTCTATGTTCTGTTGCACAGATAGGATTTCATCCAGAATTTGAAAACTCAAGATGCTTGTTCCTGGTAAGAAAAGATGGAGTAGCAGAAGACTTTTCATATTGGAAATGCATCAAAGGTTTAATAAAGAAGAAATACCCGCTTTATGCTGACACCTTTATTCTCAGACACTTCCGAAGACGTAGACAATCAGACTGAAGAAGATTCATGTACTATGTAAAATCTGACCAAGTTCTTAATTACTTCAATTGTGATAGAAAACTGAAAAGCATGTTCATTCAATATATATTTTTGGGATTCTTATGCCATTTTTAGCAGCTTACTATGTAACTGTTGATAAGTTGTTTCATAATGAGTTTGTGTTTTGATACTTCTTAATAAATTGAAATTCTTTTGGTTGAGCATATGCTTGTTCAAAGATGTGTACCTAGGATCATATAGTTCCATAATTTACAATTGTACAAAAAAGAAAGCAAGATATTTTATTGACAGTCTGTTCTATTCATTGGAAAAAAGGAAATTTGTTATTGCTGGTATGTCCCAAAATCAACAAGAAAACGTTTTCAATGCGATAAATTGTAGAATACTGCATCATTTATTGTTGCAATGACCTTCTTGAAATGTATTTTCTGACCCAAAAACATGTATTATCTCAAAACTATAGCATCTGTATATTTTTCAGTATCAGCCATTATGAGAAGTTTGCAAATAAGATCAAAAAATATCACTCAAATTAGTATGAGCCTGTATTATATATATGGGCAATACATAATTGATGAACTTATTACATGTATAATTCACAATATCATAGTGATCCTTATTTTTCTGTAGCTGTCTGAGGATTCTGATCCATTGTTCTGGCTTTGTGTTTATAATTCTGATGATGTATATTTTTGGATGGCAGCAAGAACCCTCTCTTTATCTCTGGTTGGAAATGCTTCTATGAGAACTCCATCTTTGTAGAATTGAAACAAAGGCACTGACTGTATATACATATTTATTATTATCAAGCGTATAAGAAGTATAATTCCACTTATGAACTAAAAAAAGGTGTATATCAGAGGTTAAGAACCTTAATCCTTAGTCGTTCTGCTACCTCAGACTGCTCATCGTATTCATCAATAACCTAAGCAAACATACAAAACACCAAGTTAAGAAAATGATGTACACATTGTACAGCATGAATCACATGAAAGATAAGCATAATATCTTTTTTATCGGTCTAACGTGAAATTGAAAAGCAATACAAAGATATTTGTCAAAATATGCCCTGACACGGAAGCATCAAATGTTGATACAGCGACAAAAAATGGTGCTTTAGTGTAAATTAGTTATTATACTTTTGAAAGAAAAGTGGTGGTTGAGAATTGAGATGTATTCATTACTGCATGATGAAGAGTGGCCTATTATATAGATTAATTAACTTGTTTTAGATAGTAGTCTACAAAAGTATATCAATCTCAAACATTTGCATCTAAAATCAACCATCCTCCTTTTCAGATTATAGATGTCCCAGAATATTGATCTACATTAGCAGAGTGCAGAGGAATACAGTTTTACTAGTAGAATACTTCTGCTGCCTAAATGTTTGTTTCAAGAGATGGAATTTTCAAAAAAATCATGTTCCTCCGTATATTTAATATAAATAGTATTGATTAATTTGAGTCGTTGAAAAAACACCATTAAAGATCAAAGGAGGATAGATGATGCATGATATTTAGGGATACAAAGTTTCAGTTGTTCTAAATTCAAAATATCAAATGTGAACATGAAACCACAAGCGTTGATGCAAAAAAGACAACTTTGCTATTTTATGCCCACAAGTCCAAATAAATATTTTCATCGAAAACCGTAGTAAATCATACCACTTTAACTTTAAGAAATGTGACTATTCAATTAACCTAATTTAATTATAGTCAAATTGACCGCCACCTTATCAAATTATCGTTAATTTGAATTTCGATCTAAAGCTGCAGAAGTATACAATCATCTGACGATCCATTGAGTTCTCTTCCTTAGTATGTGCAGAAAATATTCAAATATTTCAATTTTCAAGTGCATACTGGAGATTTTTCACTACTTTTAAGTGTCTGGTTCAACTTTAATTCAGTAAAATTTATTCCATATAATCATGTACGGCACCTAAGACCGGTTTAGATGTCAGCCCATCAAACCCATGAACCCAATGGGTAAAGGGTAGATTTTTAAAAAAGAAAATTATTTATCTATTTATACAAAGAAATTTCCTTTCACCTTTCTTTACAAAATTGTTTAGTTGTGTGGGTGATTAGTAGAGATGTTGATCCAAAATTAGAGTTTTTAGATTCTTCGCGTAGTTAAGGAGACACCATTATTTTGAAACTCAATACACGGCCACCCCATCTCAAAAAAGGTTTCAAATTACCCTCCTAGACTTATTTTCGATAATTAGATCTTCACTTAATGAGAGTTAATATGAGCAAAATTAAACTTTTGTTTATGAAAATATTTGCATTTTTAGTAAAAAGCGCAAATATATGCAGTTTAAACTGCAATAAAATATTTGCAGTTAGAAGTTGAAACTGCAAAAAATTTCACTTTGAACCACAAATATTTGCAATTGCAGAAAACTGTAAATATTTGCAATCTTCCTAGTAATAGTTCTAGTATGTTTCGTGAAAGCTGTTTTTGGAAAGGAGTGGAAATGTATTTTGAAACTCATAGAAGCGTGCTTGACAAATTTTCCCTTTTAGATTTGTATTCAAAATCATATAAAGGGGCAATTTATATCTTCTACTTAGGATACATAGTTTTGGGCAAGAGCAGCAAATATTGTAGACTGACCCTAATGTCATCTTTCCTAATGAACCGAGATATTAATTCCAAAATTTATATGATTACGAGAGTAAATGTTACTAAATTAGATATTATTTAGATTTTATTTTATTGTTTTACTCATAGTCCGAAGTACTAAAGGGTTTATTATATTTGTAAACTCCTTTAATGTGTCTAAATTTCAAAGTATTATGCATACACACACATATGATAGATAGTTCAATGCCAAGGGCACCGCTATTCCTCATGATATTTTAATAAAATTGAATTAGTTTCTGTTATAATAAATACCACAGTTTTTATTTTTCTACTCAGTTATGAATTGTCGTTCGGTGAGACATTACGGCAGAAATGAACCATAGATAGATCAAGAAGCATCATGCGGTGGTTAGCAGCCGTAAGGATTAAGTTTGTTTGGCAATAAAACACAGTTCATCAACATGTAGCCACAGACATCGATATTTGGCGGCCATGATGATTTGGTATTAGAAAGCGAACAACTATAATTTCTACTGTATTTTTTAGAAATGATCTTTTAAGAAGAAATAAATAAGGTGCTTTTAGCAGTACACTAGATAAATATGATTTTCCTACTTTAAGATAGCAAGTCCAAATCAGTTAGGTTATTGAAAATGTAAGTAAATCAAGCCATGGTTGTAAACACTTTAGAGAATGTGGTTGATCAATTAACTTAATTCTTGCAAATCCCATCCAGTTTTTCAGATAATGATATTATAAATTTTAGTCTACGTTGGTTAATGTATATACTGTTTTCCATCCAAGTTTAGTAGTTCATTCTGATACGTCAAGTCCTCTTGTTTAGTATATGCTAAAATGTGAAAAATATTCAAATATGTTATATTGCAAATACAAATAATAAAAAAATAAAATTTCAATGCCAACAGGAGTAACCCGTTTAGTAAAAAGAGAAAGAAAAAAAAGAACTAAGATGTTAAACAAGATACAAAAGTTCAACCCCACTGACTTGTTAATACTTTCAAGTAACTTAAAGTATGTGATGTGTGTTCAAAGTTTGTTACAAATTTTCAAATAATGTTTGCCATTACGGATAGGGTTCAGGGGACGACAACCCCTAGGTGGGGGCACGAAGCAACACCACATCCAAAAAGGGTATATGTTGTAGACAACTAGAGTTAGAAAATTGAAAAGCAACATTCATATTCGTTGTTGCCAAAAGATGCCTCACCCGCCTAATCGTGTGTGTGTGTATATGATTGTTTCCAAGGGAGCAATCATCATCAGAAAACTCCATAAACATCTTTAATATCAAATAAACCGCATCATTTGATTGTTTCTTCACATGCGTACAGCGTACTCTAGCACAAATAACTTCATTGTATCCTAAGAGAAGTTTTCAACTCGACAGTATTTGATCAAGGGGGAAAAACTTTCTTAAGAGACAACAATTTCATTCGGTGCCTTAGAGTGATATCCTTAACACAATTTCTAACAATGTGTAGCAAGTGTAAATTTTTTAGAAATTTACGAAAAATATCCGATTTACTTGAAATGACAAAAGATTAAAACAAAAACAATATTTATTAAGTTAAAATTTTGATCTTTCCAAACTTGTGAATTTATAATCTCCGTATAAATATCCCAAATACATTAACGCGGGAGCAGGGGCGCGGCGGCTATAGATTTACTTGGAATGACAACATGTGAAAACCATGAAATTTTAAGTTCCTAATCCAATGTTATAATAGTTAATAATCTTTATTATATTTATTATTATTTTAATTAAACTTATGCTTTTGTATTAAATCTTTGACACATTTGTCCCATATAGCAGTCTACATACAACACTAAAGCTCTTTGGAAATTGACCGAGAATGCAAATTATCCACAATTATATAAGCAATTTTTAGTTAAATCAGATTTAAGGCAAGTATATTTTATGCGATAGTTGCAAATTGTTTTCCTGCATTTATTCAACTTGTAAATTAGGATAGGTAAATCTAAGCAATATCAGATTATTCCTAACTTTCCGAAAAGGTGTGCATTTAGAATTGTGTTCCAATTCCAATGTATTGAATGTATATACATAAAAAGGAAAAATAATAATTCTGATGCATAAGACTGATTTTGTTATATTAACTTGCAAATCCAAATCCAAATCAATTAGCTTTATTGAAGGTGAAAGTTAGAAATCTGCTATTAGAAACTGCAATCGTTTCATTTACTTTTAACGTTATGCAGTTTCTAATCTTAATGTGACCCTATTAATTAGGTCATAAATAGAACGTTTCATTTACCTTTAACGTTATGCAGTTTCTAATCTTAATGTGACCCGATTAATTAAATCATAAATAGACCGTTCTATAATTAGAACATTAGGTCTGTGATTAATCTTAAGCGTTGAATTGGTATATGATGGACATACCAGATTTAGAGTTAAATGTTATATAAAGGATTGGGTCGTCTCTCTCCCAACCAACAGATGTATTATTCTCCTTCAAGAAACACATAAAGAAATAGGGTTAGAGAGAGAAACCGAATTCTGAGAAAAAGAGTAATTATTAGAAGACAGAAGAAGAAGATGACAGTCATTACATCTTCCGCTGTTAATCAAGGTACGTCATCTTAAACAAAAAATCATATTAAGTTTTGTTGGTGAAATATTCGGTATTGGTGATCTTTGGGCTATTACTTGAATTGTTCATCATTAATCATGAAAGATCGAACAGTAAAGAATCTCTGACATTTGGTATTGGAGCCACCAATCAATAACTGAATATTTCCTATGATTGCAATTGATCTGTTCTATGCTTTACTCATGATGTTTAATCAATTATGTGTTATAAGTCATTTATGCACATGAGATTTATGATTTTGTTAATCACCAAAGTGGTCAAAATCAAAATAATCATTTAGTGCATAAGTGACATAATGATTATTGATAGAAATTGCCAGTTATAATAATACCAATTAAAAAACTGGCGTCACTAATGATAGAACCTGAGAACTTACCCAAAGGAAAGTCTTGTTCTATAACTAGTTGACATGATGAGGTTTAATTAGTTGACATGATGAGGTTTAATAAATATTTTGATTAAATAAATATTGATCATCCAAAGATGTCGGTTCTATTTAATTGAATATATTTATCACTTACTTATGTTTTGGTATTTAATTATGTTAAGTATAAGATAGTATCTACCCAAAGGAGCGCTATATTATACTATTATGTACATATCTGAATCGCGTTAGCTATGAGCTTATAGTTATTTCAATTTTTTTTATATTTAATTTGCAGTAGTTCCCATGAATACACATGCTTCATCTGTTACATTGTTCACTGGTGTTAATTTTTCTAAATGGAGAGAACAAGTCAATTTCCATTTAGGTGTTCAAGATCTTGACTTGGCACTCCTTGAGGATAAACTTGTTGCTCTTACAACAGCTAGTACTAAGACAGAAAAATCACACCATAAAGCATGAGAACGCAGTAATAGATTGAGCCTTATGTTTATTAAGAAGACTGTTGCTAACAACATCAAGTCAACAATTCCGCAAACAGAAAGTGCTAAGGAATATATGCAGTTTGTGGAAGAGCGTTTTCGTTCAGCTGATAAGTCACTCGTTGTTACTCTTATGGTAGAACTCACAACCATGAAGTTTGATGGGTCGCGAACTATGCAAGAGCACATTATAGAGATGACTAATCTTGCAGCAAGGTTAAACTCCCTTGGTCTTACAGTAGAGAATTCTTTTCTTGTTCAGTTTATCCTGAACTCGCTACCTTCTGAATATGGACCTTTTCAAATTAACTATAACACTATAGAGGATAAGTGGAATGTTAATGAATTGACCAGTAGACTTGTTCAGAAAGAAGGACGTTTGAAAAATCAAGTGAATCACTCAGTAAGTTTTGTGAGTAATAAAACTGGTAAAGAAAAGAATGGAAAATCAAGTCATTTCAAGAAAGGCACCTGCTAAAAATGGACAGGATAAGGAAAAGAAGGAACTAAAAGATGTTCGATGTCATTTCTGTAAAAGGAAATGACATTATCAAAATGACTGTCCGAAAAAGATAGCTTGGTTCGAAAAGAAAGGTAATCATCTATCTTTCGTATGTTTTGAATCAAATTTGGTTAAAGTTCCTATTAATACATGGTGGCTTGATACTGGTGCTACAACTCATGTCTCCAATAATATGTAGGGATTTCTTATGATTCGAACCATAAATCCAAATGAAGATCGTTTTCTCTTTATGGAAAACAGAATGAAATCCTCAATAGAAGGCATTGTGACTTATCGTCTAATTCTAGAAAGTGGATATGTATTAGACTTATATAGTACCCTTTATGTACCTTCATTATCTAGAAACCTTATTTCCGTAAGTAAGTTGGATACTTCTGGTTTTAGATGGACGTTTGGATCTGGTTGTTTTGATTTATATAAGAATACTAATAATGTTGGTTCTGGTATTCTAATTGATGGTTTATATAAATTGAAACTGAATGACACTTATGCGAATTCCTTGCTGAATGTAATAAATAATGTTGGATGCAAACGTAGCATGTTGAATGAAAATTCTGCTTTCTTATGGCATAAAAGACTAGGTCATATATCCAAAGAAAGAATGATGAGATTAGTAAGTAATGAAATTTTGTCAAATTTGAACTTTAGTGATTTAGAATTATGTGTGGATTGTATTAAAAGTAAACAAACCAAACATAATAAGAAAGGAGCCACTAGAAGCAGCCAGCTTTTTGAAATAATACACACTGATATTTGCGGACCTATGGATACTCCAGCCTTTAATGGAGAAAAGTATTTCATCTTTTATTGACGATTTTTCCCGCTATGGTTATGTCTATTTGCTTCATGAAAAATCTCAATCTGTGAATGTCCTTGAGACGTTTGTAAAGAAAGTTAAAAGGCAATTAGATAAAAAGGTGAAAATCATAAAGTCTAATAGAGATGGTGAATATTATGGCAAATATAATGAGTCAGGCCAGTGTCCAGGTCCATTTGCAAAATTCCTCGAAAGTCATGGCATATGTGCGCAATACACAATGTCAGGTACACCACAGCAAAATGGTGTAGCAGAAAAGCGCAATAGGACGTTAATAGATATGATTAGGAGTATGATGTCAGATTCTACACTACTTAAGAATTTGTGGTCGTATGCTCTCAAAACCGCTAATTATTTGTTGAATAGGGTTCCTAGTAAAGCTGTTCAAAAGACTCCTTTTGAATTATGAACTAACAGGAAACCTAGCTTAAGACACCTGCATGTTTGAGATTGTCCAGCGGAAGCGAGAATTTATGATCCACATGAAAAGAAATTAGATTCTCGAACGATTAGTGGGTATTTTTTAGGTTACCCTGAAAAATCTAAAGGATATGTGTTTTACTGTCCTAATCATAGTCCAAGAATTGTAGAAACTGGTAATGCAAGATTCATTGAGATTGGTGAAGTCAGTGGGAGTACTAGAAGAGAAATAGTGGAAATAAAGGAAACAAGGGTAAATGTTACATTGCCTAGAATAGTTCCTCCATCTACTATTACTCCAAATGTTGTTCCAGCTGTTGGAGAACAGCATGATGATGAACAACATATAAATGAAGAAGTACTTCCTGAAGGAAATGACTTACATAATGCTGATATGCATGAACCACAACAAGTAGCATTAAGAAGATCTCAAAGAGATCGTAGATCAGCTATTTCTAATGATTATATGGTTTATATGCAAGAATCAGATTATGATATAGGAATCAATAAGGATCCAGTTTCGTTTTCGCATGCTGTAGAAAGTAAAGAGTCAAAGGAAATGGAATCAATTCCATATGCATCTGTAGTTGGTAGCCTAATGTATGCTCAAACCTGTACTAGACCGGATATCAGTTTTGCGGTCGGTATGTTAGGGAGGTATCAAAGTAATCCAGGAAGGGAACATTGGCAAACTGCAAAGAAAGTGTTGAGGTACTTACAAGACACGAAAGATTACATGCTCATGTATAGTAGATCCAATGAATTGGAGGTGATTGGATATAGCGATTCAGATTTTGCTGGATGCACCGATACTAAAAAATCGACTTTTGATTACCTGTTTATGTTTGCTCAAGGAGCCATATCATGGAAAAGTGCGAAACAAACTATCGTTGCTTCATCTACTATGGAGGCAGAATTTGTGGCATGTTATGAAGCCACAATTCATGCATTATGGTTGCGGAACTTTATTTCAGGACTTGCGGTTGTCGACACCATTAGCAAGCCGCTGAAAATTTATTGTGATAACTCTGCAGCAGTGTTTTTCTCAAAAAACGACAAGTACTCTAAAGGTGCCAAACATATGGAACTGAACTTGTTGTGAAAGATGAGGTTCAGAAACAAAGAGTATCAATCATGCACATCAGGACAGAACGTATGATTGCAGACCCTTTGACGAAAGGGTTACAGCCAAGACAATTTAAGGAACATGTTCAAATAATGGGTCTTGGTTGTATTAATAATAATTGACGTGTGACATTCTGAGCTTCTTTGTGTGTTTCTGATATACAATTATGTGTCTCTTGTTTTAATGTGGTAGTACGTACTTTATGAAATTTTAAACAAGAAAGAGTCTTATAAAGATATTATGTTTAATCATTATGATATAAGACATTATGTGGACCATTATGCTGTTTTATATAAATTATAAGTATAAAATGATGGATTGCTGGTATTGTAGTATATGGAAGGGAATGCATTGAATTAATAATGCACAACCACCCTAACTTTCAGCAATTTATCATAGTATGATGTTCAACGCTTGATATTATGAATAATCGGGTCAAGTGGGAGAATGTTAGAAATCTGCTATTAGAAACTGCAATCGTTTCATTTACTTTTAACGTTATGCAGTTTCTAATCTTAATGTGACCCTATTAATTAGGTCATAAATAGAACGTTTTATTTACCTTTAACGTTATGCAGTTTCTAATCTTAATGTGACCTGATTAATTAAGTCATAAATAGACCGTTCTATAATTAAAACATTAGGTCTGTGATTAATCTTAAGCGTTGAATTGGTATATGATGGGCGTACCAGATTTAGAGTTAAATGTTATATAAATGATTGGGTCCTCTCTCTCCCAGCCAACAGATGTATTCTTCTCCATCAAGAACACATAAAGAAATAGGGTTAGAGAGAGAAACCGAATTCTGAGGAGAAGAGTAATTATTAGAAGTCAGAAGAAGAAGATGACAGCCATTACATCTTCCGCTGTTAATCAAGGTACGTCATCTTAAACAAAAAAACATATTAAGTTTTGTTTGTGAAATATTCGGTATTGATGATCTTTGGGTTATTACTTGAATTGTTCATCATTAATCACGAAAGATCGAACAGTAAAGAATCTCTGACAGTGAATTCTATTTAAATCCCTATAAAAAGAAGAAGAAAAACCAGTTTACCCTATAATTTGCAGAGTTAAACCCCTTATAATAAAAATATTTTTTCAAAAGTTTTAAATTTTTTCATCTTACCCGAGGTCTCCTTTTTTACACCTAGACAAAGAAAAAATTTCATGCCTATTTTTTATCTTGTTTGACAATCATGACTCATCTCACCCAAGATATTAGAATTTCACCTTGAGACATAAACCTAGATGTCAATCAAAGATTTTGTTTGAAATCCGAGATTTAAAAGCTTGATTTTTTTTTCCATCCTACCCCCACAATTCACGTGGTCCATCCTTCTGCATAGAGTGAGACAGAAGCTTCTTTGTAAATAAACCCTAAATTCAAAATAGAACGTAATTTACTGTTTTTCTTCGAATTTCTTTTGGATTTCAATTTAGAATTTTTTTTTTACCCTCAATAATGTACAATTTGATGTAATTTTTTTCTTTTCGATTTTAATTTGAATAAAAGAGAGGGATTTTAATGGATGGGGGATAGGAGGGAATACAAGGTGGAGGAAAAAAAGTGGAAGGGATTTGCTATTGATAATTAAGAGAAGAACATAGAAGTAAATGAGAATGAGATTAGAGATGCATATGACGGTGAGAATGAAGAACGATGACGAAGGAGAGGATGACGTAGAAGATGTAAAAATAGACAGGGCATTTTTAAAAGGAATACAAAACTAGATAAGAGGGTATTTTTTCATATTGAAAAAATTGATAGGAGATGTTAAAAAAATTTGTCTTCCCGTAACAAAAAAATTTAAACCCGCAACTATCCTCGGTTTTTCGGTAATTAATCACCGATTTTTTTTTGCCTTTTTTCGGATAAGTCCTCACCGAAAATGGTTTTCGATGAATCATCATCGATTTTTTTCTCATTTTCGATGGGTTGTCGCCAAATTTTTCTTTACGTGAGGGGTGAAATTGTAAACCAATTTATCTGGGTGGAGTCCCCATAATAGTTTTTTCCTAAGTAGAGTTCCCCTAAAATTTGTCTACCCAAAATCCAAAAACGAGTCCCTTTAACAATGCTCAATATATATTGTTGTTTATTTTATTTTTTTAAAGGGGCCATTTGGCATTTTTACGAGTTAAAATAGAATTTGTCTTTGCTGAAAAACTAGGTAAGTTGGACAATTTTACGAACTTTTAGAAAAATGTGGCTTCTCTAGTAACTTATTGATACATCAAAAGCACGGGATAAGATATTAAAGTAAAATTAAGCCAAAAGGAAAAGGCAACATTGTAAAAATCGTCATACGGATGCTAGGCAGTAGGTTTGGATTAAAGACTAATCGTCTAGCTGAGAATACATACTAATCGGAGTTAGGTCTTTTTTTTATGAAAGCGTATTTTTAATATAAATGTAGATACAAACTTATTTATTATTGTACAAAATATACCTATATGAAATATTGAAATTCAATTTTCATTTCTAAGTCAGCGGCAAACACTATCCTATTTTCAATTGAAATTTTCGTACTATTTATCATATTCATCCATACTTGTGAAAAATAACTATGTATTCTGAACACAACCACATAGATGGTTAAGTGAGGCCGTAAACATTGCCTACCACTTAGGTGGAACCTTGATCTACACATTGTGTTTAAGAAAAAGTATGATACAACTCACATTGTGTTTAAGAAAAATAACAGGAGCATCACTATCTCCGGCACCTCTACACAACTTTCTGAATCCTTGTTCAATATACTTGCAGCTACCACAAGAAGTTCTGTAAAAATCCACGACTACAAGGGCATTCTTCAATTTTGCCTTCTCCAAAATTGTTAAAAACTCCTCGTCGCTATAAAACTCTCTCACACAGTCCACAGGACACAGATCTTCATCTTCATCAATGCTTATGCTGCTTTCAAATGCCCTTATCGGTTTACCACTTCTCTTTTCCCTGATAATACCCATTTTATTAGCTTTCAAGACGGGGTTTTTTGTAGTCTGAAACAACTGGTTTTTCAAATGCAATAAATTTGGTTTAAAATGAACAATAGTAGCATTTAGAGAGCAATAAGTACTCATGTTAGGTTCGTTATCCTGAAAACGAAATTGGTGTAGTATAAAATGGAAAATTTTGGTAAGAAAAATTATATGGAAACATGGGTTTGATTTTGTCTGGAAAAACGAAGAAAACGATTATTCAACTATGAACGCTGAAAAAAACAGGAGGAAGAAGTGATCTGTGGCTATCATTGAGTTTGAGAAAAAGGATATAATTTGAAATCGAGAAAAGATGAAGCTCTGTATCAAACCCGACCCAGCCCACCCCTCCATCCAATCTAATCAAACCCAACCCAATTGGATTAGACATGGGGTTACAATTTTATATATGTACATAGTATGAGATAGAATATTTCATTCAAACAAACTCCATTTTGACCCATTTCTCCGAAGAAAGGGAAAAAAAAAGTGAAAATTAGTCACACATCCTTAAAACGGAACTTAATTTCAAAGCGAATCTCTGTCATAAAAAATATATATTCTACGTCCCTGTTTCTGTTTTCAGTCAATTTATTCCCCAAATTATCCCTGCGTTTCACTGCGAGCTCTAATTCTTCTTTTTATTTTTCGATTTAAATGGAAAACTGCAATTAAATTGAAGACGAATCAAGTTTTTTTTATGAAATATGATATTCTTAACATTTGCAGTTATAAATAATCGCAACAAATTTCTGCAAATATATGCGATAGTTGCAGAAATTTCTGCAAATATATGCGATAGTTGCAGACATTTCTGCAACTATACGCAATAGTTGCATTTGTGCAACTATATGCAATAGTTGCAGAAATGTCTGTAACTATACGCAATAGTTGCAGAAATATCTGCAACTATTGCAAATAGTTGCAAACAATTCTGCAATTATTTGCAATAGTTGCATTTCTGCAACTATTTGCAATAGTTGCAGAAATGTCTGCAACTATACGCAATAGTTGCAGTTATTTCTGCAACTATACGCAATAGTTGCAGATATTTCTGCAACTATTTACAATAGTTGCAGACATTTTTGCAACTATTTGCAATAGTTGCATTTCTGCAACTATTTGCAATAGTTGCAGAAATGTCTGCAACTATATGCAATAGTTGCAGATATTTCTGCAACTATACAATATAGTTGCATAAATTTCTGCAACTATACCCAATAGTTGCAGACATTTTTGCAACTATTTGCAATAGTTGCATTTCTCCAACTATTTGCAATAGTTGCAGAAATTTCTGCAACTATATGCAATAGTTGCAGATATTTCTGCAACTATACAATATAGTTGCATAAATTTCTACAACTATACCCAATAGTTGCAGACATTTCTGCAACTATACCATATAGTTGCAGAAATATCTGCAATTTTGTGCAATTTTTATAAATTTGAAAAAAAAAATCGAAATGTTCAATATTTGCTGAATTGTTTGCAAATATTTGAAATAATTGCACCTTTAATACAAATATAAATTTTTGGTATCAACATTGGATCTCATTTTAAAAATCATAAAATTTGTGATTTTTTGATGAAAACGGTATGTTGATCCGATTTTTGTAAATAAAGTTATACACGTTTGAAAAGTTTAAAACATAAAGGGTATTTGGGTCTTTTTGCGTGCGTGAATTTGAAAATAGGGAGCGGAAACGTAAATGTTGGTTGTGAAGGATGTTTTATCTATTTTAAAACTTGTTAGGGATGTGAGCCAAACTATCCCAAAAAAAAATCCATTTTAAAATTTCTTATAATGGTCAAAATGTAACATATACTTATTATTTATCAGTATTCAGCATCCTCACAAGACTTTCATATTCTAAACAAAATATCTAAATCTACAAACTAATCATGTCTACTGAATTAACCCTATGTATGTATGTAAGCGTGTCAATGGTACGAGTTTCGGCTCGAGACCGGCTCGAACCCGCCCTATTAATGCGGGCAGATAAGGGTTTTGCGTTTTACTACCTACCCGGCACGGGCCCGATCCGAATCGAGTACGGTTTTATCAAAACCCGCCCCGGTTAAGACCCGACCCGACTAGTATTTTTCCATCTTATTAAAACATGAGTGTGTATGTTATTTATTTACTATTTTGTTTGTTTACATGTACATATTTTTGCATACTTTTGTTGTTAACTTGACTACATCACCGTTCACTTTATATGTTAACATTGTTTGTATACAAATTTTACCAAAGTTACAGTTTTAAAATATTGATTCAACACAAATATTCTGAGTTAGGTATACGATTATTACCCAGCGGGCCTAAAAAGCCCGACAGGCCGGGCTCAGATATTGGATTGAAATACCCTACGGGTTCGGACCGGGCTCGGGTTTTAATTATTGTAATCGGATTCGGGTCCGGGTTTTACAATACCCGGACCGAACCCGACCCATTGACAGGCCTATATGTATATAAGATTTACTTTTGAGCATTTGAGTAATATTTTAAGATCATGTTATCAATATTGAAATGAGACTCTAATTAGATATGC
This sequence comes from Allium fistulosum, assembly GCA_030737815.1. Classification (NCBI taxonomy): domain Eukaryota; kingdom Viridiplantae; phylum Streptophyta; class Magnoliopsida; order Asparagales; family Amaryllidaceae; genus Allium; species Allium fistulosum. Next base: position 814,555,529 of record CM060904.1, read on the forward strand.
ATGTGAATCGATTTTATGCATTGCATTTTGTAATGAAATGCTAATGAGATATGTGTGTGTGTGTGTGTGTGTGTGTGTATGTTTAAATTCTTTACTTTTGTACACAATATTTTGATGATTAATTTTGATTTCTTTTATTCTATATTTAATTTAGGAATTTTTTGACATGCATCCTTATAATTATAAAAATAAGTTTTACGTCTCTTCCAATTTCTTTTTATAAAATACATTCATATTTATATAATCCAACCCTACATTATTTAACCTCACCCAACCTATACTTCAACCCAACCCTACCGTACCCTATTACGTAAGATTTATTAAGAGCATCCGATGAATATGAGGTTGGGTACAAGTTGAACTTTCTTTAACCATATCTATGTAGGTCGGGTGAAGTATTTCAATCCAACCCAGCCCCAGACAACCTTTGTACATCCCTAGTATGAAGCCGAGCGAGAACCTGTATAACCATCGAATTAAAATCCTTTCGAGAATGTCATTCATTTTGTTTCACATTCGGTTTTTATCTCTAATTTCGAGAGTCTTAGCTTAATTAAATACTTAACTATAAAAGTGATATAAATAATTAGCGGATGTTTATGATTCATCAAACTAGGTCGTTGTAAACACTTCAAATCACAAAAGCAACTCGTAACACACTTCAAATAAATATAAACTTGGATCATTCTGTTAGCACCTCATAATTGATGTGTAGTCTGTGTGTTGTATACGATAATATTGTAAAAATATAATATTTATAATTTAGATGTTGTTATAATAACCTTATTATGCAATTTACGATGAATATATTAAAATATATGAAGTTTTTAGGAATAATTGAGAAAAATGAATTGTAGATTAAAATCCCTATATTGTTTTGTTAGTGTTATCCGACATTTGAATTTTGAACAAATCGACATCTCAATGAAGTTAGACTTCAAAATGATGAAGAAATGGATCAAGAAACTTAGAAGGTGTAAGGAATGATAGATAGATGGAGCATGAGAATTGACAAAGATTTGCACAAAGCAAATCATGTCGGTACCGACATCATTGATAAGTCTATACCGAGTTGTTTGAAGATAGAGGACCCAATTTGAACTGTAGCTGGAGTTGCCTTGTACTTTGATGAAAAAGACAAAGAACTAAATATGAAAAATCATGTCGGTACTAAGATGATTTAGAGGAGCAATTTTGTCAACAAAGAGTAAAATCTTGAAGACTAGAAGGAGTGTAAAGAAGAATCGAGGATATAAGTTGGAAAAAAAACATGTCGGCACTAACATGATTATGTCGGTACTAAGTTCAAAATCATACAAGATAAGGGTAGGAAACCCGAACTTCTCCTAGACCAAGGAGTTGGCAGGTCATGTGAGTTGAAAGACTACACATAATAATTGTTTGTGAGGGATCTTGTATAAATCACCCCAAAAGGAGTTTGGGAATGATCGTCATATATTTTGAACATAAGCATCATAAACTAAAACCAAATCAGCTATATATATATATGGAAATTTATAAAATGTTTATGAATACCTATTCCATTGCATTGAGAAACAATTGTTGTTCTAAGAAATACCAACTTCGTAGTGCAGGAATTTCTTTTTAAAATTATTAATATTAAAATGAATTTAGATATGATCCAAAGATAAAACTGATTACGTGGGATGAAATGAAATTAACCTAAGCTAAATGAACACATCACATTAGATTGTCTAATAAATTTCTCACACATTGAAAAGCAACTATGATTTTCTTATCAATATCGAGAATAAATAATCCTCGGTTGTTAATTAAGTCATTAAGAGTATTGACCTACGCTATTGTATGATGCACAAATCTGAAAAGGATATCAAGTACGTTATCAAAATATGATTCTGGTAGTTGTACCCAAAGGGACATGATCCATCGGCTGTGAATGAGTCTTCAAGAGCAAGGCAAATGTAGTTGGAATATAATGAGCAATGTTAATAAGAATAACATCAAAAATTTCAATTGTTCAAATTCACGTAACAAGTTCATTATTCAATAGGCTTAAGTTAATTTGGATTTACTCACAAAATTATCGCCTGGTATGACTTTGTATTTGGTACATATGTATTGAAATGGAAAATACTAAATAATGATTTAGAATATACTGTTTGCACATAACAACCTAAGTATCTCGAAGTCAATGAGAGCGATATTGAGTTTGTAAGTTTTTGGATATGATCCAAGAGATGATACGAAAGCATCATTTTATAAGCATCAGAATTTAATAAATATTTTGATCGAAATATTGAATAGTTTGATTTTCAGTCAAATACAGAGGAAGCGTGTGTCCATAAGAAAGAACCACTAAAAAAGTACATAGAATTTCTAGAGTATATAAAGAAACAACATAATACATATTGCTGGTTGTTAACGATGTACTTATGTTAAAATCAGTAATAGTTTGGTTGTTTAATACTTGATGTTGGATTTGCAAATTATATCTTTAAATGATGCTAGAAATGTCCTAAACGATATGCAAAGACACCATATTAAAATATTTAATATGGAAAATGTAAGATGGATTCCTTATGTATTGACAATAGGAATTATCATACATGTCGAATTATCTACAAGATCGTAATTTGTTTATGTATTTGATGCATAAAGCAAATGTCAAATCTGAATTAAGATCACTAAATGATAGTTTAAAGTGTTCTCGAGTATTTAGAAATACTAGAGGATTTTTTTACAGAAACAACGAACTCTTTATGAAAGAGTATTCGAACTCGAACTTTATAAGTGCTATCGAATATAGTATGTCGATATTAAATTCACGTTCAAACCTTAATCAAGAAGCTTTAAGTTGGAAATGTTCCAAACAAAAGGTTGTGACTGATTCAACGAAAGGCTATGTGCATCGCTTTGAATAGGGCCACAATAAAAGCAATGTATATAAATATAACTGCATAAATTTATAATTGAGCTAGGGGTGATTCCAAGTATTAAGAATAGCACATCATTGTTATATGATAGCAATGTAATAATAAGAGCTCACTGGAAATCGAGAAATATACTTCGAATAGTTCCACATGATAAAAATAGTTTATCAACATCGAAGAGAGTTGTTTGACAAAGTAGATAATTAAACCAACATGAAGATCCATTCACGAAGAGTCTAACTCAATCAGTTCTGATCAAACTGATTAAAGGAATGTGATCGAGATTCCATAATTGACCCCAAGTGTAAGTGGGAGATTAATAGAGTTAGGAGTATGCCCTAGAAGTAAGTATGAAATTTGTTACATATATCTAATTCAATAACCAATCTTGTTCGAAATAAATGGTGTTTTCTTTCTATTATATACTTGATATAATATGTTATATTAATTAATTTAACCAAAAGTATATACAATAGAAATCTATAAATGGTATGTTTTATGATAGTAGTTACAATGCGTTAACCATAACTGATTTATCATAATAAGTAAAAGTACCGTTTTAGATATTCTTAGTCAAAATGTATCAGGACTGGATGCATTCGTTGAGACTAGAGTACGTGACACTCTCCAAATATTGGGCAGTGTATTGCTCATGACTACTGAAGCAACCAAGAGATTACATACTGATAGTTATTGGATAACCATGAAATGACTCACTCGATAGTTTTATGTTGGTTAATGTAATGACCCGCCAATCCAAACAATTCAAGCTGAAATAAATCAAATGTGTCCAACCCAAATTGACCGGAAGGATGGATAGTTATGTGGAAGAAAGAAGAAAGAAGAAGAGAAAAAGAAGAGAAAAAGAAAAACTGAAACAATACAGAATTTCACAATCGCAGCTAGACAATATATAATATAATATCGATGATCTTTACAAAAGAGAAACTGTTATATACATACATCAATCAGAGTACAACAACAAATCACAATCATCAGCCTAGAAAACTATAACTGTAACGAACCGTAGATTTTAACGGTTTAAATAACGTAATTAACTAAATTTTTCTTAGAAATAAAACAATTAAATTTAACAATAAAAATTTGATATTTGGTATGCGTCTATTTAAAAGTAGCAGATGTCAGATTTTCATCAGAGAATTTGGAAGTTTATTTTGTTGGGTAATTTTATATAAATTTAAATCCGTTAAATTTGATGGAAATAAAATGTTTTTGAAATTTGAATATTTTACATAATAAAAATGTTTACAATTTTCTGAGTGAGATGTCATATTTCGTTTCGTCAAATTTGGACTGCTCCAGCTCCGTTTCTCTTATTTTCGGCGTTTTAGCAGCATTTTGGCAACGAATATCGACTTTTTATAGGATGATCATATCGCCGATATTTGTGTACCATTCTATTCATCTCATCGTGCTGATCTCCGCAATATATTCATTTGTGCAGTTCGGTGTCCGGTAAGCGGTGAATTCGGCAAAACAATTTGTTGTACCGGTTTCGTATTTTGAGCCTTTTGGTTTTCCATGACAACTCCACTAGCCTTTTGTATTCTCAGAATTTAATATTGAATTTCACTATTCTAAATTGCTCAATATTATTTCTAGCATCGTTCTCATTCTTCCTGTCCTTTCCATTTTCATTTTTGCTCTGTCTTCTCCTAAAAAAAATTATATATATATAAAAGCTGCCTATATTGTTGCTGTGAAGCCAAGCTTGCTTGTCTATCCATGGTTGCATGCCGCTGTGCTTCAAGTAAAAACTTTTAAAAATATAAGTTTGCTTTGAGAAAATTTGCATAATATAAGTTTTATATTTTAACAGTTGCTTTCAGTTTGGCTCGAAGAAACCCTGCCTGTGCCCGAAGTTTTCACCCTTCCTACTCGAAGCTGCCCAAAGCCGAACGCTAAGCCTACCATTTTCTCTTTAATGGCCTCGTCCCCTCTTTCCATGATCGAGACAAACACCACGCAGCAACCTGCCCCTTCCTCCGCCACTACTTGCGCCTGCTCCAAGCTTCGCTCCTTTTCCTCCCCTCTCCGACCAACCCACCATCTCCTTTGCCAGGTCAGCCCTCCACCGCCTCTAACCAGATCCACCCACCAAGCGGCCTCCGAACCCGACCCGATAATGAAAACCCAAGTCCACAACCTTGTCGAACACCCTCTACTGACCAAACCCATGCATTCCTCAGCCACCCTTGCTACAACCGTGCCCACCTCCCCTCTCCTTTCCATCACTGCTGAACGAAGCCACTGCACGGACTGCCCTCGACCACTGCAGTTCGCCGCCGCCCATTCTCCATGATCTTCCCACCTATTTCCATAACCGAGCACGGCAGCCTATACGTATGTATATCTATATCTATATATATATATTATTGCATGTTATTTGTTTGCATGAGTTTGGGTAGCTTATATATATATATTTGTTATATATATATATATATATATTTGTCTGCATATAATTGTTTACATATATAATCTGCATATGTACATTTAGTTGTATTTTATATATAGTGTGTGCGCGTGCGCGCGCGCGCACACACACACACACACATATATATATATCAACCTGCATATGTACATTTAGTTGTATTTTATATATAGAGTCTGCATGTATTCATTTATATATACTTATAGCCTGTGTATATAATTTTTTTAAGTAGCGTGCATGCATTTGTATATAGTTTACATATATTTTGAGTACCATGCGTGTATTTTTTTCCATAGATATATAGTCTGCAAATCAATATATTTTTCAATATATGTTGTGATTTTAGAGTAAATTATAATATATAGATATGTTATTTTAAATATGTGTTTCAAATTAAGTGATACTTTTGTAATATATTATACATATAGATTTTATTTTACATATGGGTTTTGAATTAAATATTGATTTTAGAATATATATATATAAAGAATTTATTTTGATTTGTGTTTCAATTCGAATATTGATTTTAAGGAAAATATATATTAGAAAGATTTTATATGAGTAAATATTAGATTTTTAAAATTTATATATATTTTGTTTTCATCGATTTTTGAATTCCAGTCTAACTTTGCTTCGTTCATCGAATTCGTGTTCATCGTATTGAGATTTGGAATTTGTTGTTTGGACTCGTAGCTTGTCGTGTGTCTAATCTCTCTAGCCTCAAAAGGTGAGCAATCACTCATGATTAACATTCTTATATTTAGTAAATTTAATTCACCTGAAATGACGTTTGAAATATCACTACAACAAATTTGGCCTTTCACAGCCTTTTAGAAACGCTATAAAAATATTTAACAGTGTTTTGATGAACGCTGTCTACTAACAAGCTGTAATAGGTTCCAAAAATGTTACAACACTTGTCCAAACGGTGTAGAAAATAAACATACTACAGCGTTTTTGATGGTGTTGTTTCTTCGCTCTTCTATCAAATATTTTACAGCGTTTTGCATCATTTCATAGCGTTTCAGAACAGTTGTCATGTTCACTATTCTACAGCGTTTTGCCTCATTTCACAGCGTTTTGGAAAGTTGTCATGTTCACTTATCACAGTGTTTTTTATGTATACTTATCACAGCGTTTTACATTTTCTACAGTGTTTAAAATTTTCTACAGCGTTTTTGCACAGTGCATATATGTTCAGAATAATCACTAAATTCAAAAGGTGCAAACAAATATAATCTTAAAAATCTATAACATAAGTTACAATAATTCCATATGCCAAATAGACAATAGTTATACATAACATTTATAATCAATGTTCCCATCAGAGATGCTACTAACATGTTTTTACAAAAGGAGCTTACTAAGAAAAACAAAATACAAATCATTGAAAGTCCAAGCTCGTGTGCTCCAAAGTTCAATACCCTACACGGGAAAAAAATGAAATTAGAACCAATGTAATATATATATATATATCACTCACATAACAAGGCCTTTGGTTTTCAAATAAAGAAGCAAGCACAGTGTAATAAACTGATGCAGAACTAGCAAAAACCATTAAACTAAACCTTTCTTTTATTTTCTATCTTTACATGCATTTTTTGTTAACCACTTGCTATTTATGAAAACTGTAACTAGATATGAGAATAATGATAGCAATTTAAGACTCTCTATAACTTAAAATTGGTTATTAATTTCCTGAAATACATGTTATAGTAGAAGAAATGGAAATTTAAATAGATACACACAAACACATGACAGTTCAAAACTTTCTCCACATGACATTTTATAACTCTGAATGCCTAGCAGAGGGGTTTGGAGTCATGGTTTAAACATGAGAAGAACACAGTTGTATTTCACATAGGCCATATTCCTCTTTAATTTCTGTGCAATGCCAGATGTTGCTATTCTGGTACCAAAAAGTGTAGATTCACGCCAAAAAAAATATATTATGTTTGGTAGGATTTTGAACATCTTCACATTCATTAAATTTGACCTGTTAATATTCACATAAATACTCAACTGATTTTGCAAAAATTAAGCCCAAACGACAACAATAATAAACAAATCAATTTGTGCCTTTTTATATAAAGATAAAACAGTTAATAATCTTGGGCACATGTAAATATCTCATATTGAATCCTATGACTATTTAGTTGATGTATAAATATGTTTTAAGAACGTAATGAACTCCAGGACCTTTCATTTATAGCATATTTTGCCCAGCGTAATTTCAGTGTTTAATATTGTAGGATGATCACTTAACCCCTCACCCTAATATTTTGAAATGGCATGCTCTAAGCAAAAGTCAAGGATATCATTGAGCCTGCAAGTAAGATCCGTAGTTTTCATTTTTAATACTTTACACTCAATTTTTTAGAGTTTGCTATCACGGATCATTGATGGGCTACTATTACTAGTAGAACGTTTTTATTGGATAATCTATGGACCACTCTTTATCTTACCAAGTTTTTCTAAAAGGATTCTTGAGCATGATGATGTATAATGTGAATGAAGGCTGGAATAGGAAAATACCATATTTTAGATGGATCTTCATATGATTATTATGTAATATAAATTCCTATAATAAATTTTCCTTAAAACGGTAAGGTATTTGTGGTTACTATGACATTATAATGATTGTATTAGTGAAAATCATCATTTTTACTTCATGAACATACATGAGAAATGATTATCAAAAATGTTTATCAATGGACAATGGTGCTAGCGAACAATCCTACTATTAGTATTATTTCCTTAAATCCAGCAAATCTTATTTTTATGTCATAGCGATTGTCTTTATCAATGGACAATGGTTGAGTTTAAGTAAAACCGTAGGAAGCAGACTTGAGAAGTGAGAAAGATGCAGGAGTTCCAACTTCTCCTTGTAAACTTGAATGTGTATAGTGGGTTTGTTGGTGAATTAGGAAGATGCTTAGCTAGTTATTATTAAGTATTAATTCAATGTTACTCCTTAATCAGGTTTTTCTTTTGAATTCTTTCAGTTGGGCCATAAATAAACGAAAATTACTAGAAATGTGCTTGCTGTATTTATTTATTTTCATATTAAAGGTAAATATACATAATGTGAACAAATTTACAAAAATACATACAATAATGGATTCTGATAAAAACAAAGCGAAATTGCCTTTATAAACTTGGCTATATCAAAAAAACAAGAAAAACTTACAAACATGATAAGCAAGGAGCGTAAATGTTAACAATCAGGATATGCATTGGAGCGAGAAAGGCATAACGTAAAAAAGTTGCATGGAAATTTGGATATAATTTGGTATCATTTTATGCTTTTTATTTTGAAAATTAAATTTATTTTGATCTCAAAAATCAAATCTTTTGACATCAAGTATATTCAAAACCAATTCGAAATCATGTATGTCTAAAACTTAATGGTATATATCTTCAAAATCTTTATGTTTTCAAAATCTATACATCTGAAACTTATATATATCTAAAAAAATTCATGCTTATGAAATCAAATATGTCAGAAGCTTATATTTATTCAAAGCTACATATATTGAAAACCGTATACACTTTGAGACCGCTGCTTTCTTTAAGCCAGAGAAACCCAAGGCTCAAAGTACAGTAATCCAAGGCTCAAACTATCAAACGTGAACAAGAGAGCCAAAGCAATTACTGTTAAAAACTGTATCAAAGCATATGACAAATGATTTTAGATTTCTAACAGAGTATCAATTCACAACACAGACAGTTCACTTTCCCATCAATGAAAGCATATGAAAAAAGGGAGAAAGGTACGTTTTTAAATTCAAGACATCCCAATGATTTATACAGGATTTTTTTAGTGGCTTGAGAAGTATTTTCATGATTCATACCGAGGATAAGTAAAGTGAAGTTAGGCATTAAAGAATTTGCAAAAACAGAATTGAATATAACAATGAAAAGGTACCTGTCAAGCTCGAGGACAAGTAAATCATCATTTCTGATATGTTGCATATAAGTTTTCAATGACCTATGTGAGAAAAAAGTAAGCAATAAATAAGAAATAATGCACACATTTACTTATGCTTATTGTGTTCAATTAAATGCAGAAAAGTAATATTTTTAATATGATTCTTAGTCGTAAACGTAAGCATAATAAAAAAAAATTGAAAAAAATAAATCATACTTGAAGTCGATTCTGGGATAACATTCGTAGAAGGCCAAGCTATAGTAGAACCAATTGCATCTTCAATAAACTCAAACTCGAATCTAGGTCTCCATAAAGGTGCATTTGGAACTTTAATAACATCAATCCAAACTTTAACGGCATCTTCTCCCAATGGAACAAAATGGACCATCGCATTTGGATCAGTCGAAGACACGCGACCTTCAGCAACAACTTCTTTCGCTCCATGAACACTAATCAACTTGCATTTAATATTTGACTTGAAATTTGTGCTATGTCATGTAATTTATGAAACTGTTTAAATATGTTTTCGAAAAATATAAGTGATTCTAAAATTAAAATAGTGTCAAGGTATATGTTTTTACAAATTAAATACATAAACTATACACATTACCGATGAATGTGATACAATATTTTCCGTCTGAGTAGATGTCGTAGCATTAATATTCTCAACAACTACATTTTTTACAGCCAGGCTACTTTGCAACCAATAGCTTCTCCAACATATGTCATTCCAACCGGAGGTCTCCATAAGTATGCATTTGGTTTTTTTGGCTCTTCAATCAAAACAAGCACAGCAGACTGTCCAAGTGGAATATTATTAATGAGCTGATTTGGATTGGTAGAGTACAACTGCCCTTCAACAACTAATTTTTTGCTTCCAATCCAATCATACATCTTGCATTTCTTATTTGTACTGCTAGTTTTACTCTATAAAAAACAAATTTATCATATTTTAATATTAAATGATTTAATAAAGCTAATGAGTGCATAAAGAATTAAGTATACCACAATGTCATCATTTTCAGAGTCTACCATAGTGTAAAGAACAACTCTATCAGCTGGCCATGCTACTATCTCATCCTTAGCTTCTCCAATATGTGAGATCATCCTAGGAGTAGACCTCCATAAAAATTCATCCAATTTCTTTGGAAATTCTATCAAAATTTTCATGGCATTCGGTCCAAGAGGAATATTGTACAAAAGCTCTTTTGCATCATTTGAAAGAACTCTTCCTTCAGCAACTATTTCATCCATCCCAGTCCAATCCAATAAATCACATTTGGCGTTTGGTTGGTTATACTTATTCTACAATTAGTCAAAATCAATTATATTATATATTAAATCAAAATAAATTCAAATGATATTACAACAATAATATAAATAATTTATACCACTGGAGATGGACTCCCATCTCTGCAACTTCCTTTACCCTGATAAACAACTATGTAAGTTTCTACAGATGCATACAGATACTGACAAATATATAAACATGCACATATAAAAACAGAGCTATTAAAATGAGTATACAAACACTCAAGCCAATTCATTTTATATGGACACAGCACTCAACATATATATATATATGCACTGCCTCGAACGCACATACACTGACCCTGCACATAATTAAAATCCTCAAACTCACACATGGAGACAACTACACACACGCAATCCCACTCTCGCAATCACACAGACATATGAATATTTATACACTTATGCACTCAAATCCAAAGACTTATATAAATTTGTTCTAGTTCTAAACTCAAATTTATTACCAAAGTTTTTAATATGCATATTTTTTTAATAAAAATATTACCATCATATTCTATATAAATAATTTCTTTTACCATTTTCCTACTTTGCTTGTGTTTAGAACAACTTGTGTTACAAGTCATTCCTTTTTGTGGTTCTAATGTTTAGAAACACAGATGACATATCCATGGTAATAGTTTGCAAATTTGAAAACATAGAGGTATGATTGAAACAAAGAGTTGCAGGCTTGTAGCACATCCTAAATGCTTTGGAAACGCGAAGCTTCATGTAGATTCATTTAGTATTAAATACCAGCAGCATTAGTCTCTACTGAAAGGTATCTAAAAACTTGAAATATTTTTTGAATGACAGATTATGTTTCTTGTTTAGCAGAGAAAAAATCTTATATTGTCAGGCATCACCATTATGTACGTATTTTTATATACAAATATGCTTAACTATTTATATTCAATTGAATTATGTGTTTGACTGCTATGCTATATTACTATTATTTTTAAGGTAAAATTCTTATTTGTGCCTTGAGAACCATAAATAATGATTCCACTTGATAATACTAAACCGATTCAGTTTTATCAGTTTTCAACAATTTATGAATAATCAGATGCTCTTAAGAGGGATGATCACTACTTTCTACTATAGTAGGGGGTGATCTATGCCTGTTCGATTTCTGTCCAGTTTTTAACCAATTTTTGGACCAGGGATCCCACATTTTATGATTCTTCAATGTAATGTGGAGTGAAAGAAAACAAACTCATCTCTTATTTGAAGGGTTCCTTTTCTGTTTCCTTCTATATCAAGATTCAACAATTTGACAACCAAAAGATATCAATGAAACCAACAACAAAAGTATCTATCAAGGTTAAGACATAAACCCAAATCGACCAAGTATAATATTCTAAATGTTTGTTTGGTATATTATTATTCTTTCCTATGTAATTACTCATTATAGTAATTCTAACTTATATACGCTGCCTTTTTATTCTGGTGAGTTGTAACCGAACCCACAAAGTTCAAACCCATGTCACTATCTTAAAAACTTTGTTGTGTTCCCAAACCATGCCCTAATCAACTTTCATTCTAATTCAATGATTTCAATGCAGAAAAAAGAATACCTGCATTTTAACATTTCATATATCAATGAGGAAGTAGTTTAGATTTTTCTATGTCATGGTGGTTGCTTTGGCAATGAAATTAAATTAAACTAAATTTTTTCCCCTAAAAAAAGCATCTGTGGTAGAGTAACCCAATTAAAATTTCAGTTTCAGAAATACATGGCTTTGGGATACTAGCATATGAACCGTCTTCTCCAAATCCGCAATTCTATTTTGAAGTTGAATTGTTTGTTTTTGATTAGCTTGTGACAAAACAAACTTGGTGTAGGTCATACCTCTTCCCATTCCTTTTAATCGTCCTGGTCTATCTTGTCCCAGCACTACTGAAAGAGCATCTTCTCTCACATTAGTTGTCGTGCTAGATTGTGATTCAGTGTCAAACTTTTTAATCTTCTCCTGTAAAGGTCAACATATATTATAATCTTCAACATTATCACATTCTAAAATCATTTGTAATATGTCGATTTGAAACGAAATCACATACAATAGTTTCTTCAACAGCCAAGCTTGTCGGCTCACCGTTTTTTCGAGTGTGAGATCTAATCCAAACAACGGATCTAGAGATAGAAGAGGGATCTGAACTCTCTTTTTTCTACATTAATAAAAATTGAATAAACAATTGATCATAACTCTATAAATGGCATGAAAAGTACACAATATTAAAAAAATTTCTCACCATATCTACGGCTAATCGAGCCATTCCTTTACGGCTGCATGTATGTGGCATCCGTTTACGCCTAATGGCTTTGAATATTTCACTTTGTATCTGAAAAAAAAATTTAAAATTTATTGACTAGTTAATTCATACATACGAAGAATGACCATTTAAACATAATTTACCTTAAATTTTGAACTGGTTTTCGAGTTGATGAAATCATTCCACTCCGTCATAGTTTTGATATTATCCAGTTTCATTCAAAGTCTTTTCTCCTTGGACTTTGCTTTGACTATTTTATTAACTAATATGCATTTTAAACACCTAAAAATACACCCCATTTGCCGAAATATGGGGACCTTTTGCCATTCCTCATCCAACTTAAATCTAGCATGTATAAAAAAAGGTTCACAATTTAGAAAGGTAAAAAAGTTAACCTGACCACACCAAATGCTCAACAAAAGCAAATGCATGCGCATACATTAAAGGTACATATACACCAAAATATATAAAACAACAACTCTGTCCACACAGAAACCTACAAGCAATTTCAACCTCAACATGCAAATAACATGCAAAATAATACCTTAAAAGCCTGAAAATATACCCTAAAAGTATTGGCGTTGATATTACAAAACATTTAAATTAAGTGTTAGAAGAATATGCGGCCTGGTTTACAAGATGCTTTTATAAACTTAGCTTAGGGTTACAGGGGTAGTATTGTACTTTTACTTCCCTAAACTGTATTATAAATAATACCGCTTGTAAACAGAGATTATTACTCATTTAATAATAAACAAATTACTTTACATTTCTTTCTCTCTGTTCTCTTAATCAATAGATAACTGTTCGTTTTCTATTTTGGTATCAGAGCAGAATTGCTAAACAGCAAATTTAAAAAAAAATCCTGATCATCTTCCATCAGATCAAACGATCATCATCTGGAAGATTGTGAGATTCTCTCCTCAGATTCTATTTTCATCACTGGAGAGCATTACCCTTCCGATCAAGATCACTGCACTAAATCAGTGGTCTACGAATTAACATCTATTAATTCGTTTACTGCCTCGCCTGAATCTTGGCGCTAATCAAGACAGGCTGCAGCTCTTCCCTTCAGACTTCTTCCTCATTAGAGAAGATTCCTATTTCAACTTCTAAATCAAGAATCAGATTCTTGATTTTAAAGTCCCTTCTTTTCTGGCTGCATTCTTCAAGACTGCCTTGCCAGGTTTTCATCCACGGTGAATTATCAAGATCGCCTCAATGTCAGATAACAGCGAGAGCAACTCAGTGGCAACATCTCCAAAAGAAAGAAGTTCCTCAAATTTCCAAGGAACAGCAAATCTGTGTATAATAAAACCAAAGAGTCGACTTTCTGTTCAACTTGATGAGCACAACTACTTACTATGGAAATATCAGGCTGAAACAGCAATAAGAGGTTATGGGTTAGAAGAGTATGTCAATGATACTATAGCAGTTCCACCAAAATTGATGACTGACAACAGTGGAAAGCTAACTACAAATCAAGATTTCGTCAATTATCAAAGACAGGACAGTTTGCTTGCCTCCTGGTTAATGTCATCAATCAGTGTTAAATTCTTATCTCAAATTGTTGGATGTAAAACATCGCAAGAAATCTGGACAAAGATCAACCAGATTTTCAATTCACAAACTGCTGCAAGAATACTACACTACAAAAGGCAACTTCAGAGTATAAAGAAAGATAGCATGTCAATGCAGGAGTACCTAACTAAAGTCAAAACATACTGTGACTTACTGGAGGCTGCTGGCCACAAAGTGTCTGACACAGAGCAAATCTTGACCATTCTCAGCGGTCTAGATGAAGAATATGAATCTGTGGTTGCAATAATCTCTTCAAGAGAAACTCTGCCATCAATTCAGTATGTCCAGTCCACTCTTCTTGCACAAGAAGGAAGAATAGATCAGAAGAAACCACAGAATTCAGACTTGTCCATAAACTATGCTTCAAACAACAAAAACAAAAGTCAAGAAAGGACATCCAATAATAGAATTCAACAAAATACTCAAAGAAGTGGACAGAACTACAGAGGCAGAGGTCGTGGAAGATCAAATAACTCCAACAGACTCAGATGTCAGATTTGTGAAAGGTTTGGGCATACTGCAGCCAAGTGTTACTTCAGATTTGATCAAAACTTCACTATAAATCAACAAAATAACAATACTCAAAGAAGCAACAACTCGAATGTAAACATTGCTCATACAAGTTCTGAAACCAGACAGTAGGGTAACAGTTCAAGAGGTCAATCTGATGCAGAACAACAAACAACAACAGATAACTTGCAGTAATAAGAATGGTATCCAAATTCAGGGGCAACAAATCACATTACCAATAACCTCGACAATCTCAATCTTGGGAACAGAGAATACAAAGGTACGCAATCTATTTTTATGGGTGATGGTAAATCAATTAGAATAACTCATACTGGAAATGCCAAAATCAGAGGCAAAAGAGAATTACATCTCAATAACCTTCTTAGAGTTCCACAAATTAAGAAAAACCTATTGAGTGTTTCTCAGTTTGCCAATGACAACCAAATATATTTTGAGTTTTACCCAAAATTCTGTCTAGTTAGGGATCTACTAAACAAAGAAATTTTGTTACAGGGTAATGTGCACAATGGCCTTTACATTTTCAATCTGTTGAAGAAACCTAAGTCTGCTCAAAAGACAAATTGGTGCAATTATACTAGGTGTGATTCCAATGTAAATACTAAAGAAGTGTTTGATTTGTGGCATAATAGATTGGGTCATCCCAGTGTTGATGCTGTAAAACATGTTTTACATAATAGAAATATAAAACTTGGAATTATATCTAGACCATACATGTGTACTTCTTGTCAAATGGAAAAGAGTCATAAGTTACCATTCTCTAATTCAGTAACTAAATACACAAAACCATTAGAAATGGTAGCTGTTGACCTATGGGGTCCAGCCCCAATTGACTCTGATTATGGATTCAAGTATTATATTTCTTTTATAGACTCATTTTCTAGATATACTTGGATATATTTTCTAAAATCAAAGGCAGAAACTAAAGATACAATGATTCAATTCATCACTCAAGCTGAAAAACAGACAGGCAATGATCTAAAGGTGATTCAGACAGATGGAGGAGCAGAGTTTAAACCTTTAAAGGATTATTTCATCAAAAAAGGAATAATACATAGGATTACCTGTCCATATACATCAGAACATAATGGTCTGGCTGAAAGAAAGCACAGGCACATAGTTGATACTGGTCTTACACTTCTAGCACATGCTTCAATGCCTCTAAAATTCTGGCCAGAGTCATTTAACTCTGTTGTATTTCTTATAAACAGGATGCCAACAAAGGTTCTGGAAAATAAAACACCACTTGAAAGATTACTTAACATATCACCAGATTATACCATACTTAAGACATTTGGTTGCATGTGTTATCCATATTTAAGACCCTACAATTCTCACAAGTTAAGTTTTAGATCTTTACCATGCACTTTTATTGGATACCCCACCAACCAGAAGGGATACAAATGTCTTACCAGTAATGGCAAGATTGTGATTTCTAGACATGTTGCCTTTAATGAACATGTCTTTCCCTTCTCTATGAGTGATTTGAAAACCACTCAAAAAGTTTATGATGCTAAAATATCAATGCAGTCTATTCCAACTTATTCAACTGAGCAGGTAAAGAAGGCTCAGACTGATTATCTGATAAACCCTGAACACTTACACAACACATCAGATAATCAACCTGATCCTCATGATAACACATCAGATGATCAGCTTGATCTTCCTGAATCAGAAGATCAAGCTGATCACTGTGGAGACAAGGTATCATCAGACTCCAGAATGGATACTTCATCAAGTATGGACACCTCAACAAGCTCAGATCAAATCAATGATCCCAACATCAGTAGACCTCCTTCACCTGCAAGAGAAGGACATCAGATGATGACAAGGTCAAAGCATGGCATTTTTAAGCCAAAAGTCTATGCTACTGTTCTCAAGCAAAATGAACCAACCAATCATATAGAAGCACTGTCAGACAATAACTGGAAATCTGCTATGGATGATGAATATAATGCTCTAATTAAAAACAACACTTGGAGTATCGTACAAGCACCAAAAGACAAAACAATCATTGGATGCCGATGGACTTACAAACTCAAGAAATTAGCAAATGGAAAAATAGCTAAATATAAAGCAAGGCTTGTAGCTAAGGGATACTCTCAACAGTATGATTTTGACTTTACTGAAACCTTCTCACTAGTAGTTAAACCAACTACTATCAGAGTTGTTCTTACAGTAGCTTTGTACAACAAGTGGAACATCAGACAATTGGATGTTAACAATGCCTTTCTACATGGTGAACTACAACAAGAAGTCTACATGCAACAACCACCAGGATACGTTAAAGACAGTAACAAGAAAATGGTATGCAAACTTCACAAAGCTATCTATGGACTGAAGCAAGCTCCAAGAGTGTGGTATGAAAAACTTAAAACTACCTTGATCAGTCTTGAATACAAGCCAACCAGGTCTGACAATTCTCTTTACATCAAAATTAGCAACACTAGCACTACCTATATACTTGTATATGTTGATGATCTTATAATAACAGGTAATAGCAATAAAGAGATTAGAAATGTTACCAATTTTCTTCATGAAACTTTCTCTATAAAGGACTTAGGCAACTTGTCCTATTTCCTAGGAATAGACGTTCACAGAAAATCTCAAAGTGAACTAATATTGTCTCAAAGTAAATATATTTCAGAGATTCTTGCTAGAGCTAAAATGAGTGATGCTAAGCCTATGCCAACTCCCATGATTAGTAATTTGCACTTATCTAAGCATACAGGTGAGCATATAGAGAATATCAAACAGTACAGAAGTATAGTTGGAGCCTTACAATATGTTACTATCACAAGACCAGACATATCTTTTAGTGTAAATAAAGTCTGCCAATTTATGCAGGAACCTCTAGATCAACACTGGAAAGCAGTGAAGAGGATCCTGAGATATTTGCAAGGAACAATAAACTATGGAATAAACATTAAAGCAAACAATTCATTGGATATTCAAGGATACGCAGATGCAGATTGGGCATCAGACTCGGATGATCGAAGATCTACAACTGGTCACTGCATTTATCTGGGTGGTAACCCCGTATCCTGGTGCTCCAAAAAGCAGCCAACAGTCTCTCGGTCAAGCACTGAAGCAGAATACCGCAGTGTCGCTAGTGCCACAGCTGAAATAATGTGGCTGGAATCTCTCATCCAAGAAATCGGAATCACCAGCTCCACTAAACCCACGATATGGTGCGACAATCTGAGTAATGTAATGCTGTCAGCTAATCCAGTTCTTCACTCATGAACTAAGCATATGGAAATCGATCTCTATTTCGTTCGTGAGCAAGTGATTAACGGAAAGCTCAACATAAACCATCTTCCTGCTTCTCATCAGAAGGCTGATATACTTACAAAACCACTCTCCACGAGTAATTTTTCAAGACTGAGGTCAGCGTTAAAAGTTGAGGAAGCTACTGAAATTTTGAGAGATAAGAACATAGCTCTTCAGCCGTCAGAGACTTGCTCATAACAAAACCACATGAGGCACATGATTTTGTCCGAGATCTGTCTCTCCTCCCTCTCAAACTCAACTTCTACTTCAACTGTGGAGACTCTTTTTCATTTTCTCAAGCTAAAGATCGGTTGAAGTATTTGCTTAAAGAAGATCAGATCTGGCAGAGAAACTTTGGAATCGGTTTGGTAGAAGAGGAAAGTAATGGAAACCCTAGTCGACATTGTCGAGGGGAATTAAGTGTTAGAAGAATATGCGGCCTGGTTTACAAGATGCTTTTATAAACTTAGCTTAGGGTTACAGGGGTAGTATTGTACTTTTACTTCCCTAAACTGTATTATAAATAATACCGCTTGTAAACAGAGATTATTACTCATTTAATAATAAACAAATTACTTTACATTTCTTTCTCTCTGTTCTCTTAATCAATAGATAACTGTTCATTTTCTATTTATTTAATCAAGAAATTTCAAAAACTAAAGATACAAAATAATGTCGATTCTAGTATTACTATTGCTTTAAAGCAGCAGCTTGTTAGTGCTGGTGCATGTAGCATGTATGTATATAAGCAGGTGCATGTATGTAGCATGTATGTAAATGGCTATTAACGTTATTCAAAGATTGTTCTTGTGTAAGAGAAAGAAATAATTCTGAGATCAAATAAAAGTTAGAATATAAACTACTTATTGGTTACAATGTATCTTGTGTAAGGGAAACAACTATGAATTGCTTGTACGTTGTAAAGTAATTTAATTAAAAATGTTTAATATCCTTTTATCAAATTAGTTTAAGAAAAAATTTCTTAATCCTACGTATTGTAATTAAGAAGAATAAAGTAAAAGTAACTGTTTGTGCCAAATTAGTCAAACATCATTCCAAGATCTTTTTTCCTTCTTCTTTACATAGATTTTATTCTGACCACTTTTTATGATGGGTCACTATAGAAAGTTCAGAGAAGAATCAAAATGTTTGCTTTTCTTTTAATATTCTCAGTACTAAATATGGAAAATTTTCTTTTGATCGATTAAAACAGATGCCTAGAAGAAGGAGCTGATGAATTTTTACTGAAACCAGTAAAGTTATTAGATGTGAATAGACTAAGGCCTCACATGTTAAAATGCAAGAATAGAGATCATCAGCTGTAGGAACAGGGAAATATAACTTCAAGTCAAACAAACAGTAAAAAGATAAAATCAACCGATGAGGGGCTTTTAGCTGAAAGAACCAGGCCTAGATTATCAACTAGCTGCAGTTTGACTTTACTGTGATATGTTTTAATATAAAATGAGAAAGCATTTTTTTCTTTTCCTTTACGCTAATTGTCTAGGTGCAGCTCAGGAAAATTGTATGATCTGTTCAAGCATGTAGAGGAGAGCCAATTAGAGAGTACATTCTTATGCTAATCTTGTCTTAATCATTTATTTACTTTTTCCCCTATAATGGGTTGTGGACTGCGTGGTAATTTGTAGAATAAGTGCATATGCATGATACATTTTCTAAGCTAATTTTTGCTTTATTTCTACGTATTGAAAGTTTTCAAGGGTTTGCCAAAGAAATTAATGGATGGTTGAAATTTTAAACAAACATAAACATGAAAGATATATATTTGGTAACCATTTAAAAAGAAGAATTCATATAATAAGTGCAGGTGCATGTATGTATATGAGCTAGATAGACACAACTAGATAGAAATCATAAAATATACCTTAATGCAATCCCATAAAATGGCTTTCAAATCATCGCCAAGGTGTCTCCAGTTGGTAAGTGTGACTGGAACATGCTCTCGTACAAGCGGCCCTAAAAAAGAAGATAAATGGATTGATCCTTCACCTATTGATTCAGCATTCTCATTAAATTCAACTTCAACACGATTTGCGAAATTTGAAGGAAGTCTCTTCATTTTCGTAGGACCTCTAGTCATTCTTTTTTTGGTGGATTTGCATTTACATCTTTAATAGGTCCATTGGTTTCCATCATTGCTTCCACATGTTGTTCGTTTTGCATTGTATGGTTCTCCAATGCACAAGGATTGTTTTCTACTACTTGTGTATTATTTTCTACTACTTGTGGTGGATTATCTTCTACTAGTTGTGGATTGCCCTCGCTTTGAACGTTGTTGTCTTCAATACGCTTAATCCATTCATTAGGCTCCATGAGTACAATTTTGACTTCTTTGTTTTTTTTTATTCCGAGTAATTCTCCTCATTTCCTATTAATAAACCATAAGAAAGAACAAGATTACATGCATCCTCTTTCACCAATCATGCATAAATGTGTTAGTATATTATAATCTATTACAATCTGTTAAATGTATTTTCATTGTTTTGTAGTACTGAAATCAATCGAAACATGGAATTATGGTCTATGACTGTTAAACTGAAATATAAGCATGATATTTATATGGTGATAATTATTGTTTTGTAGTACTGTTATATCTACAGTACCTGATATTTATATGGTATTTTACAATAAAGCATGCAATTTTGAAATATAAGCCAGAGAAATAATTTCAATCATGGACTTATGTTCTAATAAGAGTTGCATTGTTCTTCATGGAATTATTTTACAATAAAGCATACAATAAAGCATGAAATTATTTTATAATAAAGCATACAATAATGATTCTTGTTGTATACACTTGTGTGGGTTCAGGGAGGGTTTGATAGTGGTTTAACAGTTGATGTTGTGGCTAGAGAAGGATGAAGTGTGACAGGCAGAATGATGTTGTGATGTTATTGCTATTGGCAAATGAAGTATGCAGGGTGGAAAACAAATGCAATATGTATTGGTGATGTTTTGGCAGTTTCTGGTGATGATTGTGGGTTGAGTGGTTTGTGGTTGAATGTTGACAGAGAGGTAAGGGAGCAACTGGGTGGTTGAGTGACAAGGATGTGTTAAAACTATTTGTATGAGTGGCAAAGGAGTGTTTGGACAGTTGGGTTGTGGTGATGGAGTATTGTTGACAGTATTGAGGAGGTTGGGAGGAGGATGTATTGCTGTCGAAGGGAATTGAGTTGAACTTGCAGTGAGGTATATGGATGATGCAGGAGAATGAATTTGTATGTGTTATAGGAGGAGGCGGAGTTGAAAATATAGGAGGTGGACCTTTGAAGAAGAAGTGCGGGCAATTCAGGTGATGAACTTGTATGCTGGTGATGACCGGTTGAGTTGGAGTTAAATGAATGCAGTATATATAGAGAGGAAGGTTGGTTGCTGTGGGTTGTGAGTGAAGTGCTGTTGAGGTGATTCCAGTGGAAGGTTGAATAAGGATATGATGAATGTTTAAGTGATGGAGTGGTTAATAAAATTCAGAGAATGTAACATTGTATAATGAGAAAAATCCACTTGCTCTGCAACTGTTGTTTTTGTTAATTGAAGTGTAAAGACTTAAAAAGTAAAAAAAAATTCCTTGAAGAGCTCAGTCACCAAAACCAGAACTAAATGAACAACAACATGCAACAACAGAAAAAAAACAAAAACTAGAGCATTTGAATGACAAAATGAAAATGAACAAAAGAACTAAATGAACACAATATTATGGAAAGATGAAATGAAGAGAAAAGAGGAGATGAACACAATAGAAACCGAATTGTAAACTAAACGGAAACCAGAAGATGAAATGCACAACCTTAAAACAAAAATGACACAGTAGAAATGATAGAAATTTTTTTTTCTTTTTCAATGAAAATGCAAGCAAAATGAAACTGACACATAATGAGACAATGCACAACAGCAAAATGCAACACCAAGATTGTTATTTCTTTTTCAAATGCAAAATGAAAGTATGCAAACTAATGTACCAATGAACCAAAAACTAAAATGCAAGTTCAAGTGAAAGTATGCAACATTTTTTTTAAAAATAGACATGCAAAATGCAAATCAAAGGTGCATATCATTAATGAAGTGGCTTAGATTCTTTATTAAAGCCAAAAAACTAAACAAGAATCATGCCTATAACAACTAGAAGAAATAAGGAACATTGTTAGAAATTAGCGCCATCGAGGCAAATGTATAATCATGGATGCAAGGTATAAATATAGTACGCAAATTTTTATACAAACAAGGTAATAAAGGAATAAATTAACTTACAAGTATGGTTGGAGAAATGGAAAATATGTTTGTTTCTCCTTGCCTTTCAATTTTCTTATCGGTAGTACCTTATGTACAATAAACTTGAAGTGCACAATAGCACGACCTGTGAATAAATAGCGTGTAGTTAACTTTGATTCAACTTTAAAACTATTTGAAGTCATAACCATAAACCATGAACAATTATATCTAATGTTTACTAATTCATATAAACAAGGGTAACCATAATCATCATATTGTCCTAAAGATATAGCATTAATTAAACATAATAATTGTTTTCCCTTGATTAGATAGGATTGATGAAGCTTTGTAATGTGGTCCATTCATTTTCTAGATAGGGTTACAAAGAGTTAATGCTCCACCTGTTCATGCTACCGTATTTGGATCATTTAGATTCTCTATTTGATGCGGACATTAGATGCACGCCTAAATTTTTTTTGTAGTACCAATGGATGTTGAAAAAGGTCCGAATAGCATGGTTTCAGGCCATGTTCTCACATATGAGTACATCAAATTTGATTCCTAACTTTATTTAAAATTTTTTGAACTACTTATTTTATGCTGTCATTTTCTCTCCCCACTTTTCATGTTGTCATCAATCATGTATAACAGGAAAGAAAAAATAAAAAATATAATAAAGTGTTGGATTTTGTTTTTCCCATACTGTTTTATTTCTAGGCATCAAATCGTTTTCAACTTGGTTATAATAATGTCTATTGAATTAGAGCTTACCAAATATGGTTTTACCAATCTGCAACACTGCCTACTCTTAACATTTTCGAAGTATCCTTCTTCGATTGCAAAGTCTTAAAAGCATAATTTAAATTCATAACACCCGATACAATGAACATAGATAGTGATATTAATATACTACTCAAGTATTCCTTCGCAATCTTCCCTAACATTGCTAACATCCTCGGCGAAATCATCAACCTCCATATCGGTTTCTCCAAAATTCTCTGTAGCCAAGCTAAATTCGTCAAACGAATCATCTATATCTATCTCATGATAACTTCTTGATGGTGCTCTCATCACAACATACCAATTAGAAGAATCATCTTCTCTTGAATAGAAAATTTGTTTCGCTTGAGATGCAAGGATATATGGATCTTTTGAAAATGAAGCTTGATTTTGATGTAAGTTGACAAGAGTAAATCCATCTTCTACCTTCACACCATTTCCTATATTTTCCCAATGACACTTAAAGACAGGAATATAAAAAACATGATAGTCTAACAAAATTATATCGATCAATAACCCATAATAAGTGACCACGTCAACCACTTGGGAAATATCTTTTGCGCTCGCCCTACACATGGTAGTTGCATCATAAGTGACACCACTATTTTGAGTTTTTCTCTCAATATCTTTTGTGTGCAAACGTTGTCCATTGATGATATATCCTGTACAAGACAATGCACTACTCCTTGGACCATAGGCAATCCATTTTAACATTGTGTCGTGATCGTTCGAATCAAAAGGTATCTGTAAATGAAAAAATTATTTAAGATAGATCTCGGTAATAATATATCTAAAGTTAATGAGATTATATTTCAAAATTCAACTCACCTTCTTCTTAATCCAATCGGCAAAGTTATTTGTGTGTGTTTTCCAAAGTAAGGTCGCATTTTTTCCTATGCACTTGTTTGAGTGTTGCAACTTCTCCAAATGCAAACTATTATAAAAAAATAATAATAAACTAAGTTGCACTTACAGTTACAAAAAAATTTGAACAATAGAACAAAATGCAATAGTCACTTACTCTAAAAAAGGTTCCACTATAGCCATATTCATTAGCGCAGCCAAATGAGCAATTTGTTTCTCATTGTCAGACAACGTAATTATTTTGCAAGCTGAAATTGGTCGTCCTTCAAGTATGGCATCATTTTCAGAATCTTCATTCCGAACTTCCTTCTCTTCTATTTGTATTGATTTCTTTAAAAATTCACTGAAATATATTATGCACTCTTCTGCAAGATAGGATTCTGCAATACACCCCTCAGGACGTGCATTGTTTCTTACATAATATTTTAGAGTCTTCATATATCTTTTAAATGGGTACATCCAACGAAAATGAACCAGTCCACACAATCGGGCTTCTTTTCCAACATGAACCGTCAAGTGTACCATTATATCAAAAAATGAAGGTGGAAAATATCTTTCAAGTTCGCATAAAATTACAATAATCTCATCATCAAGATGTTGCAGTTTTTCTCTATCGAGAACACGTTGGCATAATTTATTGAAGAACGAACATAAACGAATTATTGCTTTCCTTGGCTTCTTCGGTAACAATCCTCTTATTGCAACCGGCAACAACTGCTGCATTAGAACATGATAGTCATGTGACTTCAAACTACTAATTTTACAATCCTACAACGATGTACAACTCTTGAAATTCGAGCAATAACCATCAGGTCCCTTAAAATCATATAATCTTTTACAGATTTTTTTCTTTAGAATTGGACAATGTATATGGAGCTGGTGGAAGATATGTTTTTTTCCATGAGATTGTGCATAAAGGCCACGTCGAATTCCCCACTCTTCCAAATCTTTTCTAGAATTAATTCCATCTTTCGATTTGTTATCATGCAACATCGTGCCTATTACGCTTTCACCGACATTTTTTTCTACATGCATTACACCTAAATTATGACGCATTGGAAGTTCCTACAAAAATCAACAATGTTAAATTTCATTAATAAAAAATTGTATTATTGTTCCACGAAAAAAACACTAACCTACCAATATGGTAAATCAAAGAAGATTGACCGTTTTTTCCACCTTCATAGCTTTATATTCCCAAGATCACCATCTTCACTTCTATTTTCTTTATTATTAGTATTTTTTTCTCTTCTTACTCCACTGCTTGATTTTTTTCTTCTTACCCTTTCCCTTCTTGCTCTTATTATTTTCATTTTTGATTTTTTTCCCAAAATTATTTGGAAAGTTTTTCAAAATAGCAGAGATGTTTCTTCCAGTCAAAACTCTGGGTCTACGACCATTTTCTACAGTATTATCAAACCAGCTTTTTTGCTTTCTCAATGAATCTGAAAGGGGTAAAAATCTCCTATGACCCATATAAGCATTCTTATAACTATGATTCAACCATCGATGGTGAGTATTGATACCGCATAATGGACAAGCGTTTTTACCTTTCACACAACATCCAGCAAGATTTCCGTATGCTAGAAAGTCATTTATCGTCTATAGCAAAATCGCTCTCATGTTAAAAAGCGATCTACTAAAGGCATCATAAGTTTGAACTCCATTATTCCACATGTGTTGCAAGTCTTCAATTAATGGCGCCAAATAAATGTCAGTATCATTTCCCGGTTGCTTTGGACCAGGAATCAACAATGTTAACATGATATTTTCTTTTTTCACGCATAACATTGGTAAGAGGTTGTATGTCACAAGCATCACAGGCTAACAACTATATTTGGAACTCAATGTCAAAAAAGGATTAAAACCATCGGTAGCAAGGTCAAGTCTTAGATTGCATGGATCAGTTGCAAATGATTCCCATTTCTCATTTACTACATTCCATGTTATTAAATCCACAGGATGACGCATTTTTCCATCATTGCTTTTGTTACTAAAATGCCACCTTAAATCTTCTACCGTCTTTTGAGATCTAAACATTCTTCTAAAACTTGGAATGATTGGAAAATATCTCAAAATTTTAACTGGAATGCCATGCATAATTTCATTTGTACGTTCATTCTTCTTCCATCTTGAAAACCCACATTTAGGACAACTTTCCAAATCTTTGTACTCTCTTCTAAAAAGGCAACAATCATTTTGACAAGCATGAATTTTTTCGAAACCCATATTGAATATTTTGAGAAATATTTTTACCTCATATAATGTCTTGGGAAGTACATTATTCTTTGGCAACAATAATTGTTGCACATTTAAAAGTTTATTGAAGCCAGTATTAGACAATCCAGTCTCACATTTAAGATTATATAAGGCAATAATGGCAGATAATTTTGTTTGATCAATACAATCAGGATACAACGGGGTTTCCGCTTCTTCCAAGTTTCTTAATAAATCATCCTCTCATCTTCGTGCGATATCTTCATCTTTATCATCATCGAAAAAAGTATGATTGATGAAATGTTCATCTTCATAATCGATAGATTTAAATAAATCATAAATGTCATCGGACTTAACATCTTTGCTTATATTTGTTTGCTCGCCGTGAGAATACCACCTACTTCTCTTATATACAGGATCCATTCCTCTTATAATCAAATGCTCAACTATAACCTTCTCATATTGATGACTAAGATTTCGACAATCTGAACAAGGACATAGAATTTTTTTTCTAAATTTCCAGAATTTTTCATAGCGGTATGCACAAACTTCCGAGCTCCTTGCTCATACTCACTACTAGTCCTTTGAAGAAAAAAATAACTATTAGCTTTCATCAAAAATATGATTTGATTCGCAAATTACATGTATGTTGAGAATTATATAGTTACCTGTGTAGATGCACCTAATTTTTATCCATCGCCAGCTAATACATAAGCAAGCAAATTTCTAAATTTTGAAGTAACAATCGGCTGTTGAGTAAAAGCAAAATAAATACTCAACATAAGTTTTAGCAAGTTTCTCAAAATACAGACTAGAGAAACTGAGACACTATGTAGGAAATATTTGTGTAAATGATCACTTACCATCTAGAAACAAATGAAAAGAAAAGATGAAAAGGAAATGTTTGCTTTCAGTTATCTATATAGTTGCAACTTGAACACAGTAAGTAAAGATATAACAAAATAAATTTAATACAGATTGTTTCAAAAAGGAATATGGTGAATTGTTTCAGTTATCTATATGTAAATTTTAATTAACCTTTCATTACGATTAATAGTTTCAAGTATTAACATGGTGAATTGTAGAAAAGTAAGTAAACATATAACAAATAAAAGAATTTTTCTTCAAATGTCATTACAGATTTTAAGACTGTGATGATAATCTGAAGTGGTCAAGTTTGAAAGTAAATGAAAACATGTACATATTTTGACGCACTGGTTGAATAGAAGTAGTTCACAACAATAAATAATTCAAGAAAATGATAAAGGGAGATCCTATTTTTTTTTAAAATATTATTGCACAAATTGATTACACCTGCAAAATTATTAGAACACACATTTAAGCATGTTAAATCTTAGGAGAAACTATAATATAAGTATTAGAGTAGTATCACTTAATACCATAAATCTTGTATCCGGAGATTCATGATATAATGTACACATACAGATCTTTTAAAATCAACTTTCTACAGCCTACAGCACTTAAATTAAAATCATGCAAACATTTTCTTTAAATGGGCAACATCGCCGCATTAAAAAACATAAACATCAACTAGAGTGGAAATTGAAATGTTACAAGGAAAAGAGTACGGTAAAAAATTGATAACTAATTGTCAAGGGGAAAATATATTGAAACCAGCTAGCACACACTACACATACAGGAACAATTATTTAGTATTATCGCAATCTTCCACCCTCGGTTAACCATCATAATTCATTATACTTCTATACTGTAACTATAACAATGATATTATGTTTCTGTTAACAAATCTACCTCAATATTTAGGCACAAAAATTGCATGTTGTTTGTTACTTAACACATAACTTCAGACTTATAATAAGTAATAATCAACTTAGAATTTATACCAAATGGTACAACGTATCTACCAAATATATCTGAACAAATTATACAAATATAGAAAACATACCTCATTCAGCAATCAAATCAGCCAATGGCCAGAGAGGTATCTACAAGTTGCAGTCGTAGGACAAAGGAGCAGCGGTCAACTAGCCTGTAAGATCGAAGTCTAGAGGAGCACTCCAGATACCGTCACAGTGTCACCGCCAATCATGTTGTGTAATTTGGACGAAGCAGTCAAGCTGGAAGAGGTGAAGTTCGAGGCTGAGGTGGAGGTGTAGATAGAGGTCGAGTGGAGCAACGTGAATATAGAAGATGAGAATTCAAGCTAGGGTTATAGAAGAGGGAAAACAAAAATTTGGGAAAAAGAAAGTAATGAAACCAAAGTACCTCATATAAACTAACCTAGAAATAATGAAATATAAAACTTCTAGTGAAATCGAAATCAAACCTATATAGTAAAAACCGAAATCAGCATAGGTTACGTAAAATCGACTAACCCAGAAATAACAAAAATAAAATTTAGTGAAATTCGGAGTACCACATATGAAAAGAGGAGTTAGGTGACAATTGAGCTTTGAGACAAATCGCGGAGATGAAGGAGATAAGTGAGGAAGAGACGACGGAGGGAAAATGAATTATTTTAGGAAAGGGGATAATGATAGGCGGCAATGAATTAAAGCCTAATAACATTATCAGCGTTTGCTCCCAAATCTTTTTGTATGAATTTCTACATTCCACCGCACTTAGAGTTAAACGTTGAGATTTAATGCAATTAAAACTAAAATTTGTTTTAGTGTATGCTGTTAAATTTGAATTGTTAATTTATTTAATCATTAAATATGATATGCCATTATCTGCAATTGTTTACCTATGACATACGACACCATAACCTGTTGTATATATTACATTTATTTTGTTACTGATGATATATGCATGTTGTTGATATGTTATATTATTATTATATTGTTCTCACACTGAAGTTCCCTGTTAGTTTAGGAAATCCCTATGGGTTGAAATGATACATACCCGGACGATCTTGTAGATTAGGGGAAAATCATTATGGGTTGAAATGATAAATCCAAGCAATTTTCATTGATTTTGAATTTTAGGATTGCGAGTTGAAATGATATATACCCATAGATATTTAAATTACAGATTGAAATGATAAATATCCGTATCACTTGACCATAGGGTAAAACTATATACGGACACAGTTGGTCTATTTTTGAAAAATGATTTCTAAGGTTTTGGAAAGGAAATATATATGAGTTTTAATAAATATTGATTATAAAATATAATATATAAATGTATTTTAATATATGTGAAAATTTAGATTTTAAATTATATGTTTTAAAAATTTTAAAATTATAAGTTAAGTTGTGAAAATGTAAATTTTAAGATTTTACTTATATTTTATTATTTTTAAAAAATATATATATAAGATTTAAATTGAATTTAATAATAAAATTTAATTTAATTTTTTCTAATATACTTTAATTTAATAAAATTTAATTAAATTAGTTTATATAATATATTTAGTATTTATATAAAATTATATTTTGTAGTAACTTTAATAAAATAAAGATTGGGAGGATAAATTAAGTTGATTAGTAATTTAATTTGTTAAGAATTGAATTTAAATAAGAATTGATTAGAAACTTATTTTGAAAGGTATGATTTTTTTAATTCGATTTTATAAAGGTGATTAAGCAAATAATTCCAAATTTAAATAAAATTGAATATTTAATTTCGACTTAAATTTGTAATTTGAGATTTTATTTAAATGTTATTAAAAATGATTAAGCGAATAATTTAAAATTTAAATAAAATTAAAGTTGAATTTTGAAATATAAATGAAGTTATCAAATTGAGTTATTGTAAATTGTTTAAATACTTAAACTTCAAAACTATTGAATTGGAAGTGATTTAAATTTGAAATCAATATAAATTAAAAATGGTTTCATTGAGAATTTGAATTGAATTGTGATTGATGAACTAGGATTGGTTTAAATTGAATTTTCTGGAACTAAAGTTGATTTGAATGGATTTGTGAAATTGGAGGAAACAATTCTAATTTGAAACTATTTTAATATATAAACTGTTTTAATCTATAAACTATTTAAATATAAACTATTTTAATGTATAATTTTCCCAATTTATAAACTACTTTCAATATTAAAACTGGTTAAGTTGGAAATGTTATGATTCAGATTTAATGGATTAAAATGCGTATATTTTGATTTGAAGGTTTGAACTATTTTCTAGTTATGATTTTGGAAGTGATAGAATTTCAAAAGTGAATATGATTTCGAAAGTGATATG
Organism: Allium fistulosum; assembly: GCA_030737815.1. NCBI lineage: Eukaryota > Viridiplantae > Streptophyta > Magnoliopsida > Asparagales > Amaryllidaceae > Allium > Allium fistulosum. The sequence continues at coordinate 814,586,058 of CM060904.1, forward strand.
ATTTTGAAATGAATATGATATTTTGATATGAAGTATGAACTGTTTGAAATATAAAACAACCACGGTGTAAAATAAGCGTTTGGTTGTAAAAGAGACCGAGATCGGATATTGTCATACTCTCTGCCAATACCGAAAACCACTTTAACAACTGTGTAGTGGTGGAGATTCCAGAACAAAGTAGGATGGTTTGACGACGATTCTGTTTAAGGTATTAACGCAGCCCTGACTCCCGCGAGTCAGCTTGATGTGGCAAAACAGGAGTCACGCCGAGCCAAGTAAGTTCAATCCTCTACTAACCAAACCCATGCATTCCTCAGCCACCCTTGCTACAACCGTGCCCACCTCCCCTCTCCCTTCCATCACTGCTGAACGAAGCCACTACACGAACTCCCCTCGACCACTACAGTTTGCTGCCGCCCATTCTCCATGACCTTCCCACCTATTTCCATAACCGAGCATGGCAGCCTAGACATATATATATATATATATATATATATATTATTGCATGTTATTTGTTTGCATGAGTTTGGGTAGCTTATATATATATATATGTCTGCATATAATTGTTTACATATATAATCTGCATATGTACATTTAGTTGTATTTTATATATAGTGTCTGCACACACACACACACACACATATATATATATATATATATATATTAGCCTGCATATGTACATTTAGTCATATTTTATATATAGAGTTTGCATATATTCGTTTATATATACCTATAGCATGTGTATATAATTTTTTTTAGCGTGCATGCATTTGTATATAGTTTACATATATTTTGAGTATGTGTATTTGTTTTCATAGATATATAGTATGCAAATCAATATATTTTTCAATATATGTTGTGATTTTAGAGTAAATTATAATATATAGATATGTTATTTTAAATATATGTTTCAAATTAAGTGATAATTTTGTAATATATTATACATATAGATTTTATTTTATATATGGTTTTGAATTAAATATTGATTTTAGAATATATATATATATAAGGAATTTATTTTTATTTGTGTTTCAAATCGAATATTGATTTTAAGGAAAATATATATTAGAAAGATTTTATATGAGTAAATATTAGATTTTTAAAATTTATATATATTTTGTTTTCACCGATTTTCGAATTCCAGCCCAACTTTGCTTCGTTCGTCGAATTCGTGTTCATCGTGTTGAGCTTTGGAATTTGTTGTTTGGACTCGTAGCTTGTCGTGTGTCTAATCTCTCTAGCATCGAAGGGCGAGCAATCACTCACGATTAATATTCTTATATGTATTAAATTTAATTCACCTGAAATGATGATTGAAATATGCTGTTAAATTTGAATTGCTAAGTTATTTAATCGTTAAATATGATATGCCATTATCTGCAATTGTTTGCCTATGACATATGACACCATAACCTGTTGTATACATTATATTTAATTTGTTACTGATGATATATGCATGTTGTTGATATGTTATATTATTATTATATTGTTCTCACACTGAAGTTCCCTGTTAGTTTAGGAAATCCCTATGGGTTGAAATGATACATACCAGAACGATCTTGTAGATTAGGGGAAAATCATTATGGGTTGAAATGATAAACCCAAGCGATATTCATTGATTTTGAATTTTGGGATTGCAAGTTGAAATGATATATATACCCGTAGATATTTAAATTGCGGATTGAAATGATAAATATCCGTATCACTTGACCATAGGGTAGAAAATTATATACGGACACCGTTGGTCTATTTTTGAAAAAATGATTTCTAAGGTTTTGGAAAGGAAATATATATGAATTTTAATAAATATTGATTTTAAAATATAATATATAAATGTATTTTAATATATGTGAAAATTTAGATTTTAAATTATATGTTTTGAAAATTTTAAAATTATAAGTTAAGTTATGAAAATGTAAAATTTAAGATTTTACTTATATTTTATTATTTTTAAAATAAACATGTAAGATTTAAATTTAATTTAATAATAAGATTTAATTTAAAAAAAATTAATATACTCTAATTTAATAAAATTTAATTGAATTAGTTTATATAATATATTTAGTATTTATATAAAATTATATTTTGTAGTAACTTTAATAAAATAAAGGTTAGGAGGATAAATTAAGTTGATTAGTAATTTAATTTATTAAGAATTGAATTTAAATAAGAATTGATTGGAAACTTATTTTGAGATTTTAAAAGGTATGTTTTGTTAATTCGAATTAATAAAGGTGATTAAGTGAATAATTCCAAATTTAAATAAAATTAAATATTTAATTTTGATTTAAATTTGTAATTTGAGATTTTATTTAAATGTTATTAAAAATGATTAAGCGAATAATTTCAAATTTAAATAAAATTAAAGTTGAATTTTGAAATATAAATGAAGTTATCAAATCGGGTTATTGTAAATTGTTTAAATACTTAAACTTCGAAACTATTAAATTGGAAGTGATTTTAATTTGAAATCAATATAAATTAAAAATGGTTTCATCGAGAATTTGAATTGAATTGTGATTGGTGAACCAAGGTTGGTTTAAATTGAATTTTCTGGAACTAAAGTTGATTTGTGAAATTGGAGGAAACAATTCTAATTTGAAACTATTTTGATATATAAACTATATTTAATATATAAAATATTTTAATCTATAAACTATTTAAATATAAACCATTTTAATGTATAATTTTCCTAATTTATAAACTACTTTCAATGTTAAAACTGGTTAAGTTGGAAATGTTATGATTCAGATTTTATGGATTTAAATGCGTATATTTTGATTTGAAGGTTTGAACTATTTTTTAGTTATGATTTTGGAAGTGATATGATTTCAAAAGTGAATATGATTTCAAAAGTGATATGATTTTGAAATGAATATGATATTTTGATATGAAGTATGAACTGTTTGAAATATAAAATGACCATGGTGTGAAATAAGCGTTTGGTTATTAAAGATACCGGGATCAGATATTGTCATACTCTCTGCCAATACCGAAAACCACTTTAACAACTGTGTACGTGATGAGATTCCAAAATGAAGTAGGATGGTTTGGCAACGATTTTGTTTGAGGTATTTGACTCCCACAGGTCAGCTTGATGTGGCTAGAACAGGAGCCACACTGGGCCAAGTGAGGTCATTCCTCCTATCGGGCACATTTCTTCGATACCATTCTATTACTTTATGATTTGATTGGGTGCACCTTTGATTTGGGAGTGTGTCTCGACGTGGAGGTAGTAGCTGCTATGCGTTACCACCAGTCTGGATCCGCAAAATGGTAGAATCTTACCCTGGGCATTGCCTTGCGTGCCTTGTCACATGCCTTATCACACCCACTACGAGTTTGGTTTGTGTCGTACCTATGGAGTGCTCCCTAACAGTCCACCTACTTGGTAGAGTTTACAGTACTGTACAGACTATGACATTATATAAAAATGTGTTAAGGGGGATATGGGTAACGCCTTAACGCTATTTCAATAGTTTACTTTACTATGGACATTATCTATGTATTGTACTATGTATGTAGATAGTTTAACGGATCCTTAAAGGATGAGAATCCCAAACATCCTTTAAGATATTTGTATTTAAGTTGACATTTCACTTAAGTTGATTTACTGGTATAAGAATGTTAATCCTGACTCGAGTGTTTTGTGTTTGCTTTATGCTCGGGTCAGCCTGAGTGACACAGCATTTGCGACTCACCTTTGGAGTTTAGAGCTTTGCTTGAAGATCTATCTTATGTCTAGTCAGCTTTCAGTTGTTTCCAGTTGCTTATGTTCATTCTTGTCAGTTATTTTTGTATTCGAGACTACTTTGTATTTGAGATTTCTGTTGTAGTCTATTTTAACTCTGATGTATATATAGTAGCTTCATGAACTACTATTTATCTATTCCGCTGCTTATTGTTATATTACTCAGTGTCTGTGATTCTGTGATTGTTTTATTTACCGTATATGCTAAGTTTCGCCAAATATAAATTAACAATTTGTTGTTTTGAGCAATTCAAGTCTAACATGTGTGGATGATTGTCGATTTGAATGGTTCGAAATACCAGGCCGTTACAAGAACAATCCGTCCTCACAAATGCTAATGATTTCAACAATAAAGCAGCGGAAAATGAATATATATATATATATATGTGAATACAACTTGAAGACCTCCAACTCGTCTCATGAGCACCAATGCATCCAAAGCAATCTGTAAATATGCCCGGTCTGACTCGAGCATTATAATAAAATAACATCCGAGTCAGTCTGGTAAACCAGCATGAGAAAACACACCCAGTTGGATTTTAAAATTACCAAACTCTTTTCCAAATAAAGGTATCTTGTTAGACCACGCTGCACATAAACACGGACGAGTTTTTGCCTTACGATAACCAAACCATTTCATATGAAATTCTCTGATATTATAGTAGTGTCTAAGATACAAGTGCTTATTAATCATAGCCGAAATTGTTACATTAATTAAATTTTAGTATAATAGGTACACAACTAAAAACGTAAAGGCACGTATTGGAGAATGGATTCCATACAATGATTGGGCTATTGGGGTACCGCCTATCACGGTGCATCTCTAGATAAAATAACACCAAGGACCTCGCCAAGGTCCCCTGCCAACACAGGACCGGCCTACACTTGATTAGTAGTGCCAATATGATCACCCCTCCGTTAATAGGCTCCGAAGCATACAAATGAGAGATAATATCGGCTCTAGATAGGGATGATCATACCCTACTTAGGTGCGATCCACTTAGCCCTGCTGCATCTCCCCTGTTCTAGTCATTTCCGGTTGATGAGGCTTGAGGCTACGTTTTACCTTTTATATAGCAATTCCCACTTGGAATGCTAACACTGCCCTTCATGCAACAATGCAATGCCAGCATTCATCCATACCAGTTCGTTCTGGGACTGAACAAAATGCTTGAGAGCTCTGTCTTTAATTCCATCACCTTCAAGATATCTTCACTTCAAAGCGCTTGAGATAGATCGAAGTGGTTTTCGAATAACATATCCAATCTCGGTCTCCTCGAAACAACATTCGATAAATTCTGGTAAACTCAACCCGGTTCTTTAGGAAATAAACAGTCAAAGATAAAAGCGGAGACCACATCCTAACCGTTAGTGGACGGATTTCCTTATTGTTTGTCATAGGGAACGAAACAAGATTTATATGCATTGTACAGCATTATTAAAGATGACTATGCCATATAACTCACATGTTTCTCCTAGATATTTCCAAAGTTACGTTTTGGATCCAGATTTGATAGTCGGTTATTTAACTATCCATAAACACACATCCAAACTAGGGATTTATTCCATAGGGAAAACAAACATTGGTTAAGCACATAAGCAACCACTAGCCTCTTTTAATAAATCCTTTCATTAACTAAAATCACTTTGTAAATATTTGTACCAAAATACTTTTACAAAGATTCATCCAAAAACCCTTATTTTTTCGATACTTGGAAAATATCCATATACTTATCTCAACGGTATAAGTATATTCACAAAATAGAGAAAGATTTCCTTTTTATACAATTCTAGAATAGAGTTATAAATTCCTTTATAAATCTCTAAGACCCGTTTATAACCCCATTCATTTATCTCTGAAATCATTTATAAACTCCCTTTTTAACATTTCTAAAATCATTTATAAACCCTTCATAAATCCATAACCCATTTCTAAAATTCTTTTATAAATATTTAAAACCATTTATAAAGCTCTTTTATCCTTTAACTAATCTTCTTTTAAGTTTTCCAAACCATGTTATAAGATTTCTCTTATAAGACCCACATCTGGTTATAAAACCCTATTTATAAATCTCGAAAACAATTATAAATAAATTCCGATCATTTACTTCAAAACATTATTATATACTAATAAATTTCAAAACGTTCTTAAATAAACAACAACAATTTGTCTTCAACATTATTAAAAATAATAATAATTACTTTCCAAAATTTTATTGATAAATAATTATGATTAATTTCAAACATTAATAATTTAAATAATTAACTTTTCAAAATATTAAAATATTGATAAACAACTTTAAAACAATATTAACATAAATAACAACTTTTAAAACATTATTAATATAAATAAACAACTTTTAAAACATAAATATACTTCCTTTATACAATTCCACACTTAAATTTCAACATAATCATTTCCATATTTATAAACTGCATTTATAAATCTCTTTCTGTTTTATTAACTTCCTTTTATATAAATCCTTTTATTTATAAAACCCCCTTCATAACACCATTCCTTTATAAGTCTCACCTATTCATAACTCCCATTTAAAAACATCAATCACCATCCATTTTTAACATAGCCCCCATATGGATAAATTCCTTTTATACACTCCTTTCTATTTATAAGATATCGTTTAACACCTCCAAATTTACCCTCACCTTCAATTTCCAAAATAGAATCCACCGTTTGATTTATTTCTCCAACCTATTAAATGATAATAGTTTCCTTTTAATTTATAAAACACCGTTTATAAATCTATCTCTTTATTAATAAAACACGATTTTATAAATCTCCACTTTATTTGTATAATGCTACATTTATACATTATCACATTTATAAATTCCCACATTTATAAATAAATCTTAATATATGTATGTGTGTGTGTGTGTATCACTTTATATAAAACGGTTAATAATTATTTATATCAAAATGTTTCTATCTTTTTCTCTACCATATTCCTTTATTATAAAGACAGACTTATTCTTAAGATTTTAAAAACCTTTACTTTATAGTTCAAAAATCTCTGTTTAAAATATCTCATAAACTGTTAATTTACTATTAAAAATCACACCTTTTATTTACTTTAAATAAATTTCTTCTTTTAGTAATTCAAGAATAACTATTAAAATATATAAATTTTCGAAATCACTTAAAATTCTTTTAAAAATTTATATCTTCACTTTATAGTATTTCAAATACTAAAAATATGGCCCAATACTGCTATAACACTAATTAGGGAAAAATCATCCATGTCATCAAATATGGCATCCAATACATCATATATCAAATTATATGAAAAATAAAATCAATAGTGTGAGGAATCCTGTTGGATCCCTCCAACCTGTCCCGCTGCATCACACACAGTATATAACCAAATAATATAAATCAAGCACTTCGAGGGGGGATCATATACAAAGGGTCATCCACTCTTACACGAGAACGTAATAGGGTCTCATCCGTTCTAGGGGCGGGAATATATCTAAACGAACATTATAAAATAATAAATAATTCAAACAATTATTCAACAATTCATTATCATTATATAATATTACTGGTTAACAAAAAAAAGTGAGTTTAATTCACTTTGGTTTCAGTTCTCGCCAAAGCGCTTCGATTTTGAATTAAAATTGAATAGGCGTTCAATTTTAATCCAAATTTATATGATCTCCAAACTATCCCAGTCCAACTCCATAGCGTGATACTCGTTGATACGATCGCAACACAACTCACGCGTTCAATTCCGATCTTGTATGAAAATGTTATGAATTTATTAACAATTGAAACAATTAAATTATAATTAACTATTAACTAATTAAATTATAAACCATAATTACTCTTCCCTCCTACATTCGCTCGCTCCAGGCATGAACAAAATCGACCGTGCCAAAATCAAAATCGCGACCCCCTCAACCACGCCGCCTCCTCCGCTCGTCACGCATCGCCCAGCTCCACCTTGCCCGCCGTCACCATCACCGACCTCCCGACCGCCTCTGCCACCAGAATTGACCAAACCCGAACACACAGCTGTGACGAACGCGGCCAAAATCTGCCCTCCACGCTATGCTATATGACAATCCAACCGTTGAAACCCTTCGTCGCCTCGAGCTATACATTTTGCTAGTTGGAGTCTATGGTCGATATGGCCTGCAGTGGCATCATTGGATGTGGGTCATTGGATGGAGCTATTTGAATTAGAAGGAGAAAAATTTGAAAGAGTGTGAATCCTCTGGTTTGAACGTGCTTTAATAAGGGGAAGATGGTACAGGTAGGCATGCATGAGTATGGGCTGGAATGTTAGGGCATGGGCTAAAGTATGGTGTGTGTGTGTGTGTATGTGTGTGTGTGTGTGTGTGTATTTTATAATATCCCGTTCTAAGCGCTCAAAAATCTTGAACTCTAAACAAGGTGTGCTGCATGACATTCGATATGTAATACTCCTATTTCGAACATAATGGAACTAGTCTCGTGGCCTAATTCGATCATATACACAAGATAGCTTTTCAACCCCAATTATATTATATAAATTCCTGAAATTAATTTATAGCGTTTCAAACTCGCACAACCATACGATACCTATTACGGATCCAATAAGATTGGTTTCGTCGAAATTTGAGACAGTGCCCCGAAAGGCTATTTTCACACGTTAATTTAAAATGAATTATTTTAAAAACCAAATTAATCACTTTTAAATCTAAATTAAAAGTTTATTATTACTATTCTTAATCAACAGAATTTAAATAAGCTTTGAAATTATTTTTATCCAATTAAATCCAAGATTCGACTATTTAAACAATTCCAAATATTAAATTCACCATTCTCATATTCAATTAAATCGCTATATTTGAAATTTAAGTTGTTTGTCTTATAAAATTAACTTTTCAATATTTAAAATCAACTAATATTCCAAATTCGAATGATTGAATTCTGGGTCATTACAGTTAATATAAATTAGGTCAAATAGAAAATATTGATATGGAAAAATTACACGGTCCTCTTTAATTGAGAACACCGATCTTCAATATGAAAGCTCCACTTTGATTAGAGTTAAATCGTATCACGACGTCCATTGATGGACTATAGTTGGGTTGAGTAGAAGCACCGGAAGGGAGACACTAATCAAGAAAGAATTCGTTTCCTTGGTTATATGAGGTTAATACCATGGTCAACTAAAGGCAACTAAAAGTCAAAGTCTCTGGCCAGAGCATTTGGGTTAGCAATTATTGTTATTATTGAACGAAGGACTTTGTGTTTGCACTATAGAGTTGAATATGGATGATATTGGAATTTTAACCATTACCAAATTCCATAAGTCTAAACTGTATAGTTTTGACGAAGAGAACTAGTGTAAAAATAGTCACAATTAGATAGTGCTTAATAAAGTAAAATTGGAATTTATCGAAACTAAATAGACAATAAATTTAGCGAAAATGTCACATCACCTGCTAAGTGATATGTGAACGTTAATATTTGAATAGTTTAATACAGTCGATGACCAAATTTACACCTAAAGAGTCACACAACCTAATCATTAAATACTCCTTGACCACATGATTTAATTAATGTATAATTGTTACAAATTAATTAAATTAATTAATATTTATGAAATATTTGTTATAAAATTAAATTTTGATATGCCGAACAATTATTACTAAATATGTTTATAAGAGTTATAAATATATTAATCGATATACGATATCGATACGTGTTTAAATTAGATTTAAATGCAACATAATTTGTTTGGACTTTAAGTAGGTTTAAAGCCCATATGGGGCTGGTGTGTTTCAACCATAATATGATCAGGTAGGGGCGGCCATTTGATGGTAATAAGGCTAGGGTCTAGATAGATAAGAGGAAAGAATGAGTAAGAGAGATTAGTGGATCTGGATCCTAACTTATCTTTAATTTATTCTCTCCTTTATAAATAGATCATAATTATCATTCTATTTTTGACTTTTGAAGCCTCCAACTTCTCTACCTTTGGCCAAAAATTAATCCTTCCTTCTCCTCCATTTCTAAGCTCAAATCAAATTAAAATAAACACTATTATATAGTCGGTGGTTTGCAATTTGGAAGATAACACCTTCAAGGTTGGAATTTGATTCAGGAATTCATTTTAATGCTTCAATATGTGGTACTTTGGCATTGATGAAAGCTAATTATCTGATTAATGAATATATTCTAATATTTAGATAATTTATATATCATCTACTATGTTATAGTTAGGTGACGATTCTAGTATACCCTTATACCGTCACATTCAGAATGGTTGTATATTTATATGCTTATATATTAATTTTTTTATGACATATACATGCCTTGATATTCATAGTTTAAGATTATAATTTTTTTTATTTTTTTATTAAATTAATTTAATATACATTATTTAAATAACATAAACTTTATAGTTTAAAAATTAAACATTATACTATATAAATTATGTCTTAAAAATTTCATATAAATTGTTTTATACCAAAAACATTTTCGATATAAAATTTTTAATTTTAATATATATATATTATTTAATTCAAATTACTTAAATAAATTAAATATCATAAAATATAATTTAAATTTTATAAATTATTCGCTCTTGGGAATGATAAATTTTCGACTAAAAAAATTATATACATATACATACATACATACATACATATATAAATTAATTATTAATATAATGTCGAAATTAATACCTAAATTTAAAATTAATTTTAGATTACAAAATATACATTAAAATATTTAAATACTAAAAATGTCATCCAATTTTTTAAAATATTAAAACACAAAATAAAATTTTAAAAACATATATCTTTAATATTATTATTTATTTCCGCATGAAAATTTAACTAAAATAAAATTTATATATAAAAATTAGTTTTACCGTGAGTAATTTTTGGTATGTATTTACATTTATATATATTTCATTCATATATATATATATATATTAAACTGTTTATATACATGTGTGTGTGTATTTTAAATGAAATAAATAAATAAAAATTTAATTTTGTCTTTGGTTTTACAACAAAATAAATAATTAAACTTTATTGTATATTTTAAATGTTTTCACATATATATATATACACATACGTATAATTATACGTATACACACACACATGTTTTATAGATTCTACATATATATATGTATGTATATATTTAGAAATATATATATATATATATATTTATCTATAATTATTCAAAATAAAATATGAACTATATATATATGTATATGCAATATTTTGTAAACATAAATTAAAGCATATATATATGAATTTGGGCAATATATTTATATACTTAATGAGCTAACATGTCTGTTGCGGTGTAAATCACAGCACTTATACATGAGCATGTTGAACCTTGAACATATTGCTATATGACACATACACACACACACACACACACATATATATATATATATATATATGTGTATGATACATATGTGTGTGTATATGTATTATATTATTAATTATATAATATAAAACTATATTATAAATATAAATAAAATAATGATTTTATTTAAAATAAATTTAGAAACGTTCTAAATAATTTAGAGTTCATACACCCAATAAAGATCCAATATAGTGACAAAAAATTAAAGTTCATCCATTACTTCCGTTGCGGGCTGGCCCAGTTTCAATAGAATGGAGAGAGATCAAGACAACTGGCTAGAGGAATTGTAATAAATACTATTTCTGGAGGTTCACTTCCTATGGATAGGGATGGAATAAGATGGAACGCTATGATAGCTCATTGAGAGGCACATGCCTCGAGAAGTGTGTTATGCCCTAAATGAGGGTTCTCCAACAAAGCAATGAAAATTGATAAACGATGATATTGTGTTTTGGAATAGAGATGCAGATAAGGTCAAAGTGCTGACGCTAGACCCGATAGTGATTACGATCATGATTGAGCCGACAACAATGCACCGAGTCCTTATTAAATGTGGGAGTTCGGCTAATATTTTGTTTAAGAAAACCTTTGACCAAATGTACCTAAGTGAGAAGGATCCAAAGCCTTGTAAATCTCATATTCAGGGATTTACTAGAAAGGCCAAAGAGCATGTTCAGTGCATTGAACTGGATGGTGAGTTGGAGAAGGAGACTGCAAGGTAGTGCGGTTGTAGATGTTTGTTGTGGTGGGGTCTGCAATGCTTTTTTGGACCGGCCAGCCCTTGCTAGTTTCAGAATTGCAATTTCTCCGTAGTATCTAATGTTTAAGTTTCTCACCAAGAATAGAGTAGGAGTGGTACAAGATGACCAGAGCACTGGTCAAGAATGTTATGTCGTAGAGCTTAGAGAGACAAAGCGATGAGAGAAGGGGAAAGTTGCAGAGAAGCTTCTTTGTGTCAAATCTTCGAAAGCATAGAATTTACCGCCCAAGCCTTGGCTTGGGTTAGTTTCATATCCCCATGGACTTATGAAAAGAGTTAGAGGAAGCAGGAGCGATCCGGTGGAGTTGACAATCAACATTCCGATTAATGATGACGATCCTACGAAGGTTCCTAAGATCGGATCTCAGCTCGACTTGAAAATAAGAAAGGAGTTGGTAGGGTTTCTTTGGAAAAATGCGAATGTATTTGCTTTGACTCATTCCGATATGTGTGGAATTTCGATGGAGATAGCATGCCATTCATTAATTGTGGACCCAAGATACCCTCATATGAAATAAAAGAGGCATAGTATGGAACCAGAGAGATCCACTATGTTGAAGGAAGAAGTGGAAAAAATAAAGACAAATGGCTTCATCCGTGATGCACTATATCAGAAGTGGGCATCGAATCCTGTGTTCGTCAAGCAGGCGAACAGAAAATGACGGACATACATTGATGATTCAAACTTGAATAAGGCATGCCCAAAAGATTGCATCTCTTTGCCAAGGATCGACCAACTTGTCGATTGAACAACTGAACATGAATTGTTATCCTTCATGGATGCGTACTCCTGCTACAATTAGATAGCGATGCATGTCCTAGATCAAGAGCATACTAGTTTAATCACAGATTTGGGATTGTATGTTACCGACTCATGTCGTTCGGTCTGAAAAATGTTGGAGCTACTTAACAGCGCTTAGTGAATAATATGTTTAAAGATCAGATTGGACGAACTATGGAGGTCTATGTGGATGATATGCTGGTAAAATCACAACGGTCGACACATCACATGGGCGATTTCTTAGATATGTTTGATGTGCTCTGGTGGAATGTAGCTTAACCCACCGAAGTATTCTTTTAGAGTGGTATCGAAAAAGTCTTAGATTTCATCGTGAACTTAAGGGGCATAGAAGTTGACCTGGAACAGATTAAAGCATTAAGAGAGGTTACCGCCCCAAAGACGAGGAGGGAGATGCAAAGCTTGAACGGTAAGGTTTTCGCATTGAGTCGATTCATTTCAAAAGTGATTGAAAAATGCACATCGTTCTTTGATGCCCTTAAGAAAGAGAAAAAAAAGTTCGTTTAGACGGAGGAATGTCGAAAAGCTTTCCAGAATTTGTTTGATCATATGGAGAGATCACCATTGTTGTCAAAGCCATTGACAGGAGAAGATCTATTTATTTACTTAGTAGTGTATGCTCACACACTAAGTGCAGCCCTGGAACATGAGGGGAGCAAAATCCAAATTCCGTTATACTATATCAGCAAACAATTTACTAGAGTGGAAAAGAACTATCGAAAGTTGTAGAAAATGGCGTACTATTTGTTGATAGTTACAAGGAAGTTGGGCCATATTTCTAGGATAATCCGATAAAGATGTCGATTATAGAAGTAGTGATTGGGCTGACTATAGCAATAGTGATTGGGCTAGAGATATTGATAATTTTAAAAGTACCATTGGATTCATTTTCCTCATGGAAGCAAAACTTTCACTCGAAGTTCTAAAAAACAACCAATTGTGGCACTGTCAACATGTGAAGTTGAGTATGTTGCTACTTCAACTTGTATGCGTCATGCTATTTGGCTCCGATATATATTAAAGGAGCTGCACATACCACAACACAATCCTATAGAGATTTTAATGGATAATAATTAAGTCAATCATAAAACTTGCTGAGAATCTCGTCTTTCATCATCGAAGTTCACATATCGATAAAGCTATAACTTCATTAGAGAGCACATTGCAAAAAGGACCGTCCAAGTGAAGTATGTCAGTTCAAAGGATCAAGTATGAAAATTTAGAAGGTTGCGAGATCCGCTTGGAGTTACAAAAGCAAGATTGCGTGGAAATGTAGGAAATTAATCTTAATTTTGTTTACCAAATATGTTGGTTTTAATTAATTACCTATTTGAAATGACAAAATTCACAAGATAAAACATTTAATTGATAGTCATTATTATTTTCTAAAACTATGTTATTTAGAGTCATCATTGGAATTGTATGGAGAAAGCATGAAAGTTGAAGTGAGTTTTAGAAATTAATTTTCAACTACAGAATTACACACATATATGACAATGCTCGGCTACACCTCAAATCCTCTTGAATACCAACCACAAGTTCCGAATTAAATAATATACTCTCTCTCTCTTGTTACTTACTCTATTATTTAATTCGGAATTTGTAACTGATATCCAGAGGGATTTGAGGTGTGGCAAAAGTGAGGGGGAGCTGTGGATTTTTGTGTGTGTGTGTGTGAATGACTTTGTTAAAGAGACTCCAATTTTAAATGGAAACGAATCATTTTCTTAACATTCTTAAAATTGCTATGATGGATATCATTGAATTTTGCTCCTTCATAACAAATCAAATATAATTTCGTTATTATTCTGTTCTGCAATTATTTTGGTGAATTTCCGTTGTTTTATGATTCTCATTACGATCACACCCCTCCAAATTTAGTATTCGGTGGACCATCGTAGTAGTTTTTCCATTTTCCGACATGGTGTTGTCGAATGTGCTTTGAAATGAGGGTTTTATTTGGTTTTATTTATCTTTTATCTTATTCACCCATAACAATTTTATTTTAGTCGTTTATGGTGCCCAAAGTAAAAATTAAAAATACGTGCCCAACTTGAATGTTCCACCACACTCAACATGACGTGTACAACTCGAACTCCAAAGAGAATAAATACAAAGAAAAGCAGAATGCGCACTACGAAGATTATTCTAGGAGGTAGAACTCCATAGCTAGCTTGAGTTTCTTCCTGTCTTCAAAATGGTATTCTTAGTTTTCATTTTATAATTTAATTTCTTGCAATTTTAATTTACTTGCTCCTCCAGTTCAAACCATATACCATGTATTCATAACATTAAAAGTTTTAATCGTTCACCGATGAGTAAGCTCTAAAAAGAATTCGCCAATATTCACGTAGGAAAGTTATGGTTATCGGAATGGAACTTCAAGAAGAGAAAGAATGCAAGGACGCTATGGTTTAAGTGCGCAAAAGATTAAAGAGATCAGAGAAGCATTTGATCTATTTGATATTGATGGATCCGGTATATATACATATTGTTAGTATTAATAATAATAATTATTGTTGTAAATTATTAATTTTTCCTCCTTTTTTTAATGTGTAAACTAATTTAACGTATTAATTAAACTGCCAGGATTTATAGAACCCAACGAGTTGAAAACTGCCATGAGGTATTCATTCCTCTGAAGTTTAATTTTTGTGAAGTGTTTTAACAGAAAATAATTTAACTACAAAATGAACGATATACACAGGGCCTTGGGGTTTGAAACTACTGAAGAGGTAAATCATGGTCCTATATTTGTTTTACCAGTCTTCCTGCCATGATCACAATAATCAAAATTGAGAAAACAGGAACTAAGGAAGATGATTGCCGATGTGGACAAAGATGGAAGTGGCACTATAGATTTTGATGAGTTTGTGAACATGTTGACTGCGAAATACGGTGAAAGAGATACCAAGGAAGAGTTAATGAAAGCTTTTCGAATCATAGATCATGATCATGATGTAGTGCATCTGTCTATGTTTCAGAATATAAATAAACATATGTGTTGTATCTCGTTCTGAGAATAGCATTGTATTATTTCACAGGGTAAAATATCAGCACAGGACATACTGAACATATCCAAAGAATTAGGAGAGCATTTCAGCCATGAAGACATACTGCAAATGATAGATGAGGCAGACCGTGATGGTAATTTTCTCCATTTTACTGTTTGCTTTGAACATCAGCCTTATTTGTTTGCAAAAAGGTATAGTAGCATTACACGAAAAAATTAAGCGATAAAAATGATGAAAATTATGTTTCTAAATAAAAATTTACACACAATCATAGTTAACATAGTAATTTACACACAACAGCCGAAGCGGGATCCATCTAAATAGAAATCCAACTTTTGCTGCCAATATATGTTCCCTGAAAGCAGTAGTTACAGCGCTCAATAGTACAGACATGTCCATGGGTTAATAACAAGGGCGATGATTGTATTGCATGATTGGTGGATAGTCTTTTTTTTTTACAGTTAAAACATCTATTATTTTCTTCGGTCCAAACCACACTGGCTCCACCAACTAATTAATAAAAGGCAGTGATCATATGAAGTGCATTCAGGCAATGGTTGATCCGATCTAACTTGTGGTTAGATTTTAAAATTTGGATCCACATCTGATGTTTCTGACCTATAAACCCAATCCAGACTTTCTTGGATTGAATCATATCATTATGGTTATATGTGTTAGAATCACCAATAATATATTAAGTACTATTTTATCAAATACACTACTTAATTCATAATTTTACAAATGTTTGTTTTACCCTGTATAGTCTATATCGCTAAGTTTTCATTGTCTAACTCAATCAATTTAGAACATTATTATAAATAGGCGTTGGTCTTAAAAGTTTGAGATTGTAAATTAAATGGTGTTTGTTGATTGACGGGATACTGCTTTATTTTATTTATTTTTTGCCGCAAATTAGATGAAAGCGAATAAAACATACAATATAACATAATATAAAATTAATATTTTTTGTAGCCTTTAATTAAATTAAATTAGATATAAAAAATCACAAATTTTATTTTGTAAATATTTAACTTGATAAAATTTGAGTAATTCATAGACTTAGATGGAAAAACAAACAACTGTTTAGTAGTATGACAAAAACCAAAAAAATATATTATCTTAAACTATTAAAATAATAGTTTTTTAATAAGGATAAATTTTAGTTAGGCTTTAAAGAAAAATTTATTTCGATAATAGGCTACAATTGTCCTTTTTTACTTTCTACTTAATCTAATGGTTGTGATGTCAAAAATTATAACACATAAATGTTTGACTATAGGCGATGGTGCAGTGAATGCAGAGGAATTCATCAGCATAATGAAAAGAACTAATTTTGGACGCTTGTACTAGGTCTAATTTATCTTTAGTGTAATTGCGGAAAGTACTTGTAACATCTTATGTCAAATGCATGTGCAGTTGATAATGTAACACTTGACGGGCTACGTAGAACGATGATGCCCTTGAAAATACACGTTGACACAGAATTATGTTTGGAATGTTAAGTTCTCGTGATTGGTTTGGGATTCGAAAATGGGGTTGGACAAGATGAATGCATCAGAAGTAAAATCAGAAATGACTAAAGATGACTTGAAATGAGATAGAATCAAAGTATGCGGATCGCTGCCATTCATATGTATCTAGTTCAGAGATATATTTGGCATATCTAGTCTAGAGATTTACATGTTCTATAGCTCTTAAGTGTATCTTGTCTAGAGATATACTTTGTCTCGCAATTGGGGATAGTCTACCTTTGCCATGTTGGAATCGTATATATTACAAAATGTAGACACATATCGAGTTATATTACCTAAAATGTGTCAGATCATGGGCATTGGTAACGAGGTAAAAAAAGTGAATCTAAAAAGAAAAAAATCCTATATATAAATTGCATAAGATCTTGTTTTTGTTGATGTGAATAAAATTTATTTACACTAAATCAAATTTAGCATTTATTAATAAAAGCGTGAGTAATATTTTAAATTTATTTAAATTTTTGTTTATTTCTTAATGTTTAAAATGATATTTTACTATTAATTTAATTTAAAATTAATTTATTAATTTATTAATTTTATTTTATACTATAATATTTTGTGATATTCATATTTATAATATGAACATCACAACAATATTAATATAAAATTTCCTAGAGGCAAAATGCAAAAATTGGCCCTTACTTATGGTAAATAAATATCAAAGTGATGAATTATTGTCTAACTTATATCAAATAAGGTGATCGTGTGCTTCATGTAGTCAAGTTCATATCTGCATTAATAATAACACACACACACACAATAATATATATGAATAAAGGGGTTTTTAAGAATAATCTGTTATATATCAATATTAAGTGTGTATATATAGTTTAAATTAAAATGATTTATTATATATATGTATAAATATATATAAGGTTCGAATTTGCTTAAAAAATTATATATTTAATAATTCCAAATTCTAATTTAAATAACTTTAACTAATTAAAAATAAATATCTAAAATTTCTTTACAAAAAATAATTATTGTAAGCTGCATCCAACATAATGAATATTTTTTAAACAATTCAAATAATATATAAAACTGTATATAGATTTTGATTTGAAAAACTCAACCATTTTAAATTCAAATTTCCTTTGACTTCTAAATTTTTATTTTATTTTACTACCGTCAAAAGCTTTTACAATTTTTTAAACATTTTTGTATGGATATATATGCACAGACACACATACATAAAACAAAGAGAGAAAAATATTATTTCTATTTAAAATTAGAAACACACACACATACATATATATTAAACAAAAATTATATAAAATGGGTTTTGATATATTTATTTATTATTTTAAAGTCAAGAATAAAAAAACACACATATATATATAAGATACATATGAATATATATATATATATATAATATGTATGTGTGTGTGTATATATGTATGTATATATAATGTTAATTGTTACCTGAAGGTTTGACCAGGAAACTAGGCACTCGGCACTTATATACCGTTCAACATGGAGAGTCGTTCGGTATTGTACATGGATCGGCATTCTAGAGTGATCGGCATACCTAGATCGTTCGGCACTCCATACTGCTCGGCATCCACACTTCGTTCGATATTGTACATGGATCGGCATTCTAGAGTGATCGGCATACCTGGATCGTTCGGCACTCTAAACTGCTCGGCATCCACACTTAGTTCGGTATTCAGCCTGTTTGGCATCAATCCACTCAGCACATCAGTCTGATCGGCATCAGTCTGTTCGGCATCAGTCTGTTCGGCATCAGTCCACTCAGCACATCGGTCTGTTCAGCATCAGTCTGTTCGGCATCAGTCCGTTCGGCATCAGTCCGTTCGGCATCAGTCTGTTCGGCATCAGTCCACTCAGAACATCAGTCTGTTCGGCATCAGTCTGTTCGGCATCAGTCTGATCGGCATCAGTCTCTTCGGCATCAGTCTGTTCGGCATCTATGGTTCGGCACACAGAACTCGCTCTTTCTGGGCTAAGGTATTTAGCTACCAGGCCCACCAAGGAAGTCCAACCCAACTTTGTCTATAAATAGAGAGGCAGGGGCACAGTGAAAAGGACCTTTTTTCGAGGACACTGGGGAGACTCTGCCGCTTTCAAGACTCATTCTCTTTACTTAGCAATGGTATTCAAGTAGTTGGTATACGGATTGTATTTGTAATCAATTATCAAGTAAGCAATAAAGATTAACCTCAAAGTGGACGTAGGCAGTTACGCCGAACCACTATAAATCTGGTGTTTTCGTCTTTGCATTCAATTTAGCATATTGTTCTTTGTTTAAATTTACGTTCATCATTTATCTCTCTACATAAACTTTCTCAACGAGGTTAGTGACCAATTTTGGTGCTAACACTTTGGTGCTTTCACTGAGAATCGAATTCTCAGACCTCAAGGATCTGCTTTGAAGCTACTGGATTGGATAAATCCTCCGAAGAAGATCCGAGTCATTCGTAGGACATCCGTTGATTCTACTCAGAGTTCATACCAATAACTCTACAATGGCAAGACCACGTACCAGATCAGCCTCTCATAATGCGGACGCCCATGAGACTGCTAGCGTACAACAAGCAGGGCCTAGCAATCAGCAAGCAAATCTAGGTGCAGGGACTACCACCCAGGACCAGGTGCCAGTTGTCACCAGAATAGAGTTCAACGACTTGATGAGAGAGCTCAGGGAAAGCAGGAGACAACTAGGAGAGCAGATGTAAGCCAACGCCAACCTCATGGCACAACTCACTCAACAACAGCACTAGAATGCTGGGGGCAATCCAGCTCCTTATTCTTCATCTGACAGCTCGACTTTGTCCGATGAACCTCCCAGGCGTAGACGTCGCAAGACTGAAACTACGCAGGTAGGTCGGTTGTCCAAACAGCTAGGGACCATTTACACCTCGGAGACCGTGACCAAGCAGGAACTGGAAACTTAGGAGCTGGAGTGCAAGTGGAGGCTGGACGCCTGGCTCATCAAGATGCTAATGATATCGAACCTCAAGAGGCACGTTTGGCAGATCGCCAACAGAGGAGGCATCAGCCTGATCAATCTCGTAGGACAGACGCCAACCTTCCACCTTCCATACAAACCCCAGACCTGACAGCCATGATCAGACAGTTGATGAAAGAGAATCAAGGCTTGACAAACGACGATTGGGGAGTGTCCAGAAGTCATACTCCGTTCACAGACGTTGTTCTACAGGCGGAGTACCCCAGGAAGTTCAGCATGCCAACTATCCCGGCTTATGAAGGAAAGACTAATCCCAGGCAGCATGTAATGAGGTACGAATGGATGATGGATTCAGCTAAAGCGAATGATGCAACCAAGTGCAGGTGCTTTCCGATAACTCTATCTGGGATCGCTACCATGTGGTTCACCCGACTTCCTCCGCGGTCCGTATCCAGTTTCGAGGAGTTGGCGAAGAAATTTATAGAACAGTTCAGGATACATACTACTCGTCCAAAGGACGTGATGTCTCTATCAAGCATAATCCAAGCTCCTGGGGAGTCATTGAAGGAGTATTTATAGAGATTCCATGTTGCGGCTACTGAAGTCAGTAATCCCAATGATCATGCAATTCTTATGGCTGTGATGTGAGGTGTGGATCCAGATTCAGAGTTTGGAGATTGGTTGGCAGGAAAGCCTCCGACTACGCTAGAGCGTTTTTACTCAAAGGCACATCAGTTCATAAGAAGAGAGGAAGCCAGGTGGATAAGGCGAGATAAGGCACCGGGGCCAGTTCAGGAGTTTGTAAAAAGCAACATTGCTGTGAAGTAGTCCGGAGACAACTCGGGGAAAGTTCAAGTCAATGTCCAGAACAAGCCCGGGCAATCTAAGGAATCTGGAGGAAGAAATCAAGGGAAGAAGAGAGAAGCGGGGAAATGGAAGCCGAGAATTCCAACCTACAACGAGTACACCCCGCTGAATGCATCTCTTGATAACATTTACATATCAACCTGCAATACCTTTCAGTACAGAAAGCCACGTCCAAAGGAGTCAACCGAAGAACAAAAGCGGACCGGGAAGTACTGCCGCTTTCATGAGACTTATGGGCACAACACTGAAGAGTGCAGACACCTACACGACGCTATAGAGAAGTTGATTAGGCAGAAAAAGTTACAGGAATTCATGAAAAATCCGCAGGAAGGTGGACATGGAACATCCAATCCAGGTCGTGCACCAGCTCCACGTCATCTCGAGGAGCCTGCTCGGACCGTGGGCAGATGAGTCATAAACACGATCATCGGCGGACCTCACCCTGTGGATAAGAACTGGCAAGAGATGGAACGGTATGCTAATTCCCTAAGGCATGCAGACTTCGAGTGCTGTTCCAACATAGAGGATGGGACTCCTGCAAAGCAGCTGCGCATGGTGACAGACGATATAGTATTCAGGAGCAGAGATGCTGACCAAGTGGAGGCTCCTACCATTGACCCGATGGTCATATCTGCGTCAATCGGGCCGGCTTATGTGAAAAGAATCTTGATTGATTGTGGAAGTTCTGTCAATATCATCTTCAAGAAGGCTTATGACCAAATGAAGATGGAGACGAAGGATTTGAAGCCATCTAAAGCTCATATACATAGCTTTAATGGCGCAGCGACTGATGCAGTGGGATATGTCGAGTTGCCAGTTGAACTGGGACAAGGTGAGCGAAGGAGGGTGCGAATCCTACCTTTCGTAGTTTTGGATGTAGATTCTCCGTACAATGTGTTTTTGGGCCGACCGGCCATGGCTGAGTTTAGGGCAGCATTAGCCCCATGGTGTTTGACTTTAAAGTTTCCGACCGACAAAGGAGTAGGTATTTTTCATGGCGACCAGGCGACCGGTCGTGCATGTTATGCGGCTGAGCTCCGAGAGGCTCAGCGGAGAGAGAAAGGAAAGATTACAGACAATTCTGTCCGCATCCAGGATACCGACAATTGACAAATAATGCCCAAGCCCTGGCTCGGGCAAAATTCTCGGATCTACAGAGACATAGATCCGAGAGATGACGATGAGGAACCCAAGGAAGAAAAAGCAGCCCCGGCTGAACTGGCGATTGACATTTCAGTCAGTCGAGACGATCCATCGCGAGTACTGAAGATTGGATCACAACTCGTCCCTGCAATGACTGAAGACCTTAGTGATTTCCTCCGAGCGAATCTCGATGTTTTTGCTTGGACACATTCCGACATGTGTGGGATTTCTCCCGCTATTACGAGTCATATGTTGAACATAGACCCGAAGTACGTCCCAGTTAAACAAAAGAGGAGAGGAATGGACCCGGAGAGGTCCGCTGCTCTCAGAGAGGAGGTGGACAAACTCAAAGCCAATGGGTTCGTCCGCGACGCACTCTACCCTGAATGGGTATCGAACCCCGTGTGGTGAAAAAGGCAAACGGGAAATGGAGGACTTGCGTAGATTTTTCCGATTTGAACAAGGCATGCCCCAAGGATAGTTTCCCATTGCCTAGGATTGATCAGTTGGTCGACTCCACTGCAGGACACGAGTTGTTGTCATTCATGGATGCGTACTAGGGATACAATCAGATCCCGATGCATATTCCGGACCAGGAACACACCAGTTTCGTCACAGACGTTGGGCTATATTGCTATGTAGTAATGCCTTTCGGATTGAAAAACGTGGGAGCGATCTATCAGCGTTTGGTGAATCGAATGTTCAAAGACCAGATTGGTAGAACGATGGAAGTCTTTGTGAATGACATGCTCGTGAAGTCACGACAGTTAAACGACCACATTCGAGACTTAGCAGAGATGTTCGATATACTCGGATATTATGGGATGAAGATCAACCCTCTGAAGTGTTCCTTCGGCGTTGCGTCGGGGAAGTTTCTGGGGTCCATTGTTAATGCTAGGGGAATTGAAGCTAACCCGAAAAAGATTCAAGCTATTCGAGATGTGCAGTGCCCAGAACTATAAAACAGGTGCAAAGCTTGAATGGAAAGGTGGCTGCGTTGAGCCGATTTATATCCAAGGCCACGGACAAGTGCATTCCCTTTTTCGATATAATAAAAAAAGGGAAGAGGAATTTTGAATGGACATCCAACTATGAGGAAGCATTCCGAGATCTGGTGAGGCATTTGTAGAGTCCTCCAGTACTGTCAAAACCAGTAGACCACGAGATGTTGTACGTATACTTGGCCGTATCCCCGCATGCTATAAGTACGGCTTTGGTCCGCGAGGAGGACCGAGTCCAAAAGCCGGTGTATTACGTTAGCAAACGTTTAACGGGGGCAGAGAGAAATTACCCTAAAATTGAGAAATTGGCCTATTGCTTGGTGATTTCATCGCGTAAGCTGCATCCATACTTTCAAGCACACTCAGTGAGTGTCTACACCGATCAGCCCTTACGGCAGGTACTCCAACAACCAGAAACTTCTGGAAGGATGTTAAAATGGAATATCGAGTTGAGTCAGTTCGATATTACCTACCTGCCACGAAGAGCCATACAAGGGCAAGCATTAGCAGATTTCATCGCTGAGTTTACTGTATCTGACGAACCAGATAGTCACGGTGTCATTCCCCCCATTTGATGGAAATTGTACACCGATGGGGCATCAAACGACCGTTGCTCCGGAGCTGGTGTAGTTCTCGTAACTCCAGAAAATCGATCGATTTGTTATGCTTTGAAGCTCAATTTCCCGGCTACGAATAATGAAGCAGAATATGAAGCACTGATTGCTGGCTTAAAGCTCGTTGGAGAACTCGGGGTTAAATCAGTTGAAATCTTTTGTGACTCGCAGCTGGTGGTGTACCAAGTGCGAGGAGACTACCAAGCAAGGGGACAAAAGCTTGTTCCGTACCTTGCTCTGGTTCAGGAACTATTGGCGAACTTCGAACATTATGACATTTCACATGTCCCGCGTGAACAGAACAAGGAAGCCGACTCGTTGGCCAAATTCGCAAGCACTGGTGATGCGCAACAAATGGGATTAGTTCCCGTCGAAACCTTACACACCCCAAGCATAGATGTGATGGAAGTCGATTTTGCACTGGAAGCGGAAATCGAGGAGGAGTCGTGGATGACCCCATTCAAACAATACCCGCTAAACGGGACTTTGCCCGAAAGAAGAAGCGAAAGACGGCAGGTCATTCGCAAAGCCGCGTGATATGTGATGCAAGGAGGAGTAATGTATCGGAGAGGGTTCTCGGTCCCCTTACTACGGTGCATTGCCCGTGATGAGGCAAAGCGGGTCTTGGAGGAGGTTCACGAAGGAGAATGTGGCGACCATACTGGGGGGCAGACACTAGTAAAAAAGATCCTCCGCTACGGATACTATTGGCCAATTGTGAATCGGGATGCTGCAGATTACGCAAGAAAATGTGACAAGTGTCAAAGATATGCGAAAATCCCGAGAGCTCCACCAACAGAACTCACACAAATGGTTAGTCCCTGGCCGTTTGCAATCTGGGGAATCGACATGTTTGCACAAAAAATGGACAAACACCTCAAAGTTGTATGATTTAGCAGATCTTATGTAGTTCTTAGTGATTTGGGTGATTTATGCGAATATATGAAAAGCAGGGGCTAAACTGTAAAAAGACACGCAGATTTATAGTGGTTCAGCCAGAATATGCCTACGTCCACTTTATATGTTATTTCTCTTCTCTTGTTTTTATTACAAGTACAAAGCTTTGATATAAGTAAAAGAAAGTTGTTTGAAAGTTCTCTCCGTGCTTGAGCTCTCAAAACTTGTCCCCATTGTTGTACCCCTGCCCCTCTATTTATAGAGTGAGGTTGGGAGTAGGGGTCTTGGATGTATATAGCTGCTGGTGGGCCTGGGCTGACGTGATCTGGCCTGGCACGTCTTGGTCCGGCAGCGTTTGGTCCGGTGGTAGGAGGTTGGTTCGGCATGGTCTGAAGGAGGTTGGTTCGGCAGTCTGGAATGAGGGTTGGTTCGGCAGTCTGGAATGAGGGTTGGTTCGGCAGTCTCGAGAGGAGGTTGGTTCGGCAGTCTGGAATGAGGGTTGGTTCGGCAGTCTCGAGAGGAGGTTGGTTCGGCAGTCTGGAATGAGGGTTGGTTCGGCAGTCTCGAGAGGAGGTTGGTTCGGCAGTCTGGAATGAGGGTTGGTTCGGCAGTCTGGAATAGGGTTGAAACGTACCCAACATTTGCCCCCCAAAGCGGGGCGTATGACGGCATACGTTGTGCTTTGTTTTGTCTCGAGTGACCGTATTCGGTACCTGAGCCGAACCGGCTGGTCCGGTCATTCATTCTTCCCTTATAAATAGGGGGCTTAGGCCATCGCTTTTCCTATCAAGTGATTTAGCCGAACCAAGTTATTAAATAAATTAAGCATTCTAGCCGGACCAAGTGATTTAGCCGAACCAGGTACGATTATTTCTGCCGAATGAACTGCTGAGTTGTACTACCGAATGAACCATTGATTTGTGCCACCGAATGACCCATTGATTTGTGCCACCGAATGACCTAT
This sequence comes from Allium fistulosum, assembly GCA_030737815.1. Lineage (NCBI taxonomy): Eukaryota > Viridiplantae > Streptophyta > Magnoliopsida > Asparagales > Amaryllidaceae > Allium > Allium fistulosum. The sequence continues at coordinate 814,611,719 of CM060904.1, forward strand.
TGAGCTGTGCCACCGAATGACCTATTGAGTTGTACGACCGAATGAACTATTGAGTTATACGACCGAATGAACCATTGATTTGTGCCACCGAATGAAACTATTGAGTTATACGACCGAATGAACCATTGATTTGTGCCACCGAATGACCTATTGAGCTGTGCCACCGAATGACCTATTGAACTGTGCCACCGAATGAATTGTTTACATCCTTTGTTCTAACACTATGCTTTTCCGGTGTTGTAGATAATGTCTCGCAAAGTAGAAACTCGATCAGACAAGAAGAGATCCGGGGGTGAAGGAGAGTCCTCGGCCGTGCCCCCAGCTCAATCAGGATCGGAGCGTCATGGGCCCGCCCCAAGGTCATTAGTGGATGGATATGGTCCCCAGGAGCTGCTGGATTCCCCGCCTGACTGCTTTCCTAGCTCTCTCAAAGAGGAGCAGCTCGATGTTATATCTCGTTCCTTTGGGATCGATAGAGCCCTCATGCTGCTGCCGGGCCCAGGAGTCATGCCATACAATCCTCCCGAAGGATACTTTGCTTATAGTAGGTACCATTGCATGTGTGGTGCTATCCCGCCTCTCAATGCTTGGGTAGTCAGCTTCCTCACGTATCTAAAGGTGGCCCCATTCCAGCTTCAGCCCAACTCTTATGCCATACTGGTGAGCCTTTTCGTTATTTTTCGGAGGAAGTATGGTCGCGCTCCCTCCAACCGGGAGATCCGGTACTTGTATAATTTAAGGGGCTATAAGAAGGGGTCCCCATATATTAGCTTGGAGTCAGCTGTGACCTTCAAGCCGGTCTTGGACCTGTACTCTAAATTCAGCATGTTCAAGAAAGAGTGGTTCTTTGTTAGGGACGACTCCGTCTCCATCCGGCGCTTTACCTCTGGATGTAAGTTGATGCTTTTACTTATATTTTTATTCCGATTGCGATGCTTCTTCTCATACTTTCTCATTTTTGCTAGCGACAGGTGGCTTTCCGGTTGTGGAGACTGACCGCCTGGTTCAGACGGCGGCTGAGATAGAAGCCATTCTTGGGAAATATAGATCATCTGCCTTCTTGATTAGAAATGCGATTCTTCTGGAATATAACTTGATCCTTCCGCAGCAGTCTGTAGTTAAGCTGAGGGAAACGGCGGAGGAGAGGGCGGCTGCTCAGACCAAGGAAGGTGTTACGGCAGAGAGTAGCAAGAGGAAACCTTTCACAAAACCTCCAGCCGTCGGAGGTAAGAAACTCAAGAAATCGGACGGTCCCTCCCCCAGCAATTGTCCACTTACCCGGGAGGAGGAAGACATAGAGGAGGGAAGAGGCGAGGGTGGAGATGGTCGGGATGGTGACAAAGGTGGCGATGGCATCGGGGCCCTACTTCCTGGGCAAGCGGGCGAGATTCAGGAGTGGACGGATGATGCGTTCCACCAGGCTTTTGAGGGGTTGGATGAGGATCCGGCTTTGGCAGAGAAGACCGGGAAGGCGGACAAAGCCGGGACTGGTGCAAGTGAGTCTTCTCCGACCAATCCAGCCAAGGTGGCTCCGACGACTCAAGGTGAACTCTTGACTCCTGCATGCTTCATTAATGATAGGGACTTAGGAATATTTTATGACCCGCTCCTGTCCTGGAATGAAATCCAGGACTTATTGCAGTATCCCACTCCTCCCCAGGGTTTGTACAACCACAGCTGTGTTTCTTTTCCTTTTTTTAACTTGTAATTTACCGCGTTTCTCGAATCGTATAGTAATGTAAGATTGTGACACTTGTTCTTTATATCAGGAGCAGGCAAGACGTCCAAAGCTTCAGACCTCCGACACAGGCTTGAGCAATATAAACTTTCCAAAACTTCTGCTAAGCCGAAGCCCTCAACCCAACGCTCCGGGGATGTAGTCGGCTACCGTCCTCTTCTTGGGGTCATCGAAGAGGGTATTCAGCAGAGGAAGAGGAATCATCCTTTATTCGAAACTTCGCCCGGTCCTCAGCCTCCGGCTCAGCCTATTCATGACATTACTGAGGAGGGTAGCGAGTTTGCACCTTCTCCGCACCCGTCCGGAAACCCTTCTGTTATTCATATCGACCGTCCCGACTTGGCCCGTAATCCATTTGCGGGTCATCCTGATCTGGATCCAAGTTCTCATGATATTACTTTTGACGAAGTCACTGGTGAACACCTTCTCCCCCGTAACCCCATGGTACGAGTACTTGATGAAGCCAAGTCCTTAGATCTCGATCTACTCACTACTCGCATAGTCACTATGGGAGACGAGGCCAAGGCTAATATTGATCGGGTGGCAGAGGAGATCAAGAAGCTGATGGGGCATCATGCTCGGCTGGTTAAGGCCGGAGAGGAGATTGGGAGCGCCAATATCCGACTTCGATTGGTGGTTTCGGATCAGGCCAAACAGCTTGCGGATTAGGCTATTCAGATTTCTCAGCATGAGGCTGCTACTGGGCGACTAAGGAAAACCATGGAAGAGGCCAGTCGGGCCGAATTGCGGAAAATGGAAGCTACCTGCAAAGAGCGGATTGACATGGCTATTGCCACGGTGGATGAGGTTCGGAGAGCGGATCTCGAGCAGGTGGAGGAATTGTCCGAGAAACTTGAGGCTGCAGAGCTTGCTCAAGCTAAGTTGAGGGAAGAGATGGAGGTGATGCGGAGGTCCCTTCAGGCTGATTGCTCGAGATACAGATTGGAGAGAGATGCTGCCGTCGAAAGGTTGTCGGCTTCCGATGCCCGGATGAGGGAGTTTGAGGAGAATGAGGGAATGATGGATGACATGCTCCAGGACATGTATTTCCGGACTTGGAAGCAGGGCAATCTCTCTTGGATGGATGATTATCCCAGGGTCATGGCCAAGATCTATCTTCGGGCTTTGGAGGAGGCTAAGGCTGATGCAGATAAAGAAGGTGGAACGGTCTTCAGTATGGATGTGGTCACTGCCCAGTTCACCAAGGAGGAGAAAGTGGCGGTAAAGGAGGGTATGCGGCTGCTTGCTGCTGAGGAGGCAGGTGTGCAGGTAGAGGATGACGACCAGGATGGTCAAGAAGCAGGTGCTGGTAAGTCTTCCTTTCTAGCCTTTCCGTTAACTTGGTTACTTATCACTAATGAATCCTTTTTATGACCGGACAGGCGGGCAACAGAACAAGGACAAGACTTCGACGCAACCGGCTCCCTGATCAGACCTGGAAAAATCTTTTTGTAGGCTTGGCATTGCTGTATCTGTTAGTCTTAAGACAAAAGAGTAACTTCTAAGTTGTAATTCTTGCTACTTGTAATAATCAACATTATTCTTGACGTGTAATTTTTTAACTTAAGCTGATTTTGTCGTTTCTTGAATATTTGTTGCTATTTCGACATATCGTATGAGAAATGTAGCTATGTATATTCTTGTAATTAAATTGTGTTTGATGTTAGACTCTGGTTCTACACCATAATTTTATGACTTGCAATATTAGCGTGTGGTGTGAACAAATTATGGTCATGTATTTGTACATAAAAGAAGAAAATACCGCCTTTCATGTTTTAATCATAGATGGCAGTCTTGAATATCTTGTAGGACCGAGCATGGAATGTAGTCGAATGTCCTGCCACTGTGAGTCCCTACACCCATTGGCGAGTATCTCCTACTCTGTATCATGTACTTTAGGGATTGTTATAGGGGATAGAGAAAAAAAGCTTTTTAAGTAAAATTGAAATACGTGAAATAGTAAAACTTCCAATCACGGAAGGCCTTCGATGTGCTTAAGTTCGTGGCAAACGGGTTTTGTAGTCACTTTCCCTAGCTGTGGGTCTTGGAGACATTTGTCACCCATCTTACGCCTCCGCGGGGAGTTAATTCTTTTTTACCACAGCCGCACTTAAGACACATCGGAGCCGAGATCGCGCACAGTAACTACCCGGGCCATTATGGCCCGTAATCGTGGGTATTATTCGATTTACTGTGGCCGGCTAGCGTGGGTGCCGATCGTCAACTGTGAACTGCCCCTGGCTGGCCACACCTTATGTTGGGGCTTATAGTCGGTTCACAGTTGCCGGCGAGCCTAACGCCGTAATGAGCTGCCTCGGCTATAGTCGGCCTTCTCGGTGGCTTATAATCGGCTCATTACAGTTGGCTTTAAGGGCCGTCGCGAGCAATGAGTTAACCTGCAGCAGAGGGATGCTGGAGCAAAAGTGTCTCATTGGCGAGGGCATAGATTCGCATAGTACCAGTTAGGTCTTGTCCAGGTGAAGTTGCGTCGTGGAGTGCTTTGAATAGAAATGCTGTATACTCAGGATTTTGTTCAACAGAAAAGGATAAAGTTAACAAGCAGCCAAGATACAAAGGAACAAAAAAAAAGAGACAAGGTTTTTTAAAGTGGTTCGGCACGAAAAGGCCTACGTCCACTGATTCTCTTTGTTAATTCACTTCATATGGGCAATACAAGTTAAGAAAAGTATCGACGGAGGTGTTGGATGTTCCATGCCCTCTGGAACACCTCTCCGTCCACTGTTGACAAAATATAGGCTCCGTTGTGGAGATCTTTATGAATTACATATGGTCCATCCCAGATTGGATCTAGTGCTCCGGTGCGAGGGAAGATTCGCTTGAGGACAAGATCCCCTTCCTGCAAGGTACGATGCTTGACTTTGGAGTTGTATTGTGCTGCCACTTTTTGCTTGTGGGCTGCTGTTTTGAGGATTGCATCGTTTCTTATCTCCTCGATTAGATCCAAAGACATGTGAAGGAGTTCTTCGTTCTCTTCTGGGTTATAGTGGATCCGACGATGGGAAGGCACAATAGTTTCAACTGGGAGCATAGCCTCCGATCCGTATGCCAAAGAGAAAGGAGTGTGCCCTGTCGATGTTCTGAAAGATGTGCGATAGGCCCATAGTGCCGTAGGAAGTTCATCCACCCAAGCGCCCTTTGACTTTTCGAGCTTCTTTTTGATTAGAGTTTTCAGAATTTTGTTGACCGCTTCGACTTGTCCGTTTGCCTGGGGATATGCTACGGATGAGAAGCTTTTATGAATTCTGTGTTCTTGGCACCAGTTGGCGAATTCCTCGCTGTCAAATTGAAGTCCATTGTCTGATATGATTTTGAGTGGGACTCCGTACCTGCATAGAACATTTTTGATCAAGAAGTTAATAACTTTTGCTGAAGATACTTTATTTAGAGGTTCCGCTTCCACCCATTTGGTGAAATAATCAACTGCCACTATAGCATATTTGGCCCCGCCTCGGCCCATTGGTAGCTCGCCGATTAAGTCAATTCCCCATATCGCGAAGGGCCAAGGGCTGGTCATCTGAGTAATCTCGGTTGTTGGTAGCCGAGGGATCTTAGCAAATTTTTGGCATCTGTCACACTTCTTGACAAAATCTAAGGCGTCCTTGCTTAAGGTGGGCCAGAAATATCTGTATCGGAGTATCTTTTTTGCTAATGTTTGCCCCCCGGTGTGATCTCCACAGCTCCCCTGATGGATGTTGGATAAGATTTCCTTGGCTTCCCTTCCGGCGACACACCTTAATAATGGGTTAGAGAAACCGCACCGATAGAGGATGTCTTCTTGTATTGTATAGCGGGGTGCTTTCCTCAAGATTTTCTTGACTTCATTACGCCCGTTGGGTAGTGTGCCACTTTGTAGGTAGTCTCGGATGGGAGTCATCCAAGTTGCTTCTTCGGCTGCGGCTATCAGATTCACTTGCTCAAAACTTGGGACCGTTTGCTTTGAGATGGTTACTGCCCCGAAGATGGCGATGTCTCTCATACTCGCTTGCTTTGCCAATTCGTCGGCCTCTTGGTTCTCTTCCCGAGGGATGTGTTTGACTAAGTACTGATCCAATCGGCTGAGAAGCAACCTGGTCTTCTTTAGATATGCTATGAGTCGTTCCTCTCGAGCTTGGAATTCTCCTAGTATTTGATTAACAATAAGTTGAGAATCGCTGTGAAGACACAAAGAATTGGCTCCGATTTCTATGGCAATTTCTAGTCCAGCTATCACTGCTTCATATTCTGCATCGTTGTTGGTGGCAGCGAAATCCAACCTTATAGCATAGTGCAGTTTATTTCCCCTGGGAGTGATTATTACCACACCTGCCCCCGAGCCTTGTTCGTTAGATGCACCGTCCACAAAGAGATTCCACTTGATATCTTCTGATATTTCCAGTTGCTCCTTATCCTCGTTGGTAGTGAACTCTGCAATGAAATCAGCCATGGCTTGTCCCTTGATGGCGGTGCGAGGGTGATAGGTGATATCATATTGACTCAGCTCAATACACCATTTAAGTAGTCGCCCGGAAGTGTCGGGACGATGGAGTACCTGCTTTAGTGGCTGATCGGTCAGAACTTTGATGGAATGGGATTGGAAGTAGTGACGTAGTTTTCGTGAGGTGATTAGTAAACAGTATGCTAACTTTTCAAGTTTAGGGTATCTGACTTCTGCCCCAGTAAACCTTTTACTGACGAAGTAAACTGGTCGTTGCGTGCGGTTGTCTTCCCTTACCAAGGCAGCGCTTAAAGCGTGAGATGATACAGCAAGGTATAGGTATAATTCTTCGCCTTCGCTTGGGGTCGAGAGCACCGGTGGTTTCTGGAGGTGTTCGATTAGGTTAAGGAAAGCGGTTAAGCACTCGTCCGTCCATTCGAACTTTCCTTTATCTTTCTTTAGAGCTTCGAAAAAGGGGACGCACTTGTCCGTCGCTTTGGAGATGAATCGGCTTAGGGCGGCCACTTTTCCATTTAGGCTTTGCATTTCCTTTCGGGTGGAAGGTATCTTGATATCCCTTAGCGCTCGGACTTGTTCAGGGTTTGCTTCAATCCCTCGGGCATGGACGATGAACCCTAAGAATTTTCCCGATGACACTCCGAAGGAGCACTTTAGTGGATTCAACTTCATTCCATACTGTCGAAGTACCTGGAACATTTCGCCTAGGTGGCTTACGTGATCCTTGGCCTTCCTTGACTTTACCAGCATGTCATCCACATATACTTCCATAGTTTGTCCTATTAGCCCTGCAAACATCTTGTTGACGAGGCGCTGGTAGGTGGCTCCTGCATTTTTAAGTCCGAAGGGCATCACTTTGTAGCAGTATAAACCCCGGTCAGTGATGAAACTAGTGTGGTCTTGGTCGGGAGCATGCATAGGAATTTGGTTATATCCTGAGTATGCATCCATAAAAGATAGGAGTTCGTGCCCGGCTGTGCTGTCTACAAGTTGGTCGATTCTGGGAAGCGGGAAACAATCCTTTGGGCATGCGTCGTTTAGGTTGGAGAAGTCAATGCAGGTCCGCCACTTCCCATTAGCCTTCTTTACTAGTACCGGGTTGGCGACCCATTCTGGGTACACAGCTTCTCGTATGAAGTCATTGGCGAGTAGATTCTTTACTTCTTCATCGAGGGCTGTTGATCGCTCTGCCCCCATACTTCTCTTTTTTTGTTTTACAGGCGCCTTGGTAGGATCAATGTTTAATACGTGGCATGCTATGTCGGGGGAGATTCCGGTCATGTCAGCGTGTGACCAAGCGAACACATCCAAGTTGTGGCGGAGAAAATCAATGAGTTGTTCTTTCAATTCAGCTTTCAGCTGCGACCCAATTTTCAGTAGCCTACTTGAGTCGTGCTTGTCTACAGATATAAACTCCATAGCCTCTGCAGGCTCGGCGGTGGCCTCCTCCTCTTTGTCCCTAGGGTCTAATTCATTGAAAGGGTCACTGGTGTATCGAAGAGGAGGGGCTTTCTTTAATTGCTATGCTTCAAGGCTTTTTGTGCAGAGGGCAATCTCTACACCTTTCCCTTTATCTTTCCTGTGGTTGTTGCGAAGTTCGGTTACATAGCAGTCTCGTGCAATATCCTGGTCTCCTTCCACTTCCCCTACCCCATTGTCTGTTGGAAACTTCATTTTCAGGCACCATGGGGCTAGGACAATCTGGAAGTCAGACAAGGCTGGTCTTCCTAAGAAGGCGTTGTAGGCCGAATGGTTTTCTATCAGCACAAACGTCTGTTTCCTTACAACGGAGCGGGGATGGCTTCCAATCTCAACAAAGAGGTTCAGCTGCCCGAGGGGCATCTTCGCATCTCCAGTGAAACCGTGTAGTGGTTTATCGCAGGGAGATACATCCTTCATTGATAGCTTCATTTTGTCGAATGCGTGTTTGAACAGGATATTTACAGAGCTTCCAGTGTCTACCAGGATTCGGTAAACTTCGGCGGGACCGAGTCGGGCAGAGATAACCATGGGATCCATGTGAGGGTACTGTCTTCCTTCTAGGTCGCGTTTACTGAATATGATGTTATCGCTTTCTTTCCACTTTGGGTGGCGCTCTTCTATAACCGTATTGACACAGTCTTTATTGTCTCTAAGCGACTTCCCATATCTTTCCATCTCTCTCCAACTTCTGTCTGCGATGTGCGGACCTCCTGAGATGGTATGGACCACTATCTTCTCCTGACTAGAGCTGCTAGCATTGTGGTTTCCTCTGTCGGTCCCTGGTGAGGGTAGCCTCGGGTTTTCATTGGCCGAGGCTGAAGTCCTGTCTTGAATTTTTACATAACGTTCCAGTTTCTTCCTTCTGATGTGTTCCTCAATCAGATCTCGGAGATGATGGCATTCATTGGTATCATGTCCGTGAGATTCGTGGAAGCGGCAGAATTTTCCAGACTTCTGTGCGTTATCTGATTCCTTCTTGTATGGTGGGCGTTTGTATCTAACTTCGCCTTGGGTGGCAAGGAAGATATTTTCGACGGTCTCGTTCAAAGGGGTGTAAGTGTCGAATCTTGGTCCTGGCCGATATAGGCGCTTTTCTACCTTCTTGCCCCCAGCATTGTCTCTGGAATCATTTCTTCGAACGTCCCTCGCCACAGCAGGGGCGTTGCCATGGGTCGTCTTACTTTGCTGTCCTGACTGCTCCTCAATGGCAGCATCCTCAAGCCTCATGTATTTCCCGGCTTCATGGAAGAAATCGGGTAAAGTGGCTGGTTTTTCTTTTGTCAATCTTCTAGCAAATTTAGTGTCTGGATGCACCCCACTACAGAGGGCCATTAGGATAAGCTTCTCATCGGCATCTTGAATTGCGGCTGCTGCGGCGTTGAATCTGGTTAGGTATTGCTGCAGCTTTTCTCCAGGTTTCTGTTTGACGCTGGATAAGGAATAAGCGTCCTTAGGTTGCTCCACATGGATGCGGAACTGACTGATAAATTTTTCTTTCAACATCTTCCATGAGCTGATGGATCCTTGGGGTAGATGACAGAACCAGGAGGTAGCAAGATCTGCTAAGAAGAGCGGAAAGCATTTGTATAGTACTCCCTCTGTTGCTCCACTCATGAGCATATGCTGCGTGTACCTCTGTAAGTGTACAACGGGATCGGAGGTTCCTTTGTAGGGTTCCATTGTTGGCATCTTCCATTCTCGGGGGGTGATAGCAATTTCGATATTGCGGGCGAAAGGGCTGGTTACTCTAGTGCCTATCCCTCGATCTCTTTGCTCCCGCTGGACACACTCTCTGAATAAGCGTGCCATCCTTTCATCAGAACTTGGAGCGGATAAAAATGAGTTTGGTTCTGTTCTGTGGGATTGATTCCGTCCAGACGACATGTAGGGATGGTATCGTCTATCATTCCTCATATTTTCCAGTGGCTGCCTTTGATCTTCTGGGAGCATGCTTGGGTCAGCTATAGTTGGCCCTTGCCTTGATCTTCCCCTGTTGGGTTCTGATCTAAGCACTTCCTCGGGTCCAACTTCGGGCTGAACTCTAGCTCGGCCCCGTTCACTGGTGTTTCTGTGGTTAGGCAGCATGACAGGCTCAGCTACAGTTGACCTTCGCCCGGTACCTTCCCCGTTGGGTTCGGTACCAAACGTTTCCTCAGGCCTAACTTCGGGCTGTGCTCGGTCTCGGCTCCTACCACGGCTACTTCTGCCGTTAGTTCCTTCGAAGAAGGATGATCTTTGCTGTCTCTGAGATCCTCCAGACTGGGACTCGCCCCATGATTCAGTGTTGCGGTTGGATTCTTCAGCGTCCCTCAAGCGTGACATGAGATGGTCCACCAAGGCTTCCTGCTGGGACGTGAAGCGGTTAGTTACTTCAACAACAACTCTGTCCAAATCTGCCCTAGTGATTGCTGTAGGCTGTTCTGTGGTAGGAGTGGTTGGGTTAGCCTGTCCTTCATTTGTTACCGTTGTTGGAGGAGGGCGATTCACTTGATTCGTGACAGCTGGATCTGGAAGACTGCTGGATGCGATGTTTTTTCCTTTGTTAACATCTTTTCTCTGTTTGGGAGGCATGTTTTCCAAGTGGCGGACGATGCTGTTAGAAAAACTTGTTAAGTAGATGAAGCTGAAGCTTCGAGCTTCTAACTCTCAATGAAAGCACCAAAAATGTTTGCACAAAAAATGGACAAACACCTCAAAGTTGTATGATTTAGCAGATCTTATGTAGTTCTTAGTGATTTGGGTGATTTATGCGAATATATGAAAAGCAGGGGCTAAACTTTAAAAAGACACGCAGATTTATAGTGGTTCAGCCAGAATATGCCTACGTCCACTTTATATGTTATTTCTCTTCTCTTGTTTTTATTACAAGTACAAAGCTTTGATATAAGTAAAAGAAAGTTGTTTGAAAGTTCTCTCCGTGCTTGAGCTCTCAAAACTTGTCCCCATTGTTGTACCCCTGCCCCTCTATTTATAGAGTGAGGTTGGGAGTAGGGGTCTTGGATGTATATAGCTGCTGGTGGGCCTGGGCTGACGTGATCTGGCCTGGCACGTCTTGGTCCGGCAGCGTTTGGTCCGGTGGTAGGAGGTTGGTTCGGCATGGTCTGAAGGAGGTTGGTTCGGCAGTCTGGAATGAGGGTTGGTTCGGTAGTCTGGAATGAGGGTTGGTTCGGCAGTCTCGAGAGGAGGTTGGTTCGGCAGTCTGGAATGAGGGTTGGTTCGGCAGTCTCGAGAGGAGGTTGGTTCGGCAGTCTGGAATGAGGGTTGGTTCGGCAGTCTGGAATGAGGGTTGGTTCGGCAGTCTCGAGAGGAGGTTGGTTCGGCAGTCTGGAATGAGGGTTGGTTCGGCAGTCTCGAGAGGAGGTTGGTTCGGCAGTCTGGAATGAGGGTTGGTTCGGCAGTCTGGAATGAGGGTTGGTTCGGCAGTCTCGAGAGGAGGTTGGTTCGGCAGTCTGGAATGAGGGTTGGTTCGGCAGTCTGGAATAGGGTTGAAACGTACCCAACACGACATAATCGGTTCTTTGCCTATATCCAAAGGTGGTGCAAAATACGCGATAGTTGCAGTCGACTACTTCACAAAATGGGCCGAGGCAGAGCCTTTAGCCACAATCACCTCCAAGAAGGTCATTAATTTCGTTGTACGAAACATTATATGCCGCTTTGGCCTCCCGCGAACCATCATTACGGACAATGGAACTCAATTTGAAAGTAAAGAATTCAAAGATTTCTGTTCAAAGTACAACATTGAGAAAAAGATCGCCGCCGTTGCTCATCCGAAAGCTAACGGACAAGTCGAGGCTGTGAACAAAATAATCAAGTCCATATTGAAGAAGCGTTTGGAAAAGGCCGGAGGCAAGTGGGTAGATGAACTCCCAACAGCGCTATGGGCTTATAAAACTACCCACAAGTCCGCGACTGGCCACACTCCATTTGCATTGGCATACGCTTCGGAAGCTGTTATACCCGTGGAGCTTGAAGTTCCATCGCATCGAGTGACGTATTATGATCCTAAGGCAAATCAGGATCTCTTGTTGGAATCACTGGACCGCATCGATAAAAAACATGAAGAGGCTGAATTAAGGGCGGCAACATATAGGCACCGAGTCAAGCGATATTATGACGACAAAGTCCGCCCAAGAATCTTTGATGTAGGTGATCTCGTTTTGAAACGGGTTTTCCCGGTACCATCACGTATGAATCCCAACTGGAAAGGTCCTTTTTTTTGAGAGAGACGGGTGTGTAGCATGATACTACACAGCCGGTTAATTAGATATATATTAAAATATGTAGGAGGTCGATCGACAAGCCCGATCGATGGACAAAAAATAGTCATAGAGCAACAAGATACAGTTATAGTGCTAGAGTATCATCGTCAGTGTAACACAAAAAATTACAAAAATCAGCTAAGTAATAGCCCTCGGTAGACTAAGACTACCTGCGCGGTGATGCGCTGGTACTACCCTGAGATTCTGCTGGCTGGGTGCTGCAAGGCGGGAGACTCAGTCTGAACGGCGCGGAGGAGCACTGACCTGTTAGAGAGAAGAATAAGTGAGTGATACATCTACAGGTTCCACCAAAATGTCATGCAGGTTTCCCAAACACGTGTGCATTCCTCTCTTTCCAAATGCACCAACTAAAGATTGATATGTAGGTGTCCATCAGCAGGTTCTGCTGATTAAACTGCCAATAGTCGAAGAAGGGGGTCGAGGTGGGGATATGCCCCAGTAGATAAGCACTGGTTGCAGCCCAAATAGAGTAAGAGAAGTCACATTCGAAATATAGGTGGTTGATTGATTCATCGTGAGTGAAACAGAAGACGCAGCGTGGGTCGACAGGGATGCTGAGTCGGTTGAGTCTATCTTTGGTATTAATTCTGCCAGAAATTAGGCACCATTGGAAAAAACTATGCGAGGTGGAAGATTGCAATGCCAAATCCTGGGAAAAGAGAAAAGGCGACCGGGGTTAATTAAGTGATGATAACATGAGGCGACTGTGAAGCCCTTGGAAGGTGCGAGGGCCCAGAGGAAATGGTCTTGACTGTTGGAGGGGTGAATCGATAGGAGGATATTAGTTGCGGTGAGGAGTTCAGGAACCAGGTCTGCATCGAAAATGGAGGGTGGACAAAGGTAGTCGGGGCCAAGGGCGAGATAATCTTCGACAGTTGCGTTAGGGAGGGTGGCGTGTGAGTAGAGGTTGGGCAGGAGCTTAGAAAGGGGTAGTTGGCCATACCAAGTGTCTTGCCAGAAGAGGCAGCTGTTACCTCTTTCAATTTTCACCTGAAAAAGTGCTTTGACTCTAGGCAGTGTTCTGAGGACCCCAGACCAGAAGGGGGATGGCCGGAAACAGGTGGTGAGGTGGAGCGCCAGGTGGGGATTTGAATGATAGTGTTGACGTAGAATCCAAGTTTTCCAGATGAAGTTTCCAGGTGTGAGCAATCTCCAAAGCCATTTGGACAGCAACGCTTGGTTTAAAGTGCGGAGGTCAGTAATTCCTAACCCCCCGTGGTTGCGATGTAAGCATACCGTCCTCCAACTGGGAAGGTCCTTATGTCGTTGAACGGAAGCTTGGAGAGGGAACTTTCAAGCTAGCGACCGTTGATGGCGTGACACTCCCACGAGCGTGGAACAGTGAACATTTACGACGCTATTATATTTAGCATGTTTCTTTTCTGTTTTAGGTACAATTGTTTGCTATATGTTTTTGTTCCCTTGATTCTTAGTTTCCTTTTTAGCGTGTAATCAGACAATTTAGTTTGTTTCATTAATAAAGGCTTGAAGCCGTCTTTTCCATGAAGTATTGATGTTTCTGTACCTTATAATCTGGTGATGAACTGCTGGAGTTACATTATTCCATATGATGTACGAACTCGCATAAACGACTTGAATCTCCGAGTCCCTTGAGTGTGGACCGGAGTACTCTAAGTCCCCAGAGCGCAGACTAGAGTATAAACGACTTCAATCTCCGAGTCCCCTAAGTGCGGACCGGAGTACTCTAAGTCCCCGGAGCACGGACTAGAGTATAAACGACTTCAACCTCCGAGTCCTCTGAGTGCGGACCGGAGTACTCTAAGTCCCCGGAGCGCGGACTAGAGTATAAACGACTTCAACCTCCGAGTCCCCTGAGTGCGGACCGGAGTACTCTAAGTCCCCAGAGCGCGGACTAGAGTATAAATGACTTCAACCTCCGAGTCCCTTGAGTGCGGACCGGAGTACTCTAAGTCCCCGGAGCGCGGAATAGAGTATAAACGACTTCAAACTCCGAGTCCCCTGAGTGCGGACCGGAGTACTCTAAGTCCCAGGAGCGCGGACTAGAGTATAAACGACTTCAACCTCCGAGTCCCCTGAGTGCGGACCGGAGTACTCTAAGTCCCCGGAGTGCGAACTAGAGTATAAACGACTTGAATCTCCGAGTCCCCTGAGTGCGGACCGGAATACTCTAAGTCCCCTGAGCGCGGACTAGAGTATAAACGAATTGAATCTCCGAGTCCCCTGAGTGCGAACCGGAGTACTCTAAGTCCCCGGAGTGCGGACTAGAGTATAGACGATTCAAATCTTCGAGTCCCCTGAATGCGGACCGAATTACTCTAAGTCCCCAGAGCGCGGATTAGAAAATATTCTAAGTACCAAAAATGTGAAATGAGAAATGTACCATTCCAAAGAATGTCCGAAAAATGTAAGAATGGATTGGGAATTTATGCAACTCATAAGAACTTGAGTTTCGACCACAGTTATACAGAAAGTTAAAAAGCAAGAAATCGTTCAAATGACAAAGAAACTAAACTTTATTCAATTATCCAAAATGGTGTTATACAACCACTCCTCCAAAACTTGGAGTCAAAAATCTATCTACATAAACTACGAAAACGAAAAAGTAGAAGTAGTTACATGACCTAAGCAAAACCTCGTTGAACGAGTGTAGTGGCTACTTCTTCGGCTTCTTTTTCTTGTCCTCCTTCGCTTTCTCGGATGACTCCTCTCCCTCACGTTTCCTCTTGGACTTCTTGCTCGCCAAGGAAGCAGAGTCAGGAGTGGGGGAGGAACATCCAGTGGTTTGGATTTGCCGGGAAGAATGACTTTCAGAGGCCTATTCAGCGGGTCGGTAAGTTCTAGTATTTGAGGCTCGACCTTGATCTCGACCTTCTTTTTCTTCTCTTCCACGAGTCGCTCCTTCATACTCACCTTCGAAGTGCATTTTGAGGCGCCCGTGTTTTCGATTTCATAACTCCCTTCAACGGGAGACGAAGTGTCAGATTTATCATCATCTAGCGCCCCGATCACTTGAGCGTCAGGACCAGGAGTTACTCCCACGTGAGCAGCATCGAGTGTTTTCCCCGCTTCCTCCTTGGCGTCATCGCTCCTCGGAGTCGGTTCAGGATCAGAGCAGCCTGCATAAAAACATAAAGAACGAACATTAGGACCAATAACCGCTCACAGAAAGCGACAGATCTTTGAACTTCTAGAAGAAGAGTTTTATACCGGTTTCTTGCTGGCTTTCAGCTGTGCGCGGAGTTTCACCCTCTAGAATGGGGGATAGCACGTGAATGCCGAGACCGGGATCTTCCGGATCATAGCCGGCGTGCTACTCGAATGGGTCAAGTGCTGGCCGACCGACCGATTGAGTAGAAGGAGGAGCTGCAGCATCAGCTCCAGATGGACCAGCTTTGTCATCTTTCTCTTTTGATGGGGGAGAGCCTTTACCAAAGAGAGCCATAGTTGCAGACAAGTCCGATGGCTCGTTCCCCTTGAGAAACTCTTTCACTAAAGCCTCCTCATTGACCTCCTCAGTGCCCGACTCAACCTTCCTGATCTTTATTAAAGCCTCACAGGCCTCAGCTAGAGATTCAAGATAGCCCTCGCCTAAGAAAGTCAAGTCCCGGTGCATGAGGACGCGGGCGCTGTATTCGGCGATCAACGGGTCAAACATACACTTGACCTCTTCTCTACCGGCCTCTGCCGCTGCTTCAAGGCAGGAGTCGATCTCCTCAGAAGCTATTCTCTTGCCCTCATCACGGGCTTCGTATTTCATCGTCTCAACCTTAGCAAGCTCATCATCGAGCTTTGCTTTTAAGAGCTGTGTAGCAACAATTTTGTTACAATATCGTTGGGAGTCTTCTTGAGCAGCTATCTTCTCTTCTTTCTCCTTAGAGAATAGCTCTTTCAACTCTCTTACTTGCAGGGCGAGTGCGTCCCTTTCTTTCTGAATAGAATCTTTTTCTAAAGCCAGGGCCCCACTGCGTTGGACTGCTTCATCAAGTTCCTTTTTATGGGTCGTCTCTAGACGAGCGACGGCCTCGGCAGTGCCTTTTGCACTTTGTTCTGCAGCCTCGAGCTTAGACTTATACGAAGCGAACTCTTCATCTTGACTTTTGATAATGTCTTTATCAAAGATAGCTTCGAGCTTCAAGCGGTCGATTTCTTGCTGACGCTCAACAGATACTTCAGAGACCTTTTCGACTAGATGAACAAACGCGTCATGTTGAACATAGACATCGTTGTTGCAGGCGATGACACTCTGCTTGACATGCCCTGGAATGTAGTGAATAGCTGGGAGGAACTTCAGACCGTCAAAGCAGATTTTGGGAAATTTAGCTTTAAGATCGACCATCTTCTCTACTATCGTTGGGTCGGCCGTAGGAACAAGGGGAGGAGGCTTTAAAAGTTTTGTTCTCTTATGATGTTCCCGAGATTGCCGTGTGCTTGATGAACCGGAATGTTGATCTCGGGAAACATCGGGTTGAGACCCCTTCTGCGAATTTTTTCTCTGTCTGGCTCAGTTTGAGGAGGGAGATCGCGAGAGTATGAAGACTGGGAATATGATTTCTTTCGATAATACGACTCACTGGGACAGTTGTCCCGATCTCTGTAATCGTCCCTGTCCCTACGTTTTTTGGAGCCTGAATCCCGGCCAGAATGGTGAAAGATGGAAGACCCGTGGAGACGATCAATTCCGTGGGAGCGTCCCATATCACCTGCATAGAATGAGAATAAGGATAAGTTAGAAAAGATTAGGGCGACGGTTAAGATTGAAGTGCGAAGTGAAGTGCGCGTGTCCGTGTGTGTCCTAGTGTTTCCCCCCCGACGGACCAGTTTCTTTACTAATTGGAGTTTTATCTCCCTGGACGTGGGCTTGAACCCCCGTACTGCCTCTAGCGGGCGAATGAAGCTTGAGAGCCTCTGGATCGTCGAAACCATAGTTGAGTAAGTCGTCAGGAATGGTAAGGTTCGACAGGCCCTTCAGAGAACTTTCTAAATGCTCCGAGGAAGTTTCTTTTTCCATTGGCATATGGGAAACTTTAGAAGTTCAGCCTACAGTTTTCTTCCTCAGCTTGAGCGTCAGTTTCTTCTCTCCCTTCGAAGGGGAAGACGACGTTTCTATGTCATGAACTTCAACCGCCGGTCCCCGAGACGGACTAATGTTCTCGCCCTGTACTTCGGGCGTCTCAGTCTCCTTAATTTCCCCCTCTTCTAGTGCATCAGGAGCGCTACGTGCTGAAGACTCAGCTTGTTTTTTCCCTTTACCAGAGCCAGGCCTGGGAATGGTGACGCCCTAAGGAAGGCTTATCCGACGGCCTTCTGCCAACAGTCTGAGCCTTGTAAGTGACTCATTCGAAATGAGATTTCTAATGTCCCGTTCTTCGGCGGGGAGGGCTCAAATGGCTTCGACAGCATCAAAATATCTGTGGCCGTCAGGACGGAGGATAATACCTGAAAAGATGAATAAAGTTTAGAAAAGGTACGGCTTCGACTAAACATGAGTAACAGACCAAGGAAAAGGCTTACTTCCTTCAACCCACCTCCTCGCAAAGCCGGGAGGACAACGCACATAAAACCATTCCTGTTTATACAAGGCGAATTTGGTCCACGCCCCGGTTAAGATTTGACATTTGTTATGCGGCTCGAGAAACATGAATGATGGGCTATCCTTCCGCTTCTTGATGCAATATATGTATCGGATATCGCCCGGAGTTGGGAGCCTAGAGAAGACATTCATGAAGAGGATGCAAGTACCGTAGAGGAATGCATGGCCATTCGGGTGCAGTTGCGATGGGGCAATGTCAATATATTGCAGTACATCCCGAAGAAACAAGTTGAATGGTGGCACACTGCCAACCCAGCACATGAATTTATTACAAGCTGTGTATCCGGCTGGGGGCAAGTGTGGACGATCATGCCCTGTTGGAACGAGTACATCATCAAAGGGAATTCCGTGGACAGAGCATATCCAACGGAGTGTACTTTCAGTGATCTTTGAAGCTTGTGAACCGACAGGGTTGTCTAAGAGAATTGCTGCCTCAAGAGCATCGGGAGCTAAGTCATGTGCAGGAGAAGTTGATGGGTTTGAAGTATCTGCGACTCCTCATCGGGAGGACGGCCCAGGCCTGTCCGAAATCGTGGCGGAGTTAGATTTCCGAGACATCGCTGATAAAGATTGAATCTTGCGAAGTACTTGTTCAAACTATACTTAAATAATAATCGATGTTAGACTTAACAATACGAATATTCCCCCCGTGTAGTGTGTGAACTAGTGCGATCATTCAGGTGTAAACACTGAGAAATTATAAGTTACAGAATCGATGGTATGAAGTTGAGCTTTAAACTGTCGTCTTCGAAGATCGTCATCGCTGACCGTCTTCGAAAGCCAACATTGCAATATTTTCAATCTTGAACTCGAACATTGGTGCTGCGTATTAAAAGCTTTAGTCTGTTTTTATTGATTTAGGTTTAGGCTTATGATTATTGAAACTAGGAAGTAATCAGTCTGGATTAGTTCGATATGCTAGCATGCTTAGGTCCTTATCCTTGTGTTGGTTATATGATTAGCCAAGGTGGTTGGGAGTTCGGCCAAAATTCTGTTCGACTTAAGTTTTGTTCGTCCAAAATTCTGTTCGGCTTAAGTTCTGTTCGGCTTAGATTTTGTTCGGCTTTAGTTCTGTTCGGCTTAAGTTATGTTCGGCTTAGGTTCTGTTCGGCTTGACTTTCGTTCGGCCTTCGTTCTATTCGGCCAAAATTCTGCTCGGCCAAAATTCTATCCGGCCTGAATTCTGTTCGACCTCTCTTCTGTTCGGCCTTAAAACAAGTGCACGCAGCAGGCCATGCCGATTTGATTCACTCGGCTTTCTACCCTTAACATCATTTCTCTTCTTTTCCTCCATCGCTCCCAGCCAACGTACCCGAGTCGTTCGGCAAGCCATGTCAAACCACGGTCATGCCGATCAACTTTGCTAAACCATGACTCCAATTTCACTACCGTACTTCCCCTCCATCGCTCGGCATAAGGAAGTCATGCCGAGCCACATCAATACGTCTTCCGCCGACTCCCTCTTTCAAACACCTCTGCCATCCTCTTCTCTTCTATCGATCGTCTAACCTTAAACTCCTTTAAAACACCCACACTTCGCCCTTAACTCCTCCTGCTCCACGCAATTACTTCTGACTTTGATTTTGCAGAGATACGCGAGTTGGAATCTCATGCTAATTTTCCTAACCGGAGTGAAGTATTTAAGGAAAAGTTTTTACCTAAGAAATGAGTCAAAGCTCGGGGAGATTCTGGAGTAGGGAACGTGGTTCTAATTGGGTTCAGTTGGTTGGAGAAGGAAGTGAGGCAACAAATGATGTTTAAGAAGGGAAAAGTAGATAATTCTCTAAAGTCTGTTGAGAGGCAAAGTTCATAAATACTGAAAAACGGAGGTAGAAGTAAAAGGGAGAAGAAGAAGGAGCATCGGCTTATATAAAGAGAAGGGAAGTCGAAAAGACTATAACCGGTTGAATCGGTCAAATCGACATTTTTTGGCATCCAGGGTGCTCGGCATCGGCTATGTCATTCGGCATCCAGGGTGCTCGGCTTCGGCTGTGTCGTTCGGTATTTGCATATCGTTTGGCATCCAGGGTAATTCAAAGCACACCACGTTTAACCATGTGATGTACTTTGGGGGGAAAGTGTTACCTGAAGGTTTGACCAGGAAACTAGGCCCTCGGCACTTATATACCGTTTAGCATGTAGAGTCGTTCGGTATTGTACATGGATCAGCATTCTAGAGTGATCGGCATACCTGGATCGTTCGGCACTCCATACTGCTCGACATCCACACTTCGTTCGGTATTGTACATGGATCGGCATTCTAGAGTGATCGGCATACCTGGATCATTCGGCACTCCATACTGCTCGGCATCCACACTTCGTTCGGTATTTAGTCTGTTCGGCATCAGTCTGATCGGCATCAGTCTGTTTGGCATCAGTCTGTTCAGCATCAGTCCACTCAGCACATCAGTCTGTTCGGCATCAGTCTGTTCGGCATCAGTCCACTCAGCACATCAGTCTGTTCGGCATCAGTCTGATCGACATCACTCTGTTCGACATCAGTCTGTTCGGCATCAGTCTGTTCGACATCAGTCTATATGGCATCAGTCTGTTCGGCATCTATGGTTCGGCACACAGAACTCACTCTTTCTGGGCCAAGGTATTCAGCTACCAGGCCCACTAGGGAAGTCCAACCCAACTTTGTCTATAAATAGAGAGGCAGGGGCACAGTGAAAAGGACCTTTTTTCGAGGACACTGGGGAGACTCTGCCGCTTTCAAGACTCATTCTCTTTACTTAGCAATGGTATTCAAGTAGTTGGTATACATATTGTATCTGTAATCAATTATCAAGTAAGCAATAAAGATTAACCTCAAAGTGGACGTAGGCAGTTACGCCGAACCACTATAAATCTGGTGTTCTCGTCTTTGCATTCAATTTAGCATATTGTTCTTTGTCTAAATTTACTTTCATTTATCTCTCTACACAAACTTTCTCAACGAGGTTAGTGACCAATTTTGGTGCTAACACTAATGGTTCCCTTTTTAGATATTGAAACGCTTGGCATCTATAAGATGACTATTCAACGTGCTTCAATACCAGTTTTGAACATCAAACTTGGAGTTCTGCTCAACATATCTTTATTCATAAACCAGAAGAAGTCAAGAAGGAACTTAAAAGATGGAATAAAACTAGAGAGGAAGAGAATCATAATCTAATTAATAGTGAATTGAAGTTTCGACTGGGTTTGAAAGAGTTAGATGATGACCCTACTAATTTGATTTTATTTGACAATCTTGTTTAAGCTAATAGTAACATGAAATTTAATATGAAACTTTTTCATGATAATGCTAAAAAAAAGTCTAAAATTTCATGGTTACAAGAATGTGACACTAATTCGAGATTCTTTCATGCTAACATGTTGATGAGAAGGCATAGAAACAATTTACTCCCCTTTCTCAATGAACATGGAGAACTGATCTATAATGCTGAAATTATCGAAAAGGATGCTATTAAATTTTATACACTGATCTCTTTAATGATGAAAAAAGAAAAATCGTCGTTTTCCAATAATATAGTGTAGTCGAAAGATTAATGAAAAAGGAAGAAAATTCCTTTTTGAAGCTGTATCCATGGAAGAAATAAAGGAAGTAGTTTACTTTACATCAGACGATAAGGGCCTAGTTCCTAATGGGTTTACAGCCAAATTTTTCAAAATTCATTGAGAAGAAATCAAAGATATTCTACATGAGGCTATTAAAGAAGTTTATAAGAGATGCAAATTGGCTAAGGGAATCAATCATACCTTCACAACCCTTGTCCCGAAAAATGATAAGTCTGTTTCTATTTCTTGCTATTGTGTGATAGCTTGTTGTAATATGTATTATAAAATTATTTCCAAAATGATCAGTAATAGAATTAAATAACTGCTTCCATTAATAATTGTAGAAAATCAATCGGTATTCATTGAAGGAAGATACATTGCAGAAAATATCTTGTTGGCGCATGAACTTCTCAAGAGTTGCATGAAAATTAATTTGCAAAAAGATTATGAGCAGATTAACAGATTTTTCATTTGTCATATGCTTGAATGATGGGTTCCCCTTGAAAATGATTAATCTTATCAGAGAATGTATTACTACCTCGTCCTTTTCTATTCTAATTCAAGGGATACCTAAAGGTTTCTTTATTAGTAATTTGGAATTAGACAAGGGTATCCTCTCTCCCCATACCTTTTTAGCATAGCTATGGAGCATTTTTCTATTCTCAAGGAAAAGTATATTGTTGAAGAAAAATTAGTCCCGACAAATAAAATCTCCCCTGCAATTTCTCATTTACTTTGTGCTGATGATTTACTGATTTTTTTTGTAAAGTAAACGAGAAATGTGCAAAAAATTTACTATGTAACGACCCATTAATCCATTTATATCTGAATATTTAAATTAAATATTTATATAATGGATTTTAATAACCAAAAAATAATCTTTTATATAATAATTAATGGTGGTGAAATCATTTTCAAATTCTATTTACAAAAATAATTAGTTCGAAGAAAGATTGAAAATGTGATCGAAATTTGTTTTCCGAATTTTCCATTTTTCGTCGGCTAAAAGTTATCGGAAAAATTGTGAACATTTTAGTGTGAATATATAAATTTGTAAATAAGTTAATATGTGTATTGGTGTATGTATACATATTTATACCAATGTATATAAAGTTTAAAAAGAATAAGATGCTTAAGGAAACATAAAGGGACATGATGTGACTTTTTGGCAACTTAGGAAGACATTTAGTACAAATGCTTATAAATGCATGTTGGATAAAGTTTTCATGGAAGGGGACAAGAGAAAAAACATGAATACAAGGGGAGAGAGGCTTGGTGATGAGGTGGAAGCATATGAATGGAGGGCAAAGGACAAGGGTATAATGGTAATTTCCTTTATGCATTTTATATAAAAGCTTTTCTCCATTTTCTTTTCCCATATTCTTTTCGCTTTTACCATTTTTTTCAAAAGTCTTCATCTTTCTAAAAGATTCATGAAACCTTTTCATGGCTTCCATTCATAATTTTATGTTTTTAAAAATCCAAGTTTAAACTTTTAAAATAATTTCAAACTTGTTAAATCTCCTCATTTTCATTTTAAAAACATCTCCATTTTCCTCCCACTTCATTCGGCAATAACTTATTCCAAACTACTCCAAATCAAGATTTTCTTTTTTTAAACCATGTC
This sequence comes from Allium fistulosum, assembly GCA_030737815.1. Lineage (NCBI taxonomy): Eukaryota > Viridiplantae > Streptophyta > Magnoliopsida > Asparagales > Amaryllidaceae > Allium > Allium fistulosum. The sequence continues at coordinate 814,634,417 of CM060904.1, forward strand.
AAATTCTAGTGGCTACAACTTTTATGTCTGCCACTTCTACAAATTTGGAGAATTGCTATGTCAAAATATCAAATGTTTACAGAGTGGTTTTGGGCCCAGAATTCCAATTCCGAAAATGGTCATTCTTATTTCGACTATATCTTCTTTAAAATAAATCGTAATTGAGTGTTTCTTTTTTTTAAATTGTAGAGGAAAGAATTTTCTAAAACTTTTATTTTAACCACTTTACCAAATTATGAGTGTAGCATGTCTAAAAATCGAGGATAATATGACTCCTTTTGAGTTGATTTTTGGTGGTTTCCAAGCTCTACAAGTTTAAAGTTTATTTCAAGTTTCTAAAAAGATTTGGTGAGTAAAACTCTTAGCTTTTTTTAAGAAATATTTTACTTTAGTTACATTGTGATATATATTGCTTGCTTGGTTTGGATATGATGTGAATTTGTTCATATTTGGTTTGGAAATGTATATGTGTGATGGGTGCAAACATGTTAAGTAAATGTTAGTTAGCAAACTAGTTACTAAGTAAAATTTTGCCCTCAAAAACCAAAGCTTTAAAACTATATTCATATTCATATTTATTGCCTAGGAATGTTTGTTGTATGTTTGCTTAAACCATTGTTATGTGATGTTTGGTTGTGTTGATAATATTATAAACTTGTTTGCCGAACTGCCTGTATAGCGATAGTAGCTGTATCGGCACTTTCGGAAAATCACTTCTTATCAAGCCATTTGGTTTCATCTTCATGCTTAGAATTGTTTTACAAGTTAAGCAAGATTTTGATTAATGATGTTTTCAAAAATAATTAATTATTTTAACAATGATTATTTAATTTAATTAATAAGGATTAAAGTTAACTAATTAACTTATTAATGATGTGTTTTAAATTTAACTAATTGCTTAGTTAATGACATTTTAAATTTAATTAATCATTTTATTTAATGATGTTTAAGGATAATTAATCTTTTGAAAATGATGGATTAAAGTTAATCAATTAATGATGATTTAAAATTAATTAATCTTATTAATTAATGACTTTTAAAAGGAAATCAACTTGTTTTAACTTTAATTAATCTTTCCTTAATGATGATTTAAATTGATTAATTATTTTAAAATAATGATATTTAATTATTAATTAACTAATTTAATTAATTATATTTAATTATTATTAATTAATTAAATTAATAATGTTTTAAAGGTGATTTACCCTTTTTAATTAAAGGTTGTTGGAGTTAATTAATCAACTTAATTTATGAAGTTTCAAAGTGAATTTATCAAAGCAACAAGGATGGTTTGGCTTTGTTATTCATTTAAATATGATAATTAATTATTCATTAATTTAATTAATTATATTTTACTAATTAGTTGGATTAATAAGGTTTAAAGTGGTTTACCCTTTTTATTATTTAAAGACATTTGAAGTTCAAAAATCAAATTGTGTGATGAAGTTTAAAGTTAATTAATCAATGTAATAATGATGTTTTAGGTTATTAAATCTTTTTTAAATTGAATTTTTTGAAGTTAGTAAACTCTTTTAACAAAGTGTTTTAAAGCTAATACTTGTAATGTGAAGCCCAAGCACGAATTCGGGTTTTTAAAAGAAAAAGTTTGATTCGTTTATGGAAATGAATTAATTTCCGTAAAGTGATTCACTTATATGGGAACGATTTATTTGTATACTTAGCACTAATCGTGGAAGAAGTAGACTTGTCGCTATTTCGAAAGTTAAAAATAATCATGAGACATGACTTTGAGGTAACACTACTGTAACGACCCGTATTTTTGGGCCTTCGAATTTAAATATTTAATTTGTTTAAATATTCGGATTTGAATTAAATTATAATTAAATCTACGTTTCAAAACTAAACTTGATTTTTGATGACGTATTTTTTTATATTTAATTTTCAGAATTTTTCCATAATTTTTAATTTGGAAAATAGTTAAATTTCCGTTTGATGTATTTTACGTCAAACGTTGGCATTTTGAAACTCCATAGAATTTAATGACCTGTCTATTTTATTGTTGTCTGGTGATCACGTCACGATTCTATATGCGGTCATATTTTATTTATTGTCGATCGCAGCTTGTAATCGGCTGTGACAAGGCACGATGGGCTACTAAAATTTATTTTAAATTCGAGCCGGCACAGTACACTATGCTCAACCATTTTTTTTTCTTTCTTTTCCCAACGACCTTTTCTTCAACTCAGCCCACCTTTGCAGCCGCTTTTATGTTTCCCTCCAACCCAACCAGCCGCCATTGTCTCCTTCACCATAGCGGCTCTTGGTCCACCATAGCCTGCTTTGATTTGGCCTTGGTTGTGAGCTATGTCTATACTAATTCACTTTAATTTGCATATATATATATATATGCATATACATAGAAGCATGTTTTCTCTACTTCAAGTCTTAGTTGTTAACCAAAAACCAAGCCTTTTTCATCGTTCAAAAATCAAAAGCTCCCAAATCCATCACTATTAGTTCCAACGACCAACACGAAAGTTGTATGTGATTGAATCTAGTTTACTCTAAAAATAGATTCAGAAATTTTCATCGAGTAATTAGAGAGATATTTTTAAATAACTGCAAATGGTCGAGAAAACGATCGTTTTCAACGATCACGAATTGGCGAACGGAGGATATGGATGGGACCATAGCGTCGAATCATGATTTTTAGTGGTCGTTTGGTGATTTTTAGGGTTGTGAATCATCGTGAAGGAGGAGTTGATCGGAAACCATTCAAAAAATAATTTCCGACGAGCCGGTGGTCGAGGGTTCGAGCGGAGATGTCTGGGAGGGGCCTGGGATCGAGGCGGAGGTCGTGACCATGGCCGATTTTTGATTAGTGCTCTTGGTTGATGGGGATTGGAAGAAGTAGGTTTAAGGGACTTATGGAGTTGGGTTTGGTTTTCATGTCGCTGGCAAGGTCGGGGAGCATCAGACTCGGCGCTAAGGGACTCAGAGGTGAGGGGAGACGCAGGCGGTCTTGTCACTGGTGGTGGCGGGCGCTTTTGTGAACATAGGCGATGCGGGAAATTTGATTTGGTCGCGTCATTCTTTTTGAAGCCTGGCACGGGGATGGTTGAATTTGGTTTCGGCAGTACGGAGGCCAAGGGGGTGGGTGCTTTGTGAAGAGTAGTCGAAGATGGTCTTGGTGGCATAGGCGCGACAGTCTCGGGAGGAGGTGGTCATGTGCACGTGTTCAAGTGCACGATCGTGCACAATTTTCGTTCCAGGCAAAAAAAATTTTTGGATCGAAGTGTTGATGAGAAATTTAAGAGATGTCACTGTAGCTTCTTGGAGGGGGTTGCGTGATTGGGCTTCGGCCCACATGGAATAGAAGGTGAGAACTTAATTTTTAAATTTAATTATTTCAAGTTTAAATGTTTAAACTTTGGAAATATATATCTCGTTCATATTAACTCCGCTTGACCCGCGGATTTTTGCATTGTACTCGTATTGACGAGTACAACATTGTTGTGTAACTTTTATGTAGATTGTGATGTGTAAAAATTTGTGACATGTTTAAACAGACAGTTTTTAAATTACGTTATTTGATTTAATAACGTCGTTTAAATTTATATACGTTAATTATCGATGTTTATTTTGCCAAATAAATTACCGTTAAGTTATTGGATTGAATATGATAATTAGACATCTGTTTAAGCGGAATAAAACACCTTTCTGCTAATTAAATTAATTTGGCAATTAATTAGCATAATAAATCCATGTTATGCTATTTATGGATTTGGACATTTGTTTTAATACCGTTAATTGATATTCCACCTTGAATATGTGATATATTAATTAATGATGGTTAGGTGTTGAATTTATTTACGTAGTCGTTGATTATGTGAATAACTGTTATTAACTTGAAAAGTTAACTGAATAATATGGTAGCTTGTTTAAATACCATGGTGATCATTAAGCCTCCTTCAAAATTGGAAAAAGTAATTATTGATTTAGAAGTTATTTTAGAATAATTATTTTTATTATAAGGTATACAGATAATTATTATTTAGTAATAAGATTTTGAAACATAATAATTATTTATTAATAATATTTTAAAGAGAATTTATAATTTGTTTTAATAATGATTTAAAGTTAATTATTTTATTAATATGATTTTTTAAAGGTTATTTCTTAAATGTTGTTTAAGAATGGTTTATCATTATTTTAAAGTTAATTAGTTATGATTTTGAAATGTTTTAATTGTATTTTTATTATTTATTTAAAGTGATTATCTATACTTTAAATTCTAATTAAAGTTATTTAATTATATTGATTTAAGTTATTTAATTTTATTTATTAGTTAATTAATTATCATATTAATATTATTTTAAAGTTAATTAATTAATGTTTTAATAACATATTAAAGTTAATTAATTATTATCTTAATATTGTTTTGAAGTTTACTTATTAATACAATAATAGTGTTTGAAATTAATCTAATATATTATTAAATAGATTCTAAAGTTTTTATTTTAAATAAGATTTGACTTAAATGAAATATAGGGATGTTTGAATAGTAATTTTTTGTTTAAAGCTATTTTAAATTACTTATGGTTTATCAAGGGGACGTATTAACTTAAAGAGTCTATTAAGGAGTTGGATTAAATATGGGAAGAGTTTTATAAATTACTTTGGATAATTATAAAGGAATTTATAAATGAGTTTTAAGAATCTGAGAAGGAGAGTTTTATAAACAGAATTTTGAAATTTGTTAAGGATGTTTTATAAAGGGATTGGTATTTCGGGTTTCTCCGTTTAAGTGATATTTGGGGTTTGATCATTAAAATAGATTTCAAAATAGAAAATCTTTCTAAGTTTTGGTGAATATACCTTCCAAGTTTGAAAGTGAGATGGTTAAATATACTTATACCGGTGCGATAAGTATATGGTTATATTTTCTATGTTTCGAAAACTATAGTAGTTTGTGAATATACTTATTACATTGAGATAAGTATATGGAAGTGGTTTCCAAATATTTGAAATGTGATTTTAAATTAATAAAAGATTAATTATAAAGAGCCTTAGTGATTTCTATGGGAAATGTAATATTTGTTTGAATGGTTGTTTATTTTATAGTTAAATAACTGACTATCAAATCTGGACCAAAACGTAACTCTGGAAATATCTAGGAGAAACACGGGAATTATATGATACAGTTATCATCGGTGGTTCTATACTGTATGTATAAACTCGTTTCGTTCTTCTAGGAAAAATGATAAGGAAATCCATCCATAAACGGTTAGGAGGTGAACTCCGCTCTTATCTTCCTTTGTTTATTTCCTTAAGAACCAGGGTTGAGTTCACCAGAATTATCGAAAGTTGTTTCGAAAAGACCGGGATCAGATATGTTATCCGAAAACCACTTAGATCCAACTCAAGCATTTCGAACTGAAGACATCTTGAAGAATATGGAATCGAAGATGGGGCATTGAAGTGCAAGGGCTGCTTGCTACTAATCCCGAGGGTGATTCCAAAACAGATGTAGTAGAAGCAGTGCCTTCGGTTTGTCCTTATCCTGGACAACTTGTATGGATGAATGCTACTGTTGCATTGATGCCGGGAGGGCAGTGTTAGCATTCCAAATGGGATAACTATTCAAAAAAGTAAAACGTAGCCTCAAGCCTCATCAACTGGGAATGACTGAAAATCAGGGAAGATGCAGCAAGGCTAAGTGGGTCGCACTTATTAGGGTATGTTGCCATCGTTCTAGATACATCTACATATTTATGGATTGGTTGTGCATGAGATCTCTATAAAAAGGGTTGCAAAGCAACCGGGGTGGTGACATATTCGGTACTATCCAGTCAGGGGTAGGCCGGTCTTGTGTTGGTAGGGGATCCAGGCAAGGTCCTAAATACATTTTCTAGACGTGTACCATGATAGGTGGTACCCCAGTGCTTAGTCATTGTATGGAATCCATTCTCCAATAAGCGTCGTACGGTTTTGCTTGTGCCCAACTATGTTGAAATGTGAGATGTAAGCATTTCAGCTATTTTCATATTTTACTTTGGCCTTTAGACATTATTATAATATCACTGGATTTTCTGATATAAAAGGTTTTGGTTATCGTAAGGTAAAAACCCATCTGTGTTTATGTGCGGCGTGGTCTTACGAGATACCTTTGATTTTAAAGGATTTTAAAAGTTATAATAAATAAAATTTCTTGTGATTTAAGTTCTTACACTGGTTTTACCAGACTGACCCAGGCATTGTTTCCTATAATGCTCGGGTCAGACCGAGCATACTTCCAGGTTTAGCTGGAAGGTTGGAGCTTCTAGAGAGGAGCTGGAGACCCAGAGACGTATTCACGTAGATGATTATATTTCCGTTGCTTACATTGTTATATATTATTCAGCAAGTGTGAGCATAGGTTGTTATAACTGTCCATGTTAAATAGGTTGGTATACCATGATTGATGTCTGTATATACATATATTACAGTTTTGTTTTTGTGTAAAGATTTGTTATATATTATAGATCATTCGTTCCACTATGAGATTCTGTATTTGTTTAGTTCTTTTTGTCTTCTTTCTTCTTTCTTTCCCCTAACCATCCGCTTTTCCATTCAATTTGGGTTGGATGTGTGGTTTATTGTCAGCTTAAACTATGCAGAAAGGTGGGTCGTTACAACTACCTTGACTTGTCCGATATTATTGTTAACCAAGAAATAGTACAAGTTGGAATTCGATGGGTGGTGATAAGTACACAAGATTTAATTTCCATATACGATCGTTTTATATCCCTGATAGTTGGTTTCCCAACTATCGATTACCTCAGCCTTCTTTGTATTTTGTCATTCTAAGACGATGTGTTGCTCACTTGAGCTTTGTTATCCTTTGCGAGAAATGACTAAACCCAAAGAGAGAGTGGAAGCCAAGCTATGTGGGGTTGCTCCCATTAGGGTATTTTCACATCCACTCTAGATTGGAATCGGTTTTTGCGCTTTGAGATGTGAAATACTTGGATTCTCGGTAACCGTTAGCAGGGTCCGACTTGGACGTGTTCGAGAGCCATCAGAGTTCTCAAGTATAGTTCTAGAGGTATACTTTCGGTAAGGGGGGAGCACCCTCCTAGTCATTGTTGGAAAATTTCCTTTCCTTATTTGATTTGAACCTTTGCATCTGCTTTCTTTATTTACAACAGGAAGAGTTAACTACTCTTCGTGATATTCAATTATTGGTTTTGTCCATTCTATCGAGTTTGGACAGTAATCTTGTATAGTCCATCCTATTGAATTTGGACTGTTGCCTTGTTTTATCCATTCTGTCCAATTTGGATTTTTATTCAGACTATTTCCATTCTTTCAAGTCTAAATGTTATACTAATTGTACCCATCATCTATGTTTGGATTTGTTCCTTATTGTTCATTTCCATTTTTGTTATGTTTGGTTGTTGTTTATGTGGGAGAAAACCCATTCCACGTTAGCGGCATGGTCCTACATATTATTGTTTAAATACATCCCATTTGTTTCATCGTTTTACTCATACCAGACATTTTGTCTGACACGAGTTTTTTATTTTCCCTAAACTCTCGGGTACTCAATTATATTTGGGTAGTCCGAGAATAGCATGTTTTCTTTGGAGCTCTTTGAAGACGGTGATCGAGTAGGTGGCTCCTTAGTTATCTAGTTATTTATTTCCACTGTATGATTATGTAGGTGTATTTTATATCTTAAAAATGTAAAGTCAGAATGTATAGCTATCAATATGTTAGATGTAGTAATTTTTTTATAACTCTAATACCTCCTTATAAGGAGTAACCTTTTGTACTATATCACTTTATATTATATGTAACCATTCCACTGTGAGGTTTATCTATTCTGTCTTGTTATGTTCCTTATTTTACCGCAAGACAACTTATCTTTTGGATGCTTGGCAATGGCATACGAATACTGAGGATGTATTAAGTGTCGTTCCCAAGGATCAGAAAGGTGGGTCGTCACATACTAGATATTTTGAGTCACCTTGAATCTAAAGTAGGCTAGACTATTAATCAAAATAAGTCCAAAATTTATTTCGGTAATGGTTGTAAGAATATAATTTTACTAAAAGCATTTTTGAGAGTAGAAGAAGATTATTTGCTTTTTAAATACTTGGGAGTTCCTTTATCTTCTAATTATTTACACTACTCCGATTGTAGGAATCTCTTGTAAGAAAGAATGGATAATTTGGACAAAAAATTAGTGTCAATTGCTTGGAAAGCAGAACTTATCCATTCAGTTATCACCTCCATGATTCTATGTTGGTTGATGATCTGTCAAATTCCTTTGGCTTTAACTAGGAAAATTAATAATATGTACAAACTTTTTCTAGGAGGGAAACATCATAAAATAACATGGGATGTAATCCGTAGGCCTAAGAAGGAGGGCGACATGGATCTAAAATACCTTACCGAGCTTAGAAAAGCTACAGTTATGAAACTTCTATGCCATTTCTTGATTAAAAATAATTTGTGGTCTAAATGGCTTTATAACAAATACTGTTTGAATATAAAAAAAATGGGACAATGAATATTGACAATAATAGCTCTTCCACTTGGAAAACTATTCTCAAAGCTAGAGAGAAAGGCATTCCTTACATTAGGAGAATTATTTCAAATGGAAAAACTACCTTATTATGTTTTGACCCTTGGATTAATGAAAAACTGATGGTAGATTTGCTAAGGTGGGATAGGGAAGAAACTTGTGGAATAGTAGACAATAAATTAAGCAGTATTACAAGAAATGATCAACTGGACCTATCAATCATTTCCAAAACAAGAGAACTTGAAGATTCAATTAAACAAGTCATTATATGAATAACGGAGAGGATTACTGGGAATGGATGAAGACAAATTCTCATTTAAAGATGCTTGGATAAAACTGAGAACCCATTTTGATACTCAATCTTGGACAAATGTTGTGTAGCATAATATTATTAGTTATAAAATGACTTTATGTGCTTTACCGGGTTTTTATGGGCACAGATCGACAGCAAAGACAAATTATCTCTAAGGGATAATTCTATTGACCCTAAATGTGTTCCTTGTGATATAAAGAATGAAAGCATAGACCGTTTCCTTTTTAAAAGTAATTTTAGTGCTTTCATTTGAGTCTCAATCCATCTTAAACTCAAACTTCTTCCATGTAGCTCTCTAAACATTTTGGATGAATTGAACAAAATATGTAATAATTTCAAACAAAAAGATCAGATCCAAGATCTAGTTATATGCAATTTTGTTACTTTTATTTTTTATATCTGGCAAGAAAGGAACTCTTGTATCTTTGACAATGTTAAACATGATAAATTGGAGCTTACAGCAAAATACTATTGATGTTAATTATCTAGTAATGGCTTCAACTAGAAGAACAGAAAGAATTGCTTTTAATCATGAGATCTTTAACTGGTGGGGTATTTAATTGAAAGATGAAGGTTGAATGTTTTTCGCATGCAAAACTTTGATTTGTATGAGATTGATGGGAATTCTATAATTCCAAAATACTGCTAGTTGGTGCGTCAATCTTGCATTTACTAACTATAGGGAGGATGAATTCTGATCTATAGTTGGTAAATAAACGCGACTAGAGATTTTGGTTGCAGATTTACATGAAGCAAATGTTGGAAGAGAGGAAGAATATGATTTATTTTGGGAAAGTAGCATGGGTTATTGTATTTCCTTTTTATTTTTTCATATCCTGTAATTTGCTTGCTTTTGTATATATTATTGTTGTACTAACTGTAAACACTTTCGATTAGCAATAAAGAAACCACACACACTTTTTCCCTATATAATACTACACCGGTATTGTTCAGGTCTTTTATGAGGCGGTAGTACCAATTTTCAAAAAAAATGTATTTATGTTTCTTATAAAACTAACATGAAATGTTTTTCGAATTTTTTTACTGGCTTGAATATAGTTATGCATAAAGAATATATATATATATAGTGATATATTTTGATTAAAGGTTGATACCTTTCACAATCAATATCCTATCGAAAGATAAACACGTTGTTTGCGAGAATTCCCCTTTTGAGCCTTCATTCTTCTCCTCGGATTTAGTTTGTACGGTCAATTCTTTAGCTTCATCAATGGGGGTTAATAAGCGATAGATCCCAGTTAAAAAGTATAAAGAGGAAGTGTGTGGAGGATATCTATTTACAAGAAAATAGCATGAAGGACAAAATTCATCAATATTTTAGCTTCAAGGACATGGTGTCAATTTTTTAGTTAGAAGGAAATTTTTTCAATATAGTATAGTAGAAGGACAAAAATTCAGTGAGAAGGACAATGTTACTATGTAGTATCAGTTTTGTGAACTAAAGTAGTAGTTTTAAAGTATTTAACATTTTTTGATTTGCAGTAGTATTTTTATGATTTGTAATATCATATTGTATGTGAAGTGTGTAATCTCGGACTATGATGCTATTTTATAGTAGCATTTTACAAACTGTTATAATATTTTTAATTGAATTAAATAAGAATAAAATAATACTATATAGTATCAGTTTTTTTTCAACGTTGTTTTTTGTATTTTACTTGTGATAAATTACAATTGTAGTATCATTTTATTTTTTAATACTTATTATGCTTGTAGTAGCAGTTTCTGAATTGTAGTTGTTTTTCTTTGAATTGTACTAGCTGTTTATATACATTTAATAATATATATGAATTATAGTAGTAGTTTATGAATTATAGTATGAATTATAATAGCAATTTATGAATTTTAGTAGCAGTTTTTGAACAAATGTACCATTTTATAGATGAAGTGTGCATTTATTATGTTTTGTAGTAGCAGTTTATGGGGAAAAAAAATTGGAATTGTAGTAGCAGTTTATACACATTTAATAGTATTTATGAATTATAGTTACATTTTATACACATTTAATGGCATTTATGAATTATAGTGGCATTTTTATACACATTTTATGTTTTTTGATAGTAGCATTAAATGATACTGTATACACATTTTGATAGTAGCAGTTTTATAGTAGCTTTTATATACATTTGATAGTAGTAGTTTTTTGATAGTAGATATACATTTGATGGTAGCAGTTTTATCCACATTTGATAGTAGCAGTTTTTTGATAGTAGATATACATTTGATGGTAGCAGTTTTATCCACATTTGATAGCAGCAGTTTTTTGATGGTAGATATACATTTGATGGTAGCAGTTTTATCCAGATTTGATAGTAGCAGTTTTTGATGGTAGATATAAATGATAATGTGTAGTATCAGTTTTTTTAAAAGAAATTAATGATGCACCTTTTCTTTATGTATAGTAGGATATGTATTGATGGTGATTACGTAGGAGTAAATTTAAATTGGAAAAGTATAACTATATGTATATTTTAGCTTATAATCACATTAATGATATTTACTAGTATCATTTTATTTAATAAATGGAAACTTATATTACACAGTAGCATTGTCAAACCTACTATTAAAATTTTAGATTTTGGCGATTGTGGTGGTGTTGGGAGCGGCGGCGAGGTCGATGGTACAGGTGATGGCGGTGGATGGTGATGTGAGGAGTGGTGGTTGGTAATTTTAGCGATTTGTCCATGTGACTAATTTTGGGAGAATGTTTGTCCTTGGGGTAAAAATATGGAGGTTGTGTCCTTGAGGCAAAAAAAATACAAAATTTTTGTCTTTTAAACTAATTCCCCCTTCTATTTATAGCCAAAGATATGCTCAAATATCTCTACTTCTTTCTCTAGCCCTAGAAGACCTGGCATCACTTCCCCATTTGAACAACTATATATGGTCGGCATACCACAAACCAAGAAAGGTCAAAGGCCCTTTGACTCTTATTTGAACCATTATTTTAGTTGTTCTATTCGAGCTCCTTACCCAGTCAAACCGATGTACAACATTTATACATCATTGATTGTAATAAGCTTTAAATAAATAATTAAAAATGCCATACAATATTAATACAGATTTGTACTAATTCATTAATATGTAACATTTATAAATTAATTTTCCTATTGGCCGAATTTGGAAATAACTAATAATGCGGTTGTGTTAACTCTTTGGTGTAATCTCGGTCCAAAGTCAGCATTTAAACAATCTAAATATTTGAAATATGTAAGGACTTTATGGCACAAGTTTAATGCTTATAGATCATTTGGATGAAATTCAATTTCTAATCTAAAATAATCTCACCTAGAAACAACATTCTGTACACATTCTTTTTGTCATCATGTATCACTTTGATATATATAGTTTGATTTAAAGTCAAAAACTAAATTAATATTTGTATTTAATTGCATGTACAACTTTAAAACCCTTAGTCGCTCTTATAACATTTATCAATTAACTGATTTACTCTGGCTAGAGATTTTGACTTTAAGATAACGTCCAATTACAGTGATACCAACCTTCTATAACGAAGGAGATGATCCTTTCGAAAGTAGTGTTTCACTTCAAGCAGTTCATCTTGTACCAAACTATGACCATAACATGGTCGCCATATCACGTGCTTGACCATAATTAAAGTACTACCTAGTTACTTAAGATTGACAGTACCCTCTGTAGGAACCGGGCCAACCGAAAGTGGGTAAAATAGGTAGATTTCAATTTTTCCCTACTTTGCATCTATTGGGCCTTTGAATCTAAATGGTTTATTAGATACAATCTAATATAGTTTTAAATAAAATTTTATTTTATTTAATTTTGTTTGAAAGAAGATTTAATTCATTTATATTTCAATTAATTTTAGATTTATATAAAGTGGAGTATGTCAAATATACACTCATGTGTATATGCTAGTAATAACAACTCATTTTTATATCATTACTTTAGCAAGTGAAAAGTCAGGATGCTATTTATGGGAGGCAAATTAATATGACATAAATGTAAGAGGGTATAATTAATTAGGAGTTACACTTACTACTTTTATAAACAATTTACCATATTTTACTTAATTTGTTTAAAAGGTTTTATTTAATTTGAACAAGATATGGTATTACAAGTGTTTCAAATGCACTTTATGTGTAGTGCACATGCAACATATAAATAGTGTACATAGTTAATGTAAACGTTAATAATTGTTAGGATTTACACCTAACACATTTTCCCTTTATACATGTCTTTGTTGTCCATAATTATTATTCAAAACTATAAAAATGTGTATACAATTATAAATCAACTTTCAATTGTAAAAATAATAAATATATTTAAAAACTAGTTTTGACTAATTACTTAAATTTTGAAATTAAAGCAAAATCTTGAGTATCTTATTTTGATTTTGATAATCAAACCTAGATTTATAATTTCAAAGAACTTATCTACTTTAAATTTTGAATTGGATATTATAAAACATATGTATATTTCAAATGGAATTGAATTTTAATATATAAACACTAACATATGTATATTATTTATAAACTAGACAATATTATTGTAAAATAAAACACACATTAACATAATTTAAATGTATATACATGTTAGGCCAAAATAAAAATCAATTTTTTTTAATCCATAAACATATGTATAAATACAAAGAAATTTTAGGCTATTTAAAACATGTTTGATTGATACACACACAAATATATGTGTGTGTGTCTGTGTGTATATATATTTGTGTGTGTGCTTATACGTATATGAATGTTGAAAAAAAAATTTATGCAATAAAATCATTTAAATTAAAATTATTATTCTAAAATATAATGACTAATACACACACACATACATACAAACATACATACATATATATATATATATATATATATATATATATTACAACAACATTGTAATGTTTTTCTAAACCAATTTGAACATAAATACATACATATATATATATATATAAAATCTGACAACATTAGCACATGTAAATTCATTATAAAACATATAGAATCTAATCTACATTAACATAATGATATATGCAAACAAAATTGAGATTGAAAACCAACCAAAAGAAATTTCCATTGACTTGCATGTTGAATGTATGGATACTCCTATATCCGATTGAATTTTCCTAGGAAATTGCAACGATCTAAAGCGCCACTTTTTATTTATTATATTTGATTTGTTTTAGTTTTTTAGGAATTTTATGCCTTGGAAGCCATGGATTTTGTCTAAAGGAGAGGGAGAGAGAGATGAGAGTAGGAGAAAATGAATTGTTATAGAGAATTAATGAATGAACTAAAACAATTTTATTTTAAAGAAAGTTTTGAAACTTTTCTAGTTCCTTCCTTAAAATCTTACCTCTTTAATTCCTCATAAAATCTCAATCAAGTTAAGCCCCCTATCCGTGCATGGTCGGCCAAGAAGGAGCCTATAAAAGCTTTCAAACTCCCAAAACCATTTGGTAATTAATCGATTTAAATATCTTATTGGTATCGTATATCGATACGCGTATATATAAATTTTTTATATATGCATTTCATTAAATATCGATGGGATCGGATTAAATAAAATATAGGAATTAATATTTCATAAATATTAGTTAATTTAATTAATTTACAATGATTATAAATTAATTAAATCATGTGGCTATTTTAAAGTATTCATCATTACGGTGGTGCGACTCAAAGATGTAAATTCAATCAACGAATAATGTCGAACAATTCAGAATATTAACATTTACACATCACCTTAGCCAATGGTGTGATATTTTGGCTAAATTTATCGCATACACACCTTTTAGGTAAAATTTCAATTTTACTATTATAAGCGGTACCTGGTAGCTACGATTATTTAAATCAGTTCTCTTCTTCAAAACTATATCATTTTAGGACTTATGAAATTTGATTTTGGTTAAAATTCCAGTATTGACATTCAACTTGATTAGTCCAAAAAGAAAATCCCGGTTCGATAATAATACTTATTATTAACCATACTGTTCTGGCCAGAGAACTTGACTTTGAGTTGACTATAGTTGACCGTAATACTATCCCCTTATAACTGAGGAGATGAGTTCTATATTGAATAATGTTTTACTTCCAATGCTTTAACTTAGACCAAACTATAGTCTCTCGATGGAATAATATCCTATGATTTAACCATAATCAAAGTGGAGTATCCACATTAAAATTTCATAGTATTCTCAAATCGAGGGAACCGTGTAACATCATCACTTAGATATTCTCTACTTGACCTTTGTTAATTAACCAATGGAAAACACTTGAGCGAGTCATTCCAAGTTATCTAATAACTATCGGCACGTAAGCCCTTGGTGCCCTCAACAGCCATGAATAATGCACTGCCAAACTTTTGGAGAGCATCACATACTCTAGTCTCAATGGATCAATCAACATCCTTTCTCAAAACATCTTGACTAGGACTATTTAAAATAATATGTTATTTTAGTGTGATAAATTTCTCATGATCACAACAAATTGTAACTACTATCGCATAACATATTATTTAAGGATTTTCTATTTAATATACTTCAAATTAGTTACTTAACTAGTTAAATCACAATATAAAAAAGTATTATAAAAATCAAATACCTTTATTATGAACAAGATTGGTTATCGAGTTAAATATATGTAACAAATTACATTATTGCCCTTAGAGCATATCTCTAACTCTATCACAATCAAAGACTACTATATGTCGTTACACAAAGATCTTCTATTTTGACATAGTTATATTAACCTATAGAAGATTCTCGTCAAGTTGTTATGTGATTTTGCCAAACAACCACAAGTACATATCCCCTTTTTGCACCCAACGGTCATGAGTAAATCATCATCCGTCATAGAGCATTACATACACTAGTCTCAATAGACATATCGATATCCTTTTCCTGCTACATCTTGACTAGGAACATTTGAGGAGCAAGTGCGTATTTATATATATCTACATATGTGTATCGATTTATACATTTGTCTACAATTTACCAAATACTTCTCCTAAGGATTTTCTACTTATATACGTTTAATGTATTTAATTCATTACATAATTATCTGTAGGGCACACACTTAACTCTATAAAAATGTATTGTGACATGTTTGAGCATGAGATAGTTTTATTATATATGTGTATATATATACACATATATTATGAAACATAAACACCTTTGGATGATTTTTATTTACATAATATTAAATGGTATGTTAGTTGTGCGGGGAAGAACTCATTCATGATTTAACGACGTGGTCTCATAATACATTGTGATAGTATAGGTATGTTATAGTTATATTATATATATTATGAAACATAAACATCTTTGGATGATCTTTATTTATGAATTTTAATTGGTTTGGTACTTATGCATGGTCGAACCCATTCCCATTTTAACAGTATGGTCTCACAATCAACTGTGATATGTATGGTTATATTACTTAGGTTTCTCATACAAGATTTACGTTTGACTCGAAGTTTATCTTTTCCCTTAAACTCTTAGGTACTAGTTTGAGTAAGATGAGAGCATATGATTTAGCATGACGTTTTAAAGCTTTCTGGTGATGGGCAGGAGGCTTTAGATGTGTCCGCTATTTATTATTTTCATAGCATTAGAAGATATGTATTGGCATAATAGGAACATATTATTATAATTGTCCATAGTTGAGGGCAATTCTTATGTACATGATGCTATAACTCCGAGAACCCTATTTTGGAAGCATCATGTGTGCTACATGTTTTAAATATGTTATATTATATTTCATAAATCCAATGTAAGCATGGTGGTTGTGTCAAAATGACAAAAAACCTAAGAACATAGATTTGGTAGAGTCTAAGATCTTAAGTGTGATCCTAGTGCTAGTTTTTAGGAGGTTTGACCTTTGGTTGTCAAGCGTTAAGTTCTTACTCTAATTCAGATCATAAATCACGTGCAAATGTACAAAAAATTAAGTGGTATAGTGCAAAAATACATGAAAACTTTTAGTGGTATGGTAGGCCTACGTTGACTTTATCTCATTTATTATGATTCTCTGATTTACAATCGTTACAATGCTTGCCAGACCTCTTTGGATCAGTTACAACAATTATGGGTTGCTAGATTTATGTTTGGAAAATCACTAATGTAGTAAATCTTATGGCTGATCCACCACAACTCGATGTTGGATGATGGATTAATGATTGAAGGTGACCAAATAAGATTTGGATGATTCCTTGTTGCTCAAAAGTGCTCCAATAATCTGGTTATGGTTTGGTAGTTATAGTGCTCAATACTTTTCTGCCATTGCAGTTCAAACCTTGGGATATTTATATGAATGAAGATATATAGTGGCTATTCAATAGTCCAACCAAAATAGATCATTTCCATAAATAACTTGTTTGGTTTGGCATTGGTTGTTTAGTGGCTAATATTGGTTCAGTATGGCTAGGTTTGGTGGCTTGACTACTAAACAAGAGTTATTGTTCGGTAGATAACTACCGAACATGATATTTTATTCATTATTACACTACCGAACCATCATTCTTTCTTCTTATTATACCAATCCAAGTACTTCATCCTAGAAATTTACTTCTTTTCTTTCAGTTCAGCTCATGTTATCTTCCGTCTTCTTGCCCCTTTGTCCTAGCCTTTTGACCAATTAATGATGCTCCAATTATGGATCTTATAGCTATTTCTTTACTCCTTTACATGTTTATAGATTCAACTTGTTATGGGTGAAAATTCCCATAATAGTAGCTTAGATGGACATGAGGTTTTGACTGGTGCGTCTCCTGACCTTGAGCACATTTTCAAAGATTCCGAGTCTGTTATGCCAAAATTTTCCCTCATACTCTACTCCCAAATTATGCTTTATGGATGCAAAGTGTGCTTTGCTTAAGACCCTATCATAGTGGTGGGATATGCAGTCTAGGTAGAGTTTCATAGTGTCAAGTGTGACCCTTTGTCAAACCTACAAATCAAGAGGTCTATCTAACTCATATGGTCAACAACATCCATTCTTGCCCCGTTATAAGACCTTTCTCCCACTTCCGTGGGCTTCGCATGTTCAATTAGCAACGCCCTAATATGCCCTCAAGTACTTCTATCAAATATCAATTGGATTTTTTTATAAGAGTAAGTCACATCTTTGCATCGAGGTCCTCATACTCTATGAGGGTACTCAATCTCTGGAGTATCATATTTCATTTTCAAATGAAGTTGACCCAATCTCTAGGGCTTTTTGAAAATTCACATTCGGTAGTGACCCTGAAATTCAAACACTTTATCTTCGAATATCAAAACATTTTGAAATATAATTAAGTGTTATAAATATGATTTATAGCCTTGTTAGATATCATTTAATTAATGAATAATTATTGTAACAACTAGATATTTTCGACCCTCGAAAATCGACACTAATACATCCACTGTATTGCGTGCTGAGCAATCAAATGTCGGAAAACCCGATTGTTTGCGGAAAAGAAGGAAGAAGAAGATAAGAGAAGAAGAAGATAAGAGAAGAAGAAGAGAAAGAAACTAAAAACAACACAGAATCTCACAATCGCAGTGGAATAATATATAATATAATATCAATGATCTTTACAAAAGAGAAACTGTTATATACATACATCCATCAGAGTACAACAACAAATAACAATCATCAGCTTGGACAGTTATAACAACATGTCCTCACAAATGCTGATGATTTCAACAACAATGCAGCAGAAAATAAACATATACATGGATACGACTTGAAGACCTCCAACCCATGTCATGAGCTCCATTGCATCCAAAGAAATCTATAAATATGCTCGGTCTTACCCGAGCATTATAATAGAATAACACCCGAGTCAGTCTAGAAAACCAGCGTGAGAAAAACACACCCAACTGGATTTTAAAGTTGTAGAAAACCTTTGAAAATCAAAAGTATCTTGTAAGACCATGCCGCATATAAACACAGATGGGTTTTTGACTTACGATAACCAAAACATTTCATATGAAATTCTCTAATATTATAATAGTGATAAAGATACAAATACTTATTAATCATAGCCGAAATTGTTACATTAATTAAGTTCCAGCATAATAGGTATACAACTAAAACCATAAAGGCTCGTATTGGAGAATGGATTTCATATAATGACTAGGCTACTAAGGTACCACCCGTCACGGTGCATCTCTAGATAAAATAACACCGAGGTCGAACCTATCGACCCTTGCCGACACAGAACCGGCCTACCCTTTACCGGACAGTACCAAATATGATCACCCCTTCGTTGATGGCCCCCGAATCATACAATTAAGAGATAATATCGACTCTAGATAGGGATGATCATACCCTATATGGAAGCGACCCACTTAGCCCTGCTGCATCTTCTATGTTTCAGTCATTCCAGGTTAACGAGGCTTGAAGCTACGTTTTACCTTTTATATAGCACTTCCCACATGGAATGCTAACACTGCCTTCTAGGTAACAATGTAATGCCAGCATTCATCTATACAAGTTCATTCTGGGACTGAACGAAACGCTTGAGAACTCCGTCTTCAAATTCCATCAACTTCGAGATGTCTTCACTTCGAAACGTTTTGTGTTGGATCGAAGTGGTTTTCGGACAACATATTCGATCCCGATCTCTTCGAAACAACATTCGATATTTTTTGGTAAACTCAACCCTGGTTCTTTAGGAAATAAACAGTTAAAGATAAGAGCAGAGATCACCTCTTAACCGTTAGTGGATGGATTTCCTTATCGTTTGTCCTTGGAGAACAAAACAAAATTTATACACACAATACAACATCATTGAAGATGACCGTGTCATATAACTCACGCATTATATAATAAAACATATTTATATATATACATACATATACACACACATATATACATATATATAATCAATTGGATATTTATAACTATATGTACATGCACATATTTGGACAATATACAATACATATAGAATGAGTTAACATTTCCGTTGCGATGTAAATCCCAGCATCCATATACGGGCATGTTATACCCTACATGGATTATCATGTTACACACATATATGAATATGTATATGATACATATGTATACTTACAAATTAAGTAAAACTAAATCAATTAAACTTCATACTGCAATTTATAAACTAAATAAAATATATGATTTTATTTAAATTAAATTCGGAAATATTCTAAATAAATTAGACTTTATAGGCCCACTTTGATGCAATAGGATAAATTTTTTGAAATCCGCCTATATCTTTCGCTGCGGGCTAGCCTAGTTCCAACAATTAGAAACAACTCAATCTTAAAAGAAAAGTGTTTGTAACATAATGAATCAGGGATATAAAACCAATGAGAAGCAGAAAGAGAGATTCCCCTATAAAAACCAGTCGTACCAATCAAAAGCACTCAACACCGAGTAGTTTTTATTAGTGTTTGGGCTCTTTTGCTCACTTCAACATGCTTGGAACTGGGTCTAGACTTGGTATTTCGTGGGCTTCCGGCTCTGCTATACAACTTTTCTATAAATGCAGACCCTATAGCAACTGGGGAAGGACCATTTTCACTTTTTTTGGCTCATTATCTTCATCATCTTCGATTTCTCCTTCATTAAAGTCACTAAAAAAGCTACTATTTGCTGTTTTAGACTTTAGATCGGTAAATCCCTTATGCTAATGACTTTAAAATCTATAATCAATAAAAATTAAAGTGGACATATGCTTGAGGTTGCTGATCCGTTATAAAATTCTGGTGTTCTCTTTACTTTTCTTATAGTTTCTTCTAAATCTCTATTATTCTACAGGGTTATAGGTGTTGAACCAATTTTGACGTCAACATTTTGGTGCTTTCGCCAAGAAACTCAAGCCTTGGGATAAGATCTAGATTGCAATTTTGGATTTTGAGAGATCAAGTATGTAGATCTGGAAGATTTGCAATACAGAATTTGGAAGCCTGTTGATAGGAATCAATGGTACCTTGGAAACCTAAAAGATCATCTGAGACAGTTGCTAGTACAGAAAGAGAAGTAGCTGGTGGCGATGAAGGAAATGCTCATCAAATGGAAGTTAGTAGCTTGCAGGTAGTACTCGGATCATCTGTTCAATAGGAGATGGTTACTAGGGTTGAGTTTGGCAAGATGATGTAGAAGTTGAATCAGAAGTTGGTCAACCATTAGAAGGCTTTAATGGAAAGCACTACTGACCCAACAACCATAGGGGACGAAGGGAGTAGGAGGAAAGTTTCTCCTTCTTGGTCTGAAGGAGAGAATTCACTTTTTTCTGGTCAAATAGGCAAAATAAAGGACAAAAATAGAAGGAAGGGGTTACTGGAGCAATAGAAGGAGTTGCAGGAAGAAGTTAGAGTGCTCCTTCAACTAAGTATCGATAGAAATCAGGTTGGTACCAAGAAGAATTTAGGAGGACTGAGGGGACATAGAGCTAAGGATGTGAACTTATCTGACTTGAAGAACGATTTGCAGCATGACGGTGATAATTACGAGTTGGATGTTGGAGTTGTTAGGAACTCCTATCTACAAGTTTTGATGACGACAAACCATATAACTATGATTGTACATATATATCTCCTATCTTAATTTTTGTAGATACTCAAGAATACAAATCAAAGCAAGGAGCATGGATCGCAACAGTAGAGAGATCAATATTGTATACAAATCTTAGAAATAATATGTAAAATCTCATTGGGTTCTGTATATGATAAAATACACACATTTACACAATAAAGAACAAATTTTACATATTCCAGACGTCTGGTACTATGCTCCCAGACGTCTGGAGCCAGCCTCTGGAATTTTTCCAGACAATACATGACCAGACGTCTGGTCATCACAATCCAGATGTCTGGATTTGGCTCCGGGTAGGGCTGTCAATGGATACCCGAAAAATCCGAAATCCGTCCGCATCCGTATCCGAAAAGCGGATAATATCCGATATTCGAAAAAACGGATGCGGATACGGATACGAAGACATCCGCATTCGAAAATTATCCGTCCGGTCTTTGTCAATATTACAGTACAAATTGTGTGTATTTTAGTATAATGAAAGATATTTATTTGTTGTTTTATCAAGTTAATAGTTTATATTATATACATTTAATGCTTATTAACCGCTCAAAACTATTTATTATCGCCATATTTGTTTATATTTAACACTTTTATGATCAATTGGATTGAAAAAATGTATGTTAAACTTAAAATTTATATTTATATTTCTTGATTTATCGGTTGTTAGCGAATAGGATAATTATCCGATATCCGTCCGTATTCGCGGATGAGGATATCCGATATCCGAAAATCATTTCGGATGCGGATGTGGATATGGCACTATCCGCATCCGAAAGTATCCGTTGACAGGCCTAGCTCCGGGAATAAAATATACAACTGCCAAATCTGAAAGGTTGCTTCTGCATCTCTTCTTCGAATCAGTTCTACCCCAAACAGAAGCAACTCTAGAAATGAAAAGAAACGGTAGAAACACTTCAAATTGATCTTTTCACAACTATAAATACATCGGTGATTTTTACAATTAAACCAACTAATTTTTTATTTCTATTCTCTATATCTACTTTGCACTCAAATTCGAGTTACTCATATTTGCTATCAATATTTCAACTAAAGATCATTAACTTTGGTTCAGTTTTCTTCCATATTTCCAAAGCACACACATATTCATATCTATACATATCCAATGGAGATTATAGGAAGACTTGTACGTATTATCAATATCAATGTCAATTAGAGCACATTCTTGATGAAAGATTTTTATTGTAACAAGCCTATTCCTCCGAGCGAAGCGAGGGTTATTGATTAGTGAAATTCCAAAGAGGAGCTTCGGGACTGGACGTAGGACGGGAGATCCGAACCAGTATAAATTTTCTGGTGTGATCTTTTTATTTTACTATTATCTCATTATCTTATTTTATCGTGTATACAATAATTACTTGTCATATACATAGTATACGATCCATATAGACTTTTGAATGGCTTGGAAATTTTAATTAAATTCTCCAAGTCTTGTTTTCCTTTGTTAAATTTTGTAACATTATTAGTAATTTTATCTAACTTGTTTTTAATAAAAAATATGTACTAATAATAATAACAATCTGAAGTCTCTAACTAAAATCAAATTATCACTATTCTGTCAAACCAGACGTCTGAGATATAGAGCCAAACGTCTGATTGTTCTCACGGGTTATCACAGACTCGAAGAACCAGACGTCTAACTCTTCTATCCAGACGTCTGCTTACAGACTCGAATAAACAGCGATTCCACTCTCTTTCCCCAACTCTGCAAAATCCAAACGTCTGCCTCTATGTTACCAGACGTCTGAGATTGCTTTCTGCCTTACATAATACAGAATCATTTAAAAATGCCCAGACGTCTCCCTGATTATTTCAGACGTCTGAACCTGTCTCTGCCTATGACAATCTACTGTCTATTCACTATATTAAAACATCTCTTCATTTTTTACCTCACCTTTTCATTCTCTACAAAACCCCATTAAAACCCAAATCTTAAAATTTTACCTTCAATCTTCAAATAAAATGCCTCCAAAATCAAAATCTACAAAGAAGCAAAAGAAAGATCAAGGATCTTCAACTCAAACAAATGTTGTCACTGATTCTCACATCAAATCATGGCTTGATCAAAGCCCTAGCTCCATCAAAAGATTTGATGATTTGAAGACTATTAAGTTTCATCTAGGTCCCTTCTACCAACTACTATGATTTCCTCTCTATGAAATGCATTCATTATGTGAAGATGCTGAGGTTAACTATCTGATCGAACAAGGTCCAAATGAGGTAACCATAGATCAGCTGACTATTTTTCTCTTTTATTCGAATCTATGTAGTTCTTCCATTTGGAATCCCGAATATGAGGAAAATTGGCTTTGGACTAGTGTCTATGGCAAAATCATTAAGCTTACTCTTGGTATGTTGGGACGAATCCTCCATTACTCTTACACGGGTATCAAATTAAAAGACATACCGGATAAAAGATTTTTACCCCGTGATGAGGTCACTCACCATCTTTGGGAAGATCATATGGAACAGTGGAATACAAAGAACCTCCGACCTATGGCAAGATTACTAAATCTCATGATTATTAACACCATAATATCAAGAAAAGGTAGTCATGAGAAAATATATGAAACAGATCACAAAGCTATGTATGCTATATTTGGTGGTATTAAAGTTAATTGGGCTCAATTCGTTTCGACGAAATTAAAAATTCTAGATTCACAAGCGCTAGACAATTATTTATGCACCCTATATAATGCGGATTCTTCAATCCCAAGATATCCCTTCTTACTTATCATATTCTGAAGAACTACAAATTAAAGAAATTGGGTCCAAATATTTCAAGCTTATGCATCTACAGGATGAACCGCCACCGATCATATCATTTCCTCAATGGACTCTGCAGTAATAACAACTACATCATGAACAGCCTCAACAAGAGCTGTAACAACCCCCTTAACAACAACCAGGTCCTTATGTCTTCCAGCAACATCCCTCCGAATATCACTCGGACTCAGAGATTTTAGAAGCCCGAGGAGAACCTACTTCAACAGAATCATATCGTGACCTATCAATTTGAAATCAACAAGTTTTATCTCGTAATCAACAAATCTTAGGCAAGAAAGTTATTCGTCTTGACAGATCCGTTTCAAGCATATCTTTTCGAATGGGAAAAATCGAGAAAACACTGGAAAATATTGTTTCCACTCATGGGAAAGTAATAAGGAAAGTTCGTGGTCGATCATCATCACGGTCCTCGTCCTAGTCACCGTCACATCCTTCACCTACTCCATATATCTCTTCTATTTTAGGGTCTTCAACAACACCACGAGGAAAAGAACCCATGGAAGACAACCCATTAAATGAAACAGATGAAGAGGAAAGTGAGGACTTTAATATGCAAGATCCTTCCCCCTATCAGCAGGGGTACTTGGCTTTTCAAGGATTGTCTATTCAAGAGGACGTAGAATATAATGATCAACGTCATTGGCCCGAATACAATTCTAATCCTTCAGTTTTTTGGGATTATTATAACGATACATGTGGAAGATTTTCTGACTCGTCTCACCATTACCAGTAGTTTCTAGTTCTTCTTTCACTGTATTTTTTTATGCATTTTACTTCTACGTACTAATGTTTTCAGTTATCATGTACTACTAGCTCTATGTTTTAAATAACATTTTCTATTTTCTCTTTTTTTTTATAATGCCAAAAGGGGAGAAATATGCATACACACAGGAGGAGGATAACATATATACAGGGGGGAAGTAAAATATGTTTCATATTACATAGTTTGTCATCATCAAAAAGGGGGAGAATGTTAGGAACTCCTATCTACAAGTTTTGATGACGACAAACCGTATAAGTGTGATTGTACATATATATCTCGTATCTTACGTTTTTGCAGATACTCAAGAATACAAATCGAAGCATAAGGCATGGATCACAACAGTACAGAGATCAATATTGTATACAAATCTTAGAAATAATATGTAAAATCTCCCTGGGTTCTGTATATGATAAAATACATGCATTTACACAAAAAAGAACAAATTTTACATATTCCAAACATCTGGTACTATGCTCCCAAACGCCTGGAGCCAGCCTTTGGAATTTTTCCAGACAATACATGACCAGACGTCTGGTCATCACAATCCAGACGTCTGGATTTGGCTCCGGGAATAAAATATACAACTACCAAATCTAAAAGGTTGCTTCTGCATCTCTTCTTCGAATCAGTTCTACCCAAACAGAAGCAACTCTAGAAATGAAAAGAAATGGTGGCAACACTTCAAATTGATCTTTTCACAACTATAAATACATCAATGATTTTTACGATTAAACCAACTAATTTCTGATTTCTCTATATCTACTTTGCACTCAAATTCGAGTTACTCATATTTGCTATCAATATTTCAACCAAAGATCATTAACTTTGGTTCAGTTTTCTTCCATATTTCCAAAGCACACACATATTCATATATATACATATCTAGTGGAGATTATAAGAAGACTTGTACGTATTGTCAATATCAGTGTTAATCAGAGCACATTCTTGATGAAAGATTTTTATTGTAACAAGCATATTCCTCCGGACGAAGCGAGGGTTATTGATTAGTGAAATTCTAAAGAGGAGCTTTGGGACTGGACATAGGACGGGAGGTCCGAACCAGTATAAAATTTCTGGTGTGATCTTTTTATTTTACTATTATCTCATTATCTTAATTTATCGTGTATACAATAATTACTTGTCATATACATAGTATACGATCCATATAGACTTTCAGGAGTTAATGGTGTTAGAGTTCAAACAATTGTAAGGAATCAATCGGGCATCAACGGAAGACTAGAGGAGTGGTTCTTCCAGAGACTAGAGAACCTAGACGTCTACAGGCAAATCGAGATTGTTTATAGAGCTAAACACTTGATGCAACCCTTGATAGTAGACCTTCGGAGTACCATGCCAGTGAGGAATATATAAAAGATATGGTTAAATGGTTGGTCAAGGAAAGCAAAGGTAGAAAGGAGGAGGATTGGGGTTTCACACTAAGCAGAACCCTATTCAGGAAAAACATTCCGAGGGAAGATTATCCCAGGAAGTTTATAATGTCGGCAATGTGTATAACAGGACTACTGATCCAAGGTAGCACTTACTCAAGTATGAATGGAGTATGGATGGTGCTAAGGCAACGAATGTTGTTCGATGTAGATGTTTTCCAGTTTTCTTAGAAGGTGTTGCATCGATGTGGTTCACTAGGCTCACGTCGAGATCCATATTGGCTTTCGATGAGATAGCTAGGAAATTCTTAGAGCAGTTTCGGCTCCATGCTGCTCGACCTAAGGATGTGATGTCCTTATCGACCCTTGCTCAAGGACCTAAAGAGTCGCTAAAGGGGCTCTGAATCGGTTTAACATTTTTGTTATGGAGGTGAGTAATCTGAAGGATGATTCAGTATTTATGGCTTTGGTATGGGAAATACACTGGGACATGGATTTTGGAAAATGGTTGAAGATAAAACAACTAACAACTATAGAGGAATTCCATTGGAAGTCCAATCAATTCTTGCGTTTGGAGGAAGCAAGTCAGGCGGTTGGGTAGACTGATGGTAAGCAGTTGAAGGAAGTAATACAAAACAATATGGCAATTAAGCAGATAGGAAAGAGCTATGGTAATGCAACAGTTAATATTAGAAATTCGAATAATCAAAAGAAAAGGAATCCGGGCTCTAGCAGTTGGCGGAATGAAACAAAACACACCGAAGGAATATAAGACTCGATGAATATACATCTTCGAACGATACATTGGAGAATATATACCTAGCTATGCAGGTAATGGAATGGTGTAAAGCCACCTAAGAAAGAGACGACCAAAGAGGAAATGCACTTAGGAAAGTAATGTCTCTTCCATGAAACCCATGGACACAACATGAAAAAGTGCCGGCATCTGAGGGATGCTATTAAGGATTTAATAAGAAAAAAAGCTTCAACAATATGTTAGAGAATCGTAGGAAGGTGGTCAAAATGCAAAACCCCAAGGACCATCTTGAAAGTCTATAGTATGGTGGATCGATTATGCAAATGACAAGTATGTGACTAATTTAAACTATATTGTAACAATATTAAAGTATGTAAACAAGAATAATCACACCAGAGATTTTATACTGGTTCGGACCTCCCGTCCTACGTCTAGTCCCGAAGCTCCTCTTCGGAATTTCCTTTTACCGAATAACCCTCACTTCACCCGGAGGAACAGGTTTACAATAGCAGAGTTTCTTTGTCAACTATGTGTTCTCTATTACACGGATTTTGACTATATAGTGCAAATGCTTCCAATATATATTTAGAGATTGTTGTCTATGAGGAACTGTATATTTGGAAGAGTAGAGTATAAGTATAGATTGCTGGAGATCAAAAATATATCAGAGTATAAGAGTAGAAAGCGCAAGTAAGTCAGGTAGGTTCATCTCTTGGATTCTTGATGCTATTTATAGTGGTAGAGAGATTCCTTGAGTAGTTGCATCCATTAGTAAGTGTTCTATGGTCGCTCCTGATGATGATGAAGAGTTGCAGCGAAGAGGAGCGAAGGTGTCTTTTCAATTGTGACAGTTGTACTTTGAATGGTAGCAGCCGAGTTCAAAACCAGACGTCTGGAAAAAGTTTCAGACGTCTGTCTTTTTTATATTTTTGCATATGGTTACTTTTCAGACGTCTGAGTATCAAAACCAGACGTCTGATTCTGTCTGATTTGCGAACCAGAGAATTCCATCAAACATCTGGCTAGTGCACTCAGACGTCTAAACTTGTGCATGTTGCATTTCTTATGTCTGTGTCATTCCTCTTCCGATTCTATCGACTTGTAGCCTCTTGATACTTCTTTTGAGTCTTGGTCTTGTCTATTTGGTGATGTTACTTTATCAATTACCTGTAAATATAGATATATATATGCATATTCGATTTCCATTGTATAGTTGTTATCATCGAAACCATAGAATTGATTTCCTAACAATCTCACCCTTTTTGATGATGACAACTATTCAATGTACTTATATATAGATTATAAATCTCCCCCTGAATATGTGCTTATTTTTAATGTTTTATGATTATACTTATATTTCTCCCCCTTTGGCATTATCAAAAAGAATTATAAAATTGAAGCCAATCGTTAAAAAAGAAAGTTTCATTAAACTTGAAGTGTGATTACAAACATAGATTTGTACAAAAATTGATATTCCAAAAACCTAAAGTCTATGATTCCCAAAATCTATGATTCCTTTGGAGAAGCTTTATTTTGATCATCTTCCTTTGGTTCTTCTTTTTCAGAAGTGCTAGCCTTTGTAGGAGATGTCAAAGCTTCCTTGAGAGGTTCATCCTCAGAGAATTTGGAATGTTTTGCGGGAGGAGAAGGTACTGGGGTTGGCCAATCTTCAAAAGGTGGTGTTGGACCGCGAACCCGTTGTAGTACTTCTTTAAGAACCGACAAGACAGTGGAAAGGGATTCTTCAACTGTGGCTAGGCGTGTAGCAAATGATGTTTCGAAGTTGTTAATTCGCTTAGCCAAAAGCTTTTGATTTTGAGATAGAATTTGTTGGTTTCGAAGAGTGAGATCTCGAACACTTTCGTTTGGATTTGTTTCCGTTCGTGTCTCCATAATTTCATCTAGTCCCAGATAATCAAATGGTGCGGGAGGAGGAGGAGTGGCTTCTTGATGTTGTTCCTCCTCTTGGGATGGATCAATGTGTGGTTGAGGAGGAGGCTCAACTCTTCTAGATTGACGATTGTGCGTCCAATCTTCGAAGGAAATGAATTCTGGAGGGATTTCGGGTAGGTGCATCAGAGAGAAGAATTTGGTGGAAGCATATTTAGGCGAGATTTCTTCGAATGTCGATAGGTAGGATGGTATGTTATGTGCACGAAGAAGTCTCATAATATAAGTTGGGTAAATAATTGACGGCCTTGATCAAGTCCAAAAATGCTTTAGCTCGTCGAAGATGAATTTGGCCCAATTTACTCTTGTTCCACTAAATAGAGCATATAGGGCTTTGTGCTCTAATTCGGTGATTTGCTCGTGACTTGCCATTCGTGGAACAATTGTGTTAATTATCATTCGAGTTAGGAGTCGAGCTTTTGGACGTAGAAATTTGGAGGCAAATTTTGGCATTTCGTCTTCCCAAATCTGATGTGTTATACTATGGCTTGAAGCGCATATCAGGTATGTTGTATAAATCTTCACCTGTTTCAGAACATCCTAGGGTTCTCCCGATTATGCCAGGAGTAAGTCTAATCGTGTTGCCATAAACGCTAGACCATAACCAGTTATCTTCGTCTTCAGTGTTCCATACTGAAGTGCTGTCTAAGTTTGCATAGAAAAGAAATATTGCCAATTGATCGATTTGGACGTCATTAGGAGTGAATGAAATTAAAGTGTCTAGTCCGACATTCTCACATATTTCATCCAAATCGTACATTGGAAATTTAAGTAGATTGTAGAATGGACCTATGTGGAGTTTTTTCTTTAGTATATCTTCGTACCTTTTGATTGAATGTGGTGCCTTTTTCATCCACCTTTCGATCTGTTCATCGGAGCATACCTGAGGATTTGAAGATGAGGCCGGTTGGTCTTGTTTTCTTTTTGACATCTTGGGATTCTTAGTGCGAGGAGGCGTTATGATTAGATTTGCTTAAAGAAGATGTTTTGGAAAGAAAATGTCTCTGAGAATATCGTAGGTTATAATAATTTTTGAGATAAAAGAAAAAATGACGTTATCTGGGCCAATTTAAATGGTCGATTGGGAATCAGACGTCTGGATTGGAAATCAGACGTCCGGTTTGCCCTAAATTGAGTGTAGCAGATAAAATTAGACATTTGGTTTTTGATGTAGACGTCTGGTTTGGTCGAATTTTGTAAAATTGGAGAGGCAGAGAACTAAGGCAGACGTTTGGATCTTATTTCAAACGTCTGAAATGCATTGATTTTTATTTGGAGAAGACAGAGCAAAATTTCAGACGTCTGGGGGGTATATCAGACGTCTGACATATGCACAGTGCTTAAATTTTAGACGTATATCATTGTGTCAGACGTCTGAAGGCCATAGTCAGACGTCTGAAATAAGCAGTGTGGCTAAAAATAGCCTAAAATTTGATGGTTTTGCTTATTTCTCGAATTTTTATAACAAGTAATTTTATTATTGTGAAATAAAATAACAAATAAGCATAGATACATACAAATATAATTTATTTAGAAGGCGATGGAGTTTTGCGATCTCCTGACTTGTCATCCGTCCATGGTTTAAGTGGAGACCATATATTTCCACGTTCATGGGTTCTCGGAGAGCCAGAATATCGTCTTGGGTCCGAAGGAGTATGATATGAAGATGAGGGATCCAAAGAACTACAAGGTTTTGGGAGTGGTTCATGGACATCTTTCTTTCGTGACGAACAAAACTTCATTGCTACTTGTTCCAAAAAGCTTAGGCAACGTGCTGTGACTTTTTGCTCAAAATATAGTTCTCGTTGAAGATCTATCTGTTATTTCTGATAATGATGAATTTCATCAATTTTCTCTTTTGTGTTAGGAGATACAAAAAAAGATCTTTTGGTCTTCTTGCTATCGGGAGTAAATCCCATATGATATGAGGACCACCTATGCGTTGGTTCATGAATTGGTGTGGGTGTAGGAAGTCGCTGGGGTGTATCAACCGAGCTATCCGGCGTAGGCATCGAGATGGAAATATAAGAGTTATCAGAAGACATGGCTATATTTTGTTTGTTGAGGAAAATATGAATTGTGTGTATATAGTTTTTCTTGAAGTATAACTGTTTATATATACGTTAAAAAATTATTTACAGAAAAACTAACTATCTAGAAAACAAAGGGTGTATGAAGTACTGATTATAATTTGTGGATAGAAAAACACTTGACTAAATATAGGCTAGATGAAGTAGGAATTATTCAGTAAGAAGATCATGAAGAGAGCAAATCCCTAAATCACGTCGGAGTTTAATAAAAGTTTGTTTATTTAGTGGTTTTGTAAAGATGTCTGCTATTTGATTTTCTGTATTTACGTATTCTAATGAGATATTTCCTTTTTCAACATTGTCTCGTAGAAAATGATGTCGTATATCTATATGCTTAGTTCGTGAGTGATTGACAGGGTTTTTTTGATAAATTTATTGCACTTGTGTTATCACAATATATTGGAGATTTATTGATAATTTTGCCGAAGTCCATAAGTGTTTGTTGCATGTATATTACTTGTGCACATGCTAGAGCTGCTAAGATATATTCGGCTTCGCAAGTGGATAAAGAAACACAATTTTGCTTTTTGCTAAACCATGAAACTAATGATTGTCCAATAAAGTGACATGTTCCACTAGTACTCTTACGATCTGTTCCACACCCTCCGAAATCCGCATCGCTATATGAAACTAGTTCAAACGATGATCCTTTAGGGTAAACAAACCATAATCTCTAGTACTAGATAGATAACGTAAAATCCGCTTAACAGCTCTTAGATGAGATTCTTTTGGTTTTGCTTGAAATCGAGCACAAAGACATACACTCATCATAATATCGGGTCGACTAGCCGTCAAATAGAGTAAAGAACCAATCATGCTACGATATAATTTTTCATAAAAATCTTTTCCGTTATCATCTTTTTCTAAGTGAACAGTAGTACTCATCGGTGTTGGTTTGCTTGAAATTTTATCCATTCCAAAGCGTCGTAATAGGTCGTTACAATATTTTTCTTGGTGAATAAAAATACCATTTTCAAGTTGTTTTATTTGTAAACCTAAAAAGAAATTTAATTCTCCCATGTGAGACATTTCAAATTCATTGGTCATAATATTTGAGAAATGATTACAAAGATTTTCATTAGTTGAACCAAAAATAATATCGTCTACGTAAATTTGCACAACTAAAATATCGTTATCTTCTCGTTTAATAAATAAAGTTGTATCGATTTTACCTATTTGAAAACCCGATGTAATTAAGTGATTTTTAAGTCGTTCGTACCAAGCTCGGGGAGCTTGTTTTAAACCATATAAAGCTTTCTGTAATTTAAAAACATGATCGGGATATTTTTCGTGAGTAAATAGTGGAGGTTGTTCAACATATACGTTTTCTTTGATAAAACCATTTAAGAAAGCACTTTTGACATCCATTTGAAATAGTTTAAAATTGTGATGATTTGCAAAAGCGAGTAATGTTCGTATGGCCTTGAGTCTTGCTACTGGTGCAAAAGTTTCATCGTAGTCGATACCTTCTTCTTGATTATAACCTTGAGCAACTAAGCGTGCTTTATTTCTTACAATATTTCCATTCTCGTCTGCTTTGTTTTTAAATACCCATTTTGTTCCTATCACTGATTGGTCTTCAGGTCTTGGAACTAGTTCCCAAACATTATTACGTTCAAATTGATTTAATTCTTCTTGCATAGCCATTATCCAAAAGTTATTATTTGAAGCTTCTTTATAATTTTTTGGTGCAAGATTTGACACAAATGCTACATGGCTTATTTGATTAAGTTGATTTCTAGTTACTCTAGAATTGAGATCTCCAATGATATTATCTTTTGGATGATTCTTAAGAATTCTAGGGGATAATATTAAAGTGTTATTTTGCATATTTGTTTCATTATTAATAGAATTTGTTGAATTTGTTATTGGAATAGTCTCTTCTTCATCATTAGTATGATTGTTAAATAGATTTTCGTTGAACGAAACATGTAAACTTTCTTCAATAGTATTATTTCGTTTATTAAAAATTCTATATGCTTTGCTACGATCAGAATATCCAACAAAGATACCTTCATCGGCCTTCGGGTCAAATTTTCCTAAGTTATCTTTTGTATTTAATATAAAACATTTTGAACCGAAAGTTTTAAAGTATGATACTTTAGGTTTTCTTCCAAAAAATATTTCAAAACAAGTTTGTTTAGTCATAGGGCGTATGGTTACTCGATTTAATACGTAACAAGCTGTGGCAATAGCTTCCGCCCAAAAGTGTTTTGGTAAACCACTACTATTAAGTAGTTTTCGTGCACATTCTTGTAACGTATGATTTTTTCTTTCTACTACGCCATTTTGTTGAGGTGTGCGAGGAAAAGAAAAATTATGACTTATTCCTTTCTTATTGCAAAAATTAGTAAAATGATCGTTTTCGAATTCTCCTCCGTGATCACTTCGAATATTTTTAATTTTCAAGTCCATTTGTGTTCTAATTCTTTTAGCAAATATTTTAAACATTTCAAAAGTATCACTTTTATGTTTTAAAAACAAGGTCCATGTATACCTCGAAAAATCATCAACTATGACGAAAACATATTTGTTGTGATTTATAGATCGTATTTGTGTTGGACCAAATAAATCTAAATGTAATAATTCTAATGGTTGTTTTGTAGAAATATTATTTTTAGATTTAAAAGAGGTTTTCTTTAGTGTTCCAATTTGACAATCATCACATAAATTTTCTACTTTGTAATTTATTTTAGGTAAACCTCTAACTAACTCATATTTTGCCAATTTATTAATACTTTTCAATTTGATGTGGCAAAAACGTTTATGCCATAACCATGGATCATTATGTTTGGCGGTTAAACATAAATTTGAATTTTTATTTATATTCATGTTTAATACATAGATATTTTTGTTTCTAAAACCTTCAAATATAAGTTGTTTGTTATTATCTAAAATATTACATCTATCTTTTTCGAAATTTATTTGAAAGCCTTTGTCACATAATTAACTAATGCTTAGTAGATTGTGTTTTAGATTTTTTACTAATAAAACATTTGTAATAATAGGAGAGTTAGAAATACCATAATTGATGACTTCTCCAGTGCCAACGACATATCCTTTTGAATTATCTCCAAAGGTTACCGTTTGTAACAACCCGGGATCTCGCATTTATTTTATTATCGTCATTTGACGACTGATTTTGCTAGCTGATGTTATTTGAAGTTTTAATCAAGTTGAAATTCGTTTGGAAATTGGTTAAGTGTTGTTTGGGTTTTAAATATTAATCTCGGCCCATGTTTCAATTGTTTGAAGCCGTGATAGTATTCAACACCCAATCCCCCTCCCTTTCCTCCATTCGTAAACCCTAAGCCCAAAATCAAAGAAAACAAAATAATGGCGGCCATGATATCTTCATTCGTTCGTTTTTTTCAAATTAGGGCTTCGTTCAAATTCTTTGTGCCGTGATTTCGGCTTGCTCGATCGAGAGGGATCGCGTTCTGTTGGGTCGTCAAAAATGGTGAGTATCATACTCACATCTAATTCCTATCTCTAGCTTATTAGTGTTCGTATTTCTACGATTTCGTTCTTACTCGATTGTTAAGTTCGTCACTTGATTTGTCTGCCATTTGAACATGTTGGAAGTGATGTTCTCTGTCTTGGTTATTTTCTGGGTCTTGACGATTGACGTGATGACTTGGTGTTGTATCGAGCATTTGGGTTTTTGTTGCATTTTCGATGGACATCGATTTTAACTATGATTTATGTGAATGTATTTTGGCTTCAGCCTCTGTTTGCTATTCGAACTTAAATTGGGGTTTTTTGGTGTTGATTTTTGATCGATTCTTGTTTTGGTCTCCACGGTTTTGAATTTGCTGGACTTTGAGATGAAAATTGCAAAAGAACTGCTTTGTAATTTTTAAAACTGCTGTTCCCTTTCAGTCATTGATACTTGGTTTGCAAACTTGATTTTTGTGAACATAATGTTGAGATGAGAATTTGACTTTGCATTTGCTATGAGAACTGACTTCGATCATTTTTGAAAATTCCTGCTTGATTTTGAAACTGTGATATTATCACTTCTCTGACTTTTGACCACTGCCTTGACTTGCTTACTGTCAATGTTCACAACTTTGATTCGTTCACTATTGATCATGGTTTTGTTCACTGTTTCAACTTGTTCTTTGAGTTACATTCTAACCTAACTTTGACATGCTTTTGTTATTGTTTGTCACTTGAACCTGACTTTGATCTTTACTTGACACTGTTATATTTGCATGTGTTCACTTGATCATGGTTGCAGTTGTATTCCATTTGAACTAATTCATGTAGACAGTTGTCTTTGAGCATTCATTCCAGTAGTTGTGTTGCCATATTGAGTTGCAGTGCTTCATGTTGTAGTCTTGATGAACTATAGCTATGCATTCATTGTTCGGGTCATTTTTCATCCAGACTTTTCATATGTTCTCTGATTTGTTGTACTTGAGTCACTGATGCACTTTCACTGTATTGCCAGTTCCTTGGACAGTTTCATTTGCATGTTTAACTATGCTTTGAAGTGTAGCTTCACTTGAGTCATTTACTTGATATTGTTTTACACTTGAACCTGGCTTTGACCTGAGTGCGTTTGCATACTGTTGCATTTGGACTCGAGTACAATTGAGTCTTGTTGTCACTTGCATTTCATTGTTCACTTTGACTTTGTACCTACCTGTTTGCATTTGCAGTCACGTACTGTACACTGCATTTGCTCCTGATAGAATTGGTGTAGTTATTATACATATCCATTTGCACTCGAGTTCGACCTGTAGCTTGCATTGTCACGTGCACTGTCCAGTGTTACAGTTGCATATATGTTGTATCCTTTTGTTGATGATACTCGAGATTTTGTTGTACTTGGCATCGTGATAATGTTGTTCCACTGTTTGTTGTCATGTTGCACTATAAGTTGCCTTAACTTGAACTGGTCTGGTTGCTTCTATACCATGGCTGGTTTGGGTTTGCTGTTATAACATGTATGCATACATGTGTGTATACATGTTTATGTATTGTCTTCAAGTAGTTTCATTGAGTTGGTCATTAATATACTTTATATATATATATATCCTTGAGTTTGACAGGAAATAGTTTATCGCTGTTTTTGTGATATTGCATTCCTGTATATGCAGTTCTAGGCTGATGTGCACAATTCATCTGATCTTGTGCATATCTAAATCTTTTGCATACTCCATCATATGCTGTATTGGCGAAGTACACGTGAGCCACGTGTACTGCAGCCAAAACAACATTGACTCTTTAATTGAAATTTCAATTGTTTGAAATTGTTCGTATGTCCAATTCAATATATTTTGAATTGTATTTTGATTTGAGTTGTTGCCATTTGCTTCTGTTTCATTGAGCTTTTGTGGATTTCATCACTGTATTGGCGAGGCAGTGCACGCGTGCGTGTACTGCAGCCAATTCAGAATTTGACGTTTTGAATTGATTGATTTCAATTGATGAAATTGTTTCGTGTTGCCAATTCAATAGTTTGATATTGTGTTTTGCTTTGGTGGTTTGATCATTTTGTTGTTGTCTAATTATCTAATTGATAATTAGATTATGAGTTTTCTAATTATTTATTAATAATTAGATTTTGTTGTTATTTTCCATTAGGCAATTTTGTTGTTTTTTCTAAATTATCTTCATTGATATTCTTTTCACTTATCTTTGTTGAGGATTTAAATCTACTGATTTGTGTTTAACATTGTTTAGTGTATTATCTGCCGTTATCCGATCCTCTTATCGAAGAGTTGGATATACGAGATTTCTATGGCTGTCGTCTAATTGATATTAATTATTATTGTTTCTGTGCATTAATAACTGA
The DNA here is from genome assembly GCA_030737815.1 of Allium fistulosum. Classification (NCBI taxonomy): domain Eukaryota; kingdom Viridiplantae; phylum Streptophyta; class Magnoliopsida; order Asparagales; family Amaryllidaceae; genus Allium; species Allium fistulosum. The sequence continues at coordinate 814,671,361 of CM060904.1, forward strand.
GTTTGAATTAGACTGACCCGTGTATTATTTTCTTTTGAATTTAATACTCGGGTCAGACCCGAGTTATTTCAGGTTGTAGATTTCCTGCTTTGAGTTGCTGTTTGAGCTATGGAGACTTTTCGTATCTTTGAAGTGGTCTTCGTCTTTCTGTAGTAGTCAGTGTGTCTATTTTAGGATGATATGTACCCATGTATATTAGTTGATAATGTACTTGTGTATATAATTTCCAGAGTCGACAGTTGTAGTTGTACCATATGTATTGTGTCAACTGTATTGTAACTGACATCAGTTATATATATGAGACTTTTATTATCTGTGTTCCGCATTCTTTTGTATCTGTGTTATTATTATATATATTGTCCTAAACTATTATGAACCATCGTAGTTCGTTTTATACTGGAATTGGGTATGTCGATGGGAGTAAATAAATAAGAGATGAAAATGAAAAATATATACCACTCCTATCGAGGTAATCAATACTAGTGTAAGGCCAACTACGGATGGCCGCTCCTATCCAGCCTTATTCTTCGTGATAACAAACAGTATTTCTTTTAATACTCTTTGTTATTGTGAGCATAGAGGTGGGGCGTTACACTGTTCCACCATCGATGTATGTTATATTTGATAACATTTTTGAATTTCCGGTCATATGCTTGGAGCATCCGCTATCTAGTATCCATTTCTCCTTATGTTTTATTTTGGGTACCTGCAAAATAAAAAATGTTTTAATTGGTACCCATATACTTTTGTTAGGGTCCTAATTGTTAGGAGAAGGTAGCCATACCCATGATGGTTTGGTACCTTTATAAATATAATTTTTATTATAGACTACATTCTCTAAGAAATTATTAATATGTTTTTGTTTAATCAAATTATTATTTATCTTAGGAATCCAAATTTTCATAGTTTTGGTATTCATACTAGACATAGGTAAACTTTTAGTTTTTGTATTTTTTTTTACATCATTTCCTTTTTGTTTAGAAATATTTTTAAATCCTATTCCATTTCTATTACATGATGGTTTTGAAGTTTTTATAAGGTTTTCCAAATCTTGTTTCCCTTTATTGAATTTTGACACATTATTTGTAATTTTATCTAATTTTTCTTTTAATTCTAAATTTTCAATTTTCAATATTTCAATATTGCTTTTCAAGTTGACTTTTTCTTTTAGTAAATCATCCTTTACTATTTTAGTGTTTTCAAAATCAATAGTAATAGCCTTACTTTCTATCAAATTATTTTTAATTTTTTCTTGAGATAATTCTAGTTCTTCTTCTAAGATAATTTTTTCATCTTTTAACATTCCTACTTCAAGTTCTAATATATTTATTTTAGCTATATATTCTTTGTTCAATTTTTTAATTTGTCTAAATTTATCATCTAATTCCATGCTAAGTTCTAATAATATGTCATAGCTAAGTTCCGGACATACCTCATCAGTTTGTGTCATAAAACACACATTAGCTTGTTCTCCATCACTATCACTATCACTTTCAAATGATGAAGAATACGAGTCTTCCCATGTTACTTTGAAAGCCTTCTTCTTCTTGAATTTTTCAAATTTTTTCTTCCTTTTATCATTATTGAGTTTAGGGCAATCCTTCTTCATATGTCTGTATTGATCACATTCATAGCACTTAATTTGAGATAAGTTTATTGTGTTGGACTTCCCTTCTTTTTGGAATTTTGTCATCTTTCTAAATTTCTTGAATCTGTTATAATTCTTGGCAATGAAGACTATCTCTTCTTCATCTAAATCAGAGTCATCATTTTTTGTTGCTGGAAATGCTGTGTTCTTCTTTTTTGAATTTAGTTCTTTTCATGCCTGCAAATTAGCTTCATATGACATTAAATTTCCTATCAACTCTTCAGTTTTGAGAGTAGAGAGATCATTAGCTTCTTCAATAGCTAATATTCCTTTCCCAATCTGATGTTAAAGAGTTGAGTATTCGAGAAACTAAATCAAAATCGGTAAATTTAACTCCTAATGCCATAAGATCATGTTGGATAGTTTGAAATCTAGAATACATATCAACAATAGTTTCATTTTGCTTCATTTTAAATGACGAAAATTGGTTTTGCAAAATTGAAATCTTAGTTTGTTTGACCTTTGTTGTACCTTCGTGTTTGATTTGTAAGGTACGCCAAATGTCAAATGCAGTTGTACATAACATGACACGTGAAAATTCATTTTTATCTAGAGAACAAAATAAAACGTTCATAGCTTTAGCATTATTTGATGCTAAGGTCTTTTGTGCATCGGTCCATGTGTTCATAGCAGTAGTAGGTGCTTCATATTTATCTTGAGTCGTTGACCAAATTTCTAGACCATTAGCTTCCATAAAAATTCTCATACGTGTTGACCAGTATGCATAGTTAGAGCCATTAAAAAGTGGGGGTAGTGCTGTGGATTGTCCTTCTTGAAAAATGCTTGCCATATTAAAATGATTCAAAAACGTGTTACTGTACTTTGATCAAACCTTGCTTTGATACCAAATGAAAGTCTATAGTATGGTGGATCGATTATGCAAATGACAAGTATGTAACTAATTTAAACTATATTGTAACAATATTAAAGTATGTAAACAAGAATAATCACATCAGAGATTTTATACTGGTTCGGACCTCCCGTCCTACGTCCAGTCCCGAAGCTCCTCTTCGGAATTTCCTTTTACCGAATAACCCTCACTTCACCCGGAGGAACAGGTTTACAATAACAGAGTTTCTTTGTCAACTGTGTGTTCTCTATTACACGAATTTTGACTATATAGTGCAAATGCTTCCAATATATATCTAGAGATTGTTGTCTATAAGGAACTGTATATTTGGAAGAGTAGAGTACAAGTATAGATTGCTGGAGATCAAGAATATATTAGAGTATAAGAGCAGAAAGCGCAAGTAAGCCAGGTAGGTTCTTCTCTTGGATTCTTGATGCTATTTATAGTGGTAGAGAGATTCCTTGAGTAGTTGCATCCATTAGCAAGTATTCTATGGTCGCTCCTAATGATGATGAAGAGTTACAGCGAAGAGGAGGGAAGGTGTCTTTTCAATTGTGACAGTTGTACTTTGAATGGTAGCAGCCGAGTTCAAAACCAGACGTTTGGAAAAAGTTTCAGACGTCTGTCTTTTATATTTTTTTGCATATGGTTACTTTTCAGACGTCTGAGTATCAAAACCAGACGTCTGATTCTGTCTGATTTGCGAACCAGAGAATTCCATCAGACGTCTGGCTAGTGCACTCAGACGTCTGAACTTGTGCATGTTGCATTTCTTGTGTCATTCCTCTTCCGATTCTATCGACTTGTAGCCACTTGATACTTCTTTTGAGTCTTGTTCTTGTCTCTTTGGTGATGTTACTTTATCAATTACCTATAAATATAGATATATATGCATATTCGATTTCCATTGTATAGTTGTTATCATCGAAACCATAGAATTGATTTCCTAACACATCTGCCCAAGGGAATCAGCATGGACCTTTTGGAGAAGGACCCAAGCGGGCTGGTGGAAACTTGATAATCAATACCATAACTGGAGGGCCTCATCCAGTGAGGAAAAGATGGAGGTAAATGGAATGGTATGCAAGCTCTCTAAAGCATGTACCATAAGAGGATTGCTTTTCCATAGAAGATGGAGCTTCCGCTAAGTAGTAAGGGATGATAATAAATGATGTCTTGTTCAGAAATAGAAATGCTGATGGAGTCGAAGCTCTAATTTTTAACCTTATGGTGATAACGGTGGGTACTGGATCAACAACAGTAAGTTGGGTCTTGGTGGATACTGGAAATTATATGAACATATTGTTCAGAAGAACATTTGATCAAATGAAGATCAACATAAAGGAGGTTATGTCTTGTAGAATCAAGACCCAAAGTTTTATAGGCGAAGCAAAACAACCAATCTAGACGATCAATCTGCCTATGGAGTTGGGTGAAGGAGATCGTAGAATAGTCCAGATTTAGAAATTTGTTATTGTGGATGGATACTCGGCATAAAATGCCTTTTTGGGCCAACCGACCTTTGTTGATTTTAGAATAGCATTAACTCTTTAGTGCCTAATGATGAAGTTCCCGGGTCAAATCGATAAGAGAAGACCAGAGCGTAGGAAGGGAATGTTATGTCGTAGAGCTAAGGGAAGCAAAGCGACACGAGAAGGGTTAGAATGTGGAGAGGACTCTCTGCATTCGAGATCCGCAATATAGAAATTAAAGCCCGAACATTGGCTCGGAAATCGTAACAGGTTTGATAAGTCTACGGATCTAAGGAAGAAGTCAGGGAATGGGTGAACAGACCCAACTGAGCTGACGGTGAATGTTATAATCGATATGGACGATCCTACATGGGTTATAAAGAATAGATCTTAGCTTAGCATTAACTTAAGGAAGGAATTGGTTAATTTCTTCCGAAGGAATCTGGACATGTTTGCTTGGACGCATTTAGATATGTGTAGGATATCCCCGAAGATAGCATGTGTCACACTGAATATTGATCCAGAATTTTCACCAGTGAAGTAGAAAAGGCGCAGTTTGGGTCCGGAGCAATTCACCCCATCAAAGGAAGAAGTGGATAAGCTAATGGAAAATGACTTTATCCCCAATGCTTTATACTCCAAATGGGTATCCAACCCCGTGTTGTCGAGAAATCAAATGGAAAATGGAGGACATGTATCAACTATTCAGATTTGAATAAGGCATATTTGAAGGACAGTTATCCTCTATCCAGGATTGACTAATCGGTAGATAGGACCGTAGAGCATGAGTTACTCTCATCCATGGATGCTTATTCAGGTTATAATCTAATTTCAATGCATAAATCGGATCAACAGAATACCAGCTTTATAACATATTTTGGATTATATTACTATTGAGTAATGCCGTCCGGTTTGAAGAACACTAGAGCCACATATCAGAGACTAGTAAATTCTATGTTCAAAAATCAAATTGGACGGACAATGGAGGTTTACATGGACAACATGCTTGGAAAATCAGGAGTATCCTGAAACTATTTGGATGATCTTTCGGAGATGTTCGAGGTTGTACGAAAGTATGAAATGGAGCTAAATCCATTGAAATGTTCTTTTGGAGTGGTATCGGCTAGGATTTATTATCAATGCAAGGGGCATCGAGGAAAATCCAAACCAGATTAACGCCTTGAGGAATGTAACCGCCCCAACTACGAAGAAAGAACTACATAGCTTGAATCGGACGATTGTTGCCTTGAGTCAGTTCATCACAAAAGCAACAGACAAGCGCATACCCTTCTTCAATGCCTTTAAGAAGGGTAAGAATTTTTTTGAGTGGAATCAGTATCGTCAGAATGCCTTCGAGGAGTTATTGAGGTACATGGAGACGCCACAGGCTCTATCCATACCATTGGACGACGAAGACTTGTTCGCTTATTTGGCAGTGTCCGGTCACACATTGAGTGTAGCACTAGTACATGAGGAGGCGAGGATTCAAAGACTGGTCAACTATATCAACAAGCAGTTTATAGGAGTTGAAAAGAAGTACCCAAAGTTGGAGAAGCTTGTGTATTGATTGCTGATTGCATCAAAAAAGCTGCGACCATACTTTCAGGCTCATTCGATCAAGGTGTTGACGGATCAGCCCCTAAAGTAGGTAGTATACCAATCCGAGGCTTTGAGAAAGCTGCTAAAGTAGAACATAGAGTTGAGTCAATATGGCATTACTTACCATCTGAGGAGAGCGATAAACGGGCAGACGTTGGTGGATTTCATCGCTGCATTTACATGCGAGATGGTGAGGAGAAGGACAATACAATCACACTTCCCTATTGGAAGTTGTTCGTAGATGGAGCATCAAACGAACATAGCTCAGGTGCAGGAGCGCTGCTTGAAACTCTGGAAGGACGGTCGATTTGTTATGCATTGAAGTTGGAATTTCCCGCAACTAACAACGAGGCTGAGTATGAGGCATTGATAGCGGGACCGTAGATAGCAAAAGAGCTGGAAATAAGGACAATACACGTATTCAATGATTCCCAGCTGGTTTGTCAAGTTAGGAAGGAATATAGGCTAAGTGTGCAAGACTTGCTCCTTACTTGACAAAAGTGTTAGAACTATTAGACGACACCAAGCACTATATGATTATGCATATCCCCAAAGAGGAGAATGCAAAAGCTGATTCGTTGGCTAAGCTAGCTAGTTTCGGTGAAGCGCAGATGATGGGTTTGGTACTAGTGAAGGTTTTGACAGCTCCGAGTATCGATTAGATGAATGTCAAGTGTATTTTGAAGACTGCGGAGGAAGCGGAGTCGTGGATGATCCCAATTAAGGATTGCTTGCGCAAGGGAACTCTCCTAAAAGACATGAATGTACGAAAGAAACTCCTTTGAAAAGCACCTCATTTCGTAATGCAAGGAGTGTTGTACAAAAGAGGATTCTCTACCCTCTTGCTTTGGTGTGTAACCAAGGATGAGGCTAGGAAAATCCTTATGGAAATCATGAGGGTAGCTGTAGTGACCACATCGGGGGGCAAAATTAAGATACTTCGTTATGGATATTTCTAGCCAACAATAAATTGGAATATAGCTGATTACACCAAACGGTGCGACCGCTGCCAGAGATTTGTGAAGATTCCAAAAGCCCCGTCAATAGAGCTTACATAAATGGTTAGCCCATGGCCATTCACGGTTTGTGGAATTGACATTATCGAGGTGATATCGATGGTGAAAGGAGGAGCTAAATATGCAATAGTTGTGATGAATTACTTCACGAAGTGGGCCGAACTGAAAGTGCTTGCCACGGTCATAACGAATAAGTGATCAACTTCATGACGAAAAATATCATTTGCAGGTTTGGAGTACCCTAAAAGATCATCACGCACAATGAAATTTAGTTCGAAAGTACCAAGTTCAAGGATTTTTACAACCGGTATAGGATCTAGAAGAGCTTCTCAATGGTAGCACATTCGAAGACAAATGGACAAGTGAAGGCTATGACTAAAATCATTAAGCCTATCTTGAAGAAACGGTTAACTAGAGCCAAAGGAAATTTGGTCGATGAACTTCCATTGGTATTATGGGCTTATAAGAAGAACCATAAGTCTCCGACTAGACATACACCATTTGCTTTAGCTTATGGATTAGAAATAATGATATCGATAAAACTGGAAGTCCCTTCTCATTATAAAAGGTTTTACGAGTCCCTTGATTTGGTTGATGAGAAAATGGAGGAAGCAAAACTAAGGGTAGATGCTCACTAGAAAAGAGTAGCATGACAGTTCAACGTCAATGTCCAAAACTGTATATTTGAGGTAGGTGATTTCATTTTGAAACGAGTTCTTCTAGGTACGGGGGAACTTGTTTCGAATTGGGAAGGTCCTTATGCAGTGGAATGAAAGCTTGGAGATGGAACGTTTAAGCTTGCCATAGTTGATGGAACCCTGATTCCGTAGGCATGGAACAATGACTTGCTACGACACTATTATACTTAGTTTTTTTTAGTTTACTTTCGCAAATAAGCCATCCAAGGACTTTGGGGGCAATTTATTAAGGCAGGACTTGCCACATTCTTTGTTTATAACTATAAATTAGCTTCTCGAACCAATGGAACTGTGTTATTGTAAGGAAGATTCCCATACCACACGATTAGCAGTACAGTCAAAAACCAACTCCTCTGGTCTGGGATTATGGTCGAGGAGTATAGTTTCAGCAGTTGATCAGATAATTCGACCCCGTCATTCAAACATAAAACCCGATGGTTTAGGATCATGGCTGGGAAGTATAGTCTCAGTGGTCGATCAGATAATTTGACCTCGCCTTTAGGGTCAATCGGATAATTCAACCCCATCCCTCGGGTACAATTTCCCTCAGTCCAGGATCTGGACCAAAGGATATGGTTTTTGGGGGGTTGATCGAATAATTCAACCCCAAATGCTTAGGTACACTAATGATAATACCAACTCTTTCGATCTAGGATTAGGGCTAGGGAATATAATTTCAGGGGTCGATCGGATAATTCTACCATAAGGTACCAACTCCTTTGGTCTAGGATTATGGTTGAGGAGGGTAATCATAGGGGTCGATCAGATATTTGACCCCGACCTTTAAGAATTTGACGATGCTCGGAGTTAGGCAACATCAAGAAGGTAATACCACATAAGGGTCGATCGAATAATTCGACCTCGACCTTCAGGTGTTTGTTGTTTCCTGGAGTTAGGCAACGTCAAGAAGGGATGGCAACACAAGGATCGATCGGATAATTCGACTCTAACCTTTAGCTATCTGCGGCTGCTTGGAGTATTGTAGTATCAAAAAGGAATGCTCAGACTTGAAAAAATAAAGTTCTAGCTTCCAGAGATAGAAACTGGTGCGCGGTTAAAATCCAGATGGTTATGCTTGCAGCCTGGCAGGATACACCAGGCTAGGTTTAGCAAGGACAATCTGCAAGTACTCTCATTTGACACTTGGAGTTAGGTGAGACTAGGAGAGGATGCCGGTGATAGCCGTCCAAAAGCACCAGCTCTCGGAAATTCAAGTTAGTATATGGTAAAACCTTCACGACTATGCTTGTAGCCTAACGGGACACATCTGACTGAAGATGAGCGAGGATAGTCGTCGAAGGTTGAAAATAAGTACTACTGGACTCCTCTGGTCTAGGATTAGGACCGGAAAGGTATAATCGAACTGGGAGCAATCAGATAATTTGCCTCAAATGATTAAAATACCGATCACGCCTTATTGCCAACGAAATAAGGGGAGTTGGGAGTTACGTTCAAACTTCTATTCCTCCAGAGATAGGGAATAGCATGAAACTTGAATTATTTATAACTCGTTGATGGTTGAAGGAAACTCAACCCAACACAAATAGGAATAACCACAGAGTTGGTTAAAAACTATAATTTAGTTTCACCAGATGGAACACTTTGGCGGCTCTAAACGAGGCTAACTAATGGAATATCATTAAAGCAATTGCAAGAATTTTGTTTATATGCACGGAGTTACAGCAAATAAAAGCGTTGCATGGAAATAAGCATGTATGATGTAGGAAAATTGCAGTAGAAGCAGCTATATCATATATGCAGGCAGTTGTATGTAAGAAGGTATAGTATATAAAAGTGCGGGATAAAGATTATAGAACAAAAGTGATCTTTTATCACTTAAACGTTTATGTAAAAAAGATCACGAAGGCTGCTCCCACACAAGCCTGAAAAATATGGTTGTCGAAGCCTGAGCTGTGGAGGACCCGGCTTTGGGAGGAGTAGATGTCTCTACGCTGGTTTGGAAGCGAGGTGATTGTGAGCCATTCTGAATAGAAAAACTTGGATTTCAACATAGCCAGGTATGTTTTTGTTTCTAATATTAAATCTGTGTAGTCGAGGCTCATAATCCATGGATGTTGACATGTGTTCCAATCGGATTCTGAACGTAGACCGTGACAAGTGAAAGTGTTAATCTATGTAGTGTGAGTCCCATGTCACGTACATGATGAATGGACCATCCTATATAGATAGCTCGCTCGTGCTAGGAAAAACGAGCCATGTCGTACGATGGAACTGTGCATCGAATCTTAACCGTTACCATCCGATAATCGATAATGGAACTGTTGTCTGGAGTGATGCAGAAGTCTTTCTTTTGCAAGAAAATTGGAAGTGCAAGAGTGGGAAATGCAATACAATGGAATCCCTCGATACAAATGTTCTTCGAAAAAGAACCGTCCTATCAATGTAAAAATGAGGACATGCGATCAGATAGGTCGTGATAGGGTTGCATAGAACTCGGAATGCTAGTGCTCGGGGCAAATGCATTCCTAATGAATAACTCGAATAAAACCAAGGCCGAACCTGAGTAGCTCACTAGGAGAACTCAAGCCTTGTCTTGACCAACCCTAATGCAACACAACCGCCCCAAATTGCCATCACTACCAACCAGCCGCCATATGACGACAACGACCTAATCTTCGACCGAAACACACATAGGAGTTTTCGGATCAAAACTTAGGGTCGGGATTAGAGGGTGATCAGTTCCGAGCACTCTGGAAGAAGCAGCGGTGGTCGGTTGAAAGATTTAGCGGGGGAGGGTGTGACGCCCCACCTATGCTCACAATAACAAAGAGTATTAAAAAGAAATATTGTCTGTTATTATGAAGAATAAGGCTGGATAGGAGCGGCCATCCGTAGTTAGGCCTTACACTAGTATTGGTTACCTCGATAGGAGTGGTATATTTTTTTTTCATCTCTTTGTTTATTTACTCCCATCGACATATCCAATTCCAGTATAAAACGAACTACGATGGTTCATAATAGTTTAGGACAACATATATAATAATAACACAGATAAGCTAAACTCAGAACACGGATAATATAAAATCTCATATATATAACTACAGTCAGTTACAATACATGTGATACAATACATATGATACAACTACAACTGTCGACGCTGGAAGTTACATATACAAGTACATTATTGTGAATAATATACATGAATACATATCATCCTATAAATGACAACGACTACTCCAAAAGATATAAAGAGACTTCATAGCTCAAGCAGCAACCCAAAGCAAGATATCAACAACCTGTAATAACTCGGTCTGACCCGAGTATTAATTCAAAAGAAAATAATACGCGGGTCAGTCTAATTCAAACTCAGTTATTAATGCACGGAAGCAATAATAATTAAATAATCAAATAGACGACAGTCACAATAAATCTTGCATATCCAATCCTTCAATAAGAGAATCGGATAACGGTACATATAACACGAAACACCATTAAACAGCAAATCAGCAAAGCCAAATCATCAACAAGGATAAATAAAAGGATTATCAAAGAAGATAATTTAGAAAACAACTGAATTGCCTAAACAGCAATTAACAGCAAGTGGCCAAAGCAAAACCCAAGCCAGTGAAACAGCATAAACAACAAAATCTAATTATCGATAGGATAATTAGAAAACACATAATCTAATTATCTAGTAGATAATTAGATAGCAGCAAAATACTCAAATTAAACCAAATCAAAATACAATTTCAAAATATATTGAATTGGACACACGAAACAATTCAAGCAATCGAAATTATCAATTAAAAAGTCAATTCTGTTTTGGCTGCAGTACACGCTCGCGTGCACTGCCTCGCCACTACAGCATATGATATCTTCACAACACCAAATACTAACAGCAAGTCGAAACTGTAAAGTGTGCAGAGGTACAAAACAGAAATGCAACAGTGAATCACAAACCAAACAGGGGCAAAACTGCAACAGTGACAAACAGAATATGTACACAAACACATATCAGCCCATATGCAAACTGTTCAAACTCGAAGGCTTAACACAGCAAGTTGAACAAGACAGAGCTCCAAGTAGTTGATAATGCACTCGAATCAAATAACTCGAGTACAACAAATGGAGATGCAAAACAAACTGCACCAAAGGAATGACATGAACAATGCATGCTACAGGTCTGGACAGCATGGATGCACAATTACACATGTATGCAATTGACAGCAGCTCATATATACAACAAACACAGAGCATCATCAATGGAACCACATGAAAGCAACCTTACATATGCCCAATACTACATGAAACAAATATGCAGACTACCTCAAATGGTCAAGACAGCTACAATGAATGATCAAACTCGAGGGATACTTCAACTACAAGTGAACAGTAAGAGAAGATGTGTAGTAAATGCATGTAATAGCAGTGGGTAGTGAAAGCAATGGACTTGAAGCACATGTGCAGACACACAAAAACAATAAGGCAATGTCAAAGACAAAGCAACACAAAGCTTCCAGATGAATACAAGCATCAAGAAACAATTCCAAACCAATGATATACAACAAGTTTATGTGAATATGCAAGTAGTGCAACTCGACAACAAAGTAAACGACATATGCAGTGTAAACACAAAGTAGTGTCAACAGTCAGTGGTGATGCACTGCAAACTGTCTACAACATGAACAACTATTCTTACATCAGTATAGACTCAAATGTACAAGTCAATAAAGATTCATTGAAGCCAAAAGCAACAAAGTAACCAAAGTCGAAGTCAGGTGAAGACACTGGGCCAATGCAGACCAGTGAACAGCAAGTGGTCAGAGTAACAAGCCAGAGCGACTTCAACACAAAATACAAATCAAAGCAGTAATTAACAAGTAAACAATTGCAGTTCAATGTAACCGCAATGGTGATGGCCAAAGATAGCAAAGTCATGGAATCGCATACACAAAATCAGATGACCGAGGTAAAATACAAATCAAGCCGTTGTGGCCTCGGAATCAAAACAGTGCCATGATGATTAAGGCAACAAATTGACCAAGTCAGAAATCAAGCAAACTATACAATTGAAAAAGCCAGAGATCAATCCCAAGCATTAAGACAAAATCGAATGGCCAAGATAAATCAAGTGACGAATTCAAACAAACGAAAATCAAGGATCTCGAATCATATATAAACAGCAGATTGAATTTGATGTGAGTGAAAATCACTCACCTATCTCGAAGAGCACAAATCCAATCGGCCAAAGACAGCAAGAACAAGAACGAACGAAATCAACACCACGTCAATCAAGGAATCGAGCGACGTCGAAACCCTAGCAGCCATTTTCGTATGTTTTGTTTTGGGCCTGCGAATGGAATGAATGGAGGAGGGAGGTACCGGGTCTCTGCTTGATATAACACGGCACCGAGAGTAATAAAAGAAACGTGGCCTGAGATTAATTTTTAAAGCCCGCATAACTCTTAATAATTTTTTTAAAAGAACTTCAACCCGATAAAAATCCCAACAGAAATTAGCCAGCAGAATTTAATCGTCTAATGACGATAATTAATCGGCACAAAACCCCGGGTTGTTACAGACTCCCCTCCTTATAAAAATTGCATCCCCGCAATTTTCATAATTAAAGTCATCAATAACAATTATTTTTCTAACATAAACTGGTTAAGCTAGAAAAATAAAGGTCAAGAATACAAACGCCAAAGAAATCTTTTAATTTCATAAAAGAAATTCACAAATTCTCAACAAAATATAATTATTAAAAACGATAATCAGAAAACACAAATATCTAATTATCAAAAACGATAATCAAAAATCACAAATATCTAATTATCCAAAATGATAATCAGAAAACACAAATATCTAATTATCAAAAACGATAATCAGAAATCACAAATATCTAATTATCCAAAAACGTTAATCAGAAAACACAAATATCTAATTATCAAAAACGATAATCAGAAATCACAAATATCTAATTATCCAAAACGATAATCAGAAAACGTCAAATATCTAATTATCAAAAACGATAATCAGAAAACGTCAAATATCTAATTATCAAAAACGATAATCAGAAAACATCAAATATCTAATTATCCAAAACGATAATCATAAATCACAAATATCTAATTATCCAAAACGATAATCAGAAAACATCAAATATCTAATTATCAAAAACGATAATCAGAAATCTAATTATCAAAAACGATAATAAGAAAACATCAAATATCTAATTATCAAAAACGATAATCAGAAAACATCAAATATCTAATTATCCAAAAACGATAATCAGAAAACACAAATATCTAATTATCCAAAACGATAATCAGAAAACACAAATATCTAATTATCAAAAACGATAATCAGAAAACAACAATTATCTAATTATCAAAAACAATAATCAGAAACAACAAATATCTAATTATCAAAAACGATAATCAGAAAGCAACAAATATCTAATTATCAAAAACAATAATCAGAAAACAACAAATATCTAATTATCAAAAACGATAATCAGAAACAACAAATATCTAATTATCAAAAACGATAATCAGAAATCAGAAATATCTAATTATCCAAAAACGATAATCAGAAATCACAAATATCTAATTATCCAAAACGATAATCAGAAAACACAAATATCTAATTATCAAAAACGATAATAAAAAACAACAAATATCTAATTATCAAAAACGATAATCAGAAATCACAAATATCTAATTATCCAAAACGATAATCAGAAAACACAAATATCTAATTATCAAAAACGATAATCAGAAAACATCAAATATCTAATTATCAAAAACGATAATCAGAAAACATCAAATACTAATTATCAACAAAGATAATTAGAACTCAAATCAGCAAATATCTAATTATCAACAAAGATAATTAGAACTCAAATCAGCAAATATCTAATTATCAACAAAGATAATTAGAACTCAAATCAGCAAATATCTAATTATCAACAAAGATACTTAGAACTCAAATCAGCAAATATATAATTATCAACAAAGAGAATTAGAACTCAAATCAGCAAATATCTAATTACCAACAAAGATAATTAGAACTCAAATCAGCAAATATCTAATTACCAACAAAGATAATTAGAACTCAAATCAGCAAATATATAATTATCAACAAAGATAATTAGAACACAAATCAGCAAATATCTAATTACCTGCAGATAATTAGAAACAACAAATATCTAGAAATCAATTAAAATGACTAGAAAATCAACATAAAAGGTGGATCGATCCTAGCATATGGTGAGTCTAAGCTACGCCGCACGTGCAACAACATATGGCCGAAGCCTACCAAGTACCGTCATCATAATTTTGGCGTCCAACAAATGACCCGAAGGTCCAACATATGACCCGAAGGTCTGGTACTGATATTGACCCGAAGGTCCATCATATGACCCGAAGGTCCAACATATGACCCGAAGGTCCAACATAGTGGCTCGAAAGCACACAAATCATCAAAACAGCAAATATTTCAATTAACGAGTCCGGAATTAACCGAAATAGTGAACGCACATGTCCCATACCACGTGTTTTACTAAATCATTTAAATCTCTTCATCGTTTCCTTGAAAGTGCAAAATTGTGTATTTTAAATAAATAATATTTTACGTTCTCAAACGGACAAGTCCGGAATTAAGCGAAACAGTAAAAGTGAGGGTTCATAGTCCTCAATTTTGCTGAAGCGTTTATATCGCTTCCTCATTCTTTTGAAAGCGCAAACTGAAATTTTTTTAAAACAATTTTCTTTTTAAAACAATTTTCAAAGCACGTGATTAAAACAGCAACATCTGTAGCAATTTCAATAAGGAAATCGCACTTCTCAAAACACCGTAAAAACGGGTATCAAATCAGCATTGCAGAATAACCGCTTGAAAATCCACTTTAAAATTTGACGGTTATTGATGTCAAAGCGACCGTAAAAAAATTTCATACGTCAAAGTCTCATCAAAATAATTTACATCAAATTATAATACCGGTGTAAAAATCCCGTTATAGAAATCACGGCAACAAAATACGTTTTAAAACCAAACACCGGTTCAACGTAAAATTAATGCAGTAACATGCAACTCATATTTGCATGCACACTACAAGATGAACAAAGAAATCACTCGATTATATCTTCAATGAAGATAATTAAAAACAGCAAAATCTCAACAAAATCACATAACTGCAATCGCTTCGGATCCTCAAATCGGATTCGAAATTTTCAAAGAAAACAAAAATAAACACATCTATGTGACAACACAATGAAATTTATTTCATTTTCATATTTTGATTTTTAAATCAAAAGGGTTATCAGCTGTACCCAGCGAAGGCAGTCTCACTGTTTCCGCTGCGCACTCTGATAAACAGAACACAAATTAATCAATCATCAAAACACAATTTCACTTTTATTTTTAAATAAGGATATTTAAAAATTTCATCATAATTTCAAAACTTTAGTTTTGACTCAAGGCACAGTTAAAAACATCAACAAATAGTTGTAACACATGTTCCATCTAAGTTATGTTCTATATTATGTCCATAAACCCCTCGCTCTGATACCAACTGTGACGCCCCACCTCTATGCTCACAATAACAAAGAGTATTAAAAAGAAATACTGTCTGTTATTACGAAGAATAAGGCTGGATAGAAGCGGCCATCCGTGGTTAGGCCTTACATTAGTATTGGTTACCTCAATAGGAGTGGTATATTTTTTTTTCATCTCTTTGTTTATTTACTACCATCGACATATCCAATTCCAGTATAAAACGAACTACGATGGTTTATAATAGTTTAGGACAACATATATAATAATAACACAGATAAGCTAAACTCAGAACACGGATAATATAAAATCTCATATATATAACTGCAGTCAGTTACAATACATGTGATACAATACATATGATACAACTACAACTGTCGACGCTGGAAGTTACATATACAAGTACATTATTGTGAATAATATACATGAATACATATCATCCTATAAAATGACAACGACTACTCCAAAAGATATAAAGAGACTTCATAGCTCAAGCAGCAACCCAAAGCAATATATCAACAACCTGTAATAACTCGGTCTGACTCAAGTATTAATTCAAAAGAAAATAATACGCGGGTCAGTCTAATTCAAACTCAGTTATTAATGCACGAAAGCAATAATAATTAAATAGACGACAGTCACAATAAATCTTGCATATCCAATCCTTCAATAAGAGAATCGGATAACGGTAAATATAACACGAAACAACATTAAACAGCAAATCAGCAAAGCCAAATCATCAACAAGGATAAATAAAAGGATTATCAAAGAAGATAATTTAGAAAACAACTGAATTGCCTAAACAGCAATTAACAGCAAGTGGCCAAAGCAAAACCCAAGCCAGTGAAACAGCATAAACAACAAAATCTAATTATCGATAGGATAATTAGAAAACACATAATCTAATTATCTAGTAGATAATTAGATAGCAGCAAAATACTCAAATTAAACCAAATCAAAATACAATTTCAAAATATATTGAATTGGACACACGAAACAATTCAAGCAATTGAAATTATCAATTAAAAAGTCAATTCTGTTTTGGCTGCAGTACACGCTCGCGTGCACTGCCTCGCCACTACAGCATATGATATCTTCACAACACCAAATACTAACAGCAAGTCGAAACTGTAAAGTGTGCAGAGGTACAAAACAGAAATGCAACAGTGAATCACAAACCAAACAGGGGCAAACTGCAACAATGACAAACAGAATATGTACACAAACACATATCAGCCCATATGCAAACTGTTCAAAGTCGAAGGCTTAACACAGCAAGTTGAACAAGACAGAGCTCCAAGTAGTTGATAATGCACTTGAATCAAATAACTCGAGTACAACAAATGGAGATGCAAAACAAACTGCACCAAAGGAATGACATGAACAATGCATGCTACAGGTCTGGACAGCATGGATGCACAATTACACATGTATGCAATTGACAGCAGCTCATATATACAACAAACACAGAGCATCATCAATGGAACCACATGAAAGCAACCTTACATATGCCCAATACTACATGAAACAAATATGCAGACTGCCTCAAATGGTCAAGACAGCTACAATGAATGATCAAACTCGAGGGATACTTCAACTACAAGTGAACATTAAGAGAAGATGTGTAGTAAATGCATGTAATAACAGTGGGCAGTGAAAGTAATGGACTTGAAGCACATGTGCAGACACACAAAAACAATAAGGCAATGTCAAAGACAAAGCAACGCAAAGCTTCCAGATGAATACAAGCATCAAGAAACAATTCCAAACCAATGAGATACAACAAGTTTATGTGAATATGCAAGTAGTGCAACTCGACAACAAAGTAAACAGCATATGCAGTGCAAACACAAAGTAGTGTCAACAGTCAGTGGTGATGCACTGCAAACTGTCTACAACATGAACAACTATTCTTACATCAGTATAGACTCAAATGTACAAGTCAATAAAGATTCATTGAAGCCAAAAGCAACAAAGTAACCAAAGTCGAAGTCAGGTGAAGACACTGGGCCAATGCAGACCAGTGAACAGCAAGTGGTCAGAGTAACAAGCCAGAGCGACTTCAACACAAAATACAAATCAAAGCAGTAATTAACAAGTAAACAACTGCAGTTCAATGTAACCGCAATGGTGATGGCCAAAGATGGCAAAGTCATGGAATCGCATACACAAAATCAGATGACCGAGGTAAAATACAAATCAAGCCGTTGTGGCCTCGGAATCAAAACAGTGCCATGATGATCAGGGCAACAAATTGACCAAGTCAGAAATCATGCAAACTATACAATTGAAAAAGTCAGAGATCAATCCCAAGCATTAAGACAAAATCGAATGGCCAAGATAAATCAAGTGACGAATTCAAACAAACGAAAATCAAGGATCTCGAATCATATATAAACAGCAGATTGAATTTGATGTGAGTGAAAATCACTCACCTATCTCGAAGAGCACAAATCCAATCGGCCAAAGACAGCAAGAACGAGAACGAACGAAATCAACACCGCGTCAATCAAGGAATCGAGCGACGTCGAAACCCTAGCAGCCATTTTCGTATGTTTTGTTTTGGGCCTGCGAATGGAATGAATGGAGGAGGGAGGAACCGGGTCTCTGCTTGATATAACACGACACCGAGAGTAATAAAAGAAACGTGGGCCGAGATTAAAATATAAAGCCCGCATAACTCTTAACAATTTTTTTAAAGAACTTCAACCCGATAAAAATCCCAACAGCAATTAGCCAGCAGAATTTAATCGTCTAATGACGATAATTAATCGGCGCAAAACCCCGGGTTGTTACAGAGGGGATCTTTTAGAGGCGGCGACGACGATAAGAAGCCGGTGGTGATGCTACGAGCTCGGCAGCAATCAGTTTCCTGGTGATGGCATGGGTATATCAAAGGAGACGCAAGAGCTCAATGAAGGCAAAGCACTCAGTCATGAAAACAACGAAATAAAAAAGTGAATAAAAATTTTCTAAGTATAAGGCATTTATAGCACTTGGAGATGAGCAACTATTCTCGGTACTAAGAGGTTCTACTCAGCACCGAATTAATTTTTTTGGTCGAGAATTGATAAAAAGGCAGAGTAGAGGGAAGACATACTTAGCTAAGGCGTGGAGCGATCTCCGGAGCAAAGATCTTGTCCTTAGCATGGAAAATGAAATTTCGACTATATAAAGCGGTTGAACGGATATCCACGTAATAGAGGCAATGCTGTAAAGCAACTCTCTAATGACAATGGACGAGCATGAATAATAGTATACACTGGTCTTGTTCCAGAGCACGCTTTGTTTTCAACCAAGCATGCTTTAGGGGACAAATGTTATATGGCTTTTTGACCATGCAAGTTTTCACTAAAATTTGAACATCAAAATGAATACAAAACGATCCATGGACTTAGGAACATGCGTAGAAGAGCAATAAGAACACGCTCAAAAAATTCCAGAAGCATTAAAGCAAAGAGGACCACTCCACACTGAGTCCTACCACTCAGCACCGAGTGCATTGTATTGCACGTGGATCCTCCAAAATTCTTGTACATGGAGCTTTGACTCGAGTGACTGCCATGACGTACATCGTTCGAGGAATATACGAATACCAAGGATTTTTCAGAAGAAAGCAAAGAAAACGGACAAGAACAAGCAATATCGAAACCTATATCAGAAATAACTCATTCTCAACTGAAAAGTGTTCGTCATAGTGGATTGGGGATAAGCCAATGGGAAGAAGAAGGAGAGATTCCCCCTATAAAAAATAGTCGGTAACGATCAAAAGCACTCAATACTGAGTGCTTTTTATTGGTGTTTGGACTCTATTGCTCTCATACATGCTCGAAATTGAATCTGGATATTTGGTTCTGCTATACGATTTCTCTATAAATACAGACCCTATAGCAACTGAAGAAGGACTTTTATTTCACTTTTTGATTCATTATCTTCTTCATTTTCTATTTATCCTCCATTAAAGTTAATAAGGAAGTTACTATTTGTTGTTCTAGGTTTTAGATGGGTAAATCTCTTGCATTAGTGACTCTAAAATCTATTATCAATAAAAATTGCAGTGGACATATAATAAGATTGTCGAATCACTATAAAATTCTGATGTTGTTTTATTTTTCTTATAGTTTCTGCTAGATCTATTATTCTACCTGTCTTTGGATGTTGATTCATTTTTGACGTCAACGGTCACCTAGCAAGCATTTGGCGTTAAGTGATCCCTGGGATATCCATATCGATCCTAAACCAACAAAAATCAATCTTTATTTATTAACGTAACTTCTTTATACATAGTTACTGTTTTTCTTCTAATTTTTAAACCTATTAAATTTTCTCCTGAAAGTTTAGTCGAGCAAAATGAAAAAAAAGTTAATGGCAATTTTAGGCTGTCTTGGCTATACCTTATTCTTACACTTCAGAAACAGCATACTTTGATTCTTGAATGCAAAGTAAAATGCAGGTTTGAACAATCCTGAAACGCAAGATTTCATGCCTTTCAATTCCGGGCAGGAATTTTATTTCTTTTTCCTTTGAACAATGAAGACAAAGAATCTTACTTTACAAATATCAACCCACCGTTTTTTATTTTCTTCATCATCCATACCCTACCAACTAAATTTAAAAAAAATGTCAAAACTTGGAATTCTCAATTTCCAGTACAACCTAATGAAAAAACTTTCTTCAAAACCAGCAAAATGGTTCTCATCAAAAGACAGACAAATTTCTAACCTCATAATCACATTCAGACCCAACATTGACGAATTGCAGAATGTCTTCAATAAGATTGATAAAGACAACGACCATAAAATTTCCAAGGACGAACTGAAGAATCTACTAGAAGCGTTCTTGAAAGAAGACGCTGAATCAGAAGCAATGTCAATGTTGGATGTAGCAGACACAAATAAAGATGGGTATATTGATTTTAATGAGTTCATGGATGTGCACAAAAAAGGTGTAAATGTCAGTGACATAAGGAGTGCATTTTGGGTGTTTGATCAGAACAAAGATGGACGTATTGATGCACATGAAGTGTTTTCAGTGTTGAGGAAGTTAAAGGAGAGATATAGCTTAGAAGATTGTAAGATGATGGTGAAGCAAGTCGATAGAAATGGTGATGGATTGATTGATATGGATGATTTTATGGCTATGATGACTTGCACAATGAAACGAGCTTGATTAATGTTTTATAATTTCATTGTTGATCAGATGATGCAGAATATTTTATGTTCCAAAAAAGATGATGATACTTTTCAATTTGTATGCTCAACCCTTGATGAAATAAACTCAAAAAAATACTCAACATTAAGTTCTTCATGTTCATACTGATGAGGGAATGAAACTATGATGTACATATATTTACTTCATACAAGTACACTTTCATTGCACTTATTTATCTTTTTTATTTGATTTCTTCAACTTCTAATTTGTTGATCAACTAATAAAAAATGCCAGACTATATTGCTTACTCTGAAATAAGTGCAACATATAATTTCCAGTGTTAACCATCTATAATCAAAGTTTGCCAAATCACAATCATGTATGAAGCTAGTGCAATTATTTGCACGATCTGTGGTAACTAATTAAGAATAGAATTTAATTTATAACAGTCAAACAATAAACATATGTAAAGGACACAATAAGCAGCTTGATTAAGAATCATGTAGAACTTACAAGCAACTCATTATAATCTTCAAGTAGCAAATTAAACTTATAATCTTGAAGTGCAAATTAATACCTTAAACAGCAGAAGTTTAGAGACTTCATATAAAATGCAATATTCTTAAAACAGCTAGTACCTTTTGGTGTGATACAACACAAAAGATCTCCAACTAAGAAAAGGCAGTATCTGCCTATTCCAAACATGGAAAATTCCAACCCAGCAATCATAAACAAACTTCATTCCTTCACCTTTCCTCCCATAATCTAAGAAACTAACCAATCTATCCATCAATTCTAAAGCATGCTCACAATTAGGCTCGTCCAAATGAAAATCGTGACCTTCTCCTTCACTCTCAAATAAATCAACATCTCCTTCCCAACCACACTCTCTCAATGTGTTGAAATACAACCTACCTCTCTCAACCAACATGTCTTCACTAGCTATGCATATCAATGCTCTCTTACATGCTACATGTCGCAAACTTGGTGCATTTTTGGCCATTGGGTTGATTCTTTCATCGTCATTCCCTACTCCGGGAATGTTTACCACTTCCCAAAGCTCTCTCATAAATTCCCTATCATTAACATCCGTAGACTCGGATTCAATAGGCTCCTCCCCCCAAAAGTAAGGGTCTATTAGTATCATCCCTTCAAATTTAATCTTGGTTTGTTCTGTTGAGAAAGAGCATACATACAAAGGTTAGCTTCAAAGCACAGATGCATCTATGTAAGTGTCAATGGAGTCTAAGGGCAATGTTCAGCTTACATGGGTATTTAAAGAAAAACAAAGTGATTATGATTACCAGCTCTCAAGACCATTTGATGCACAATGTTTCCACCTGCACTATCACCAGCAATGAAAACTTGACCGAAATCTCCATATTTGGATAACCAGATATCGGGTTTGAACCCAAATACCCACATAATTGCAACCCATGCATCCTCATAAGCAGCGGGCAGCAAATTCTCAGTGGCGAGGCGGTAGTTAACGGACACAACAACGACATCAGTTTTGGATACAAGAGAATTGACAAATGTATGATACGCAGGTGTAGATGAGGAATACAAACAAAATGCACCGCCGTGAATGTATATAAGAATGGGTATCTTCTTCTTGCTGTTGTTCTTTTTGATGTTTCGGAGGTAAAGGCGAGCTGAGATGTTGTTGCGTGCATCGATTGTGACGTCTTTTGAAAGGACTCCTGTTGTTTGGTCGAGAGAGGGAGGGACTTCTTCAGTGGTGGCGGGGAAGCGCTTGATGCGGCCGCTTTTGTAGACGATGAAGCTGTTTGGGTATTCGAATTTGACCTCGGTGTCTGGATCCATTTTGAGTGGAGGAAGATGAGAAGAGAGTGGATGTGATTTTTATGTGGCTTATTTTTTTAATACACCGGAGCAATTATTGTTGGGTTGTCAGAATTGAATGATAGTACTAGTATGTCAGAAAGTAGTTTGATGGATGATGACATTTTCCATATGCCCATCTCCGATAAAACCATTAGTGTTCGGCTTAAAAAGAAGTTTATATTTCACGTTTTCAATATGCATTTTTTTTTTTGACTCAGGAGAGAATGAGAGCAGGAAAATCTTTGTTATTCCAACAAATAGAGGAAAAAAATTATTTTTGATATTTTTCAGAAAATGAAAAAGAAAGAGTCGTTTTTAATTCTATACGTTAAAAATATTTTCCAAATTGATCGGTTTTTTTTTGAGGAAAATGATAGAAAAATTCCCAACCTATAAATATCATAACTAGCACAAATATTTACATACAGTCAATAGTAGCATACTTACACCATTTATCTATCAAAAACATACATCTGGACTGACAACAACAAAAAGTTACATCAGAACATATAACGAGTTCATACAACATCAAAACATACTTAGACCCAAAAATATATACAACTAAAAGAAGCATTAGACATCATATAATCTCCAACAGCAGTCAACCAGCAGCAAGTGCAAATTAGTCATCCATTGCATTCCCTCTTCTTCTTTGGGCCACCCTCTTTCCAATCGAATCCATACCCTCTCTAACCCTTCTTTGCAATTTTGGTAACATAAGCCTCCATTTTTGACCATAAAGAACAGTACCACCTACCCAAAAAGAAATATTAGTTATTATATTTCTAACTAAAGTGTCAAAGGGTTTAGAATTTTGCTTGAAACATCTATTATTTCTTTCGATCCAAACAAATCAAGATAAACTCAAATTAAGCAAATCAACTAAACTTCTACCAACTACACTAGAAATCAACTTCCTATCCTCCTCCCAATACCAGAACTGATCAAGAAGGTGAGGAACATGATTAATATGAAGGTAGTGCAGACATCTAATCCAAAGAAGATAAGTGAAAGGGCATTGGGAAAAAAGGTGGTCAGAACTTCATCTCTATAGCAACAAAAAACACATTTAGCATCAATGCTCATTCCTTTATGAATAAGGAGCAATTTAGTATTCAGCTTCTTTTTTTATTTTACTTTTTTTGAAATGATACTTAGATACAACATGTCACTGAGACAACATAACACAAATCACATGTCAATATATGTTCGAATCACGCTACGCAAGTTTCGAACTTGTGACCTCTCGCACCAAAGTCGAATCACTTAAGCACTGTAACAACGGTGCTTGTGTTAGTATTCAGCTTCTTATTGATAGCAAGCCACATATGCATCTTTATTTTCGGTGGAGCATGAGCTTTCCATAGAACTTTATGATACTTGACCTTCCTTCCCCCAAAATTCATAAGATTATATATTAAATTCACCCTAAACTTCTTGCTACCATTTAGCTTTATCAATATTATCCTAGAGAGAAATCTGTTCAAGCAAATTAGCAAGCTTAAGATATTGAATGAGAGTGTCTCTCTCAAGCATCCTGTTAAAAGTCAGTTTCCATTTAAAATCAGCTTCATCATGAATATACAAATCAGCCACCTTAGCAAATTAATCAGTTGGAATAATATAAAGATCATGATAAAGATTCATCAATGAAATATATGTTATCCACTTATTGTGCCAAAAAAAAATTTCCCATTGCCTACAGTCCACTTTAATCCCTCATTTTCTGCACATTTTAAAGTGCACTTTGCAAACGCAAAACATAAAACTCTTTTGTAGATCGTTATCTAAGTTTTACAATTTTTTAGATCTCCAATCGTTAGCAAACAATTAAAGATTAGAGTAATAATTATGTTGCTACTCAGAAAACTAAATTAAATAGAAGGCTATTTTGTAGTCGTATTTTGTAGTCATTCTAGGCATACGACTACAAATTAACCACCTGCTTTAAGATATTTGTTATTGCACATATTTAATGACAAACGCTGCCAATACACAGCTTAAAGTATGTTGCTATTTTATAGCGATCTACCCTATAATGATTATTTGTAGTTCTTACTTCTTAAGCATTTATATAACCAAACCATTGTTCGTCACATTCTATACAATTTCTCACAATCAAAACACTCTATGTTTCACTAATTATATAACAACAAACATGTAGTCTCCATTTATGCTAAATGCTCAATACTTCGATATTTATGATCTTTTTTTCAATATCATCGAAAAGGATAAGACAATCGTAACGATCAAGCAAACGAGCATGACATGGCAGTCAAAGAAAATTGTTGTTTTCTTACATTAAGCTGCTTTTTTTGAAAAATTTAAAGTGCGGAAATGATCGTAAAGTGAAATTTTCTACAAAAGGTTTACAATAAATTACAACGAAATGCATCCTAATAGGAAATATTTTCCTACATCGTTGTGAGGGCATTTTGTGAAGATCAAGTACCAAACCGTTAAATTTTGCAACACAAATATGTGCAAATTACTTGCCAAATTGATAATCAATCAATTAATTAATTATGGACACTACAACAAAACTTAATATTAGTTGCATTGATTGCTAGCATTTCAATGTTGTGCAACTATTGCTCATTTATAAAAATCAAAAGTAAATAAAGAAACGGTAACACTCCGTAAAATCAACTATAAATAAATAAATTGGATAAATTAAATTAAATAAGATAGGGGTAAAAATGAAAATTTTGTAAAACTCAGAATTTGATATGCCATTGCATTCACGGTGATTTTCTGATCAATTTTCACGTATAATATGTTGAAAATGGAGCTCAAACGAGGAAGTTATGAACGTTTGAAGTTTCAAATTCAAATTAATTTAAATAGAATTCAAATTCAAATAAGTAATTAATTTTCAAATTTGAAGTTCAAAAGTTAACAGTAATTATACTTGGAGATTAAGTAAATGTTAATATTAACGTTAAATAACAATTACGGAAGAAAATAAATAACAAAGACAAAAAGTAATACGTTCCCAAAAAATGGAGCGGTCGACCCCTTGACCACGACCAATCTAGCGGTCGACCGGTGGGAAATGGCGGTCGACCACTGCCTGTAAGTGGCTGCTAGGGTTTTGGTTATTTTAACTTACCAGATTTTATTGTTTTTAACCGACCATCATCTGACGATTCTGGTGAGTTCCAACCACTATAAATAAGAGCCTAGCCAAGTCACCTCACTTTTATGCAGAAAATATTTTGCAAACACTACCAAAGCTCTGTTAGTTTGTCTCTTCATAGATTTAGAAAACTCCATTAGGGTTTCAAGTAAGAAACCATATATATATATATATTTATGTATGTATATATATATATATATATATATTTGTTTATTGTTTATTTTCTCAACCTATTCTCCTCCAAACATCTAATTTTTTGAATCTAACGTATATACAACTCCCTTGCTATATATATATCAAAAAGAAGAAATCTGAAAAAAGTTCATTGAAGGCATGTCAAATCCAAGAGAAGGCAAAGCTAAGGACCTCAATGTATGGAAATTTTAGTTTTTCTATTTTAGTAATTGAACAGTGTAGTTTAGATTTGATATATGTATTGGGGAGTTTTGGATTACGAAAACATCACAATAAAAATCCTAAAATTCCCACAGTGCGAAATGTCAATTCTTAGTTTGGAATCTTAATTGTTTTGTACTAAAATAATGTAGTTTGTATGGATTTTACCGTTTGTATGTTTTACCTTCTATTCAACTCTTTATTCTTTTTCTTTGAAATTGATTAAGGGATTTGACTAAGAGATGGTGTGTAAGGTACGAATTCTTATTTGTAGTTTGCACTACCTATTTCTACAAATTGAATGGAAATTCCCTTGTCTAATTTTATATAAAGGAAGTTGAATAGAACATAAAATGAATTAAGTAGTATGTTTCCATTATTATTGATTAGTTCCATTGTTTTAATATAAAATAAGTTGGGTTTGGATTCTAAATACAAGTCTATTGATTTGATTTTGAAATATTGGATTTATGGTAGAAATGTTATTGTGGAAATGAGACTTGTATAACTTCGGAAGATTTGACATTTGAACATTAGTTTAGGGCATAATCCCCGCACGCATATAAATTAATAAATGTGTGTGTGTGTGTGTGTAAACTAATGTAGATAATGTACAATTGTAACGTATTATTTATGTAGTTAAATAAGTTAATAATTATAATTTAAAACCCCCTTAGGAAAGTAATTAATTAAGCGAAATAAGAATGATTTCTTATAAGGTCTAAATAATGAATACGAAGAGATGTGTGATAATACACTTATAGAGTGTTATGAAATATGACTAAGTTATAAGGATGCGAGGTCAATCAAAAGTATACAGAAGTCTATCCAGCTAATTTAGCTACCAACAGTGTGACTTTGGGGCTCATGTGAGACATCGCCTACAATAAGCAATCGATGATGACGCGAGGTTAATCTTAATTTTGTAGGATAAATTTGCCCTGCTAATCTAGCTGTTAACCCAAAAAATGCATCAACACCTTGGATCGAGTCTGAAAGCACTAGTGTAGATAATCAACAGCACAAATCTCAGATAAACAATAAATAAAAAGCAGAAGTAAGGAAAGAGACATGGAATTTTTATAGTGGTGTCCACTTTAATCAATCTTCATTATGATTATACTAGTTGAATCTCTCTGAATATCAACTAGTTAGTCCTTAGATCTAAGTTACAATGAGTTAGAATAGGTCACAAGTACAAGAGTTGACTGGAGAATCACAATAGCCCCCTTGATGACTGTTGTGAGGGAGAAGAAAGTTGAAGAAGTGAAGGAATTCCAGCAGAATAATGGCAGCTCTCTCCGAAAACGATCCACCTCTAGTTGCAGGTAGGATTGTATTTATAGGGGTAGGAAAGCAGATGAGCCATAGCCGACTTGTCAAAAGCCTCTACTCAATGCTAGGAAGAAGTCCAAAAAAACTCAAGGCGACCCGAGCTAACATGGTGGATCGCTAGCGATCCATGCCCTTAGACTGTTTTTGAGTCTACCCTTTTGGGTTGCCTTCCTTTCATCTATTTGAATGCCTTGTCCAAATATCAAGTCGTTCGGTGTTTGTTTGATCATTCGTCTTCATGAGTCATCTGGTCCAGAAAAATCATTCATAACTCATTCAAAACTCAACAAAATCAGACGAAACTTTGTAGGTACATTCTACAGGGTGTCTAGGACCTACCATAAATATTTCAAGTGGTGGGGCCCATTCTACATGGATTGTTAGGGATCCATCTAGTTAGGTCGCTAGCGACCCATCGAACAACCTTCAAATGATCCTATTTTTTCTGTGAGCATTCCTTTATATCTTCTAAGTGTTCTCCCAAAATTTCAAGTCAATCCCACTCTGTATGGGTTCTCTAGGTCCATTTTAAGTTAGCTACTTTTGGTCAAACAATGAATCAGATGAGTCTTCACTTCTTGAGCTAGATTGTTTGACATGCTATGAAACTTGATAAACGTATTTGGAAATGGTAATGAATCCTGATGCAAGAGGTTTGGGCGACTTATGATGCTTTCCTATGGATCGCTAGTAATCCATGGGTGATGGATCGCTAGCGATCCATCTAATTAGTATTTTATTGGCTGATTTTCCTTAAGCTCTATTGACTTGTTCGCTTGGTTGTTTTGGCTGAGTCTCGAGTTATTCTAGCATAGTCTGAATGTTCTGACTCCTATTGAATTCTGATGAGTTATAAACCCTGTTAACAATTGCCCCCTAAAGTACGCCTTTTGAATGAAATGTGTGCTTTGCTTAAGAATAATTTCTTGTCTCCAGCTTCGATAGTTGAGCTTTCTAACTGCTTTAGCCTTGGTGAATCGTCCAGTTCCTTCGGAGTCTCTTGCTAATCACAAGTCGTTCCAAACCCATTACATTCTAAGACTCTAGACTCCGCCTAAGTGTAATTTATACATCATAATCATTCCGATTTCATTCGGAGTTATTAGATCACATATCTCTAATTAAATCACATGTTTAATCGAGATTTACATCACTATCAATTTTTGCTTCTTATTTAGAGTTGTCACATCATATATCAAAATCATATTATATATCAAAATCACGTCATATATCAGAATCACATCATATATCAGAATCACATCATATATCGAAATCATGCTGTGTTCATCTAGGATTTTGTCAGTTTTATTCTATTTATAAGGCATTCAAATCCTTTTATTAAATCAAATCTTTTTTAAGGATCGATCTCTCTTGATCGTTTAAGTTTAATGTGTGATCTCTCCGGATCGTTTAACGTTTAGTTTAATGCGCGATCTCTCCAGATCGTTTAATGTTTAGTTTAATGTGCGATCTCTCCATATCGTTTAATGTTTTAAGTTAAGGGGACGATCTCTCCGAATTGTTTGTTTGTTAAGTTAAGCGGGATTAAGTAAGCCCATCAGCTTACTCTCCGGTGAGGGGACTTACTTCTTGCACTCCGGTCCCGTCTCTCTAGTGGGACTCTATGACGATCAATATCGTACAAGTCCATCCACTCGCTCTCTAGCAAGGGGACTTACACCTTGCACTCCGGTCCCGTGGTGGGACTCTAAGGCGATCAATATCAGTCATCACAATCAATGTGGATTTTTCAAAATTCAAATATTCAAATTAAAACAAATAAGCATAAATCAAACAAGCAGGAATCAAAACAAGCATAAATCCTAAATGTTCACCTCAGAGATCCGACTCAGAGTTTGCCTAGAGACCAATCTTGGTCTCGTACACGTGCAAGCGGTCTAAGGTCATTATTGTCCTAAATAGTCATCGTAGGCATCCGACTTAGAGCGTGCTTAGGGACCATTCGGGATCATGTACGTATAAGCGACCTGAGATTATTATTTTCCTAAATAGTCATCTTAGGCATCCGACTCAGAGCGTGCCTAAGGACCATTCGGGATCCTGTACAAGTGTAAGCGGTCTGAGATTATTGAAGGTAGAAAAAGCAGAAGGCAAAGAGTAAGGGACGAACCTACCCCCCGTTCCAACTATGGGATTCTGGTTTTGGCTCATGCGGTCATGTATTCATACTCTGATTTGTTATTCTAGCTCCAACATCACCCGTTCCAGGCATTAAAGCTCATCCTAGATCCAAATCTATAGTGCCCCCAAGTAATGTGGGCATTGTTTCAGTTTGTTTTGCTCTAACTCCAAATGCTTCTGCATTAGGTTCTATTGTTGATTCCATCATTACTCCCAAATATCGGTGTGGAGGTAGTATTCTAGCCTATTCCAATCTAACTCCAACAGCTCTTGTTGTTATTTCTCGGAGTTTGATTCATATTCCCTGCAGATCAAGCTACCCCTTGCTGCTCCATCCTCTAGAAGCAGTTATCCATCATCTCTTATTGCCTAGACAGGATCCCATCTTGCATCTCCTTCATCATCCTTTCCATTTATTCTGTAATCACATAGATGGATTGATGAGAAATTGAGAACACCTCCTGGCTGCCTCCGGGTTCCGGTTAACTTGCTACAGCTCTAGATCTAGTATTAGGCCTACTCATCTTCTCTAAATCTTAGATTCAAACTTAAGTTCTTCAGATCTCGTTCAGGGTTCTCAGTGAAAGCACCAAAATGTTAACCCAAAAAATGGATCAACACCCTGGATCGAGTGTGAAAGCACCAGTGCAGATAATCAGTAGCACAAATCTCAGATAAACAACAAATAAAAAGCAGAAGTAAGGAAAGAGACACATAATTTTTATAGTGGTTCGGCTGACTCTGGTCTACGTCCACTTTAATCAATCTTTATTATGATTATACTAGTTGAACCTCTTTGGATATCAACTAGTTAGTCCTTAGATCTAAGTTACAATGAGTTAGAATATGTTACAAGTACAAGGGTTGACTGGAGAATCACAGTAACCAATTGATGACTGTTGTGAGGGAGAAGAAAGTTGAAGAAGTAAAGGAATTCCAGTAGAATAATGGCAGCTCTCTCTCCGGAAAAGATCCATCTCTAGTTGTAGGTAGGATTTTATTATAGGGGTAGGAAAGCAGTTAGGCCAAAGCCGACTTGTCAGAAGCCTCTATTCAGTGCTAGGAAGAAGTCTAGAAAAACTCAAGGTGACCCGAGCTAACATGGTGGATCGCTAGCGATCCTTGGGTGATGGATCGCTAGGGATCCATGCCCTTAGACTATTTTTGATTCTACCCTTTTGGGTTGCCTTCCTTTCATCTATTTGAATGCCTTGTCCAAATATCAAGTCGTTTGGTGTTTTTTTGATCATTCGTCTTCATGGGTCATCTAGTCTATAAGAATCATCAATAACTAGATCAAAACTCAATGAAATTAAATGAAACTTTGTAGGTACACTCTAGAAGTTGTATGGGACCTACCACAAAAATTTTAGGTTGTGGGGCCTAACCTACATGGATTTTTAGTGATCCATCTAGTTAGGTCGCTAGTGACCCTTCAAACAAACTCCAAATGATTGCATTTTTTTCTACGAGGCTTCTCTTATGTCTTCTAAATGTTCTACCAAAATTTCAAGTCAATCTGACTCAATATGAGTTCTTTAGGTCCATTTTAAATTAGCTACTTTTGGTCAAACAACTTAAATTAGATGAGTCTTCACTTCTCGAGCTAGATTATTTGGCATGCTATGAAACTTGACAAGCGTACTTAGAAATGGTAATGAATCATAATGCAAGAGGTTTGGGTGACTTATGATTCTTTCCTATGGATCGCTAGCGATCCATGGGTGATATCCATGGATTTTATAGATGGATTGCCGATGTCAAACCAGGGAAATGAAAGTATTTGGGTCATAATGGATAGGTGTGATATCCCGGAATTTTTGGCAATATCAATTTAATAATCTGTATTGAAATTTAAATTGATTTGATAATTTTTGTTGATAAATTTAAATTTATTTATTAATCTTCTTTTAATAAATATGTAATTGGTGATTTTATCTTTTTAAAAGCTAATAAATTGTTTTTTATTTATAATGTGTATATATTTGTATATATTGTAAATAGATGAGCTTTGTTTTAAATTTAATTAATAAGGCATATTTTATAATTATAATATTTTGGAAATTTGGAAATTTTTATATATAACTTTTCAAAGCTATTTTATAAATAACTATATGATTATAAACATAAGAAACTATGATTTGGAATTTAAAGATAGAGTGTTTTAATATTTTAAAATAAAATCTATTTTCATTTACATTAGAGTAAAGCTTTACCTTATTGATATTTGATTTATATATATGTTATGATGTAATCTAGATAATAATATTTAAACTAGATCATATTTATCAATACTAAATAAAAGCATAAAATAAAATATGAATATAAAGTAAATACATTAGATAAATTCTAACATCATGTTAAATATAGAAACTTATGTATATTACAAAGCATAAGACTAAAGAAAGGAAAGATATAAATATTTATGAACATAGAGATTGTATAGGATGAGTATGTACACTTGAAAAGAAGAAGAAAAAAATACAATCATATAAGTACATATGAAATAAGATTGGGGATAAGTATGGCATTTAATGCTATTATCTCTAGTACAATATAAGATCATATCAGCCTCCAGGAAAGGGAAAAAAATCTCTGACTTTGTTGTACAAATAAAAAGATCACCTGTATACTTGTTACACCTATATCAATCTTTCTCATTTCATTTTCGTTTACAAAAAAAAGACTTAGCATACCAGAAAATATATTACAACTGAAGCTTTATTTCAATTCAACTTAAACAACACTTTAGCTCAACTCTAATCAGAGATTAAAAGATTTCTGCTGGCAATTTCAAAAGCCTGTTTTCAAAATCAAGATGCTCCATTCTTCCTTTTCTAAACAGGTGAGTAACATCACATTTTAAAAATTTAAGTATATAAATCTGGTTGCTTGATTTATCAATGGAAATAAGTAAGATTGTATATATGTTGATAAATACATTGATGTGTATATATATCTGTATGGATGAGTTTGCATGTCTGTTCACCTGAGACACATTCTATTTCTAGTTTAAACTCAAACTTTAGTCAAAATTCTTTTTCTCTTGATCCGATTGCTGTTAAGACTTAAGATTTGAAGGAAATTTGTTTGTTATATGATAGAGTAAGGTTTAAAAACTTATTTTAGTTAAAACAATTTGGGAATTGCTCTGGAAACCATAAGAACAGAAATGCTTAAGCTTTGTCAAAATTTCAAACATACAAATTTATAGTTTCAGGCTTAGGATCTGAAACATCATTCGAAAAATTGATTTTTTTTAAAACTAAAATCACAACTTTTGGTAATAGGATTTGAGTGTAGTTCTAGTTTGACTAGAAATGGCAAATCGGGTCGTTTCAGTTGGTATCAGAGCATAAGTTGAGCGAATACCTAAGCTCTGGAGTGGTGTCTTTCTTGAGAGAGCATATTTGTAATTTTGAATATATATATATATATATTTCTACCTATCTGTTGGGTTACCTGTTCGGGTTTTCCAACATAAGTTATAAAGGTAGATAAGGTAGTAGTGTGGGAAGCACGACTACCAATAGTTGGAGTTTGAATGTTTGAGGTTGGAAGTGTATATGTCAAGACTGTAGACCTAATATCGTCTCGAGTGAGCTTTGCAGTGGAGTAAGGATTTCCCAAATCTCTGAAGGAAACCTGTTAAGATTCGGAGTTCATCATTAAAGTGCAAGTTTGATCGCGCTCGTGTGAGCGGATTTTTGAGAGTTTGGATATGTCGGTTAGGCAGAAACAAGTGGTGGTATGTTGGCAACCTCAGGAAGTAGTAGTTGCGTGGTGAGACGCAGTGACTATTGATGTTTCCGAAGACGTTTTCTTTGGAACAAGTTTGAGGGAGTGTGTCTGCATTGATGATGAGACCGAGTTTCAGCTGGATGTTGTGTTTGGTTTGAGGTTCGAGTTTCTCAAAGGAGCTTTGGATTAGGAAGTTTTTGGCTTCCATAGCAGCAGAGCAGCTGGGAGAAGTTTTGTGCCAACAGGAAGGTCTTTTGGCTTAATAGTACTCTAGTAGTGGAATTCAGAAGCAGTAGAGTGGATCCATTTCTTCGGTGGATTGGTTAGTCAAGGACAAGTTGTTCTGATTTGTGAAGAGAGAATAGTATTTGTGGATATTGGTCTGGATGGGATCGCAAAAGCGACTTGCGATAGTTTGAGTGATTCTCTTGGATAATCTTTTGCATGGATTTGTGGCATCCTTAGAGGATGTATGAGTTATAGCGTTGTCAAATATTTGTCCAGAAGTTTTCAAGGAAGCCAGTAGTTTGTCCACATTAGGAAGTTTAATTTCCATTTACCTGGGTCTGGAAGAGATACCGGTGGTTCAGCTAAGGAGATGGATGGTTTCTAAAGAAGATTTGGTGGAGCATTTGTGTTTTCTCTTCTGTATCTAGTTTCGAGTTTCTTTTAGCTAAGGGTAGCTGAAGACGGTACCCTTGACCGAGGACTCATCTGTTTCTTTGAGCAGTTGGTTATGTCTTTGAGATAACCAACGTTTCCGATTGTGGTGGATCTGATGAACTATGTGTCAAGGAGGTGTTGGTTAAGATTTTGCTCGAATTCATCGACATGTTTATCTACTCCAGATCAGAGTTGTGCAGCGGAAGCAAGGTGGCAGCTGTTCTAGAGTGGAAGCAACCAGAAGTTGCAGTGTTTTGGGATTAGAGAATTTCTACAGGAAATTTTTCTGGATTTGAGGCCAGATTGGCAAGTGTTTTTGTTTTGTCTTTTCCGGATAGGAGAAGTAAGTTGTAATCTACTGATGATGGTGGAGTAGAGTTATGTTCTGGATTTTGGGTAAATCTTGAGAGGATCTTTTTGTTGAGTTATTTTGATCCAGTTTGTTTATTGAAGCGTCAGCGAAGATTGAGCTAATCAGGAAAGGATCTAGGCAGTCCAGGATTGTCAAAGGAGTTATGTGGATAAGAAACGGAGGAATTTGGAATTCAAAGTTGGAGACTTCGTTGTTGTTGAGATTTTCTTCGGTAAAGGGAGCAATAAGATTGGGTAAGACTGTGAGGTTAGCTCCGGAGTATATTGGATCTTTCTGTATTCTTGTAAGGATAAGTGTTTTGGATTACAGGAGTGAATTGCCAATTTGGAAGACTGAGATTCAATGTGTTTCACGTATCTCTGAGGGAATACGTGTATGATTCATCACTGGTTTTGGAACCAACAGTCCAGGAAGGTTTGGTTGTTGAGTCAGACTTGTCTATAGTCTGATATCCTATCTAGTTTTGTAGATCTAGATGAGTAGGAGCTCTGTAGCTTAGTAGTATAGTTTTGTTTGGGTTCTGTAGAGCGAGTATCCCGGTATTTTTACTTGGGAAACTCGAGGAAATTCTATCCACAATTTTTGTCTGGATAGTAAAATTTGTTGATTGGATGAGTTGGTTGCTATGGTTGTTAGCATATGATTAATATATGCTTGTGTTTTTAAAATTAAATCATTAATGAGATTATTAAATTACCTTTGTTTTAAAATTTCGGGGATGAAATTCTTTTAAGGGGGGAGGAATGTGATATCCCGGAATTTTTGGCGATATCAATTTAATAATCTGTATTGAAATTTAAATTGATTTGATAATTTTTGTTGATAAATTTAAATTGATTTAATAATCTTCTTTTAATAAATATGTAATTGGTGATTTTATCTTTTTAAAAGCTAATAAATTGATTTTATTTTATTTATAATGTGTATATATTTGTATATATTGTAAATAGATGAGCTTTGTTTTAAATTTAATTAATAAGGCATATTTTATAATTCTAATATTTTGGTAATTTGGAAATTTTGATATATAACTTTTCAAAGCTATTTTATAAATAACTATATGATTATAAACATAAGAAACTATGATTTGGAATTTAAAGATAGAGTGTTTTGATATTTTAAAATAAAATCTATTTTCATTTACATTAGAGTAAAGCTTTGCCTTATTGATATTTGATTTATATATATATGTTATGATGTAATCTAGATAATAATATTTAAACTAGATCATATTTATCAATACTAAATATAAGCATAAAATAAAATATGAATATAAAGTAAATACATTAGATAAATTCTAACATCATGTTAAATATAGAAACTTATGTATATTACAAAGCATAAGACTAAAGAAAGGAAAGATATAAATATTTATGAACATAGAGATTGTATAGGATGAGTATGTACACTTGAAAAGAAAAAAAAATACAATCATATAAGTACATACGAAATAAGATAGGGGATAAGTATGGCATTTAATGCTATTATCTCTAGTACAATATAAGATCATATCAGCCTCCAGGAAAGGAAAAAAATCTCTGACTTTGTTGTACAAATAAAAAGATCACCTATATACTTGTTACACCTATATCAATCTTTCTCATTTCATTTTTGTTTACAAAAAAAAGACTTAGCATACCAGAAAATATATTACAACTGAAGCTTTATTTCAATTCAACTTAAACAACACTTTAGCTCAACTCTAATCAGAGATTTAAAAGATTTCAGTTGGCAATTTCAAAAGCCTGTTTTCAAAATCAAGATGCTCTGTTCTTCCTTTTCTAAACAGGTGAGTAACATCACATTTTAAAATTTTAAGTATATAAATCTGGTTGCTTGATTTATCTATGGAAATAAGTAAGATTGTATATATGTTGATAAATACATTGATGTGTATATATATCTGTATGGATGAGTTTGCATGTCTGTTCACCTGAGACACAATCTGTTTCTAGTTTAAACTCAAACTTTAGTCAAAATTCTTTTTCTCTTGATCTAATTGCTGTTAAGACATAGGATTTGAAGGAAATTTGTTTGCTATATGATAGAGTAAGGTTTAAAAACTTATTTAAGTTAAAACAATTTGGGAATTGCTTTGGAAACCATAAGAACATAAATGCTTAAGCTTTGTCAAAATTTCAAACATACAAATTTATAGTTTCAGGCTTAGGATCTGAAACATCATTCGAAAACTTGATTTTTTTAAAAAACTAAAATCACAATTTTTAGTAATAGGATTTGAGTGCAGTTCTGGTTTGACTAGAGATGGAAAATTGGGTCGTTTCAATAGGCAGACCAAGAGTGCCCATTTTTTTGTAGTCAAATCAACCAGGATAACACTTGTCCTGGCTAAATTGTTTATGAAGAACATAGTTGGACTACATGGGATTCCTAGTAGCATAGTCAATGATAGAGATGCCTTGTTCACTAGTGAATTATGGAAGAGTCTACAAGGAATGTTTGGAACCGAATTTAAGATGAGTACCGCTTATCACCCACGGACAGATGGATGGACAGTGAGAGTCAACAAGGTACTCGGGGATCTATTAAGAGCTTGTGTATTAGATTTTGGTGGGTCGTGGGAAGACCATTTTCACTTGGTTAAGTTTTCCTATAATAATAGCTACCAGGCTAGTATAGGGATGACACCTTTCAAAGTTTTATATGGAAGGCCGTGTAAATAACCAGCATGTTGGTTAGAGACTGGAGGCAGATTGGTCCTTGGTCCAGATATGGTGAGAGAAGCAACAGAGAAGATGAAATTGATCCGAGAAAGGATGAAGGAAGCTCAGTCTAGACAAAAGAGTTACGCAGATAAAAGGCGTAAGGATCTAGAGTTCTCAGCTGGAGATAATGTTTTCATTAAAGTATCACCGATGAAGGGTATGGTACGATTTGGAATGTCAGGGAAACTAGCACCGAGATATGTTGGACCGTTCCCAGTCATAGAGAGGATCGGAAAGCTCGCATACAGAGTAGAGTTACCGAGCAGTTTGGCAGGTGTCCATAATGTGTTTCATGTATCTCATCTTCGTAAGTATGTACATGATCCAGAGACTACTATCCCTCCGACTGTATGGGAAGACTTAATAGTGGAACCAGATATGACTTTTGTTAGGCAACCAGTTCGGGTTGTAGCAAGAGATGAGAAGAGGTTAAGAAACAAGAAATTCAAGTTGGTAAAAGTTCAGTGAAGCAACATTGAGAAGGACCGTACTTAAGAAACAGAAGACAGGATTAGGGATACTTATCCTAAGTTGTTATGAGGGTATTTTCTATATTTCTTTTATATAAACTTTTCGCTGGTGGGATATACTAGCTTTATTGGAATGATTGATATGCTTGTTTGTAGTCCTTACTGAATTTCAAGGATGAAATTCTTTGGGGGGGAAGCCTATAACACTCATAATTTTCTTTAAAATTATTCAGGAGATTTAATTAGACTAATTAAACAGAATAATGTGTGGCGTGAAAAGAAGATGAGATTTGATAATTAATTGGGTTAGGCCTTATCTAATCAACATATAATATTGTTTTGACTTAAACATAAGTAGGAAATGAGATTTGATAATTAATTGGGTTAGGCCTTTATGTTTGATTTGTTGTGTACCTTATCGTAATTTCGAGGACGAAATTCTTTAAGGAGGGGAGATTGTAACACCCCATATTTTTAGTAACATTATTTAGGATATTTAGTTAGCTAAATTAAATAAAATAATGTGATGATTAGGGGATTGAGATTTATAATTAACAAGAGGTAGCCGTGCCTTGATAACAAATGAACTAAAATAAATTGGTTAAGTATAATAGATAAGGGGCATTATAGGAATAGATACATTCTTATACCCTAAACCCCTTAAGCCCTCATTCTCACGTTCATTCATAATTCACAAACAAAAATATAAACTAAGGCCAGCCACCATTAAGAAAAGCAAAGAGAAGACTTCAAGAAGAAAAGCTTAAGCAACTTAGTCAAGATCAAATCTCAAATTCTTAATCTCAAAAGCTAAGGTGAATAATGACTACATCTCATTTTTCTATTTTTTTCGGTCTTAAGATGAATCCAAAGTATTTTGCATGATTATGCCATGTTTTGAATGATTAATTGTTTATACATGCTTGTTGATGATTTATGCTCAATCATATATATTTTAAGATATGTTTTAATGTGAAAACCCTTATTTAATGACATCCAAATGCCTTGCGATTTTAGATATAGATCGGAAATGGTATTTTAGAGATGATTTTCAATTTTCATAATTTTTGAATTAATGTGGATTTTATATTAATTTTCTAGTGTAGAAAATGATTATTTAAGTTTTAAATTATTTACGGTCAAATAATTAATATTTGGGTCTGGAATTAATATATGTTAGAAAACATATTAAGAATGATTTTCTAATTTTGTTTTAGAATTTTCCTAAGTGTTTTGATATGTATATAAAATTATTTAAGGTATGAGACTTAAATATTTTATATATTTATAAAAGAAGAAGGAGCATTATATAAATAAATCAAATTGTTTATTTTTGAAATATTGGCAGCACTTTTAGAAAATAAAATTAGCAACCAATAATATTTTGACAAACAAGGCATGTTAGTTGAAAAGAAATTCTTTTTAAAGTAAAAATCAGTTTTTACATACTTTTTGCATGTTTCGCCACATTCGGCACAGGGGTTCCGACCAAGTACTGCCGCCTCCATGCCATCGAAGCCAAAGCACATAGTATCAATAACTTGGTACATAGTGTATTGGACTAAGGTGGAAGGCACTAGGTCGAGACCAAAGGTTCCGAAGGCGTCGAAGCGTGTCTTTGCTTTTAAATGAAAACGCACTTGCTTTGCTCTCGAAGGGTATGCTGTCGACTTAGTTGGCTTTCAGCTGAGTCAAATGTTTTAAAGGAAAGGTTTTGAATGGGTTGCGCCTCTTGTTTTAAGTAAATGCTTTCATTGGGATCGAAACCCCTTAGTTGCCGCTTTTCTTCCTTTCGACGCAAATGGTTTCGGAAGGTATACTTTGCTTTTAAAACTTAGCCGCTTCTCCAATGCTTTCGGAAGGTTGGTTTCGAAACCATCACTTCTTTGCTTAGGAAATGCTTTCTAAAGAGTTCTTTCGACTTAAATGTTTTATGACCCTTTTGCTCTGTTGAAGGTAGAACCCAAATGGTTTCGAAGGAGTTAATTTTTAATGGTTTCCAAAGGTATTTCCTCATGTTCTACTTGAACCCAAAGGCTTTCGAAAGGTTTTAAAGAATGGTTTCGAAGGGTTGGTTCTCCAATGGTTTCGAAAGGGTTGAAAGGAAAGGTTTTCCAATGTATTCGAAAGGTAATGTTTAAAGATTTTGAAGAAGGATGTCTAAGGTTTTAATGCTTTAGAAGGAATGGTTTTTCAACGTTTTCAAAAGGAAGATTATGAATGGTTTCAAAAGGAATGTTTTGGCCTTTCGACCTAGGTGAAAGAAGGGTTTTTACTTGGTTTCAAAAGGGGTACTTTCAATGGATTCGAAAGGGGTACTTTCAAAGGTTTAAATGTTTTCATCAACAAAGATTTGAGTAAAGTATATATAACATGGCAAGGTGATTTTGTGTAAAGCATAGTGTATATGTATTTTCCTTGTTTAAGTTTGGTTTAAAGGTTTTAAATCAATTTGAGATGAAAAGGTTTTCAAGTAAAATTTTGGGAAGATTACCCCAAGTAAAATGACTCAGATATTAGAATACCAGATGAGACTGGTATAGGGTTACGCCTCATACATTAGATATTAGCCCCAGCTAATTTAGTCCAAAATTCCAATGTTTAAGGCTTTGTCACATGTAAGACTAAAATTATGATTGCACACGGAAGGGAATATATATTTGTATACAGATAGGTTATTGGTGAGCACGCAAAACCATTAGGATCGGGTGACCTTGGGAGATGTTAAGTTTGGGACAGACCGTCCAGAAGAGGAGTATTTAACAGATAGTTAAGGATAGACCATCCAAAATAGGAATGTCTAACAGGTGTTAGATTATTTTGATTATATTGTCTAGTAGGCCCAAGTCAGCCAAAGGTTAGTAGTTAGCCAAACAAAACTATAGTGTTCAGACAGATAGTTCATTTGTTACCTGATATGTATGTTTACATAACAATACTTTACAGTTTTAACCAGTTTTGGTTGCAGGATAAAGGTTTGCAAAAGATATGTTTTAAAAGGATATTAGTGAGGGGAAACCCGTTCCGCTAAGCGGCGTGGTCTCACATAATATCAAATAACCGAGATGTATAGTATTATTTATACCAGACTTTATGTCTGACTCGAAGTTTATGTTTTCCTCCTAAAACTCTCGGGTGCTCAAAATTGATTTGAGTAGGCTGAGGGTTGAGGTTTTATAGGTTTTAGTAAGTTGACGAATAAAGCTTCCGGAGATGAGCAGGTGGCTAACAGATAGCTACTTAGGAGTTGCTGTTGTGTTTTGTTTTATTCCGTTGTGTTGTCACTACAACAAAAATACCCTATTACAACTGTAATTTTACAACTGTCACAAAATGTCGGTTGTAATTAAGATTTTTTACAACTCTTTTTTTCAGAAAGTTGTAATAAACTTATTTTTAACAACTGTTTTATTTTGCCAGTTGTAATAGATGCCTATTACAACCGTTCTCTTTTGCCAGTTGTAATAGATGCCTATCTTTAACAACTTTTATTTTTTGCCAATTGTAATAGATATTTATTACAACTTTTCTTTTTGCCAGTTGCAATAGATGCATATTTTTAACAACTTTTCTTTTACATCAGTTGTAATAGATGCCCATTACAACATTTTTGCATGTCCGTTGTAATAATTAAATAATTAATATAATTAATAACATTTTTTAATTAATAATTAAATAATTAATAAAAATTAATTATAAATAATAATTATTTTAAATAATAGCAATTAATAATTAATTTGAAATACGAAATAATAATTATTAATAATTTATGTTAATAATTATTATTCAAT
This sequence comes from Allium fistulosum, assembly GCA_030737815.1. NCBI lineage: Eukaryota > Viridiplantae > Streptophyta > Magnoliopsida > Asparagales > Amaryllidaceae > Allium > Allium fistulosum. The sequence continues at coordinate 814,712,933 of CM060904.1, forward strand.
ACTTAATAATTAATATAATAATTAATAAATAGTAATCAATAATTATTATTAAATAATTAATAATTAATAAATTAAAATTAATTTTTAATAACTAATAATTAATATAATAATTAAGAAGCAATCATTAATATAAATAATTAAGAAGTAATATTTAATATTTAGTAATTAAGAAGTAATCATTAATAAAAATAAAAATAATAATTAATTTAAATAATTAAAAACTAATAAATAATAATTAATATTGATTATTTATAATTAATAAATAATAGTTTCTTTTATTAATTAATTAAGAAGTAATAACTAATAATTAATATTAATAATTAAGAAGTAATATTTAATATTTATTAATTAAGAAGAATAATTAATTAAAATATAATTACTAATTAATATTTGATGATTAATAATTAATATTAAATCATTACTATTAAATAATTAATAATTATAAAATAATAATTAATATTTAATAACTAATAATGATTATTTATAATTAATAATTAAGTGTTGCTATTATCAATTAAGAAGTAATAATTAATAATTAAGACTAATATGTAATATTTACTATTTAATAAGTAAGTTTAATAATTAATGATTAATAAGTAATCTTTAATAATTAAGAAGTAATATTTGTTATTGGTATTTAATAGTTATAGTTGATAATTATATTTAATATTTCAAAAAGTTTAAAATTTTGAAATTTTCTAAATTAAATTTAAAATATTTATAAAATTTTGAAATTTTTAGAAACTCAAAAATAAAATATAAATTTTTTAAATATATTTAAAATTTATAAAATATTAAAAATTTCAAAATACGAGTTAGTTCCCCCTTTTGCAAAATTTTAGCATCATTCTCTCCATTTCTTACCATGAATGAACTTTAAAGTCAAACCAAATACTTAAGTGACTTAACCGACGCTACCTGTAATACCATAATTGATTTAATTGTCGAGAGTGATTAATCCTTCACTACAAAAAATAGTGTTATGTATAGTATCAAAAAACACTGAAATATATTATTTGAACCCTAATTATATTCATTAGCTTTAATCAAACAAAAGTAACAAACTTTAAAGTTAAAAAAGAAGCGGTAACCCAATTTTATGGCGGGCTCACCAATATATTTCACTATGCCCGCTTTTCCTTTAATTAAAATTTTCCCCACTGCTTCCCCTTTCTCCAAATCCCATGTCCATTTTAGGGTTTCACGAAATCCCCAATTTTTCTGTATGTTGCATCCCGCCGAGGGAGACATGATTTAGATTCACGACTTAGGAAAGGCTAGATCAGTAGCTTGCCCAAACACAGCACATGATTGGCACGACTCTAGACTTCGACAATGGTGGCGACTCAACTGCGATGACGACTAGGCGGTGTCGCGGCGATTCGAATCAGATGCGGCTCTAATTAGGCAGTCCGTAGCCGCGAAGACTCGTAGACTTCGAATCAGATTGCATAGGTATGAATTAGTGGATTTGCATTGCTTTCAGATTTTAGTGCAGTAGTATTTATTTGATTTATTTAAATTGAAAAACACCAGAATTGAAAAACACGAGAATTTATTTTGGTAAAGAGAAGTTGTCAATGTCGATCTACTGAAGAGGAAAATGGACGTGATATCAAAAGAGGTGATGGAGAGGAAAGAGGAGTATGGTTCATTCTTGATGTTAGCTAGTATTGACAATAACGATGATCGTAATGGCAGCTTGATGAAGGGCATTATGGGAAGAAGTAGTAAGGCTACCAAACAAAGGCAAGCAAGATTCAAAAACTGTCGGTTACTTGTGCAGCTTTTAATAATTGAATATTTATTGGTAATGAATTTGAAAAACTAGTTTTAATGTAGCGTAAAGAATATTTATTGGTAATGAATTTGAATATTGTAGGAATTTATAATAGCCAAACGAGGACTGAAGCTCTATACATGTTGCTGGGCACCTGTTAACAAGAGCCCGAAAGCACTGATCTTCCTTTGTCATGGTACTATTTTTCGTTAATTATACCCCTAGATACAAAATAATATGATGTGTTTTCTTCTAATATATGTACCTTTTCATCTATTTTGGCTATGTCACAGGTTATGCAGTGGATTGTAGCTTCCAGATGCAAAGTGAGTTTGGCATCATAAAAGTTGTATCCAATGTTCGTGCATGATTTGTCACAGATACTAAATAATATTTCACTTTAATTTATTAAATATGTAGAAACCGGGGTTAAACTTTCAGAAGCAGGCTATGCAGTACATGGAATGGATTACGAAGGACATGGAAAATCTGCTGGTCTGCAAGGCTATATTCCAAATCTTGATGCAGTGATCACTGACTGTTATGAGCACTACATAAACATATGTGGTAATGAAACCATATCCGTTTTTAACAAAAATTACATACGGGTAAAAATCATTTTGTATGAATTTTTACAATAATAAAGCGCCAAAAATCATAATACTACACCGGTTTATTTTGGTTATTTATATGTGTTTGCCATTGGTTCGTTTACTTTTCTATATGCAAATATAGACATTAATTATAGCAAAAAATAATTCTTCCTTTTTTTTTGGGTATTAATAGAGAAGAAAGAAAACAAGAATAAAAAGAGATTCCTTCATGGTGAATCAATGGGTGGAGTCGTAGCCCTTATCATGCATCGAAAAAATCCAACATATTGGGATGGTGCTGTGCTAGTTGCACCTATGTGCAAGGTCTGCCTTATTTCCTGTATTAACTTCATTCTTCAAACATATTTTTTTTACACTATCTAATGTGCGTACTCTGGTGTTATAATACAAAATTATTGAATTTTCTCAATTACTACTATCTCTGTAACTAAACTGTAGCTCATAGAATTGAAAGTAGCGTTCTTTAACAATATTTGCCATACCTTTTGCAGATTGCAGATGAATTAAGACCAAACGCGGTAGTGCACTCTATTCTGGGCAAAATTTGCAAAGTGGTTCCAACATGGAAGATGGTGCCAACTCAAGATTTAATCGAGACTGCCATACGCAACCCAGAATGGAAAGAACAGGTAACGATAATGTTCTTTTAGTAGGGTGCTATGAATATTGTTTTTCCTTTTTTTCTTTTTTTTGTTTCAAATTTTTGCCAATGACGTCTTGTTCGTGAATTAGGTTAGAAACAGCCCATTATGCTACAAAGGGAAGCCATGTTTACAAACTGTGCATGAACTGTTCAGAATCAGTATGGAAATGGAGAAGAACTTATATCAAGTATCGCTGCCATTCTTGATTGTTCATGGTGGAGAGGACACAATCACTGTGCCTGGAGTGAGTCGGTCTCTGTACATAATTGCAGCTAGCAAGGACAAAACTTTCAAACTTTACCTGGAATGTGGCATGCCTTAACTTCAGGGGAAACTGAAGAGAACATGAATAGCGTATTTGCAGATATTGTTGCATGGCTCGATCAAAGAACGGTTGTTAGAGAATTCTTGACCGAGATGGAGCAGAAGAATAAACTGTGAAGTTTTTTTGTATTGTTTTGTTTTGCTCTGATTCGGTTATTTGGTTAATTTGATATATTAGTTTGTAGATAATAATATTGTAATGTTTGAATTACTTATTGTGTACTATTATTTTTGTTCTACTATTTATGCTTATCCGTTGCTTGCTTTAGTGGCAAAATGTATCCAGATTTTTTTTTAAATTTTGAATTCTTTTTATCACAACTGCCTAAAGCAGTTGTAAAAAAGTCTTTTAAAACTGGCAGTAGCAGTTGTCAAAAAGTATTTTACAACGACCAGCAGCAGTTGTAAAAGATAGCAGTTGTAAAAAAATCTTTTACAACTGCTTTAGGCAGTTGTAAATAGTCCCTTACAACTGCTTCAGGTAGTTGTAAAAAATTATTTTACAACTGTTGAAAACGGTTGTAAAACAATAGGGCTCTATTACAACTGCGGATATAACGACGGAAGACTGCCCGTTGTAATAGACTTATTACAACTGTTTTCGGCAGTTGCTAAAGGCTGTTTTTGTTGTAGTGTGTATTTAAGACAGTTATGTCTATATAGTACTCTGGTCAACCAAGGTTTCATCATCATATGTCGCTCTTGGTGTATTTATGTAATAATTATATTTTATCTGAACTTGGGAAACGATTATGAGATTATGTAATTTGAATGTAAAACATGTGTTTTGAAATGTAATCAGTAAAATGTTGTTTTTGAAATATGTGATTTTGTTTCATATTCGAGTGCTTCTGATATTCTGGATACCATTAACATAGCCGTATTTAGTCGCTGAAAGTTAATACTATGGATGACTGCAACATCTGTAGCGCTTGACTTTGGGCCTCTAGATAGGGGATGTTACAACTTGGTATCAGAGCATAGGTTTATGAAAAACTTTAACTAAAATGATTTTTGAAAACATAATCCTAAGGAATTAGAGATAAGATTGGGGTATGGGATAATGCTATAGTGATGTACTTGTATTTGCTATATATAAGTATACGCTATATCTTTAGTTTCCTATCTCTCTTAAGCTATTCTTCTGTATCTCAGAAGGCTTGAATACAGATTTGGACGCTAGAAGTGGAAGAGTGAATCTTGGAGGAAGCACCACCACAAATGGAAATGCCAGGCCGAATACTAGAAGGAACCAAGGTCGGACACAAGCGGGGAATGTTGGTGCTAGAATCCCACAAGTGGATATGGGAGCTATGTATCAGTTTTTCATGAATATGATGCAAGATGGAATTGTTGCTGGTGTGGTTGAAGGAAATGCTGGAGTAGGAGTTCAGGAAGCTCCGGTGGTCAACCATTATGCTATGTTGAGTAGAGATTATGCTAGGCTTGGAGGAAAGCCATTTATTAGAACTAAAGATGCTATAGAAGTGGAGAACTGGTTGCTGCATTGTAAAAGGATATTTGCTAATTTGGGGCTCAATGACGAGCAGAAGAGAAAGCTTGCTTCGAAACAGCTTTATTTTGGTGGAATAGTGTGACCGCTAGAGTGGATGAAGAGACGATGATGTGGGCTGAGTTTAGGAGGAGATTCCAGGAGAGGTTCATGTCTGTGATGGTGCAGTCTGATTTGCTCAGGAAGTTTGCTGAGTTGGAGCAGGGGGAGATGTCTATTTTGGAGTATGCTAGAAGATTTAAGGAGTTGGCTAGGTATGGGTATGCTACTGTAGATACTGTGTTGAAGAGGAATGAGAAGTTCATAAGGGGGTTGAAGCCTGAGTTGGCGAGGGCTACGTTACCTCATATCAGAGCCCTTGTGATGTGGTTGTAGAGATGGCTTTGAAACCCGAGGAAATGCTTGCTTGTCTAGTGAAGAGTAAGATGAAGGAGGTTCAGGTTGGGCAAGGCCAGAAGATGAAGTTCTTTCATAAGAAGGGTGCTCATAAAGGTGGAGCAGCAAAGAAGGGAAAGTCTGAGGTTGTGTGATTCAAGCGCAACAAGAAGGGGCATTTTGCGAATGAGTGTCGTACTGGAAAAGCGAAGGAAGTGATCGGGAAGAAGAACATCAGATGTTTTAACTGCGATCAGATTGGCCACTATAAGAATCAATGCAAAGAGCCTGCGAAGGATGGAAGAGGCAAGGTATTTTCATTGGAGCCTGCTACATCAAGACCAACAGCACAGGAGAAAGGAAAGGCAGTGTTGGGAAGTATGCTTTAGATTCATGGTATGTCTGTTAGCATTCTGTTTAATACTGGTGCATCACATTTTATTATATCTCGTTGTTTGGTAGATAAGCTTAACCTAGAACCCACATACTTAGTTACTTCCTTAAGGGTTGCAAATCCGATAGGAGGGTATCAAACACTTGGGATGAAATGTGGCCACTTAGAGTTTGATTTGCTAGGTCATACCTTTGTTTGCAGTTTTCATGTGTTTGACTTTGTAGGTTTTGGTATTATATTGGGTATGGATTGGTTAAATAAGTACGATGCTTGGGTATTTCGCCATGATAGGAAGATATCGCTTAGACACCCTAACTGTAGTGATCGGATTGTATATACCGTAGAAAGCGCTAATTGTCAGGTGAATGCTTTGTTGGGTGTAGTGGAGTTGGAAGATGAGTTGAATCGCATTTTCGTGGTTGGAGAATTTGCGGATGTCTTCGAGCCTGTAGTAGGATTGCCACCGAAATGAGCCATTAAGTTTTGGATAGATTTGGTGCTTGGAGAAGAACCAGTGAGTAGGCCGCCAAGTAGAATGACACCTACAGAAATGAGAGAGCTGAAGGTGCAGTTTGTGGATTTGGAAGGCAAGAACTTTATTAGACCAAGTAGTTCACCTTGGGGAGCAGCCATAGTGTTTGCTAAAAATCCGAACGGATCGTTAAGGTTGCATATCGATTATCGTAAGTTGAATGAGAAGACAATAAAGAATCAATATATGTTGCCTAAAATTGACGATTTGTTCGATTAGTTGAGTGGAGCCAAGATATTTTCTCAGTTGGATTTAGCAACAGGTTTTCATCAGCTTAGAGTAGCAGAGGATAGTATTCCTTTGACGGCATTTAGAACTAAATATGGATCGCACGAATGGTTAGTGATGTCGTTCGGACTAACTAATGCGCCGACATTCTTTGTGGATTTAATGAACCGAATTTTTTGCGAGCACTTGGATATGTTCGTGTTGGTTTTCATAGATGATATCTTGATATACTCTAGGGATGAGAAGGAGCATGAAGTTCATCTTAGAGTTGTACTTGAGACGCTGAGGCAGAATCAGCTAAAGGTGAAGTTTTCGAAGTGTTATTTCTGGAAGAAGAAAGTGAAGTTTCTTGGTCATGTAGTCTCAGAGAAAGGGATATCAATGGATCCAGCTAAGATCGAGGCCATGAATGGTTGGAAGAGACCAGAAACAGTGACTGAGATAAGAAGTTTTCTGGGATTGGCTGGATATTATCGAAGGTTTATAAAGGATTTCTCATGGATAGCAGCACCGATGATTAAGCTAACGCGAAAGGATGTGAAGTTTGTATGGACCGTAAGTGTGAGGAAGCATTCCAGAGCTTGAAACATTTATTGACCTATGCACCTGTGTTGGTTGTTCCGGAGGGGAATCAGGATTTAGTAGTTTACACAAATGCGTGTGGAACTGGATTAGGAGCTATGTTAATGTAGAGAGGTAAAGTGATTGTCTATGCTTCTTGACATCTTAGATCGCATGAAGTTAGATATCCAACGCATGATTTGGAATTAGCTGCAGTGATTTTTGCTTTGAAGGTGTGGAGTCATTACCTTTTGGGAGAGAGGTTTGAGCTTTATACAGATCATAATTCGTTGAAGTATTTGTTCTCTCAAAAGGAGCTGAATATGAGACAGTAGAGGTGGTTAGAGTTTTTAGCTGCTTATGACTTTGGTACTGAGTACACACTAGGAAAGGGCAACAAAGTTGCATACACACTTAGCAGAAAGCATCAGAATGCATTGTTGGCAATGATAGCAGAGTGGATAGATTTGGAAGCGTTGTCGACTTGTAGAGTTCAGTGAATATCTGAGGCCGAATCTAGTGAAAGATCTGCTGTGTTATCTTGTTTAGAAGTTCGACCAGTAATGATTGAAATGATTGCTTCTAAACAGGAGGAGGATCTAGTGTTGGCTGAATGGATCAAGAAGTTGAAGGAAGGAACGGAGAGCGATGACTTGAAGGATTTTAGTTTTGACCAGAATGGGTGGTTGAGAAAGAAAAGAAGATTGTGTGTTCCGAGACATTAGGAAGGAAGTTTTGGAGGAATGCCATCGTTCAAAGTTTACTCTTCATCCAGGAGGAACTAAGATGTATCAGGATACGAAGAGAAGTTTCTTCTGGGAAGGCATGAAGAAGGATGTTGGCTTATGGGTGAAGCAGTGTTTGAATTGTCAATAGGTAAAGACCGAACATCAGAGGCCAAATGGGTTGCTACAGCCCTTGGATATTCCGATATGGAAGTGAGATTCTATTTCTATGGATTTTGTAGACGGGTTGCCAAGATCTAGTAGTGGAAATGAAAGTATACGGGTCATAGTGGATAGACTGACCAAGAGTGCCCATTTCATTCCAGTTAAGTTAACTAGGGCGGAACCTATTTTGGCTAAGTTATTTATGAAGTATATAGTTAGAATTCATGGAATTCCTAGTAGTTTCGTAAGTGATAGAGATTCCTTGTTTACTAGTGAGTTCTGGAAGAGTCTACCGGAGATTTTAGGAACCAAGCTCAAGATGAGTATCGCTTACCATCCACAGACCGATGGGAAAACGGAAAGAGTTAACAAAGTCTTGGAGGATTTGTTAAGAGCTTGCGTGTTAGATTTTGGAGGATCATGGGAAGACTATCTACACTTAGTTGAGTTTTCGTATAACAATAGTTATCAGACTAGTATAGAAATGGCACCGTTTGAAGCTTTGTATGGAAGGCCATGCAAATCACCAGTTTGTTGGTTAAAAACCGGGGATAGGTTAGTTCTTGGTCCGGATTTGACTAGAGAAGCTGCAGAGAAGATTGAGTTGATTCGAGCTAGGATGAAAGAAGCTCAGTCTAGGCAGAAGAGTTAAGCAGACAGAAGACAGAAAGACTTAGAGTTCTCTGTTGGAGATCATGTTTTTATTAAGGTGTCACCGATGAAGGATGTGATTAGATTCGGGAAATCAGGGAAGTTGGCACCGAGATTCGTAGGACAATTTCCTATTATAGAGAGAATTGGAAAACTCGCATATAGAGTAGAGTTACCGAGAAGTTTGGCAAGAGTCCACGATGGTTTTCATGTTTCTCAGCTAAGGAAGTGTGTTAGAGATCTGGAGTCTACTATAGCACCGATTGTGTTAGATGACTTAGTAGTAGAACCAGACTTGACTATAGTTAGAGAGTCTATTCATATAGTCGCGAGAGATGAGAAGAGCTTAAGGAATAAGACAGTCAAATTAATGAAAGTCCAGCGGAGCGACGATGAGAGAGACTGTACTTGGGAGACTGAGAGTAGTATTAGAGATGCTTATCCTGATTTGTGTGATGGCATGTTTTACCTTTATGTTTGATTTGTTGTGTACCTTATCGTAATTTCGAGGACGAAATTCTTTAAGGAGGAGAGATTGTAACATCCTATATTTATAGTAACATTATTTAGGATATTTAATTAGCTAAATAAAATAAAATAATGTGATGATTAGGAGATTGAGATTTGTAATTAACAAGGGGTAATGGTGCCTTGATAACAAATTAACTAAAATAAAAATGGTTAGGTATAATAGATAAGGGGCAATATAAGAATAGATACATTCTTATACCCTAAACCTAGGCCCTTAAACCCTCATTCTTACGTTCATTCATAATTCACAAACAAAAATATAAACTAAGGCCGACACTACACCATATTACCCATTTTGCCACACCCCAACGCGAAAAAATTACCACGATTTTAAGCCATAGCAATTTTACCACGGTGTTGAGCCGTGGTAAAATAAACTACCATGGCTACTGACCATGGCGTCAATATTGAGACGGCTATGGACCGTTCCAATATTTAAAAAAAATAACCCCCCTCGTTCCATCTACATAACCCTATCGTTCGCTTCTAAAAAAAGAACGCCAAAATTAGCCCGCCATGGATCCCGCGCCCTAATTTCACCCAACCAAAATTAGCAGCAGTTCACTCTTCTTCTCACTCAAATCGCGTATAATCTCACTTAATCGCTCTTCTCGGGGTTCGAGGTATTCTCACTTAATCGCGTATATCCAATTTTTATTTATTTTCAGGTTTATATTTTGATTTTCCATCATTTGGTTAATGATTAATGATTTTGGATTAATTTTTACATGTATTTTAGATTGTTCGGTTGATGGGATTGGGTTGATTTTGGGTTATTTTAGATGACATATCAATCTTCTTGATTTTAGAATACAAGTAGAAGGGGTAGAAAAGAGTGTCCTTTAGTTTAAAGTTGTTTCTGAGCAGTAAGATCGCATGCAATTAGATCATCTCTAAATGTCTGTGTTTGAACATATTTCTTCTCAGCTGTTAAGAGAAACTAACAATTTGTATATTCCAATTTGTATCTTATTTTACAATCTGTTTTAGGCAATTTCCATATTCCAATTTGTATCTTATTTTACAATCTGCGTACTCCACATTGGTTTTCTACTGCACACATCTATCCTCTATCAAATTCAGCTAATTTAAGGTAAAAAAAATTGAGGTAAGAATAGTAAGATGTTCATAGTTTACTCCAACGGTATTAGGTAACTACAAGTTTTCCTGATATTTACTTACAGAATGGATTTCAAATGTCCTCACCCATTACGCTCGATGACGTAAATTTACCAATGTTTATACCCATTTTATGCATAATTTATTGTTCATATGAAATTTTGGCAAAGTTTTTCATACTATTGTTTCTATCGGTTTGATACAGCGCATTTCTTCCTATCTTTGTTGTTTGTCACAATTTTCTTCCATTATAAGTTATAATGTATTCATGGGTACCCAAATTTGTACCTCACATAAATGACTAATTATGTAAGTATGGTTCTATCAGATTTGACTAAGCTTTACCATTGTTAAACTTACTTCATTAAGAGATTAAATTGTCTTTTTTGCTTTGTTTGATTTTTTGTGTTGTACTTTGTTAATTGAATTTGATTTGGTGGTACAAGAACTGCATGTTGGATAGTTGGTGCACATAAACATTCTATATAATAAATCGGTACAAAAAAGGACATTTGACCTAATTTTGCAATGAAGAGAGGGCATGATCAAATATTGCACGTGCTATTGTTTGGTGCATGAAGTTTTCTGTGTATTTACATTATAGTGCTTTATAAAATTAGGATCCACCCTAATATTTTATAATTAGGTTTTTAATTTATGATTTTAGTCCTGTTCTTAAATAAAAACTGCAAGCCTAATACACATCGAAGATTATGATATTTTAAATTTGTTTAGTTTCTCTTAACTGTAGTTCTCACCTTTAATGTTCTTTATGTAGAATATTGTTCGAATTGGCTTTGAACCAGTGCTTGGACCTCTTAGTGATTGTCGCTAAGAAAGCAAAGTGCTTGGCACGGGTCGGTAATTTTTTTACTTGGGAAAATGTCACACTTTTATGCACATTATGTATTTTGTAACATTAACTATGATGAGCAATTTAGGTTTGTGCATGTGGTTTAGTTTAAATCTATGACAGAAGAGGTCATATTTTAATTAGTTGCATCGCTTGAAACTTAATGAGTAGTCATAGTTAATCTTGTTCATGCTAATAATATTTTCTGTATTAATTAATTTGTTTGTGTTATGAAATTTATCCATTTTTAATACCTTACTTAACTGTGGAATTAAAGTTAGACTACAAGCCTATAATTAAGTTAATTATGTTAATTGAAAATATTTTGCCTATAGATATACAAAAAATGATTTATCTATTTTCAAATAAAGTTCAATTGTAATCTTATAGTACTGCCACTTTTGTTCGTAAAGCATTTTTTTCATTACAGATTATCCAAATTAATGTTGGTTCTATAAAAATGTTATTTATTGTTTATGCTTTTTCATTTATCATATTGTACTTAATATTTTTATCATAATTTTCATGGCATTGATGACTTTTTATTCATGTCTACATATTGATTGGTTATGGTTATGGCAGTGAATTGGCTTAACCACAATGTTTATGGCAGTAACATGTTTAGTGTGTGCATATCTTCTTTCCTTACCACAAAGTTAATTAACCATTTGCAAAAACAAAGTACATAAAGTTGGAAGGTTAGTAAAATAAAGCTGAAAATTGAGCAAAATTGGATGCCACTTTAAACCCAAAATACATTGAATGTTTCATTGAATATGATGGTGAAGTAGGCAATGTAGTGGCTGAAGAGGTTGGGTGTTTATGTATTTTGTTTACTGTTTGCAATGAAGTGGTAGTGATGCGCAAGAAAAAAAATTCAGGCAACCAAGAAAACATCAATGTATTAATTTCAATGTGGAATTTTTCTTTTCAAGTGCGAAGTAAAACAAAAGTGCTCAGCAATGTAAATGCAATTATAGTTGTAAAGAAGAGCAATGTAAATGCAAAATTTATAAATGAAAACCGTTACGCACAGTTTGAAGCCTACAAAATGTTTGTAATTTTTTTTAAATAAATGAAGAATAGAAGTGAGGAAAATAGAAATAAATAGATGAATACAGAGGTGAAGATATGAAAACAGTGGTGTCTTCATTCTTGCTAATGAACTTATCAAAATTAATGAATTGTTTATTTTGAAAGCATGTTCGCTTCTTGTTTTTAATTTTGGATTTATCCAAGTAGTGTTGCTTTGTTCCTGATTTTATTCCCAACCTTATATTAGGATTCTAGACCTACTACTAAGAGAAATAGTGTTAAAATTCTTATTGCACATATAAATTTTGTTAATTTAATATGGTTGATTTCAAAACCGTCCTTGCATATAAAGTGAATAATATCAATGATGCTACATTTAATTTGGTTAGGCTCTTTTGGGATGGATGAATGTCATATGTGCGTTTTCCATTTATAGCTTATCTGTCACATGACTGAAATGCATTATAATGAATTAAGTAGTTAATTAATGTTCATCTGTGTCTAAATGCAACAGTTTAGATATAATAACTTGATAAATGCTTTCAATGAGGTTCTAGTGTTACTTGTATGTTGAAAATGGAATGTACGTATTTTGAGCTTTTTTGTATGTTTAGTGAAATTAATTTGTTGTACCTTAGTAATGAATATATTATGATTTGTCAGCTGTGCATTTTTTTAATTACTTTGCATTATTTTGGTTACATCTTTATATTAGCAGCTGCGGTTTTGTATGGCCTGACTGTTTATTTTTTGTTTTTAGAGTTTCTGGCTTTTTAAATGCTATGATGATAATGTTGATTGGTAGCAAGTATATTTGACTAGTAGCATGCTTAGTTTTGATGTTTGTGGTCAACCTTTTGCCTTTCTGTTCAGTCAATGATTGTTAACTTGTGCCTTTCAGAAATGATGCTTTAATTATAATGAAAGAACTTTCATCAGTTAAAACTGTACATAGCCTTTTTTGCTCGTATTATCATTTGATAGTGGATTCTGGTATATCTTTCTATTCACTGGAATATTTGACAGTTGAAAGCTGATTACCTGCTAACATAACCCTATACCAAGTTTTAATTCATTATAGTTCAACTTCGAGTGGTTTGGTTGCATACATGTTAATGATTCAGTCATATGTCGGCATCAGGAAAAAGCCTGCTTTCTTTTTTCATATTTATGTAACTAACTTTGCACATCAGCTAAGCAAGCATGAGCTCTGAAAGGTCGATCCAGGGATTAAAAATTAAAGAAACAGCTTCAAATAAAATTTATGTTTAACAGTAAAATGCTCATATGTCGTGACCTGTGTACAATTGTACATGGACATGTAAAACGCGCGGTAATTTATTTTGGTAATGATTCTGGTAAATTTATGTTTAATAGTAAAATGCTCTAAATGTTAATGATTCTGCTAAATTTATTGGATAAATTTTATTCTTGAAAAAAAATACAAAATTTATTTTGGAAAGAAAAAGAAAAAAGAAAAGGGAAAAATTATATAGCTAATGAAATTGTTTCTTATTAGTTTTCTGAGGTGTGGGCATTACATGAGATCCGTCGCCTTTTATTTTGTTGTCATGGCAATTTAGTACCGAAATTTCTCAACTTCATCGGTATACATTCGATAGGGTGCATTGCAAATTTAGCTACCACTTCATTATGTTTAATTAGAAAGTTCATGTAGTAATGCCAATAAGGACATTGAAAACTTTTAAAATGTTTGTCAGTAGGGTGGAACAAACTGTCGTTAGCAGCGCAAGCTGCACTGCTACCGCAAGGCAACAATGCAGCAACACAAGCTACTTCTGTGTATTGTCTCTAGCCCCGGCTAAGTGAGTTGGCATCATTCATATAAAAAAGAAGCAGCGACTTGAGCTATTTATTTGGATTTTCGAATATGCAGGCTTTTAAGTTTGTGTTTCTTTGCAAAATGGTTCTTATGACTTTGGTATACGCATAAATCATCAAGCCTTGAGTGCTCCATATTTCCAAACTATATTTTGTATGGAGATATCATATTAGTTTCTGAAACTTTAATTTTATCGGATGTATACAATGACTATTATTGTGTATAGCATGTGATAAAACAGTTTTGTTTTTTCTGAATTTTATCATGCTTTGTGAGAAATAAAGCTGTTGTAACGATTACAATAAGGCAAACAAACTACCAAACAGACATATGCACACAAACACTTGTGAGCACAGCATAGACCTTACACATGTTACCTCATGAATTCTAACTTTTTGAATTTTTATTTTGGAAGTATTAAATAGGTCCGTGTTTTGATCTTGAAACTTAGTTAGAAAATTTCAAACTAATATGCAATAATGTTTGTTCCAATGAATGCAATGCTAATAAATTTATATTTATGTTACCTTTCTGCTTACCTATATAACGATAAAATATATTTAACGCTTATAGACTATTGCACTGATAGCTTATTGAACAATTCTACACACACTTTATGTGCCATCATTAACAGAAAGAATGTTGATGAATGAAAAAAAGTGACTTCATCATTGATGTGAATCAAATAATTATTAAAAGCATCATTTCAGTATCAACATTCAAAGTTTTAGTAGTGATTGATTTTGTTTCGAATAGGTGTAAGCTCTTAAGTCCATTTTCAGTTCCTTAACTTTGTATAGTTACAAAAATCAAAAACATGTTTGGTTTAAATATTCCATGATGTGCTCATGTTTAGTTTGCCATATTAAGTTTATATTCAGTTTTAGTTTAATTCACAATTTTCCACCATTTTTATTATAATTTGTATGTTGCATATGCAAACTTCAAAATAAAATCTGAATCCTACTGTATGATGCAGATATAATTTGTGCCATGTCATCTTAATTTGTGTCAAGTCATCTCAATTTGTGCAGTTTGCTTGCATAAACTGTTGTATTCACATTTTGCAACTAATATGGATTCTGTTTTGAGTATATATCTCATACAGACATTTTGAGTAATGTATATATATTCATGCTTTACAATTATATGTTTCAGATATGAGCTCACTTCCAGGACTACATCTCATGCCATTCGAGTCGATTTATTAGCATGGGTTAACGATTTTTGGCCCAACTTTAAAAGTATCCTCGATGATGTTAAGAAAGTGATGTTTCAGGAGTTTCTGGTAAAATATACTCTTTTAAGAATTACATTTCCTTTTTAAAAATGTTTTTGAATGATTTCAAATCTTTATAGCCTTGTTATGTAACTTCATAATTCTAAATTTGGACCATAATACTACTTCTCAGTTTGAAGTGTTACAGACCTAGATAGAGACCATTGACATGCTTCAACGGTCTAACTTATCCTGATAGACATGTGTAATTTAGTATAATGTTACTAGAAGATTATATAAGAAAATATAACTATTCAGATCGTGAATTCCTCAAAATTAGTATCAACAAATCATTGTTCATTTACCTCAAGCAATAACTATTATTTGAGACTTTTACTTGTAGTAATTTGCAAACCTGTCATTATTAGTCAAAATTTAAAGACGCGTGGATGCCGTAATAGTTGAGAAAATGGTTGTTTGTATCTTATGGATTATCATTGACTAAGGTCTGAATTGGACTTTGAGATTATGTTATAAATATTGGGGATTTGTACAAATGTATGTATGTATGTGTCCACACCCATATGTGTGTGTTCAATTAAATTTTGAAACTAAGATAAAGAGCTTAAAAGTAGATGGGCTGTGTGTATGTGACAGTTATTAATTGCAATGGTATAGACACTGCATTTGGCGCTTCAGTCAAAATAAACCCTTAGCGTGGGATAAAGCACAAAATTGAGCATACATACCCCACTAAAAAGAAAAACAAGCCGTCCTAGAACTACGCATTTAATTCCATTTTTGTGAAGCTCAGCATACAAAGAAACTTGCAAAAATTGATCACTGATATCATTTGCAAAGAATATATTAATCCATAATAACTTTCTTGTATCATTTACATGTCCATGCTATTGTGGTTCCCAAAGTTAGAGACATGACCTATATGTTTCAGACGTATAGTTTAAGTTACAATTACCATATTAGCTAAATGGTTTGACAACAACAACTAACTGGATAGTAAATTTTTGATTCACTTAGAACTAGTGATCCTGGAACCTGTTGGAAACAACAAAATCATATTGTAAACTGCAAATACTTTAGTTAAACTTAGAAATATGAGAATAGATAAATTATCAAACTGTGAATACTTTTGCGCACTGTCATTTTTGCAGGTTGAACTGTTGGGTCGGGTTGTCATTCTTCTTTGGCGCATATGCAGGTGGTTGATCACTGTAAACTGCAATCATTCTACTATGATGAAGTACAAACTGTTGTATGCTTGGCGAATTTAGGAATCAGTTCTTTCTTTCTTATTGTTTAGTGTTTACAATGTATAGTAGATGTTTTTTACTTGTTTTACTATGAACTGATGGTTTCACTATGAAATGAAGTTGTATTATGAACTGAAAGTTGTAAGTTTGTAATTAAGCACTTATAGTAGTTGTATTATAAATTGTGTGCATCATGTAGAATGTTGGGTTTGTCATCTATTACTTGTTTTGTATCCACGTTATTTATTCCATATACAACATATGTGGTTCGAAACTGCATACAAAATGTCTGGGCATCAAGAAACTGCATTTAGGCATGGCTTTAAGCCGTGGTTAAATGTAAATTAGCCACGGTTCATAGCCATGGCAAAATAAATTGCTACGGCTCATAGCCGTGGCTAAATTTAATTTGGCCACGGCTTAGAGTCGTGGTTTTATTTTATTTTGCCACGGTCCGGGGCCGTGGCAAATTTTTTGTCACTGCCAGTTTTGCCACGGCTTTGGACCGTGGTAAAATTAGTTAGCCACGGCTCAAAGCCGTGGTAAAATGGCTTTTCTGGTGTAGTGCGACCACCATTAGGAAAAGCAAAGAGAAGACTTCAAGAGGAAAAGCTTAAGCAACTTAGTCAAGATCAAATCTCGAATCCTTAATCTCAAAAGCTAAGGTGATAATGACTACATCTCATTTTTCTAATTGTTTCGGTCTTAAGATGAATCCGAAGTATTTTGCATGATTATGCCATGTTTTTGAATGATTAATTGTTTATATATGCTTGTTGATGATTTATGCTTAATCATATAGGTTTTATGATATGATTTAATGTGAAAACCCTATTTAATGACATCCAAATGCCTTGCGATTTAAGATATAGATCGAAAATGGTATTTTAGATATGGGTTTCAATTTTCATAATATTCTGAATTAATGTATTTTATATTGATTTTCTAGTGTAGAAAATGATTATTTGGGTTTTAAATTATTTACGGCCAAATAATTAATATTTTGGGTCTAGAATTAATATATGTTAGAAAACATATTAAAAATGGTTTTCTGGAATTTTTGTAGAATTTTCCTAAGTGTTTCGATAGGTATATAAATTTTTTTAAGGTATGAGACTTAAATGTTTTATATATTTATAAAAGGAGAAGGGGCATTTTATAAATAAATCAAATTGTTTATTTCTTAAATATTGGTAGCAATTTTAGAAAAGAAAATTAGCAACCACTAATATTTTGACAAACAAGGCAGGTTAGTTGAAAAAAATTCTTTTTAAAGTAAAAACCTGTTTTTACATGCTTTTAGCATGTTTCGCCACTTTTGGCACATGGGTTCCGACCAAGTACTGCCGCCTCCATGCCATTGAAGCCAATGCACATAGTATCGATAACTTTGTATAGATTGAATTGGACTAGGTCGAGACCAAAGGTTCCGAAGGGCTTGAAGCATGACTTTGCTTTTAAATGAAAACGTGCCCACTTTGCTTTCGAAGGGCATGCTTTCGACTTAGTTGGCTTTCGGCTGAGTCAAATGTTTTAAAGGAAAGATTTCGAATGGGTTGCGCCTCTTGTTTTAAGTGAATGCTTTCGTCGGGGTTGAAACCCCTTAGCTGTCGCTTTTCTTCCTTTCGACGCAAATGGTTTCGGAAAGTATACTTTGCTTTTAAAACTTAGCCGCTTCTCCAATGCTTCTGGAAGGTTGGTTTCGACACCATCACTTCTTTGCTTAGGAAATGCTTTCGAAAGAGTGCTTTCGACTTAAATGTTTTATGACCCTTTTGCTCTATTGAAGGTAGAACCCAAATGGTTTCGAAGGATTTAATTTTTAATGGTTTCGAAAGGTGTTTCCATATTTTCTACTAGAACCCAAAGGCTTTCGAAAGGTTTGATGTTTTATTGCTTTCGAATGGTTTTAAAGAATGGTTTCGAAGGGGTGGTTCCCCAATGGTTTCGAATGGTTTGAAAGGAAAGGTTTTCCAATGTATTCGAAAGGTAATATTTAAAGGTTTTGAAGAAGGATGTCTAAGGTTTTAAAGCTTTCGAAGGAATGGTTTTTCAACGTTTACGAAAGAAAGATTATGAATGGTTTCGAAAGGAATGTTTTGACCTTTCGGCCTAGGTGAAAGGAGCGTTTTACTTGGTTTCAAAAGGGGTACTTTCAATGGATTCGAAAGGGGTACTTTCAAAGGTTTAAATGTTTTCATCAACAAAGATTTGAGTAAAGTATATATAACATGGATAGGTGATTTTGTGTAAAGCATAGAGTATATGTATTTTCCTTGTTTAAGTTTAGTTTAAAGGTTTTAAATCAATTTGAGATTAAAAGGCTTTCAAGGAAAATTTTGGGAAGATTACCCTAAGTAAAATGACTCAGATATTAGAACACCAGATGAGACTGGTATAGGGTCGTGCCCTATACATTAGCTATCAGCCCCAACTAATTTAGTCCAAAATTCCAGTGTGCAGGGCTTTGTCACAGGTAAGACTAAAATTATGATTACACACAGAAGGGAATATATATTTGTATACAGATAGGTTATTGGTGAGTTTGAAAAACCATTAGGATTAGGTGACTTTAGGAGATGTTAAGTTAGGGAAAGATCGTCCAGAAGAGGAGTATTTAACAGATAGTTAAGGAAAGACCGTCCAGAAGAGAAATGTCTAACAGGTGTTAGATTATTTTGATTATATTGTCTGGTAGGCCCGAGTCACCAAAGATTTGTAGTTAGTTAAACAAAACTATAGTGTTCAGATGGATAGTTCATTTATTACCCGATATGCATGTTTACATAATAATGCTTTACAGTTTTAACCAGTTTTGGTTACGGGATAAAGGTTTGCAAAAGATATGTTTTAAAAGGATATTGTGAGGGAAAACTCGTTCCGCTAAGCGGCATGATCTCACTTAATATCAAATAACCGATATGTATAGTATTATTCATACCAGGCTTTATGTCTGACTCGAAGTTTATGTTTTCCCCCTTAAACTCTCGGGTGCTCAAAATTGATTTGAGTAGGCTGAGGGGTGAGGTTTTACAGGTTTTAGAAGGTTGACGAATAAAGCTTCCGGAGACGAGCAGGTGGTCGACGGATAGCTATTTAGGAGTTGTTGTTTTGTTTTGTTTTATTTTGATGTGTTGTATTTAAGACAGTTATGTCTATATAGTACTCTGGTCAACCAAGGGGGCATCATCATCTGTCGCTCTTGGCATATTTATGTAATAATTATATTTTATCTGAACCTGGAAAACGATTATGGATTATATAATTTGAATGTGAAACATGTGTTTTGAAATGTAATCAGTAAAATGTTGTTTTTGAAATATGTGATTTTGTTTCATATTTGAGTGCTTCTAATATTATGGATACCATTATCATAGCCGTATTTAGTCGTCGAAAGTTAATACTATGGATGATTGCAGCATTTGTAGCGCTTAGCTTTGGTCCTCTAGATAGGGAATGTTACACAAATATAGTAAGACCACTTCTAAAGCTTTTGAAGAAAGGAAAGTTAGAGAATCAAGTTAAAGCTAAGAGGAATCAAATCAACAACTCAAATCTCAACACTTTTTCTCAAAACAAGATGAATAATAGTATCAATATCATTCATATGTGTTAAATTTCGGATTTTTGATGTATTCCACATTGTTTGATGATGATATGGGATATTTTACCATTGTTTGCATGAATGGTGATTTATTGGAATTTTAACGAAATTATTATAATAGGTTTCAAGGGAAAAACCTTAGTGAATGACCTCCAAATGACTTGATTTTTGGATATGTTGTGTGTTACATAATTTTGGAGTTAGATTTTTAACTTAATAGTTTTTAGAATTAACAGGAATATTTTATGAATTTTCTAAGGGGAAAAGGGCATTTATTTCGGGTTTTAATTATTAAAAATAATAAATAATGAATTTTTCCTCGAAATTATTATATAGTAAATAAAATGATATTTCAGATTTTTGGTGAATTTTTGGGATTTTTCCCAAGTGTTTTCGATTTATTTTGAATTTTCTAAGTAAGAAAGGCTTAATAATTATATTAAAAGATTAATATAATTTAATGGTTTGAAAATAATTTCGGAAATCATGAAATCTGATTATAGTAGTTTTTTTTCAAAGAAATTGATAAAGTATACCTCTAACCAATAGGAATTTGATAAATAATAAGAGTTGGTGAAAAGAATATACTTTAGTTAGTAAAATAGCAGTTTTTACGTTAATTACGAGTCTGCCACTGAACCCCGTTTCTCCAATGTCGGTGGAACCCCCTTTCTCTAATGTAGGTGGAACCCCTTTCTCCAATGTGGGAGGAACCCCTTTCTCCAATGTCGGTGGACCCCCTCTCCAATGTTGGAGGAACCCCCTTTCTCCAATGTTGGTGGAACCCCTTTCATCCCTTTTCTCCAATGTCGTTGGAACCCCCTTTCTTCAATGTTGGAGGAATCCCCTTTCTCCATTGTCGGTGGAACCCATTTTTCCAATGTTAGTGGAATCACTTTCGCCATTTTTGCTTTAGCAACCTTTCACCAGCTATGTTTTCAAAACTTAAAATATGTATAACTTTTTAACCGTAAATCCATTTCTCTATTATGACCACTCTACAAAAAGGGAAACCATAATTCGGAAGCAATGGAATAATTTAGATACCCAATAAAAAGTTATAGCCCATGAAAAATATGCCTTGAGAAATGCTATTGGCAGGGGCCAATATGTTCTTAGTGATCCCATGAAAAATTTGCCTTGAGAAATGCTATTGGCAGGGGCCAATAGGTTCTTAGTGATCCCATGAAAGCTATGTCCGAAATAGGTTATTGATAGAGATTAATAGGTTCATAGTAAGCCCATGAAAACTATGACATGAGAGATGTTATTGGAGAATCCAGTAGGTTTATAGTCAGCCCATGAAAACTATGATTGGATGATGTTATTGGTGGACACCAATAGGTTCTTAGTAATCCCATGAAAACTATGAAACCGGATAAATAGTCCGTAAGCTTGGAACAGGTTATTTGTTAGCCTATGAAAACTAATAGGGTAATGGTGACCCTAAAAACTATAACTTGAGATAGATAGTCAGATGAATGGGGATGTGAAATCCATGATACGTTGTATAATTGCATATCATCATATTGTGTTATGTTTTAACCATTGTGGATGCAGGTGCACAGTATATGTTTAATTAGTTTTTGGTTAAGGTACTAGCAAGTGGAAAACCCATTCCGCTCAGCAGCGTGGTCTCATTAGATATCTATTTGGTTCTAGATGGTATATTATTATTCACACCAGACTTTTGTCTGACTCGAAGTTTATGTTTTTCCCTTAAACTCTCGGGTGCTTAAAATTAATCTAGGAGTAAGGGTTTTTTAGGTTATTAGTTGAAGAACAAGCTTCCGGAGACGTGCAGGAGGAAAGCTAGCTATTTAAGAGATTCTATCTATTGTCCGTTGTGTTATTTGGATGTAAGGGCAAATTTGTTTAATTGCCTATATTTAGATTCCGATCAACCAACGGGGCATCTTCATATGTCGCTCTTGGCGTATTTTGTAATAAATTATAATATCTCTGAACGTGGCTTACTTATGAGATTATGTAATGAATCTAGAATGCTATTTGTAATGAAATGAGAAATTTATTTTAAATTGAGTTTAAAAATTTTCTTATTCATGTGTTTCTGGTATATCAATGTATCTAACATTACCGCATTTGGCCACCGAAAATTAATAACTATGGATGACTGCAGCATCCGTAATAGTTAGTTTTGGGCCTCCAAGTAAGGGATGTTAGAAATTGTGAACCAATTAGCTGCCATGAATTATAAGGTAGATGATAAGACCCAAGCCTTAATATTGATAAGTTTATTATCGGAGAGTTGGAAAACGCTTGTGGTTGTATTAAACAACTAAAATTCTGATAGAGTTGTTTCAGTGAGTTCGGTGGTTAGTTGCCTGCTTGATGAGAAGATGAGAAGGATGAACCTAATGGAAGGAAATGATAAGAAGAAAAATGAAATTGGAAATCCGATAGAAGAGGTCTATCTTGCAAGAAGAGATAACAATCTAAATATGGAAAGGCGATCAAATAGATCGAACATGGAAAGAGATTTTGTCTGTTATTACTGTGAAAACATGGTCATCAGTTGAGATTTTGCAAAAAGCTTAAAAAGGACAAGGAGAGGACGAAGAAATTGGAAGAAGACCAAAAGAAACAAAAGATAATAGCGATGGTGAGGTACATTTTGGTGAAGATTTGATGACAACGTCCTATGTGTGGATAAAGACAAAAACAAAAATTCGATGCTTAATTCAAATGTTTGTTTTCATAAATGCAATCAAAGGGAATCATTTATTGATTATGAATATCTAGATGATAATGTGGAATATGGTAATGGTGGAGTTCTGGATTTTAATGGCATAGGTTCGGTTAGATTGAAGATGCATGATGAAAGGGTGGTGTAGCTTATAGGAGTTAGGCACATTCTCGAAATTACAAAGAATCTTATTTTAGTAGGACAGTTGGAGGTAAAAGGCTGCAACTTTTCAACTCGAGATGGAGTCACAAGAGTTCAGAAGGATATGAGGGAGGTACTGCACACAAAAAGAGGAAGCAGCAATGTATACAAATTGCTTGGGAAACAGTAGAGAATGAGAGAATTTTTCAAAGTTGTGTTCGAGAAACAAATTTATTTGAATCAAGGTGTAGCATGCAACAAAATATCACAAAGTCTGCTTGGAGACATTTGTGGTATTATAAACAGTTTGGGTTTATTGATGATATGCATGTTCAATTAGGGGGCGTGCATATTTAGGTTATTTGGAGGTTGCTAAAGTTTTCTTTTGGGGATGAAGACATTTTTTCCATGGCAATACTGGAGATTATTTAGAGTTTAAGGTTCTAGGTAGAGCTTGGATGATATTTATAGCATATTATATCAAGGTGGAGATTGTTAAATTTTGGTGATACGATTTCATATTTAAGTAGATTTTGTAGATATTTGAGAAAATGTGAAATTATGATCCAAATACATTGCCTCTTTTATTGATTTTGTGGATTTGGTAGAGTGATTAGTTGCCCATTTTATTATATTAAATAAGGCAACAAATTATCTACATGGAAAGGATTTATTTTAAGAGATGAAAGTAATCAAACGTTGATTAATGAATGCATTTTGCCAAGGCTATTTTAAATAGGCATGTATAGGGTTCACTATATGTGTATGGGGAAAAGTGTATTTTTTTTGGATTTTGGAGGTTGAGATTTCTTCTCAATTTTAAGACTATCTTTTGTAATCTTTTTGGTGAACTAATAAAGGTTTTTGTTTGGAGGAATTTGTGTGTTTGTTTTATTCACTTCTTATCTCTTCTAAAATTTAATTGTGTAGGGATCATAGGAAAAACCTTAACATTGCATAACTTTGGAAGATTTGACATTTGAACATTAGTTTAGGATGTAATCCCCACACGCGTAGAAATTAATAAATGCATATATATATCCACACACACACACTAATGTAAATAATGTACAATTGTAACGTATTAATTGCGCAGTTAATTAAGTTAATAATTATCATTTAAATCACCCTTAGGAAAGTGATTAATTAGACAAAATAAGAAGGATTTCCTATAAGGCCTAATAATGAATACGATGAGATGTGCGATAATATACTTAGAGAGTGTTATGAAATATGATTAAGTTATAGTATGTGAGGTCAGTCAAAAGCACACAGAAGTCTGCTCAGCTAATGCGAGGTTGTCTCAATTGTGTAGGATAAATCTGCCTAACTAATCTAGCTACCAGTTCCTACGAATAGTCGGGCTAATGTGAGACATCTCCTGAGGTATGGGTTATAATACGAAGGACCTACTTATGGGATTGATGATATTAAGTGGTTATTTGAGGGCCTGTCTCTTTCCCTTATATGAAGTATTAAATTGTCAGGATTAGCTTTAGGCACGGTTGAGAGTATCACAGAAAGGTCTGCTTCAATAGAAGTATTAACTGTCCAAAGAGATTTACATGCAATGTCAGCTAGATATACCTGTAAGGAGTCTTCCTTGTGAATAAGTATTAAACGACAGGGGCCTACCTCAGTTGAGATCTTAAATTGTCAGAGTGTCTATTTTCCATTAAAATGTATTAAGTGGTTTGGGTTCTATCTCTCGCATTGGTAGACATTAATAACGACGGTTATGGGTTATTGATTATGGAAGAACTTGCTTCCAGGATTGAGGTATTAAGTGGTTGTTTGAGGGTCCGCCTCTTTCCCTTATATGAAGTATTAAATGGTTTTGAGTATAGTTTAAATGCAAAAGACATATCCTTATTTAAATTATACTATCAAAGTACTTATATAGAAAAGCTCGAGATTTTCTTTTCATAAGACATTGTTGTTCTAACTCTCTCCTCATTACAGCACATGTTAGGGAAGAGATGATGATCAAGATGGAGATGGCAATGAGAGGAGCTTGTGGCAGTAGTCTATTTATCTATTTATGCTATTTTCTGATGTACCTATTTGAAGTTAACAATGTATTTTTTTAAACATGATTATGTAACAATTGTTTTAACATTATGCTATGGTTTTGTGACATTTGGGATTTGAAATAAAATGGGTACTATTTATATTATTATATTTTACCATTTTGCGGTGAGTTCTGAACGAACAGATAAATAGCTCTGTATTGTTCTTTTTACCAACCAATGGCCAACTTTGGAATGGATTTAAGTTTTGATGGGCTTTTCTATGTCGGAATTTAGGCATGTTTCGTGGTGAGTTGTTACATTTGGTATCAGAGCTTAGATTACCCGATCAATGGGGAAAAGTATACATATGAGTGGCGTATTTGTTATTTAAGGGCTTTTTCTTGAAATCATCACATGAATTAAAATCTTGTTTATTAGAATGTTGAATTAAAAGTTGGGTATTTTTTTGTTGAGATTTGAAATTATGAGTGTTCTTAAGCATGTTTTCGAAAATTATTTCATTCAATCTTAACAAAAGAAGCATTCGATAATTATTTTGGCATGTCAAGTTGTTTTTTGGAGTTTAACTTTCTTTAGTAGTAAGGTCCAAATGCAAAATTCTGCAAAATTCTTAAGGTCTTTAGAGTATAACAAAGGGAAAAAAATTTAAAGGACTAATTATATTAAATAATTAGTCAGAAGGAAACGCGCACAAATATTTTCTCTTAAGAACAAGTCCAAAGCCCATTAGCGGGTTAAAACAATACACCGCCTTACTGATTCATTCCATTCGTCTTCCTTCTTCGATTTCTAATTCTTTCTCATTTGCTCACGAAATTCCAATTGACAGCAAAAATGGCGCCCCAAATCAGAAGTAAATAGTCATCTCCAACACAACATCAAACTTTGACAAACAATGAACAATCACCAGAAATTAAACAACAATCACTGATTCGTGAAATCGAGACCTAGCTTCAGCGGAAATTCAACAACAAACTCCAAATCGAGAAACTGAGATAGTAGTTCCAATAGATATTCAACAGCAATACACAAGGCCAGAAAAGGAAAATCTAGCTCAATTTGAGTCGAAAGCAGAGACGATGAAAGCAAAAGCTAGCAAGTTAAAATTAATAAAATGGCTAGTAGAAGAAGAAACGAAGAAAAATCGAGAAAAAAGAACAAAGAGAAGAAATGAACAAAATAGAACAGATGAAAACCAATCAAAAATAATAGAAAATATACCAGAAAAGGTAACTGATACTATAAAATCAAGTATAACAAAGTTAATATAGTTTTATTATAATAATATTGAATTTATTTGACAGAATAATGAAGAAAACATGCAGCAAAAAATAGCTCCTGAGAAAGCAACTAAAGAACATCTGCAAAAAAAAGAACGAAGATTGAAGAGAAAAAATGAAAAAACAATTCAGAAGGAAATTCAAACAGAAACTCAAAATACAATTCAACGGGTAAATGATACTGCAAAATTATGAAACTAATACTAACAATACCATATTATTAAATGTATTCTAATAGTATAAAAAATGTTAAACAGGAAAAATCTCAAAAAGGAAAAGGAAAACGAATTGCAAATGAAAAATTCGAAGACGAAAAAATCAATTCGTTAAAATTAAAAATGTTATCACTTTATGACATGTTACATATTGGAAAAATGATACTTATAGTTTGTTTGGTAAAAGACAAGGCTTTGAAGTTTTAAAAATAGTTTTCATCATCATGTATTTCAAAACTGATACTAATATATTGGAAAAGTGATACCCACCATCTGTTTTATTTTATCTGTTTAATTTAAGTTGGTGCTTTGTAATTGAAGAAATTATTTTCACTCACATATATGATAAAACTAATACTAACAGACTACAAAACTGATACCCACCGTCTGTTTGTGTGGAGTTGATACCTTGTAATTTAGAAATTAATTTTCGGCCTTATTTGTAGCGAACTGATACCAATACTTACAAAAATGATACCCACTTTATATTTGTTTGAAGTTGATACTTTTAGTTTATCAAATTGTTTTCACTGCAAGTTGTTATAAAACTAATACTAATATAAACCAAAAATGATACCTCCAATTTGTTTGTTTGATGTTATTATTTTTCAATTTTAAAATTATATTAACTGTACTTTTTGATAACTGAAACCTAAATTTTACAAAAATGATAATCACTGTTTGTTTCCAGTACAATTGAAAACTAATAATTTTATAAACTGTTTTCCAAATAATTAGTAACAAAGATGACATTGATATCTTCAAAAAATGATATAAATAATCATTTTGTGTGAAGTGTTTACTTTGTGCTTTGATAATTTGTTTTTATTATATTTTTTATAAAAACTGACACCGTTATAAACCAAGAATGATACCTACAGTTTGTATGCTTAAAGGCAATAATTTGGAATTCTAAAAATTATTCAAAATATCTTTTTTATGAAAACTGATATCTATATCTAAAAAAAAATGATACCCACTGACTATTTCGACTAGTGTTGATGACTTTATAATTCTATAAATACTTTTCAATGTATTTTAGCAAAAACGATACCAATACAATGCAAAAATGATACCAGAAGTATGTTTGTTTGAAATTTGCACTCTGTACTTTTTTGAATTGTTGTTACTACATTATGTTTAAAAGCTTATACCATTATAAATAAAAACTGATACCTAAATTATGTATGTTTGAGTTAAATGATTTGTAATTTCCAAATTTATTTCAAGTTACATTTTTATGAAAACTAACACCAGTATTCAACAAAACTGATACCACTTGCTATTTAGAATAAAGTTGATATCTTTCTAATTTTATAGAACATTTTCCATGTAATTGTAGAAAAAATAATACCACTAACATGTTTGTCAAAAGCTTGTACTTTTACTTATATACCTTGTTTTCATTGCATTTTATTCAAAAACTGATAACATTATGAATCAAAAATGATACCAACATTATCTATGTTTCAGATTAATGATCTAGAGTTTTAAAATTATTTGCACTGTCAAGTTTATGAAAGTTGATACCAGTATTCAATGATACCCACTAGATATTTTCAGTAGAACATATGTCTGTCTAATTTTATAAGTAATTTTCTATGTAATATGTAGAAAAAATGCTACCAATAACTTCTGAAAATGATACCACCAACTTGTTTGTTTGCAGCTTGTACTTTATACTTTAACCAATTGTTTTCACTACATTTTGTTTAAAAACCGACACTATTATAAATCAAATATGATATCTACAATTCATACACTTGAAGTTATTAGTTTCATATTTTCAAAATTATTTCAAATCACATTTTTGTGAAAATGATACATATTTTTAACAAAACTAATACCTATTAACTGTAAAAATGATATTCCTTACATATTTGCATGAAGTTGTTTCATTGCAGCTGATACCCAACATATTGTTATGTTTCAACATAATTTGTTTCACTTTCAACTTATTGCCTCTATTTCAAACAATAGGATGATAATGATTTTGCCAATCCACATCCTACATGCATGAAAGTCATATCAAAAGGAGGAGAGTAGAAAATAGCAAAAGCTATAGATAGAAAGCCAGACACAGCATATAGATGCGGCTTACAAGAAATATTCAAGATGGCAAAATTGGTCAAACAAAACAATGGCCTAACCAAAAAACAAATGGACACATTGAAAAAGACTTCATTCTACAACTTCTTTAAAGTGTTTTATGAAGAAAAAATAACAATGAAAAAATGCAAGAAGCATCAACACAATTTTGATGCTTTATACAAATGCTACTAAGTTGAAACCGATACTTTCTTGTTTGGAGAAGAAAAAATGAAAGTAACCACAATAGACATAAGCTTGCGTTTTGGTTTACAGTTGAAAGGGGTAAACATTGAACCAACACAGAAAATGACAAGTAAAACAATTCCAATAGAGTGCAAAGAATTTGCAAAAAGAAATTTTGGCAATTGCACTTTCATCACAAGAAATGTCATTGAAAGAAGAATAAAACAAGAAACAGCAAAGAAGAAAAAGCAATATGAAGGACCTACCATTGTTAATAGTAATGGAAATGCTATTAACATTTTTCTTCCCAAACAACCAACAAAAATTGACATGGGGAATTCTACCATTCTTGATTGATTTTGAAACAATGCAAACAGTTTCTTGGCCTCTAAATATAGAGAAAAATTTCAGTAAATTTGTCCAAAAATTCATCCACAAACCAAGAAACATGTCAGGATGCTCCATGCTTCCATTGATGAGATATGTTAATCAAAATATTATTTTTGAAATATATATTATTTTTAATAATCATATCTAATCAGTTCTTTATATCCTAATAGTACTGCATATGTGAGAAGTTGCAACTAATTCAACCAAGACGGCAATGTACTGAAGGTTTACCACGATTTACAAAATGGGATTTGAGAAAGCTTAACGACATAGCAATCAAACAATTTTTCGACAATGTCAAAGATGGTGATGTAAGTTAAAATTTCATCTTATCTATGTTAATTAATATCACTTTAACTCTTACTTAGAATAAATTTTAGCACTATATCTTTTCTTCTATAATTTATGACCATACATACTATCAATTATTAACTCATACATTGTATCAGTTCCAATACCTGATATCATTTATTCTTTATGCATAATACCAGTTTCAAAACTTAATATAATTTGTATCTCTGCATAGTATCAGTTTAGCTTCTACATAGTATCATTTTAAATTCTTGATATCAATTTTGTCTCTACATTACATCAGTTTTGTCTCAGTATAGTACCTCTTTTGCTTATAATAAAAATTCATTTATCCTTGTAAGTTATAAGATAATACCGGAGTTTAAAACTAAAACAAATTTCTTATACCAATTATACAAGTGAAAGAAATAACTAATCTTCTTCCATATGAAAAAAGACTTCTTCAAACAATAGCTATAAAACAAACAAAAAGAAAAGCAAAGGAAAAAAAGAAAATTTGAAGAAGCTGAAGAAAGTGTTGGATCATTTTAAGAAGACATAAGTATAGAATCTTCCAAATGGCGCATATAAAAGATTTGGAAGATGAAGCCAAAAAAAGAAAGAAAGAATTGGAAAAAGAAAAGAATATGAGGATAGAAGTTGAGCAAGAAATTCTAAAACTAAAACAAGAGTTGAGAGAAATGAAGTCAAAATTGCAAGAGAATGAACAAAAAAATTCATACGTTGAAGACAGTGAAGAAAATTTTGAAACTGAAGTGATCAAAGATAGTGAAGAAAAATTTGAAGAGAAAAATGCCTATTCCAATGTAAGAAACAACATTATAGCAATTGAAGTGAACAAAGATACATGTACAAAGATGGAAATAGAAAAGCAAAAGACATATCCGCAATAGAAAAAAATGAAGAAAATGAAGAAAGAATAGTTGAACATGATATACAAAAACCAACAGAAAGACCAACAGAAGTGCACAAAAATGTGCAGATGGAAACAGAAAACGATTTGCTCAAAAAAGTGGAAAATGAAGAATCACAAAATGAACAAAGAAGTCCAGAGCATGAAGTAGAAAAACCAGCTCAAATACCAACTGAAATGCATCAACAATTGGAGGCAGAAACTGAAAATCAAGTGCAACAAAAAGAAACAGAAGATGCTCAAAATATGAAAGAAGATACCACTATCAAAAGCCAAACTTTACCCTACCATGTTTAAGTACTTAACATCACTCCTCCTGTTAGGTGTGGCTCGCATTGTATTAGAGTGGGTGCGTAGATTGGATTATGATTAGTCCCACATCGCAAGATATTCTAAAAGAGATCAGCATATATATGAGATTGGTAGCATGTAACAACAAGGGATTCCTTTTGTTACAAATAAATGTTGCCATGAAAATATATGTGCTCTGGGGGATGTAGGGATATCCAATCATGACGCTGGTACCAAATGAGCTTTGTTCAATGGTCTTGCCTCTTCTACACTAAATGAAGTGCGCGCATAGCGGAAGATGCGAGGGGGTGCCGAAAATTTTCAACATGGTATCAGAGCCGATGGTTCGATGGGGCCAATATGATATAGCATTGACCTAAGTATGCTCCAATATGTGGTTTGAGTTCGGGATTCTCATTAAGGTGAAGTTATAAGTTAAAACGCGGTCTGCTCCAACTGTGGAAAAGAGAACTCTTTGTGAAACAGCTTGGCCAAACTGCTGGAGGTGGTAGCGACCTAATCTAAACTGCTGGAGGTGTTAGCGACCTTATCCAAGTGTTTGAGGACTCTGTATAACTTCAAGTTGAATTGAGAAAATGCTCGCCAAGGTGGAGATCTGTTAGGTGTGGCTCGCATTGTATTAGAGTGGGTGCGTAGATTGGATTATGATTAGTCCCACATCGCAAGATATTCTAAAAGAGATCAGCATATATATGGGATTGGTAGCATGTAACAAAAAGGAATTCCTTTTGTTACAAATAAATGTTGCCATGAAAATATATGTGCTTTGGGGGATGTAGGGATATCCAATCATGATGCTGGCACCAAATGAGCTTCGTTCAGTGGTCTTGCCTCTTCTACACTAAATGAAGTGCGCGCATAGCGGAAGATGCGAGGGGGTGCCGAAAATTTTCAACACCTCCAACTTTCAAACTATATGACACACAAGAGTTTAAAATGGAAAAAACTGAACAAGATAATGAAAAGAAACTAACAAAACCTGCTGGTCGAAAAGGGAAAACAATAGTGGCAAAATCAACTGGCCTAAAAATCAAAGCAACAGAAAGAAAAACAGCTTCTTATATCCAAAGACTAAAAGCAAGAACAAGAATAAGAAGACAAAGAGACAACTTTGACTATGGTCAGAAACAGAAAAAAATAGCAAATAAGCCAAAACCCAAAAAAAACAAAGATGATGAAAATAAAAGTACAGAAGATTACTTCCCAAAGCCACTTGTAGTAATAGAACCAACACTTTCAGAGATAGGACTTGGACACTACAAATGTTTGATATATCTCAATATAGAACGGCAAAATGTAATCAAAACTTTCTTTTCTCTAACATCAACACAAAAGTAATTTTACAAATATTTATACTAATGTTACATATGAAAATAAGTTTAATTAATTGATACAAATCTTTTCCGTTAAAACAGTGAGGTAGCATGGGAGGATAATGACATAATCAAAGGAGGATGTGTGATAACAAAAAAAGCACTACGGCATATACTGGAAGGAAATTATACAGATGGACAGGTACATAAATTTAATTTTTTCTTTAATAATACTGATATCAATCAAAATTAGTACAAAAACCAATACCCAATAGCTGTTTGATTGGAATTCATGCTTGGTTATTTTATGTTACTCATAACAAAACTGATACCTACATATATATTCAAAAATAATACTAGTTTCTGTTTGTTATAACTTGATGCTCTGAAAATTTAATTATTCAGTTCACCATCATATATGACAGAAGAAATACCAAAGTAGTGCAAAATTGATACCAAATAGTTCTTTGATTAGTATTAATGCTTTATTATTTTATAAATTATTTTCACTATTGTGTAAAAAAAACTGATACCTGTATATATGAAAAACCGATACTTAATTTCTGTTTTGATAAAAGTTGATGCTCCATAATTTTAAATATTTATTTAACTTTCATATATGACCAAAACAATATCGAAATAATGCAAAACCGATACCTAATAGCAATATGTTTGAAATTGATGCTTCCTTGCATTCTAAATTATTTTCACTATAATTTACATCAAAACTGATACCAAAATAAAAGCAAAAATGACGACGATAGTTAATTTTAGAAAAATATTTTCAGTACCATGTACAACAAAACTGGTAACAAATCAATGCATAATCTGATACCCACAAGCTGTTTGAATTGAGTTGATGCTTTATTATTTTTATACTTATCAATATACACAGCCACTATTAACATTACTGATACTATTTATTATTTAATATTGCTTCACCAATAAAAAAACTTACGATTTCCTGTTTTTAATACAAATAATTGACCGGTATATATCTAAATGTGGACTAGCAGAACATAACTATGCATTCATGACCACGATGATGGTAAATAGAACTTTAATATGCAAGTACATAATAATTGCTTCATATATTAAATTGTAACTTATTTTCATATTCAACGGAAAGGAGTTGTTTGTGATATAAAAGATGTTAAAAAAAGTTTGGTCCTGCCTATGCTTGAAAAAATTGCACAGGACAAATATGCAGAAGATGTTTATTTTCCTTTGCATTGTGAAAACCATTGGACGTTAGTCGCTTTGACATACCCAACAATGCAATGGTGTCATGTAGATTCTAGATGTCCTAAAAGATCTAATGAAAAAACAACTCCAGTTTGAAAGAAGCTATGAAATTTGTATGATATATATTTTTTTAAAAATTACTTAATACAACAAAAAAAAAGTGAACATAACCTAACTTTTTATCATTTTGTCTTTTATAGAGACAACAAATAGAAGAAATGTTTTAAGAAGTCTGACAAAAGAATGATATGCAAGATATGGAGGTGAAGCCAGACGAAATGCCTCAAATCAAGTGTGCACAACAAGGAGAGGACACGTAAGTTTTTTTTGGTATAAATGATACCTACTGAGAACAAAATTGACACTATAATTGAAACTAGTAGTGATACTCAATTGACAGTTACTCATTATTAAAACTTGTTGTCTTTTTGCATTATAATATTTCATACAAACTACTATACATTTTTGTATGCCTTTTACATTGAATTGAATTTGATTCATACAAAAAATATTATCTTTCAATTCAATAAACATTTAGTTCAGAACTAAATTGATACCTACATAAACAAAACTAATACCTACATAACCAAAACTGATACACGAATACACAAAGCTGACACTAAATGTATACATAATCAAAACTTAAACAAAAGAATTACCAAAAAAATCTTAAAATGATAACTGCAGTTACTAAAACTCATACTAAAACTAATGCTAAGTGTGGTAGTAAAACTATTAAATATTTTAATTCAAAGCATACTATCCGTTTGTACCATTGTCTCTGAAATTCAATGTTTTATATTAGTTACAAACCTGATAATACAACTGATGCAAACTGATACTAACAATATATTTTGGTTCAAATAGGCTTGACTGTGACATATACGTAATGATATTCATCATTTCACCTAACAGAAGTATAATACCAATCAAAATAGAAACTAAGCAAATATTGTCAACAAGAGCAAGAATTGTGCATGCAATACCGACGGACGATGAGCATTGCTGGAATTTGTCCAAGTACATGTCAAGCCTAGAAGAACATAAAAAACAAAAGAAGTGAATTTGTTTGTAAAACCTGATGTTATGTTCATTTGCCATAATATACATTTGAGATATTGTATTAAAAGTAATAGAACTAGATCTTTTTTTAATGCTGATACAAACACTTCTTGGTATCATGTCAATTTGCTATAAAGACTACGTACTTATTTCAGACATTGCAAAAATTTGTTTTGTTTAACTTGCCTCACACTTGATGTTCTGTTATGATAGTAAATATGTTTTTATTTACAAATGAAACTGATACCAACAGGTTTTTAAAAATAGGTTTTGAAATTTAAATAAATTATGTTTAAAACTTTTCTTTTATAAATTTCTTTTATATATAATAAATGTTTCTTTAACATTTTATTAGGAAGTTATATAATTTGTTAACTTTAATTTGTTAAGTTAAATGTTATTTTATTTAAAACTTAAATTAAATGATTATAATTAGTTTAAAGTTTAAAAGTGTATTTAAAATAAATATGTTTCAAAAGGAAATGGTTATCCAAGTTTTTAAATATATTTAAAGTGAATAAGTTTTAAAAGTAATGATAATTAAGTTTCCAAAGAATAAGTATTTATTAAACAAGTTTGAACAAGTTTTCAAAGATTTTAAATGTTAAATTTGAATGTTTAAATTGTTTTGTTTTAGAGTAAATTATATATTTTCAATTATAATTGATTCCTAAATGTTTTTCTAATGAAGTTTAATGATGTAATTAAGTATTTAATTAAGATAGAGAATGTATCTTTAATTAATTGAGGTTGTGATTTATTAGAGATAATTAATTAGTGAAGTTAATTAAAATCACTTAATGAAATTTGTAGAAACATAGTATATAATGATTACTTGAATGTTTGGTTGTGAATGTATGTATATAATGCCTGTGTATTGTCTGTGTATATGTACATATAGGCTCTGTTGTGTTACAGGCTTCGATCCACTAAATAAAATTCATATTTCTCTCTACAATCAAATTTAAGCCTTGATCTTTGAATGAAAGATGATTATTACAGTGTAATATTAATTTTAAAAATGGTTTCAAGATTTTATATTTAGTAACTTTTACAAAAATAAAACAATACAGTTGCCAAAATGTAACGACTCAAAATTTTCGACCCCGAAAATTCGACATTAATACGTTCACTGTAGCCAAACACTTATTTCACAAAATAATATCTATGTACCGTTACTTAGTTCCAATGGTCCAGATTACTCAATTTATTCCATCCCATCCTATTTGATTTACAATCAAATCTATAAAGAATTATAGATTTCTAATCGAAGTGGTTCTGGATATCACTGATATCTGATCCCGGTCTCTTCGAATCAAATGTCATCTTTTAAGCCAGGTTGTTTTAAGTTTAAACAATTCAATTTATATTCGGGATATCATATTCACATGGCAATTCTATCATAGATAGATAACTTACATTATCACAATTCATCCAAATTATTAGACACAGTAACCATTTCTGGTTTTATCTTATCTGTATAGTTCATATTATCCAGTTCCTATTTGGCTGTATTTCCATTACCCCTTAATTCCTCACATTAATTAATTATCCCTTAATTATCCATCTAAAATTAATTATCCATAATTACTTTCATTAAGTAATTATTCCATTGGTTAATTATCCTCAATTAATTAACCTTTAATTATAGATTAATTATCCTCTAACTACCAATTAATTTAATTAACCCTTAACAAATTAATCCTTTAATTACTTACATTAACAACTGTGACGACCCGCCTTTCATTCCACAGAAAGACGCATCATCATTAAGAAAGAAAGGAATAGAAAAGAGAAAAGATAGAGAAGAAAGAACTAAACAACATCAGAATCTCACAGCGGAACAAATAAAATATATTACATCACATAAGATATTACATAGTATTATATACATCAGAGTTACACAGCTTATACAACACAAATTAGACAGTTATAAAGATCTTTCTATCATACAACTCTAGTACAATACAGACATCATCACAGAGATATAACACAGCGGAAATACAGATATCTAAACGCTGAAGCCTCCTGCTCCAAATCTCCTCCAGAATTCGTCAAAGCTAACCTGAATCCCTTGGCTACTCGTAAAAATTTGAGTGCCCAAGAGTTTACATGAACTGATACTATTTTTTTCACCTACATGTATGATTGAAATTAATACTTGATTATTTTATAAATTATTTATTTCAAATGTTATTTACAACAAAACCGATACCTATATTCATGCAAAACGATACCCATTAGCTATTACATATAACATAAACCTCTATTAAATTTACTTTACTGTAATATATAACAAAATTAATATCAAAAATAATGCAACACTCATACTTAGTACCTGTATGATTAAAATTCAAGCTTCAAGATTTAATAAATTGTTTTAAATATTATATATAGTAAAACTGGTACCAATATTTATGAAAAAATGATACCCAACAATTATTTGATATAATATGATGCTTTATAAATTTAATTATCTAGTTTACTGTCATGCATATCAAAAGAGATACCAAAATAGTGCAAACTCATACATAGTAACTGTTTGATTAAAATTCATGTTTGTTCATTTTATAAATTATTTTCACTACAATTTATAGCAAAATCGATACCTATGTATATACAAAACTGATACCAAGTTGCTGTTTGAAATAATCTAACAACAACAATATACCAAACTACACTTTTACACTTCTACATCATATATTGAGTTGCCACCTGTTCACTATAACATACTATACAATATATATTAACATTTAAGCTTATAATTCTTTATACAGTTTTGCACTTCATAACTCAGCAAACAAATAATTTCAGTCACTTCAGAAGTAGAAAAAATCATCATGTACAAATGATACAAATAGCATGCAAAGAATGATACCATAGTTGTTTATACCTGAAACAAATTAAAAACACACAAAACCCAACACTATAATTTGTAATATCTAAAACTGATACTAATACCATACAACAACTGATACCACATATTTTACATACCTGAAACCGAAACTAATAGAACCAAAAACTGATACCGAACATCCAATAAAAATAAATAAACTGAACAACATATAAACATTATAGCACATTACTTCCTATGCAACATATATATTCCAAAACACACAATAGTAAACTAAAAATGATACCATATAACAAAGTTCAAATACAAAGACCAAGCCAATGTCAAATTTAGTATATGATAAACCAATACTTATATAAAAATGTCCAATTGCATAAAATTGCCAAAACAGAGGTAAAACCAAGAATATCTTCTTAGAAGCTTGACAATCAAATTATATCTTCTTAGAAGCTTGACAATTACGCTTGTTGTGACCATATTGCTTGCATACACCACATTTATTTTGTTTATTTTGAAAATATGCAAATCCTACTTTCTGTTTTATAGAAGGTCTACCAGCACCTCGTTTCTTCTTTGGTGGCTTAATAACATCTTCAACGCTTGCATCAACAATTGGCTTATCAAAATTAGGAATAGGATTAATAGAATTAGCATAAGAAGAACGATAAACATCAACGGTGAAATAGTACTCAACAAAATCATAAACGGACAACTTTGACTTATTCATGCACTTAATAGCATAAGCACAAGGAAATCGTGTAACTTTTCATTGATTGCAACTACAACTCCACTTTTTAAGATTAACACGATGAGAGTTTGAAGATTTCACTTCAAAAACAAACTCTAAAGACTTGTATGCATCCTATCCAAATCCTTCTTCAATCAATTCACTTAAACGAGATTCAGTAGATGGACAAAGAGTAGTATTCCATAATTTATCTTTTCATGTGTATTTTATTTTATGTGCTATCGATATGCTACCGAGTTCCTTTAAACTACCAAACATGACTCATTAGTTGATGTACAAGGACTCTAAAAAGTTAAACATGTTGAAAAAACGTTAAAATTAGATAATGTTTGTTATCTATGTATGTCATGATGGATGGTACAATTTACTGTGTATGCGTGTATGTGTGTGTGAAATTGTGTGTTTGAATGCTCTAACATGATCTACTACCAATTTGCTACAGATGAAAGAATGAGACTATGTGACATAAATTTGTTAATATAAACCATTTTCCTTGTGTATTTTTTTAACACCGAGTTAGCTCATTTGGTTAGTGAATGTTAAATATTGGTGATACAAAATCACAAATAAAGAGAAATAAATATGCAAAAGAAAGAAAGAGAAGATTTTGTTTCCCCTAATTAATAGGTATATTTGAGTATATTTATTTCTCTCTAATTGCTAACCAAATTATTTTTTGCCATCTAATGTTAACTTGGGCATTAAGTAATTGATTATATAAATAGAGACTAGAAGAGAGTATAAAAGTGTGGTGGAAAATCTATTTGCTAATTTTCTCTTCTCCATCTTTGTTCTTCTTCTTCAACAATTTTAGCCATATAGATATTTGCTCCCTTTCTCAATTTGGTTATTGCTTCAATGGTATTTTGTTTATTTTAGCTTTGTTCTATTAATTGTAAACAAAATTTTGGTGAATCAATAAAGTGGGTGGTTGGGTGGAATATCTTGTGTTATTGCGTTTTGATTTCAATTCCGTCTTGTTTTCAATCCAAGTTATTTCTTTGTGATTTGGGTGACAAAGATCCGTTGATAAAAGCTTCCGCAAAGCGCTACTATTTTCATAATAGTTTGGTATCAGAGCACAGATCATCGCAAAGCTTAGAGTAATTTTGGTTTGAAAAATTATCGATGTAGGATATGATTTCGTTTTCGAAGATGGCTATTTTGGATGGGAAAAATTAGGGTATTTGGAAGCCTAAGATGGTGGATGTTCTATACCTTAATGATCTTCATGATCTGATTGATGGAGATGGAAAGAAGCCCTTTGATGTAGATGGGGGAAAATGGAAGAAGATGGATAAGAAGGCGATTGCTTTGATTCGCTACTATTTTGATGATTCAGTTTTCTATCATATGGCTAGTTGTGAATCCACAAAGGCTTTGTGAGACAAGTTGGTATCTTTGTATGAGTCAAAGAGTGCTAATAGTAAGGCTTTTCTGGTTCGAAAGTTGGTACAACTGATATTAGATGAAGAGAAGTCTGTTGCAGAGCATTTGAATGAATTTCAAGATGTAATAAATCAATTGGAAAATATGAAGGTCAATTTTGATGATGAGTTACAGGCTCTTTTATTAATGAGTTTTCATTCAGAAAGTTGGGAAACTTTGGTTGTTTCATTGAGTAATTCCAATGCTAATGAAACTATCTTTTTGAAAACTGTTCGAAGCAGTCTTTTGAATAAGGAGCTTAGAAGAAAAGGATCACGTATGAAATCAATTCAAAGTGAGGCTATAAGGGCAAGGGACTCAAATGAAGATACAATTTGGAAGAAGAAGGACGCTAATGGTAAATGTGTTATCACTTTTCATTATTGTAATAAGAAAGGTCACATACACAGCAAGTGTTATGCTTATAAAAGAAATTAGAAAAAGGCTGTGCATGGTGATACTAGTAGTGATGCATATGCAGATTTTGCTGAAGGTACCGATAGTGATGCTTCTTGTGATGTCTTCTTTAGTGAAAATAAGCCTTGGAAGATGGATTCGGGAGCCAGTTTTCACATTTGTAGAGATGTGAATTGTTTTTCTTCTTATGAGAATAGCGTCGGCATGATTAGAACAACCAATGGAGAAGATTGTTGGGATCCCTCCTTAATTGGAGAGTTTCTAGAAAATTCTAGATCTTTCTAGAGAAGTATAGAATTTTCTAGAATGTTCCGGAAAACTCTCTAGAAGCTTGTGGAAGAGCGTGGAACCCTCTGAAATATTCTGGAGATATGTGGAACCTTACGGAACCTTACGGAAGAGTATGGAAGGATGTAGAAGGGAATGAAAGAGTGTGGAGATTCCTAAAGAGTGTGGAGCATTCTAGAGAATCAATCTCCACCCTTGGATACAAGTAATCTCCACCATTCATTGTGGAGGTTGAGTAGTATAAATAGGGGTAGGAGCCTTCATTCTTAATCAATCAAAAAAAAGAAATATCCAAGAATTATAAAAGAGAGCCTCTTTGAGAGAAAATGAGAGATAGCTTGGGAAGTCTCTACCCTCAAGCTTGAGTGAGCCACCGAGTGTGAGTTGCTTTTGTAATCATATTCTTGTAATCCTACTATTATTTGGTATAGTGGAAGAATCTCCATATTGGAGAATTATAAACTCTTGTGCTCCCATTACTACTTTCAATCTTAAAGTGTCTATCTTAACTTCACGAACCGGGAAAGCCCGAGATTTCCCAACAGTGGTATCAGAGCCAGGTTCATCCGTAGCCGTAATCAAGCTCGTGCAAGTTCAAGATGGAAGATAATGTCGCTCATGATGGAGACATGTTCAAGCTCACAACCAACAACTACTCCTGTCGGAAGCCGATGATGAAGGACCACTTATATTGCAAAGATTTGCATGAGCCCATCATCTACAAAGACAAGGTAGAAGGAAAGAGTGATGCTCAATGGGAACTATTGAACTGGAAGGCTGTTACTATGATCCGTAAGTACATTGACAAAACTCTCTTCGAGCATGTTTCTACTTATACAAATGCTTATGAATTATGGACAAAACTTGAGTCCATGATTCAGAAGAAAACGCCTCGTAACAAGGCTAATTTAGTTCGACGGTTGGTGAAGTTGGAGTATAAGGATGGTCATAGTATGATTGAGCAATTGAATAATTTCAAAGGGCTCATAAATCAACTAAAAAAAATTGATATGAAGATTGATGATGAGTTACAAGCCCTTCTATTCCTTAGTTCCTTACCGGAAAGCTGGGACACACTCGTAGTTACACTTAGTAACTCAGCTCCAGAAGGAAAGCTAACCATGGATACGTCAGTGACAGTCTTCTTGGTGAAGAAGAAAGGAGAATGGAATGAGGTGAGTCTATCCATCCCGAAGCAAATGTTGTTGAGAATCAAAGTAGGAATGAAACTCATGGACGTAGTATGAGCCGAGATCCGCATCAATCTCAAGGTAGATCCAAGTCACGCTCGAAGATTGCATGCTATTACTGTGGAAGGATGGGTCACAAGAAAATGGAATGTCGATCCTTCAAGAAAGACCAAAAGGCCGGTAATGTTAAGCCAAACCAAATAAGCCCAACGAAGAAGCAAGAAGAGAAGAGTACTACTGCCATAGTATTAAAAGAAGATCTGCTATATCTCGTTGGTGAAGGTAACATTCTAAGCATTGCTTATGATGAGAGTTCTTGGATTGTTGATTCTAGTGCTTCCTTCCATGTTACTCCACATAAAAGCTTCTTCTCATCCTACCAAAGCGGTGACTTTGGTATGGTGCAAATGGGAAATCAAGATAGGAGCAAGATCGTTGGGATAGGAGACATCATTCTGACAACAAGCACCGGGTGCAAGCTTGTTCTAAAAGATGTGAGGCATGTCCCGGCCATGCGCCTCAATCTTATCTCCGCCAGAAAGTTAGATGATGATGATCTGATGAATTACTTTGGTGAAGGAAAGTGGAATCTCACCAAAGGAAGTTTAATAATGGCTCGAGGAAAGAAGGTAGGATCATTGTACATAATGCAAGCTAAGCTCTGCAAAGGAGAGGTAAACATCACCACTGATGATAGGGCCACATGGCATAAACGACTTGGGCACATCAGTGAGAAGGGTCTTCACATACTTGCTCGGAAACAACTCCTCCTTGACGTGAAAGGTAAACCACTCGATCCTTGTGCTCATTGTTTAGCTGGAAAACAACACAGAGTTGCCTTCCAAAGATCTTCTCGGCCCACAAGGAGAAAGAACATTCTAGACCTCGTGCACACTAACGAGTGTTCGATGTCTGAGAGATCCATTGGTCGTGCTTTACATTTTGTCATCTTCATTGATGATCATTCAAGGAAAGTGTGGTTGCATCTGTTAAAATCAAATGATCAAGTGCTTGATGCCTTCAAAGAATTCCATGCTCTAGTGGAGCATGAGACTGGACGGAAGATCAAGTGTGTACGATCAGATAACGGAGGTGAGTATAGAGGTCCTTTTGAAGCCTATTGCAAGAAATATGGCATTAGGCTTGAGAAGACTCCACCCAAGACACCACAATTGAATGGGCTAACTAAGAGAATGAACCGTACCATTGAAGAAAGAGTTCGTTGTGTGCTCTCTCATGCTAGTTACCCAAATCATTTTGGGGAGAAGCTATAATGACCATGGTTGACATTGTCAACCTCACACCATCAGTTCCTTTGGATGGAGCCATCCCAGAGGAAGTTTGGACATGCAAGAGGGCTTCATACAATCATCTCAAGGTGTTCGGGTGTAGGGCATTTGTTCACATCCCCAAATATGAGAGCTAAGCTTGATGCAAAGACAAAGGAGTGTATCTACCTTCGTTCACCAAAGGATGAAGTTGGGTACCGGCTTTGGGATCCAACCAACAAGAAGATTGTTCGTAGTAGAGACGTTGTATTCTTCGAAGATCAAACAATTGAAGGTATCAAGAATTTAGAGAGGCCAAGATTGATAAGCAGTAAGAACACCGAACCTACTCCAGTTCGACATGAAGATAATAACACACAAGAAAGTAGTGAAGCTGAAGATCATGAAATTCATGATGAACCAGTTCAGGAAGAACCTCAATCTAGCACTCCAACCGCACCAGAGCCGAGACGATCCTCAAGGGACAGAAGACCATCCACCCGATACAACACAGAGGAGTTCGTTATGCTCACTGATGAGGGGGAGCCTCAAAGCTATAAAGAAGCAATGAGTGATTGTCATAAAGAAGAATGGAGAATAGCCATGCAAGAAGAAATGCAATCCTTGCATGAGAATAACACATATGAACTAGTGGAGCTGCCAAAAGGGAGAAGAGCTTTGAAGAATAAGTGGGTGTATAGAATCAAGACCGAAGAGAACTGTTCAAAGCCTCGCTACAAAGCTCGGTTAGTCTTCAAAGGATTCAGACAAGAAAAAGGTATCGACTTTGAAGAGATATTCTCTCCCATGGTAAAGATGTCATCCATCTGAGTTGTCCTTGGCCTAGCAGCCGTGCAAGATTTGGAGATTGAACAGCTCGATGTCAAGACGACATTTCTTCATGGTGACCTAGACGAAGAGATCTACATGGAGCAGCCTGAGGGATTCAAAGTTCCAGGAAAAGAAAATTTAGTGTGCCGCCTCACGAAGAGTCTATACGGGCTTAAGCAAGCACCAAGGCAATGGTACAAGAAGTTCGACGCATTCATGGAAGAACATGATTTCAAAAGGACGGAAAGTGATCATTGTGTCTTCACAAAGAGGTATGTAAGTGGTGACTTTCTCATACTTCTGCTCTATGTTGATGATATGTTAATTATTGGTCAAGATCGCATAAAGATAGCTGCTTTAAAGAAAGATCTAAGCAAGAGCTTCGTCATGAAAGATTTAGTACCGGTTAAACAAATCCTTGGGATGAGAAGAACTCGTGATAGATCAAAAAGACTGTTATGGCTATCCCAAGAAAGTTACATTAAGAAAGTGTTGGAAAGGTTCAACATGCACAAATCAAAGTCGGTTAACACTCCACTTGCCATACACTTCAAGCTAAATTCGAAGCAGAGTCCAACAAGTGAAAAGACATGGAGGAAATGAAGAAGATACCATACTCATCTGTAGTAGGAAGTCTCATGTATGCAATGATATGAACAAGACTAGATATCGCCTATGCAGTTGGTGTTGTCGGTCGCTTCTTGGCTAACCCAGGGAATGAACATTGGGTTGCAGTCAAATGGATCCTCCGATATCTACGTGGAACTTCCAAAAGATGTTTATGCTTTGGAAAAGGAAACCTGTATTAGAAAGATACACAGATGCAGACTTGGCCGGTGACATTGATTCAAGGAAATCAACATCGGGATACTTAACTACTTTTGTAGGGGGAGCTATTTCATGGCAATCAAAGCTGCAAAAGTGTGTTGCATTATCCACTACAGAGGCAGAGTATATCGCAGCTACCGAAGCTTGCAAGGAGATGTTGTGGATAAAGAACTTATTGCATGAGTTGGGAATAGATCAAGAAAAGTATGTCTTGAAGTGTGACAATCAAAGTGCAATTTACTTGGCAAAGAATTCAACATTTCATTCCCGCACAAAGCACATTGATACAAGATATCATTGGATCCGAGAAGTCCTCGAGG
Organism: Allium fistulosum; assembly: GCA_030737815.1. Classification (NCBI taxonomy): domain Eukaryota; kingdom Viridiplantae; phylum Streptophyta; class Magnoliopsida; order Asparagales; family Amaryllidaceae; genus Allium; species Allium fistulosum. The sequence goes on from CM060904.1 coordinate 814,757,283, forward strand.
AAAAGCAAATACATCTTAACAAGGTTCACACAAATGAGAACTGGTCTGACATGATGACCAAGGTAATACCAACAAAGAAGTTTGAAGATTGCCGTCAAGGTGCCGGTTTGCTACTACCCCCCAATTAAGTTGGGAGGGGGAGATTTGTTGGGATCCCTCCTTAATTGGAGAGTTTCTAGAAAATTCTAGATCTTTCTAGAGAAGTATAGAATTTTCTAGAACATTCCAAAGAACTCTCTAGAAGCCTGTGGAAGAGTGTGGAACCCTCTGGAATATTCTGGAGATGTGTGGAACCTTCCGAAATCTTACGAAAGAGTATGGAAGGATGTAGAAGGGAATGAAAGAGTATAGAGATTCCTAGAGAGTGTGGAGCATTCTAGAGAATCAATTTCCACCGTTGGATATAAATAATCTCCACCATTCATTGTGAAGGTTGAGTAGTATAAATAGGGGTATGAGCCTTTATTCTTAATCAATAAAAAAAAGAAATATCCAAGAATTATAAAAGAGAGCCTCTTTGAGAGAAAAAGAGAGATAGCTTGGGAAGTCTCTACCCTCAAGCTTGAGTGAGCCACCGAGTGTGAGTTGCTTTTGTAATCATATTCTTGTAATCCTACTATTATTTGGTATAGTGGAAGAATCTCCATATTGGAGAATTATAAACTCTTGTGCTCCTATTACTACTTGCAATTTTAAAGTGACTATCTTAACTTCACGAAGCGGGAAAGCCCGAGATTTGCCAACAAAGAGCCACCGAATTGTGGATTGGATCCATTCGGTTTCGTATGCATGACGGTGTGGTTAGAGAAGTCTCTGGAGTGAGACATGTACCCATTTGTTTGCATAATATTATTTCTCTCGGTCAGTTGGTTCACCGTGGTTGCACTTATGAGACTCAAGGTGGAGCTTTGAGAGTGAAGAAAGGTGGTCATGTAAGGATAAGAGGAGTATTGGAAGAAGGAAACCTTTATAGTTTGGTTGGTTCTGTAGTCGACAATGGAAAGCGAGGGACGGTTGAAGGACCTAGTCCACAACAAGGTGGAGAGGTTAATGTGGTCACTGCTTATGATTCTAGCATTGAGGATCATATTTTAGACAGGGGTCTTCATATTGATGATGCTCGAGGGATCGATAGTGATCAGGTAATGAGCTCTGATCGAGTGATAGACGAGTGTCGAATTGCAAAATTCACAAAGGCAAGACGGATATCTTTGTGGTATTACAAACGTTTTTGAGACCGGATTTGTGTGGTCTCATGCGAGAGATGCATCACTTGCAGGTGGTGGTTGAGGTTTGTAATTTAGTGTGGTTGAGATATGAGGATTTGTGATAGATCTAGATATGACATGCTTGATATGTTGGAGATATGTGATTTTGCATCAAGGTGGAGTGTTAAATTTTGGTGATACAAAATCACAAATAGAGGGAAATAAATATACAAAAGAAAGAAAGAGAAAATTTTGTTTCCCATAATTAATAGGCATATTTGAGTATGTTTATTTCTCTGTCTAATTAGCTAATCAAATTATTTTTTGTCATCTAATGTTAACTTGGGAATTAAGTAATTAATTATATAAATAAAGACTAGAAAAGAGTGTAAAAGTGTGGTGGAAAATTTATTTTCTAATTTTCTCTTCTCTATCTTTGTTTTTCTTCTCCAACAATTTTAGCCATATAGATATTTGTTCAATTTATCAATTTGGTTATTGATTCAATGATATTTTGTTTATTTTAGCTTTGTTCTATTAATTGTAAATAAAATTTTGGTGAATCAATAAAGTGGGTGCTTGGGTGGAATATCTTGTGTTATTGCGTTTTGATTTCAATTCCGTCTCGTTTTCAATCCAAGTTATCTCTTTGTGAGTTGGATGACAAAGATCCGTTGATAAAAGTTTCTGCAAAACGCTACTATTTCCATAACAGTGAAAGCCTAAAATTGTTATGACTGCCAATTAGTGTTGTTTTCATGTATTGCTAATGCATTATTGGGTTTTACTTGCTAATGTATCGGTACTGTCTCCTTGTTTTTTCTTTACTATTTCCAAGTCATTTCACCGAAAATGCCTGTATTTTATAACTTTGGATGTATCCTATTATATGGAACTTTCCATGCATTATGTGGATCGACTCTTCTTTAACATCACGAAAGTATTTTTTGCAACGGAAGTAATTCACTATCATTTGTGTTAGTTATCTTTAGCTCATATTTTTATTATTTTGACTCTTAATATTTTTTAAATTAATCATTATATTTTTATTGTTTCATGTTTTGTCTAATATTGTCTTAATAGAACATTGGTAGAACTCTGACTTTTACAGAGGAAATTGTAAACTGAAAGTCACTCAATGCACATACCATGATACCAATACACTAATATTTGGTTTATCTTTGGGAGACTTGATATGTTATTATACACTTATTTATTTATCATATAGGACCTTTTACAGGAAGGCTTTCTGTCAATTATTGACACCGATTATACAATATGATAATATTGGTTTATAAGACAATATGCAATAGATTGCGCTATGTTCCCTTTATTTCTTTATTACTTGGTGATTAAAACTTACTATTTAACAGGTTAAAATTTTCATCCCACTTGGAGGCCCCCATGCCGCAACTGCTTCTCTACCACTTTTTGTCGAGTAAGTTTTTATTCCTGTTTTTATTTTTTTGGATATTTATCTCACAGTGTAGATAACTCTTAATGCAATAATACACATGCAACAATGCATATGACTTTTTAATAAAAGTTTATATAAAATTATGCTATGTATAAGCCTTTAATAATACAAAAAAGTGTTATCTTGAATTTGTTCTTCAATCCTTCCCGGTACAAATTAGTTACAAATTACAAAGATACCAGCTCTAACTTTCAGTATACTATTTTCTAGCTTCTATAGTAAACCTGGAATTCCATTTGACTGAGAAACCCATTGCAAGTTGCAGTCTTTATAACATAAAATTTGAGTTGTGTTCTCGGCTAAATATGTTTAGTGATAATCTTAATTATATATTCCAAGGTTCGAATTTTCGTTTTCTGTTTTCCTTTTTCGTTCCGTTCATTTGTAATTTACAAGATTTCGTTTTCATTTCGGAAGTTCTGAAAATTCTGCTTTAATTCCAGTTTGCAAATTTCATTACTGTTTTCTATATGAATGTGATGCAGCAGCGGATAACAAAATTGATAAAACGGTGAAAGTAGAAATCGGTGGATTGAAGAATGCCGAAGGCCCAAATCCGTTGATCCAAAGATGCCGGATTCTAGCTATCCCAAACACGTTGATCGCGCACGATACCGTGTTTAAAGATCTACAATTCTTCAGACGTTGTTCAAGCGCACTTGATACCGTGAATTGGCTTCTACGATCGTTGATCCGAGCGCACTCGAATGCCGAAAGAGGAGATAGGAGATCACACTCAACTACCAATTTAATGAAAGCACAAAGCTAACAAACAAAGTTTATTTCAAAATCAACTAACTATTACAAATGATACCCCCTGCCTATTTATAGGCTTACAACTCACAACACAAAACTGTACAACACATAGGTCGTTCACGACCTAACAAACCCGTGACCTAATATTTACAACACAACATTCACGGCCGACCTAACTCCTTGCCGACGTACGACCTAACATACAAACGAAATATTACAACATAAAGCAGATACAACACAGTACATGACTTAACAATTTACACATACAAGCGACATATCATTCAGAGCGACCTAAGGTATTTGAGCGACCTAAGTTACTTGAGAGACCTAAGGAAAACACCATGCGACGACCTATCTTTTCAGTGCATAAGGTCGAGCGACCTAAAATAAAGCGGCATCCACATTAGCGACCTAACATAGGTTGTAAAACATCTCCGCGACCTATCATAGGTCGTAACTCGAAACAGTCTTCACTCGATAGATCGGAGCGACCTAAAGTTAGCGATCTAAGGCCTCGCGACCTAAGGCCTTGCGACTTATCATAGGTCGTTGTCTTTCCTGTTCTTGCATAACTCGCTTCTTCGCCTTTTATCTCGTCATCCTGGAACCTGTTAGGTCGCACACGACCTAAGACTTCAACTTCCCACGACCTTTCCCAAAGTTTTAGCTTGTCAGCTTCCTCGTTAGGTCGCACGCGACTTATCATCATGTTAGGTCGCTCGCGACCTAAGACTTTATCTTTCTGGGCTGCATCATCCTCCCCTGGCTGGGAAAAATTCGTCCTCGAATTTGCGCCCTCCTCTTCCACAACAAGCTCGTCCCCATGATATGGTATAAGATGTTTAACATTAAACACGTCAGAAGTGTACACATCCTCCGGCAGCTTCAACTTATAAGCGTTTTCATTGATCCGTTTCACAATCGTTACAGGACCAATCTTTCGAGCTTTAAGTTTATTGTATGTTCCCACTGGAAAACGATCTTTTGTTAGTACAGCATATACTAAATCTCCTTCATTAAATTCAACATTCCTTCGTTTCAAATCCGCATATCATTTATACTTTTCATTTGTTTTCTCCAATCGTTCCTGAACGATTTGATGACATTCTGCCAATCCATCAACAAAATCAACAGCCCGTTTAACTGTCCCTTTTGGTTGTGGTATTATCGCCAAATCCAACGGCCCCTTTGGTAAACTTGAATACACTATCTGAAATGGACTGAAACCCGTACTACGGTTTATAGCATGATTATGAGAAAATTCCGCTTGACATAACTTCACATCCCAACTCTTCAGATTATCCTTCACAAGGCACCGCAACAAATTTCCCAACGATCTGTTCACCACTTCCGTTTGCCATCTGTCTGCGGATGATAGGCGCTACTAAAATTCAGCTTCGTTCCAACCATCTTCCACAAACTTAACCAAAAATGGCTTAGAAATCTAGTATCCCGATCTGAAACAATAGATTCAGGTAGCCCATGCAATCGATACACCTCTTTAAAGAATAACTCAGCAACACGGACGGCATCAGCTGTCTTCTTACAAGCGATAAAATGTGCCATTTTCGAAAACCTATCTACCACCACATAAATGGAATCATTCCTGCGCTGAGTTCTTGGCAACCCCAAAACAAAGTCCATGCTGATATCAACCCATGGTTTAATAGGCACAGGTAATGGCATATACAATCCCGCATTCGTCGCTGTTCCTTTGGAAACTTGGCATATATGACATCTTTCCACAAATCTCCCAACCTCTTTCTTCATAGAAGGCCAAAAATAAGATTGTGAAATCAACTACAATGTACGGTCTCTTCCCACATGTCCTTCCTCATGCAACTCCTTCACAATCTTCATTCGTAAGCTGCATTCTGGAATACATAATCGATCTCCTTTGAAAAGGAAACCATCCACTAATACAAACTCATCCGTCTTTCCCTCCTTGACTTCATCTACAAGCTTTGTAAAGTAAGGATCATCAACAAACAGTTTTGGCAACACATCAAACCTCGTCACTTCAACCTTCATTGTAGTTAACAAATGATTCCTTCGACTCAATGCATCTGCCACTCGATTCGTAATTCCCAATTTATGCTTCACCACAAATGTAAATTGTTGTAAGTATGCAATCCACGAAACATGCCTGGTTGCAATTTTGTCCTGTCCCTACAAATGCTTCAACGCCTCATGATCAGTATACAAAACAAATTCTTTATGGAACAAATAATGTCTCCAATGTTTCACAGCTTGCACGATAGCATAAAATTCCACATCATAAGTATTATATCTCATCTTTGCTCCCGATAACTTCTCACTGAAATATGCAATAGGACATCCTTTCTGACTCAACACCCCTCCAATCCCAACCTTAGATGCATCAGTATGTAACTCAAACTGAAAATCTGGTAATACTAGAATTGGTGATGTCGTCAAAAGTTCTTTGATTCGCTCAAAAGCAACCCCTGCTTCCTCTGACCATAAAAATTGTTTCCCGTTCATACAATCAGTCACTGGTGCCATCACGCTACTGAAGTGTGGAATGAACCTTCGGTAGAATGATGCTAAACCATGAAAACTTCTAACTTCTGTTATCGTCCTGGGTTGTGGCCAATTTCTGATTGCTTCAACTTTATTCTGATCCACCTGTATACCTCCTTCCGATATAACATACCCCAAAAATAAAACACTATGCATCATGAACACGCATTTCTTTGTTGCAGCATAAAACTGTTCCTGTCGCAGTATCATCAACACTTCTCTCAAATGATGCAAGTGTTCTTCTGGACTTCCACTGTATATCAGTATATCATCAAAATACACCACCACGAATTTCCCAATGAATGGTCTAAAAATCTGATTCATCACCCGCATAAATGTACTCGGTGCATTCGAAAGACCAAACGGCATAACCAGCCATTCGTACAACCCTTCTCTCGTCTTGAATGCTGTTTTCCATTCATCCCCTGGTCTAATTCGAATTTGATGATAACCAATCTTCAAATCAATCTTCGAAAAGATAGCAGCTCTACTAAGCTGATCCAACAAGTCATCCAGTCTAGGCATAGGAAATCTGTATCTCACTGTAATCTTATTCAACGCCCGACTATCAGTGCACATCCTCCACGTCCCATCCTTCTTCGGCACTAACAATGCTGGTCCAGCACATGGACTTAAACTTTCCTGCACACGCCCCTGTTCAAGCAATTCTTCCACCTGCCTTCTCAACTCCTCGTGTTCCTTTGGACTCATTCTGTAATGTGGTCTATGCGGTAGCACAGCTCCTGGAACAAGATCAATTTGGTGTTGTATGTCCCTCAACGGTGGTAACTCCGTTGGCAATTCTTCAGGAAATACATCGTCAAATTCTTCCAGCACTGGCTTTACTTCTTCAGGAATCTCAACCACTTCATGACTCTCACGTCCAATCAACAAGAATACTTCAGGCTCCACTTCTACTTCCTTAACAAACTCCTTCAAAGATAGTAAAGTTTTAAGCTCTTCAATCTCCTCCAACTTGTTTTCCTCTTGATGTCGCTTCTTGGGAACTAGAGTGATCTTAGTACCTTCAAACATGAAACTATAACTGTTAGTACGACTATCATGTTGCACCGCTCTATCATACTGCCATGGTCTCCCCAACAACAGATGGCATACATCCATATCCACAACATCACACCAGATTTCATCTTTGTATTTCTTCCCAATTGAAAAATAAACACAAGCTCTTCGACTAACTATCACCTCCCCACCTTTCCTCAACCAAGCTAACTTGTAAGGTTTCGGATGCTTCTCAGTCTTCAATGCCAACTTCTTCACAGCTTCTGTAGATATGATATTATCACAGCTTCCCGCATCAATGACAAACTTGCAAACCCTTCCCAAGATAGTACATGTTGAATGAAAGATATTGTTTCTCAACCAGCTAGTCTCTTCCTCCTGCTTTGATGTTAAACAAGATCTCTTCATCATCAATGAATACCCTTCGTCTCCCGACACATTTTCTTCCTCCTAATCATGTAGTGAATTAGAACATTTAGCTTCTGCATCCTCATCTTCAACCTCAGCAATCATCGTTCGCTTCTTTGGCTTTGGACATTCATTACTTTTGTGACCAATCTCCTGACAATTGAAACATTTGATACCACTATTGATTCTGGTCTTACCAACTTCATTAACGACCGGTTTTGCAACAGCCTTCGAAACATTCACATTGCTACTAGCCCCTTTCGTTGGATTGTTAGAATTTGTAAACACACCACCACCTCTCCTTCCTTGCTTCTCCCAAGCTAGAGCTTTTTGATGTGCTTCAGCAACAGATCTGGGATCAAACATATTCACCATATCTTGAACCTGCATTCTCAACCCTCCAACAAATCTAGCTGTTAACTGTTCCTCTGTCTCCATGATATCATTCCTCGCAATCAATTGATAGAATTCATCAGTATAATCATTAACAGTCTTTGTTCCCTGTCTCAAGTTCTGCAAACGTTGATACATAAGAGATTGATAATTGTAAGGTAAGAAAGTAGCTTTCATCAATTTCTTCATCTTCTCCCATGATTCAATATTTGACTTCCCCATTCTCTCCCATGTCAATTTAGTTTGTTGCCACCATGCCATAGCTCTCCCTTTCAAACGCGTAGCAACCAACTTCACTCTACGATGCTCAGGTACTTCTTTAAAGTCAAAAATTTCCTCAACATTAGACAACCAATCAAGGAATTCTTCAGCTTGCATACTTCCCTTGAATTCTGGAATTTCAGTTTTCATTCCCGACTCCCATCTACGATCATTTTCAACATCCCGATATGTATTTCGTACTTGGTCTCGATCTCGATAATGAATATTACTTCTATGACTCTCTTCATCATAATCACGTGTACTTCGGTATCGATCTCGACCATCAACATCTCTTCGATCACGCATGTCTCTTCGACTATGTCTTTCATCATCATGATATGGCTCATCTCCAAACTCACGTGGAGTTCTCCTTTCTTCATGTCTATATTCATGGTGATCTCTTCTCATCGAAACTGATGATTCTCTTCTACCTCGATCAGATTGTGGCGACACCCTCCTCGCTTCCGTAACCGATGGCAACTCTGTTTCCTCCATGGTTCGAGATTGGCGACCTTCTCCTTTGACCTTGGTTCATGTCCATCATCAACTTCTCTAACCTCCCAATACCTTCATCCAACTTCTCATTGAATTTGTTACTAATGCGTTGTTCCATTTGTTCAGCATCTTCTCTTTTGTATAAATCCTCAACATTTTGGTGACGATTAGCTCTTCTTGGCGGCATGATTGAATCTTCACAAACTTCAAGTCTCGGCCCTCTAACTCGCATGGCTCCAATAGCTCGGAAACACTTGTTCGCGACCTAACTTGATTAGCTCGCTTAGCTCCACTAGCTCGCACGCACACAATTCAAATTTTGGCGCGCAAAGCTTCCACGGAAACTTTGCGATGAACACAATGAACACCAAGCTTCTCCAAATGATGTACGGCTTCAATTAATTCCTCAAACTTCTTCAAATAAAATTGGCTCCAAGACTCGGCTTAGCTATGATTGGCTAAGTCTAGCTCTGATACCAAATGATGCAGCAGCGGATAACAAAATTGATAAAACGGTGAAAGTAGAAATCAGTGGATTGAAGAATGCCGAAGGCCCAAATCCGTTGATCCAAAGATGCCGGATTATAGCTATCCCAAACATGTTGATCGCGCACGATACCGTGTTTAAAGATCTACAATTCTTCAGACGTTGATCAAGCGCACATGATACCGTGAATTGGCTTCTACGATCGTTGATCCGAGTGCACTCGAATGCCGAAAGAGGAGATAGGAGATCACACTCAACTACCAATTTAATGAAAGCACAAAGCTAACAAACAAAGTTTATTTCAAAATCAACTAACTATTACAAATGATACCCCCTGCCTATTTATAGGCTTACAACTCACAACACAAAACTGTACAACACATAGGTCGTTCACGACCTAACAAACCCGTGACCTAATATTTACAACACAACATTCACGGCCGACCTAACTCCTTGCCGACCTACGACCTAACATACAAACGAAATATTACAACATAAAGCAAATACAACACAGTACATGACTTAACAATTTACACATACAAGCGACATATCATCCGGAGCGACCTAAGGTATTTGAGCGACCTAAGGTACTTGAGCAACCTAAGGAAAACACCATGCGACGACCTATCTTTTCAGTGCATAAGGTCGAGCGACCTAAAATAAAGCGGCATCCACATTAGCGACCTAACATAGGTTGTAAAACATCTCCGCGGCCTATCATAGGTCGTAACTCGAAACAGTCTTCACTCGATAGATCGGAGCGACCTAAAGTAAGCGATCTAAGGCCTCGCGACCTAAGGCCTTGCGACTTATCATAGGTCGTTGGCTTTCCTGTTCTTGCATAACTCGCTTCTTCGCCTTTTATCTCGTCATCCTGGAACCTGTTAGGTCGCACACGACCTAAGACTTCAACTTCCCACGACCTTTCCCAAAGTTTTAGCTTGTCAGCTTCCTCGTTAGGTCGCACGCGACTTATCATCACGTTAGGTCGCTCGCGACCTAAGACTTTATCTTTCTGGGCTGCATCAGAATGGCTAAATATGTAAAAAAAAAGTTCAATACTAACTTAAATTTATACTAATTTATACTACAATCGTTGAGTTACACTCTATCATAAACTAAATTTATTTATAGAATTAAGTTGAATTATTAATTTGAATTCATTTATTATTATATTATATATGTATGCAAAAGAGTTCAATACTAATTGATATCCTATCTTACTCTTTCTGTACAATAATTTTAGCCCAAGTTTTGTTGGGTTAAAAAATTTCATTTTTCTTCCTACAAATCCCATTTTAATGCGCTTGTTGCAGTACTTGCTACTATGTTCACTTATTTTTAAAGTCCTGCTCCCATCTTCCCATTTAGATCAAAATTTCACTTTTCTCAAAATGAACCAACGCCCATTCGAGACTCCAACTAAAATACCACTGTTCTTCGCTGGTTTCTCATTTCAAACAGACAAAGCCCTAAATAATTTGTATTCTATTCACGTCAACACAATACGAATAACCCATTGAAGCTGAAATAGGTCTTATCCAGAAAGGAAAATGGCAAACAAATTGAAGGTAATAACTCACCGTTTTTCATTTTAATTTTTTTTCAGTGATTTTCTTCACCGCAATGTCCGAAAACGAAAATTTCATCGAATTCCGGTCCGGTCAGCACCGGATCCGGAACAGAAACGATGGGATTCCGGTGTGTCGGCCGGAAGTTGAAACCTTGATATATATATATATAACACTTTATTAAACTAGTTTAATATTTTATTAAAGTATAAAGAGTTTTTGTTACATTTTTCTTCTTTAAATTTATTTTTAATTATGTTAAGTATAGTAGCTTTTTATAAATCATCCCCTAAAAGCTTTTTTTCCTTTTTAATAACATCCGCTCCTCTCCTTTCCTCTCTTTTGTTTGATCCCTCTTCTGACCCCCTTGCTCCTATCATGCCCACTCCTCCTACTCTCATTCCCCCTCCGCCTCAGCCTCCTGACCTTCCAACCGTAGCCTGCTCCTCTACCTTTCCTCCTACTCCTCCTTCTGTTCCTTCACCTTCATCTGGTGCCCCTCCCCTTTCTGTTGCTTCCCCTTGGTCTTCCCTTTTTAAGAAACTTCCTAAGAATGTAGGGAAATATATCCCACAAAGTTTTCATTTAAACTACAGCAAGTCCAATGCTCTTATAGCTCCTCCTGAAGTTATCAATGCTGGAACCACATAATGGCATAATCATTCAGTAGGCTTCTTCTTGGATGGGCCTTTATCTTACTCCGTCGTTCTTTACTTTCTTCAATTAGCTTAGGGAAGTATGAATGGTATTCGAGTAAAGTTTGATGGGAAATTGTTCTTTATTGACATAGAAGATGATCAGAAACGCTCTAAGATTTTGGAATCGGACCCTCTTATCATCAAAGGAAAAGTCTTTATTTTAACTCAAAGGGGTCTCTTCATTGACTGTGTGTAAGAACAAATAAAATGTATTCCTCTCTGGGTTTTTGATCCAAAATACCATCTGTTAATTGGACTTTGTTTGGTATAGGTTGGATTACAAGTTCATTAGGGAAAGTCATAAGTTTTGATGAGTCCATAGAGAGACTAGACAGATTTGAATACGTAAAAGTTCTAGTTGAGGTTCCAAGTTATAAGCTCTTGCCAGATCAAATTTGTATACAACTTTATAAAGAGGAGTTAACTTATGTTAAAGTAGAATATGCATGAGGACCAGCTATTTGTGAAGGTTGCAAGGTTTTTGTTCATGTGAAAGATAATTGTGGAAAATTAGAGTTTGTTGTCATTCCAAAAAAAATCAAATGAAAAGGAGGGTTCAAGCAATGTTGAAAAACATGAGGTGCAGAAAAGCTTTGAAAACAATAGAAGATGGAACTTTATGGTGAACAAAAGTAAGAAAAAGAGGAAGTGCAACCCTCCAAGCAAGTCTACAAGCCTGTAGCCCCTGTTGCTGTAGGAAATGATAAAAACGTTACTACTGAAAGGCAGAATGATCTTGAAATTCTGGTTGTTGGAAACCAATTTGGAGTACTTGAATCTAAAGTTGAGAATGGGAAATATGCCTCTGTTTTATTAGAGGAGGGAGAGATTATTTCTGAAACCAGCTTGGAAAGTCAGGTAAATAAGGTTGGTTCTGGTTTAGGTGCATTTGTTTCCTATGACATGCACTTAGATGATGATGTGTATGATACATCTCCAAGCCAGAAGTCTCAAATCACTCAGCATGTTCTCTTGAGCCAAGCAATTGTCTCTGACCATCTCGAAGGTCAGTCTGATGTGAGTCTCCCCCCTGATATACAAATCACTTCCATCAATCCTCCAAATAAGTCAAACTTCTCTTCTGCGTTTATCTAATATAAAAAACAGAAATATTTTCCACATCCTTTACTAATACTATATATCTCCTATAAATGCATGTGACCTTCCTTTGCATGAAAATTCAAATGACAACATCTGTGTAAACACTGAAACGTTAAATGATGACAGCTCCAGGAATGCTCCAGCCACCTTGCTTTTATCTAATCTGAATACGACTTCCATTCTTTCTACCTCTCTTGATCCCGTCCCCTCTACCAGCCAAGCAATCCCTCCCCTCCCCCGTATCAATAACTTATCTCCTAGGAAAATTTGGAGTGCCACCAAAGATCGTGACAAAGGAAAAGTGTTTACTAGCGAAGAGACTTCCCTTAAAATTGTCCCTAAATTTTGTAGAGCCACGAATTAAGTCCTAGAGTAATTTTGATCCCTCCACCATAAAAACCCCTTCCCATCGCTCTTCTTTGATCAATTTCCATGATAGATAAAATTGCGGTTTGGAATATCAGGGGTGGGAATGACATAGCTAAGCAAAATGAAGCCAAAAATCTCATTTCGTCAAATTCTCTTGCTATGTTGGCAATCCTTGAAAATAAATATAACCTAAATACTAGTCAGCAGGCCTCTTTTCTCATCTCCCCCTCATGGAATAACTTTCATAATCTGGATAAAGCCCCATTTGGCAGAACCCTAATATTTTCTTTGTTACTCCCATTTCCACTTATAGCCAACCTTGCCACCTCTATGTTTTTCATATTGACTTTAACTTTCCCTTTTTCATCACCTTTGTATATTCCCATAATTCCTTGCCTTATCATACTGCTTTTCTTGACTCCCTCCATCTGCTTAGTCCTTTCGATCTCCTTTGGCCAGCTTTAGGAGATTAGAACAGCAAGTTGTTCTCTCAAGACAGGCTTGGCGGTTCTTCACTCACTTTAAAAGAAACCATTGCCCTCAGCAAAGCCGTTCATTGCTATGGTCTGCTTAAGGTTCCCTCCATTGGTTTATATCACACTTGGTCCAATATGTCTAGAAATGGATCTTTAACTTTATCTAAATTGGAAAGAATTTTTATGAATAACCATGCTCTCTCCAAATGGCCTAACATCTTCTATGATGTTCTTCCTCCCTGCATCTCTGATCACTCTCCCCATGTCTTATCTTTTGGTTCATGTCTATCTAGTTCTCCTTCCCCCTTCAGATTTTTCAACTCTTGGGTTAGTCACCCTGATTTCCTTGATACCGCCTCTCATGTATGGCCTCTCCTATGTATGGGAATCCTATGTTTAAGTTTCAACAGAAACTCAAATCTACCAAGCTTGCCCTAAGCAGTGGAGTGCTTAGACCTATAGAAAAGGAAACAAGCTTACCTCTCAAATTAAAATTCAGCTTGATCAAGTACAAGTAAATTTATTTAATAACCCTACTTGCATTTCCCTATCCTTATAGGCTCGGGAGCTTTCTGCCAAGCTTAAAGATGGTCATCACTATGAGGCCGCTATGCTAAGGTAAAAGTGTAGGGACTCACGGGACATACATGGTAATGAGAACACAAGATACTACCACAACTACATAAACACTAAGTCTAATAAAAAAGGATCCATCAAGTTCAAGATTGTAATGGTGTGCTTCACAAAAGGTCAGGAGGATGTTAGCCATGCTTTTGTAGATCATATCTCTTCCATTTTAGGAAGCTCCAAAAACCAAGATATATCTCCTGCTTTGATGGATTCCCTCCCCTTTCCTGGCCTTTCTCCAGAGAAATCTTCCTTTTTGATGCATGATATTTCTGATCAGAAAACAAAAGCAGCCTTTTTTTTCCATTGCAAAAGATTGCACTGGAGGGCCTAATGGATTCAATTTTAATTTTTTCATCTCATGTTGGTACATCATAAGCTCAGATTTTTATAAGGCTATTCGCAATTTTTTTAATAGCAGTAAGATGCTTAGAGGAATTAATTTAACTTTTGTCTGCCTTGTTCCCAAGATCCCAGCCCCTTCTACTGTTAACCAGTATAGACCCTATAAGTTGTTGTAACACAATATACAAATGTATCTCCAAAATCCTTGTTGTAAGTTTAAAATAAATTTTCTCGAGATCATTTCTATGAACCAGAGTGCTTTTCTTTCGGGTAGGAATATAATTGATAGTATCCTCCTTACTCATGAGCTGCTAAAAGGCTTTGATGGGAAGAATCTAAGTCCTCAATGTTGTTTGAAAGTTGACCTTATGAAGGCTTTTGGTTCAACTAAATTGAAGTCTATCATATTTGCTATGAATAAAATGTGGTTTCCTCTCAGATTTACTTAGTGGATTTAGGAATGCATCTCCACTCCAACATACTCTATTTTGATCAACAACCAAATTTGTGGTTTTTTTGAAGGGAAGCATGGTTTGAGGCAAGGAGACCCTATAAGTTATTATCTCTTCCTTATTATTATGGAGCTGTTGACTATCTTGTTAAATCATCAGTATGCTATTAAGGCCGTTGAGTATCATCCTAAGTGTAAGTTCCCTTTTATCTCTCGTCTATGTTAGGCTGACGGTCTCCTCCTATTAATCAAACCATCAGCCTGCTCCCTTGGTAAAATCTTTGAAACCTTGGAGTCTTTCAAGCTTGTCTCTGGATTACAAATTAATTATTCTAAGTCTTCCTTTCTGTTCACTGGCCTTACTCGTAATGGTATGCTTTCTTTGGTTGCACCTTATGGTGTTCATCTTCAAGACACTGGTTTGAAATATCTCGGTATTCCTCGAACCTCCTCAACAATTAGGAAACGGGATTGTTCATAGATGTATGAAAAGATTACTATCAGATTGTGTGTATGGCATAATAAGATCCTTTCAGCCGCTGGCAGGCTTGTTATAATCAAATCCATTGCTTTCTCTATGCAAGTATACTATTCTAGGGTTATCATTCTCACCATGACCGATCCACCTTAGCATTCTCACCATGACCGAACGATATATGCCGAGTCATATATGACCGGTCCACCTTGACCAAGCGGATCCATACCGAACCATACATATCGTTCAATCAAAGCTGAACCACAATGTCCGGGCCGCATACGAATGCCGACCCACATGTATCAATTCTCCTAAGGCCGCTCCCACTTGCACCGAACCATCCAGAACCGAGCCGCCTGATATAATCCCTTCGAGGCCGAACCAGTCAGGCCAGCCTATCACGACCGACCCAGTCTGACCGACCCACAAACGACCCTGTTCCAACAAGGCCGACCTCATCAATACCGATCCATATGCATCTTCCCCCAATGTCGAGCCACTCAAATAGGCCGACCATATATATCTGCCGAACCATGTGTATATGCTGAACTATCTGGATTGGATTAATCTCTTATATCTCCAATCTCTCCTTGGCTCGAGTCTTGTCTAGATTCAACCAAAGCCTCTGCTAATATCACCTTGTAGCCGGGCCAAGTAACCGCGTAACAGGCGGCTTCAAGGTTTAAAACAAAGGACCCTTTCAAAGGCATTGCTTCGAAAGGTTCCTTCGAAAGCCGGTTCCTTCGAAAGCCTCGTGTATAACCCAAATGTTTCTAAGTTTACCAAAGCTACTTCAACCCCTTCGAAAGCCTGTTTCGACTTCGTACCTTTCGCCTAACTCCAATCCACTACGTACCAAGGCTTATATCATATGTATTGGTTTCGACTTAGATGGAGGCGGCAGTATGGGGTCGAAAGGTGGCTACTATAAGTGGCGAAGTAGTAAAACCTTATAAAACTGAATTTTAACTTTTTAAAGCAATTTCTTTCTAACTAACTTGCTTTGTTTGTCAACATATGATTGGTTGCAAATTCTTTTTCAAAATCTTTTCTAAAAGTGCTGCCGAATTTCAGAAATTAACAAAATTAGAACATTTGCAAATAGCCCATTCTCCTTTATAAATATATAAAATATTTAAGTCTCATGTCTTAAATAATTTTATATATTTAATAAAATACTTAAGAAACTTCTACAAAAATTCCCATAAATCACTTTTGATATGTTTTTCCACATATTTAAATTTCTGATCCATAGCTAACATATAATAGCCGTAATTAAATTTAAACCTAATTTAACCATTTTCTTCACTAGAAAATTCATAATAAATCCACATTAATTCAAAAAATTATGAAACTTGAAAGCCATCACTAAAATATTATTTCTGACCTTATATCACAATCGCAAAGCATTTGGATGTCATTTGGTATGTTTTTCAAATCATAACTTATCATAAAATCTATATGAACCAACAAAATCCATTAACTGTTGTAAACAAATAAGAATATGTTATAAAGAAATAAGAGCAGAAGCAATTAGAGAAAGGGGCAGAAGAAATATTATTCATTCCTCAGAGATTGGTAATATATTTACATTACATAGCCTCCTTTATATAAAGTCTTCAGAGCTAAGGATTGAACTTATCCTACGATGTAGGACTAAACAAAACAATATAAAAGCATATTCACTTCATTATTTACATATATTATAACACCCCCCCTTGAATATGCGTCTTCAAAATCTTGAATGCTCTAATAACTTGAAATTGTCCCTTTTGAAACGTGTATGTGATTGCTCCCCCTCATTATTATCTTGCTAGCATTTATCCATTCAGTCGATATAGATATTGTCTGTTGCCTCATTAAAATCCTCCGTAAGGAAAACCCAGTGGGAAAAACCTTGAACGAGGAAAAGAGTGCAACTTGAAATCGTAGATATCATACAATGATATTCCTTTTAAAGAGTTTGATACTTCGGGATCAAAATAATGCCTCATTAAAACCTTACTAAGAAAAACCCAATGGGAAAAATCTTAGTGAAGGAAAAAGAGTACAATGACATATTTTATTTTCTTATTTCTTCAAATGAAGCTTGATACTTCTGGATCAAACTAATGCCTCGCTAAAACCTTACTAAGAAAAACCCTACGGGAAAAATCTTAGTCAAGGATAAAAATAAAATTTAACTTAAATAACATATTTGAGATGTTATTTCTTGAAAAGACGTTTGATTCTTCTAAATCAAGATAATGCCTCGTTAAAACCTTAGTAAGCAAAACCCAGTGGGAAAAATCTTAAATAAGAAAAAAGAGTACATTATAACTTATTTTCAAATGTTACTAGGGAGTTGATACTTCTAGATCAAGATAATGCCTCATTAAAACTTACTAATAAAAACCCAGTGGGAAAAATCTTAGTTAAGGAAAAAGAGTGCATTATAAAATATGTATGGATGCTCCCACTGATTTAAAATTTTCCTCTGAATTCATATTCATCTTTCGATAACTCAAATTGGTTATAGATACTTCTGAATCCATAAATATGAATCCCATTGATAATACAATTTATTAATAGTTTCATTCGACACAATCAAATTTCTAAGATTGTTTCTTCCAAATATGATTTGCATTTTATGCATTTTGTATGCTACTTTTATGAAAAACACTTCATGTGCTTTCATTTTTGCGTATTGCAACTATACATCTTTCATGAATATTAAAAATTTCATTACAACATTACTAAAAAGCAGGAAGTAATCTACTCATCTTGAAGTATATCAAGATTTTCATTACAACAATACTTAGAAGAAGGTTGTAATCTACACTTCATGTCTTTTGCATTCTTTATAAACATAAAAGTTATATATATTCTTCAGGAATTTGTATAGTTTAATAAGTATTTGCATATCGCAACTACCACTTCAATGGATATTAAGAGTTTCATTACAACAATACTTGAAAATAGGAAGTAATCTACTCATCATGAATTATATCAAGATTTTCATTACAACAATACTTAAAAGAAGTTGTAATCTACTCTCCTTGTTTTTTACCTTCTTTATAACCACCAAAGTTATTTATATTCTTCAGGAATTTGTATGCTTTCATTGTTTATTATGATTTAAACAATATTTATACCTTCAGGGTATTTTAAGTGTTTCAAACACTTTCACTACTTCAATCAATTCAATTATCTCTAAAAATAACATGCCCATGGCACATAAGATGATGTTGATACTATATATGCTTTAATAGTTTTAGTGTGCTTTTGCCACTTTATATACATGTTTCTAATTTTATTTTGTGGACTACAGGTCCACATTTCTTATTTAGGAGAATATCATGATGGCCAATCATGTTTTTCCCTAATTCAGGATCTTTAATCCATTTATAAACATAAGCGCTTTATTATTTATAAATTTATAATCAATGATTATTTATTGTCAGTTCTAGATATGATTTATTGAGATCTCTTTATTTATCATATTTTAGGTACATAAACCACTTCTAGGGTTATTTGACAATCATGTCATGGATCTCTTTCAGAGCACCCTTAAGTGTTTCTTCAAGAACACTTACCTCCTTTATTTGGCATCTTTATTACTTACTCCAAAAATATTTTGAACTGACTTTTGAACCACATTTCAGATGTGGTTTATACATTTTGATCCTTCGGGGATTCAAATCTATATTGAAGAAAGTGTACTAGGGATATTATTGATAATTTATTCAAGTTACTTAATATTTTGCATCATTGTATATTTTAACAAATATTTAACTCTGATGATCAAAATGAGCTTGTATCCCTTTATCCTCCCCCTCAATGTTGACAAACATTATCACATTAAATAATAATCATCTTTGGATTCTCATTTTGATTCATTATGATATTGCTACTAGCAAATACACCATACATATTAATAATAGGAGGATAATTCTTTTATCAGTTGATAAAATGCATTCAATTGATATTTCTTATTAGAGTTTGCTCTCATTCATTGATCTAGCCAATTAGAGGAATTTACTTATGGTGTAGATCATTTGAATACATGCATGACTTCAGGTCATTCAACATTTATGTTGATTGAATTTTAAATCACTAAATAATATCTATGCATAATCTATAAGATGAGCTTATAACAAACTTCAGGTTGTTAGCTGAATATTTAAATATATGGATGTATACGTGCGTCCACGTATTACACATATATTATAAATTTTCATATTCTTCTCATTTGAATTAGTGATTTTTTTAGAACAAAATATTACAAGGATCCAAAGTATTAATTTCTATTTATAAATCAATGTCAATGTGAATCCATCAAAATTACATGATAATGTTCAAAACATTTGGTTTGGAGCCATATCGAACTTCTGGTTCGAACAAAATATACACACAACTTCAAGTTGTTAAGTTTTATTCCTCAATTATATCTCAAATATAATTTTTGAACATTAATTATGATTACTTATCAAAGAATAATTTATAATTGCATATAGACATTTCTACACATCTCTTTTGAGAGTTCTGTAAAAAAAAATACAGCAAAAATAATAATAAGAGTATCTTCTGGATACTTGGAATGTTACAGATACAGATCTCCACAAGACCGTGTGTATAGCTTGCATGAAAATTATGATATGAAATATAGATTATCTCTTCAGGAGAATATTTAAAGATATTTCTTCAAGAAATGATTATGCGTGTAATATTTCTTATGAAATAATAACTAGGAACATGACCTTTATGATATATTTAGACATATGAACATAGAACAATATATTCTAGGGATAATTTAATTTCTTACCTATTTAGGAGGTTTGATATAATTATAATGAAATATATGATACACACTGCATAGCTCTTAATCTTTTAGGATCTAATCTAAACTAACTTAGGATCCTTCATAATCAAATTTCTATACATTTATTTGGTTTAGTAAAATTACCAAATATATAAACAATTCTCTTCTAGAGATATGTTATCATTTCCTAATTTATTAGTCTCTTTTAGAGATATTTTATTATCACCACTTCTGGAGTGAATTTATCTCTTCTAGAGATATATATGCACTATTGGAATGCCATATCAATGTACAATATTTCTTTTGTAGAAATTACATAATTACTACCTTTACAATAACATAAAACATCCATACTGGAGATTTTTGTTGCAACTATCTTTGAAATGACATATCAAACTTTAAATACAGTAACAAAATTAGATGCAACAAATGAAAGTAAGATGCGAAGATAAAACCACTACTTCTGGAGTGTGATATTAGTATACAATTCCCTTTTTTTAGGGATAAATTATTGTTATTACTTCGAAACTTTTATATGATATTCCTTCGGGGAATATAGTGTTTCTTTTTAATGAATTGCAGTGTAACAAAAATAAAATTCCTATAACATCTCTTCTGGGATGTTGGATTTTGCAATATAAATATAAATAAATCTCTAAAACATCTCTTCAAGAGATTAATATAGACACACACATATCTGTGTATATAAATAGTATGGCATATGAATTATCTA
Organism: Allium fistulosum; assembly: GCA_030737815.1. Taxonomy (NCBI): domain Eukaryota; kingdom Viridiplantae; phylum Streptophyta; class Magnoliopsida; order Asparagales; family Amaryllidaceae; genus Allium; species Allium fistulosum. Next base: position 814,777,976 of record CM060904.1, read on the forward strand.
TTCATACCAAATAATAAACGTCCCTTTCCAAGACTAAATTAATAGTTACTTTTTCAATCCGGTGATGTTTGAAATATCATATAACATAATATCTTCAGGATATTTGGTTAATATAATGTAAATTTGAAGATATAAGGTAAGGTATAACTCATTTGGAGATTTTTGTAATCTCTTAAATGCAGCATCATTATCTCATATGATGATTTATTAACTTTCTTTAACTTCTTCAAGAAGTACAACCTTATCATTTTACACAATTTCAATAGAGCTTCGGGCTTCTAATTCATGAACTTCACGTTCATTAATTTGTTATGAACTTCAGGTTCTCAAATTTTGTGTAAACTTCTCCTTTTTTTAGCTTGTACATTTTGACAAATTTAAAAAAAAATACTGATAAGAATTCAAACTTGTAAACTTTATTAGAAAGTCTTTTCATAATTCAAGACTTCAAGTCTTGGACTTTGACTTATACAACTTCTATTAAAATAATTTCTTTGCACAACTTCAGGTTGTTGTCAAAACCTATTTCCGTTTGATGGTTAAATTTTCTGATCCTCCTTTTTTTTTAGAACTTCTGGTTCTTTATTTTGAGGAAACTTGTAACTCACTTATTTATGGAAACTTAACCTTTTATCATTATAGAAACTGCAGGTTCTCGATTCTTATTTCCTTTTCCCTTCTTTTTTAAGAAAATATTGGAAGATATTAAGCTTATCATGTAAGCTTTTATTAATGTTTCTATCCACTTCAGATGTGCTAAATCAAAATCAATGTTAGATCTAAACTTAATACGATCTTCTAGATACGTATTATCTTTATATTTGTTTCTCTAAGAAACAATAAAATATTTCTTCTGTAAATATAAATCATATATCAAAATAATTTTCTTTGCACAACTTCAAGGTTTTGTTAAACCTATTTCTTCCATTACACCAGACATTACTTGTCAAAATAAATACATCAAATAGTAAATCATATGTCTATTCTTATTCCAAACACAAACATACAACACCGTTTAATTTACAATAACCAATGCATTTAATACATTTATGATAATAAATAATTTAATTTATTACCATAACACCTACAATTAATTCATTTCTGATAAAAATAACTATAATTAACCTTTACGTGGTCTAGGATATAACTACTGTCACAGCAAAATGATTTCATTACAAATATATGGACCAGTTGAACAAATAATACTTAAAGTAACACAATTTCATCTCAGATCTAGGTTCAATATTACTCAATAATAAAATTAAAATGGATATCTTAAAGTGAAAGTTTATTTCCCAATAATCTGAATTTCTAAATAAACAAAATTATCATCTCAGATTTATCCATATCATTCACAACTATACATCTCAGATCCAAATTATTTCCCTTATAAGAAAATTAACTTCATAATTCTTTACCAAATATATCAAAACAAACATGTAAATCTTCAAATCAATGCAAGTTATTCAGAAATTAAGGGAATTAAGATTATTTCTCAAAAATAAAAACATTTCAGAATTTTATTTAATTACACAAACCATATACAAATCATTTAGATCTTGCTTTCTACATGAGAAGCTACCTTTTGGTCTAGGAAAAACAATTTTGGCTTCAAACCAAATCCAAGATTATCAAAAAAAAATCTTTCATACACAGATCAAATAAATCTGAAATTTGAGTAAGATATTATAAGAATTCAATGACTTATAAATAAGTCGATTCAAAACTTACTCAAAAAATCAAAAATTCATAATGAAATCAAAGATGAGTAGATCTAATACCACTTGTTAGAAATATTGAATCAATTCAAACTGAACTATTTATAAAGTACAAATTCTGAAAGAATAAATAAAATTGATTTCAACAGGAAGATATGTAAAAATAAGTAATCGCAGAAGTCATATCTAATTTTAATAATTAAATAACAGAAAAGGATGAATACACATGAAAAAGAATAGATCTCATGATAAAAATATATAGATCTCAAAGATATATCATTTGAGCATGATATCAAGATCTACAAAAGATCTAAAAAATTAGAACATAAAATCTACAATAGAATGAGATCCAAAAAATTAGATCTATGATTTAATGAGATCTAAGAAGATAAAATTAATTGAATCAGATCTGAAAAAGATAAGATCAATATAATTAAATATGAAAAATTGCTTACCATCTTGAGAACTATAATTAGATCTGAAAATAAAGTAGATCCGATCTTCTAGATTATCACAATTCAAATCTATAATTTTTTTTTGTTTAGAGATCGTGTTGATAACGTGTTGTAAACAAATAAGAATATGTTATAAAGAAATAAGAGCAGAAGCAATTAGAAAAAGAGGCAAAAGAAATATTATTCATTCCTCAGAGATTGGTAATATATTTACATTACATAGCCTCCTTTATATAAAGGCTTCAAAGCTAAGGGTTGAACTTATCCTACGATGTGGGACTAAACAAAACAATATAAAAGCATATTCACTTCATTATTTACATATATTATAACATTAACAAACATATATATATATATATATATATATATCTAATTAGCATTCAAAACATGGCATAATATTTTGCAAAACATACTCGGATCTGGTCTGGAACCGAAAATAAAAATATGAGATGTAAACTGTTATTCACCTTAGCTTGTTATTAAGGAGTTTGAAATTTTCTCTTGAATGAATTTGTTTAAGCTTCTTCCTTTGATTCTTGTTCATCTTCCCCTTGCTTTCTCCTAATGGTGGCCGACCAATCTTGATTTAATTTTGTTTGTAAACATGGAAAATGAAAGTGGCATGAGGGTTTAGGGTATAAGAATATAACATATTCCTATTTTGCCTTTATCTTATTACCCTTATCTATTTCATTTTAATTCTCTTTTGCTCATTGTTTAAGTAGGCACAACTACCCTCTAATTAGACAAATCTCAATTCCCTTAAATATTTACATTATTTCATTTAATTTATCTAATTAAATGTCCTAAATAATGTCAATCAAAATTAAGGTCGTTACATCGGACCTCGTTATCGTTATCCAAAAGATTAGGCGCATTCCATCCTCATGATGTCGTTCGCCTGTTGATAAAAGTCAATTAATAACGTGGTCGGCTACTTTTGTAGCTCTTTCAGCATCCTTTACTTATACCTCACCCTATGCAGAGGGCCACAACCAAGCTGATTTATCGACACCCCTAGCTCGAGTGTACTCTTTGTTGAAACGGTTTACATACGACCGAAGATTCTCGATTGGCTCCTGCCTAATGTTACTTAGCTCATTAGCCATCATGAAATGGGACTTTAAAGCAAAGAACCCGGTTTTGAAGTCTGCACACAGTTGGGCCCAAGAATGAATGTTGCCCGGTTGTAGTTGTAGGAACCAACGGAAAGTCGGTCCAATAAGAGTGGATGGGAAGAGCATGCATTTTACAAGCCCACAAAGCTGGCTAGCCCATGTAATGGAGTTGAAAACGGTGAATTGGTCTGATGGATTAGTACTCCTACCGTATTTGTCAACAGGCAGCAGGGTATACTACTTGAGGATGTGCGTACTCGAGATTTCCTAAGAAAATGGCTCTTCGTTCTCCTCATCAGGCAGCACTTCACCCTTGGCATTTTGGGCTTGCACTCTATTGAGTTGTTAGTGAAGTAGATTTATTTCCTCAGTGAGGCCAACATCTGCTTGCTGTAGAATTGTTTGGCCTACAACTGATAATGGACTCAACTGGCGTCTTTATGAAGTGGGGACTGGCGACGATGATACAATGGAAAGCGATAGTGATGAAGGTGAACTGAAGAGGGTTGTCTTCTTTCTCTATGCACAGAAGGCAACCATGAATGTCTAGCTCTCCCTTCTCTTGATTTAGACCTAGACACACCCCTGTAGGATTAAGAGTGTGTCAAGAAGGCCATGTGCTCTTTACTGATGGCATGAGAACCACCACTAAGATGCTCGAATCTCAAGTCACAAGATCCATCACCGCCCGAAGACGTTTAAAAGGCAAAGGCTATTGGGAATGACGATCCCTTAGGTCTCTATGCATGGCAAATTCTGGGTCAATATCAATAACATCACTTGGCCCGTGCCCAGCATGTATTCTTTTGTTGTGGACAGTGTGAGAAATGCGGATTAAGGATCTTAAGGCTAGAATTAACACTAGAGGGGAGTGAATAGTGTTTTAAGAAATTTGTTAATCTTTTTGATTTTATCTTACTTTGTTAACAATGTATACACTAATCAGACACAGATATGAACACAGAATCAAACACAGATGCAAATATAAAGTAAAAGCAGTAAAGGAAAGAACACACCGGATTTTATACTGGTTCGGAGTTACCCTACATCCAGTCTCGCACAACTAAGTACGGATTTCCTTTCAAAATCAATTCAACAATTACAACCCTCGGTTTCAAGGCTACGAGGTACACCCTCCAGAATCACAATCCTCTGGGTAGAGATACTTGATTTCCGGGGCAACAAGTTCACCCAATTGATTTCCAGGGCTACAATCACACCTTCTCTCGCTCAATTGATTACAAAAAGTCTATAACTCAGATTAGCACTTGGATCTTGTACAGATAGTGGAGAGAATCAAAAATAGAAATTATCTAGTTAGATTCGATATTGATTTCGGTAGAGTAATGGTGTAATTTGTAAATAAGAAAGTGGAGAAGAAGAAGAGAAGTTAAATCAGAGAAAAAAGTGATTAAAATTCGTTGAAACTGACTCCTATTTATAGAAGAACAACAGCCATGACCATTCATAAAAAGTTATGGTGAATAGACACTTCTTTTGAAATTTGAATTTTGAATTAAATTGTCACCATGTCGGCATGGTGCCTATGGGCATGTCGACATCCCTCAGCCAAATTTGATGTTTTGAATTTCTATAAAAATAATATTTATCTTATATTAAAACTTTATAAATATACTTGAATATAGTTGAAATTCATCAGTAAATATAAAGAACAATATATATATATATATATATGAGGGAATTAGGCACAAGGACAAACTTTGAAAAAAAATTAGGTTGAAGGACACAAAGTTTCATTTTTGAACTGAAGGACAAACTTTGAAAGAAAATTAGGCTGAAGGAAAATGCTAAATATAGTTAGCATTTTGTACAGTGCAAACATTGTACAAAATGCTAATTATAACTAGCATTATATCCAGTTTTACATTGTACAAAATGCTAGTTGTATTAGCATTGTCCTTCAGCCTAATTATCTTCCAAAGTTTGTCCTTCAGCCTAAAAATAAAACTTGTTGTCCTTCAGCCAAAAATTTTATAAAAATTTGTCCTTGTGCCTATTTTCCACTATATATATTATTTAACTATAATTTAAATCAAAGTATAAATAATTTAAAAGTTAAATATATTATTTGAAAAGATAGTTTAAAATCAGGAGAAATTTTGACTCTGAAAATAAAGATGTTTTGAGGCTAAAATTATTTTAAAAACGGAATCGAGGGTTTTGAATCTTTTTAAAAGGAAAATTTTGAAATCATTTCGAAAACAAGATAATTTTGAAAATTCATTTGAATTAAGCTTAGTGGATACAAAACAATGTCCCACTAGATTTTCGTAGGTTTCATCCTACTTAGGGTTACATCCCTTTAACGAGCACGAAGTGGATTCCATTCCACGAATAAATTGGATTTTAAGATGTCAGTGCCTTTCTATGAGTTTTAACAATATTCCTAACTATATAACTTATCTTGGAAATTTGAACTCTTGAAAATCTTGATACTCATGAGTCTTCTATCTCTATATCTTGAATCTCTATACTGTACAGTCTTCATTCTTGATACCTGCATGGTTAGATCTTGCATATACATATATATCTAAACTTGTAATGTTAGTATTTATATTTTATAATCTATTCTAAGGTTGTTGTCATCAAAACCATCATCTCATGGACTAACAGACAGAAGCTACACCAACCGAGGTTTTAAGCATCACCCTCTCCCGGGTGGTATTAATGAGATTATAATTGTCGGGACAATAGGCTGGGCAAGAGTTAGTTCAACCGCTAGAAGGGGTGGAGGACTAAAGTTTACGATTGTCTGAACATTCAGCCTTATCCTTAAATCATTCACTTCGTAGGCTAAATTTCCACATTAGTTAAGCTATGGAACACACTTTGCCACATGTCGTTGCTACGCCCAGGGATGGGACAAACGGTGTTGGCGACAGTGTTACCTTTATTGTCATGGTCACTAGAGTTGTTACCTTTGTTTTCACCATTAGGATTCATGATAACAAATAGAATACAATTTTTTTTGTAGAGAAAAAAAAGTAAAGAAAGGCGAGAGCTTTTAAGGGAGGCTTTCCTTCTAACATCAATATAAATTAGTAAACCTTGGAATTAAGATAATACGTTTGTATTAGTAAAGGCTACTTACTGATACTAGGTTTAAAATGGAAAATGAGTGGTTGAGCAATTAAAATAAAAGTCATAAGATTTAAAGTGGTTCGGCTAAACTGATCTATGTCTACTACGAACCTTTCTTACTATATTGATCTTTTAAAATTACAAGGAATTATAAGATGATAATAAAAAAGTAAGAATACTTGAGACCATAATGGCTAGCTTAAGAACACTAAGTATTTTCTGTGTTGGAGAATGAATTCTAAGCATAAAAATCAACTTCTTTGATGTTGAATGATAAGGGGTAGTTATATTAATCGAGTTAGCTCACTATATGACTGAGATTGCACGGTTTATAGGCGAGAATCACTCATGGCCGCTGATCTGGTCGCATGGGCTGGTTGAGGACAGATGTAAATGTGGTATGACCATGTGGTTGAGATGCATGCTAGCTGTTGTTTCATACTAGGAGGGTACTTTGTACTGAGAAAGGCGACATGGTACATGAACTGGTGTGCTTTTGGCAGACATGCCACAGTATAGTTAATGTACTAGGTGCGTGCTTTGTACCTTTTATCGTGTTAAACACTTTTCTAGGAAAGAAGGCTAGAGTGAAGCTTCTTATGCATAGTAACGATCGATTGCTTGTTACCAAAGATTGCCAAGAACACAGTTGAAGATTGCTGAGGAAGAAGTTGAAGGGAACAAGCCGAGCCGATCATGTGGTCACAAAATGGACTGTATAGGGCCTGTCGTGGGCGGGTTGAGATAGAGCTGAGTAGATGACCAGTTACTTTTGAGCCAATTCAAGTTAAATGAGTTGGTTGTATGTCATCTTGAGTCAAGTCGGGCAGTTGTATCCTTGGTGCGATTGGTGAGTTGAAGGGCTTATATTGGGAAAGACTTAGAAGTGCTGGCTAGCTTGGATTGGACCGTACTGCTGCAACTAACATGTTCGTTGCCATGCAGATTGACGTAGGTCGAGCTAGGCATAGAAATCCCGATTGACATGTCATTGATATTTGCTTGCTAGCGTGTTGAATTTGATTAGGTCAGGTCGGGCTAATAAGTGCTGACCGGCTAATCTTTTAGTTGTAAAAAATTGAACAACATGGTCCTTAACACATCAAACAACCGTTTAACCCGAGTATTTTTTTTTCTGTCTTTTCGGGGTACTCTTGTCCGGGAGTAGACCATGACGGCAAAATTTAGTCAAATGTGCACTGGTCCAAAGTAAGCAGGAGAACTGAATCGGTGGATATTAATATTTTGCTTTTATATTTCGGCTTATGTATGTCGTGTCGATGTAACAAAATTTATAAGACTTCTATTGATGCTAGGTGCTTGACATGTGATCCCAAACATTATTATTGATTTTAAACGTTCTTATAAAGAAATATTTGGAATATAATATATTTCTTATGCGTTGCGGCATAACTATACAGGTAGCCTATACGAATGTCGGTGCAATGTCAAGTATTTCAGTGTGCGTTTGGGAGTTACATTTGAATTTCAAGTCTTCTCTTCCAAAGCACCGACTCAAAATCAAAATACTATTGAACACCTAATCGATCCTCTACCCATGGCCACCCACCCTCCTATCCATCGTTGCTGCCACTTCTACCAACTAGGTTAAGAAATCTCAACCTAACCTATAATCCTATCAAACCTAACCATGGTGCCTTATTTCATCTCCTTATTGCACCACCAAGTGACACCACCTCAACACCCTATATTTGACACCTTCTCTTACCATATATCGCTATCAATCATCATTTGAGAAAAATACCTTAAAACAAATAGAAACGTTGGCTTAAACTAACATTATACATATACAATGCTAGTGTAAACTAGCATTCTATTCATATAATTCTATATTAGTTTTTACACTTCACATAATGCTAGTTATTACTAGCATTAATAATCAAGTGTTACATTCAATTTATAGTACATCAAATATTAGTTATATATAACGTTATAGGGTTCATACTTCACCAAATCAAACGCCACCTCCACTAGTCATTGTTGTTTCCTTTTGCACCACCAACAAGCTTCATTGTCGCATCACCGTCTACCATCCCCACCTCTTATCCACCGCTAGTCTCATCCCATCTTGTCTGCTCTTTAGATACAAAAGGAGCCTGGACCTTAATTCAACCTCCATCGTCATGTCGTCACCATCAGTTGTTGCTCACCACGTCTTATTGTTTTCGCATTTTTATTTGATCATGAAATCAGACCGGGGATTAGTGATAAATAAGTTTGATTTGTGATTGTTATCCTTGGAGCTAAATTTTTCCTTGAATGGATTGTTTTATCGTTTTTCATAACATGATTCAGGATGTCAAGGACATTCGATTTTAGAATCGATGTCGTAATGTTTTAACATTTATTGGTTATAATTGACGGTTCCCGTGTTTATTTTTCTTTTTGGATTTGGGTATAATTTTAAAGCAAGTATTGAAATCTTGGTAGGCCTGGGTCTTATGGCTAATGCATTTCTGTTGACAAGTCAACTAAATAGTTCTGCTTACAAGCCCGTGGATAATAAAATATTCTGTTTCTTGCATTATCCATATCACAGTGGATCAAAATAAATGTTCCCTTAATCCTAAAGTCAACAAAATTGAACTTTGCAAGGGTTATAAATTACGCACCATTGGTCAAATAAAACAATAATTTAAAACCAGTAGCAAAACCAATTAAAAAAGACATTGAAAAGCACACGTTTTCTTTCATATTTTACGTGCTCTGTAGTAAGTTTCCAAAAATTCCAACTTCATTCATTGCCAACCACATGTAAATGGGAACTCCACTCGAAATTCCTTCACCAACCACAAATTTGTCCCCATGACCCCATTCAATTAAAAGCAGTTAAATACCGACGATCTCAAAAATGTTACATTGACCGGAGATCATTGTAGTATAGTAATCATTAGAGTTGGTATTTAATCAAAACAATTAAAAAGTACCATTCAACCAACCATGGTCAACCAGAGCCAGCAATTCCACTCTCTTTCCCTCAACCTCAACTGCGACGAATAAATAAAACCCACCCCTCCTTACAAAACCAAACACTTGCCAAAATTCAAAATGGAGATCATCGTACCTGGCATGGACGAGTTCCGCTTCGACAGTGCTGCATCAACGCCGTTTGTCAGCGCACCATCGAGCCCTAGAACCACATGCTCCGATTCATCCAAATACTCCTACCCGTGCTACCGCAGCGCTCCGACGAGTCCAACTTCGAGCCGCGCTTCCGCGTCGTACGGCTACTCCACCATCCCCTTCGCTTGGGAGGACGCGCCTGGCACGCCCAGATCCCCTAGATCGAGCAACGACGCTGCAGACTGCAGTTTTGCTTTCCAATTTAATGGACTTGACAGCGTAACGACGGCAGCAGCGGATCAGCTCTTCGAAAAGGGACGAATCCGCCCCCTAAAACCGCCGCCTGGTCTCCAGTCACCGAATTCCCCAAAATCCCCAAACAGAAGGTTATGGCGCGGCAATGAGAGAGACGATTTTGATCCGTTCACGGCTGCCATGGTCATCTCCAGCAGAAGCAGGAAGGGCTCCAGGTCGCTCTCGCCTAGGAGACGAGAAGTTGCCTCTGCAGCAGAAGATGTGCGTCCTGCAGCCAAAAAGTGGAGGCTGAGGGACCTGTTTCTCTTCCGAAGTGCGTCGGAAGGACGCGTTGTTGGTAACCGGAACAAGGACCCCGTTCGTAAATATACCAGAAAGGTGGAAGATTCCGGTTTTAGATCAACCGATAATTTTAGATCAAGCAATAGGGCGGTGTCGGAAGAAATGAAGAAGAAAAGGACGGCTCTTCCTTTTCATACGCATGGACTGTTCGGGTGCTTAAGGTTTAACCCAGCTGTAAGCAGTATTGCTAGGAGGTTTTCTTAATTTGCTGCATTTTTTGTTTTTGTTTTTGGGAGCCTTTGTTTTTACAATGCTGTACATGTTAAAATCTAAGAATAACATTGTTGTTCTTTTTTTCGTCTGTTTTCATCGGCAAATTGTAGAATGTTATTTGTAACACTTTACCATTGAAAAGACTAGCAACGTTGTCCACTAATTTCAACCGCATTTTCCATACAATTTATTTAAAACTCGTTTGATAATAACTTATTTTGAAACATCTTGAAAATAATTTTGAATAGTAACTTTTAAGTAGTTTAAATAGTGATTTATAAATAGAAGTATTTGAATGTAATCTTACTTCTAAGTAGACATGTTTTGTCAAAATAGCCTATAAAATTGCTTCATCAATCATAAACAACAAATAGTTGCTTTTTAAATTTCTATTTATACTTTTGCAAACTACTTATGATAATTCTCAAATATCGAAATTGAAAAAAGTTACTTGTAAGTAGTTTTGATTACCTTTAAAGAATCGCCAAACATGCTCTTAAACTTGTTTTAAATAATTGTTTTCTTAAATACATGTTCCAAAAAGACATCTTAATATGTTGTTAAAATTAAATTTTAATTTTAATAGTTGTCACAGAATAAATGAATAAGGGTTACCCATTAAAAATTTGAGAAGTTTCTAATCAATATTTTTCACATATATACATACCTATATGTATATGTATGTGTTATTGGCAATCCCCAAATGTTAGTTTAGTGGATAAGGTATATATAGGAAACTGCTTGAAATGAGTTCAAATTTCGACGACGTAATCCACTTTGATTTACCGGAAGTATGAATTTTGAGCTTCATGCATACTTTCTTAGCAAGTTACAAACTGATCATCCATTGATATTTGATTTACCTAAGTGTTAAAAATATATAAGTTGTGAATCTTGGAATTGGAGTTTTGATGGTATGTTCAAAACAATCAGTTTGAGTTGAAATTGCCGAAAATTCATCTAGGTAGCACTTATCAACATTGAAAGGGTAACTTTGGGAGATAAGCAAGCCAATAAATCTAAGAAAGGCATGTGACTATGATTCACTTTAGCATATATGAGCGAGAATAAAATTCTAAGGCGGGAAAGTGAAACTACAACTTGGGTTACAAAGCACTAAAAGTTACAAATAAATAACCTCCATAATTTTATGAGGATTCGTCAAAAATTAAATTCAAACGATTGCTAAATAGAAAAGTAAGAAAATTAGGGCAAAATAAGCAAACCTAAGAAGAATACAAAAAAATTAAGGTCGGACACGAATGGTGATTTTGATCGAAAACATGGTGAGTAGTTTATCATTCGGATCCTCTCAATCACTTAAGATTAGGGTAGTTATATTATTATATTTTGCTTCTGTATGAAATTGTTACTATCTGGATGTTTGGTGATTGCGTGATTTGAGTTCACCCATGTTCTTAGTTATTTTGATTTCTGAAAGTCAATTTGAAGTGTTTTCCATGATGTAAAAGTGATTTTACTAGTTAGAAGTTAAGTTTTTTCGAAGATTTAAAGTTTGGCATCTCCGACATACTATACCCTCCTTCCTGAACTTCCCTTTCGACTTCTTGTTTGTCAAAAAACCTCCCTTCTTAGCTCCTCCTTGACTTTGAGTAGGTATCGCCTTCTCCTTCTCCTTCGAGCTATCTATCTGAAGCAGAGCTATCTCAACCAACGTCCCATATGTAGTGTCAGCGGGTGCTTGGGTCAGAAGTAATTCCCTAAGTGGGGAGTTCGGTCCCTTGACAAATTTCATGGCCTTTTTCATGGTGTATAAATCAAACTCATCCCAAACTTAGCTAGTTCTATGAATCTACCAATATACTCCTTTAGAGTGGGGTCTCCCTACCTAAGATGTATAAATCTCTCCAACTGCAAATTCACCTCAGCCCTCGACATAAATCGTGACTCAAATTGGTTTCTTAACTCATCCGAAGTAATAATTCGATCAACATTCTCCTCAGCCACAGTCGTCCACAAATCCAAGGCCTCTCCTTTAAGGTGTCAGGCCACCATTCTCCACTTAATTTTGTCCTCCAAACCAAGCTCTTAAAATACTCTCTCACATTCGTTTATCCAAGCCATTGTCTCCACAAAACCTTCTACTTCCGTATACCCCTCTCCACCCATGTTTTGGAAATCCTTGCACATCTTGGGGAAGTCTATGGGGCAGGGTGCTACTTCAGCGGGCGGGGCAGTGGGTACCGCTGGTGCAGTTGGTTGAGGAATGTGAACTTGCTCTACATGCCTTAGGTATTGTCTGAACCATACGGGCATCCCTTGGATAGTGGGTATCTCTTGGGAGGGGTTCCCAGTCTCAAAAGAATGATTTTCAACCATAATCTACAATCTGCAGGTTAAACATTTAGTTATAATTACATAAGATAGTACTATATGCCAAAATAAAGGTTTCCTAGCGTGTTTGCATATGTTCAAAAGTAATGTATATATATAGTAGGGTTTCTAAAAAATATTTTCGAAAATAACTAGTACACCGCTCATACGTATACTTATCCTCATTGATCGGGTAACCTAGGCTCTGATACAAAATGTAACAGCCCACCCTGAAATGAGCCAAATTTTCGACCCAGAAAAGGGCCCATTAAACCTTAGACCCATTCCAAAGCTGGCTATTGGTTGGTAAAATTGATACAAAGAACAATACACGGAGCTACCTATCTATGCATTAACAATCTCACTACGGAAGGATAAAACATAATACCAGAAACATACCTATTTTATTTAAAAACTTAAATGTCAAAAACATACAACACAATACCACATAATAACGCTAGATATTCATGGTGCAACATTATAAAAACATCATCATGTCTAATTGGGTACATCAGAAATAAAAACAACATAAGTAGACAGTTAAATAACTGCCACAAGTCTCCATCTCCGCCACCATCTCCAAAATATGCTTCATCTTCTCTAAGTTGTGTTGTAATGAGGGAGTCAGAACAACAATGTCCGGTGAACAAAAATCTTGAGTCGTTCTATATAGTACTTGGGCAATATAATTTAAATAAGAATATGTCTTACGCATCCTAGCTATATTCTATGTAAATTTCTACAACTGCATGTCCAGCTCTTTAACCTATACCCTTTCTAGTCCAACTTACTGACCCCTCTTCAATTGCAGTCCAAAGGTCGTTCCCAGTCCTACGCATCCATCGTCAATAATGTTCTGAAAATGTTAGAGATGATACTCAAGTCATTTAATACCTTTTCAGTAAGAACTAGGCAGACTCTGACCAGTTAATACCTCATTTTACGCTGGTCCCCGTCATTTGCTACCTATCCTAAGCCAAATTCCTCTTCGATACTTTCTAACTGACATCGCACGGAATCTCATCTGACCACTTAATACTTCTTTATGGGAGAGGCGGACCCTATAATAGCTACTTAATACCTCAAAACCGAAGCGGACCCTTCCCGATATATCCACTACCGTATATAACCGCTAAGCCTGACCATTTATTAATTCCTAATAGTAGGAGGTTGGCCCTCAATCAGCCACTTACTACCTTCGATCCTGAAGCAGGTCCTACGTATTATGGTCCATAATCCAAACTGTGATGTATCACATTAGTCTGATTATTCGTAATTACTGTTAGCCAGATTAGCTGGACATGTTTACCCTATAGAATTTGGGACTAACCTCGCGTCCTCCGTGAGTATTTATTATAGATGATGTCTCGCATCAGCCTCAAAGTCATACTATTGGTTACCAGATTAGCTGGGCAGACTTCCATGTGCTTTTTGACCGACCTTGCATCCCTATAACTTAGTCATAATTTTCACCCACCTAACATACTACCATATACCTCACCGCATTCCATACTATTACTGCCCATAATTATCTCACTTCTTTCCTAAGGGGGATTTAGTATTATTCAATAACCTATTTACTACACAATTAGTACACTATTAATTATACGTTATTTATGCGTAAATATATACATACATAAATACATGCCTAAAATATTTCTAATCGTGCGAAGATTACGCCTTATACTAATCATTTAAATGTCAAAACTTTTAAGTTTTTACAAGCCAATTCCATATCAACAAACATACCATATATTCAACATTCTCAATTCAACAATAGACTTGTATAAAAATAGAATCCATACCAAACTCATTTTATACTAAAATACTAGAATCAACATTAATAAATTTTATAATTCAGATCCTTTTACACTCTATTCAACTTCTACATATACAAATGAAAAGGGAATTTTCATCTAAATTACGAAAATAGGCAGTGCAAACTACAAATAAAGAGAATCTATACCTTGCACATAATTTCCTAACTTATTTCTTTTCAAAGACTCTTAATCAGATCGAAAGAAAAAGGTGAAGTGGGATAAAATGTAAAACATTAAAATTGCAATAATTATAAAATTCTACTATTTTAGTGTAGAATAATTGAGATCCTAACATAAGAATTGACAATTTGTTTTAGGGGAATTCTAAAATTGAATAATGAACATAATTTCCCAAGGCATATGTCAAATCCAAGTTATACTATACAATTACTAAAATAAGAGAAACTAATATTTCCACTCACAAAAGTTCTTAGCTCTTCCATTTGGATTTGTTTACGCCCACTTCAAATCACTTTTAGATCCCTCCTTTTAGAAAAATACAATAAGGGAATTATGGATGAATTAGATTTAGAAATTTAGGGATTGGAGGAGAATAGAATTAGAAATTGAATACTAAACATCTAAAATTTCCTACTTGAAACCCTGAAGAATTTTCTGAATCTTAAGAAAGAAAAAACAGACAGAGCTCCACTACATTCCTAAATAATTTGTGAATACAAGAGAGGGGGTTAGACTTTTATTTATAATGGTTAGAAAGCACCAGAAACGTCAGGTTTAAGTTGGTGTAGAATAATATAATCCAGACCGATCGTATTCTTCCTTAACTCTAGCCGTCACAACAGCACCGATCGACCGCTCCTACCTAGGCGGTCGACCGGTAGTGTTAATTTAGGAACATATTTTATTTACCTCTAATATTTTATTTAATTCTTTAATTAATATTTAACGTTAACTCTGTTTTAACGTTTACTTAACCCCATGTCTAACAACTGTTAAATTTTTAATTTCAAACTTTGGCATTATTTATTTATTTAAACTTGAATTTCATTTAAATTAATTTGAATTTGAAAACTTCAAACGTCAATAACTTTTTCATTTGAGCTCCGTTTTCAAAACTTTACTAGGATGAAGCCACGCTATGCACACGGATTGCAACCAATCCTTTGTTGTTTACGTAGCAATCATGGATTTTGTTGATTTATATGCAAGCGTGTATAAATTGTAAAATGGTTTATATCAAGAAAATAAGAATTGATGTTTAATTGGTTGTAAGCTTATTCAGGTTGAAATATCAATTATGTTATTTTTGAACATTTAACAAAGGAGACAATCATAATGTAATCATTTTTAAGATACTAACACTACGCCATAAATGGCCTTCTGCAACACAAAAAAAATGTTGGGTCAAGCCCAAAAAATATTGCCATAGGTCTATGGCAACAGTTTTCGGGTGATGCAATTTTTGCCGTTGTCTTAGACCTCAAAGGCAACATTTTGACTATCTAAGGCAATATAATAATATTGTTGCAATAGAACCCTATTTGGGTCTATAGCAACACCCATAGGTGCCTGTAGCAACATTCAAAAATGTTGCTATAGATATTAATTTTCTGAATTTGTGGGGCCCACAATGTAGAGCATATTTGATTTTTTAATAGAAATATTTATTTAATAAAATGTTATTGCACAGAATTTGATATTCAAACGGTATTTTATTTAAATAAATATTTTATTTCAACATTTGAAATAGTACAAATTCCTGACTCCACTATTTTACAATTCAATGATATATAACACTGATATTCACATATACAGATATTCCTCACTACAGTACTCAGTTCACTCATTACATATGCAGTTTCAATTTATACAGACACCGACACTGACAAATATATGACGAGCCGAGTGCCGAGCCGAAGGCGAACCGAGTTGCGGGTCCGGGCGCAGCGCCCGATTCATTCGATTTCGGAAGATCGAGCCTTCTTTGAAACGATGTAAAATGATGCATAAATGAAGACTGAACTTAGCAAACCCGCAAACTTCACAGTTCCAAATCTTCACCCAAATACTTTAGAAATTATATGATGATGACTAGTAACAACATAACTTTCTTACAGGGATTTAAACAACCAAGCAAAACTACTTCCAAGCCCGTCTATTGTTATAGATCATCTTTACTTGTAAAAATCTGTACTCAATTTGTGTAAATAAAATAAAAAAGTATGTAAAATAGATAAAAGATCAAACCTCGCCACCAAGGAAGACTGAGCGGACGGAATAATACACTAATACTGCACCCCCCAATGCACTACTCTTACAATCACAATCTCTTTTATTCACCAACCTACCCAAACCAGCCCAATTGCTAAACATAAAACATATAAACCTAAAATAAAATAGTATGTCACAGACATACTGGTTTGAATTAGCAGTCAAAACTCAGCCATTGTCATGTGACTCCAACGCTTGACCATAATTTTGCATTGAGAAATGCCTCACGTGCTTTCCTTCTTCTCTAACCAACTTCTCATGTGTCCACGATTGCACGTAATTGCATCGCATCTCAAGGAGTATTCCATCGTCGTTGGAAGTTCTCCACCACTGTATCGTTGCTTCTAGATGATTGGCTCCAAATTTAATATGCCATCACGTATCCTTCTCACCACAAGAATTTCCATCTTGGCACTTGAGGACAATAGTTGATGATGCCTTATCTGATTGGAAACCGCCTTTAATTTTCGGTTCTGCTTGCAATTAAACAACAGAGTCATGGAGAATGTTCCACCCTTTACCGAAACAATCATGGATACAAATTTCTGGCTTCATCGCATATATTATGAACCAAAAACATGCCATATTCCAAAATAGACTTGGAAATCAGAAATCACTAGGCACTAAAAAATAAAAACGCTGTTGTGCCAACCAAAATCACATCCGCCCAAATTTAGATCTGAATCTTTATGGGCATAAATAATCACCAAATTCAAAAGTCAATCTTTTCAGGAATAGCTTACACTTGTTTTGAAAATAAACAACATAAGATTTGAAGTGAAATCACGGAATCACCTTAAACTTGTAAATGTAAGGATACGAAAGATCTTTATTTTATTTGCTGATCCTTTGAATTGTTGAGGAATCTTACTCAATTCATGTATTAGACCGAAACAGTCTTCAAATTAGCATACCGCCACTTATACATGCCTTGATTACCAGATCGCTTAGAGATCCAATCAAAATCGGTTGCAGAAATATACGGTGTGTTTGATTTCCTGTAGAACCCCAGTTTCGCCACTTAAGTCTGCCAACGCACTAATGATTAAGTTGTCGTCGTCGCGTTAATTCCTCACCGTGGAACCGAGTTGAGCACGATAATCTATCTCACGTAGCAGAACCCATGTACTAAATGTAAACATCATCTCTTGTATCATAGATCGAATCTATCGGAGGGACCTTTAATCAACACAGAGCTAAGGCACAAAATAGGCCAGGCTAGAGCAAAAACGAATTTGGTGGAGAAGCCCTAATTTTTTGTTTGTGCGATTTGGGGAGAACGAAATGAAAAGGAAGCGCGTGAATGAAAATGTTAGCGGGAAATAGAGGAAGCGTAGTAGATAGTGGATGAATGGTTGAGATTTTGTTTTAACTAATGGCGTGGATCGCTGAGGTGTAATTTTTTTTAAATTTTTTTAATTAGAATATATCTATAGTAACACTATATAAAAATGTTGCATCGTGTTACACTTGTTTAGCTAGAGCAACACATTTTTATGGCTAAGGTAACACAAAAAATACAACGTTGCAGTAGGACCAAAATTTTATAGCTGTCGCAACATTTTAGCTGGCAACACCTTGCAAAAATGTTGCAGAATGTCATCTATGGCGTAGTGTAAAATGAAAATTAATGCATAAATAGCTCAAACACCAAGATGATACTTTGCACAAACAACATAAAACAAACATCGCTCACAGAATCTTATGCTTCTGTCACATTCATTAACATAACCAAATTGAAATGCCATAAATTTTGGTCCCTTGACCACAACTCATGGTATATATTTATAAGTACATGTTAATAATTATGTTATATACGGATAGAACATGAAAATATTATTAAACAACTTTCATTGTTAAACAAAACATCATTAAGAATTTTTTTTGATAATGTTTAGCACTCCATTTCTTCAGCTCCCTTCGATCAAGTTGAGATGACTGTGACATTTGATTTGAAAGATAACTTGCTCATAACATGTTCTTATCCACTCTGTAGAAATGTTGTCCCAATCTGCTTATTCAATATTTGCATAATCTTCTAGTTGTATCAACTTCAGCTATTCAGTTAAAATCTCAGCTTAATCACTGAAAGAAAATAATATAATTAACAAAACAATTGCTCCTTCAATATTTTGGCTGAGATCCATATCCATCTTATAAGGAAATGTCCCTCTTCCTTTGTACTTTGACCTTAACAGTGGTTTCATTGTCTTAATAGTGGTTTCCTTGAATATGGCAGCTATGTCTTTTAGAACCTTATACTTGATGAGGCTGAAAGCATTACATTACCAAAATAAATTATCAAAAGCATTCCCAACCAATTATATAATTGTAGCTTTAACCACCCATAAACCCTAGAAAATTTATTTATCCTTATTATTATTTTCGTTCATATATGAATGCCCACCCTATAAAATATTCAAACATTAGTTCCATTTTCGAAAGTATGTTGCGTATTAAATCTATGTTAGATATGGTTTGTACTACTTTGCATCAGTACCCGATAACTAAAAAAATTTACTAATAATAAGGCTTATTATTGCATGCATACTATTGTCAAGTATCAGATTGGTACCAAAAGAAAATCCTAAATGTTAGTTCAAGTATAAATAATTGAGCATTCTAAATGCTTGCATAACATACATTTGCATGAATGTATATATGTATGTGCATATGTGTGTGCAAATGGATCTTTAAACTCAAATTTCTTGCCTAAATTAATAATTTATAGCTACTCAAAATTTAGCAGGAGAGAAATAAGGGGATAAACCAGAGAGCCTTTCTGCTATAATAACTTTAAAGTGAAAAATAGGTCTATGAATTGAGAAACTAAGTTTGGTTCACACTATTTTTCATCCTAGTTGAATTTCAATTTGCATTTCTACATAGTATATCAACCAAAAATATATGGAATTTTTTGTAGTTAATTTTATATACTAATCGTTTAAAAATGTATTCTCTATAAATACGAGTATATATGCACGCCCAGATGAGCCTGCATTTAATCATAATGGATATGCATTTATTGTTGCACCCCGAAAGTAGATTTAATAATACCATTGCCTGCATAAACTGAACCTGAAGCAATGTCCATGAAGACAAAGACAACTGAAGAACAGTCATAGAACCATTTTTTATAATACTACAGTTTTGTCATTCTTTTTCTTTTCTTTTAGTTATTTTTATACTACTTGAAATGGAAAGAATACTTGTACTTTTTACATGCATATGCTCGTTTAGCTAATGTGAGCTCTAAGCGAAAATGCATCCGAATACATGATCACCACAGCATGGCTTATCTCTTCTCTTCTATTCATAGTAAGAATACAATGAATAATATTTCCACCATGTCTTTTTGAAATTCTGAAAATACCTTCGTACATCAGCGGAAACTCACCATCGGTTTGCAACATTTACCACCGTCCTCTTTCCGATCACACATCAAAAGAATTTCACTATCAATTTATCACCAACACCTCCAACAAAATTGCTTGAAATATAAGTGTTATGGCTACCAAAGCTTTTGCACTTATAACACACATATATCTATTGATTTTTTATATTAAATGAAAAATAAACACCTTTAGCTATTAGATGCACGTACGTGCGATTTATAATTATTCATGCTATTAACTTAATCAATGCAATCTTGAAAGGCAAGAGGAAAAAAATGCATAGTTAAAACAATCAAATGCTCCAAAATTATCAACTTTAATCTTAGAGAAATGAAAATGATAAAATCATTGCATTTTGAATAACTGTGTTCCAACGTCTAACAATTTCATTCAACATCTTAATAAAATTAGGCTAACAACATATTTTCTTGGATTTGATAAAATTTGCACTAATAAAGGGATTAACATCTAAATTCCATAATTAAATACAAAAATTGATGTAAAAAAAACATCGTTATACTATTCAATCAAAAAGCCAAGTTTCCATAATATGAGGCACGTTGTTTCTATTATATGAGATTTGGCTTTAAAAAAACGTCGTTATACTATTCTGAATTAGTTGGCAGGAAGACTCAACTTGAGTTTTGGGGAATTCCTTTTTTTATGCTTTCTGCCATTATGACTGGGTTCAAATGCTTATATTATTTTAAGGGTACTTTTGGCACAGGTCCTTATTAAGTTTCAAAATTCACGAAAATTCCTTCACTAAATTTCAGTGTAAATTAGGTCCCTGTTTTTTATTCACGATTATTGCAGAGCATGATGCAACATTTCATAAAAGTTGCTGACATTTCCGCAACATTTCTGTACACTGTGAACATAGTGTATGAAAGTTGCTGAAATATCAACACTTATTTATAAAAGTTGC
Organism: Allium fistulosum; assembly: GCA_030737815.1. Lineage (NCBI taxonomy): Eukaryota > Viridiplantae > Streptophyta > Magnoliopsida > Asparagales > Amaryllidaceae > Allium > Allium fistulosum. The sequence continues at coordinate 814,798,972 of CM060904.1, forward strand.
TGATATTTCAGCAACATTTATGTACACAGTGAACACAGTTTATGAAAGTTGCTGAAATATCAGCACTTATTTATAAAAGTTGCTGACATTTCAGCAATAATTTTTCTTTGTTTTTACAATAAAACTTTGACACAGATAGTTGCTGAAATATCAGCACTTATTTATAAAAGTTGCTGACATTTCAGCAATAATTTTTCTTCGTTTCCAGAAAACAGGGACCCACTTTACAATGAAACTTTGACAGGGACCTGCTTTACAATATGAAAGTATGATAGGGATGCCTTCCTAATTTCCACTTATTTTAAACTATCTATGAACCACTTTTTCCTAGATCACTATAAATTTTCTATAATTAAGAAGCTATATATATGTGCGCACACGCTTATGAGCTTCATTTTTCCTTTGAAGTATTCAGACATTATGGAAATAATCTCATTTAGATAAGATATCCATCATGTTTGTTCATATTGTAAATATAGCATTGAGGCACCATGCTATATTATTACATAGTCAACTTGAGTTTTATTGTAACAAAAAGGAAGCTATATAATGTGCACGCACACTTATGAGCTTCAATTTTCCTTTGAAGTATTCAGACATCATGGAAATAATCTCATTTAGATAAGATATCCATCATGTTTGTTCATATTGTAAATATAGCATTGAGGCACCATGCTATAATATTACATAGTCAACTTGAGTTTTATTGTAACAAAAAGGAACGGTGTTTAACAATGGTCAAACATGTTATGAGAAACTCCCCTTTGTTTTCTTTTATTCCTTTGCCTATCTACATGTTCATTCTAGAATAAGATACCAAATATTAGCATTTATCTTAGACAAAATGAATAACTACAATTAAAATCAAAGTTGAATCATTTAAGGTGGAAATTTTTTTATTCACATTAAATAAACCTTTCCCAGGTATTGGTTTTCAACAGTAAACAACCAATCAGTATGGAGACATAACAACCAAGTGGAATAAGGATGCATAAGCCCAAAACGCCTATTAAGTTTGAAGTTGTAAGAAAATCTACAGCAAGGTTAACTGAAGTGACCCACTTCTTTATGATTTATTTTTAGTGAATTTCTGTTGAGTTTTTTTTTTCACACTGTATATACATATATATACATGTCAATGGATCACTATCCTTAATTTAATTTTTCCCAAGATCCTGAATTTTACTAATATAAATATATCAGTATTTAAAATAAATCCTATCATTTATATATGTGAAGATATATAAATGGTTCTTTGCTTATCAGAGTGATTAAAATAGCAAAGCAACTCATTCCTACCTTATTTCTCATATTTAAGAGATTTGGTGTCACATAGCCATTCCTATATATTATATTATTATTATTATTTTTTTTAGAACTCAAGCCTGATTAACCTTAGGATTAGATACCACTAGTTCTCTTATTTTCTTATCCTATCTCACCTATTAATTGATCCCTGAATCTATAAGCCATACAATTTAATCCTGGGATTTTGTAATATGATACTTATTGTTCTATATTAAGTAAAAAAAAAGTGTTCAACCTAACTCATGCTTATTAGTTTAGCTTGTGTTACTCATTTCAACTTCAAACAATTTTTTATATCAGATGAAATACCCATGCTTTAATTTATTAAGTTGCAATAATCAGGTGAATATTGAAATTACAAACTGATTTAAAGGCTAAGCAGGGGAAAACAATACAGTCAGACTAGAGTGCTAACTCAAACTATCATGCTAAATGGAGACTAAGAACATGTGTGCAGACAGTGTGCCTAAAGGCAAAATGACCTGACAAAATGCAAGACTTCCCGGTGAACTTATAATGAAAACAACTGATGATTTTCTAGGAAAGATAACAAATGTTAGTGGTCATTATTCTATTGAATGGTGGAGATGCTCATTACAAACAAGACCACATGCCTCTACAAATTACTACTGGTTTTGACTATGACTCAATATTACCAGATTTGAAGTAAGTATCCAGATAACAAGAATTAGATAAGTCTAATTTGCAGTGATGCCTACAAGTATCTAGCATACATATGAGCTTATTACACCAAGCAATACAAGTTTTTGCTGGGGAAAAATCAAATGCCCAAAACCAGATTACAGGCTATGCCTTCCAGCCTTTGCATGGACCTATATCAATTATAAGTCATGGTCAAGCCTTACTGGTTAGCCAGGACCAGATTCAACCTATCCACTTAACAAAGTTCATAGCATACTTTTCAATAACAGCCTTATCTTTATAATTTAAAATCACTTAAACCTTGCCAAGGGATGTATGTCCACATATCATATTATATGGCATACTTCCTTCATCACTTTTCCACCAGAAATCATATAAATAAGTTGCTTAAATCAGTAACTCACAAACCCCACAGAATACTTAAGTTTTTACATGTTCTTTTCAAGTGAACAAAATAAGCATCATTGCTGAGAATACACAAAATAAAAGGAAGTTTGCCTAGATTATCTATTACAGATTATACTGCTACTTCCTTAAGCATTTTATTTTTCCTTAATTCATGAAGATCTTCAAATATCCATGCAAGCAAGCCACTTATACATCTTTTCCTGCAGCAATATTTTGGACTGCCTCCATAAAAATGAGACACCCCAATTATTGCAAGGCAACAAATAGGGTCAGAATAAAATTCTGGTATGAGTGAAATCAAAATATAATAACTTGACATTTAAATTATTGTGCAGAGAATTTATGTGCTTGATGCTTATTTGGATTCATAATGTAAACTGGGTATATGAACATGTATAAGCCCCTACTAACACATATGCACACAAGCATCCATTCATCCATCCAATACAGTATACATGTACACATACTCCTATGGAATTAACTCATTTTAATTTCCATAGCTCAGCTCTCAATCTCAATTTAAAAATTTAATTTGGTCTTAACTCTTTGCCATTGAACACCATGTGTGCATTGCAAGGGACTCAATTCTGTTAACCCTTGCACAAAGGCCTATAGGACTTAAACAAGTCATGCACATACCCATCATCCCCCTTATGATGGATAGATCAAGGCTTTACTCCTAGATTAGTTTTTATAATCTAGAGACCATTCTCATTTCCTTTCAGAAAAATTTATTAACTCTTGAAATGTTGCTATATTCTTTTCTTCTTTTTTTTTAAAATCAGAGAGGGTTAACTCACTCAGGAATTTCAGCTAACCATAGTAAACATTCATGAAAAGAATACCACATCTCATTTTCCAGTTGTTTTATTCAAAATTTGTTTTAACACTGCATATCTTCTATATTCAGGAATATCATGATCACTTAAACAAATCCTGTAAAATCATATAGAAATTCTTATACTCAATTCTACTGTGATCATAGGGTAAGGTTTTTGAGAAAAACCCATAAAACATTTTAGCTTAAGATCTGAACAAATCAGCACATAAATGATTTATTGCATTGTTCACCTTAAGTTTAAAACAATCCAGACATGAGCATGAACCTCCTTTATTCACACTGCCTAGTTCATTTTTCAGTAATACCCTTCTTCACAATAAAAATGTATTTATCTTACTAACCATATTTATAAACTGGTGTTTTAAGGTGCTGGATCTATATCAGTGATCATGGTATTTTTCTTATCAAACAATCAAACAAAGCAAACCAAAGCATCAACCAAAGATTTATCAAAACACCTACCATTTTCAGCATTCATTTATACTGAAAAATAGATCAAGCACAAACATGATATGGTTTTTATAAAATAATATGGCTGCCCTTAACTTGGGTCTTAATGCCTTAAGCCTCATAGGTTGATTAATCACTCACCTTCCTGCCTCTTTTCCCTGAGAATTCTTTAACTTGAACAATGGCTTTGGATTGCTCTCCTTTCTTTTCTTAATATTTTCTGTTTTTCTGCAGTGAGACTGCTGCTTCCCCTTTAATTTTTAAAACATTGTTTAGGGTTTTAGTAGAGTGAAAAACCCATCTTATCCCCATACAGTTGAGAGAATTTTACATATGATGTCATGGCTAGAAATGCCATTTTCTTTCTGATTTCCAATTCGGGTATTTTCAGTTGCTTTAACTTTTCTTTTCTTTTCTAATTTGCATGCTATTTGCATGTTTCATACACACACCTTATTCTCATGTGACTTTCTTGCATTGTTTATTTTCTTTATGCTAAACTGTAATGTATACATGTATATCCTTTTATGAATTGATTCCTTGTTAATGCTTCAAGCTATTTATTTTCTCTTGATGTACAAATGTATTCATATATTTAATTACCATTTTCATTTTTTTTGTTTTACTGAAAACAACTATTCCCTTCATTATATTTTTAACTTATTCTCACTATTTATTTTCAGGCTGTATTATTTCTTTCTTCCTTGAAAATTCTCCTTTTTCTGACTTTATTTAAATTATTCTTATCTTAATAATTTTGGGTCTTCACATACTCTCCTCCTAAAAGGAATTGTGTCCCACAATTATTCTCTCATACATTTCCATCCAAATGTATACAAAGCATAATTTCAATTGAATGAATTTTCAGAAACTCATTCATTTTAAATCAATCAAACACACATAAAAAAAATTTGAGGTTTCATCATAGTTTTAAACATACCTTTTAAGCAGAAAATAGATTAGGATATTTATCCCTCATTCTATCTTCAGCCTCCCATGTACAATCATTCTCATCCAGACTCCACTGAATTTTTACCAATTTAATTATTTTGTTTCTTAATTTCCTCTCTTCTCTAGCCACTATGCCCACTGGTTCCTTTGTATAAACCAGGTTTTCTTGAATTTCAACATGTGTAGGGGATTCAAGAATAGTTTTCTTATCATGCACCCACTTTCTTAATTGAGATACATGAAATACATCATGTATTTTGCTCAATTCCTCTGGTAACTTCAACCTATAAGCTAAAGTCCCTATTCTTTGAACAATTTCATATGGTCCTACATACCTTGGTGACAGTTTCCCTGCTTTTCCAAATCTCAATATTTTCCTCATTGGTGAAACTTTGAGAAACACATAGTCTCCCACCTCAAACTCTACTGGCCTTCTCTTTTTATCTGCATAAGCTTTCTGTCTCTCTTGAGCCACTCTCATTCTTTGCCTCACTAATTCAATTCTTGCAGAAGTTTCTTTTACCTGGTCTGGTCCAAGCAACACCCTTTCACCAGCCTCCATCCAACATGCAGGAGATAAACAAGGCTTCCCATACAAAGCCTCAAATGGAGCCATTCCTATAGTGGACTGGTAGCTATTATTATAAGCAAACTCAGCTAAATAAATATGATCTTCCCAGTTGCCTCCAAAATCAAGTATGCATGCTCTCAACAAATCCTCTAAAACTTTATTAACAATCTCAGTTTGCCCATCAGTTTGTGGATGGTAGGATGTGCTTAAACTTAATTCTGTCCCCATAGCTTCTTGAAAGCTACTCCAAAACCTTGAAGTAAACAAAGTATCTCTATCACTAATGATAGTCTTGGGGATGCCATGCAATCTTACTATCTCCTTTACAAACAATTGAGCTAGCTTGTGAGCATTTCTGTTTGAACTTATTGGGATGAAGTGTGCTGTTTTTGTGAGTCTATCAACCACTACCCAAATACTATCATTTCCCCTTCTTGTTCTTGGCAAACCATCCACAAAATCCATTGATATACTCTCCCATTTCCAGGTAGGCACTTCCAAAGGTTGCAATAGGCCTGAGGGTCTTTGATAGTCTGCCTTTACTTGTTGGCATGTTAAGCAATTTGCCACATATTTTGCTACTGCCCCTTTCATTCCTGGCCACCAATAATTTCTCTTGAGATCATGGTACATTTTTGTACCACCAGGATGGATAGTATACTTTGTTTTGTGATGCTCATCCATAACTTCTTGCTTTAGTTCCTCTACATTTGGTATGCAGAGTTTCCCCTTTTTCCTTAAGTATCCTTGACCATCTACCTCATAGTTTTCCACTGTCATGCCTTGGGATATCATGTTCTTTTTCTCCTTCAAATTTATATCTTGATTCTGCATTTGTCCTATTTTATCAACCAGTGTTGAATTTAAGGATATGAGGCTTAATTTACCATATTCAATTATCTTACTGTGTGTCTTATCTGATACACTAGTTTCTTCTTTCACTTCCACCTCACTAAGAATTGTCAAATCCTTGAACTCTGCCATCATTAAGCTTGCCAATTTAGCTTGATGTCTACTTAATGCATCTGCTACTTTATTAGCTTTTCCAGGGGTATACAATATATCAAGATCATAGGCAGCTAGAAATTCTACCCACCTATGTTGCCTCATGTTCAAGTCTTTTTGGGAAAACAAATATTTAAGTGACTTGTGATCAGTAAACAATTCAAACTTAGCACCCAATAAATAATGTCTCCATAGTTTCAATGCATACACCACAGCAGCTAGTTCTAAGTCATGTGTAGCATACCTAGTTTCATTTGGCTTGAGTTGCCTTGATGCATAAGCTATGACTCTACCATGTTGCATAAGCACTGCCCCCAATCCAGATCCACTAGCATCTGTGTAAACTACTAATTCTTCATTGCCTTCTGGCACTTGTAAAACTGGAGCTTCTACCAGTGCCTTCTTTAGTGATATGAAAGCTTGTTCACACTTCTCTGTCCACACATAGGGTTGCTCCTTTTTAGTTAGCTTGGTCAATGGGATAGCTATCCTTGCAAAATCTTTTATAAATCTCCTATAATAGCCTGCCATTCCCAAAAATGACCTCACCTCAGTTACTGATTTGGGTCTGCTCCAAGATTGCACTGCCATCACCTTATTTGGGTCTACACTAACCCCTTGTTGTGATACTATGTGCCCCAAAAATTTTACTTCCTTCTGCCAAAATGTGCACTTAGAGAATTTGGCTTTTAAATCATGTGCCCTCAGTCTAGACAAAACCAGATGCAAGTGTTTTGCATGTTCTTCTTCTGATTTTGAATACACTAATATGTCATCAATAAAGACAACCACAAATTTATCTAGAAAATCTCTAAATGTTCTATTCATTAAATCTACAAAATATGATGGTGCATTTGTCAATCCAAAAGGCATTACTAAATATTCATATAGCCCATACCTTGTGTTGAATGCTGTGTATTTAATACTTTCCTCCTCAACCTTCATTTGGTGAAATCCAGAGGCTAAGTCTAGCCTTGAGAAAATCCTTGCTCCATTTAATTGATCAAACAAATCATCAATTCTGGGAAGTGGATATTTATTTTTAATGGTGACTTTGTTTAATTCCCTGTAATTTATGCACATTCTCAAAGTACCATCATGCTTTTTCACAAATACAACTGGAGAACCCCAGTTTGAACTACTAGGCCTTATGAAGCCTTTCTGCTCCAGTTCTTCCAACTGATGTTTCAATTCCACTAATTCTTTAGGACCCATCCTAGTAGGCTTCTTGATGATTGGGCTTGCTCCTGGGATTAGCCTTATTTGAAATTCTACTTGCCTATTTTCTGGAACACCTATGACTTCACCAAAGACATCTGGGTATTCATTTATAATTTTTATGTCTTCAAGTGTTAATTCTTTCTCAGTCATGCTACATATTTGGTTAAGGTAATTGATTTTAGCAATTTCACTCATGACTATAATATTTTTACTATTTTCTGTTTTCAGAGAAATAGTAAAATTTTCCAAATTCAAAATTGCTTTGAATTTGCTCAACCAATCTACCCCTAAAATAATTCCTATTCCAGGGTATTTTAATACAAACAAATCAGATTTAAACACATTTCCTCCTATGTTTAATTCTACTCCCAAACATTTCAATCCTAGCAAACAAGAGCTACCCAGGGGACTTTGAATAGACAAGGGATTATCAACTAAATAGCATGTGAGAGTTAATTTATTCACTATGTCTTGGGATATTAGTGAATGTGTTGCTCCAGTGTCATATATAACTGAGATGGGGTGATCTTTAATTAGAAGTATACCTTCCAACTGTCCAGAACTTCCCACTGTAGTTGCTTTTCCCTCAAGTGCTCCTACCTTTGCTCCCTTTTTGAATTCTGGGCAATTCTTTTTAATATGACCCTCTTTCCCACAGTTGTAGCAACTGAATGGGGTTTTCTTAGCTGCCTGACACCTATTACTCATGTGTCCTTCTTTACCACAATTGTAGCAAATAATCTTCTTCTTGACTTCTCCACTGGTTGCTCCTTCAACCTTCTGATTTGAATTTCTCTTGTCATAAGGGTGAGTTCTATTTTTCCCTTTTTTATTGTTGTTGTTAGCCCTCATGCTCCTGAATTTTTCTCTGGCATTATCATGTTGTTCAAAAGAGAGAGTAAGATCTATGACTTGATCAAAGGTTTTGTCTTTGTAGGGTAGCATTGCTCTACTTAAATTAGCATTAAGTCCTTGAATAAATCTGGAATTCTTTAATTCTTCATTCCCTATGAGCATGGTTCCATACTTGGATAAGCTCTCAAATTTTTGTGTGTATTCAGTTACACTCATTGGCCCTTGCCTCAGCCTTATAAATTCCTCCAGCAGTGTTGCCTTGGCTGTTGCTGGGACAAATCTTGCCTCAAGCATCTCCTTGAATTGATCCCATGTTATCTCATTTTCTGGCCTCCCTGTGATAATGACCTCCCACCAATCAAGTGCTGCTCCCTTAAGTCTTCTGGAAGCAATTTGCCTCTTCCTTTGATCATTTATTTGCATATCAGCAAATATCCTATCCAAAGTTCTCAACCATGTCTGCACTCCCATAACTCCCTCAGTGCCTTCAAAATCCTTGCCTCCTAAATTTGAAAATGTCTTCAATAGCTTAGATAATTCCTCATGAGGATTTTCTTCTCTATGCACTGCTCCTTCTCTAAATGCCCTCACCAAATCTTGCAAATTGACCATTTGTAACGACCCGCCATTTTGGACCATTCGCATCCATTATAAGTGTATAGGTAGACACTCATGCCGGAGTTGAATTGCTCAAAATAACGCGTTGTTAATTTAAATTTGGCAAAACTGAACATATACAGTAAATAAATAATCACAGATCACAGACACAGAGTAATAAGTGCAGCGGAAATAAAGAGATAGTAGTTCATGAAGCTACTATATGAATATATAAAATACATCAGAGTTTACAATAGAAGAGTAATACGATACATCAGAGTTAAACCAGATACAACGGAAGAGTAACAGATACAAATCAGAATACATCACTGGAATCATCGAATATCTGAAAGCTGGATAGATAGTTGGATCTCCAAGCGAAGCTCCAACTCCAAAGGTGAGTCTCGTAAGCTGAACTACTCAGTCTGACCCGAGCGTAAAGCAAAAACACAAAACACTCGAGTCAGGATTAACATTCTTATATTAATAAATCCAACTCAAGTGAAATAGCAATTGAAATACAAGTAACTCAAAGGATGTTTGGAATAACCATCCTTTAAGGATCCGTTAAACTATCTACTAGGTAGTAATATACGCTAAGTAGATAATGTCTATCAGTAATATAAAGATATCAAAATAGCGTTAAGTCATGGCCCATTCCACCCTTAACACATTTTTATTCCCACAAGCATATACAAGACCGTAGTTTCCCCAAAACCGGAAGTCACCAGAGGGCAATCCATATACTCAAGGTACAAAACGAATTCGTAGTGGTCGCGCATAAATGGAATACAAGTATGACAAGGCACATGAGGCTATACCCAAGGTAGTGATACTACCGTTCGCCTGATCCGGGCTGGTGAGAACGCAACGCCGCAGCGCCCGCAACACCGTGAGACAACACTCCCAAAATCAAGGGTGCACCAATCGACAACAAGTATAAGTAGTTCGAAGAAGTGTGTCCACTTGAGGTATCAATCCTCCATTGGCCCGGCACATCTCCTGTTTTAGTCATTTCCAATTTTGTCACAAGTGTCAAGGCTATCCATTATCGTTCTCTTTCTTCAGTCATCACGTACATCATTCCATCCACTTCATTCTGGATCATCACTCCGCGCATAGTTATTAAAGTGGTTTTCGGTTTAGATAGAGAGTATATCCATAACCGAATTCCGGTCTCTTTAATAACTTTCGTAATTATTACACCGATTGGTCGTTTATATTTTTCAAAAACCAAATCAAATTCAATTTCAATTTCAATTCGCAAATCAACATTTCATTTGTCTTTCAAACCATTTCCATAAATTTACATTTCAACTTCCAAATTTATTTCAAAATCTTATAATACAATTTCAATTTCTATTTAAACAATTCAAATATTGATTCAAGTTCGCATATAAGTTTCATTTCGAAATCATTTAAATTAATTTGATCTAACCTTTAAATCAATTTAAATTCATTTATCGATTTCCTTTAATATTCGTTAAGTAAATTTATCATTCAAAACAATTTCTATTAAATTTCCAATTCATTAAATCAATTTCTTAAGTTCAACTTCATTTAAATCAAAACTTACAAATTTGAATTAAACTAAATTCGTCAAATCAATTCTTTCAATTACAAGTCTTACATTAATTCCAAAAATATCACATTTTCATTTCTTGTTAAAGAAATTCCATTTCACTTATTTACTTCCTTAAATAATTTTCCAAAACTTAATTAATAAAGAAAACTCGATTTCAATTATTTACGAAGTAAAAAATTCACTTATTTAAAAGTTCAATTTTTCTTATTAAAGAATTCAATTCAATTTAATCATTAAATAATCCAATCTTATTTAATTATTAAATAATTTAAAACTTGATTATTAAATCATTTCAAACTTTAATAATTTCAACTTAATTATAAAATCATTTCAACTTGATTATAATTCTAAACTTAATTATCAAATCATTTCTCAAATTAAACAATATACTTTCCTCAATTACATCGTTAATATTTTGTTTCAGATTATTAACATTTTCCTTTCATTTAAAAATTCAATTTTCAACTTCATTTCAAAACCATATTATTTATTCAAATAAAATCTTCGTTTTATTTTTAAATCAAATTATTGACCAATCGGGTTTTATTTAATTTTCTTTCCTAGGTCAAAGTTCAATTTTGGGTATTTATCATTTCAACCCGATTCCAATTCAATTCAAAATCAAAAATATAACAAAGGGAACTTGCAGTGTGATAACTGGGATGGTGTCAAAGTAAATAAACAAGCAATAACAACAAACAATAACAGTCCAATAATCAATTCAAATAATCCCGAAATAACCGTATTAATTCGCATTGTTATTTGTACGAATTAATATAATTATTTCTAGAATCTACACTATCATTTCATGCAGATTAAAGATTATTACATTACGGTTTTTCACTTGTCATCTATTACAATTTCATACATCATCAGTTTAAACACTTACAATTCAATGGTTCAAAGTATAGTTAACACTATTCTACGTGTCAATTTATTTAACATTTAAAGGGGTCATACTATACAATTTTAACTAATCAAATTCAACATTTAACTATTCTATATCGAGTTCAATTGCATACTATTTATCATTTTACATTAACAGTTTAACGTCCAATATAAACATCAACAATCAACAATTATCAGCCAAATTGTATTATCATCGCATAAATAATTAACAGATAATGGTGTCAGATGTCACAGGTGAACTGATACAGGTAATAGCATATATAACAGTGTAATTAACTAACAGCAACATATTTCAATTGTCGTTTCAATTGAAATCAAATTTAATAAATAAAAGAACGTTAATCGTGAGTGAGTGCTCACCTTTCGAGGTTATAGATGAAGGATAATGAGATGAGTTACGAATCCCGGCACGAATTCCAAAGAAAAGCGAGATTTGCACGAATTCGACGAACAAAGCTGATAACAAGAATCGATGAAATAAATTAAATCAGTTTTGATATAAACTGAACGAAATATATTAAAACCAAAATTTAATTTTAGAAATACACGTTTAAGATAAATTCCCATATTATATATAAACATAACATATTAACAAAATAGATATAATTTTTTTTTTCACGATCGTTATTCTAAATTTTTAAACACATATATTATAAAAATCAACCCATAATGCTATATAAAAAGATTAACATCTATACCACCGGTAACGAATTATACCTATGCATATGCTTTCGTACAGATCATATATACTATAAATCAACATTTATTATAAAACAATGCAACTTGCTTGCTTTAGTGTAACACCATATAACTCCCAGTTTATATATATCAACTTATAAAACTTATCATACTTCAACAATTATCACTAACGTATCACTATCAGTCTATTATAAATAACGCATTCTAGAAATCAACGCGTTGAACTTACAAAATAAAGCACCTACTAAAATCAATACACATATTGGATCACCTCCAACTTATTTAACCTGTACATAATATACTTAAAATTTGTATACCCAAAAAAAAATCAAAACATAAATACACGGTAACCAAAAGTACGGTCAAATATATACTTGGAAATTTTATTTTTAAATAACCAATATATTGTCTTCCATCACGTTTTATATATATACATTTAAACAACTCTATGCATTGAATATTATACAAAAGTAAGTAAAGTAAATATATAAAGTTACAAGCCATTATATACTTTGAATTATAACAACTATTGAATATGCTGGAATCAAAATATTTTTTTTTTTTTTTTTTACAGACAGATCATAAACCCATATTTATATCTATTGAAAAATCATTGTAAACATGTACACGGTTGAGACAATAAAATGCTTTATATATTTCTATATAACATATACTTCCTTTAAAATGTATATAGAGTAAATTATAACAGCTTTTATCATAATACGTTAGTACAGTGTCTATACAAACATATAAAGGCAAAATGTTAAAATAGCTTATAGCCCTTGCGCATACACACTCAATACCATAACAAAAATATGATAACATTAGTATAACTAACATTAACTTGAAACAGTATTATGTCACCAGCTTTTAAAAACTAAAATAGCAACGAACGTATCCACATGATATGAAATGTAAATACCTCAGAATGGATAAATAAAATGGAAGAGCTGCGGCTAGTGGATGCAACGGCTCTCAAGTGAGAGGAGTACGGAGGTAGCAGGGGAAGGGGAAGGTGGCGGCCATGGGGTGCGATCTGACAGGTAAGAGCGGAGGAGAGCGGGGCGGAAGGCGAGCACGTTGGAGTGGTGATAGAGGCGGAGGTAGGTGATCAGGCGGAGGGAACTGGAAGGCGATGGTCATGAAGGGGAAAGGCTCGGCTGGGTGGAGGCATGAAGCGGTAGGCTGGGCTTGAGCTACTTGGGAAGATGAAGCGGAGACTGGAATGCTTTAGGTTGCTAATAGGCTAGTGGAAAAGAAAGACGTTTGTAACACTTGATAATTATGAAATGTTCTTCAAAAGGCAGAGAGAATGAATGAACGTGGTTATGAAATGAACCATAAATGCAATTGGAAAAATAAATGTTGGGAATAGATAAAGCGCATGGGAATCCAGGCATCATTAAAGCAATTTTTCTTGAATAACAAGACTGAAATTTGAAAGGCCAAAGAAGCAAACGGTCGCGGACACGGTATCGATACGGTAGGCGTTACGCAAAGTGCAACGTGCAACGGAACTCCGAATTTGACAATCGAATATACCGTAGAGATCGACACGACGAGACGATCAAAACGGTATATAGAAATCAGTGGTACGATCATCCGATAAAAATCGATATCGGTACCAGAATACTGCTATTTTGCAGAAAATAAGAACGACGGAGCCAAAGATGTCCGAATTTTGAAAAACGACAAATTGAAATCTTGCTCAGAAGATGATTTAGAATTTTTCTATGTAAAAATATTTAGGTTTTGGAAACATTTTATTTTCATTACTTTTTAACTGATTAAATTGAAGTGAATTTACGCGCGAAATAAACTTTCGTATTTTCTGACGAAAATTTACCAGTTGCTATGTTTAATTAGATGTATTCCAAATATTAAATTTATATTTCAAAATTTTGTCGTTTAAAATTTCACAAAATTTCAACTAAATTACGTTATTAAAACGGTTGAAATTTACGGGTCGTTACACCATTGGTGTTGTATTGGAGGGTCCTGCTCCATGACTTGGTGGTCTTCCTACCATGATTCACTATTCAATTGCATAGCTAATTAGTCATATTTCTAATTCAATTATTTTCTGCAATTTATTTCTACTGTGAATATTTATTTCTATCATTACTATATATTTATGCTATGTTTTAACAACATAGCTCTGATACCAACTGAAGTGACCCACTTCTTTATGATTTATTTTTAGTGAATTTCTGTTGAGTTTTTTTTTTTTCACACTGTATATACATATATATACATGTCAATGGATCACTATCCTTAATTTAATTTTTCCCAAGATCCTGAATTTTACTAATATAAATATATCAGTATTTAAAATAAATCCTATCATTTATATATGTGAAGATATATAAATGGTTCTTTGCTTATCAGAGTGATTAAAATAGCAAAGCAACTCATTCCTACCTTATTTCTCATATTTAAGAGATTTGGTGTCACATAGCCATTCCTATATATTATATTATTTTTTTTTTTTTTAGAACTCAAGCCTGATTAACCTTAGGATTAGATACCACTAGTTCTCTTATTTTCTTATCCTATCTCACCTATTAATTGATCCCTGAATCTATAAGCCATACAATTTAATCCTGGGATTTTGTAATATGATACTTATTGTTCTATATTAAGTAAAAAAAAAGTGTTCAACCTAACTCATGCTTATTAGTTTAGCTTGTGTTACTCATTTCAACTTCAAACAATTTTTTATATCAGATGAAATACCCATGCTTTAATTTATTAAGTTGCAATAATCAGGTGAATATTGAAATTACAAACTGATTTAAAGGCTAAGCAGGGGAAAACAATACAGTCAGACTAGAGTGCTAACTCAAACTATCATGCTAAATGGAGACTAAGAACATGTGTGCAGACAGTGTGCCTAAAGGCAAAATGACCTGACAAAATGCAAGACTTCCCGGTGAACTTATAATGAAAACAACTGATGATTTTCTAGGAAAGATAACAAATGTTAGTGGTCATTATTCTATTGAATGGTGGAGATGCTCATTACAAACAAGACCACATGCCTCTACAAATTACTACTGGTTTTGACTATGACTCAATATTACCAGATTTGAAGTAAGTATCCAGATAACAAGAATTAGATAAGTCTAATTTGCAGTGATGCCTACAAGTATCTAGCATACATATGAGCTTATTACACCAAGCAATACAAGTTTTTGCTGGGGAAAAATCAAATGCCCAAAACCAGATTACAGGCTATGCCTTCCAGCCTTTGCATGGACCTATATCAATTATAAGTCATGGTCAAGCCTTACTGGTTAGCCAGGACCAGATTCAACCTATCCACTTAACAAAGTTCATAGCATACTTTTCAATAACAGCCTTATCTTTATAATTTAAAATCACTTAAACCTTGCCAAGGGATGTATGTCCACATATCATATTATATGGCATACTTCCTTCATCACTTTTCCACCAGAAATCATATAAATAAGTTGCTTAAATCAGTAACTCACAAACCCCACAGAATACTTAAGTTTTTACATGTTCTTTTCAAGTGAACAAAATAAGCATCATTGCTGAGAATACACAAAATAAAAGGAAGTTTGCCTAGATTATCTATTACAGATTATACTGCTACTTCCTTAAGCATTTTATTTTTCCTTAATTCATGAAGATCTTCAAATATCCATGCAAGCAAGCCACTTATACATCTTTTCCTACAGCAATATTTTGGACTGCCTCCATAAAAATGAGACACCCCAATTATTGCAAGGCAACAAATAGGGTCAGAATAAAATTCTGGTATGAGTGAAATCAAAATATAATAACTTGACATTTAAATTATTGTGCAGAGAATTTATGTGCTTGATGCTTATTTGGATTCATAATGTAAACTGGGTATATGAACATGTATAAGCCCCTACTAACACATATGCACACAAGCATCCATTCATCCATCCAATACAGTATACATGTACACATACTCCTATGGAATTAACTCATTTTAATTTCCATAGCTCAGCTCTCAATCTCAATTTAAAAATTTAATTTGGTCTTAACTCTTTGCCATTGAACACCATGTGTGCATTGCAAGGGACTCAATTCTGTTAACCCTTGCACAAAGGCCTATAGGACTTAAACAAGTCATGCACATACCCATCATCCCCCTTATGATGGATAGATCAAGGCTTTACTCCTAGATTAGTTTTTATAATCTAGAGACCATTCTCATTTCCTTTCAGAAAAATTTATTAACTCTTGAAATGTTGCTATATTCTTTTCTTCTTCTTTTTTAAAATCAAAGAGGGTTAACTCACTCAGGAATTTCAGCTAACCATATTAAACATTCATGAAAAGAATACCACATCTCATTTTCCAGTTGTTTTATTCAAAATTTGTTTTAACACTGCATATCTTCTATATTCAGGAATATCATGATCACTTAAACAAATCCTGTAAAATCATATAGAAATTCTTATACTCGATTCTACTGTGAACATAGGGTAAGGTTTTTGAGAAAAACCCATAAAACATTTTAGCTTAAGATCTGAACAAATCAGCACATAAATGATTTATTGCATTGTTCACCTTAAGTTTAAAACAATCCAGACATGAGCATGAACCTCCTTTATTCACACTGCCTAGTTCATTTTTCAGTAATACCCTTCTTCACAATAAAAATGTATTTATCTTACTAACCATATTTATAAACTGGTGTTTTAAGGTGCTGGATCTATATCAGTGATCATGGTATTTTTCTTATCAAACAATCAAACAAAGCAAACCAAAGCATCAACCAAAGATTTATCAAAACACCTACCATTTTCAGCATTCATTTATACTGAAAAATAGATCAAGCACAAACATGATATGGTTTTTATAAAATAATATGGCTGCCCTTAACTTGGGTCTTAATGCCTTAAGCCTCATGGGTTGATTAATCACTCACCTTCCTGCCTCTTTTCCCTGAGAATTCTTTAACTTGAACAATGGCTTTGGATTGCTCTCCTTTCTTTTCTTAATATTTTCTGTTTTTCTGCAGTGAGACTGCTGCTTCCCCTTTAATTTTTAAAACATTGTTTAGGGTTTTAGTAGAGTGAAAAACCCATCTTATCCCCATACAGTTGAGAGAATTTTACATATGATGTCATGGCTAGAAATGCCATTTTCTTTCTGATTTCCAATTCGGGTATTTTCAGTTGCTTTAACTTTTCTTTTCTTTTCTAATTTGCATGCTATTTGCATGTTTCATACACACACCTTATTCTCATGTGACTTTCTTGCATTGTTTATTTTCTTTATGCTAAACTGTAATGTATACATGTATATCCTTTTATGAATTGATTCCTTGTTAATGCTTCAAGCTATTTATTTTCTCTTGATGTACAAATGTATTCATATATTTAATTACCATTTTCATTTTTTTTGTTTTACTGAAAACAACTATTCCCTTCATTATATTTTTAACTTATTCTCACTATTTATTTTCAGGCTGTATTATTTCTTTCTTCCTTGAAAATTCTCCTTTTTCTGACTTTATTTAAATTATTCTTATCTCAATAATTTTGGGTCTTCACATTAACCTTTTATTCTCAAAAATTAGAATCCTGGTAGCATCTAGCTTACCATTGCCAACAATATAGCTTAAGTCGTGAAAGCTAGAAAGACGGTTCAGTCTCAACATTCTCATTCTTTGTCACTATTTCTAAAGAGGACACTAATAAGTGTGAAAGCATCATTCAATGCACAACCAAATAACAATGTTCTTCCATAAGTTTTGATATGTTATGCTTCATAATGAGTATGAAATATATATCGTTTACCTAGAGCATGTCACACAAACTGATATGTTTTATATCAGTATAATAACTTATAAGTTATCTAGAGTATGAGAGTCCTAATTGATCATTGTGTCAGTTTGGATCCTATATAATAGCAAGAAGTCGATTTGGGATCCTCTATAACAACAAACCACAAACTAATTATACATTAGTTTGGATTTTAATCATTACTATACATCATAAATAATTAAAGTGGAAGTCATGAAATACACAATGTAGATGACTATGTTTGTTTTTTTTGATTATATTAAGCAGGAAATTATTGTTAAGGATAAAATTTCTCAGCGTTTTAGCCTCAATGACAGACCTTTAGTATTTTAGCCCGAAGGACAACTTTCTTTATGTATCAGTTTTTAATTATTGATAGCAGTTTTTAGGTATCAGTTTGTAGTTATCGGTAGCAGTTTTTAGGTATCAATTTTTAGTTCGGTAGCAGTTTTGAAAGAATGTTTGTCCTTATGAATAATTTTGGAAGAATGTTTGTCCTTATGAATAATTTTTAGAAGAATGTTTGTGTTTGTGGTTAAAATATTGAGGTCGTGTCCTTGAGGCTAAAAATATACAAATTTTTGTCCTTTAGATTAATTCCCCCTAAATTAAAACCGTTCTTTAATATGATTTTTGGATGAATGAAAGCTGAAATAGTTGTATTTAATATTTTAATTTGTTATACTATTTCATTATTAGTCATCTTTCAAGTATTGGTCAGACTTATTTTCTACAAATTGTGTGATATATGCAAAGCATGGTGCTAGATCTATCGCTGTAGTGAGATTTAAAATAGAAAGAAACATGATAGATTAAATGTAAATTCAAGTTGACTGTGTGGTAATATATAGCATGGTGCCTTTATGCCATATTTAAAATATAAACAAACATGACGGAACAATTGTTTAACAATGGTCAGAACTTATATTGCTTTTATATAGATCTAACTCCTTGTATAATTCAACAATGGTCAAGATAGATTAAACGTGTTGTTAAAAAACTTTTAAAAAATTTAGATAGCTAGGCGCTACAAAGCTGAGCTACAGTTCAAAAGCACTGCATTTTGCATTCTTAAGCTAAGTTTTAATGCTTCTATTAGTTTACTTGTGATCTTTTTTTATTTTGGAAGTTAAAATGAGCAGACTTATGTCTATTTACAAAAAAAAATTAACATTTTTACATCTCCATTCAAACTCACAACTACATAGAGCTCAAACTTTTTTTTAATGCAATGGACATGAGAAATAGTTCAAATGGTGACATACCTTATAGTAATTCAAATCAAGAAGAGAAATTTTAAACCCTTGAATTGCAGCAAGAGTTTTATCGGTCTCATCCAATTTAACCAAACCCACAACTTTACATCTCACGTCATGTTTATATTCAGTAAACTTGATGTTTTTCATACAATGATTATGCTCAATAACTCCAGCTGTTTATTTTCATGTACTAAAATTTTGAGTTTATATGTTTTTACTGACAGCAATTACACTAAACATATTTATGTGCATTTCTATCATAGATAAGGTAAAACCAATATTTATACCTAAATACACATGTGATCAACAATGATAAAGGAAAACCCAACCACTGTTACTGCTTAGTAGATTATCAGCGGCAATCAATAAGATTTACTTTAAAATTAATTATTTCAAAATCACCGATTCTAGATCAGTAAATAAGGCTCTACAATCTCTATGAAATCTACGGTAAGTGATGCGATAAACATACCTTTAGAATCAGGGTTTAAAGTTTTCGGTGATGATGACAGATAAACTCTTCAATTGCAAAACCCTTCGATTGCATACTAAGACCTGTTGGTGTAAGAGAGAAGTAGAGATTCAGAAGAGGGTCAGGCGAAGATAAAATTGGCGCAGGTGGAGACAGAGTTAAGGATTATTAAATAAGTGAAGTGATGATGATCAATTAGGGTTTATCAATTTAGCTAAAACATATGGATTATAGTCAGTAATGGAATAGTGGTAATAATAGAGTAAGTAGGATGATGGCGCTGGTTTTGAAGAGCCATGGCTATAGGTTAGGTCTAGGGATCAAAGTGGAATAAACTGGGACTAAGCAGACGCAAGGAAATGAAGATAAAATGCAAGGGTAATGTTGGTAATCCAAAAGGACACGGTTGAAATTAGTTCATGGAATTCTCATTATTAGTAGTAAAGATAAAAGAACAATTCATACATATACAGATTCTTTTAAGAGAACATATATGTAATTCACAAATATTTTATGGCTAACAATATGAATTTGATAAATATCAACATAAAATATATAGAATGATAATGATAACATTACAAATGACACACATGATATAAATAAATATAATAATAGAAAAAAGCATTATATTGCAAATATTTTTAGATTTACATCATATTCAAAGTTTATGTTACAAAATATTACAAAATCCATTAAGTTTTCTGGAGTAGAAAATATTTTTTCAAAACATGAAAGATACCCACATTTTTTAGTCAATATAATATATTAACTCCAAAATTTGTTATTGAACATTTTATTTTCTCATCTCTTTAAGGAAAGAGAATTATCATATACCGTAGATCATGCAAAATGGTTCATATGTAGATTCATGCACTTTGAACATTATCAAATGTAAATCTTACCAAATGCATCATATGCGATACAAATGTATAAAACGATAAATAAATTTGAAACCAAGGATTCAATAGGTGCAAGTTAAGAAAATTAGTATAGTTACAAATGACGGATTTTAAAAACATAAAATATAATTCTTGGCTATTCTCGTTCATTTTGATACAACTTGCATGAAATGTGAAGATACAATCTATGAGGCATTTATAAACTTAATGCAGGTAGAAAAAATAAGTATAAGTGGCATTATATAGTGTAATTTCCAATTTGTTGTTTTATATTGTCCATTTTAAAAATCGCTTGGATTGGATATCTATATAAGCTAACACTACTCCACGATCACCTATATGTTATATAGAACCTCTTAAAGGACAATTTTAAATGTAGGGCCTCATCAATAAAGCTTATTATGCAAATGGACTTCATTGCAAATGTATTACAAAAATATATCTAGTTTTCACCAAACTACACATTTCTATGCACAGTACATTTAAGAAAAAATCACATAAGCATTTTAAAAATAAGCATGTAAAAAGTTCAAATTTGTACATGTGCATTTTAAAAGTGAGTACAGACAAATTCTGACCTGGTGAAAATCAAATCTATTATTTGTAATAAGTTTACAATGGGGTCTACGTACTCAAAAAATTTGTTGATGATATTATATTTAAAATTACCCACTCTGAAATTTGGAAGGTTTAACCACTATATTAATATGTTAAGTTTTCTGATATTGCCAATATTAATGATAAATATAAAAGGTAAAAAAATTAGTTGAACCATGAAGGTATGGCCCAAGTATATTTTGGAATATTGGCAAACTTACCATTTGAACCCCTTTCAATTATTAGAAAAACCAACCATAGTCATCATAAATTAAAATTTACATATAACTTGCATGCATTTATCGAATAATTGGCATAAGCCCTAGAAAAGTAACCAAAATATAAAATTTCAACTATAAAATAAGTAAGAATAAACATACTCAAATTTTCTGTGAAATATGAAATAAAAAAATGCTCAATTGGGAGTTCTAATTGAAGTTTAGATATGTTTGTCATCCTACAATCAGTATTAATATGTTTTCTTAGCTGTATTACTTGATTTTGAACATAAAATTTATAGTAGAATCTAGTTTCTGTATTACTTAATCGTTCAATGAATGAATGAAAACTACATAAATTTCAATTTTATTACAATTGTAGTAATTTTTCATAATAGCATCAATTGTTTTAGGAAGGGATCCAAATGACAAGCTTATCCATGGTCCAAATAAGCCTGGCCAGCCCAACTTAAGTTCAGGTTGAAGCAACCGAAAATAGGACACATTGATCAACAATTTTTTGGAAAAGGTAAAATAGCAAAGTTATGTATAATAGGCAAACAATTGTATGAAAAATGGTTCAGAGTCAATTTTAAAATTGGAACTTGCATCATTTTGTTGAAGCCAAACAGACTTAATTTAAGCGGTACTATGCAACATAATTACCAATTAGTACACCTAATTATCTACATATTATATTCACTTTAGTCAATCGTAAAAGAAAGCATTCTCAATTTGGACCCTTTTATACTGTGCGTGCCATACATATCACATATACATATCTTCCAACTAAATTTGTTATAGTTATGGGGTGAATCCATGTCTCCTATGTGTCTGCACAAAACCATTCGTATATGGATGATTTATCTTCTCGTTCTTCTATATATCCATATTTGAAACAATTTCTATATGGATGATGATTCTGTAACATCCCGCCTTTTTGGACGCTTTAAGCAGACACGCATGCCAACTCAAACCATACAGAAGGGCGGATTGTTATTTGTGGTAAATACGAAAAAGAAAAAGAAAAAACAAAACAGAATCTCGCAACGGAATGACAAAATATAATAATCAAATACAGTTCATGAAGCTGTTTACAAAACATTTGATTATACTTATACAATACAGAATCAGAGTTACACATATCAGAGATAAACAAATAATAATGCAGCGGAATAGTATGAATGCAGTGGAATAAATATAGTAAATAATAGTAGTACAAATCTTCGTCTTCGTCCTCCAAAAATAAGGTCTTCAAATCCTGAAATGCTCAGGCTGACCCGAGCGAATTGAAAAGACAAAACACTCGAGTCAGAACTAAAAGATCTTATGTGAGTTAAATCAACGGTAAATAAATATGAGTGTAAACGGCGTCGGAGATGTTTACGGGGTTTGACATCTCCTATCCAGTGTCTAACGTGAGTGCAGTAACTTAAGAGATGTTTGGGATTCACATCTCCTAAGGATCCGTTAATCTATCTACTATGTAGTACAATACGCTATTATAATATGTCTACAGTAATATAAACTATTAAAATAGCATTAAGGCGTTACATTTTCCCCCTTAACACATTTTTAGGTATGCCAATAGTCTATACAGTACCGTAACTCCCCGTAAACTGGGGCCGCTAGAGGATGCCACATAGGTACGACATAAAACAAACTCGTAGAAGGCGCGCTAGGGTAGGTGACACGGCACAACTAGGCAATGCCAGGGTAGATATACCAATTACACTTCCGGACCGTTGGTAACGCATAGCCGCAACTACCGCCCAACTCGAAACACACTCCCGAGTAAAAATCGAAGGGTGGCCACCAAATAAATCGCAAAGTCAGAATATAGTATCGATGGAATGTACCCGATCGGAGGAATGACCTCACTTAGCCCGTCAATTGCTCCTGTTTTAGCCACCTTAAGCTAACTCATGGGAGTCAGGTCCAGTTATATACCTTTAGGATCGTCGCCAGCATCCTACTTCATTTTGGAATCTCCACCGCCTACACAGTTGTCAAAGTGGTTTTCGGTATCGACAGAGAGTATGTCCATATCCGATCCCGGTCTCTTTAACAACCAATCGCTTATTACACACCGGATGGTTCTTTTACATTTCCCAAAATCATTTCATAATTGATATCAAAATATCATATTCAATTCAAATCACATCACTTTCGAAATCATTACTTACTTCCGAAATTATATCATATTGAAATCATAGTTCGAAATTATATTACCTTTCAAAAGTTGTGTTCCAAAATAGGTTAAACTCTCATTTCAAAATTATCATATTAAATCAAATATGATATTTAAATCCCAACTTAGGTTATAATTTCGCTTAACCACATTCACTTTAAAAATCGAGAATTTGAATATAAACCCATCCATTTTACTTAGTTTGGAATTTAGAAGAAAATAGTTTTAAATAGTTATAAATAGTTAATATAGATTTTTAAAATAGATTAAATATAATTAAAATAGATTAAATAGCTTTAAAATAGATTAATTAGATTTAAAATAAGTTAAATGGTTTAATTATTTTAAAATTTTGAAAATCTTAATAATTAAAGTCTTTTAAAATAATATATTTAAAACAGTTTATATGAAAAAATATGAATTTGAAATTTATATCAATTTAAACTATTTATTTCATTCCAACACATTTTGACCATTATAATGTCTCAAAACCCAATTTCAAATTTTCCGATTCAAAATTCTAAATAAATATTAAATTCAATATCGCTTAAATCCATGTTGAAACATCGATTTAATTACTCAAATTTCAATATATTTCAAAGTTATACTTCAACAATTTTAATAACTCAATTTCGATAAACTTCACTTATATTTCAAATTCACTACAAAATTTCAATTTTTATTCCTTAAACAAACCTTTCAAAACAATTCGATTTTAATATAAAACTCGAAGTTCGATAAAATTCGATTTATATAACCCAAATTTTATTTCAAAATATCATTTAACTCAATGCAAAATTTAAGGATTCAAAATCATTTAAATTTAACCAATCCGGTGTCCGTATATAATTCTCTACCCTAGGGTCAAGTGATACAGATATTTATCATTTCAATCTGCAATTTAAAATGTTACGATTATATATCATTTCAAACCGCAAATCCCGAATTAATAATAAAATCCATAAAATCGCTCGAGTCTATCATTTCAACCCATAACGATTTTTCCTTAATCTATTGATCATTCGGGCATGTATCATTTCAACCCATAGTGAACTTGCAGTTTATAACGATATAAAATAAAACATCCATTCATCCAATATCAACAATCAACATCCATTACAAACATCATACAAATCAATCAATAAATATCAATATATAACTGATTATCAATAACAGGTATTTAACTGGCAATTTAAATTCAATAATAATTTTAAATAACAATTTAATTCAAAAAAAATTCAAATTAACTGAGATGATGATTTAAAATATACCAAACAGTCATAAGTAAATTTCTAATCACATCAAAAATCAATTTAACAAATATAAGAAATTTTAGAAGTCGTGAGTGGGTTAAAACACTCACCTTTGAATTTAAATCGAATTTAAATCCAATTTAAGCCCAAAATTTGAACGGTCTCAGAATTCATCCAAACCAGCGTCAAAATGTCCGTGATTTCAATACGATCCTAGCAGATCAAACCGCGTCCAAAATCGAGTTCGTATGCAAAAGATATGGACATTAGAACATAAACGATTTTTAAAATACGAAATAAATAAAATGAAAGAATGAACTAAAATAACCTTGCCATGTCACTAACTTCTACAATGCTCCTCGCGCAATTCACGCCCAAGCAACAAGCCCTAGCTCTTTTCGTCAGATCGAACAAGAGCAAGGCTTGTTTCCTGGGCATGAATTGCACGAGGAGCACTGTAGAAGTTAGTGACGTGGCAAGGTTATTTTAGTTCGTTCTTTCATTTTATTTATTTCGTATTTTAAAAATCGTTTATGTTCTAATGTCCATATCTTTTGCATACGAACTCAGTTTTGGACGTGGTTTGATCCGCTGGGATCGTATTGAAATCACGGATATTTTGACGCTAGTTTGGATGAATTCTGAGACCGTTCAAATTTTGGGTTTAAATTGGATTTAAATTCAATTTAACTTCAAAGGTGAGTGTTTTAACCCACTCACGACTTCTAAAATTTCTTATATTTGTTAAATTAATTTTTGATGTGATTAGAAATTTATTTATGGCTATTTGGTATATTTTAAATCATTATCTCAGTTAATTTGAATTATTTTTGAATTAAGTCGTTATTTAAATTATTATTGAATTTAAATTGCCAGTTAAATACCTGTTATTGATAATCAGTTCTATATTGATATTTATTGATTGATTTGTATGATGTTTGTAATGGATGTTGATTGTTGATATTGGATGAATGGATGTTTTATTTTATATCGTTATAAACTGCAAGTTCACTATGGGTTGAAATGATACATGCCCGAATGATCAATAGATTAAGGAAAAATCGTTATGGGTTGAAATGATAAACTCGAGCGATTTTATGGATTTTATTATTAATTCGGGATTTGCGGTTTTAAAATGATATATAACCGTAACATTTTAAATTGCGGATTGAAATGAAAAATATCTGTATCACTTGACCCTAGGGTAGAGAATTATATACGGACACCGGATTAGTTAAATTTAAATGATTTTGAATCCTTAAATTTTGCATTGAGTTAAATGATATTTTGAAATAAAATTTGGGTTATATAAATCGAATTTTATCGAACTTCGAGTTTTATATTAAAATCGAATTGTTTTGAAAGATTTGTTGAAGGAATAAAAATTGAAATTTTGTAGTGAATTTGAAATATAAGTGAAGTTTATCGAAATTGAGTTATTAAAATTATTGAAGTATAACTTTGAAATATATTGAAATTTGAGTAATTAAATCGATGTTTCAACATGGATTTAAGCTATATTGAATTTATATTTATTTAGAATTCTGAATCGGAAAATTTGAAATTGGGTTTTGAGACATTGTAATGGTCAAAATGTGTTGGAATGAAATAAATAGTTTAAATTGATATAAATTTCAAATTCATATTTTTTCATATAAACTGTTTTAGATATATTATTTTAAAAGACTTTAATTATTAAGATTTTCAAATTTGTAAACTAATTAAACCATTTAACTTATTTTAAATCTAATTAATCTATTTTAAAGCTATTTAATCTATTTTAATTATATTTAGTCTATTTTAAAAATCTATATTAACTATTTATAACTATTTAAAACTATTTTCTTCTAAATTCCAAACTAAGTAAAATGGATGGGTTTATATTCAAATTCTCGATTTTTAAAGTGAATGTGGTTAAGCGACATTATAACCTAAGTTGGGATTTAAATAGCATATTTGGTTTAATATGATAATTTTGAAATGAGAGTTTAACCTATTTTGGAAACACGACTTTTGAAAGGAAATATAATTTCGAACTATGATTTCAATGTGATATAATTTCGGAAGTAAGTAATGATTTCGAAAGTGATATGATTTGAATTGAATATGATATTTAGATATCAATTATGAAATGATTTTGGGAAATGTAAAAGAACCATCCGGTGTGTAATAAGCGATTGGTTGTTAAAGAGACCGGGATCGGATATGAGCATACTCTTTGTCGATACCGAAAACCACTTTGACAACTGTGTACGCGGTGGAGATTCCAGAATGAAGTAGGATGGTGGCGACGATCTGAAAGGTATGTACGTGGACCTGACTCCCATGAGTTAGCTTAAGGTGACTAAAACAGGAGCAATTGACGGGCTAAGTGAGGTCATTCCTCCGATCGTGCACATTCCATCGATACTATTTTCTGACTTTGCGATTTATTTGGTGGCTACCCTTAGATTTTTACTCTGGAGTGTGTTTCGAGTTGGGCGGTAGTTGCGGCTATGCGTTACCAACGGTCCGGAAGTGTAATTGGTATTTCTACCCTGGCATTGCCTAGTTGTGCCGTGTCACCTACCCTAGCGCGCCTTCTACGAGTTTGTTTTATGTCGTACCTATGTGGTATCCTCTAGCGGCTCCAGTTTACGGGGAGTTACGGTACTGTATAGACTACTGGCATACCTAAAAATGTGTTAAGGGGGAAAATGTAACGCCTTAATGCTATTTTAATAGTTTATATTACTGTAGACATATTATAATAGCGTATTGTACTACATAGTAGATAGATTAACGGATCCTTAGGAGATGTGAATCCCGAACATCTCTTAAGTTACTGCACTCACGTTAGACACTGGATAGGAGATGTCAAACCCCGTAAACATCTCCGACGCCGTTTACACTCATATTTATTTACCGTTGATTTAACTCACATAAGATCTTTTAGTTCTGACTCGAGTGTTTTGTCTTTTCAATTCGCTCGGGTCAGCCTGAGCATTTCAGGATTTGAAGACCTTATTTCTGGAGGACGAAGACGAAGATTTCTACTACTATTATTTACTATATTTATTCCACTGCATTCATACTATTCCGCTGCATTATTATTTGTTTATCCCTGATATGTGTAGCTCTGGTTCTGTATTGTATAAGTATAATCAAATGTTTTGTAAACAGCTTCATGAACTGTATTTGATTATTATATTTTGTCGTTCCGCTGCAAGATTCTGTTTTGTTTTTTTTCTCTCTTTTTCTCATTTACCCCAAATAACAATCCACCCTTCTGTATGGTTTGAGTTGGCATGCGTGTCTGCTTAAAGCATCCAAAAAGGCGGGATGTTACAGATTCACATGTGTTTTAATTCCTATAATAATGAATGTCAGCCTTACATAATAGAAGTATATCACTTTCAAGTCTTTAGCTAAAGAAGCGTAAGGTGTAAACCATTCATTGCAAATAATTCTATTAATCTGTAGAATCAACATAGGAATCATTTGAAACTTATCAAGTAAAAACTTAACAGTCCATATTGAGCATTCGTTGTAGTAGAAATTGGTGAAATGATGAATATTGACCAATAATCTAATATACAATTTTGCCGGCAAAATCCTTCATCCCCACTCCGTATATGAACACACAAATTGACCCTATAGGTATGATCAAAATATAAACTCAGAAAATTTGAAGGCTTTAGCTCAAGAAAAGTAATCAAGCATGTATTTTATCCTCTAGCTTAAATCTCAAGCTAAAAATCATGTTATTAACAGCCATGAACTGAAATTTTTGTACCAAAAGGTGTTTTCGAAAAGTCTTGTTATTAAATAAACATAAAGTTTGCACTTAAAAAAATGTTTACGTAAATGTAGAATTACCTTTGTATGACTAAAATTTCTAGAAGTAGCTCCCATGCAATTATCAGAAAATCTTAAGCAAATCGGTTAGAATCAAAAGTACGGTGAAGATGGTGCATACAGAGAAATTGATGTTTGCAATAAAAACGGTGCCATGTTTTTCCACACATCAATACTTATGCCACCAATTTGTTCACATTTGCATTGAAGACTGATAAATGCCATGAAATTTAATCCATTTTCCTAAAACGGTTTTTCAAATTGCTCCATATTTTTAGCCGAGGAAGAAGCAGAATGTATATAACAAAATTTCAAAAGTGAACAAAATAGATCTGTCATGCAGAAAAATATGAAAAAATTGACTAAACTAAACAATATTAGCATGACTGCAAGGCATGGTTAAAAATTTACCAAGATAATACTGGCCATGGGGCGTCGGTTTTTACAATACATATACAATTTTGTCATCTTCATCGGTTGGCATTGTAGAATGGAACAAATTTATTCCAATGCCATAGAAAGTTATTTATTGCAAGAAAGCGACAAATATCAGCAATAATCTTAATACACTTCAATGTTCTTTTATCACTCCAAGCTAAATATTGTTGCCTTAAAGTTGTAGGTAACCTGGTCTCAGCTTTGAAAGCTTTTTTTCCCTTAAATGTGATTTTTACAGTACTTCTCGAATGCGAGAAGCCATAATCTTTAGTCTTGCCATTGGTCAATTCCTTATTCTTCTTGGCTTAACAATATCACTTAATTAGTTCTTGTTTATTTAAATAAAAGCTAAATTCAACATTTTCATACAACAATCCCTTGATTGTAATCTTTGATATCAACATAACACATTAATTAATTTATAAACAATATCGACACTCGGATCATCAATCAAGATAGAATATGTGAATCATTTTAGCAAATTTTGACCTAATAAATATCCTTTAGTGGTCTGTATCACGTCACGGTAACCTATACATAACATTCTATAACTCGTATATCAATCATTATTTTTTTTAAACACATTTTAAAAGTATCATTATTAGTAGAAGGAAATCATAAATAATAATTTTAGGTTTTCAAATGAGTTAAACCATATTATGTTATATTGTAAACAATATAAATGAGATAAACCATAGGAACCATAAAAAGTGAGACTGCTCATAACAGGGTAACAGAGAATTATTAATATATTTTACACAATGTGTTACAATGGAAACCAACCAAAAACATAAATGAAAATTTCAAATATTGTTATTATTCCATAATTAACCCAACAAATGATATTTTATCCCTATACAACAAAATATGAGAAGAAAAATGGGAGTTGTAATTAAAGATAGAAACCTTGTAAATGTATGATATTATGAATAATCAATCAATTAAATGAGATATTTAAGTACCTAATTCACATTCTCAGGGTTTGGGGTTGGGCCTCTGCCAATAGTGTATGCTCAAATTTGTGTTCTTTTAGATAAATTTCTGGGTGCACAAACAAAACAAATGAAATAACTGAAATATTTGGTGGTTTGCAATTACTGCAATAACTTGATCAAAGCATAGAGTGTAAAAAGAAAAATCTTTCTTTCTCAAAATGATACCCATGTAAACACATACCGATACCATTAACAATAAGCTTTGATGGGTAAATTATTCATAATAAAGGAGGAAAGAAGTATAATACTTTACCCTTGCTATTATAAAAAGATAACCTATCGCTCTACATATTCCATCACAATAGCCAAGTGAGTTGGTGGTAGCCAAACTTGGAAAGAAATCGATAATGATACAAAATTAAATGATGTATAATATATATGTACAGTCCTTAAAACTTGATTGCAGAGAAAATGGGTTGTTCAATCTAAGTGACTTCACTGCTTCATGTAAGTTCATCAAGAAGTTAACTCTTTTTTTGCTAGTATCAATAATATTAAAAAAAAACATCAAGTTATTCATGGATATGGCGGTAATATAATAAGAAAAATGAGGTGATCTATCTGACTAATTCAAACAAAAATTGAATACCGAAAATAGCATGGTTGAGGTAAAAGTTTAGAAAATGAACAAATAACAAAAAAGAAGCAAATAAAACCATGCACAATCAGCAAAGCAATGGTAACATAATGGATTCATCAACAGAAATTAGGGTTTTTTTACCTCCAATAGGATATATAATTAGGCGAATAAAGGCAATGCAACACCGAATCAATGTACAAAATGGCAGGATGCCCACCGGAATTAAGTTGTGTAAGAGCAGCAAAGCCGCCAGAAAAGTGCGGTGGGGAAAGACCATGAACCGCCGAACTTTCCGCGAAGAAAAGACTTTGGAGATAACCACTCGCGATGATAAACGTGCACCTTCTGCTTGATCGAGGTTTATTTTGAAACGGTCCCCTAATTTGAAATTAGGGTTAGGTGAAATTAGGTTATGAAGGAATTGAAACACGGAGTTTGATTCTAAGACTGTTCAGCTTTAGAATACACGCGGCATGATTTTATTGGAGAAATTGGAGGGGGCTTCGGAGCTCACTATTTTCTACTCGGAATTAATATAATAGTACAGATATATGAAAATTGATCAGAAAATCACCACGAACGCAATGGCAAAACTTTCGTGTTCAAATTATGATATTTATAAAATTTCCATTTTTTTCCTTATCTTATTTAATTAATTAGTTTTTTATTAATTTTTATGGGGTGTTACATGCACGCACATGTATATTCATATATATATATATGTATGTATGTATGAATATGTTATATATATACACATATATATTTATATGTATATGTATATTAAGTACCCTATTCAGTATTCCAGACATCCAAAGTTTCCCTTCACCGCATGAGTATTGGGCGGCTTTTAGATTTAACTAATCATATGCATAGATGTTTTATTGATATTATACACATTATTACTAGCTGGTGCTTATGAACCGTAGGAACCAACATATCTTTAACGGGACACATAGAAATATTGATTCCATATTGCTCTCTATTGCTTGGTATATCTTTTGACATGTAACAAAGGTTAGAAGCTTTGGCACAAACATTGTGTGCATAATTTATGAACATCATGGGATGCATCACACCCCGCTTAAGAACAAATCCAAAGCCAGCCTTACTAAAAATATAATCACACTCAAATTCAATCCGTTTAGAATCGCACTATAGTAATACTTATGTTATACATTCGTTCCATCCTTTTCCACAACATTTTCATTGCTTTAGGCATGCTCTACACCGCTTCAGACAACATCAGTTTAGCCAATAATTCTGTAACATCCTCCATTTCCAAACCCGAAAATGAATACCGATGATGTCGCGGTCGTCACTAGAATTATTTTTCAAATGACAATATGAGATTAGTTTTCTTTTTAACAATATTAAGTAAACAGAGTAGCTAAATAATTTCATTACATAACATTATCTTAAATAAAGTCATTACATATTTATTAACCCAATTCATGCCTATGTTGGGGTAAATATAGTAAAACATAAATAGTAGTGTCATGTCCGATATATGAAGAAGTAGACATGCACACTTAGCCAGTTGTACATTTTGGTTTTTACAACAACGGAAATTTAAAATAACTTTTATTAGAAAATAAGCTTTCTGCTTCATCTATTTCGAAAGAAACCTGTCTAAGTCATAAGCTTAGCCTACTCGAATGAGTACCCAAAAGTTTATGGGAAAGAATAAAAGCATGGATCAGGCATACAGGCTGGTATGAGTGATACTTTATTCTATACAACAATTCATATAGTGAGACCACATCGCTGAAGCACGGAACATGTTCCCCTTCACTAATTCAGTCAACAATAGTTACATCATACTACACAATAGAATATCATATCATGATCAAAATCAATCCCTAGTTCCAACATAAATGTGAGATTTACCCTTTACAACCAATGCTGACTAGGTTTTATAATCGGTTTATTAAATTGCCATATAGGCCTAATTCCTACTATTTTTAATGTCGGGGTTTGACATTTTAGGTTGCCACTCAGGTCTTTATCTTAATTCTCTGTTTTATCATGAACAAATAATTAGGTTTCCACTAAGACCTTACACTACCATTACTGAGCATAATGTCGAACTTAGACAAATGGTTTCCACTAAGACCTTATACCAACATTACTGAATAAAATGTCATGTTTAGATTTATAGTTGTCACTATGGCCTTACTCCTATGTTACCGAATACAATGCTGTGTTTAAATATATGGTTTCCACTAAAGCCTTCCACAATGTTTTATTATCTCAAATGATACTACTTATCATTCTTAGCTTTGTCTTGCTTAGTTTCAATTTTCCACTTTTAAATTAGGTACTATATTTTAACTTTGTATTCTTTACTTGGGAAATTTAATCACCCATAGTTATCGCATAGCTTATATAATCCTAAGTTATCGAGTGTCAAATATCTAACCCATCGCATGCCTAATCTTAACTGATTAAATGTGGAGCTATCGCATGCCAACCTATTGCAAGTCAAAATATCAACTATCGGAAGTTGAGCCTTAAGAGCCATTCACGTGTCATAAACTAAAGCTAACGAAGGTTGAGCTATCACATGCCAATTTATCACATGCCAAGCTATCAAAGGTTGAACTTTATGGGCTCTCGCATATAATGGCTTAAAACCTATCGCAAGTGAAAACCTATCGCATGTCAAAAAGCATCACATGTCAAAACCTATCGAAGGTTGAACTCTTGAAAGCTATCGATTGTTGAATTTAGAAGATATCGCATGTTGAGTTTGCAAGCTATCGCATGGTGAACTTACAAATTATTGCATGTTAAATTCAAAAGCTATCGCATGTTGAATTAACAAACTATCGCATGTTGAATTTACAAGTTATCGCATGCGAAGTTCTAAAGCTATCTCATGTTGATAAATTATAGCAATCACACATTGAAAATTAAAGTTATCGAGGGTTGACTATTTATAAGCTATCGCATATCAAAGTGGCGGTTTCATAATTGTTTTGAAAATTATTTTATTTCTAGTAAAAGCCATTATTTTCCAACAAATCCCATCATATGTCGAATTTTCATTGGCTTACATGGATCTTTGCGGTTCTCTTTTTAGGTTGCACCATAATTACTAATCACTTTGTTAATTAATTGATTGAATTACCAATTGTAATTAATTTTTTCCCTTTTACAAAACAATTCATATCAGTTTGAAAATTCATTGGAAAAATCCCTAAAAATTCACAAAAATCTCATTTTCTATCCTTGACTCATATAGAAATATCATATCAAAATTGTTATTTTTCATATTTAAATAATTAAAATCTAAAGTTAAGCATTTTTCCAACTTAGAAAATTTATATTATCTTAATGTTCTAATCATCGCATAAAAATTTCAAATGAACAGGAGGAGGTTTGATCTTTTTTCCCTAAACATATCAAAACGTTTACTATTTAATTCCAAACATGGGTGAAACCATTCTATAAATCTCAAAACTTGTTCAATATCATCTTAGCATCAATAACACATGCAATCTATGTAACACCACGTAAAAATTAATTAATTAATAGTATGTGTAAAAATGGGAATTTTACAGACATCATAATTTGGGCACGAAAGTTATACCATTGTGTTCATGGCGATTTTCTAAGCAAATTTCACATATATTGTTTCGCGATCAGAGTTCAAACGAAGAAGTTATCTATGTTTGAAAATTTCGAATCAGAAATAATTCAAAATAAATTAAGGTACTAATTCAAAATAAATATTATGAAATTAATGTTAAAAATAAAATGTTAAGCAATCGTTAATGTTAGTTTTTAAAAAGGTAATACGTATAAATAAATGAAAGAAAATAAATCGGCGCCTGGAATAAGAGGCGGGTCGACCGCTTTCATTGGCCCGGTCGATTGGTCAAGTGAAGTCGGCTAGGGTTTGCTTAGGCTAGAACGGCCTGGATTTTATTATTTTAAACCCACTTATATCATATGGTCTATGGCGTATATTAACTACTATAAATAAGAAGCTAGCCCCCTCACTTTTATTCACAAGAAAAACAGACAAGTTGAAGAAACTTTGCCATTTTCTTCCTTCTCAATAAATTTCTAGATTCAAGATTCAAGCTCTAGGAAAGAAATCAATCATATTAAAGGGAAATATAATAAATTTTAGATATACATATATTTCTCTATTTCTATTCTTCCCTAATCTTTGAAATTCTGAATCTAATCTATATACAAATGAACTGTTATATATTGTAAAGTTAAAAAGAAGATAACTAGAGGAGGAAATATGCTAAGGTGTGGAATCATATCCAAAGGTATCAGGGAAAGCTATCTGTGAGTGAAAATATTAGGTTGTGTTTGGTTTACGTTTTGAGTTTTGAGTTTTGTGTTTTCATGGTAATTTTCAGTTTTTCATTATTTTCCAAAATGCGTTTGGATGTGCCTATTTTGGAAACATTTTCAAAACTAAAAATTAGATTTGAATTTTTCTTTTTTGTAATTCGAACAAAATTTACATTTAAACCAATGTACATAATATATGATATTCATTTTCCATGTTCACATGAAGTTTAAAACAACTACTACCATTATATCAAGTTACTAATTAAAGATCGATAGTAGATAAAAGAAAATACACTAAATCCTAAACATAATAATTAAGCATTAAAGAAAACATAACATTTTTAACTACACGAGGCCAAATTGTATAGGAATAAATACAATAAAAAAGTTCATAACAAGGCTTTTGTGAAGTGACCCACTTCTTTTGGATTGTTATTTTTCAGTGATTTACTGTTGAGATTTTTTTTTTTTTCCAAACCAAGTGATCACTTCTTTAATTTCATTTTCCCCAAGATCCAAATTCTTACCAATATAAAAATATTAGTATATAAGTCAATTCAAGTCATTTATATATATGAAGATATATAAATGTTTCCTTGCTTATCAGAGTATTAAAAATTAACAAGGAAAATTCAATCACACAATATTTCTCATTTTTCAGAGAATTGGTGTCACATAGCCATTTCTATTTTTACATTCCTCTTTTTGATCTCAAGCTTGATTAATAATAAATTCGAATATTGCCACTTATAATTTTCTTGCTTACTTCTCAAATTAATTGGTTTCTTGGTTTACAAGCCATACATTTAAATTCTGGAATTCTTTTGTGATTTGGTGCTTATCATATGAATTATGAGGTGATAAACTAGGTTGAAGTCTAAGCAGAGAAAAACAACACATGTGATCAGGGTTTAGACACAACAAGCACAAACCAATCATGACAGACAAAATACATATTTCTTGGTTAACTGAGCAGATAGTCATCACATGAGTGATGGTGTTGTGAGCTACTTTATAAATCACACAACTTCTTATATCTGGAGCTAGAAAAGTGTTGAATCCGGTGTCTTACCACTTAGTATCAGTTTTGAAGCTATAGTATCAGATTTTCCCAACCTAGTATTAGATCAGTAGTTATAGTATCAGAAATTTCCTACCTAGTATCAGTTTTATAGTATCAGATTTCTCCTACTTAGTATCAGTTTTATAGTATCAGATCTCTCCTACTTAGTATCAGTTTTATCAGTTCTATAGTATCAGATCTTTCCTAATTAGTATCAGTTTTATCAGTTTTATAGTATCATAACTGAAGTGCCTCAAGACTGTCTAGAAAAACATGTTCACATATCAGATTAAATGGCATCTTCTCCTTCAGCATTATCTACTAAAACTATTTCAGAACTTGTTACTTAAGTCCACAGCTCACAAACACATATAACATTTAAGTTTCTTTTTCTTCTTACATACTGTTTTCCAGATATCAAAGTAAAAGACACTCATTAAAATACTTAGAACATATTAGAGTTTTCCTAACTTAATTATTACAAAGACACTGCTACTTCTCTTAAACACTTTAAATTCCTCAAGATCTCCAAATATCCATGCAAGCAAGCAAGCAATTCATGCATCTTTCCCTGCAGCAAAACTTTGAACTGCCTCAATAAAATGAGACACCCCAAGTATTGCAAAGGCAACAAATAGGGTCAGAAATAAATTCTGGTGTGAGTGAAATCAAGTATGCAAAATATCTTGTAAATTCTTAAGGCTGTATAGAGAACTTTTCTATTAAATGCTATTCAAATCCCAATTAAAATCTGAGAATGTGTATATTTAAGTTTATCTATAAACATACATCCAAGCATTCATCCACTTACCTCATTCAGTTGTACAAGTACAAAACTCCTATGGATTAACTCCCTGAATTCCATAGCATAATTTCTCTGTATTTTTAAGTTTTATCTACAAACATACATCCAAGCATTCATCCATTCACTTCATTCAGTTGTACAAGTACAAAACTCCTATGGATTAACTTTCTAAATTCCATAGCATAATTTTCTCCTTCTCATCTTTTCATTTTGTTTGGTCTGAACTCTTGCCATTGAACACCATGTGTGCATTGCAAAGGGGCTCAGTTCTGTTAACCCTTTACACAGAGGCCTACGGGACTTAAACAAGTCATGCACATACCCATCAACCACCTGCTGATGAGTAGATCAAGGCACTACTCCTAAATTATTTTATAATTTAGAGACCATGCTTATTTATTTCTTTCTGGGGAATTTTTCTTTTGATTCCAGAGATACTCGTATTCTTTCCTTCCTTATATAGGTCAAGAATTATTAAAATCACCCAAAGATCATATCCAGACATACAAAGCATTCATGTAAAATTGCACACCTTATTTCAAAGTCATTTTTGCTTTAATCACATTTTTCTAAAACCTACTTATATTTTTATTTCTAGAAATTTCCATTTCTTACACAAATATGAAGAAGTCATTTGCAAAACTATATTTATTCTTTTACTGTGAACATAGGGAATGGTTTTTGAGAAAAACCCATAAAAACTTATTGGTTTATGATCTGAACAAATCAGCACATATTT
This sequence comes from Allium fistulosum, assembly GCA_030737815.1. Classification (NCBI taxonomy): domain Eukaryota; kingdom Viridiplantae; phylum Streptophyta; class Magnoliopsida; order Asparagales; family Amaryllidaceae; genus Allium; species Allium fistulosum. The sequence continues at coordinate 814,836,505 of CM060904.1, forward strand.
GTAATATTGCATTGTTCATATCATTTTTAATATAGACTAGACATAAGCATAAATCTCAATATTCACACTGCCTAATTCTTTTCTTTCATTGATACCCTATTCCACAGTAAAATATTTGATTCATTTTTCATATCAAAACTAGCATATATAAAATCTATTCCTGTGATTAGTGTATTTGTTTGATTATCTATATTTTAAAACAAAAACTGAAACCATCACAACAAGTCAAAACAGATTAAAACCTCATCCAAAAACTCAACCAGAATACCATCCATGATCAACATATTTTCATCCAGAAAATAAAATCAAATAGGAAAAACATAATGTAATGTTTATATAAAATAACTTGGCTGCCCTTAACATGGGTCTTAATGCCTTACAGATCATAAGTGATTAATCACTCACCTTCCTCCTCTCTTCCCCGAGAATGTCTAAGCTTGAAAACAGGGTGAGCTCTCCTTTCTGTTTTTTTTTAGTGTGTTTCTGTTTTCCCCCCAGAGAAAACCTCTGCTTCCCTCTTGATTTAAATCATTTTGCTAGGGTTTTACTAAAGGAAAAACCCATTTTATCCTCACATTACTCAGAGAATTATGTGTATGTTGTTATGGCTAAATGTGCCATTTTCTCTTGATTTCTATTTCTAGTAAAAGCAGTTGCTTCTCTGCTTTTCTGTGCACATGCTATTTGCATGATCCATCTACACATCATCTTTGTGTGACTCGGATACATTGTATACCTTGTTAGGCCTGAATGGTCCTCTTATATTATTTCAAACCATTTATTTCCTGATTTATTTTTGAGAAGGTGTTTATGCACAATAATACTAAACTGGTTCTCATGCAATTTGGTTATCAAAAGGGCTTTATCATTTTATACTTCTTTGGCTACTCATATCTAATACATATATATTTATTGAAAAAAAATCTCTATCCTCTTATTTATTCATTTCACTTACTCCTAATATTATTATTGTCAGACTATATTTTCTTTTCTTAAATATTCTCATTTTAAAATTATTTTTATCTCAATAATTTGGGTCTTCACATACTCTCCTCCTAAAAGGAATTGTGTCCCACAATTATTCTCTCATACATTTCCATCCAAATGTATACAAAGCATAATTTCAATTGAATGAAATTTCAGAAACTCATTCATTCCAAATCAATCAAACATAAATAAATAATTTTAAGGTCTCATCATAATTTTTAAACATACCTTTAAGTAGAAAACAGATTAGGATATTTATCCTTTATCCTCTCTTCAGCCTCCCAAGTGCAATCATTCCCATCCAAACTCCATTGGATTTTAACTAGTTTAATTATTTTATTTCTCAGCTTCTTTTCTTCTCTAGCCACAATGCCCACTGGTTCCTTTTTATAAACCAGATTTTCTTGAATTTCAACATGTGTAGGAGATTCAAGAATGGACTCTTTATCATGCACCCATTTTCTCAATTGGGATACATGAAATACATCATGTATTTTGCTCAATTCCTCTGGTAACTTCAACCTATAAGCTAAAGTCCCTATTCTTTGAACAATTTCATATGGTCCTACATACCTTGGTGACAGTTTCCCTGCTTTTCCAAATCTCAATATTTTCCTCATTGGTGAAACTTTGAGAAACACATAGTCTCCCACCTCAAATTCTACTGGCCTTCTCTTTTTATCTGCATAAGCTTTCTGTCTCTCTTGAGCTACTCTCATTCTTTGCCTCACTAATTCAATTTTTGCAGAAGTTTCTTTTACATGGTCTGGTCCAAGCAACACCCTTTCACCAGCCTCCATCCAACATGCAGGAGATAAACAAGGCTTCCCATACAAAGCCTCAAATGGAGCCATTCCTATAGTGGATTGGTAGCTATTATTATAAGCAAACTCAGCTAAATAAATATGATCCTCCCAGTTGCCTCCAAAATCAAGTATGCATGCTCTCAGCAAATCCTCTAAAACTTTATTAACAATCTCAGTTTGCCCATCTGTTTATGGGTGGTAGGCTGTGCTTAGGCTTAGTTCTGTCCCCATAGCTTCTTGAAAGCTACTCCAAAATCTTGAAGTAAACAAAGTATCTCTATCACTAATGATAGTCTTGGGGATGCCATGCAACCTCACTATTTCCTTCACAAATAATTGAGCTAGCTTGTGAGCATTTCTGTTTGAACTTATTGGGATAAAGTGTGCTGTTTTTGTGAGTCTATCAACCACTACCCAAATACTATCATTTCCCTTCCTTGTTCTTGGCAAACCATCCACAAAATCCATTGATATACTCTCCCATTTCCAAGTAGGCACTTCCAAAGGTTGCAATAGGCCTGAGGGCCTTTGATAGTCTGCCTTTACTTGTTGGCATGTCAAGCAATTTGCCACATATTTTGCTACTGCTCCTTTCATTCCTGGCCACCAATAATTTCTCTTGAGATCATGGTACATTTTTGTACCACCTGGATGGATAGTATACTTTGTTTTGTGATGCTCATCCATAACTTCTTGCTTTAGTTCCCCTACATTTGGTATGCAGAGTTTCCCCTTTTTCCTTAAGTATCCTTTACCATCTACCTCATAGTTTCCCACTGTCATGCCTTGGGATATCATGTTCTTTTTCTCCTTCAAATTTATATCTTGATTCTGCATTTGTCCTATTTTATCAACCAGTGTTGATTTTAAGGATAAGAGGCTTAATTTACCATATTCAATCATCTTACTGTGTGTCTTATCTGATACACTAGCTTCTTCTTTCACTTCCACCTCACTAAGAATTATCAAATCCTTGAATTCTGCCATCATTAAGCTTGCCAATTTAGCTTGATGTCTACTTAATGCATCTGCTACTTTATTAGCTTTTCCAGGGGTATACAATATATCAAGATCATAGGAAGCTAGAAATTCTACCCACCTATGTTGCCTCATGTTCAAGTCTTTTTGGGAAAACAAATATTTAAGTGACTTATGATCAGTAAACAATTCAAACTTAGCACCCAATAAATAATGTCTCCATAGTTTCAATGCATACACCACAGCAGCTAGTTCTAAGTCATGTGTAGCATACCTAGTTTCATTTGGCTTGAGTTGCCTTGATGCATAAGCTATGACTCTACCATGTTGCATAAGCACTGCCCCCAATCCAGATCCACTAGCATCTGTGTAAACTACTAATTCTTCATTACCCTCTGGCACTTGTAAAACTGGAGCTTCTACCAGTGCCTTCTTTAGTGATATGAAAGCTTGTTCACACTTCTCTGTCCACACATATGGTTGCTCCTTTTTAGTTAACTTGGTCAATGGGATAGCTATCCTTGCAAAATCTTTTATAAATCTCCTGTAATAGCCTGCCATTCCCAAAAATGACCTCACCTCAGTTACTGATTTGGGTCTACTCCAAGATTGCACTGCCATCACCTTATTTGGGTCTACACTAACCCCTTGTTGTGATACAATGTGCCCCAAAAATTTTACTTCCTTCTGCCAAAATGTACATTTAGAGAATTTGGCTTTTAAATCATGTGCCCTCAGTCTAGACAAAACCAGATGCAAGTGCTTTGCATGATCTTCTTCTGATTTTGAATATACTAAAATGTCATCAATAAAAACAACCACAAATTTGTCTAGAAAATCTCTAAATGTTCTATTCATCAAATCTACAAAATATGATGGTGCATTTGTCAATCCAAAAGGCATCACCAAAAATTCATATAATCCATACCTTGTGTTGAAGGCAGTATACTTAATACTCTCTTCCTCCACCTTCATCTGATGAAACCCAGAGGCTAAATCTAGCCTTGAAAAGACCCTTGCTCCATTTAATTGATCGAATAGATCATCAATTCTAGGAAGTGGATATTTGTTTTTAATGGTGACTTTGTTTAATTCCCTATAATCAATGCACATTCTCAAAGTACCATCCTGCTTCTTCACAAATACAATTGGAGAACCCCAGTTTGAACTACTAGGCCTTATGAAGCCTTTCTGCTCCAGTTCTTCCAACTGATGTTTCAATTCCACAAGTTCTTTAGGACCCATTCTAGTTGGCTTCTTGATGATTGGGCTGGCTCCTGGGATTAGCCTTATTTGAAATTCTACTTGCCTATTTTCTGGAACACCTATGACTTCACCAAAGACATCTGGGTATTCATTTATAATTTTTATGTCCTCCAGTGTTAATTCTTTCTCAGTCATGCTACATATGTGGTTACAGTAATTGATTTTAGCAATTTCACTCATAACTATAATATTTTTACCATTTTCTGTTTTCAGAGAAATAGTAAGATTTTCTAAGTTTAAAATTGCTCTGTATTTTCTTAGCCAATCAATTCCTAGAATAATTCCTATTCCAGGATATTTTAGCACAAACAAATCAGAACTAAACATATTTCCACCTATGTTTAACTCTACTCCCAAACATTTAATCCCTAGCATGCAAGAATTACCTAGTGGGCTCTGAATAAACAAGGGATTATCAACTAAATAGCATGTGAGAGTTAATTTATTCACTATGTCTTGGGATATTAGTGAATGTGTTGCTCCAGTGTCATATATAACTGAGATGGGGTGATCCTTAATTAGAAGTATACCTTCCAATTGTCCAGGACTTCCCACTGCAGTTGCTTTTGCTTTGCCCTCAAGTGCTCCTACCTTTGCTCCCTTTTTGAACTCTGGGCAGTTTCTTTTAATATGGCCTTCCTTCCCACAGTTATAGCAGCTAAACAATGCCTTCTTGGCTGCTTGACACCTATTACTCATGTGTCCTTCTTTGCCACAATTAAAACAAGTAACCTTCTTCTTAGCTTCCCCAGTGGCTGCTCCCTCCATTTTCTTATCCATATTCTTTTTGTCATAGGGATGTGCTCTATTTTTCCCCTTCTTTTGATTGGTAGCCCTCATGCTCCTAAATTTTTCCCTTGCATTGTCATGTTGTTCAAAAGAAAGAGCAAGGTCTATGACTTGATCAAATGTTTTATCCTTGTATGGTAACATTGCTCTACTCAGACCTGCATTTAATCCTTGGATAAATCTTGAATTCTTTGATTCTTCATCTCCTATGAGCATAGTTCCATACTTGGACAAACTCTCAAATTTTTGAGTGTATTCAGTCACACTCATTGGTCCTTGCCTCAGCCTTATGAATTCTTCAAGCAATGTTGCCTTAGCTGTAGCTGGAACAAACCTTGCTTCAAGCATTTCCTTGAATTGATCCCATGTTATCTCATTTTCTGGCCTTCCTGTGATGATCACCTCCCACCAATCTAAGGCTGCTCCTTTGAGTCTCCTTGAAGCTATCTGCCTCTTTCTTTGGTCATTAATTTGCATATCTGCAAATATCCTTTCCAAAGTTCTCAACCATGTCTGCACTCCCATAACTCCCTCAGTGCCTTCAAAATCCTTGCCTCCCAAATTCGAAAATGTCTTCAATAACTTAGCTAATTCCTCATGAGGATTCTCTTCCCTCTGCACTGCTCCTTCTCTAAATGCCCTCACCAAATCTTGCAAGTTAACCATTGGTGTTGTATTGGAGGGTCCTGCTCCATGACTTGGTGGTCTTCCTACCATGATTCACTATTCAATTGCATAGCTAGTCAGTCATATTTCTAATTTAATTATTTTTCTGAAATTTATTTCTACTGTGGATGTTTATTTCTATCATTACTATATTTTTTTTTTTTAGAATTTTATCCTTACAAGAAAATTGGATAATATATTTATGCTATGTTTTAATAACATAGCTCTGATACCAACTGAAGTGACCCACTTCTTTTGGATTGTTATTTTTCAGTGATTTACTGTTGAGATTTTTTTTTTTCCAAACCAAGTGATCACTTCTTTAATTTCATTTTCCCCAAGATCCAAATTCTTACCAATATAAAAATATTAGTATATAAGTCAATTCAAGTCATTTATATATATGAAGATATATAAATGTTTCCTTGCTTATCAGAGTATTAAAAATTAACAAGGAAAATTCAATCACACAATATTTCTCATTTTTCAGAGAATTGGTGTCACATAGCCATTTCTATTTTTACATTCCTCTTTTTGATCTCAAGCTTGATTAATAATAAATTCGAATATTGCCACTTATAATTTTCTTGCTTACTTCTCAAATTAATTGGTTTCTTGGTTTACAAGCCATACATTTAAATTCCGGAATTCTTTTGTGATTTGGTGCTTATCATATGAATTATGAGGTGATAAACTTGGTTGAAGTCTAAGCAGAGAAAAACAACACATGTGATCAGGGTTTAGACACAACAAGCACAAACCAATCATGACAGACAAAATACATATTTCCTGGTTAACTGAGCAGATAGTCATCACATGAGTGATGGTGTTGTGAGCTACTTTATAAATCACACAACTTCTTATATCTGGAGCTAGAAAAGTGTTGAATCCGGTGTCTTACCACTTAGTATCAGTTTTGAAGCTATAGTATCAGATTTTCCCAACCTAGTATTAGATCAGTAGTTATAGTATCAGAAATTTCCTACCTAGTATCAGTTTTATAGTATCAGATTTCTCCTACTTAGTATCAGTTTTATAGTATCAGATCTCTCCTACTTAGTATCAGTTTTATCAGTTCTATAGTATCAGATCTTTCCTAATTAGTATCAGTTTTATCAGTTTTATAGTATCATAACTGAAGTGCCTCAAGACTGTCTAGAAAAACATGTTCACATATCAGATTAAATGGCATCTTCTCCTTCAGCATTATCTACTAAAACTATTTCAGAACTTGTTACTTAAGTCCACAGCTCACAAACACATATAACATTTAAGTTTCTTTTTCTTCTTACATACTGTTTTCCAGATATCAAAGTAAAAGACACTCATTAAAATACTTAGAACATATTAGAGTTTTCCTAACTTAATTATTACAAAGACACTGCTACTTCTCTTAAACACTTTAAATTCCTCAAGATCTCCAAATATCCATGCAAGCAAGCAAGCAATTCATGCATCTTTCCCTGCAGCAAAACTTTGAACTGCCTCAATAAAATGAGACACCCCAAGTATTGCAAAGGCAACAAATAGGGTCAGAAATAAATTCTGGTGTGAGTGAAATCAAGTATGCAAAATATCTTGTAAATTCTTAAGGCTGTATAGAGAACTTTTCTATTAAATGCTATTCAAATCCCAATTAAAATCTGAGAATGTGTATATTTAAGTTTATCTATAAACATACATCCAAGCATTCATCCACTTACCTCATTCAGTTGTACAAGTACAAAACTCCTATGGATTAACTCCCTGAATTCCATAGCATAATTTCTCTGTATTTTTAAGTTTTATCTACAAACATACATCCAAGCATTCATCCATTCACTTCATTCAGTTGTACAAGTACAAAACTCCTATGGATTAACTTTCTAAATTCCATAGCATAATTTTCTCCTTCTCATCTTTTCATTTTGTTTGGTCTGAACTCTTGCCATTGAACACCATGTGTGCATTGCAAAGGGGCTCAGTTCTGTTAACCCTTTACACAGAGGCCTACGGGACTTAAACAAGTCATGCACATACCCATCAACCACCTGCTGATGAGTAGATCAAGGCACTACTCCTAAATTATTTTATAATTTAGAGACCATGCTTATTTATTTCTTTCTGGGGAATTTTTCTTTTGATTCCAGAGATACTCGTATTCTTTCCTTCCTTATATAGGTCAAGAATTATTAAAATCACCCAAAGATCATATCCAGACATACAAAGCATTCATGTAAAATTGCACACCTTATTTCAAAGTCATTTTTGCTTTAATCACATTTTTCTAAAACCTACTTATATTTTTATTTCTAGAAATTTCCATTTCTTACACAAATATGAAGAAGTCATTTGCAAAACTATATTTATTCTTTTACTGTGAACATAGGGAATGGTTTTTGAGAAAAACCCATAAAAACTTATTGGTTTATGATCTGAACAAATCAGCACATATTTGTAATATTGCATTGTTCATATCATTTTTAATATAGACTAGACATAAGCATAAATCTCAATATTCACACTGCCTAATTCTTTTCTTTCATTGATACCCTATTCCACAGTAAAATATTTGATTCATTTTTCATATCAAAACTAGCATATATAAAATCTATTCCTGTGATTAGTGTATTTGTTTGATTATCTATATTTTAAAACAAAAACTGAAACCATCACAACAAGTCAAAACAGATTAAAACCTCATCCAAAAACTCAACCAGAATACCATCCATGATCAACATATTTTCATCCAGAAAATAAAATCAAATAGGAAAAACATAATGTAATGTTTATATAAAATAACTTGGCTGCCCTTAACATGGGTCTTAATGCCTTACAGATCATAAGTGATTAATCACTCACCTTCCTCCTCTCTTCCCCGAGAATGTCTAAGCTTGAAAACAGGGTGAGCTCTCCTTTCTATTTTTTTTTAGTGTGTTTCTGTTTTCCCCCCAGAGAAAACCTCTGCTTCCCTCTTGATTTAAATCATTTTGCTAGGGTTTTACTAAAGGAAAAACCCATTTTATCCTCACATTACTCAGAGAATTATGTGTATGTTGTTATGGCTAAATGTGCCATTTTCTCTTGATTTCTATTTCTAGTAAAAGCAGTTGCTTCTCTGCTTTTCTGTGCACATGCTATTTGCATGATCCATCTACACATCATCTTTGTGTGACTCGGATACATTGTATACCTTGTTAGGCCTGAATGGTCCTCTTATATTATTTCAAACCATTTATTTCCTGATTTATTTTTGAGAAGGTGTTTATGCACAATAATACTAAACTGGTTCTCATGCAATTTGGTTATCAAAAGGGCTTTATCATTTTATACTTCTTTGGCTACTCATATCTAATACATATATATTTATTGAAAAAAAATCTCTATCCTCTTATTTATTCATTTCACTTACTCCTAATATTATTATTGTCAGACTATATTTTCTTTTCTTAAATATTCTCATTTTAAAATTATTTTTATCTCAATAATTTGGGTCTTCACATTTTGACATCTAACATAAGAGATACACATGAAAAAGGGAAAACTAGAAGAAAACAATTCAAGCATCTTCCACATAATATAATAGATATATCAACAATTACAAATTTTTTAAGCAACGCAGAGATGTATTCCAAATCATATATACACATGATAGTACAAAAGTAAGACACATACTAAATCATTGTACAGAATTTGACTACTAATGAGAGTAAATATTAATCTAAAATAAATATATCTCACATTTTTTTTATAATGGACATGTTGCTAACTTTAGAGGACATAAGAAAAGACTCAAAGAAGGAATATGGAAAAGTTGAAAGGAAGGAATCCTAGCATGCTCATTATAATTGACAGAAGCATTCATATAATCTATTTTTTTAAATGAATTTTATATTGTTAAACGATGCACCAAGTGGAACACGATATACTAATGAGATGGCCAATTAATTTATTGTTTAAGCTTTAATTTGAACGTACATGATTTAATATCTTAATGAAATAAGATGGAATAAATTTGAATTTAAAGTAGAAATAAAATTGTACCCGAACTACAAACGATGTGTTGTTACGTGCTCATTCCACATTTATGTAGCTATTTGGTCTCTAATTTGCCACATTTGAGTCGTTTGACTAACATTAAACTGCACAACTTCTTGTTCAAAACTTGGCTCCAATATGGATTGCAATACCATACTCTCAGATGAATATTCAGCAAATAGAGTCTCTAACTCATGCTCCTCCAGAATGAAGTTGTATATCGTGCAAGCAATTGGAATTTGTCTTTGTCTAGAAAGCGGAAAAATTGTCATCAAATTTAAAATGGAAAATCTTGCTTTTAGAACTCCAATACAATGTTCAATAATATTCCGACATGATGAGTGCCTATAATTGAACAAGTCTTCATTTCCACGTAGTCTTCCTTGTCCACTGTAGTCATGTAAATGATATCTTTGTCCATGATAAGGGAAGAGAAACCCATGTATGTTTTGATATCCAAAATCAACAAGATAAAATTCTTCTATAAATAAATTATGAAAACCATCACGTGAGAAAATTGTATTTTACGTTTGTAAAATTATAAATATTTGTAAATATGTTGTTATCCATCATAAATAAAGTAATTTGAGAGTACCTCCTCATGGCATTGGAATGTTGTTGCTTAGTTTTGAAACTACATCAATGAACACTCGAGAATTATTAGTTGTACCTTCCCATCCAGCATATACAAATATGAATCTCATGCCAAAGTCACATGTAACCATCACATTTTGTGTCACAGTAATTTTTCTTCCACGAAAAGTTGTTTTCTTTGAAGAAGGGGCCCACGTTGAAACATACATTCCATGTATTTCCCCAATGCAATTCTGTTGTATGATATTAAATGCAATAATATTATTATTTTATTGCCAAGAAATAAAATATTATATATATTTAGTTGTATCACCTTGAAATGAGGATATTTTCGTAAAAGACGTTCATGCATGATACCTTGATTTTTGATTAAATAATCTCTGTGCCTAACAAGCAAACATCTCGCAAAACTTTACGAAATCATTTTGAGATTGTATGATCAGAATGTTGAAAACGATCTCCAATCACACTATAGCATGTAGTGTCCTATGATCATCAAAACATAGGAATACCATCCTCAACGTTGACTTTTTTTTTACCATTTCTTAATAATCCCTTTCCTTTCAAAACATCATAGAAGTTCAAAAACACATGTTCTTGCATGCGAAGCATTTGATGACAGACATTTGGATGTTCATTTAAAATTTCAAGCATAAACTTTTTTCCAGTAAAAGATGATGTCCTACAAGGTCTCCTACTAATGTCACTTCTTTGGCTAACAACTAAATAGCTAAACATCATCATCCCTCCAATGTCATTTGATGTATGATCATTCATTATTATGAAATCATCATCGCTTTAACCATTATTAGAGATGTTAGAAATTTCACCAAACTCAGCACGTATCTCACTGGACAAAGACTTGTTATAAATTCAGCACTTAATGGACTCACATATTGGACTTACGTATTTGTAATAAATTTTTAGAAGATTAACCAAAATTATGCACCCTTCAAATAAATATACCTTGTAGAATTCACTGAGCTCTCTTCATTCATGTTATAGTAACTTCAATACCAATACAAATTTAATTGAGCAAAAAGTTAAACATATCCATGCTAAATTTGATATAAAATTAATCAAAGTTGGCATAAATCAAAGTATTCACAAAGTTCACAAATACATACTCTGAATTGCTTTTGATATAATTTTAAACTTTTTTTGAGATAAATTTTAGAAGGGAAATCAAATTTAATCGACTGCAAGATTCAACTTTTTTGGTGATTGGGTGGTCGGAATTGAAGGATTGAAGGATGGTCGATGTGTCGGAGGTTTCATCGAAGGCCGAAGGTGGCTCTGGTGATGGTGCATGTGCACGGTGTCGCGTGTGGTGTCTGTTTTTTGGTTTGGGTGTTGACTCGAAGGGTGACTCGGGATTTTGGAAGGAAGACTCGAGGAGGGACTCGGGTTTGTGTTCGAGTGATTCGCGTGTGTTTGGTTCCAGGTTTTAAACTTAAAAATTTATCTAAGTTTTTTTGTAAAAAAGGGAAAGGGGAAGTTTCTTGGGGGTGTCTCGGGATGGGTTCCGGGTTGAACCCGAAGTGAGGGTGTTAACAGTTTTAAAATGTAGATAAAAGTATGTTTTTAAACTTTAAGTAAATCAAGTTAAAATTTATTCTTTGTATAAAAATGTTCTTAAATATTGGTTTAAGAAGATGTATGATATATTCTACTTAAATTAATTAAGTAGATTCTTAAGTTTATTTTAAACTTAATTTAAATATATGATAAAGAAATTAATTAAAGGATAAAATATTGTAAATTTATTGTTAATGATAATTAAGTAAGTAATGAAGGTAAATGGGTTATCTTAAGTTAATTAAGGTTTTGATGATTTAAGATTAAATAATTAATGAAGTAATTAAAAAGAAATTAATTAATTAATGATTAAGGATTAATTAATTAATGATTGAGAATTATTAATTAATTGGTGATTAGAGATTAATTAATGTAAGTAATTGGAGATTAATTACTTAAATGATAATGTAAGTAATTAGAGGGAAATTACTTAATGGAAGTAATTAGGGATTAATTACTTAGTGTAATTAATTAAAGGATTGATTAATTAAGGAAATTAATTAAAGGGTTAGTTAATCAATAAATGCGATTGATTAAAGGACAATTAATCAATGTAAGTGATTATAGAATAATTAATTGGAGTAATTAATTAAGGATCAATGTAATAAATTATTGTTAATTAATTTATGAGAGTAATTAAAGGTTAATTAATGTGAATGGTGGAAGGTTAATTAATTTGTGTAATTAATTAAAGGCTAATTACTTAATGTAATTAAAGATGATAATTAAAGGATGATTAATTAATTGGTTTGTAATTAATTAATGTTAAGTAAGCAGGATTAAAAGTGATTGAAGTAATTAATTTAATTTATTAATTAGAAATGGTGTGACTAATTAATCTTGCTTATGGATGATTAAATGATATTGAATGCCTTGAATTATCTGATATCTCTGATATGTGATTTGTGATGCTATGTGAGATAATATGTTTGGGTTGAACTGTGATAATATGCATTATCTTTCTGTAATGGAATCGCTATGTGAATATGTTACTCTGAATATGAATTGAATTGTTTTCACTTAAACAACTTGGATTAATAATAACATTAGATTCGAAGAGACTGGGGTCGGGTATCAGTAAATACCGAAACCACTTTGATTAGTAATCTACAATAATTCTTTATAGATTTGTTATGCAAATAGATAGACTGGAATGAAATGATTTAAATGATTGGACCATTTAAACTAAGTAAAGGTACTTAGGGATCAATTTGTGAAATAAGTGTTGAGCATAACAAGTAATGAACTCGTAGTGAAGTACGAGTTACCCTGGTTTCCTTTTATGTTGAATTTAGTATTTCATGTTAGATGGGTTTACTCACGCTGGTTTCCAGCCTGACCCGGGTGTTACTTTGATGTAATGCTCGGGTCAGACCGAGTATTACAGATTTTCAAGTAAGGACGTTCTGGAGCTCAGGAGGCGAGCTGGATGGCAGGAACGTATGGAGTGTTACCGCTGTGATATTATTTCTGTTTATCTGAGACATGCGATTTGTATATGTCCAGTGTTTGTGTATGAGTGTAACTCTGATGTAAAAATATAATTGACAGATACAGGTATTCTTTTGAAAACTGTTATTATTTGATATTATATTTTGATCCGCTGCGATTTTTGAGAATCAGTGCTGTGTTTCTGTTTCTTCTTCTTCTATCTCTTTCTTCTTTTCCTAACTATCTGGAATTTTCGCGATCGAAAATTTCGGGTCATTACAGAGAGCATGAAATCTCACCAACACGTGTATCACAAACGAAACGCTATTCCATGGTCGCTAACCCATCAAATTTGAGCCGAAACTCCACAAACGGCCCGAAGACCATGGGTCGCTACCCCACCAATTTGAGCCGAAACTCCCCAAATGGGGTTTAGTCCCCCACGCAGATAAAGAGACATCGCACATCGCTAGTCTAAATCACAAAATGATCATCATTGATCGATAAGTGTAAATTACTCTAAGCTAGTAAATAAATGAGTTTAGCTTCATGTCCCATAACCACTGGCTTAACTTAAATATTTACGAACAAATTGTAGATTTCCACTCGAAAATTGTCACAAAATTTCAATCGAACAAGTCCAAGTATTAACTGACGAAGTAAACGCAAGCGTTTCATACCACTTGTTTTGCTAAGTCGTTTGATTAGATTTCTCATACGAATGAGGTAAAAGTTTGTATATACTAATAGATTGGAAAACAGATTTAAAATTGAGCTTTGTATTAAAATTAATGTTGAAATCATTTTTGTGAAAGAGTTGAGTATTTACTACTAATATAAAAACCTTTGTATTTTAAAGTGACAAAACACATAAATGATTGTAAAAACAATCTATCACCAAAATCCACATTCGACGACGTGAATTAAAATCATAAAAATCGATATCAAATCTATCAAATGGATATTCCAAAAAATCTATAAAAGAAGTCATCAAAGTCGATAATAAATGACAACAACTATTCGTAACAACAAAAATCGATAAAAATTGGAAATCCGCTCAAAAACAGCCAAAATAGGCAAAATTGAACAGTTCCAAACGTCTGGTAGGTTTAGACAGACGTCTGACCCTGGATTCTGGAATTTTTATTTCTTTTTTCGTTTTAATTCCAGAAGCCTTCCAGACGTCTAACCGGTTGAACCAGACGTCTGGTTCTTGGCTCTGCCATTTTTCTTTCTGCCGTTTTCTTCTTCTTTTTTCTTCTGGTGCCCTAACCAGACGTCTGGTTTCCTGTACTAGGCAACAATTTTCCTAGGCCATTGATGGTCAAATAAATTCGGAAGCGATTGGACGAGCGACGGAGGCTAAGTATTTATGCCAAGCGACAACCCAGCCCTATAGGCTCTTCGATACACCCCAAATAACATGTCCGAACATCCATAGTAGGATTTTCATAAATTTTGACTTCAAAACCAAAAATTGGAAAATTCACCAAATCAATTCAAATCAAAAGCAATTGGACATGAAATAGTTGTTAGGAATTCATACCTAACAACAATGAAAGCTGTAGACATAGATGTGAGTTCAAGAACTCACCTTTAAACCCAAATATAGAAATGAGAAGCTCTAAAACAAGCTAAGATTGATTTCTCTTCAACAACACCTCTAGAATCTTCAATGTATTATCAAATGAAATGAATTTCCTAAATTAGGTTAAAGGGAATTATGAAAATTAGAGAGTGATTGAGATGGAGAAGATGAAGAGGATGCTTACCTAAGCTTCTCTTTGATTTATAACTTGAATTTGAATTCCTAAGAAAAGCTAGGGCTTAGGAATTTTAATTTCCTTTCTTTTCCCCCATTTTCCTTTTGCTTGAGTGTTAGGAATTATTATGAGTAGAATGAATGAAGGGAAGAGGAGTTAGGGTATTTGGTAGAAGAGTTTGGGTTCTATTATTGGGTTAGTGGGCTAGAACCAAACCCAAAGCCCAAATGAAAATACCAAAACCATAATCAACTCCAAACATATCGATGTTTATACTCAAACAAGTTGTAAACGCCGTTTGAACTCAATGGAAGTGGTCTCGAGTCCGGATTCGACTGTTTACAAAAAGTCACATTTCAAATTTTAAATTCAACTAACGATGCTATATTTAAATAAAATATTTAAATATGTAATCGTAAAATATGCGGGTTATTACACACTCCCCTCCTTAAAGAAATTGCATCCTCGCAATACTTAAGAAGAAAATAAAGAGTAACAACCACTCTAAGGCATAATAACATAAAAGAAAATTTTGAAGTGAGAAGTTCACCTTAAGGAGCACGAGGGAGTAAGTTCGGATGTGTTCGCTCGATGAATTCTTTGGATTCCCAAGAGAAATCCTTAGAATTTGAGGACTATTGAACTTTCATAAGCGGAACATCATTATTACGAAGGCATTTAACCTCCGTAGCAATAATGCGAATAGGATGTTGCTCATAAGTCAAATTAGGTGAAACCTCAATTTCTTCAATAACACACTACAAGAAAATCTGCTTTTGGTTGCAATAAGTGGTAGCATTTATTTCTATGTGCAGCTAATAATATTTTAGCCTATATTATATATGCAGCCAAATATTTCCCTCCTATCCCGCCTTGTAAAATTTTCACGACTCCAAAATTTTTTTGTTCACCTTTGTTCTTTCACATTTCCCTCCATCCTTAATACTTAGAAATAAATTTAACCCTTCCTTCATTCCTCTTCAACGCTTGAAATTTTTTTTGTCTTTTCACTTCAGCTAAATTCACCCCATCCTCCGATACCTCCATCGTCATTGTCGCACGCTAAAGCTCTCCATCATCATCGTTGCGCTAGCCCTCTTTGTCCTCTTCGACTATTTCAATCGGATACCATGTCTAATTGCTCGAGATTTCTACATAAATCCTAAATAGGTATGAATTTTACATTTCAATTTGATCGACTATTTTGATCTAATTTTGTGATTCGACTATTTAGGTTATGCCGATTTTGTGCAAATATGGTTTCTACAGTGTAACGTTTCAAAGGTTTGAGTCAAAAGGGGATTTGAATTAGATTTAGGACCGAGGCCACACCAGTCAACATGAATGGTGCATGGAGGCCACACCAGTTGGTGGCCGATTGGATGGAAGCGAAACTGGTTAAAAGTTGATAACAGGAAGGGGAAGAAGTAGTTTAAATCAGTGTCTGTTAAGAACCGAGTTCGATCTACTCAGCATATGCTTGATCACAAGGTATTGATTTTTGAGAAATTCAGAATTGTACTTATGATTATAATGCCTAATAAGTTTATGTATGCACTGATAAAGCTTATGATGGAAAAATAATTGTGTTTCTTTTGGAAACAATGGGGGCATAGTTCCTATTTGTAGCTATGGTCTCTATTAACTTCAATTTTTCTTTTGAAATTGCCTAGAACCTACCATTTGAAATTAAGGAGGCTCAAGCAAGTAAATTGGAAGAGCTCAAGAAGCAATTTGAGCTTCAATCTCGATTGGCGAAAGAACAGAAAAGACAGTTCAGAGAGAAAAAGGATTAAAAATTTTGGTAGGAGTTATATGCACAAATCTATGGTAAAAACCAACAATACATTAATCGTACACTTTGATTGTTATTTTATCCTTTTTGACTTGATGTTTAATGTTTCAAAGAGGAGGAAAATTAGTAGGATGATAAGACGTCTGGAGAAGCAACAACTTACATCCTTCGGTGAGAATATTTCAAATCAGCTTGTCCAACTTAAAAAGGATCTTGAATATGTTCGGGTAAGCTAAAGATTAATATATCTTTTGTTCAACTTCAAGGTTGCATTTTGTTTTAAATAAAAAGTCTAACTATTGAATGCTGATTTTAATTATTGAATGCTAATTTTATTGAATATGATTTAGTATATCCTAATTTTATTTATCTCAAATACGGCATATTAGAAAGTGTTAACAGGATACTTGGAGTAATAATGAAACATTGCACAGTTACTGTTTGTTTGAATTTACTGCACAAAAATCCCTATAGTTTAACCTAAATTGTAGCAAAATATTACACACTAGACTTCCTTTTATATCATTCACATTTTGAATTTTTCTTGTTGGGTGAAAAAAACTGCAAGTGATGATAGTGCACTGGATATAAGTAGTGATGAGTTCTTCTTATCTGGAAGCTCAACTGATGAGGCAAAAGCCGATGATGAATGGACATATAAAAGTGCTAGGTTTTCATCGTTTTGTTTTAGTCACATTAATACCTTTTGTCCTATAACTTAGCAAAATTAAAATGTTTATGACTTGGGTACTTTGCAACATGTACACTTAAGATTCCAAAATTTCAACCTATGTAGTATAAAAATAATCAACGTTCACGAACAATTTTGTAGAAAAAACAAAACAGTTCAGCCATAGTATGGAGATGCATAATGAAGCTGATGATTTACTATGTGTGTGTGAATTTTCCAGTAATGTTTGTCACATATCCTGCTTTCAAATTAATGGGCTTCAATAGATCTCTTCCCTTGCCACCCGCCTATCGAAGTAGGACACTATCTGTAAAGGCAGTGTAGCACCACTTGTTTCAGGAAGTGTTGAATACTGCTTGTTACAGGGAGTTCAACATGCACTGTCTGTAAAGGTTGTGTAGCACTGCTTGTAAAGGTAGTGCCTGGCCGCACTGTTGTTATATGAAGTGCCTGAGCTGTCCTGGGTAATGCTAAGCCACGCATAATAATTTCTTTATCAAGAGGAGTCTATCGTAATTGCTGCTTATATTATTTCATGCCTAGCACTATTTTTGGTTACCATAATGATACTATAATCAATCTCAGAGACATAATGGGTTCATTGGCAACTATGGGAAACCTAGTTAAAGCTGTTGAGTTTATCGGGCAAAGCTCAGGTTTTTTTGTTTATATTCGCTTAGAAATTTTGTAGCAGGTGACAATACAAGAAAATGCGCTTTTCATACCAATAAATGGCTGCATCTCAACTCTAAGTGCATCCATTAGTTATACAAAGTCAGGAAAACTAAGATAAAAATGCAACAAATTACCAAAATTTTGTTAGGCGGGTACTTTAATTATTTAGCGGGTCCTAAAAATATTTCCCAGCTTCCATTAACAGGCCATTACAATCAAAAGATATTGTATGTGTGTGTGTAATATTTTATTTCAAAATTTACAGTACAATATGCATAAACAGTTAACAAGTATCAAGTGTATATAGGAAACATTGTATTTTGACAGGTTTTTAAGTATGCAGGATTAATGACATACTAATGATGAATTGATTATCAGACTTTGCCTTGATTTATGTTGCCAATGTCTGGACTTCCACCTGGAGACGTTGGTCGATTGTCTTTAGTTGTTGCAAGTAACACTCCTCTTTGAATTTTACCTGAGTTTTCAATATCTAATACTGTATAATTTTCTGATTCTGTAGCTTTTCGATTTTGGTAAGAGTCGGCCAGGGGTATATTCTGCCAGTGTTCCTGTTGCAAATGGTTTTTACTCTAGCTCTGGATATGAAGTAAGTGTAATCGATGTTATTTGATGCATACATTATTATGATACATATTAGAAATTTAGTTTTATGTTATGTTAGTTAAACGATGAATATGAAAAATATGAACTAGTTTTGTTTCATTTATACAGGATGAACTCTTATAGGCTGCTACCTGGCTATATCGAGCTACCAGTGAGCAGTTGTACCTAGACTTCATCAAAAACTTAAATAACATTGGTGGTGTAAGGTCATAATTCTCACGGGATGACAAATTTATTGGAGCCCAAGTTTTGATGTCAAAGGTCTGTTCATTTTTGTTCATAACATTTAAATCAACTTGTACCCTTAAACCTTATAAAAGTAAATAACATATGCATATTTTAATTTTTAAACTGCAGCTCATTTTGAAAGGAAGGGTTAAAAGTGAGGGCAGCTTGTCTGAGATGAAGAGTAATGGAGAAAATTTTATATGCAATGCGATTCAAAAGGGTAGTTCTAATCTTAAAATGACCCCTGGCGGTTTGTTATGGACTCAGTATGGAAACAATTTGCAATACATTGCTGCTACTTCTCTTGTCATTTCAGTATATGCTGATAGCATTGCTGCTGTTAAAACAACCCTTCAATGTCCTGGTGGTTCTGTTACTTCTGATGATCTCATCCTTTTTGTTCAAAAGCAGGCTAACTACATTCTCGGTGCCAATCCAAATGGACTAAGTTACTTTGTCCATATATATGCCGTCTTTATTTCCTGGGGGTATACATTTCACTCAACTTCCCGAAGCCACTTTACAGTTCGTAAAAACAACTTACGGTGAACTAGCAGAAATAGTTGAACCTCGAAGAACTGGATTTATACTTACCCTGAAGATCAATTTTTCAAACATATCAAATGGCAAAGGTATGATTGCTTATTTTTATGATTATCATTAACAAGAACTCATATTTTTTATTTTAATATAAATAATAACAATAATAATTGGAAATGTATAATATTTATCCCACCAAAATGATTTTAGGAGCTCTTAACAAGTCCGTCTCAGATTTATCTTCACCGAAAGCTGTTCTTATGATATCGCAATTAAAAGATATATTTTGGAATATTGGCATCTACGATGAAATACACAAGCCAGTCAAACTTGTTCATCATTTACAAGAACCTTTCTTTGTTATTAGACAGGTACTTGTGCATTTTACAATTCATCTTCCAAAATTTCATACCTTACTAGTTACCGGCAAGGAAAGAGAAACCACTTTACATAAAAAAAGCACTACATTTTGCAGAGAGAAAAGGCAGTCACAATATTCCCAATGCGTTTCAAAGAGGATTCAGATGTAGCGTTTGCACCATCTCTCTTTCAGGTAATTATTCTAAACAGATTAATAAAGTTGAACTATGATAGCCATTCTTCATTGTCATTGTTTTGATGCCTAACCACGTTGTTTACAAAACAAGTAAATGATAACTTGGTTCACGTTGCTCAATTTTCGTTGTTTCAAGCAATTAGACTAGTTCCTTTTTGACACTGCCTTCTTTCGGATATTAGGTGTTTTCTCAACACATGGTTGCTTCCTTATTGAAGTCAATTGATAGATTTGAATCAGTACTTAGCTAGACATGTCTTCAATAAACATTGTACCAACACTTACATTGAAAGCTTTGTTGGGCTTTAGAAAATATTTATCTTCTAAATATGGATATGTTTCTTTTCAAATTGTCCACATGTAAGAACTATTCAGTACTTAAATGTAAGAAGTGAACAATGTTGGATTATTTTTAATTTAATCAATTGTTAAAACTGAAAATTATTGCTAAGACACAGCAGAAAGCCTACAAAGAGCATGAAGTGCATCCTATACAAATGGCGAGTTCATTTGTTTTGTTTTCTTATCTAACCTTTTAATTTTGTGGTTGTTCAGAAATGTTTGATCTCATATTTAAAGTCCTACGAGTTAACGTAACTGTTTGACTATCTGTTGTGTTTTCACTTGTGTAGGCATCGGACTTTTGAAGAGAGCAAATTTGGACTTGATGATGCTAGCCTTCACTTGTGTATGCAACAAAGAATTATGGGTAATCAAACGTTTTGTTAGCACTAGTTAGATATAACATTTATTAGTACCCGATGTGTAAATTTGTATACAAATGGTTATTGTATGTGAGTTAGGTCATTTTGTCGAAAAACTATTGTATTGGAATGGTTATGGATATTTTATTTGATTATATGGTTAATGTGTTTTTTAACTTATTTGAATATGATGATTATGTGAGTGATTGTTGATTGATATAATAGAACCAAAATAGACCATTAACATGAAATAATAGCATGAAAAAATAGTGTAAAATAATAAACAACTTTTAGTATCGTTTCAAAAACGCTACCGAAATATATATAGTGGCGTTGAGTAAATGCAACCGTAAAACAGGGGTAAAGTTGGAAATTCTATTAGTAGCGCCAAAAAATCTTTTGGTGGCGTTTTTGAAATGCTACAAAAAGATTTATGGTGGCGTTTGAAAAACGCTGCCAAAAATGCATTTATAGTGGCGTTAAAATAAATGCAACAAAAAATCATGGATTTTTAGTCGCATGTTTTCTCGCGGCGTTTATCAAAACGCCACCAAAAGTTTTTGTAGCGTTTTTTGAGCGCCACAAAAAATAAAATTTCTTGTAGTGACACCAGGCTCAAGAATAGAATTGGAATCTCTAAGGCATTTTCGTAGTTGAGAAACGTGAAAAACGTCATGAATAGCAGAAAATTGAGCCAGTAATAAAAGGTGATAAGCCACGGAACCAATGCGTTCAGTGATGGGAAATGGACCAATATATCGAGGTGCTAATTTTCCTGATCGACTGAAACGCACAACACCCTTCATAGGTGAAACACGAATGAATACCAAATCTCCCACAGAAAATTCCAAATTCCTTCTTTGGTTATCGGCATAGGATTTTTGTCTACTTTGAGCTTCTTTCATCCTATGACGAATAAGATCAATCTTTTCTGTGGCATCACGAATAAAATCTAGACCTAAAACCAACTTCTCACCGGCTTCAAGCCAACACGAAGGAGATCAGCATGGCCTTCCGTAGAGTGCCTCGAAAGGTGCCATACCAATACTAGATTGGAAGCCATTATTATAAGAAAACTCAACAAGAGAAATATGATCTTCCCAACTTCCACCAAAATCAAGAACACATGCATGAAGGAGATCTTCAAGAGTTTGATTCACACACTCGATTTGTCCATCGGACTAAGGATGATAAGCGGTGCTAAAATTAAGCTTCGTTCCCAAAGCTTTTTGAACCTTCCAAAATCCACTAGTAAATAATGGATCATGATCGCTAACAATAGAAGTGGGAACCCCATGCAATTTAACAATCTCTTTGACATAGAGTTTGGCCAAAAGAGGTACGGTCCGATTGGACCGAACGGGAATAAAATGGGCGGATTTTGTAAGTCTATCTACAATCACCCATAAACTGTTAGGATTCGAACGAGAATGGGGAAGACCGTCAATAAAGTTCATGGAAATTTGATCCCACTTCCAAACGGGAATGTCTAAAGGTTGCAATAATCCATCGGGTCTTTGATGCTTGGCCCTAACGAGTTGGCAAGTCATGCAATGCTTAATAAAGTTAGCAATATCAGATTTCATTCCATCCCAATAATAAAGTCGTTTCATGTCCGCATACATTTTACTACTATAGGGATGAATGGTAAATTTAGAACGATGAGAATCTTCTAAAATGTCTTTACGAAGATCACTAATATTTGGCACAATAAGTCTACCAAATTTTGGAATGCCTCCACGAGCATCAATTTCAAAGTCTTTCAAACCATCAATATTTCTATCCCTACAACTTTGGCTAAGATGGGCCAATTCGGGGTTATGCTTTTGAGCTTCAAGAATGCGGTCTAAAAGAGATGGATGAGTCTCAAGGCTACATAGAACAAGAGACAAACATGAATCAGATTCACGATCTCGAATCTCACAAGTAGACAAAGTCTCGAGATCATTCCATTCGGATATCATCATGGAAACAATCGCTTGTTGCTTACGAGTAAAGGCATCGGCAACACGATTTCCCTTTCTGAGAGTAGAAAGAATATCAAGATTATAAGATGCAAGGAATTCAAGCCAACGTTGTTGATGCAAATTAAGTTCCTTTTGAGAAAACAAATACTTCAAAGATTTATGATCGGTGTAGAGAAAAAATTTCTCTCCCAAAAGATAATGATGCCAAATTCTAAGGGCGAAAACATTGGCCGCGAGCTCTAAATCATGAGTGGCATATCTAGTCTCGGCAGGCTTTAATTGCCTAGAAGCATAAGCGATAACACGTTCCCTTTGCATGAGAACGGCTCCCAAATCAACGCGACTAGCATCTGTGTAAACAATCAAGTCTTGGTTCCCTTTGGGAATCACAAGAATAGGAGCATCAGAAAGGAGTTCTTTTAATTTCTGAAAAGCAGCTTCACATTTGTCTGACCAAATGTACTTAATTCCCTTCTTTGTCAAACTAGTAAGAGGTACGGAAATTTTAGAAAAGTCTTTTATGAATTGACGGTAATAGCCCGCCAATCCAAGAAAGCTACGAATTTCCGTCACACTCTCCGGTCTCTTCCAATTTTGAACCGCCTCAATCTTTGAAGGATCCACGAAAATTCTAAATTCAGAAATAATATGTCCTAAAAATTTCACACGGGATTGCCAAAAGTGGCACTTAGAAAATTTTGCTTTCAATTGATTGCTCCTAAGAGTTTCCAACACAATCCGAAGATGTTTTTCGTGCTCTTCCTTGGTTTTAGAATAAACAAGAATATCATCTATAAAGATGAGAACAAATCGATCGAGGAAGTCTTTGAAAACTCGATTCATAAGGTCAACGAAATAAGCTGGAGCATTCCTTAAACCAAATGGCATAACAAGCCATTCATAAGATCCATAACGAGTATGGAACGATGTCAAAGGAATGTTATCCTCTGCAATACGAAGCTGATGAAACCGGTTGCTAAGTCTAATTGTGAAAAGACTCTAGCACCACAAAGATGATCGAATAGATCATCAATCCGAGGTAAGAGATATTTATTCTTGATGGTGAGATCATTAAGCTTGCGGTAGTCAACGCAAAGCCTAAGTGTACCATCGGATTTCTTCACAAAAATAGCTGAAGCTCCTCATAGAGAGGAACTAGAATGAATAAACTGTTTTGCTTCTAATTCAGATAATTGTTTACGCATCTCCTCATTTTCCTTATTGGACATACGATAAGGAGGACGAGTAATAGGTAGAGCTCCAGGAATTAGATTAATTCTGAACTCAATTGCTCGCTTAAGTGGTAATCCTAAAATAGGCTCAATGATGTCGGGAAATTCACAAATAACGTGAATGAGGGAAATGACATCTTCCTCATCATCATTATCGTCATCATGTGGATTTAGAGAATATAAGGATGTCACCGAATTGGAATCTGAATCTTTAAGAACAAAAGAAATATGCTTAACAGATTGAGGATGTCGAAGATGGATAGTCCTCTCGGGACATAGGATGTAGGCTTCATAACGGTTAAGCCAATCCATTCCCAAAATCATTCCGAAACCTAAGTAACGCATAACATGCAAATCGGCACAGAAAGCATAATCACATAAAATAATTTCAACATCCTTACAAAATAAGCTGAGTGTTGCGGATCCACCAACCGGATTCGCAATTCTTAATGAAGTCATCAAGCCCATAACGTTTAAAGACAAAGTATCAACAAGTTCCTTTGATATAAAAGAGTGAGATGCACCCGTATCAAAAAGAACTCGAATAGGATGATCACGGAACATAATAATACCATTAAGGACAGAATGAGAAATACCTTGACCAAGAGAAGTGTTACTAGAGGCTTGCACAACATTAAGCTTTCCCTCGTTCTTTCTTTGAAGTTTGGGACATGAAGATATATAATGACCCGAACTTTTGCAATAGCGACAAGTAAGAGGCTTCATACACTTATTTGAATAATGGTCCTTAGAACCACAATTGTAGCATTCTCCACGACTAGAGGTAGGATTCTTTGCTACTGAAGTTGCTTGCTTCCCTTTCTTGTTGGGATTAGGGCCTTTGAACTTATTATTGAGTTGCATCTTCTTGTTGTTGTTGAAGTTCTTCTTGGCACCGACAACTTCAACATCACTTTCTTTATCGGCCTCTTCAAGTCGAAGAGCGATATCTACAAGCCGATCGAAAGAAACTTCTAGTTTCAGAAGTAAAGCATTTTTGAGATTCTTATTCAACCCATAGATAAACCTCTGATTTTTCTTCAATGGGGTATTAATATACTCGACCCCATATTTAGAGAGGGATTCAAAAGATGCGACATAATATGTCATAGAAGATTCACCTTGAACAAGGTCAATAAAGCATCGGGCTAAAGTTACTTTTTCAACTTCCAACACAAACTTTAACTCGAACCTTTCCCGAAATTGCTCCCAAGTAAGATCCGCTTCAACAATTTCCAAAATTAAAAGCTAATACCAATCTAATGCTCTCTCTTGGAGCATTCTAGAAGCCACTTGGACTCGATGTAGATCCACAAGATTCATGCGAGAAAAGATGCGATCGAATGTTCTAAGCCAAGCTTGGACTTCTATAACGCTTTCGGAACCCTTGAATGGTCTTCCACCCAAATTGGTGTAATCACTACACAAGCGTGCAAACCCGAATTTAGGATGAGTAGGCTCAGGAATGGGTCCGGCAGCTTGAGCATTCTTGACAAGATCCAAAAGCTGTTGCGCAGACATGAATACGCCTTCCTGAGGAGTAGCATTGGATTGTCCGACGCTGGGACGGCCAGGTCTAACCATTTCTCTTCTTTAAGAAAGAAAGAAAGAAGAGGAAAAAGGTTGTTCTCAGAATGAATTCAAATAAATTAGATTGATAAACAAGGCATCATAAAAGGAAATAGGATAGAACGGGTCCTAAGACTCGAATTCAATCCTAAGGCACGATTCCTAAGAGAGACTTAGGACAATGATCCTTGTCATAATATACTATATTATTCCAAAGTTTGGCTATGATACCAAGCTGTGACGCCCCACCTCTATACTCACACTAGCTAAGGACACAGCGGGGTAATGCCGTCGACTAGCACTAAGAATAACGCTGTTGAGGAGCGACCATATGTGTAATTGATTTGTGCGAGTACCGATATGTCAAATAGAAGGTCATGCATTTCATTTCAAGAGAAAATCTGACATATCAAATACAAACTCAAAGCTACTACACAATGGCTATGCAGTCTTTGGAAACAAATATAAAATAAGAATAACACAAAATCAGTCACAGATACTCATATCACTAAGGCGAAAATAGATATGAATGTATCACATAGAAGTGAACATCAAAGTAGTGGTCATACAAGATCCACTACATCACAAAAGAATAGGTACAAGTGCTAAACAAAAGAATATGTATACATCAAGGAGTCTCTATCTCGAATGTATAAGAACAAAAACTACTGAGCTAAAGTAGTTAGCCAAAAGTCAGAAGCTAGTATCTGCTAAGAAGTCAAGTGGAAGCACCTAAAACACATCGGTCTGACCTGAGTATTATTTAAGAAGAAAAATAATAAACGGATCAGTCTAGCTATAAATATCATACAAGATGAGATAGGATAAAAGATATGACAAAAATATATGATAACAATAATGTCATACTGTGACAAGTATATATCTAATAACATTGAAAATCATACGATATCTCAAATCTCCTCAAATATCCAAAAAGAATATCATGTTCTTTATCTATTCACCAAACCTCAAATATAGACAAAACATATCAATGCAAATTGCAAAAATTGGTGAAACATAAATTCCAGAAACCATTAATTAGAAATCCAGAAATCACAAAGGCGGAGGCCTATCACAAACGGGAGCGAAAACTCACCAACACGTGTATCACAAACGGAACGCTATTCCATGGTCGCTAACCCATCAAATTTGAGCCGAAGCTCCACAAACGGCCCGAAGACCATGGGTCGCTACCCCACCAATTTGAGCCAAAACTCCACTAATGGGGTTTAGTCCCCCACGCAGATAAAGAGACATCGCACATCGCTAGTCTAAATCACAAAATGATCATCATTGATCGATAAGTGTAAATTACTCTAAGCTAGTAAATAAATGAGTTTAGCTTCATGTCTCATAACCACTGGCGTAACTTAAATATTTACGAACAAATTATAGATTTCCACTCGAAAATTGTCACGAGATTTCAATCGAACAAGTCCAAGAATTAACCGACGAAGTAAACGCAAGTGTTTCATACCACTTGTTTTGCTAAGTCGTTTAATTAAATTTCTCATGCGAATGAGGTAAAGGTTTGTATATGCTAATAGATTGGAAAACGGATTTAAAAACGAGCTTTGTATTAAAAGTAATGTTGAAATCATTTTTGTGAAAGAGTTGAGTATTTACTACTAGTATAAAAACCTTTGTATTTTAAAGTGACAAAACACAGAAATGATTGTAGGAACAATCTATCACCAAAATCAACATTCGACGACGTGAATTAAAATCATAAAAATCAATATCAAATCCATCAAATGGATATTCCCAAAAACCCATAAAAGAAGTCATCAAAGTCGATAATAAATGACAACAACTATCCGAAACAACAAAAATCGATAAAAATTGGAAATCCGCTCAAAACAGCCAAAATAGGCAAATTGGAACAGTTCCAGACGTCTGGTAGGTTTAGCCAGACGTCTGGCCCTGGGTTCTGGAAATATATATATATTTTCCTTTTTCTTTTTAATTCCAGAAGCCTTTCAGACGTTTGACTTGTTGAACCAGACGTCTGGTTCTTGGCTCTGCCATTTTTCTTCTTGCCGTTTTCTTTTTTATTTCTTCTGGTGCCCTAACTAGACGTTTGGGGTTCTTCAACCAGACGTCTATTTGCCTGTACTGGGCAACAATTTACCTAGTCCATTGATGGCCAAATCAATTCGGAAGCGATCGGACGAGCGACGGAGACTAGGGATTTATGCCAAGCGACAACCCAGCCCTATAGGCTCTTCGATACACCCCAAATAACATGTCCGAACATCCATAGTAGGATTTTCATAAATTTTGACTTCAAAACCAAAAATTGGAAAATTCACCAAATCAATTCAAATCAAAAGCAATTGGACATAAAATAGTTGTTAGGAATTCATACCTAACAACAATAAAAGCTATAGACATAGATGTGAGTTCAAGAACTCACCTTTAGACCCAAATATAGAAATGAGAAGCTCTAAAACAAGCTAAGATTGATTTCTCTTCAGCAATACCTCTAGAATCTTCAATCTATTATCAAATGAAATGAATTTCCTAAGTTAGGTTAAAGGGAATTCTGAAAATTGGAGAGGGATTGAGATGGGGAAGATGAAGAGGATGCTTACCTAAGCTTCTCTTTGATTTATAACTTGAATTTCAATTCCTAAGAAAAGCTAGGGCTTAGGAATTTTAATTTACTTTATTTTCTCCCATTTTTCCTTTTGCTTGAGTGTTAGGAATTATTATGAGTAGAATGAATGAAGGGGTGAGGAGTTAGGGTATTTGGTAGAAGAGTTTGGGTTATATTATTGGGTTAGTGATCTAGAACCAAACCCAAAGCCCAAATGAAAATACCAAAATCCTAATCAACTCCAAACATATCGATGTTTATACTCAAACAAGTTGTAAATGCCGTTTTGAATTCAATGGAATTGGTCTCGAGTCCGGATTTGACTATTTACAAAAAGTCACATTTCAAATTTTAAACTCAACTAATGATGCTATATTTAAATAAAACATTTAAATATGTAATCGTAAAATATGCGGGTTGTTACACATATATAAGATATATGTGTTACACTATAAAGGTTATAGTAGATATGTCCAATATAAAAGTTGTATTGGAATACTAATATAAAATTAATTAAAGAGTTAATTAATTAAAATTAATTGAATGAGATTTAATTAATTAAATATTATACATAAGACTATCATATAACTAATATGAAATATAAGTTATTTAACAACAAAAATTATATGATATGAATGTATAAACTAAAAATGGAACATTAAAGAAACCCAAATAGACTTAAAGGAATAAATACATACATAATGTACGTATACTATGATTCTGATGTGTTTGACACTTGAATCACGAGGGTATTTCATAAGAAATACATTATTCCATAAGTCGATATCACTCAATATAATATATTGAAGACTATGAATCTCCAATATAATGTTGTCTTCTACCACATATATATTAATAAATTACTTGCATACTCCTTAGTTGTTGAACAAACTCAAGCTGAGGATGTTATGTGTAGTATTATTAATATATTAAATAGATGAGGTCAGATAACTATATGTATTTGTTGAGCAAACTCAAGGTACATATACTATACTTAGACCATCACGATATGATAGGTACGAGTGAATAATCTCGTTCGATTTGTTGAGCAAACTCAAGGTCGAAATAAGATTATGACAAGGGAAAATGAGTTAGGAGTTGTATGTGATACAACCGATAAGGAGTTATCCATCATTTGTGGGGCTATGATTTGTTGAGCAAACTCAAGGTTAGAATACCAAGATAGATGAGTCCTAAAACCCATTAGTGAAGTCGAAAGACTTCTATGTTTCATCTTAGGTGTAACATCTTGATATTTTCGACTTCTGAAAATCGACATTAATACGTCCACTGTATCAACTGCCGAGCAATCGAATGCCGGAAAACCGAATTGTTGTGGTTAAAAAGAAGAGGTAGAAGAAGACAAAAAGAAAGAAAGAAGAAACAACAGAAACAATATCAGAATCTCACATATCACAACGGAACAACAAATAATAGATAAATGAATAATCTTTAAATCAAAGAACTATATCAGTTTATACATTACATCATCATCAGAGTTTACAACAACAATATACAACACAACTGGACAATTATATGAACTTGTCCTTACAAATGAATTTTTACAGCGGAAAAGATAATATCATATACAAGTGATACGTCTCACCATCCAGCTCGCCTCCTGAGCTCCACAGCACTTCTGAAATCCAAAATGACCTGATAACCTGACTCTAGGCTGCCCGTGTGGAAAATTGATGCAGGCCAAGCTATAAGTTTCCAAGGCTTAAGTCGTGACCGACTTAACAAAGTTGAAGATGATGCAGGCCAAGTGTTAGGTCGTGAGCGACCTAACGAAAGCTTAAGTCGTTCAGAAAAGTTGAGTCGTGTACGACCTAAGATAATGGGAGCTCACAAGGAAATTCGCGAAGAAGTGCTAAGTCGTGACCGACTTAAGGAAGCTATGAGTCGTGACCGACTTAATGGAAAACCAAGAGTTAACTTGTTCTTAGGTCGTGTGCGACCTAACGAGCTAAGGGGTAGGTCGCTGGAACGACCTAGCAAGATACAACTGGGAAATAGGTCGCCTGTACGACCTAACCGAGTGCTACGACCTAACAAGTCACGACCTATGCTAGGTCGCAGGAAACAGTCACGACCTATGCTAGGTCGCAGGAAACAAGAACGACTTAAGATAGGTCGCTGGGTGATCTGGAGAGATAAGTCGCACACTATAAGTCGCGAGGACTTAGGTCGCAAGACTTAGGTCGCGCAGTTTTATGAAGCGCTCTTTTAAGTCGCTGATGAAGCCTGATGCCGTTGATTCTTATGTCGTTTTAATCCAGGCCATTGATTCTGCAAAGACGCTTGAGATAGATCGCTAATGGAGTATAAGTCATTTGTTTTAGGTCGCGTACGACCTAAGTTGAGTCGTGAGAAGTTGTTAGGTCGGCAACGACCTAAGTGATGTATTTTCTGTTTGTAATTTCTGTTTGTTGATAAGTCGTAAGTCGTGTACTGGGTAAGTCGTGAGTCGGAGGCTATAAGTCGGAAACGACTTAAGTGTTGTAATTTTTGTTTTTTTCATGAGTTGTAACTTCTATAAATAGGCCGGTGGTGCCATTTGTAATAGTTAGTTGATTTGAAATAAAAAAACTTTGTTTTGTTAGCTTTGTGCTTTCACCAAATTGGTAGTCGAGTGTAATCTCCTATCTCCACTCTTGGATAATCGAGTGCGCTCGATTCAACGACAGCTGAAGCCGATTCACGGAATCTAGTGCGCTAGATCAACGTGCGAAGAATCGCAGATCTTGGAACCCGGTATCGTGCGCGATCAACGAGTTCAGGATAGCTAGAATTCGGTATCTTCGGATCAACGAATTTGGGCATTACAGTATTCATCAATCCACCGATTGCTACTTTCATCGATCTACATTGTTTTGATTAATCCGCTGCGTCAAAAATGATGGGCACCCAGAGTTTAGGAAAGGAATAATAAACTCCAGGTCAGTCATGGGACCGGTGTGAGAACTTAAAACAGTTATTATCTTTAAAACAACAACAAAGGAAGTAAAAGACATCCGCAATGTTTTTTGGAAAATGAAACTACCATAAGGCCTCCCGCCACACACACAATGCAAACGCAGAATTGGTGGAGATTTCTCCTTATGATAGTCAAACATGCTTACTACGCAAATTCTTTTAAATATTATTATTAGTGCACAGTGCAGAAAGCATTTCGAAAGTATAATATTAATCTTAGCCAGCATAGGCATTTCGCACTTATGCCTACTATAGCTACCATGTTCAATAGTAGGTTACCACTACATTCCATGGCAGGTTATACAATTACAACCGTACAGGGCTCGTATTGTTTGATTAGATTTCCAACAAATGGTCAGGCTAAGGAACTTCCCACTGTAAACGGGTACGCCTCTGGCGGGATGTCCCGAGAAACCAACCTGGTTCTCTGCCAACACAAGGCCGGGTTACCTCTTACACTAGGTAACTACTACACGAATATGCCACCCTCCCGGTCCTTTGGGACCTTTATCCGAGGCGCCTCAACAAAACAACAATCACACAGTAAATGAGATTGGAGTAACCACATAGGTTAAATACCAGGGCTCCATACCTGATACCACCCTTTTCCAGAAGGAAATGACATACCCTAAAGGGAGCGACCCTCATAACCTTGCCGCATCATTCCTGTTTTGACCATTTCCGGTTTGTGAGGTCCGATGAGGTCTCGTCCACAAAGCTACGCTTTTTCACAAAAGCCATGCTTTGATCACAAATGACCAACAAATGATCAGTAACACACAACAACACTTAGCATGCCACACTACCAAATTGGGAGTATATCACCGATAACCTTCAACTACATAACCTCTGAGCTCATACGTCTCAGAGAAGGGTGTTAAGCTAAGAGAATAAATTCTCCGCCACCAATAGAAATGTATTTGAAAGAAATCAGCTTTATATCTCAAAATGTAATGTCAAACAAACAACCATACAAGTCTGTTCTGGGTTCGAACAGAACCGAAGGCACTTCTAAAGAAGCCCTTGCAATCCGGGTATTCACAATCCCGACCGAACTTCCCATCACAAAGGAAATCTCTATACCATAGCTAACAGTGCAAGGACAATCGATAGGTCATCCTATCGTTTTCACAAATACCCGGTCTTCACCGCCGGTCTTTAATGTGATCCATATCGTCATATCACTTATTCGGAATGGGTTATATGACACAAAGGTCCTTTCCCAGCTAAACCGAATAGTGAGCACAATATTTAAAACATATGTATATAGGGATTTCAATTAAGTCACAACTTATTACCCAAATCCTTTCCTTTAAATGGTTTAAACAAATTACCATTTTAAATCTTTAAACAAAAAGATTTACTTCACAAAGTTCACCCAATTTCATAAAGGTTCATTCACAAATTCCCAAATAAATTTCCATTTCAATTGGACTAACTCATTAAATCTTTAACTCAAGATTTAATTTATAGCTTTCAAAACTATTCAAAATTCAAGTCTTTTATAATATAAAAGATACACCATTTGAAATACTCCTTTGATTTCAAAATAAAGCTTAATCATCTTCACAAAGGTTAATTCATAGTTTTTCCAAACTATTCACAATTTCATTTCAACTTGAAATGTTTCGATACAAATTGGAAATCTTTTCACTTTATGAAAGCTATTATTATTTGAAAATAAATAGTTTTTATTTTGGGAAATACTGGTTACAATTACACAGGTTAAAGCCATCCAAGTATAAAACTTGGATTTAAATTTAAATTTCCAAAACCATATTTTAAATGGTTAAAAAAACCCATATAAACACCTTTTATACTTGCATAATATTTTAAACCAAAATTCCCAAATTATTGAATTCAATTTCAAAATATTGAATTCAAATTTTAAATCAAATGATTCAAATTTCAATTTTATTAAGTTATTTAAAATAACTCTTATTTTTTAATCTCATTTTCAAAAACTTTCAATTCCAATTCCAAAACTATTTTTTTGACTCAAAAATTCAATCTTTAGAATTGTTAAAAATCTGTGACTTAACTGATTTCCACGTGAAATCCTCATTTGTGTGTGTATTGTGTAGTCCAAGGGTTTAACACAATAGTGCAACAACATTCAACCATCACAGATCAAATATAACAATATATTTGATAAGCGGTATAAACTATAACGCTTATCTTTCATTCACACACACACATATATATATATATATATATATATCACAAATAAACTGTTGGGTAAATTCTTACCACCGGTCCAAGGCTAGACAAACCCAATCACCTCTGCCGAATCAACTCATCTCCTACCTTTGCCGAACCAACCAGCTTCTCAAGCTCCTACCGAACCACCTAGAACAACCTACCGAACCATCCCCTATCACCGAACCACCGGACCAACCTACTCACCTCCTTCCACCAAACCATCGGACCAACCTACTCACATCCTTCCACCAAACCACCGGACCAACCTACTCACATCCTTCCACCGAACCACCGGACCAACCTACTCACATCCTTCCACCGAACCACCGGACCAACTTACTCAACATACTTCCCACCGAACCAAGCTCACCGGTCCACCATGCTTCTACCACCGAACCAAAGTAAGCCAGACCCGCTCCACCAGACCAGATTACATCAGCCCAGGCCCGCCAGCTGCTGTATACCTCCAAGACCCCTACCCCTAGCCTCACTCTATAAATAGAGGGGTAGGGGTACAACAATGGGGGACAAGTTTGAGAGCTCAAGCACAGAGAGAACTTTCAGACAACTTTCTTTTACTTGTATCAAAGCTTTGTACTTGTAATCAAAACAAGAGAAGAGAAATAACATATAAAGTGGACATAGGCACATTCTGGCTGAACCACTATAAATCTGCGTGTCTTTTTACAGTTTAGCCCCTGCTTTTCATATATTTGCATAAATCACCCAAATCACTAAGAACAACATAAGATCTATTAAATCATACAACTTTGAGGTGTTTGTCCATTTTTTGTGCAAACATTTTTGGTGCTTTCACTGAGAACTAGAAGCTTGAAGCTTCAGCTTCATCCACTTAAAGAGTTTTCCTAACAGCATCGTCCGCCACTTGGAAAACATGCCTCCCAAACAGAGAAAAGATGTTAACAAAGGAAAAAACATCGCATCCAGCAGTCTTCCAGATCCAGCTGTCACGAATCAAGTAAATCGTCCTCCTCCAGCAACAGTAACAAATGAAGGACAGGCTAACCCAACCACTCCTGCCACAGAACAGCCTACAGCAATTACTAGGGCAGATTTGGACAGAGTTGTGGTTGAAGTAACTAACCGCTTCACGTCCCAGCAGGAAGCCTTGGTGGACCATCTCATGTCAAGCTTAAGGGACGCTGAAGAATCCAACCGCAACACTGAAACATGGGGCGAGTCCCAGTCTGGAGGATCTCAGAGACAACAAAGATCTTCCTTCTTCGAAGGAGATAACAGCAGAAGTAGCCATGGTAGGAGCCGAGACCGAGCACAGCCCGAAGTTAGGCCTGAGGAAACGTTTGGTACCGAACCCAACGGGGGAGGTACCGGATGAAGGTCAACTGTAGCTGAGCCTGTCATACTGCCTAACCACGAAAACACCGGTGAACGGGGCCGAGCTAGAGTCCAGCCCGAAGTTGGACCCGAGGAAGTGCTTAGATCAGAACCCAGCAGGGGAAGATCAAGGCAAGGGCCAACTGTAGCTGACCCTAGCATGCTCCCAGAAGATCAAAGGCAGCCGCTGGAAAACGTGAGGAATGATAGACGATACCATCCCTACAGGTCATCTGGACGGAATCAATCCCACAAAACAGAACCGAACTCGTTTCTATCTGCTCCAAATTCTGATGAAAGGATGGCATGCTTGTTCAGAGAGTGCGTCCAACGGGATCAAAGAGATCGACGGATAGGCGCTAGGGTAACCAGCCCTTTCGCCCGCAATATCAAAATTGCCATCACCCCCCGAGAATGGAAGATGCCAACAATGGAACCTTACAAAGGAACCTCCGACCCCATCGTACACTTACAAAGATACACACAACATATGCTCATGAGTGGAGCAACAGAGGGAGTACTGTGCAAATGCTTTCCACTATTCTTAGCAGATCTTGCTACCTCCTGGTTCTGTCATTTACCCCAGGGATCCATCAGCTCGTGGGAAATGTTGAAAGAAAAGTTTATCAGTCAGTTCCGCATTCATGTGGAACAGCCTAAGGACGCTTATTCCTTATCCAGCATCAAACAGAAACTCGGAGAAAAACTGCAACAATACCTAACCCGATTCAATGCCGCAGCGGCCGTAGTCCAAGATGCCGACGAGAAGCTTATCCTAATGGCCCTCTGTAGTGGTGTGCATCCGAACACTAAATTCGCTAGACGGTTGACAAAAGAAAAACCATCTACTTTACCTGATTTCTTCCATGAAGCCGGGAAATATATGAGGCTCGAGGATGCTGCCGTCGAGGGGCAGTCAGGACAGCAAAATAAGGCAACTCACAGCAACGCCCCTGCTGTGGTAAGGGACGTTCGAAGAAATGATTCCCGAGACAATGCTGGGGGCAAGAAGGGAGAAAAGCGCCTATATCGGCCAGGACCGAGATTCGACACTTACACTCCTTTGAACGAGACCGTCGGAAATATCTTCCTTGCCACCCAAGACGAAGTTGAATACAAACGCCCCCCGCACAAGAAGGAATCAGATAACGCAATTAAGTCTGGAAAACTCTACCGTTTCCATGAATCCCATGGGCATGATACCAATGAATGCCATCATCTTCGGGACTTGATTGAAGAACACATCAGAAGAAGGAGACTGGAACGCTATGTAAATGGTGCATTGAACTAAGTCGATATGATATTACCTACCATCCTCGCACCGCCATCAAGGGGCAGGCCATGGCCGATTTCATCGCCGAATTCACTACCAACAACTGAGATTACTCAAATGACCAGCCTGTGGTTCTTTGCTGTATGGGGAATTGACTTAATCGGCGAACTACCAATGGGCCGAGGTAGGGCCAAATATGCTATAGTGGCAGTCGACTATTTCACCAAATGGGTGGAAGTAGAACCCCTGAATAATGTATCTTCAGTAAAAATTATTAATTTCTTAATCAAAAATGTTCTATGCAGGTACGGAGTCCCATTCAAAATCATATCAGACAATGGACTCCAGTTTGACAGCGAGGAATTCGCCAACTGGTGCCGAGAGCACGGAATTCACAAAAGCTTCTCATCCGTAGCGTATCCCCAGGCAAACGGACAAGTCGAAGCCGTCAATAAAATTCTGAAAACTCTAATAAAAAAGAAGCTCGAAAAGTCAAAGGGCGCTTGGGTGGATGAACTCCCTACGGCACTGTGGGCCTATCGCACATCTTTCGGAACATCAACAGGGCATACTCCTTTCTCTTTGGCATACAGACCGAAGGCTATGCTCCCAGTTGAAACCATCGTGCCTTCCCACCGTAGGATCCACTATAACCCAGAAGAGAACGAAGAACTCCTTCACATGTCTTTGGATCTAATTGAGGAGAGAAGTAATGATGCAGTCCTCAAAGCAGCAGCCCACAAGCAAAAAGTGGCTGCACAATACAACTCCAAAGTCAAGCATCGTACCTTACAAGAAGAGGATCTTGTCCTCAAGAGAATCTTCCCTCGCCCCGGAGCACTAGATCCAATCTGGGATGGTGTAATTCATAAAGATCTCCACAATGGAGCTTATATTTTGTCAACAGTGGACGGGGAGGTGTTCCAGAGGGCATGGAACATCCAACACCTTCGTCGATACTTTTCTTAACTTGTACTGCCCATATGAAGTGAATTAACAAAGAGAATCAGTGGACGTAGGCATTTTCGTGCCGAACCACTTTAAAAAAAACTTGTCTCTTTTTAACGTGTTCCTTCATATCTTGGCTGCTTGTTAACTTTATCCTTTTCTGTTGAACAAAATCCTGTGCAAATAGCATTTTCATTCAAGGAGCTCCACAGTGCGACTTCTCCTGGACAAGACCTAAAAGGTACTATACGAATCTATGCCCTCGCCAATGAGACACTTTCGCTCCGGCATCCCTCTGCTGCGGGTTAACTCATTGCTCGCGACGGCCCTCAAAGCCAACTGTAATGAGCCGATTATAATCCACCGAGAAGGCCGACTATAGCCGAGGCAGCTCATTACGGCGTTAGGCTCGCCGGCAACTGTGAACCGACTATAAGCCCCAACATAAGGTGTGGCCAGCCAGGGGCAGTTCACGGTTGACGATCGGCACCCACGCTAGCCGGCCATAGTAAATCGAATAATACCCACGATTACGGG
The DNA here is from genome assembly GCA_030737815.1 of Allium fistulosum. NCBI lineage: Eukaryota > Viridiplantae > Streptophyta > Magnoliopsida > Asparagales > Amaryllidaceae > Allium > Allium fistulosum. Next base: position 814,873,858 of record CM060904.1, read on the forward strand.
CCATAATGGCCCGGGTAGTTACTGTGCGCGATCTCGGCTCCGATGTGTCTTAAGTGCGGCTGTGGTAAAAAAGAATTAACTCCCCGCGGAGGCATAAGATGGGTGACAAATGTCTCCAAGACCCACAGCTAGGGAAAGTGACTACAAAGCCCGTTTGCCACGAACTTAAGCACATCGAAGGCCTTCCGTGATTGGAAGTTTTACTTTTTCACATATTTCAATTTTACTTAAGCAACTTTTCCCCTATCCTCTGTAACAATCCCTGAAGTACAGGACACAGGACAGGAAACATTTACTAATGGAAGCAGATGCTCACGACAAGATACCAAACTGCATCCTTTACTCAGTCACGCAGGATATTCAAAGCTGCCATCTACAAGCAAAATAAAAAGGGCAGTATTTCCTCCTTTCATATGCAAATACATGACTATAATTAATTCACGCCTCACGTTAACATTGCAAATCATAAAATTATGTTTTAAACAAGAACCTGACATCAAACGCAATTTGATTATAAGAATATGCATAGCTATATCTCTCATACAGACATGTCAAAATAACAACAAACATTCAGAAGACGACAAAATCAGCTTAAGTTAAAGAATTACACGTCAAGAATAGAGTTATTTATTACAAGTAGCAAAATATTACAACCTAAGAGTTTCTTTACTATTTTAAGACTAACATATACAACCCTATCAAAGTCCACAAAAAGAGTTTTTCCAGGTCTAATCAAGGGACCGGCTGCATTGGAGATTTATCCTTGTCCTGTTGCCCACCTGTCCAGTCAGAGAAAGGATTCATTAATAATAAGCAACCAAGTTAATGGAGAGATTAAAAGAAAGACTTACCAGCACCTGCTTTTTGACCGTCCTGGTCGTCATCCTCTACTTGCATACCTGCCTCCTCAACAGCAAGCAACCGCATGCCCTCCTTCACCGCCACCTTCTCCTCCTTGGTAAACTGGGCAGTGACCACATCCATGCTGAAGGCCACGCCACCCTCTTTATCCACATCAGCCTTAGTCTCCTCCAGAGCCCGAAGATAAATCTTAGCCATGACCCTAGGATAATCATCCATCCAAGATAGGTTGCCCTACTTCCAAGTTCGGAAGTACATGTCCTGAAGCATTTCGTCCATCATTCCCTCATTCTCCTCAAACTCCCTCATCCGGGCCTCGGAAGCCGACAACCTTCCAAGGGCAGTTTCTTTCTCCAGTCGGTATCTCGAGCAGTCAACCTGAAGGGATTTCCGCGTCGCCTCCATCTCCTCCTTCAGCTTAGCTTGGGCGAGCTCTGCGGCCTCAAGCCTCCCCGACAGCTCCTCTACCTGCTCCAAATCCGCTTTCCAGACTTCATCCACTGTGGCAATAGCCATGTCAATCTGCTCCTTGCAGGCAGCCTCCATCTTCCGCAATTCCGCCTTACTAGCCTCTTCCATAGTCTTCCTCAACCGCCCGGAGGCAGCCTCATGCTGAGAAATCTGAATGGCCTGATCAGCAAGCTGTTTGGCCTGATCCGAAACCACCAATCGTAATCGGATGTCGGCACTCCCAATCTCCTCTCCAGCCTTAACCAGCCGGGCATGATGCCCCATCAGCTTCCTAATCTCCTCCGCCACCCGATCAATATTAGCCTTGGCCTCGTCTCCCATAGTAACTATCCGAGTAGTAAGTAAATCGAGATCTAAGGACTTAGCCTCATCAAGCACCCGTACCATGGGATTACGGGGAAGAAGGTGCTCACCGGTAACCTCGTCAAAGGTGACATCATGGGAACTTGGATCCAGGTCAGGATGACCCGCAAATGGATTCCGAGCCAAGTCAGGACGATCAATCTGGGTGACGGTAGGATTTTCAGACAGATGCGGAGAGAGCACGAATTCAGTATCCTCCTCCGTGATATCATGAGGAGGCTGAACCAGGGGCTAAGGACCAAGTGAAGATTCGGATAAGGAAACACATCTGTTATACAAACCCTGGGGATAGCTTCTATCTTAGCCGCCATCTGAACCAGGCGATCAGTCTCCACAACTGCAAAGCCACCTGTCGCTAGCAAAAATGAAAATGTATGAGAAGAAGCATCGCAACCAGAATGGAAATTATAAATAAAGCATCGACTTACATCCAGAAGTAAAACGCCGAATAGAAACAGAGTCGTCCCTGACGAAGAACCACTCCTTCTTGAACATGCTGAATTTGGAATACAGATCCAAGACCGGCTTGAAGGTCACAGCTGACTTCAAGCTGATGTATGGGGACCCCTTCTTATAGCCCCTCAGATTATACAAGTACCGGATCTCCCGGTTGGAAGGAGCACGACCATACTTCCTCTGGAAGATGACGAAGAGGCTCACCCGTATAACATAGGAGTTGGGTTGAAGCTGGAATGGGGCCACCTTTAGATATGTGAGGAAGCTGGCTACCCAAGCATTAAGAGGCGGAATGGCACCACACATGCGGTGGTATCTGCTGTAGGCAAAGTACCCTTCGGGAGGATCATATGGCACAACTTCTCTCCCTGGCAACAGCATGCACGCTCTATCAATTCCAAAAGAACGGGAGATGACATCAAGCTGCTCCTCCTTGAGGGAGCTGGGAAAGCAATCAGGCGGGGAGTTCAGAAGCTCCTGAGGGCCGTACCCGTCCACTAGTGATCTCGGGGTAGATCCGTGACGTTCCGGTCCTGGCTGAGCAGGGGGCACTGTGGAAGATTCTCCTTCACCCTGAGACCTCTTTTTATCTGACCGAGTTTCTTCTTTTCGAGACATTTATCTGCAAACACAAAGAAGAACGTCGTTAGAATAGAGGAAGTAAAGGAGCAAGTGTGTGCAGTCTGAAATTTCGCTCGCGATATAAAAAGTGAAAAAATTAAGTGTATCAAGTCCATTCGGCATTCTCATTCACAAAGGCCCATTCGGCATTCTCACTCTCAAAGGTCCATTCGGCATTCTCACCCTCAAAGGTCCATTCGGCATTCTCACTCTCAAAGGTCCATTCGGTATTCTCATTCACAAATGGCTCATTCAGCATTCTCACTCTCAAAGGTCCATTCGGTATTTTCATTTACAAATGGCTCATTCGGCATTCTCACTCTCAAAGGTCCATTCGGTATTCTCATTCACAAATGGCTCATTCAGCATTCACAGCTAAAGTTCATTCGGTGCAACATACGAGTTTCATTCGGTGAAGGGAAGTCAAGTACCTAATTCGGTGTTTCTGAAGCAATTCGGCAGAGAGCTTGATTCGGCAGGGATGTTTGGTTCGGCTATCTTGGATTGGAAAGGAATAACGAAAGTACACAGGCCCTACTTATAGGCAAATATAGGATACCGGACCAGTTGGATCGGCACTCAGCGATCGAATGAAAGGAAACAAAGTAGGCCATACGCCAGCATATACCCCACTTTGGGGGGGCAAATGTTGGGTAAATTCTTACCACCGGTCCAAGGCTAGAAAAACCCAATCACCTCTGCCGAATCAACTCATCTCCTACCTTTGCCGAACCAACCAGCTTCTCAAGCTCCTACCGAACCACCTAGAACAACCTGCCGAACCATCCCCTATCACCGAACCACCGGACCAACCTACTCACCTCCTTCCAACAAACCACCGGACCAACCTACTCACATCCTTCCACCGAACCACCGGACCAACCTACTCACATCCTTCCACCGAACCACCGGACCAACCTACTCACATCCTTCCACCGAACCACCGGACCAACCTACTCACATCCTTCCACCGAACCACCGGACCAACTTACTCAACATACTTCCCACCGAACCAAGCACACCGGTCCACCATGCTTCTACCACCGAACCAAAGTAAGCCAGACCCGCTCCACCAGACCAGATTACATCAGCCCAGGCCCGCCAGCTGCTGTATACCTCCAAGACCCCTACCCCTAGCCTCACTCTATAAATAGAGGGGTAGGGGTACAACAATGGGGGACAAGTTTGAGAGCTCAAGCACAGAGAGAACTTTCAAACAACTTTCTTTTACTTGTATCAAAGCTTTGTACTTGTAATCAAAACAAGAGAAGAGAAATAACATATAAAGTGGACGTAGGCACATTCTGGCTGAACCACTATAAATCTGCGTGTCTTTTTACAGTTTAGCCCCTGCTTTTCATATATTTGCATAAATCACCCAAATCACTAAGAACAACATAAGATCTACTAAATCATACAACTTTGAGGTGTTTGTCCATTTTTTGTGCAAACATAAACAAATTACAGATCACAACACAAATCAGGATATATCACAAAGCATCACATATCAAAGATATCAAACAATTCAACATCCAATATAATCCAAACATCCATAAGTAGGATTAATTTAATTATCTGATTAATTTAAAGTCAGATAAATTTCTACATATAAATTTTTGCTAGTTATGGTAAATTAATAATCAATTAATTACCAAAACATTTAATAAATTATCTTTAATAGATCATTAATTAACTCTTAATTAATAATTAATACTAAATTAATTATTCTTTATTAATTATTATAACCAATTAATTTCTCCTTATAAAATTCCAATGAATTTACAAAATCATTTCCTTTTTAAATAAATTTCTTTATCTCTTCAAATCTATTTAAAAATCCAACTTTGTAATAAATTCTTCAACTTATAATAATATTAATCGAAATCCATTTATTAAGCCTTTTCCCCGTAATTTGAAATTTTATTCAATATGGTTCAAAAATAACTTTATCTTTTTAAAACTCCTTTTTAATTTATCCAATTCTCAAAAATAAGTTTTAAAATAAACTTTCAACTTGAATTTTAAAAATCCAATTTTTATTTATTTTCGATATCCAAGGATACCAAAAATATATTCGGCTAACCTATAGCCTTCAACAATTTCAATCACAAAGATAATCACACAGAGATTATAAATAATCAACACACAACATATGAAATAATTTCAAATGTTTGAGGAATCCAATTGGATCCCTCCAACCTGTTTCCCTGCATCCACAGATGTTAGCACAATACCAATTCCACTTCGAGGTGGAATATCGCGGTATATGGGATTTATAAAATACTATCCGCTATTATGCGGCGCAATAGGGTCTCATCTGATATATAATGCGGGAAATCAACTCCAAATACATGTATAATACCAATTCCACTTCACGGTGGAATATCGTAGTATATGTGTTTAATATAATAACCTCCGCTATTATGCGGCGTATAGGGTCTATTTCAAAGCAACAAATGACAACCATCAATCCAAACACACAATCAACCAATTTTAAATTTAACTATTTAAAATTTAAATTGAAACAATTTCGATTGAGTGAGAAGTTCTCACCTTGCTTCCAATAACAGTTGCAGTGTTTTATTTCGATTAAACACGCGTTTAATTTTACTCAAATTATCACAAGCTCCAATCAACTCCAAACCAGCTCCATTGTGAAGTGCTCGTCAATACGGACCCAACGCAATTCGTTTCGTCCGAAACGGTCCTCGTATCAAAAAGTTATAGCATTTAGAAGTTTATACGAATTTAAATAAATCAATTTCAATATTTATTTTATTTTTCAAACCCTGGAATCAATCTCAGCCGCTCGTTCTGCATTGGAAGATCTGGGCCGTGATCTTTTCCTTCTTCCTCCCCAGGTATGAACGAACACGTTCAAACACATATGGCCGCCATCCCTTCGAATTTTACCGCGTGCACCTCCGACCACTAGAAGATGATCAGAGGACATCGGCGAATAACCCTACACGAACCTCGCCCACGCCTTGATTTGCTCGAAGCTCGGTCACGTGATAGCGCTGGAAAACGTGCGCGAACATCAGCTGAACGCGGCCCTCCTAACGACGCCGTGGTGCTCCATTCGCGATCATACCCGTTGAATACGTCGAGCTCGTGAAGCTCTTCGATTCCCTAGCTGAAGTCGTTGCCTAAAAGTACGTGGATGAGGAGATCGGAAGGGAAGAAGATTGGTTGCTTTCAACTGTTGGTTTTGTTAATGGCGGCTAGGGTTTATTTCTGACCTAGGTTTGTTGCAAAATGAAGAAAGCAAGTCCTTATATAGAAAATTGCAAAACACTATTCATCTCCAAGTTTTTCGAACTCCAAACGAAGCATGCCGACTGACGTTTATAAGGTTTTACCCGCATTCCGAACACAATGGAATGTGTTTCGGGAGCTAATTTGATCATATGCGCGAGTTACGGAAATAAACGATCAAATTTAAATTAAATCGGTTAAATAGATTTCTATGCGTTTTAGCTTGCCTCGGACAAACCGTACGTCCGATTGACACGAAATTTGAAACCTTACAATAATATAACATTACGAATCCGATGAAACTAGTTTCGTCGAAATCCGAGACTGTTTGAAAAATGACTATTTTTAGTCGTCAATTAAATATTAAAATAATCAATTATCACAATTTAACTTTTAATTCAATTTTAAAAGTTTACAAACATCATTCTAACTCCAATATGATTTAATATAACTCTATAAATCATTTTTATACACATTTAATTCAGATTTCAATTATCTCTGGAATTTCAGATATTTAATTATCGATTTAATTATCCAATTAAATCTCTATATTCGAAATTAAATTTATTCGACTTACAAATCTTACTTGTTAATATTTAAAATCAATTAAATATCTGAATTTCAAATGACAGAAATTCTGGGTCGTTACATTTGGGTTTGGAGAAACATAAAAGACTAGTGGGAGCCTTATTAGAAAAATGAAATGGTAACATTTAACCTTTCTAATATTGTAAGAACATATGCTAAATAATGTTATAATTATCTACAATGATTATGCATTTAATATGATTGATAAAATGTTTATCAATTAGCATATACAAGCGAACTAAATTGAAAGTTGACAAATGGAAATATAATGCCCACTATTAAATTCCTATTGCATATTAACGTTTCAAACCCATACAAATGCCTAATTTTACAACTACTGAATACATTCATGGTTTGGTCACTTATGCATTTATTTGGTCAGGACTATATATTACATTTCATGAGTTTTGAACTTTAAAAGCAATATAAGACTATGGATATTTGATCCATATACAATTGGATATAAATGTTATATCGTGAATGGTCAAAGTTTGTAATGTACAATATTTCGATGAAATTAGTTCATCTGAAAAACCATATAAACCTTAGTGTGGGATTGAGTATTCAATTTGATTGATTACAAAAGGGATCATATTGTGTTAATGTAACACAAGACCAAAAATTACAAGATAGATATAAGAACCCGATCGCTGAAATGTCATTTTGATCGGTTTATGTAAAGTGCAACATATTTGATTTTCTTAAATGTTAAGGATAATCGAATGCGCTTTTGTAAAGAGTTTTTTATGATATTGTAGTAAGGTTTCCTTTTGAATAGTTAAAACCATTTGAAAGGAAAACGAATGTTTAAAATAGATGTAATTTAAGGTACAGTTGGGATGAAGAGAATGGATAGTCGCTTATGCTTCATAGAGAAGCATAGGAAACGAGGATCATAATAATAATTGATACTTAATATTGGAATAAGAAATATGATTTTTATTCCAAAATGTATTTTCATATAGAAAATTGTTTACTATGAGATTTATTTCTTTGAACTCAAGATATTTGATCAACAAACTCTCCACTGTAAGTAGTTGTAGTGTGTGAAATAAACAAATTGTATTAAGTGAATGATGGACCTCCAAATTTAGTACGCAATTATAGTAATGGTGAAAATAGTGGGAGCTGCCATATAGCACTTATTAATTGCATCATAGTACGAAAATTGTTTTCGTAAAACTTACCATACATTATTTATGAAATAATGATTATTTTTCGGTATCGACTAAAAAAATAAATAGACATAGCTATATTTCAATATGAGTATTATGAATATTCTTTATAAAAGAAAACTAAAATGTGGTAAAATAATTTATCATAAAAGTGATGCATTGGAAAATACAAAAGTATCTAATATTATTTACAGTTGTTTTGGAATTATAGACTAAGCCACAGTTTTAAGAAATAATTTTATTGTATGATTTTGAATCACGTGATACTTGTTAATTATATCTCAAACAATAAAGGGCTATGCATCCATATAGTGGGTGTATCATAAGAGTTGATGAACACTTCGGATTGATACATATAGATGTATGCAATCGTAATTATATAAATACCAAATCGGTTCCATGTACTTCGCCATATTCACCGATAAGTTATCATCGATATGGACATTGTATTTGATACACATGTAGTATGTCTATGGTAAACTTATAGAATATGAAACAGAAGTAAATAAAATAAAATGCAATAGAAATGATTCGATTTGATCGAATGAGTGAGCATATTGGAAAAAGTTCCGAACGTACCTAAAAATGAATAAAGATTCTATCTCAAAAGTCATTCCTCCATGTGATGCATAATGATGCACCAATGAGGGGTAATCGAACTTTGTTGGACAATGTACAATTAATTGTGTGTGAACTTGAGTTGGTTTCTTTCTATAAGGTCATGTACTTAATAATAGTACATAAGGTTAATATTGTTTCATCTAAATAATGGTTTACAAAATCACACAAGACAAGGGTTTACAAGAAAATCCAACATATCATAGGCCAAGGAGTTGGCAAGTTATGCGAGTCGAAAGATTGCACGTAATAATTGTTCATGAAGGATCTTGTATGAATCTGCCCAAAAAGGATTTTTGCAAAATACTGTCATTGGATGACATATTTATGTTTTGAACATGAGTTTGTGAACTAAAACCAAATCAGTTTATAAGTAAAGAAATTCATAAAACGTTTATGAATATCTATTCTATTGCACTGAGAAACAATTGTTGTTTCAAGATTTACCAACTTTATTGTGAAGAAATTTCTTTGAGGAATTATTGGTAGTAAAATGGAATTGGATATGATCCATGGATAGAACTGATTATAAGATGAAATGAAATTAACTAACCTAAATGGACATATAGCATTAGAATGTCTAATAAGTATTCTCGCACATCGAAGAGAAACTATGAGTTTCTTATTAATGTTGAAAATTTATAATCCTAGATTGTTTAATTAAACCATTACGAGTGTTGACTCTATATGATATGATGCGTTAATCCGAAAGAATTCCAAGTATGCTATCAAAATATAGATTTTGGTGGTCGTAACTGAAGGGATATGATCCATCGACCTTGACTGTGTCTTCATGAGTAAGACTAATGCAGTTGGAGTTAAATGAGCAATGTTGATAAAAATAATATCGCAAATTTCAATTGTTGAAATTAGCGTAATAGATTTGATATTCAACTTGTTCAAGTCAATTCAGATTTACTCACAAATTATCGCTTGATAAGTCCTAGTGTTTTGGTACATATGTATTAAAACAAAAAATTCTAAATAACGATTTAGAGTAAGCTGTTTACGCATATTAACCAAAAATGTCTCAAAGTCAGTGGAAGCAATATTGAGTTTGTGAGTCTTTAGATATGATCAAAGAAATGATACGAAAGTATCATTTTATAAGCATCAAGATTGAATAAGTATTTTGATAAAAATATTAAATAGTTTGATTATTAATCAAAATGCAAAGGAAGCGTGTGTTCATAAGAAAGAACGTTAAAAGGTACATTGATATTTCTAAACTATAAGTAAACAACACGTTGTTGATTTTAATGATGTACTTGTGTCAAAATCAGCCTGTTTTAATACTCAACTTTGGATTAATAAATGATGTCTTTTATAGTAAGTATAAAAGATGTCAGGAATTTCCCAAATGACATGCAAGGACACCTTATTAAAATGTTTAATACGGAACATGTAAGATTGATTCCTTGGCATTGGCAATAGGAATTATCATACATGTTATGCTGTCTACGATATCATGATGTGTTTATGTATTTGATACATGAAGCAAATATCAAATCCAAATTGATATCACTAAATGGTTGTTTGAAGTGTTATCATGTATTTATGAAATACTAGAGAATTGTTTACAGAAACATAAATTCCTTATGAAGGAATGTTCAGACTCAAACTTTCATAAATAATATTGGGTATAATATGTCAATAACAAATCTTTAAGTTGGAAATGTTCCAAATAAAATACCATGGTTGATTCAATAAAAAAGGCTAGGTACATTGCCTTGAATAGCGGCGCAATCAAAATAATGTATATAAAATATATAGGTGCACAAATTTATAACTGAGTCAATTCCAAATCTTGAGAATCTCATGAAAGAATTATATGATAACAATGTCGTAATATAGTTAGTAATAGAACTTAGAGCTTATTAGAGGTCTAGAGATATACTCTGAATTGTTCCACATGATAAAGCAGTTTATCACCGTTGGAGAGAGTTGATTGACAAAGTAGATAATTAAAACATAATAGCATACCCGTTACAACGGGAATGGCCTAATTGGTTTTGAGAAAACCGATTGGAGAGTTGGAATAAGATTCTATAATTGACCCTAAGTGCAAGTGGGAGATTGATAGAGTTAGGGGTATGCCCTAAGGGCAATTATGTGATTTGTTACATATATCTAACTCGTTGACCAATCTTGTTCGAAATAATGGTGTTTTCTTTCTATTATATACTTGATATAATGTGGTTATATTAATTAATCAATTTAATTAAAAGTATATTTAATAGAAAATCCATAAATAGTATGTTTTGTGATAGTAGTTACAAAGTGTTGTAACCGTGAGTAATTTATCACAATGAAACAAATATACCATTTTAAATGTTCCTAGTCAAGATGCATCGAGACTGGATATCGATATATCCGTTGAGTCTAAAGTACGTAATGCTCCCCAAATGTTGGGCAGTGTATTACTCATGACTGCTAGGGGCACCTAGAGGTTAGGTAGTGATAGTTATTGGATAACTATTGAATGACTCACTCGATAGTTTTCTGTTGGTTAGTATAACTAAGGTCAAATAGAAAATATTGATGTGATTAATTTACACAGTTCTTTTGACTTGAGAATGCTTTAGATCTTCAATGTGGAAGCTCCGCTTTAATTATTGTCAAATTATGGCACGACGTCCATCAAGTGACTATAGTTGGGTCGAGTGATAGTATTAGAAGTGAAACACTATTCAAGAGAGGATTCGTCTCCTCAGTTATGTGATGTTAGTATCACAGTCAACTTAAGTCAACACAAAGTCAAAATCTATGGCCAGAGTAGTTTGGTTAATAATAATTGTTATTATTGAACCAAGTTCTTTGTGTTTGGATTATAGAGTTGAATATGGACGATATTGAAATTTTGACCATAACCAAATTCAATAAGTCCAAAGTGATATAGTTTTGACGAAGAGAATTGGCGTAAATAATTGTCACAAAAAGGTAACGCTTAATAAAGTGAAATTGGATTTTACCAAAGTTTTGTAAGCGATAAATTTGGCCAAAATGTCACACCACCTACTAAGTGACGTATGAACGTTGACATTCGAATAGTTCAATGTTGATCGCTGACCGAATTTACACCCAAGAGTCACACAACCGAAATAATTATTTCTCTTTAGACCAAATGATTTAATTGATTTATAATTATTATAAATTAATTAATATTTATGAAATATTAATTATGAAATTTGAGTATGATATGAGAAATAAATTTATTGCATATATTTATAATAGTTGTAAATATATTAGTTGATATAAGGTATCGATAAGAAATTGAGTTAAATATGATTGTACATATTTAATTTTGGTTAAATGGGCTAACAACCCATGAAATTATGTAGTTGTAGGCATTGGTTATGGCTAGGGTTAGAGGTGGCTTGAACAAATGGTTAGGGTTTGGAGATGTGTGGTTAAGATCCAGTGGTTTGCTCTCTTATCTTACCATATAAATAAACAGTCTCAAATCCCTAATTTGTAAGAATTCTTTCTGTTCATTTTTGAGCAGCCACCCTCTTTCCTCTTTCATGGAGAAAACCCTCCTCTAATTCAATCCTAAAATTCTCGTATCAAATTCAAATCAAAACTAAAAGCTATTTGATAGTAATTGGTCGTAGGTTCCAGATCAACAATCTGAAGATTCAAAGCATTTCAAAAGAAGGGAACTGATTATTCAAGGTGGACTTTAGGGCATCTAGTTTGGGTAACTTTGATTTTATTGTTATCATATTATTGTGCTTTCATAATTTGTTAATCCTATGAACATATGTGTATAATTAGATTGCCGTTTTGTTAGTTAGGTGAGATTTTTGTACATATTTATGTTGTTGCAATGGAGATTGGATATGTGTATAATAATTAAAGATCTATTCCATGATTATGTTTCAGGTCTAATATTATTTAAGTTTGTGTTTATTATGAATTATAAGTGCTGAAATTATTTTTATATTTATATATTTTGTTAATTTTAATATTTAATGATTATCTAAACCAATAAATTCATATATAATAATAAACGTTTCTTAACTTCAGTTTAATATTTTATAAAATTATTCCTTTATGTCGGAAGCCTTCAAGAAAAATTTCAGATTTTTTGAACTTAAAATAATAATTTTAAGAATTAATTTTATTTCGGACCTGAAAATAATTAATTGAATAAAATATCATTTTAATCTACAATATTCTGGAAATTTTTCTTAAGACCCAAAATATGTTATAGAAACCTTGGAAAAAGTTTCAGATTTTTATAACTTAATTTTATAATTTTAATATTTAGGTTGATTTGGGGTCTACAATAAATTATATATTTAAATTATTGTTTTAGTTGAGAAAATTTCAGAAATTTTTTTCCGAGGCCAAAATTGTGTTTCTAGATTTTCCAAAGTTATAAATTTTTTAATTTTATCATATGGTTATTTTATATAATTTATTATGTCTAAATCTGTTTCATTCAATATATTAAATATATATGTATGTTAAATAATAAAATCTTTGGAATTCCAGATCTAGTACACTTTCTAACTGTGAATTGTAAATGAAAGGAATTTTTAATTATATACACACACACACACACACACACACACACACACACACACACTTATCGTTATTTATGGTTCAATATATTGTCATATAAATAAATAAATATTTTCTACAATATATTCTAATAATAAAAGTAAATTTTATGCATACATAAGATAGATATATATAATTTTTCAAAATAATCGCATGAAATTCAAAGTTATATATTTACGTACATATTTGACATAATACATACAATATGAGCTAATGTGTCCGTTGCGATGCAAATTCCAACATCTATATACAGGCATGTTATACGCTGCACTGATCGCTATGTTACACATCCACACACGTATATATATATATATATGTATATGATACGTATATATATATACACAAATATATAAGCAAAACCAAAATTAAACGAATCTCAAACTACTATTTGTAAATTTAAATAAAATATCTGATTTTATTTAAATCAAATTTAGAAAAGTTCTATATAAATTTAGACTTCATATCACTACACCAGAAAAGACTTTTGGTAGCGTTGAAAAAACGCTACCATAACTTATGGTAGCATTTTAGAGAACGCTGCTATACGACATGCAAGTAAAAGTCTAAAACTTTTTGTTGCGTTGTAGTAAACGCTACCAAAAGTCACTTTTAAATGCAACTATAGGTATTTTCTGTAGGATTTAAAAAACGCTACCAAAAGTCACTTTTAAATGTAGCTATAGGTTTTTTCTGTAGGGTTAAAAAACGCTACCATAAGTCTTCATATATTATTCATACCATTTCCAGCAATCGCTTATATACTATTCATATTAAAACGAACGATTAATCACATAATTTTCATATATTCAAACAAACAATTAAATCACAGAAATAGCATATACAAACAATCAATCATATGATCATCATATTCAAATAATTGCAAAAACATGCTAATCTCACAATCAAATATAATATCCATAATCAATTCGATAGTAGTTTTTCAACAAAATAAGTCACATACAACAAGCATTCACAGACAAGTTTCCACAAATGGTACTAACAAAATACGACAACATATATAACAATTAAATTCATGTTCGTTGCTTGATTACCAATAGTTCTTTGTTGTCGACAGTCTTCGCTTCGAAATAGCTAATTACTCACACCAACCTTCTAACCCTACAACCACAAACAAAGTCCAAACCTCTCTGCCTTCATCACACAATTCACCCCCAACAACCTCTACATCACCTTAAACCTGCTTCTCCAACCGGAACCCACTCCGGCCTCCATTAACAACTAACTACCCCAATTGTTTATCCTCATTCAATCCACCCTGCATCAACCACTCTTTCATTTTCATTTCAAACCACCGACTTCAGCCTCTATAATCCACAACTACTCCATAACAGCCTATAAAACACCAAGCTTCACAACAAACCAACCTTCCCCTATTCTTTCAACAACAATTCCCCCTTACCATCCAAATTATTAAGGAAATTCGTATGTTGTGTACAATAGCATGTGCTGTTGTATACAATAGCAGCAGCACATGGCTGCTCTATAGTGTAGAGGCAATGCCACCTTTACTGCATAGTGGAGTGTACGTTTAGAGTGCTTTCATGTCAGGCTAAAACAAACAAATAGTTACCTGAGGAGTTACTTTAGCCTTGCAAGGAGAAGTCGAAATGTTTGCTCTAGCCTTGCAAGAATAAGTCGAAACACTTGTTTTTTCAACAACAACTTTTGATTTCGGCCATGCTATTTTCCTATCGATGGCATCTTCAATGCATGACATATCAATAGTGGGTCGCCACAAAAAAGCATCTCCTTATTCAACTGTTCAATGATGTGAATAATTCAATAAGCATCTGTAATGACCCGTATATTTGGACCATTTAAATTGACAATAATCCACACATGTCAACTTAAATAATACAAAACACGAATCATTATGGGATTATGAATACATATATGTAAATGAGAATCAATACAATATCACAGACACAGAATAGTCACAGAATAATGCAGCGGAAAAGTACATCATCATAATAGTAGTTCATGAAGCTACTACAGGAATACAACAATGTCTCAACATAAAGTGACAAAGAGAAATACAAGATGTTCAATACATAAGTTCATCAAATACTAGAAAGGAAATAACTGATAAAGATAAATGCTAAGTCTTCAGCATCTTCAACCAACCTTGATCAGCAACTGGATAGCTTCAGACTGACCCGAACATATACAAAAGAAACACTCGAGTCAGGACTCAAAATCTTATACAGGATAATCAGGTGCAAATAATCAAGTTCATAACTCAAAGATGAATGTGATACACATCTTTTAAGGATCCGATAAACTATCTATATATACAATAGAATACGCTAAATAGATAATGTCTAATCAGTAAAGTATGATATCAAAATAGCGTTAAGTCGTGGCCCATTCCACCCTTAACACATTTAATTCCCAAGAGCATATACAAGACCGTAGTTTCCCCAAAACCGGAAGTCACCAGAGGGCAATCCATGAACTAAAGGTACAAAACAAACGTAGTGGTCGCGAATAGGATAATCAGTATGACAAGGTACATGAGGCGATACCAACTAGGATACTAGTAGTTGCCTGATCCGGACTAATGTTGAGCATAGCAGCTACTATCTTAACACCGCGAAACAACACTCCCAAATCAAGGGGTGCACCCAAATCGAATCACAAAAGTAATAGATATGGTATCGAAGAAGTGTGTCCGCTAGAGATGGCGATCCTCAATGGCCCGGCGCGGCTCCTGTTTTAGTCATGTCAGGGGTCATCCAAAATCGTTCTCTTTCTTCAGTCAACGCGTTCACCAAAACCATCCACTTCGTTTTGGATCAACACTCCGCGTATATTAGTTATTAAAGTGGTTTTCAGTATCGACAGAGAGTATGTCCATATCCGATCCCGGTCTCTTTAATAACTACGTTTTAATTACCCGATGGTCATTTAATATTAAAGTTTAAACAAATCAAAGTCCAAAAGTCAAGTTGCAAGTTTGACTTTCAAAATTTGACATTTCGCAATTCAATTTATTTCGAACATTTAAAATCATATTTCCGAATGGAGTTTTAGTTCAAGTCCTTGAGTTAACAATACTTAAGTATTCAAGTTCAACTTAATTCCTATTCCCATTTATCGTTACATTAAATTTAATCAAAACTTTGATTTACCAATTTCAATAGCTAAATCAACTCCTTAACTTTAGTGGGTTTTACATTCCTTTTAAGTCACTTTGTTACTTAATCTCAAATTAAATTTATAACAAATTCCAAATTTATTAAATTTATCCAAATTAGGTTTAATTTCGAATCTAATAAATTCAATTTATTAGATTCTAAAACTTACTTATTCAAATCTCATTTCAATTAAATGTGTTAATCCGTTTATCTAATTAAATAGATTTATTAATCTGTTTCAATTTAACCCTACTAATTTATTCCAATTAGGTCCACTTATTAATTCACTACAATTAAATCCGTTAATTTATTACAATTAAGTCCATTAATTTATTGCAATTAATCTTATTAATTTAATACCATCAAATCCATTGATTTATTTCAATTAAATCCACTTATTTATTACAATTAAACCCATTCATTTATTTCAATTAAATCCATTCATTTATTTCAATTAATCCATTCCTTTATTACAATTAAATCCATTCATTTATTTCAATTAAATCCATTCATTTATTTCAATTAATCCATTCCTTTATTACAATTAAATCCATTCATTTATTACAATTAAATCCATTCATTTATTACAATTAAATCCATTCATTCATTACAATTAAATCCTTTGATTTATTACAATTAAATCCATTCTTTCACTACAATTTAAATCTATTGTTTTATTTCAATTTAATCCATTCATTCATTACCATTAAATCTATTCATTTATTACCATTCAATCTATTTTTTATTACAATTAAATCCATAAATTTCGTTACTTACTTTCCAACCAATTTTTAAGTTCATTTCTTAATTTCAAATGGATTTTAATTCCAACATGATTTTTGTTGACCAATCGGGTTTCTTAGTTTTAATTATCTATCCTAGGCCAAAGTTGTTCAATTTTTTTTTGGGTATTTATCATTTCAACCCAATATAAATAAATAAATAAAACAAAGCATAACAAAGGGAACTTGCAGTGTGATAACTGGGATGGTGTCAAAGTAAATAAACAATCAATAGCAACCATACATAACAATTTAACCGTTTATTTAAATAATCCCGAAATAATCGTATTTAATTTACATTTGTTATTTATGTAAATTAAATGAAATTATTCCTAGAATCCACATTATCATTTCATGCGGATTAAAGATTTATTACATTATAGGTTTCCACTTGTCGTTTATTATCAAATTATTACAGCAATCATACATTCAATGGTTCAAAGTATAACTAATCCTATTTCTACGTGTCGATTTATTTAACATTTAAAGGGACAAGTTCAACATATATAATCTATTTTGAAATTTAGACTACCTATATCAATTCCAATTTCATATTAATTATCACTTATATTAACAACCAAATTCAACATCACATAACAAATTTAATGTCATAATTATTTTCATATCTAACTTCAAATCATAATTTAACATCAACCATTTTAACATTCAAATTAATATCAATAACATCTATCACTTTATTATCATAGCATAATAGATTGAGTCGTGAATGAAATATTCACCTTGCGTGGTTGAAGAAGATGACGACGAAGCACGAAAATGAATAGACTAGAATGGACGACACAAGCACGAATACGAACTATAAATCAAACAAAAGATTATTCAACAATAGCTTAATACGATGTATATATGTTGATTTGTATATATATAAACCTTACCAAACAACTAGATGTAAATAAGGTGGATGGAAGCTTAGATCGCTGGATTAACCTCAACTGGAACTGCGCAGACAAGGCATAAGTGAGTCCATAGGTTACAAATTATAACAGATATATAATTTTATCATATTACAAAAAAAACAAAATAAATAAAAGTGGCAGCGCAGTAGAAATCGACCGAGGACAAGTCGGGGCTGCGGAGCAGACTGTGGGCCGAGGACGCGGTAGCGGGCTAAGCGGGCTCGACGCGGCGAGTCGGTGGTCGAGGTAAGGTGGGTTGGGCGGGCGCGGATGGGCTGGGTCTGGTGGGTTCGGGTCGGGCTGGGTCTGGTGGGTTCGGGTCGGGCTGGGTCTGGGGTTCGGGTCAGGCTGTGTCTGGGTAGGTCGGGCTGGGTCTGGGGTTCGGTCGGGCTGGGCAGTGGGTAGGTGGCTCGGCTGGTGGGAGGGGAGGCGGGACGGGACTGGGCAGGGACGAGGCCTGGCTGGGGCGGGGTCTGGGCAAAGGGCAGGCGGGCCAGGTGGTTGGGAGGCAGTGGGGTAGGGACTGGGGCAGAGGCGGCGGTCTGGGTGGTGGCTGGTGGGGCGGCAGGCGGAGGGACTGGGTTGGCTGGCGGACTGGGGCAGTGGGCAGGGACGGGTGGCGGGTGGCTTCCTGGGGCAGTAGGCAGGGACGGGTGGCGGGTGCTGCCTGGGGCAGTGGGCAGGAACGGGTGGCGGGTGGCTCGGGCTGGCGGAGGTAGGCGGATGGCTCGGGCTGGTGGAGGGTTGCAGGTGGAGGGTTGGGCTGGGCGGAGGGGCAGGGGAGGGGCTGCAGTGGGTTCTCTTCTTTTTTTCCAAAAGAAAAGAAAAAAAAATAATAAAAGTAGAGGAAGAAGGAGATGTGAACGAACCAGAAAGATGAATTGCTAACCAATGAATTATGAACTGAAGCCTGGTTTATACGAAATAGTACAGAATTGAAAAGTCTTTAATTGATTGTATTGGTACACTAAAAGGCTGTTGGGTTTCCTAGAGTAATTACTGACCAGAAGATGTCTCGTATTCCACACTAGTGAAGCCTAATAGTCTCAGGTTTTGACAGTGTAACGGACAGGTTTTAAACCGTTAAACAATTTGTAACTTTCAACTCCAAACTCCGAATGACACAAATAAATATACCATTTTGATCAGCGCGATGAGGCAAACGCAACGGTATAAAGATATCAGTGGTACGATTAAATTATAAAATTCGAAAATTTTCCACTGTGAAAAATGCAGCAAAAACACCGAAGAATAAGATCGACGGAGCTGAAGATGTCCGAAATTTAAAAAACGAAAAATGACGTCTTGATCAGAAGATGGTTTAGAATTTTTCTATGTAAAAATATTTCGGTTCAAAAGATAAAAATTTTCGCGTTTAAAATGAACTGATGTGAAGTAAACGCGAACGAAATTTGCTGCGGTATTTTCCGACGAAACTTTTCCCATATCTATAACTATCTAGGCGCAAATTTTAAGCAAAGTTTAGGCGCTAATTGAAATCGTAAGAAAGTTCCATAATTTTATGTTAAAATAATGGATTCAAAAATTTAAAATTGGGTCGAAATTTCAGGGTCGTTATAGCATCAATTGCAGATGATTAGACAATGTAGTCATACTCTATTTAGATCAGGGTTTTAATAGTGTCCTTAACTGCCATGAACTTTTATAGATGTGCATGAAAAGCAAATGGAGAAAGAATCAATAAAGGACAGAATCACATACTAAAATGTTCTACAAGTATCTGTATCAACTTCACTACCTTTGGGTTTGGGGTATCACAAGACACGCTCTGTTCCATTAATATTTTCACTTGCATAGAAGTTTCATTCTTGTGTAGATACCTTTTCCTGTAATCAAAATGGTAAACTATCATAACTCAACAAAAAATACATAGATGATACATTTTGGTCAACATCATTACGTATAATCAATGGCTTGTTTTTCTCTGGATTATCAGGAAAAAATACAGATGATACTTTTTGGTAGTGACAACTTGGTTTTGGTTATGACTCAAATCCTAACTCTAATTCAAATCCCCTTTTGACTCAAAACTTTGAAACGTTACACTGTAGAAACCATATTTGCACAAAATCTGCATAACCAAAATAGTCGAATAACAAAATATTTGAATCATATAATTTACAAAATCTGCATAACCATTATACTGCTGCATGCATGAATAAATTTCTTTGTACTAAAAAATGCTCAACCTCTCCCCATGCATGTTCTGAAACGGTTGCTTTAACTTTATCACATGCATGTTTATTAATATTATCTGAGACTGTTTCTTACTTTTTTATCAAAACATGAAACCTCTACACACCTATCAACCACATTATATAGTTCACTACTGTTGTTTTATCTATTTGTTCATATATCTCATAGTTTGAGTTTGAGTTTTTGAAGTCTGATTCAAGAGAAAGAGGCAGAAGCATTCCTATGGTTATATATCAACTGTAGCTTTTCAAAGTAGTTCTTACAGTGCACATGTATACACAGTTATAGTGCATATAATTAGCTGGTATATACGATTTTATAAATAGAACGTTTTTGTAGTTATGTACTATAAAATCATAACAAAGAGAGGCAATGTGAAAAAAAATATTTCAAGAAATTTTCAAACACTTTTTACTGAGTTATTGCAAACCTAATATGATATTCATGAACAAAATTGATTTTTTAATGAAATTTGCTAACGAATATAGATGTGAAAAATATAAAATTTGTCAATGATCGTAAAAGAAAAACCATTTGTATATTAAATGTGACCATGTGCATACATAATTAAAGGTGCAACTATCCAATGTAAGTACTGCCAGAAATACCACATCACAAAAATTCAACTCAAAAAAATATACCGTGAACTAAACAATCCAAGTGAATTAGAAAATGAAACAACAAAATCAAGTTAATGCAAATAACAAAACCATTCTCACTTTTTTTTGCAAATTCCTGATAACAGTTACTGTTTATGCATACTATTGAGATAGGGCATGTGAAGTTTTGGCATAAAAGCTTTGCAATGGGTAAAATTAAGATCGAGTGATCTAAAAGTGAGCAACAACTATTCATTACTACTTTAGAAAGCAACAGACTAATATCCTACTGTAACGACCCAGAATTTCGAACAAATTTAATTGAAAATATTTAATTAATTTTAAATATTTGAACGATGATTTAATTTGAATTCCCAATGTAACTTTGAATTTGGCGATTAAATTATAAAATTTAATCTATTGTAAGTTGAATAAAAATTTATATCTTCAATTTTAAGCTGAAGAAAAATATTTCGAAAGCTTTTGAAATTCGTATTGACAATAATGAAGATAATTAAAACTTCAGAATCGAATTTAAAATAAATTTGATCAGTTTGAATTTATATCGTTCGTATCGATATTTAAAAATAGCCGTCCGAGGCGCAGTTTCGGAATTCGACGAAACTAGTTCCATTGGGTCCGTAATATTGAATTATTGCCGGATTTCAAATTTCGTGGAATTTGGAGTTGTTATGTAAGAATACGACGTGTAAACGCATCATAATTGGTTCGAATTCGATTTAAATTTTAAAATATTAGTCAACACACACACGTTCATTCCTTAACTCACGCCTTTAATCACGCCTACGATCACGAAATTTATCGTGCAGAGCATGCCTCATTCAGTTTTAAATATCTCATCCCCTTTTCTTCCTCTTGAAGACTTCAGTTCAAACTGAAACAAAAATCATTCGTTTACATATAAAAAGAAAATATAGTCGAAGGGCAGACGTCCTCCTTGAATTCAAATCGAGCAAATCATTCCAATCGAAACCGCATTCGCCGTAGGGGTTTCATTGATGGGCTGGGCTCGCGAGTCGCACAGCGTTTGTCAAGGGCTGAGACGGTGGCTGATGGTCGAACGTGGGTGAACTCAAGAGACAATCATCTACGTCTCCTCGATTTTGGGTTTTGGCGAGCTGTTCTTGGGGAGATGCTCGAGCTTATGGTGCTCGCGCGTGTGGGAAGCTACGGCTATTCGTGAGGGCTCGCTGTTTGATTTAGGGTTTATGGCGACTGGGTTCGCGATGCTCGAAAGTGGAAGAGGGTCGCGTGCGATGTCGCGATGTGACTGGGCGATGGTGAGGGCTTGTGGTGGGGCAGTTCGTCGGGCTCGTGTACGATGGCGAGGTGAAGGCGTGGGACTCGACTGGAAGCTCGAATGGTTGAGATAGTCGCGAGGCATTGGGTGGTTCACTGTCGAGCTGGGGAGACTCGATTCGCGAGAAAGGGCAGGGTCGAAGCCTAGGTAATCAGTCGCGATAGGATGGAGATGTTGGCGAATTTCTGAGGTAGCTTTCGAGTTGCATTCGGCAATGTGATGGTGGTCGAAATTTTGAAGGGAGTTCGAGTGTGGTGGTCGAGCAATCTCGTTCTGGTGTTGGTCATTTCTGGAAGAAGGCAAATCGAGTGGAGAAGCAACACTCGTCGATTCGCAGTAAGGTACCAACCTGGTTTAATTCGATTTAATACGAATAAATATACGAATTTACAGTAAGACCCATATGCCAATTTGATTTCAGATCAAAGATGTATATGAACATTGTATGTTCAGTAAAGAAAATTTTTGTTTTGATATTTTCAGAAGAAATTATAGCAGTGAGTTTATAAGGCAATTTATTTATATATGAACATATATACAGTAAAAGTAATTACTGTTGTTATATACAGGAAATCAAAATGGGATATATACAGTAAGTTTGAAAAACGTTGATTTACATATGTGTATATATTATACCATAGAGGAAAGTTATTTTGAAATTAAGATTTTTGTTAAATGAAATTATTTAAAGAGATCGGTTGAAAATAAAGTCATTGGATAATTAAAATTACCAAATGAAAATTGTTATTCGATTTATTTCGAATATTAATAAAATTGTATAATTGTCATACAAGGTTAATACAATGGAGAAATGGTCAAAATGGAAATGGATTGCGAATAAAAAGCTAAGGTGAGATCTTCTCACTCAAAATGAATTGAAGTTATTGATTTGTTTGCTATTGATTGTGATATTAGATATGATAGGATATATCTATATATATAGCAATATATACATATTGGCATATGTATATATTGGATTGATGATTTCCCGCCTCGAATAGCGGATGAGACCCTATTGCGCCGTTAGTAAGCGGATTATTTTTATAAAACCCATATACCGCGATATTCCACCTCGAAGTGGAATTGGTATTGTGCTAACGTCTTTGGATGCAGGGAAACAGGTTGGAGGGATCCAACTGGACCCCTCACATTGATTGAATTTACTTCTACTGTGATGTGATAATCTGTGAATGATTATTGATGTTATTGAATTGATGTTTGGAAATTGCTTGAAAGCTAAAATTTAGCTGAATGGATGTTTGATATCATTAGATTCCAAAAATAAACGAAATTTAGTTTTTGAAATTCAAGTAGAAATTCTTAAGTGAATTAATTTTAGAAATTGAATAAATTCGAAGAAAGAATTTAAAAGTATAAAAGTTAATTTTTATAATCTTATTGAATTAGTTCCAGAATCAAGTGAAGATGTTAAATGAATGAAATTTCGTATAATAGTGATTTTTAAATTGAAGAATTTAATTAAAAATTTGGATTTCTAAATAGTTTGAAAAAGATAAAGGAATTTATTTTCTTAAAGAGGAATTTATTTAAAAGGAGATAAGTTGGAAATCCCTTTAGGAATTCAATTGGTAAATTGAAATAATTTGGGAAATCAATGTAAAATGATTTCAATTTGAAGAATCCCTTTAAAAACAGAATATTGAATAATTTGAGAAAAATAAGGAATTTATTTAGTAGTGATAAATAAAATTAGAAATCAATCTGTATGGAAATTTTATTTAAGGTTGAAAATAAATTTAGAAATCAATATTGAAATTGATTTGGTATTGAAGTTTTTTTACAAATAGAATTGAAATTTATAAAAGTTGTTTATAAATCCGAAATCACTTATTTTGATAAGTAAAATATAGAAGTTAATAAAAAGAAGATTTATAAATTGAAGTTGTTATTAAAACAGAAATAGAATTTATAAACTTCGTTTTATAAATTCGAAATCGATTGAATTTGATAAATTATATATAGGAGATTATTGAAGAAGATATATTTGCGATTTTTGAATAGCGAATTTTTATTGAAATAAAATGTGTAGAGATTATTGAAAATGTGGTTAGTGAAGTATATTCACGATTTTGGACAGTGAATATATTGTTAAGTAAAATGGATTTATTTTTGAAGAAGTGACATTAAAAATGAAGTAAACATTTTAAAGATGTTTTTAAAATGTATTATGAATCGAAAGCATAGATTTCAACATTTATTGTTGAAATAGACGTTTTCGAGAAATAAGGAAATGGTGGACTATAACACTGTTGTTATAGTAAATGATTTCCGAAAGGAAATGTTTTTATATAGTATTGGGATTTACCTATCTATCTTAATTTCGAATCCCTATACTAGTGATTTTTTGAGTCGTCGTAACGATGTTTTACATAACATTCGTTTTGACTCAAATTGACGTTGTTATAGAAAATGATTTCCTTAAAGAATGAAATGTATACTTAATATTGATTTAAGTATATTGAATATTTTTCAAATGTTGAAAATAAAAGATTTGTGAAACACTTATTATTAAATAAGTATGGAATGTTTTCCAAAATGAAATGAAACGTTTTGAGATTTTATCTTCTTAAAGATAAATCGAAATTGAATATTTGAAAACGATTGAAAATCGAATATTAGTAGATATTCGAAAAATGTAAATTCAATATGGAATTTATAAAGGAAAGGGAAACTGTTTAGAAAAATAAACGTTGATTTATTTTTGAAGTGTGGAAATTTTATATCTAGTAAAGATATTTTTGAAGATAAATAATTTGGAAAATTATTTGGAATCTGATGATGTTGCGCATCTTTATTGATAGTTAAATAACCGACTATCAATAATTACCTTGAATGGTATTTGTTGTGAATTGCTTGAATTTGAATGCCACACTTATTTTTGAATAATCGCTCACTATTCGGGTTAGCCGGGAAAGGACCATGGGGTCGTATAACCCATTCCGAATATGTGATACGTCGTTATGAATTGCATTCGAAGACCGGTGTTGAAGACCGGATATTTTTGAAAACGGAAGGATTACCGTCGAGTTACTCTACATCGGCTGATCTCCGGTTTAGAGGTTTTATCACCCTTAGTGACGGGAAGTCCGGACGTGATTAGAAAATTATCCGGATGTGCAAGGGCTTCGTGAGAAGTGCCTTCGGTTCTGTTCGATCCCGGAACAGACTTGTATGGATTGTGTGTCTGACGTTACAATTTGAGATATAAAGCCGATTTCTTTCAAATACATTTCTGTTGGTGGCGGAGAATTTATTCTCTTAGCTTAACACCCTTCTCTGAGACGTACGAGCTCAGAGGTTATGTAGTTGAAATTTATCAGCGATATATCCCAATTTGGTAACGTGGCATACTGAGTGTTGCTGTGAAATGATCAGTGTTTGATCATTTGTGATATGATCATTTGTTTGATCTTATATCTTTGTGATCATAGGTTGATCATTTTGTTTGACCCGAAGCATGGCTTTGTAGAAAGCGTAGCTTTGTGGACGAGACTTCGTCGAGCCTCACACCCCGGAAATGGTCAAAACAGGAAGGATGCGGCAAGGTTTTAGGGAGTAGCACCCCTTAGTGTATGTCATTCCTTCTGGATAAAGGTGGTATCATGGTATGGAGCCCAGATACTTAACCTCTGTGGTTGCTGCAAATTTATTACTTTGTGGTTGTTGCGAATCGGGGATCCTCGGGAAGATCGGTGACGATCGGGGGATGGCATACGCGTGTCAGTAGTTACCTACTTTTGCAGAGGTAACCCGGCCTTGTGTTGGCAGAGATCTAACCGTAATGTTAGGTTATTTCTCGGGTCGTCTATTCCAGGGACGTACCCATCGTGGAAAAGGAAGTTCCTTAGCCTGACCATTTGTTGGAAATCCAAAGAAACAATATGAGCCTTTACGATTTCAATTGTATAACCTGTCTCCTCAGGAGGCAGCTATAGCAGGCATAATATAATGGTACCTATGCTGGCTAAGATTTATATTCTACTTTCGAAAAGTTTTCCACTATGCACTAATAATAATATCCAAAATGATTTGATTTTGCGTAGTAAGCATCTTTGACTAACATAAGAAGAAATCTCCTCCAAGTCTGCGTTTGCATTGTGTGTGTGGTGGGAGGTCTTATGGTAGTTTCATTTTCCAAAAGCATTGCGAATTGACTTTAAAATTCTCTGCTATTTATTTTAAAGATAAATAACTGTTTTACGATCTCACACCAGTCACCATGACTGACTCGGAGTTTATTGTTTCCCTTCTAAACTCTGGGTGCCCACCAATTTCCACATGGGCAGTCTAGAGTTAGATTATCAGGATATTCTGGATATTCTGGAGCTTGGAGATAAGCTGGATGACGAGACGTAGTATTTGTATCTGATAGTATTTATTCCGCTGTGTATTCTGTATGAGGACAAGTTTATATAATTGTCCATTGTTGTTTATTGACTCTGATTGATGTATGTATAAAATGATATAGTTCTTTGTTTTAAAGATTATTCATTTATCTATTATATATTGTTCCGCTGCGATATGTGAGATTCTGATATTGTTTCTGTATCTGATGTTGTTCTGTTCTTCTCTTCTTGTTATTCTTCTATCTTCCTTCTTCTTCTACCTTTTTCTTCTTTCTAAAACCCTCACTATTGGAGTTTCCGGCACTCGATTGCTCGGCAGTCGATAAAGCGAGTATCGATGTCGAATTTTCGAAAGTCGAAAATTTCGGTACGTGACAGCGTGGTATCAGAGCATATGGTTAAGCGACAACCCTGCTCTGTTGGGTGTTACTCATTAGAGATAGAGTCAGTAGTACTCTAGAATGAGTTGAGTGTAATAATAGATACGAGTGCGTATTTGTTAGTGAATATAAAAATTGTTTTATATTGTGTTTGCTTATCCGTTGAGATGTTTATGAGTTTTGGTCGGTATGTGGGACGCCATATTATCGATAGGGATTTCTAAACACTTAAACGAGGCAAGACGACATAGTATTGTTTTAAAATAGGGTGAATGAAATAATTTTGCCCAAAACTATTTTTGTATAGAAAAGAAATCATTTTCTGTAAATTATTACAGTATATGGATGCTTGTTTGTTAGGAAAGTGATAATATTGAAATGTTATCATTATTATATGAAATTGAATAAGAAATTGAAATCATAACTCCAAAGTTAAGAAATAAATTCATATACGAATGGGATTTGTTAATTGTAAATGAATTTATAAATGAAACGGAATTCCAGAGAAGTTTTGGAAATGTTTTGAAAAGAATTTGAAAATTTTGGTGATCTGGAAAGTTTAAATCTTTTTGATTTGAAAATGGATTTCAAAGGTTTTGAAAAATATTTTGGAGAGATAAAAGCTCTAAACTCTTTTCGGTCGCTGGAAAATAACTTCGATGATGACCGCGACATCATTGGTGTTCATTTTCGGGTTTCCAAAAGAGGAATTGCTGCCAAATAGTTTAAATGGAAGTTGTTTGAAAATTTGGGTTTTGTTTTGAAATTCAAAAGATAATTTGATTTGTTTTCAAAAATGATTTTTGAAATGTTGGTAAGACTCGGGAATACCATATTTGTGAAATATTATTAAATTGATAACTTATACAAATTGAATTTTGATAGAATAAATTTAACTTTAAAAGATGGAGTAAAAATAAAAGTAAATACAAGTGAATCAATTAAATAAAGTGAAACGAATTACAATTCATATGGAATTTGAAATCCAGTTTAATATGAGTGGTTATAAACCATAATAGTAAATTGAAAATAAATATAATGTGTATATGGAATATTCATATTGAACCTAAGAAATGAAGAGTGAAATTCTTAAGTAAAATGTGATATTGAAATTATTCTAAGTTAATGATTGAATGAAGATAAAACCGGAATCGAAACTGAATGTTGAAAACAAATTTGAATAAAGCAAGTTAGAAATTGTGATGAATTAGTACATGAAACTAATTTAAAATAGTGCAGTTATGAATAAAAATAATCGATGAAATTCAATATTCAGAAGTTGAATTGAATCCAAATTAGATTGAAATTGAATTCAAATGAAATTTGAAATGCAAAATTGAATGAAGACAGATATGTAACTTCAATAGTAAGCTAAGAATGTATAAGTAGTTTATATTGAAAATTTTGTAATTGAATGTGTAAAATAGGTTGAATGTTGTAACTAGATATTATGGCTAGTAGGACATACAAGTGTTATAAAAGGAATTGGAATTTTGATTTCGAAGATAATTTGAATTGCTCGAAAAAGGTATGTATTTGAATTTCAAATATGAAATTTACTGATTTCTTCTCTAGCCGCTTGGCTTTTTCTTTTTCTTTTTGAAATCTGAGAGTCCGTAGGGACGTTTTGTAGTCGTACCGTATTAGCCGCGCAAAGGAGACGCTGGCGAAATTTTTTGAAAATTTAGGGCGTTAGAAAATTTTTGAGAAAATTTTGAAAGTTTAAATTTGAATTTGAATTTAAATTTGAATTTTGAAGTAAAACAATGATGTTAGAAGATTATGAAAATGTTTAGAAATTTAGTTGAATGATAACGAATCTTTAGTAGAAAGATTTGTTTTGAAATTTGATAAAACTATTGGATGTTGAAAAATAGTAGACGAGTTAAGGACCTTTTTTTTTCCTAACTTGTAATTTCGGGACGAAATTCTTTTAAGGAGGGAAGTCTGTAACGACCCAGAATTTCGAACAAATTTAATTGAAAATATTTAATTAATTTTAAATATTTGAACGATGATTTAATTTGAATTCCCAATGTAACTTTGAATTTGGCGATTAAATTATAAAATTTAATCTATTGTAAGTTGAATACAAATTTATATCTTCAATTTTAAGCTGAAGAAAAATATTTCGAAAGCTTTTGAAATTCGTATTGACAATACTGAAGATAATTAAAACTTCAGAATCGAATTTAAAATAAATTTGATCAGTTTGAATTTATATCGTTCGTATCGATATTTAAAAATAGCCGTCCGAGGCGCAGTCTCGGAATTCGATGAAACCAGTACCATTGGGTCCGTAATATTGAATTATTGCCGGATTTCAAATTTCGTGGAATTTGGAGTTGTTATGTAAGAATACGACGTGTAAACGCATCAAAATTGGTTCGAATTCGATTTAAATTTTAAATTTTAAAATATTAGTCAACACACACACGTTCATTCCTTAACTCACGCCTTTAATCACGCCTACGATCACGAAATTTATCGTGCAGAGCATGCCTCATTCAGTTTTAAATATCTCGTCCCCTTTTCTTCCTCTTGAAGACTTCAGTTCAAACTGAAACAAAAATCATTCGTTTACATATAAAAAGAAAATATAGTCGAAGGGCACACGTCCTCCTTGAATTCAAATCGAGCAAATCATTCCAATCGAAATCGCGTTCGCCGTAGGGGTTTCAATGATGGGCTGGGCTCGCGAGTCGCATAGCGTTTGTCAAGGGCTGAGACGGTGGCTGATGGTCGAACGTGGGTGAACTCGAGAGACAATCATCTACGTCTCCTCGATTTTGGGTTTTGGCGTGCTGTTCTTGGGGAGATGCTCGAGCTTATGGTGCTCGCGCGTGTGGGAAGCTACGGCTATTCGTGAGGGCTCGCTGTTTGATTTAGGGTTTATGGCGCTGGGTTCGCGATGCTCGAAAGTGGAAGAGGGTCGCGTGCGATGTCACGATGTGACTGGGCGATGGCGAGGGCTTGTGGTGGGGCAGTTCGTCGGGCTCGTGTACGATGGCGAGGTGAAGGCGTGGGACTCGACTGGAAGCTCGAATGGTTGAGATAGTCGCGAGGCATTGGGTGGTTCACTGTCGAGCTGGGGAGACTCGATTCGCGAGAAAGGGCAGGGTCGAAGCCTAGGTAATCAGTCGCGATAGGATGGAGATGTTGGCGAATTTCTGAGGTAGCTTTCGAGTTGCATTCGGCAATGTGATGGTGGTCGAAATTTTGAAGGGAGTTCGAGTGTGGTGGTCGAGCAATCTCGTTCTGGTGTTGGTCATTTCTGGAAGAAGGCAAATCGAGTGGAGAAGCAACACTCGTCGATTCGCAGTAAGGTACCAACCTGGTTTAATTCGATTTAATACGAATAAATATACGAATTTACAGTAAGACCCATATGCCAATTTGATTTCAGATCAAAGATGTATATGAACATTGTATGTTCAGTAAAGAAAATTTTTGTTTTGATATTTTCAGAAGAAATTATAGCAGTGAGTTTATAAGGCAATTTATTTATATATGAACATATATACAGTAAAAGTAATTATTGTTGTTATATACAGGAAATCAAAATGGGATATATACAGTAAGTTTGAAAAACGTTGATTTACATATGTGTATATATTATACCATAGAGGAAAGTTATTTTGAAATTAAGATTTTTGTTAAATGAAATTATTTAAAAAGATCGGTTGAAAATAAAGTCATTGGATAATTAAAATTACCAAATGAAAATTGTTATTCGATTTATTTCGAATATTAATAAAATTGTATAATTGTCATACAAGGTTAATACAATGGAGAAATGGTCAAAATGGAAATGGATTGCGAATAAAAAGCTAAGGTGAGATCTTCTCACTCAAAATGAATTGAAGTTATTGATTTGTTTGCTATTGATTGTGATATTAGATATGATAGGATATATCTATATATATAGCAATATATACATATTGGCATATGTATATATTGGATTGATGATTTCCCGCCTCGTATAGCGGATGAGACCCTATTGCGCCGTTAGTAAGCGGATTATTTTTATAAAACCCATATACCGCGATATTCCACCTCGAAGTGGAATTGGTATTGTGCTAACGTCTTTGGATGCAGGGAAACAGGTTGGAGGGATCCAACTGGACCCCTCACATTGATTGAATTTACTTCTACTGTGATGTGATAATCTGTGAATGATTATTGATGTTATTGAATTGATGTCTGGAAATTGCTTGAAAGCTAAAATTTAGCTGAATGGATGTTTGATATCATTAGATTCCAAAAATAAACAAAATTTAGTTTTTGAAATTCAAGTAGAAATTCTTAAGTGAATTAATTTTAGAAATTGAATAAATTCGAAGAAAGAATTTAAAAGTATAAAAGTTAATTTTTATAATCTTATTGAATTAGTTCCAGAATCAAGTGAAGATGTTAAATGAATGAAATTTCGTATAATAGTGATTTTTAAATTGAAGAATTTAATTAAAAATTTGGATTTCTAAATAGTTTGAAAAAGATAAAGGAATTTATTTTCTTAAAGAGGAATTTATTTAAAAGGAGATAAGTTGGAAATCCCTTTAGGAATTCAATTGGTAAATTGAAATAATTTAGGAAATCAATGTAAAATGATTTCAATTTGAAGAATCCCTTTAAAAACAGAATATTGAATAATTTGAGAAAAATAAGGAATTTATTTAGTAGTGATAAATAAAATTAGAAATCAATCTGTATGGAAATTTTATTTAAGGTTGAAAATAAATTTAGAAATCAATATTGAAATTGATTTGGTATTGAAGTTTTTTTACAAATAGAATTGAAATTTATAAAAGTTGTTTATAAATCCAAAATCACTTATTTTGATAAGTAAAATATAGAAGTTAATAAAAAGAAGATTTATAAGTTGAAGTTGTTATTAAAACAGAAATAGAATTTATAAACTTCGTTTTATGAATTCGAAATTGATTGAATTTGATAAATTATATATAGGAGATTATTGAAGAAGATATATTCGCGATTTTTGAATAGCGAATTTTTATTGAAATAAAATGTGTAGAGATTATTGAAAATGTGGTTAGTGAAGTATATTCACGATTTTGGACAGTGAATATATTGTTAAGTAAAATGGATTTATTTTTGAAGAAGTGACATTAAAAATGAAGTAAACATTTTAAAGATGTTTTTAAAATGTATTATGAATCGAAAGCATAGATTTCAACATTTATTGTTGAAATAGACGTTTTCGAGAAATAAGGAAATGGTGGACTATAACACTGTTGTTATAGTAAATGATTTCCGAAAGGAAATGTTTTTATATAGTATTGGGATTTACCTATCTATCTTAATTTCGAATCCCTATACTAGTGATTTTTTGAGTCGTCGTAACGATGTTTTACATAACATTCGTTTTGACTCAAATTGACGTTGTTATAGAAAATGATTTCCTTAAAGAATGAAATGTATACTTAATATTGATTTAAGTATATTGAATATTTTTCAAATGTTGAAAATAAAAGATTCGTGAAACACTTATTATTAAATAAGTATGGAATGTTTTCCAAAATGAAATGAAACGTTTTGAGATTTTATCTTCTTAAAGATAAATCGAAATTGAATATTTGAAAACGATTGAAAATCGAATATTAATAGATATTCGAAAAATGTAAATTCAATATGGAATTTATAAAGGAAAGGGAAACTGTTTAGAAAAATAAACGTTGATTTATTTTTGAAGTGTGGAAATTTTATATCTAGTAAAGATATTTTTGAAGATAAATAATTTGGAAAATTATTTGGAATCTGATGATGTTGCGCATCTTTATTGATAGTTAAATAACCGACTATCAATAATTACCTTGAACGGTATTTGTTGTGAATTGCTTGAATTTGAATGCCACACTTATTTTTGAATAATCGCTCACTATTCGGGTTAGCCGGGAAAGGACCATGGGGTCGTATAACCCATTCCGAATATGTGATACGTCGTTATGAATTGCATTCGAAGACCGGTGTTGAAGACCGGATATTTTTGAAAACGGAAGGATTACCGTCGAGTTACTCTACATCGGCTGATCTCCGGTTTAGAGGTTTTATCACCCTTAGTGACGGGAAGTCCGGACGTGATTAGAAAATTATCCGGATGTGCAAGGGCTTCGTGAGAAGTGCCTTCGGTTCTGTTCGATCCCGGAACAGACTTGTATGGATTGTGTGTCTGACGTTACAATTTGAGATATAAAGCCGATTTCTTTCAAATACATTTCTGTTGGTGGCGGAGAATTTATTCTCTTAGCTTAACACCCTTCTCTGAGACGTACGAGCTCAGAGGTTATGTAGTTGAAATTTATCAGCGATATATCCCAATTTGGTAACGTGGCATACTGAGTGTTGCTGTGAAATGATCAGTGTTTGATCATTTGTGATATGATCATTTGTTTGATCTTATATCTTTGTGATCATAGGTTGATCATTTTGTTTGACCCGAAGCATGGCTTTGTAGAAAGCGTAGCTTTGTGGACGAGACTTCGTCGAGCCTCACACCCCGGAAATGGTCAAAACAGGAAGGATGCGGCAAGGTTTTAGGGAGTAGCACCCCTTAGTGTATGTCATTCCTTCTGGATAAAGGTGGTATCATGGTATGGAGCCCAGATACTTAACCTCTGTGGTTGCTGCAAATTTATTACTTTGTGGTTGTTGCGAATCGGGGATCCTCGGGAAGATCGGTGACGATCGGGGGATGGCATACGCGTGTCAGTAGTTACCTACTTTTGCAGAGGTAACCCGGCCTTGTGTTGGCAGAGATCTAACCGTAATGTTAGGTTATTTCTCGGGTCGTCTATTCCAGGGACGTACCCATCGTGGAAAAGGAAGTTCCTTAGCCTGACCATTTGTTGGAAATCCAAAGAAACAATATGAGCCTTTACGATTTCAATTGTATAACCTGTCTCCTCAGGAGGCAGCTATAGCAGGCATAATATAATGGTACCTATGCTGGCTAAGATTTATATTCTACTTTCGAAAAGTTTTCCACTATGCACTAATAATAATATCCAAAATGATTTGATTTTGCGTAGTAAGCATCTTTGACTAACATAAGAAGAAATCTCCTCCAAGTCTGCGTTTGCATTGTGTGTGTGGTGGGAGGTCTTATGGTAGTTTCATTTTCCAAAAGCATTGCGAATTGACTTTAAAATTCTCTGCTATTTATTTTAAAGATAAATAACTGTTTTACGATCTTACACCAGTCACCATGACTGACTCGGAGTTTATTGTTTCCCTTCTAAACTCTGGGTGCCCACCAATTTCCACACGGGCAGTCTAGAGTTAGATTATCAGGATATTATGGATATTCTGGAGCTTGGAGATAAGCTGGATGACGAGACGTAGTATTTGTATCTGATAGTATTTATTCCGCTGTGTATTCTGTATGAGGACAAGTTTATATAACTGTCCATTGTTGTTTATTGACTCTGATTGATGTATGTATAAAATGATATAGTTCTTTGTTTTAAAGATTATTCATTTATCTATTATATATTGTTCCGCTGCGATATGTGAGATTCTGATATTGTTTCTGTATCTGATGTTGTTCTGTTCTTCTCTTCTTGTTGTTCTTCTATCTTCCTTCTTCTTCTACCTTTTTCTTCTTTCTAAAACCCTCACTATTGGAGTTTCCGGCACTCGATTGCTCGGCAGTCGATAAAGCGAGTATCGATGTCGAATTTTCGAAAGTCGAAAATTTCGGTACGTGACAGCGTGGTATCAGAGCATATGGTTAAGCGACAACCCTGCTCTGTTGGGTGTTACTCATTAGAGATAGAGTCAGTAGTACTCTAGAATGAGTTGAGTGTAATAATAGATACGAGTGCGTATTTGTTAGTGAATATAAAAATTGTTTTATATTGTGTTTGCTTATCCGTTGAGATGTTTATGAGTTTTGGTCGGTATGTGGGACGCCATATTATCGATAGGGATTTCTAAACACTTAAACGAGGCAAGACGACATAGTATTGTTTTAAAATAGGGTGAATGAAATAATTTTGCCCAAAACTATTTTTGTATAGAAAAGAAATCATTTTCTGTAAATTATTACAGTATATGGATGCTTGTTTGTTAGGAAAGTGATAATATTGAAATGTTATCATTATTATATGAAATTGAATAAGAAATTGAAATCATAACTCCAAAGTTAAGAAATAAATTCATATACGAATGGGATTTGTTAATTGTAAATGAATTTATAAATGAAACGGAATTCCAGAGAAGTTTTGGAAATGTTTTGAAAAGAATTTGAAAATTTTGGTGATCTGGAAAGTTTAAATCTTTTTGATTTGAAAATGGATTTCAAAGGTTTTGAAAAATATTTTGGAGAGATAAAAGCTCTAAACTCTTTTCGGTCGCTGGAAAATAACTTCGATGATGACCGCGGCATCATTGGTGTTCATTTTCGGGTTTCCAAAAGAGGAATTGCTGCCAAATAGTTTAAATGGAAGTTGTTTGAAAATTTGGGTTTTGTTTTGAAATTCAAAAGATAATTTGATTTGTTTTCAAAAATGATTTTTGAAATGTTGGTAAGACTCGGGAATACCATATTTGTGAAATATTATTAAATTGATAACTTATACAAATTGAATTTTGATAGAATAAATTTAACTTTAAAAGATGGAGTTAAAATAAAAGTAAATACAAGTGAATCAATTAAATAAAGTGAAACGAATTAAAATTCATATGGAATTTGAAATCCAGTTTAATATGAGTGGTTATAAACCATAATAGTAAATTGAAAATAAATATAATGTGTATATGGAATATTCATATTGAACCTAAGAAATGAAGAGTGAAATTCTTAAGTAAAATGTGATATTGAAATTATTCTAAGTTAATGATTGAATGAAGATAAAACCGGAATCGAAACTGAATGTTGAAAACAAATTTGAATAAAGCAAGTTAGAAATTGTGATGAATTAGTACATGAAACTAATTTAAAATAGTGCAGTTATGAATAAAAATAATCGATGAAATTCAATATTCAGAAGTTGAATTGAATCCAAATTAGATTGAAATTGAATTCAAATGAAATTTGAAATGCAAAATTGAATGAAGACAGATATGTAACTTCAATAGTAAGCTAAGAATGTATAAGCAGTTTATATTGAAAATTTTGTAATTGAATGTGTAAAATAGGTTGAATGTTGTAACTAGATATTATGGCTAGTAGGACATACAGGTGTTATAAAAGGAATTGGAATTTTGATTTCGAAGATAATTTGAATTGCTCGAAAAAGGTATGTATTTGAATTTCAAATATGAAATTTACTGATTTCTTCTCTAGCCGCTTGGCTTTTTCTTTTTCTTTTTGAAATCTGAGAGTCCGTAGGGACGTTTTGTAGTCGTACCGTATTAGCCGCGCAAAGGAGACGCTGGCGAAATTTTTTGAAAATTTAGGGCGTTAGAAAATTTTTGAGAAAATTTTGAAAGTTTAAATTTGAATTTGAATTTAAATTTGAATTTTGAAGTAAAACAATGATGTTAGAAGATTATGAAAATGTTTAGAAATTTAGTTGAATGATAACGAATCTTTAGTAGAAAGATTTGTTTTGAAATTTGATAAAACTATTGGATGTTGAAAAATAGTAGACGAGATAAGGACCTTTTTTTTTCCTAACTTGTAATTTCGGGACGAAATTCTTTTAAGGAGGGAAGTCTGTAACGACCCAGAATTTCGAACAAATTTAATTGAAAATATTTAATTAATTTTAAATATTTGAACGATGATTTAATTTGAATTCCCAATGTAACTTTGAATTTGGCGATTAAATTATAAAATTTAATCTATTGTAAGTTGAATAAAAATTTATATCTTCAATTTTAAGCTGAAGAAAAATATTTCGAAAGCTTTTGAAATTCGTATTGACAATACTGAAGATAATTAAAACTTCAGAATCGAATTTAAAATAAATTTGATCAGTTTGAATTTATATCGTTCGTATCGATATTTAAAAATAGCCGTCCGAGGCGCAGTCTCGGAATTCGATGAAACCAGTACCATTGGGTCCGTAATATTGAATTATTGCCGGATTTCAAATTTCGTGGAATTTGGAGTTGTTATGTAAGAATACGACGTGTAAACGCATCAAAATTGGTTCGAATTCGATTTAAATTTTAAATTTTAAAATATTAGTCAACACACACACGTTCATTCCTTAACTCACGCCTTTAATCACGCCTACGATCACCAAATTTATCGTGCAGAGCATGCCTCATTCAGTTTTAAATATCTCGTCCCCTTTTCTTCCTCTTGAAGACTTCAGTTCAAACTGAAACAAAAATCATTCGTTTACATATAAAAAGAAAATATAGTCGAAGGGCACACGTCCTCCTTGAATTCAAATCGAGCAAATCATTCCAATCGAAATCGCGTTCGCCGTAGGGGTTTCAATGATGGGCTGGGCTCGCGAGTCGCACATCGTTTGTCAAGGGCTGAGACGGTGGCTGATGGTCGAACGTGGGTGAACTCGAGAGACAATCATCTACGTCTCCTCGATTTTGGGTTTTGGCGTGCTGTTCTTGGGGAGATGCTCGAGCTTATGGTGCTCGCGCATGTGGGAAGCTACGGCTATTCGTGAGGGCTCGCTGTGACAACCCGCATATTTATCGATTTTATATTTAAATATTTTTATTTAAATATTTCATCGTTCGTCGGATTTTGGTCCGAAAAGCTACTTTTTGCAAACAGTTGAATTAGGACTCGAGACCACCTCCATTGAGTTCAAAGTGTCGTTTGCGATCTTTTTGAGTGTAAGCTTCGATATGTTTGGAGTTAGGAGAATTTTGCCACTTTTTACTTAGGGCTTTGGGTTGGGTTTCAGCCCAATAACCCCACTTAACCCCCTAGCTCTCTAACTCTTCATCCATTCACTCCCATTTCATTTCATTTCCTCAAGCAAACTGAAAATGGTGGAGAGGAAGAAAGATTAGAAATTCCAAACCCTTGTTCCTCTTGCAAACTCAAGTCCTAGCTTCAAATTCGAAGAGAACCCATTGGTAAGCTTCATCTTCTTCTTCTCCAACCCGTTCTCCTTTCAATTTCAGAAATTCCTAAACCTAACTTTAGGAATGTTCTTCTTTTTTTGAGCATAGATTCAAGCTCATTTGGGTTGTGTTGAAGAGGAGTTGATCTTAGCTTGTTTTAAAAGCTTCTTCTTCTTTGTTTGGGTTCAAAGGTGAGATTTTTATCTCACATCTATGACTATAACCATCTTTGAGGTTGGGTATGAATTCCTAACACTATTACATGTTCAATTGCTTTTGGTTTGAATTGCTTTGGCGAACATTTCAATTTTTGATGCTTTTAATTCAAACTTTGCATCTCCTTGCTTTGATTTGTGAACATGTCTTTGGTTGTGAATCGGAGTGCCTATAGGGCCGTATTATCGATTGACAAAAAGCCCCGAAGTCCATTGCTCGATCGGGTGAAAAATGTGGGAGAGTTTGCTCTCCCACTGGGCTGAAAAAACAACTTCAGCTCCTCACCAGACGTCTGCAGATATGCTCAGACGTCTGGGGTCTGTTTCAGGAAGTTCCCGAAACTTCCTGCAGACGTCTGAGCATTTACCTCAGACGTCTGGTGCCTGTGAGCGACTCTACTTTGCTTGCTCTTGCCTATTTATCTCGAGATTCTAATTTCTATCGATTCAAGGTTATCCGATTCGTCGTTATCATTTATTTTCTTCATTGATGACTTCTTCTTGGGATTTTTGAGAATGTCGCTCGACCCGTCTTCCTCTTAGGTCGTTTGGCTTCACGAGGTCGCTTGCCTTCACTTAGGTCGAACCCCGTATTACTCTGCGTAGGCAATCTTATCTGAAAAGCATTCATCAGAACTTCCACTTTGATGCATTTTGAGCTGATTTCCTTGGATTTTATTCACGTCTCCGAATGTGAATTTTTGTGATAGATTGTTCCAACAATCGTTTTATGACTTGTCACTTTAAAGATATGAAGGTTTTAATACTAGTAGTAAATATCAAAACTCTCTCATCAAATCGATTTCAACACTATTTTTAATATCAAAAGTTCGTTTTCTCAAACCAATTTCCAATCTACTAATATATATAAGCCTTTACTTCACTCGAATGAGAAATCGAATTAAACGACTTAGTAAAACGAGTGGTATGAAACGCTTGCGTTCACTTCGTCGGTTAGCTCTTGGACTTGTTCGATTGAACCCTTTTCGTGACAATTTCCTAGTGAAGATTTACAGCTTGTTCGTAAATATTTAAGTTAAGCAAGTGGTTATAGGACATGAAGCTAAACTCATATATTTACTAGCTTGGTGTAATTGACACTTCCTTATGATCATGACGATCATTCTTGTGTTTTAGACTAGCAATGTGCGATGTCTCTTTAATTCGGTTCATCGGACGTTACGCTGTACGACGTCGTTGTTCCGTTTATCGTGATTTGGTTCATCGGACGTTACGCTGTACGACGTCGTTGTTCCTTTTCTTTTTATCGTGATTTGGTTCATCGGACGTTACGCTGTACGACGTCGTTGTTCCATTTTACTGTGTTTTGGTTCATCGGACGTTACGCTGTACGACGTCGTTGTTCCTTTTCTTTTTATGGTGATTTGGTTCATCGGACGTTACGCTGTACGACGTCGTTGTTCCATTTCGCTACGTGTTGGTTCATCGGATGTTACGCTGTACGACATCGTTGTTCCTTTTCTTTTTTATTGTGTTTTGGTTCATCGGACGTTACGCTGTACGACGTCGTTGTTCCATTTTCCTATGCTTTGGATCACCGGATGTTACGCTGTACGACATCGTTGTTCCTTTTATTTGTGCTTTGGTTCATCGGACGTTACGTTGTACGACGTCGTTGTTCCTATTTAATTATGTCTCTGGATCATCGGACGTTACGCTGTACGACGTCGTTGCTTCGGATTATTTGATTTCTGGATATTGATTTCTGGAATTTTATGTTTCACCAGCAATTACGATGGGCATTGATATGTATGTCATTTATTGTGGCTTGGTGAATTAAATAGAGAATATGACATTCTTTTTAATCTTTGAGAAGATTCTTGTGATATTGATTAATCTCTTGTTGATTTTCAATCACGTACTTATCACAGTACGCTATTATGGTTATGATACGTTTTTGTCATATCTCTTATTCTATATCACTTTATCTGATATTTATAGCTAGACTGATCCGTTTATTATTTTCTTATAAATAATACTCGGGTCAGACCGAGATGTTACAGGTGCTTCTGCTTGACTTCCTATCTGGAGCCATCATCTGACTTTTGGCTAACTACTCTAGTTTAGTAGTTTTTGTCGTATACATTGGAGATTGAGATTCCTTGATGTATACATATTCTATTGTCTTGCACTTGTATCTATTCTTTTGTGTTATTGTGGATCTTATTTGACCACTACTCTGATGTACACTTTCATGTGATGTATATTTATTCATATCTATTTCCGCCTTTGTGATATGAATTGTCTGTGACTGATTTGTGTTATGTTTATTTCTATATTTGTTTCCGAAGATTATATATAGCCACCGTGTGATAGCTTTGTGTTTGTAACGGTATGTCGGATTTCCTCCTTAGAAGATATGCATTCTATTCTATCTGACATATCGGTGCTCGCACAAAGAAGTTACATGGATGGTCGCTCCTCAACAGCCTTATTCTCCGTGCTAATTGACAGCACTACACCGTAGTGTTCTTGGTTAGCGTGGGTATAGAGGTGGGGCGTCACAGCTTGGTATCAGAGCCAAACTTCGGAACAATGTAGAATTATCTAGCAAGGATCATGTCCTAAGTCTTTCTTAGGAGTTGTGCCTTAGGATTTTATTCGTGTCTTTGTACCGTTCTATCCTATTTTCTTTTATGATTCCTTGTTTTATCAATCATGATTGTTTGATATTTATTCCGAGAATAACTTTTTCTTCTTCTTTCTTTCTTAAAGACGAGAAATGGTTAGATCTGGCCGTACCAACGTCGGTCAATCAAGTGCTACTCCCCAAGATGGAGTATTTATGTCTGCCCAGCAGCTTCTAGATCTTGTTAAGAATGCTCAAGCTATCGGACCCATTCCAGAGCCTACTCATCCTAGATCCGGTTTTGCACGCTTGTGTAGGGATTATACTGATTTGGGTGGAAGGCCATTCCGGGGATCCGAGAGTGTTATTGAAATTCAAGCTTGGCTCAAAACATGCGATCGCATCTTCTCTCGCATGAACCTTATTGATCTCCACCGAGTCCAAGTGGCTTCTAGCATGCTCCAAGAAAGAGCATTGGATTGGTATGAGCTTCTTATTTCTGAAATCGTTGAAGCGGATCTCACTTGGGAGCAATTCCGGGAAAGATTCGAATTGAAATTTGTGCCTGAGGCTGAAAAAGTAACCTTGGCCCGGCGTTTTATCGACCTTGTTCAAGGTGAATCTTCTGTGACGGACTATGTCGCATCTTTCGAAGCTCTTTCCAAATACGGGGTCGAATACATTAACACCCCGTTGAAGAAAAATCAGAGGTTCGTCTATGGCTTGAATAAGAATCTTAAGAAGCCATTGCTCCTGAAACTCGAAGTTTCATTTGATCAGCTTATTGACATCGCTCTTCGTCTTGAAGAGGCCGATAGAGAAAGCGATATTGAAGTTGTGCGTGCCAAACAGAACTTCAACGACAACGTGAAAAGGCCTATTAAATTCACAGGCCCCAATCCCATCAAGAAAGGGAAGCAACAAATTCCGGTAGCAAAGACTCCTACCTCTAGTCATGGACGATGCTACAATTGTGGTCTTACGGACCACTATGCAAGGGAGTGCCCGAAACCTCTCTTCTGTCGTTATTGCAAAGGTTCGGGTCATCTTATATCTACATGTCCCATTCTTAAAAGTAGGAGAGAGGGAGAGCTTAATGTTGTTCAAGCCTCTGGTGACACTTCTCTTGGTTAAGGTAATTCTCCTTCTATCTTTGGCGATATTTCTTTTGAGATTATCTTATTCGAGTTCTTTTTGATATGGGTTTCATCTCATTATTTTTATATCAAAATAACTTGCTGATTCCTTTTTTCTTTAAACATTTTTGGGCTTGTTGACTTTTATGAGGATTGCGGATCCGGTTGGTGGATCTGCAACACTCAATTTGCTTTTTATTGATGTCGAAATTATTTTATGTGATTTTTCTTTCCGAACCGACTTCCACTTAGGCTTCGGAATTAATTTTTGTGAAAGGATTGGCTTAATCATTGTGAAGCTCATATCCTATTTTTCCAAGCGGACTATTCATCTTCGACATTTTCAATCCGTTAAACAGATTTCCGATTTTTCCTTTATGATTTTGATCCCAATTTGATGGCATCATTTTATTCTTTAAGCTCACATGATGAGGAAAGCGTTATTCCTCTCATTCACGTAGTTTGAGAATTTTCCGGTATTTTTGAGTTTGTCTTAGGCTTATCGCCTAAGCAGTCTTTTGAGTAGTGATAAGGTCTTTTTTTAGCTCGACCTTGCCACCGATTTTCATTTGCTACGAGTTGTTGGAGTTAGCATTCCACTTATCGCATTCCGCACTCGTTATGATTCTTATGAATGACTTGTTATGTCATTCAGTTATCCAACTTATTTATCCATTCTATAAATCGAGTCTTCTATGAGTATCTCGATGACTCCATTCTCGTATATATTGATTTTGGATGAAAATAGCAATTTAAAATTTTGCAAATCTTTTTCATAAGATTTATTTATAAGTACAAGTGGATTTTTGTTCTTTAAGCAAACAAAGAATATTCTTAAAAGTTTTTAAGAAACATGTTTATTATCTTGAAGATGATTTTGTGATTGTATTGCCCATTGAGTGCTTTAAGAATTTTGGTCGATGCGCTTGATCAACGTTATCGATAGGAATTTCCTAAACGCTTTGATGAGACAATCAGACATAGTAAATTGATTAGGAAAATGTAAATTTCTCTAGAAAGATTATTACCTAAAGAATATTTGTAATTTTTGGAAAGTTTTAGCTTTTCAGGAAAGAAGATTATTTGAAAGAATTCTTTTCCGCTACTTTTATTCTTGTGATTCCCGAAGGGAACCAAGATTTTCTCTTTAGTACCAATGCTAATCGTATTGGTTTTGATGTCGTTCACTTGCAAGAGAACGCGCTATCATTTATTCTTCTATATAGTTATAGCCTATCGAGACTAGGTATGCCACTCATGATCTAGTGCTCGTGGCTATTGTTTTCTCTTTTAGAGTTTGGCATCATTATTTTGGGGAAGAAGTTCGTTCTCCACTCCGACCATAAATCTTTGAAATGTTTATTTTCTTATAAGGAACATAATTTGCTTCAACAAGTGTTGGCTCGAGTTCCTTGCATCTTATGATCTTGAAATTCTTTGTTTACTCCCGGATGGGAGAATCGAGCTGCCGAGGTCTTTAGTCTTAAGCAACATGCAGTTATTTTTTTGATGATATCCAAATGGAATGATCTCGAGATTTCCTCCTCTTGTGAGATTCGAGATCGCGAATTTCAATTCATGTTCATCTCTTGTTTTATGTAGCCCTGAGGCTCAATCTTCTCTTTTAGACCGCATCCTTGAAACTCTAAAGTAAAATCCCAAATTGGCTTATCTTGGCCAAAGTTGTAGGGATCAAAATAAGGTTGTTGGTTTGAAAGATTTCGAAGTCGATGCTCGTGGTGGCATTTGAGTGTTTGGTAGACTTATTGTGCCAAACATTTGTGATCTTCTTAAAGACACTTTAGAAGATTCTCGTCGTTCTAAGTTTTCCTTTCATCCCGGTAGTAGTAGCGACTTTATTATTGGGATGGAACGAAATTTGATATTGCTAACTTCATTAAGCGTTGCATGGCTTACCAACTCATAAAGGCCAAGCATCAAAGGCCCAGTGGGTTATTGCAACCTTGGACATTCCAATTAAGGAGAGGGATCAAATTTCCATGGTCTTTGTTGACGGACTTCTCCGTTCTCGTTCGGGTCATGACAGTTTATGGGTAATTGTAGATAGACTTACAAATCTACCCGTTTTCTTCCCGTTCGGTCCAATCAGACCGTATCTCTTTTCACTAAACCCTGTGTTTAGTTAAATTTCATGGAGTTCCTACTTCTGTTGTTTAGCAATCGTGATCCATTATTTTGCTGATGGATTTTGTAAGGTCTTCAAAAAGCTTTGGGAACAAAGCTTAATTTTAGCACCGCTTATCATCCTCAATCCGATGGACAACCAAGCGAGTGAATCAAACTCTTGAAGATCTTCTTTAGTGCATGTGTCCTTGATTTTGGTGGAAGTTGGGAAAATTATATTTCTCTTGTTTAGTTTTCTTCCAATAATAACTTCCAACCTTGTATTGGTATGGCACCTTTCGAGGCACTCTACGGAAGGCTATGCCGATTTTCTTCGTGTTGGCTTAAAGCCGGTGAGAACTGGTTTTAGGTCCAGATCTTATTAGTGTCCATTTGTGTTTCATCTACGATGGGTGTTGTGCATTTTCAGTCGATCGGGAAAGTTAGCGCCTCGATATATAGGGCCATTTCCTATCACCGAACGTATTGGTTCCGTGGCTTATCGCCTTTTTATTACCGGCTCAATCTTTTGCTATTTATGACGTTTTCCACGTCCCTCTACTATGGAAATACCTTAGGGATTCCGATTTTTATTCTTGAGCCCGGTGTTATTTTGGAAATTGAAGTTTCACCAGATTTGACTTTTTGAGCAACATTCTATTCGTATCATTGCTTCGGAGGTTGAGCGCCTTCGAAATAAAGATGTTTTTCTTGTGAAAGTTCAATGGTTCTCAAACCCCAAGGATTGCTCTTGGGAATCCAGAGAATTCATCGAGCGAACTCGTCTGGATTTTCTCTTTCATGCTCTTTTTGGTGAACTTCTCATTTCAAATTTTCTTTTGTATT
Source organism: Allium fistulosum (assembly GCA_030737815.1). Taxonomy (NCBI): domain Eukaryota; kingdom Viridiplantae; phylum Streptophyta; class Magnoliopsida; order Asparagales; family Amaryllidaceae; genus Allium; species Allium fistulosum. The sequence continues at coordinate 814,918,497 of CM060904.1, forward strand.
GATATGCTTTTATGGTTGTTACTAATTATTTTCTTCTTAAGTATTGCGAGGACGCAATTTCTTTAAGGAGGGGAGTCTGTGACAACCCGCATATTTATCGATTTTATATTTAAATATTTTTATTTAAATATTTCATCGTTCGTCGGATTTTGGTCCGAAAAGCTACTTTTTGCAAACAGTTGAATTAGGACTCGAGACCACCTCCATTGAGTTCAAAGTGTCGTTTGCGATCTTTTTGAGTGTAAGCTTCGATATGTTTGGAGTTAGGAGAATTTTGCCACTTTTTACTTAGGGCTTTGGGTTGGGTTTCAGCCCAATAACCCCACTTAACCCCCTAGCTCTCTAACTCTTCATCCATTCACTCCCATTTCATTTCATTTCCTCAAGCAAACTGAAAATGGTGGAGAGGAAGAAAGATTAGAAATTCCAAACCCTTGTTCCTCTTGCAAACTCAAGTCCTAGCTTCAAATTCGAAGAGAACCCATTGGTAAGCTTCATCTTCTTCTTCTCCAACCCGTTCTCCTTTCAATTTCAGAAATTCCTAAACCTAACTTTAGGAATGTTCTTCTTTTTTTGAGCATAGATTCAAGCTCATTTGGGTTGTGTTGAAGAGGAGTTGATCTTAGCTTGTTTTAAAAGCTTCTTCTTCTTTGTTTGGGTTCAAAGGTGAGATTTTTATCTCACATCTATGACTATAACCATCTTTGAGGTTGGGTATGAATTCCTAACACTATTACATGTTCAATTGCTTTTGGTTTGAATTGCTTTGGCGAACATTTCAATTTTTGATGCTTTTAATTCAAACTTTGCATCTCCTTGCTTTGATTTGTGAACATGTCTTTGGTTGTGAATCGGAGTGCCTATAGGGCCGTATTATCGATTGACAAAAAGCCCCGAAGTCCATTGCTCGATCGGGTGAAAAATGTGGGAGAGTTTGCTCTCCCACTGGGCTGAAAAAACAACTTCAGCTCCTCACCAGACGTCTGCAGATATGCTCAGACGTCTGGGGTCTGTTTCAGGAAGTTCCCGAAACTTCCTGCAGACGTCTGAGCATTTACCTCAGACGTCTGGTGCCTGTGAGCGACTCTACTTTGCTTGCTCTTGCCTATTTATCTCGAGATTCTAATTTCTATCGATTCAAGGTTATCCGATTCGTCGTTATCATTTATTTTCTTCATTGATGACTTCTTCTTGGGATTTTTGAGAATGTCGCTCGACCCGTCTTCCTCTTAGGTCGTTTGGCTTCACGAGGTCGCTTGCCTTCACTTAGGTCGAACCCCGTATTACTCTGCGTAGGCAATCTTATCTGAAAAGCATTCATCAGAACTTCCACTTTGATGCATTTTGAGCTGATTTCCTTGGATTTTATTCACGTCTCCGAATGTGAATTTTTGTGATAGATTGTTCCAACAATCGTTTTATGACTTGTCACTTTAAAGATATGAAGGTTTTAATACTAGTAGTAAATATCAAAACTCTCTCATCAAATCGATTTCAACACTATTTTTAATATCAAAAGTTCGTTTTCTCAAACCAATTTCCAATCTACTAATATATATAAGCCTTTACTTCACTCGAATGAGAAATCGACTTAAACGACTTAGTAAAACGAGTGGTATGAAACGCTTGCGTTCACTTCGTCGGTTAGCTCTTGGACTTGTTCGATTGAACCCTTTTCGTGACAATTTCCTAGTGAAGATTTACAGCTTGTTCGTAAATATTTAAGTTAAGCAAGTGGTTATGGGACATGAAGCTAAACTCATATATTTACTAGCTTGGTGTAATTGACACTTCCTTATGATCATGATGATCATTCTTGTGTTTTAGACTAGCAATGTGCGATGTCTCTTTAATTCGGTTCATCGGACGTTACGCTGTACGACGTCGTTGTTCCGTTTATCGTGATTTGGTTCATCGGACGTTACGCTGTACGACGTCGTTGTTCCTTTTCTTTTTATCGTGATTTGGTTCATCGGACGTTACGCTGTACGACGTCGTTGTTCCATTTTACTGTGTTTTGGTTCATCGGACGTTACGCTGTACGACGTCGTTGTTCCTTTTCTTTTTATGGTGATTTGGTTCATCGGACGTTACGCTGTACGACGTCGTTGTTCCATTTCGCTACGTGTTGGTTCATCGGATGTTACGCTGTACGACATCGTTGTTCCTTTTCTTTTTTATTGTGTTTTGGTTCATCGGACGTTACGCTGTACGACGTCGTTGTTCCATTTTCCTATGCTTTGGATCACCGGATGTTACGCTGTACGACATCGTTGTTCCTTTTATTTGTGCTTTGGTTCATCGGACGTTACGTTGTACGACGTCGTTGTTCCTATTTAATTATGTCTCTGGATCATCGGACGTTACGCTGTACGACGTCGTTGCTTCGGATTATTTGATTTCTGGATATTGATTTCTGGAATTTTATGTTTCACCAGCAATTACGATGGGCATTGATATGTATGTCATTTATTGTGGCTTGGTGAATTAAATAGAGAATATGACATTCTTTTTAATCTTTGAGAAGATTCTTGTGATATTGATTAATCTCTTGTTGATTTTCAATCACGTACTTATCACAGTACGCTATTATGGTTATGATACGTTTTTGTCATATCTCTTATTCTATATCACTTTATCTGATATTTATAGCTAGACTGATCCGTTTATTATTTTCTTATAAATAATACTCGGGTCAGACCGAGATGTTACAGGTGCTTCTGCTTGACTTCCTATCTGGAGCCATCATCTGACTTTTGGCTAACTACTCTAGTTTAGTAGTTTTTGTCGTATACATTGGAGATTGAGATTCCTTGATGTATACATATTCTATTGTCTTGCACTTGTATCTATTCTTTTGTGTTATTGTGGATCTTATTTGACCACTACTCTGATGTACACTTTCATGTGATGTATATTTATTCATATCTATTTTCGCCTTTGTGATATGAATTGTCTGTGACTGATTTGTGTTATGTTTATTTCTATATTTGTTTCCGAAGATTATATATAGCCACCGTGTGATAGCTTTGTGTTTGTAACGGTATGTCGGATTTCCTCCTTAGAAGATATGCATTCTATTCTATCTGACATATCGGTGCTCGCACAAAGAAGTTACATGGATGGTCGCTCCTCAACAGCCTTATTCTCCGTGCTAATTGACAGCACTACACCGTAGTGTTCTTGGTTAGCGTGGGTATAGAGGTGGGGCGTCACACTCGCTGTTTGATTTAGGGTTTATGGCGACTGGGTTCGCGATGCTCGAAAGTGGAAGAGGGTCGCGTGCGATGTCGCGATGTGACTGGGCGATGGCGAGGGCTTGTGGTGGGGCAGTTCGTCGGGCTCGTGTACGATGGCGAGGTGAAGGCGTGGGACTCGACTGGAAGCTCGAATGGTTGAGATAGTCGCGAGGCATTGGGTGGTTCACTGTCGAGCTGGGGAGACTCGATTCGCGAGAAAGGGCAGGGTCGAAGCCTAGGTAATCAGTCGCGATAGGATGGAGATGTTGGCGAATTTCTGAGGTAGCTTTCGAGTTGCATTCGGCAATGTGATGGTGGTCGAAATTTTGAAGGGAGTTCGAGTGTGGTGGTCGAGCAATCTCGTTCTGGTGTTGGTCATTTCTGGAAGAAGGCAAATCGAGTGGAGAAGCAACACTCGTCGATTCGCAGTAAGGTACCAACCTGGTTTAATTCGATTTAATACGAATAAATATACGAATTTACAGTAAGACCCATATGCCAATTTGATTTCAGATCAAAGATGTATATGAACATTGTATGTTCAGTAAAGAAAATTTTTGTTTTGATATTTTCAGAAGAAATTATAGCAGTGAGTTTATAAGGCAATTTATTTATATATGAACATATATACAGTAAAAGTAATTACTGTTGTTATATACAGGAAATCAAAATGGGATATATACAGTAAGTTTGAAAAACGTTGATTTACATATGTGTATATATTATACCATAGAGGAAAGTTATTTTGAAATTAAGATTTTTGTTAAATGAAATTATTTAAAAAGATCGGTTGAAAATAAAGTCATTGGATAATTAAAATTACCAAATGAAAATTGTTATTCGATTTATTTCGAATATTAATAAAATTGTATAATTGTCATACAAGGTTAATACAATGGAGAAATGGTCAAAATGGAAATGGATTGCGAATAAAAAGCTAAGGTGAGATCTTCTCACTCAAAATGAATTGAAGTTATTGATTTGTTTGCTATTGATTGTGATATTAGATATGATAGGATATATCTATATATATAGCAATATATACATATTGGCATATGTATATATTGGATTGATGATTTCCCGCCTCGTATAGCGGATGAGACCCTATTGCGCCGTTAGTAAGCGGATTATTTTTATAAAACCCATATACCGCGATATTCCACCTCGAAGTGGAATTGGTATTGTGCTAACGTCTTTGGATGCAGGGAAACAGGTTGGAGGGATCCAACTGGACCCCTCACATTGATTGAATTTACTTCTACTGTGATGTGATAATCTGTGAATGATTATTGATGTTATTGAATTGATGTCTGGAAATTGCTTGAAAGCTAAAATTTAGCTGAATGGATGTTTGATATCATTAGATTCCAAAAATAAACGAAATTTAGTTTTTGAAATTCAAGTAGAAATTCTTAAGTGAATTAATTTTAGAAATTGAATAAATTCGAAGAAAGAATTTAAAAGTATAAAAGTTAATTTTTATAATCTTATTGAATTAGTTCCAGAATCAAGTGAAGATGTTAAATGAATGAAATTTCGTATAATAGTGATTTTTAAATTGAAGAATTTAATTAAAAATTTGGATTTCTAAATAGTTTGAAAAAGATAAAGGAATTTATTTTCTTAAAGAGGAATTTATTTAAAAGGAGATAAGTTGGAAATTCCTTTAGGAATTCAATTGGTAAATTGAAATAATTTGGGAAATCAATGTAAAATGATTTCAATTTGAAGAATCCCTTTAAAAACAGAATATTGAATAATTTGAGAAAAATAAGGAATTTATTTAGTAGTGATAAATAAAATTAGAAATCAATCTGTATGGAAATTTTATTTAAGGTTGAAAATAAATTTAGAAATCAATATTGAAATTGATTTGGTATTGAAATTTTTTTACAAATAGAATTGAAATTTATAAAAGTTGTTTATAAATTCGAAATCACTTATTTTGATAAGTAAAATATAGAAGTTAATAAAAAGAAGATTTATAAGTTGAAGTTGTTATTAAAACAGAAATAGAATTTATAAACTTCGTTTTATAAATTCGAAATCGATTGAATTTGATAAATTATATATAGGAGATTATTGAAGAAGATATATTCGCGATTTTTGAATAGCGAATTTTTATTGAAATAAAATGTGTAGAGATTATTGAAAATGTGGTTAGTGAAGTATATTCACGATTTTGGACAGTGAATATATTGTTAAGTAAAATGGATTTATTTTTGAAGAAGTGACATTAAAAATGAAGTAAACATTTTAAAGATGTTTTTAAAATGTATTATGAATCGAAAGCATAGATTTCAACATTTATTGTTGAAATAGACGTTTTCGAGAAATAAGGAAATGGTGGACTATAACACTGTTGTTATAGTAAATGATTTCCGAAAGGAAATGTTTTTATATAGTATTGGGATTTACCTATCTATCTTAATTTCGAATCCCTATACTAGTGATTTTTTGAGTCGTCGTAACGATGTTTTACATAACATTCGTTTTGACTCAAATTGACGTTGTTATAGAAAATGATTTCCTTAAAGAATGAAATGTATACTTAATATTGATTTAAGTATATTGAATATTTTTCAAATGTTGAAAATAAAAGATTCGTGAAACACTTATTATTAAATAAGTATGGAATGTTTTCCAAAATGAAATGAAACGTTTTGAGATTTTATCTTCTTAAAGATAAATCGAAATTGAATATTTGAAAACGATTGAAAATCGAATATTAATAGATATTCGAAAAATGTAAATTCAATATGGAATTTATAAAGGAAAGGGAAACTGTTTAGAAAAATAAACGTTGATTTATTTTTGAAGTGTGGAAATTTTATATCTAGTAAAGATATTTTTGAAGATAAATAATTTGGAAAATTATTTGGAATCTGATGATGTTGCGCATCTTTATTGATAGTTAAATAACCGACTATCAATAATTACCTTGAACGGTATTTGTTGTGAATTGCTTGAATTTGAATGCCACACTTATTTTTGAATAATCGCTCACTATTCGGGTTAGCCGGGAAAGGACTATGGGGTCGTATAACCCATTCCGAATATGTGATACGTCGTTATGAATTGCATTCGAAGACCGGTGTTGAAGACCGGATATTTTTGAAAACGGAAGGATTACCGTCGAGTTACTCTACATCGGCTGATCTCCGGTTTAGAGGTTTTATCACCCTTAGTGACGGGAAGTCCGGACGTGATTAGAAAATTATCCGGATGTGCAAGGGCTTCGTGAGAAGTGCCTTCGGTTCTGTTCGATCCCGGAACAGACTTGTATGGATTGTGTGTCTGACGTTACAATTTGAGATATAAAGCCGATTTCTTTCAAATACATTTCTGTTGGTGGCGGAGAATTTATTCTCTTAGCTTAACACCCTTCTCTGAGACGTACGAGCTCAGAGGTTATGTAGTTGAAATTTATCAGCGATATATCCCAATTTGGTAACGTGGCATACTGAGTGTTGCTGTGAAATGATCAGTGTTTGATCATTTGTGATATGATCATTTGTTTGATCTTATATCTTTGTGATCATAGGTTGATCATTTTGTTTGACCCGAAGCATGGCTTTGTAGAAAGCGTAGCTTTGTGGACGAGACTTCGTCGAGCCTCACACCCCGGAAATGGTCAAAACAGGAAGGATGCGGCAAGGTTTTAGGGAGTAGCACCCCTTAGTGTATGTCATTCCTTCTGGATAAAGGTGGTATCATGGTATGGAGCCCAGATACTTAACCTCTGTGGTTGCTGCAAATTTATTACTTTGTGGTTGTTGCGAATCGGGGATCCTCGGGAAGATCGGTGACGATCGGGGGATGGCATACGCGTGTCAGTAGTTACCTACTTTTGCAGAGGTAACCCGGCCTTGTGTTGGCAGAGATCTAACCGTAATGTTAGGTTATTTCTCGGGTCGTCTATTCCAGGGACGTACCCATCGTGGAAAAGGAAGTTCCTTAGCCTGACCATTTGTTGGAAATCCAAAGAAACAATATGAGCCTTTACGATTTCAATTGTATAACCTGTCTCCTCAGGAGGCAGCTATAGCAGGCATAATATAATGGTACCTATGCTGGCTAAGATTTATATTCTACTTTCGAAAAGTTTTCCACTATGCACTAATAATAATATCCAAAATGATTTGATTTTGCGTAGTAAGCATCTTTGACTAACATAAGAAGAAATCTCCTCCAAGTCTGCGTTTGCATTGTGTGTGTGGTGGGAGGTCTTATGGTAGTTTCATTTTCCAAAAGCATTGCGAATTGACTTTAAAATTCTCTGCTATTTATTTTAAAGATAAATAACTGTTTTACGATCTCACACCAGTCACCATGACTGACTCGGAGTTTATTGTTTCCCTTCTAAACTCTGGGTGCCCACCAATTTCCACACGGGCAGTCTAGAGTTAGATTATCAGGATATTATGGATATTCTGGAGCTTGGAGATAAGCTGGATGACGAGACGTAGTATTTGTATCTGATAGTATTTATTCCGCTGTGTATTCTGTATGAGGACAAGTTTATATAACTGTCCATTGTTGTTTATTGACTCTGATTGATGTATGTATAAAATGATATAGTTCTTTGTTTTAAAGATTATTCATTTATCTATTATATATTGTTCCGATGCGATATGTGAGATTCTGATATTGTTTCTGTATCTGATGTTGTTCTGTTCTTCTCTTCTTGTTGTTCTTCTATCTTCCTTCTTCTTCTACCTTTTTCTTCTTTCTAAAACCCTCACTATTGGAGTTTCCGGCACTCGATTGCTCGGCAGTCGATAAAGCGAGTATCGATGTCGAATTTTCGAAAGTCGAAAATTTCGGTACGTGACAGCGTGGTATCAGAGCATATGGTTAAGCGACAACCCTGCTCTGTTGGGTGTTACTCATTAGAGATAGAGTCAGTAGTACTCTAGAATGAGTTGAGTGTAATAATAGATACGAGTGCGTATTTGTTAGTGAATATAAAAATTGTTTTATATTGTGTTTGCTTATCCGTTGAGATGTTTATGAGTTTTGGTCGGTATGTGGGACGCCATATTATCGATAGGGATTTCTAAACACTTAAACGAGGCAAGACGACATAGTATTGTTTTAAAATAGGGTGAATGAAATAATTTTGCCCAAAACTATTTTTGTATAGAAAAGAAATCATTTTCTGTAAATTATTACAGTATATGGATGCTTGTTTGTTAGGAAAGTGATAATATTGAAATGTTATCATTATTATATGAAATTGAATAAGAAATTGAAATCATAACTCTAAAGTTAAGAAATAAATTCATATACGAATGGGATTTGTTAATTGTAAATGAATTTATAAATGAAACGGAATTCCAGAGAAGTTTTGGAAATGTTTTGAAAAGAATTTGAAAATTTTGGTGATCTGGAAAGTTTAAATCTTTTTGATTTGAAAATGGATTTCAAAGGTTTTGAAAAATATTTTGGAGAGATAAAAGCTCTAAACTCTTTTCGGTTGCTGGAAAATAACTTCGATGATGACCGCGGCATCATTGGTGTTCATTTTCGGGTTTCCAAAAGAGGAATTGCTGCCAAATAGTTTAAATGGAAGTTGTTTGAAAATTTGGGTTTTGTTTTGAAATTCAAAAGATAATTTGATTTGTTTTCAAAAATGATTTTTGAAATGTTGGTAAGACTCGGGAATACCATATTTGTGAAATATTATTAAATTGATAACTTATACAAATTGAATTTTGATAGAATAAATTTAACTTTAAAAGATGGAGTTAAAATAAAAGTAAATACAAGTGAATCAATTAAATAAAGTGAAACGAATTAAAATTCATATGGAATTTGAAATCCAGTTTAATATGAGTGGTTATAAACCATAATAGTAAATTGAAAATAAATATAATGTGTATATGGAATATTCATATTGAACCTAAGAAATGAAGAGTGAAATTCTTAAGTAAAATGTGATATTGAAATTATTCTAAGTTAATGATTGAATGAAGATAAAACCGGAATCGAAACTGAATGTTGAAAACAAATTTGAATAAAGCAAGTTAGAAATTGTGATGAATTAGTACATGAAACTAATTTAAAATAGTGCAGTTATGAATAAAAATAATCGATGAAATTCAATATTCAGAAGTTGAATTGAATCCAAATTAGATTGAAATTGAATTCAAATGAAATTTGAAATGCAAAATTGAATGAAGACAGATATGTAACTTCAATAGTAAGCTAAGAATGTATAAGCAGTTTATATTGAAAATTTTGTAATTGAATGTGTAAAATAGGTTGAATGTTGTAACTAGATATTATGGCTAGTAGGACATACAGGTGTTATAAAAGGAATTGGAATTTTGATTTCGAAGATAATTTGAATTGCTCGAAAAAGGTATGTATTTGAATTTCAAATATGAAATTTACTGATTTCTTCTCTAGCCGCTTGACTTTTTCTTTTTCTTTTTGAAATCTGAGAGTCCGTAGGGACGTTTTGTAGTCGTACCGTATTAGCCGCGCAAAGGAGACGCTGGCGAAATTTTTTGAAAATTTAGGGCGTTAGAAAATTTTTGAGAAAATTTTGAAAGTTTAAATTTGAATTTGAATTTAAATTTGAATTTTGAAGTAAAACAATGATGTTAGAAGATTATGAAAATGTTTAGAAATTTAGTTGAATGATAACGAATCTTTAGTAGAAAGATTTGTTTTGAAATTTGATAAAACTATTGGATGTTGAAAAATAGTAGACGAGTTAAGGACCTTTTTTTTCCTAACTTGTAATTTCGGGACGAAATTCTTTTAAGGAGGGAAGTCTGTAACGACCCAGAATTTCGAACAAATTTAATTGAAAATATTTAATTAATTTTAAATATTTGAACGATGATTTAATTTGAATTCCCTATGTAACTTTGAATTTGGCGATTAAATTATAAAATTTAATCTATTGTAAGTTGAATAAAAATTTATATCTTCAATTTTAAGCTGAAGAAAAATATTTCGAAAGCTTTTGAAATTCGTATTGACAATACTGAAGATAATTAAAACTTCAGAATCAAATTTAAAATAAATTTGATCAGTTTGAATTTATATCGTTCGTATCGATATTTAAAAATAGCCGTCCGAGGCACAGTCTCGGAATTCGATGAAACCAGTTCCATTGGGTCCGTAATATTGAATTATTGCCGGATTTCAAATTTCGTGGAATTTGGAGTTGTTATGTAAGAATACGACGTGTAAACGCATTAAAATTGGTTCGAATTCGATTTAAATTTTAAATTTTAAAATATTAGTCAGCACACACACGTTCATTCCTTAAATCACGCCTTTAATCACGCCTACGATCACAAAATTTATCGTACAGAGCATGCCTCATTCAGTTTTAAATATCTCGTCCCCTTTTCTTCCTCTTGAAGTCTTCAGTTCAAACTGAAACAAAAATCATTCGTTTACATATAAAAAGAAAATATAGTCGAAGGGCACACGTCCTCCTTGAATTCAAATCGAGCAAATCATTCCAATCGAAATCGCGTTCGCCGTAGGGGTTTCAATGATGGGCTGGGCTCGCGAGTCGCACTGCGTTTGTCAAGGGCTGAGACGGTGGCTGATGGTCGAACGTGGGTGAACTCGAGAGACAATCATCTACGTCTCCTCGATTTTGGGTTTTGGTGTGCTGTTCTTGGGGAGATGCTCGAGCTTATGGTGCTCGCGCGTGTGGGAAGCTACGGCTATTCGTGAGGGCTCGCTGTTTGATTTAGGGTTTATGGCGACTGGGTTCGCGATGCTCGAAAGTGGAAGAGGGTCGCGTGCGATGTCGCGATGTGACTGGGCGATGGCGAGGGCTTGTGGTGGGGCAGTTCGTCGGGCTCGTGTACGATGGCGAGGTGAAGGCGTGGGACTCGACTGGAAGCTCGAATGGTTGAGATAGTCGCGAGGCATTGGGTGGTTCACTGTCGAGCTGGGGAGACTCGATTCGCGAGAAAGGGCAGGGTCGAAGCCTAGGTAATCAGTCGCGATAGGATGGAGATGTTGGCGAATTTCTGAGGTAGCTTTCGAGTTGCATTCGGCAATGTGATGGTGGTCGAAATTTTGAAGGGAGTTCGAGTGTGGTGGTCGAGCAATCTCGTTCTGGTGTTGGTCATTTCTGGAAGAAGGCAAATCGAGTGGAGAAGCAACACTCGTCGATTCGCAGTAAGGTACCAACCTGGTTTAATTCGATTTAATACGAATAAATATACGAATTTACAGTAAGACCCATATGCCAATTTGATTTCAGATCAAAGATGTATATGAACATTGTATGTTCAGTAAAGAAAATTTTTGTTTTGATATTTTCAGAAGAAATTATAGCAGTGAGTTTATAAGGCAATTTATTTATATATGAACATATATACAGTAAAAGTAATTACTGTTGTTATATACAGGAAATCAAAATGGGATATATACAGTAAGTTTGAAAAACGTTGATTTACATATGTGTATATATTATACCATAGAGGAAAGTTATTTTGAAATTAAGATTTTTGTTAAATGAAATTATTTAAAAAGATCGGTTGAAAATAAAGTCATTGGATAATTAAAATTACCAAATGAAAATTGTTATTCGATTTATTTCGAATATTAATAAAATTGTATAATTGTCATACAAGGTTAATACAATGGAGAAATGGTCAAAATGGAAATGGATTGCGAATAAAAAGCTAAGGTGAGATCTTCTCACTCAAAATGAATTGAAGTTATTAATTTGTTTGCTATTGATTGTGATATTAGATATGATAGGATATATCTATATATATAGCAATATATACATATTGGCATATGTATATATTGGATTGATGATTTCCCGCCTCGTATAGCGGATGAGACCCTATTGCGTCGTTAGTAAGCGGATTATTTTTATAAAACCCATATACCGCGATATTCCACCTCGAAGTGGAATTGGTATTGTGCTAACGTCTTTGGATGCAGGGAAACAGGTTGGAGGGATCCAACTGGACCCCTCACATTGATTTTTTTTTTGAAAAAGGGTTCAAACTTTTCTATTAAGAATATAAAACCAAGTCCAACAATACAAAAGCCTATTAACCAGGCCCAAAGACAATACAAACACAAAACAAAACTATACAATTTGGGCTTGAAAAAGAAACATCCCAACACCCAACAGCTAGCCCAAGATCTGGAAGAATCCAGAAAGATCTAAACTCAGTTCGAACAAGAAAAAGGCAATACGACTCCTTCTTTTTCTTCATATCTCAACTCTTTCCAAAAAAGCTTCACGAGAAACCAAAAATGGCTGCCAACAGAGATCAAAACTCCTTCTTATACTTCCGATGCGACGAAGTAACAGCGAACACACTAAAAGAAACAATAGAGACTCGTACTTCAATCCCTCCAAAACCATTAGAGTAAGTATGCTAACTGAAATGTCTTCTACTTTGTTCCTTAAAACTTCAGACTTACGAAGTTTAATTTTGATGCCAGGACAGAGATACTAAAAAACTGAGTAACCTTCAACGAGAACTTAGAAGATCAGATCTGAGATTCAGCTCAGATCTGAGAATTTTGAATGACCATATGAACGAAAGCTCTTCCTCGAGACATCAATAAGCAAGATAAGTATTTGATTTAGCTACCTAAGTCCTCACTAGAGCTGGTTCCTCTGAACTACTAATCTGTCCGTAATAAATCATTGACTTGTTATCCAGGACGAAACCACAGATCTTTCAAACAACCAGTACCAGAGGATACTCCTTCTTCCAAAAAGATGTCATCTTTATTATGGGATGTCTTCGTACGCACAGATACTCAAAGGAGAAGGAGGAAGTCTACCCTAATCATCTATACAAGCTAAGTCTTTAATTCCCAGTCTAAAAGATGCTTCCTTTTTTTTTTATGCAATTGGGCTGACTTCTAATTGAACAGGTCAGAAAGAACAGGACCTCAGAACTCTCAATCAACTACCACTTTCAGATCTTAGAAAGAAACTTGCATCCCTCGAGAAGAAAAGATAAGATGAAATAACCAAACTTATTTTTTAACTTTATTCAATTCGAGAGAAAACAGTCTGAAATATTTTCTTGATTGCCCATAGCAAGTTTGAGACACTCAGATCTACCTGCAACCTGCATTCTTTCCAGCTACTACGATAATTATTAAGAATTGTAATTGATAATGTAATTATAAAAAGAAGCAAGAAGATGTAAATTAAAACAGGTACATAAAAACCTGGAGCAGGATCAAAGATCTGGAGAAAGGCAGAGAAGAAACTACTTATGATAATTCAGCAGAAGCCCCACTTCTAGATTGGAAGGTATATCCCCATTTCATTGCAATTGATCCATTACAGACAGTGATATTCTTGAAATGCTTAGATTTAATCATTCTGATATTCATAGTCTGGAATATATTGTGACAAATCTGCATCCTATCCTTAAATCGATTTTGAAAAATCCTATCATTCCTTTCTTTCCAAACGTGCCAGACACATGCCGATAATGATAATTGAAACAAGTCCGAGTTAAGGTTTTTAGAGCTAGAGAGAAAAACAATTTTCTGTAAATCATCCCTCAAAGAGAAGGATAATAAACTTCTCGGAAATTTGAAAAAAAATTTACAACTCCACAACCACACCTGTTCTGTAAAATTACATTGAAAAAATAGATGGTCTATGTTTTCAATGTAATTATTACAGAAAACACAGTTTTGATCAACAACAATCTGTTTCTGTATAAGTCTTTCTTTAGTTAACAGATAATCATTTATGGCTTTGAAAAGGCATACCGCCATCTTAGGGACATGAATGTTATTCCAGACCAAAGACGCCCAACTTTTAATTTCAAAATTGGATCGAACCGACTTCCAAACTTTCTTGAACTGATACAAACCATCCTTGGAACACTTCCAGGACCAGAAATCCCTCTCACAGTTCTTGTGGATCTTAACACCTTCAATTTCAGCATGTTCACAGAGATTGTTGAACCTTTAAAGAGGTTGTTACTTCACTTCTCGTTGAAGCTGAGACACGTGTGGAGCTTGTGACATGAGATCTAAGTAATTGTGGCCAATAACACAGTTATTCACTGGACCCCTCACATTGATTGAATTTACTTCTACTGTGATGTGATAATCTGTGAATGATTATTGATGTTATTGAATTGATGTCTGGAAATTGCTTGAAAGCTAAAATTTAGCTGAATGGATGTTTGATATCATTAGATTCCAAAAATAAACGAAATTTAGTTTTTGAAATTCAAGTAGAAATTCTTAAGTGAATTAATTTTAGAAATTGAATAAATTTGAAGAAAGAATTTAAAAGTATAAAAGTTAATTTTTATAATCTTATTGAATTAGTTCCAGAATCAAGTGAAGATGTTAAATGAATGAAATTTCGTATAATAGTGATTTTTAAATTGAAGAATTTAATTAAAAATTTGGATTTCTAAATAGTTTGAAAAAGATAAAGGAATTTATTTTCTTAAAGAGGAATTTATTTAAAAGGAGATAAGTTGGAAATCCCTTTAGGAATTCAATTGGTAAATTGAAATAATTTGGGAAATCAATGTAAAATGATTTCAATTTGAAGAATCCCTTTAAAAACAGAATATTGAATAATTTGAGAAAAATAAGGAATTTATTTAGTAGTGATAAATAAAATTAGAAATCAATCTATATGGAAATTTTATTTAAGGTTGAAAATAAATTTAGAAATCAATATTGAAATTGATTTGGTATTGAAGTTTTTTTACAAATAGAATTGAAATTTATAAAAGTTGTTTATAAATCCGAAATCACTTATTTTGATAAGTAAAA
Source organism: Allium fistulosum (assembly GCA_030737815.1). Classification (NCBI taxonomy): domain Eukaryota; kingdom Viridiplantae; phylum Streptophyta; class Magnoliopsida; order Asparagales; family Amaryllidaceae; genus Allium; species Allium fistulosum. The sequence goes on from CM060904.1 coordinate 814,933,514, forward strand.
TATAGAAGTTAATAAAAAGAAGATTTATAAGTTGAAGTTGTTATTAAAACAGAAATAGAATTTATAAACTTCGTTTTATAAATTCGAAATCGATTGAATTTGATAAATTATATATAGGAGATTATTGAAGAAGATATATTCGCGATTTTTGAATAGCGAATTTTTATTGAAATAAAATGTGTAGAGATTATTGAAAATGTGGTTAGTGAAGTATATTCACGATTTTGGACAGTGAATATATTGTTAAGTAAAATGGATTTATTTTTGAAGAAGTGACATTAAAAATGAAGTAAACATTTTAAAGATGTTTTTAAAATGTATTATGAATCGAAAGCATAGATTTCAACATTTATTGTTGAAATAGACGTTTTCGAGAAATAAGGAAATGGTGGACTATAACACTGTTGTTATAGTAAATGATTTCCGAAAGGAAATGTTTTTATATAGTATTGGGATTTACCTATCTATCTTAATTTCGAATCCCTATACTAGTGATTTTTTGAGTCGTCGTAACGATGTTTTACATAACATTCGTTTTGACTCAAATTGACGTTGTTATAGAAAATGATTTCCTTAAAGAATGAAATGTATACTTAATATTGATTTAAGTATATTGAATATTTTTCAAATGTTGAAAATAAAAGATTCGTGAAACACTTATTATTAAATAAGTATGGAATGTTTTCCAAAATGAAATGAAACGTTTTGAGATTTTATCTTCTTAAAGATAAATCGAAATTGAATATTTGAAAACGATTGAAAATCGAATATTAATAGATATTCGAAAAATGTAAATTCAATATGGAATTTATAAAGGAAAGGGAAACTGTTTAGAAAAATAAACGTTGATTTATTTTTGAAGTGTGGAAATTTTATATCTAGTAAAGATATTTTTGAAGATAAATAATTTGGAAAATTATTTGGAATCTGATGATGTTGCGCATCTTTATTGATAGTTAAATAACCGACTATCAATAATTACCTTGAACGGTATTTGTTGTGAATTGCTTGAATTTGAATGCCACACTTATTTTTGAATAATCGCTCACTATTCGGGTTAGCCGGGAAAGGACCATGGGGTCGTATAACCCATTCCGAATATGTGATACGTCGTTATGAATTGCATTCGAAGACCGGTGTTGAAGACCGGATATTTTTGAAAACGGAAGGATTACCGTCGAGTTACTCTACATCGGCTGATCTCCGGTTTAGAGGTTTTATCACCCTTAGTGACGGGAAGTCCGGACGTGATTAGAAAATTATCCGGATGTGCAAGGGCTTCGTGAGAAGTGCCTTCGGTTCTGTTCGATCCCGGAACAGACTTGTATGGATTGTGTGTCTGACGTTACAATTTGAGATATAAAGCCGATTTCTTTCAAATACATTTCTGTTGGTGGCGGAGAATTTATTCTCTTAGCTTAACACCCTTCTCTGAGACGTACGAGCTCAGAGGTTATGTAGTTGAAATTTATCAGCGATATATCCCAATTTGGTAACGTGGCATACTGAGTGTTGCTGTGAAATGATCAGTGTTTGATCATTTGTGATATGATCATTTGTTTGATCTTATATCTTTGTGATCATAGGTTGATCATTTTGTTTGACCCGAAGCATGGCTTTGTAGAAAGCGTAGCTTTGTGGACGAGACTTCGTCGAGCCTCACACCCCGGAAATGGTCAAAACAGGAAGGATGCGGCAAGGTTTTAGGGAGTAGCACCCCTTAGTGTATGTCATTCCTTCTGGATAAAGGTGGTATCATGGTATGGAGCCCAGATACTTAACCTCTGTGGTTGCTGCAAATTTATTACTTTGTGGTTGTTGCGAATCGGGGATCCTCGGGAAGATCGGTGACGATCGGGGGATGGCATACGCGTGTTAGTAGTTACCTACTTTTGCAGAGGTAACCCAGCCTTGTGTTGGCAGAGATCTAACCGTAATGTTAGGTTATTTCTCGGGTCGTCTATTCCAGGGACGTACCCATCGTGGAAAAGGAAGTTCCTTAGCCTGACCATTTGTTGGAAATCCAAAGAAACAATATGAGCCTTTACGATTTCAATTGTATAACCTGTCTCCTCAGGAGGCAGCTATAGCAGGCATAATATAATGGTACCTATGCTGGCTAAGATTTATATTCTACTTTCGAAAAGTTTTCCACTATGCACTAATAATAATATCCAAAATGATTTGATTTTGCGTAGTAAGCATCTTTGACTAACATAAGAAGAAATCTCCTCCAAGTCTGCGTTTGCATTGTGTGTGTGGTGGGAGGTCTTATGGTAGTTTCATTTTCCAAAAGCATTGCGAATTGACTTTAAAATTCTCTGCTATTTATTTTAAAGATAAATAACTGTTTTACGATCTCACACCAGTCACCATGACTGACTCGGAGTTTATTGTTTCCCTTCTAAACTCTGGGTGCCCACCAATTTCCACACGGGCAGTCTAGAGTTAGATTATCAGGATATTATGGATATTCTGGAGCTTGGAGATAAGCTGGATGACGAGACGTAGTATTTGTATCTGATAGTATTTATTCCGCTGTGTATTCTGTATGAGGACAAGTTTATATAACTGTCCATTGTTGTTTATTGACTCTGATTGATGTATGTATAAAATGATATAGTTCTTTGTTTTAAAGATTATTCATTTATCTATTATATATTGTTCCGATGCGATATGTGAGATTCTGATATTGTTTCTGTATCTGATGTTGTTCTGTTCTTCTCTTCTTGTTGTTCTTCTATCTTCCTTCTTCTTCTACCTTTGTCTTCTTTCTAAAACCCTCACCATTGGAGTTTCCGGCACTCGATTGCTCGGCAGTCGATAAAGCGAGTATCGATGTCGAATTTTCGAAAGTCGAAAATTTCGGTACGTGACAGCGTGGTATCAGAGCATATGGTTAAGCGACAACCCTGCTCTGTTGGGTGTTACTCATTAGAGATAGAGTCAGTAGTACTCTAGAATGAGTTGAGTGTAATAATAGATACGAGTGCGTATTTGTTAGTGAATATAAAAATTGTTTTATATTGTGTTTGCTTATCCGTTGAGATGTTTATGAGTTTTGGTCGGTATGTGGGACGCCATATTATCGATAGGGATTTCTAAACACTTAAACGAGGCAAGACGACATAGTATTGTTTTAAAATAGGGTGAATGAAATAATTTTGCCCAAAACTATTTTTGTATAGAAAAGAAATCATTTTCTGTAAATTATTACAGTATATGGATGCTTGTTTGTTAGGAAAGTGATAATATTGAAATGTTATCATTATTATATGAAATTGAATAAGAAATTGAAATCATAACTCCAAAGTTAAGAAATAAATTCATATACGAATGGGATTTGTTAATTGTAAATGAATTTATAAATGAAACGGAATTCCAGAGAAGTTTTGGAAATGTTTTGAAAAGAATTTGAAAATTTTGGTGATCTGGAAAGTTTAAATCTTTTTGATTTGAAAATGGATTTCAAAGGTTTTGAAAAATATTTTGGAGAGATAAAAGCTCTAAACTCTTTTCGGTCGCTGGAAAATAACTTCGATGATGACCGCGGCATCATTGGTGTTCATTTTCGGGTTTCCAAAAGAGGAATTGCTGCCAAATAGTTTAAATGGAAGTTGTTTGAAAATTTGGGTTTTGTTTTGAAATTCAAAAGATAATTTGATTTGTTTTCAAAAATGATTTTTGAAATGTTGGTAAGACTCGGGAATACCATATTTGTGAAATATTATTAAATTGATAACTTATACAAATTGAATTTTGATAGAATAAATTTAACTTTAAAAGATGGAGTTAAAATAAAAGTAAATACAAGTGAATCAATTAAATAAAGTGAAACGAATTAAAATTCATATGGAATTTGAAATCCAGTTTAATATGAGTGGTTATAAACCATAATAGTAAATTGAAAATAAATATAATGTGTATATGGAATATTCATATTGAACCTAAGAAATGAAGAGTGAAATTCTTAAGTAAAATGTGATATTGAAATTATTCTAAGTTAATGATTGAATGAAGATAAAACCGGAATCGAAACTGAATGTTGAAAACAAATTTGAATAAAGCAAGTTAGAAATTGTGATGAATTAGTACATGAAACTAATTTAAAATAGTGCAGTTATGAATAAAAATAATCGATGAAATTCAATATTCAGAAGTTGAATTGAATCCAAATTAGATTGAAATTGAATTCAAATGAAATTTGAAATGCAAAATTGAATGAAGACAGATATGTAACTTCAATAGTAAGCTAAGAATGTATAAGCAGTTTATATTGAAAATTTTGTAATTGAATGTGTAAAATAGGTTGAATGTTGTAACTAGATATTATGGCTAGTAGGACATACAGGTGTTATAAAAGGAATTGGAATTTTGATTTCGAAGATAATTTGAATTGCTCGAAAAAGGTATGTATTTGAATTTCAAATATGAAATTTACTGATTTCTTCTCTAGCCGCTTGACTTTTTCTTTTTCTTTTTGAAATCTGAGAGTCCGTAGGGACGTTTTGTAGTCGTACCGTATTAGCCGCGCAAAGGAGACGCTGGCGAAATTTTTTGAAAATTTAGGGCGATAGAAAATTTTTGAGAAAATTTTGAAAGTTTAAATTTGAATTTGAATTTAAATTTGAATTTTGAAGTAAAACAATGATGTTAGAAGATTATGAAAATGTTTAGAAATTTAGTTGAATGATAACGAATCTTTAGTAGAAAGATTTGTTTTGAAATTTGATAAAACTATTGGATGTTGAAAAATAGTAGACGAGTTAAGGACCTTTTTTTTCCTAACTTGTAATTTCGGGACGAAATTCTTTTAAGGAGGGAAGTCTGTAACGACCCAGAATTTCGAACAAATTTAATTGAAAATATTTAATTAATTTTAAATATTTGAACGATGATTTAATTTGAATTCCCTATGTAACTTTGAATTTGGCGATTAAATTATAAAATTTAATCTATTGTAAGTTGAATAAAAATTTATATCTTCAATTTTAAGCTGAAGAAAAATATTTCGAAAGCTTTTGAAATTCGTATTGACAATACTGAAGATAATTAAAACTTCAGAATCGAATTTAAAATAAATTTGATCAGTTTGAATTTATATCGTTCGTATCGATATTTAAAAATAGCCGTCCGAGGCACAGTCTCGGAATTCGATGAAACCAGTTCCATTGGGTCCGTAATATTGAATTATTGCCGGATTTCAAATTTCGTGGAATTTGGAGTTGTTATGTAAGAATACGACGTGTAAACGCATCAAAATTGGTTCGAATTCGATTTAAATTTTAAATTTTAAAATATTAGTCAGCACACACACGTTCATTCCTTAACTCACGCCTTTAACACGCCTACGATCACAAAATTTATCGTGCAGAGCATGCCTCATTCAGTTTTAAATATCTCGTCCCCTTTTCTTCCTCTTGAAGTCTTCAGTTCAAACTGAAACAAAAATCATTCGTTTACATATAAAAAGAAAATATAGTCGAAGGGCACACGTCCTCCTTGAATTCAAATCGAGCAAATCATTCCAATCAAAATCGCGTTCGCCGTAGGGGTTTCAATGATGGGCTGGGCTCGCGAGTCGCACAGCGTTTGTCAAGGGCTGAGACGGTGGCTGATGGTCGAACGTGGGTGAACTCGAGAGACAATCATCTACGTCTCCTCGATTTTGGGTTTTGGTGTGCTGTTCTTGGGGAGATGCTCGAGCTTATGGTGCTCGCGCGTGTGGGAAGCTACGGCTATTCGTGAGGGCTCGCTGTTTGATTTAGGGTTTATGGCGACTGGGTTCGCGATGCTCGAAAGTGGAAGAGGGTCGCGTGCGATGTCGCGATGTGACTGGGCGATGGCGAGGGCTTGTGGTGGGGCAGTTCGTCGGGCTCGTGTACGATGGCGAGGTGAAGGCGTGGGACTCGACTGGAAGCTCGAATGGTTGAGATAGTCGCGAGGCATTGGGTGGTTCACTGTCGAGCTGGGGAGACTCGATTCGCGAGAAAGGGCAGGGTCGAAGCCTAGGTAATCAGTCGCGATAGGATGGAGATGTTGGCGAATTTCTGAGGTAGCTTTCGAGTTGCATTCGGCAATGTGATGGTGGTCGAAATTTTGAAGGGAGTTCGAGTGTGGTGGTCGAGCAATCTCGTTCTGGTGTTGGTCATTTCTGGAAGAAGGCAAATCGAGTGGAGAAGCAACACTCGTCGATTCGCAGTAAGGTACCAACCTGGTTTAATTCGATTTAATACGAATAAATATACGAATTTACAGTAAGACCCATATGCCAATTTGATTTCAGATCAAAGATGTATATGAACATTGTATGTTCAGTAAAGAAAATTTTTGTTTTGATATTTTCAGAAGAAATTATAGCAGTGAGTTTATAAGGCAATTTATTTATATATGAACATATATACAGTAAAAGTAATTACTGTTGTTATATACAGGAAATCAAAATGGGATATATACAGTAAGTTTGAAAAACGTTGATTTACATATGTGTATATATTATACCATAGAGGAAAGTTATTTTGAAATTAAGATTTTTGTTAAATGAAATTATTTAAAAAGATCGGTTGAAAATAAAGTCATTGGATAATTAAAATTACCAAATGAAAATTGTTATTCGATTTATTTCGAATATTAATAAAATTGTATAATTGTCATACAAGGTTAATACAATGGAGAAATGGTCAAAATGGAAATGGATTGCGAATAAAAAGCTAAGGTGAGATCTTCTCACTCAAAATGAATTGAAGTTATTGATTTGTTTGCTATTGATTGTGATATTAGATATGATAGGATATATCTATATATATAGCAATATATACATATTGGCATATGTATATATTGGATTGATGATTTCCCGCCTCGTATAGCGGATGAGACCCTATTGCGCCGTTAGTAAGCGGATTATTTTTATAAAACCCATATACCGCGATATTCCACCTCGAAGTGGAATTGGTATTGTGCTAACGTCTTTGGATGCAGGGAAACAGGTTGGAGGGATCCAACTGGACCCCTCACATTGATTTTTTTTTTGAAAAAGGGTTCAAACTTTTCTATTAAGAATATAAAACCAAGTCCAACAATACAAAAGCCTATTAACCAGGCCCAAAGACAATACAAACACAAAACAAAACTATACAAATTGGGCTTGAAAAAGAAACATCCCAACACCCAACAGCTAGCCCAAGATCTGGAAGAATCCAGAAAGATCTAAACTCAGTTCGAACAAGAAAAAGGCAATACGACTCCTTCTTTTTCTTCATATCTCAACTCTTTCCAAAAAAGCTTCACGAGAAACCAAAAATGGCTGCCAACAGAGATCAAAACTCCTTCTTATACTTCCGATGCGACGAAGTAACATCGAACACACTAAAAGAAACAATAGAGACTCGTACTTCAATCCCTCCAAAACCATTAGAGTAAGTATGCTAACTGAAATGTCTTCTACTTTGTTCCTTAAAACTTCAGACTTACGAAGTTTAATTTTGATGCCAGGACAGAGATACTAAAAAACTGAGTAACCTTCAACGAGAACTTAGAAGATCAGATCTGAGATTCAGCTCAGATCTGAGAATTTTGAATGACCATATGAACGAAAGCTCTTCCTCGAGACATCAATAAGCAAGATAAGTATTTGATTTAGCTACCTAAGTCCTCACTAGAGCTGGTTCCTCTGAACTACTAATCTGTCCGTAATAAATCATTGACTTGTTATCCAGGACGAAACCACAGATCTTTCAAACAACCAGTACCAGAGGATACTCCTTCTTCCAAAAAGATGTCATCTTTATTATGGGATGTCTTCGTACGCACAGATACTCAAAGGAGAAGGAGGAAGTCTACCCTAATCATCTATACAAGCTAAGTCTTTAATTCCCAGTCTAAAAGATGCTTCCTTTTTTTTTATGCAATTGGGCTGACTTCTAATTGAACAGGTCAGAAAGAACAGGACCTCAGAACTCTCAATCAACTACCACTTTCAGATCTTAGAAAGAAACTTGCATCCCTCGAGAAGAAAAGATAAGATGAAATAACCAAACTTATTTTTTAACTTTATTCAATTCGAGAGAAAACAGTCTGAAATATTTTCTTGATTGCCCATAGCAAGTTTGAGACACTCAGATCTACCTACAACCTGCATTCTTTCCAGCTACTACGATAATTATTAAGAATTGTAATTGATAATGTAATTATAAAAAGAAGCAAGAAGATGTAAATTAAAACAGGTACATAAAAACCTGGAGCAGGATCAAAGATCTGGAGAAAGGCAGAGAAGAAACTACTTATGATAATTCAGCAGAAGCCCCACTTCTAGATTGGAAGGTATATCCCCATTTCATTGCAATTGATCCATTACGGACAGTGATATTCTTGAAATGCTTAGATTTAATCATTCTGATATTCATAGTCTGGAATATATTGTGACAAATCTGCATCCTATCCTTAAATCGATTTTGAAAAATCCTATCATTCCTTTCTTTCCAAACGTGCCAGACACATGCCGATAATGATAATTGAAACAAGTCCGAGTTAAGGTTTTTAGAGCTAGAGAGAAAAACAATTTTCTGTAAATCATCCCTCAAAGAGAAGGATAATAAACTTCTCGGAAATTTGAAAAAAAATTTACAACTCCACAACCACACCTGTTCTGTAAAATTACATTGAAAAAATAGATGGTCTATGTTTTCAATGTAATTATTACAGAAAACACAGTTTTGATCAACAACAATCTGTTTCTGTATAAGTCTTTCTTTAGTTAACAGATAATCATTTATGGCTTTGAAAAGGCATACCGCCATCTTAGGGACATGAATGTTATTCCAGACCAAAGACGCCCAACTTTTAATTTCAAAATTGGATCGAACCGACTTCCAAACTTTCTTGAACTGATACAAACCATCCTTGGAACACTTCCAGGACCAGAAATCCCTCTCACAGTTCTTGTGGATCTTAACACCTTCAATTTCAGCATGTTCACAGAGATTGTTGAACCTTTAAAGAGGTTGTTACTTCACTTCTCGTTGAAGCTGAGACACGTGTGGAGCTTGTGACATGAGATCTAAGTAATTGTGGCCAATAACACAGTTATTCACTGGACCCCTCACATTGATTGAATTTACTTCTACTGTGATGTGATAATCTGTGAATGATTATTGATGTTATTGAATTGATGTCTGGAAATTGCTTGAAAGCTAAAATTTAGCTGAATGGATGTTTGATATCATTAGATTCCAAAAATAAACGAAATTTAGTTTTTGAAATTCAAGTAGAAATTCTTAAGTGAATTAATTTTAGAAATTGAATAAATTTGAAGAAAGAATTTAAAAGTATAAAAGTTAATTTTTATAATCTTATTGAATTAGTTCCAGAATCAAGTGAAGATGTTAAATGAATGAAATTTCGTATAATAGTGATTTTTAAATTGAAGAATTTAATTAAAAATTTGGATTTCTAAATAGTTTGAAAAAGATAAAGGAATTTATTTTCTTAAAGAGGAATTTATTTAAAAGGAGATAAGTTGGAAATCCCTTTAGGAATTCAATTGGTAAATTGAAATAATTTGGGAAATCAATGTAAAATGATTTCAATTTGAAGAATCCCTTTAAAAACAGAATATTGAATAATTTGAGAAAAATAAGGAATTTATTTAGTAGTGATAAATAAAATTAGAAATCAATCTGTATGGAAATTTTATTTAAGGTTGAAAATAAATTTAGAAATCAATATTGAAATTGATTTGGTATTGAAGTTTTTTTACAAATAGAATTGAAATTTATAAAAGTTGTTTATAAATCCGAAATCACTTATTTTGATAAGTAAAATATAGAAGTTAATAAAAAGAAGATTTATAAGTTGAAGTTGTTATTAAAACAGAAATAGAATTTATAAACTTCGTTTTATAAATTCGAAATCGATTGAATTTGATAAATTATATATAGGAGATTATTGAAGAAGATATATTCGCGATTTTTGAATAGCGAATTTTTATTGAAATAAAATGTGTAGAGATTATTGAAAATGTGGTTAGTGAAGTATATTCACGATTTTGGACAGTGAATATATTGTTAAGTAAAATGGATTTATTTTTGAAGAAGTGACATTAAAAATGAAGTAAACATTTTAAAGATGTTTTTAAAATGTATTATGCATCGAAAGCATAGATTTCAACATTTATTGTTGAAATAGACGTTTTCGAGAAATAAGGAAATGGTGGACTATAACACTGTTGTTATAGTAAATGATTTCCGAAAGGAAATGTTTTTATATAGTATTGGGATTTACCTATCTATCTTAATTTCGAATCCCTATACTAGTGATTTTTTGAGTCGTCGTAACGATGTTTTACATAACATTCGTTTTGACTCAAATTGACGTTGTTATAGAAAATGATTTCCTTAAAGAATGAAATGTATACTTAATATTGATTTAAGTATATTGAATATTTTTCAAATGTTGAAAATAAAAGATTTGTGAAACACTTATTATTAAATAAGTATGGAATGTTTTCCAAAATGAAATGAAATGTTTTGAGATTTTATCTTCTTAAAGATAAATCGAAATTGAATATTTGAAAACGATTGAAAATCGAATATTAGTAGATATTCGAAAAATGTAAATTCAATATGGAATTTATAAAGGAAAGGGAAACTGTTTAGAAAAATAAACGTTGATTTATTTTTGAAGTGTGGAAATTTTATATCTAGTAAAGATATTTTTGAAGATAAATAATTTGGAAAATTATTTGGAATCTGATGATGTTGCGCATCTTTATTGATAGTTAAATAACCGACTATCAATAATTACCTTGAATGGTATTTGTTGTGAATTGCTTGAATTTGAATGCCACACTTATTTTTGAATAATCGCTCACTATTCGGGTTAGCCGGGAAAGGACCATGGGGTCGTATAACCCATTCCGAATATGTGATACGTCGTTATGAATTGCATTCGAAGACCGGTGTTGAAGACCGGATATTTTTGAAAACGGAAGGATTACCGTCGAGTTACTCTACATCGGCTGATCTCCGGTTTAGAGGTTTTATCACCCTTAGTGACGGGAAGTCCGGACGTGATTAGAAAATTATCCGGATGTGCAAGGGCTTCGTGAGAAGTGCCTTCGGTTCTGTTCGATCCCGGAACAGACTTGTATGGATTGTGTGTCTGACGTTACAATTTGAGATATAAAGCTGATTTCTTTCAAATACATTTCTGTTGGTGGCGGAGAATTTATTCTCTTAGCTTAACACCCTTCTCTGAGACGTACGAGCTCAGAGGTTATGTAGTTGAAATTTATCAGCGATATATCCCAATTTGGTAACGTGGCATACTGAGTGTTGCTGTGAAATGATCAGTGTTTGATCATTTGTGATATGATCATTTGTTTGATCTTATATCTTTGTGATCATAGGTTGATCATTTTGTTTGACCCGAAGCATGGCTTTGTAGAAAGCGTAGCTTTGTGGACGAGACTTCGTCGAGCCTCACACCCCGGAAATGGTCAAAACAGGAAGGATGCGGCAAGGTTTTAGGGAGTAGCGCCCCTTAGTGTATGTCATTCCTTCTGGATAAAGGTGGTATCATGGTATGGAGCCCAGATACTTAACCTCTGTGGTTGCTGCAAATTTATTACTTTGTGGTTGTTGCGAATCGGGGATCCTCGGGAAGATCGGTGACGATCGGGGGATGACATACGCGTGTTAGTAGTTACCTACTTTTGCAGAGGTAACCCGGCCTTGTGTTGGCAGAGATCTAACCGTAATGTTAGGTTATTTCTCGGGTCGTCTATTCCAGGGACGTACCCATCGTGGAAAAGGAAGTTCCTTAGCCTGACCATTTGTTGGAAATCCAAAGAAACAATACGAGCCTTTACGATTTCAATTGTATAACCTGTCTCCTCAGGAGGCAGCTATAGCAGGCATAATATAATGATACCTATGCTGGCTAAGATTTATATTCTACTTTCGAAAAGTTTTCCACTATGCACTAATAATAATATCCAAAATGATTTGATTTTGCGTAGTAAGCATCTTTGACTAACATAAGAAGAAATCTCCTCCAAGTCTGCGTTTGCATTGTGTGTGTGGTGGGAGGTCTTATGGTAGTTTCATTTTCCAAAAGCATTGCGAATTGACTTTAAAATTCTCTGCTATTTATTTTAAAGATAAATAACTGTTTTACGATCTCACACCAGTCACCATGACTGACTCGGAGTTTATTGTTTCCCTTCTAAACTCTGGGTGCCCACCAATTTCCACACGGGCAGTCTAGAGTTAGATTATCAGGATATTATGGATATTCTGGAGCTTGGAGATAAGCTGGATGACGAGACGTAGTATTTGTATCTGATAGTATTTATTCCGCTGTGTATTCTGTATGAGGACAAGTTTATATAACTGTCCATTGTTGTTTATTGACTCTGATTGATGTATGTATAAAATGATATAGTTCTTTGTTTTAAAGATTATTCATTTATCTATTATATATTGTTCCGATGCGATATGTGAGATTCTGATATTGTTTCTGTATCTGATGTTGTTCTGTTCTTCTCTTCTTGTTGTTCTTCTATCTTCCTTTGTAACGACCCAGAATTTTTGATAATTAAAATTCGAATATTTAATTAATTTTAAATACTGATAAGTGGAATTAAGAAGTCGAATAATTTATTATTCGAATATTGGATTTAATTGGATAATTAAATCGATAAATTTAATAGTGAAATTCCAGAGATAATTGAAAATCGAGTTTAATATGATTGAAAATGATTTGTAAAATTTTATTTTATCATACTGGAGTTATAGAAAGGTTATAGAACTCTTAGAATCGAATTTGGAGTTAATTGTGAAAATTGAATATTTTAGTATTTAATTATCGACTGAAAAATAGCCAATTTTCGGACAGTCTCAGAATTGAACGAGACCAGTTCCATTGGATCCGTAATAGTTAGTTATTATCGGATTTCAATTTTCGTATCAATCGGAATTGTCATTTGACCGGGGCAACTCGAAACGCATCGATATCGTTTTAAATTTAATTCGTCGAGTTAAAAATAGTCATTTTTCAAACGGTCTCGGATTTCGACGAAACCAGTTTCATCGGATCCGTAATGTGATATTATTGTAAGATTTCAAATTTCGTAATTTTTGGATTTACCCTTTGTCCGGTACGAATTAAAACGCCCCGAAATCAATTTAAATCGGTTTAATTTAAATTGATCGTTTATTTCCATATCTCACACATACGATCGAATTAGCTTCCGAGACCTGTTCCATTGCGTTCGGAACGCGGGGTAAACCTTAGAAACGTCAGCCGGCACGCTCAATTTCGAGTTCGAAAAATCCGGATGAACAGTAAATTGGAAATTTTTCTATACAAACCCCTACATCTTTTCATTTGCAAAGAAATTCAACCCTAGGGTTTCATCACGTTCAGCCGCCAGTTTTGAGATAAATGGCCGGAAACTCTCGATCTTCTCTCCCTCTTATCTTCAAATCCATTAAGTTTTGGCAAAAATCTCCAACTAGAAAAATGTTAAACTCAACGTGACTTATCCATTCAACGGTGGAGATGGGATTTCGAGCTGCAGATTGGAAGCTTTTGGCCCGCGTTCGTGCTCGAGTCGAACACGTTTTTCACGCCATGGGGACCACCGAGCTTCGAGCCCTTCCAGCTGATGGTGGAGCTCGTCATGGCGAGTTGAAGGGAGGCCTTTGATCGACGAGGAGATGAACGGTGTGGGTTGCGAAATTGATGGGGAGGGGCGGCGGTTTGGGTTTCGTTGTCTCGAACGAAAACTGGAAGGAGGGAGGATGTTGCGTTTCACGGTCCAGATCTTGGGGCTTAGCAACGAACGGCCAGGAATTGTCTAAGGTTTAGAATTAAAAGAAAATTGTAATTATTAATTATATTTAAATTTGTATAAACTTTAAACTGCGATATCTCTTTCATACGAGGTCAGAAAATTACGAAACGAATTGCATTGGCTTCGTTTTCTCGAGCACTACGTGATGCAATTGGTTTGGAGTCGATTGGAGTCAATGAAAATTTTGGGTAAAATTAAACGTCTGTTTAGTTTTATCCGAAATAAACGCTGGAACAGAATTAAAATCAAGGTGAGATTATTTTCTCACTCAAATTGAAAAGTGGAATTTTCAGTTATTATTTGATTGTCTGTTTGGATTGTTGATATTAGATATTATAGGATATATCTATATATAGCAATATATACATATTGGCATATGTATATATTGGATTGATGATTTCCCGCCTCGTATAGCGGATGAGACCCTATTGCGCCGTTAGTAAGCGGATAATATTTATTAAACCCATATACCGCGATAATTCCGTACTGGAGCGGAATTGGTATTGTGCTAACATCTGTGGATGCAGGGAAACAGGTTGGAGGGATCCAACTGGATTCCTCACCGTATTGATTATTTACAGATATTTTTGATATATTTTGTTATCATATGATGATATATGATATTTGATTGTTGTGATTGATTGTTTGGTGCTGTTGCATCATCGGATCCATTTTTGAAGTTTAAAAATAACGATATTATTTTTAAAAGGATTTCAACATGATTTTTGAAAGTATACGTTTTATTGAATTTTGGAATTAATTCATTTTAAATAAATAAATGTTATAATTTTCGTGTTATAAAAATTATGAGATTTGTGAAATATAAGCGAAAAGTGGTTTTTGAATATAAGTTGATTAAATTGTAATTGGTTTAGATTGAAATTTTCGACTTATTATAAATGGATTATATTTATAGAAGATGTATAAAATTGTTATTTTATAAATAAAAATAAGGAGATTATTTAGGAGTTCTATAAATGTTAAAATGAACTTATAAACAGATTTTATAAGTAAGTAATATTGATAGATATACGATTTGTGAAGTTATAAGATGAAGGACTTTGAAACTAAATGAATTATAAGTTATCAACTTATGATTTGAATTTTTGTTATATAAATGAGTCAAATGGAATTGTTTAAATAAAGGGATTTCATAACTTGAAGTTGTTATAAAATATAAAATTGTGATTTATAAACGTTGTTTATAAATCCGAAATCACTTATTTTGATAAGTGAATTGTAGAAGTTAATTAAAGGAATTATATCCACGATTTTGGACAGTGGATAAGCTTTTAAATAAAATGTGTAGAAATGTGGAATTTGGATAATGAAGTATATTCACGATTTTGGACAGTGAATATATTATTAAATAAAACGGAGATGTTTTAGAGAAGTGATATTACGAAATGAAGTAATTGTTTTAAAAGATGTTTTTAAAACGCGTTAAGTATCGAATACATAGATTTCAACATTTATTGTTGAAATAGACGTTTTCGAGAAATAAGGAAATGATGGACTATAACACTATTGTTATAGTAAATGATTTTCGAAAGGAAATGTTTTGATGTAGTATTGGGATTTATATATCTTAAATTTCGAATCCCTATACTAGTGATTTTGAGTCGTCGTAACGATGTTTTACGTAACATTCGTTTTGACTCAAATAAATGTGTTTAAAGAGAATGATTTCCTTAAAGAATGAATATATACTTAATATTGATTTAAGTATATCGAATATGTTCAAATGTTGAAAATAAATGATTTGTGAATTACTTATTATTAAATAAGTATGGAATTGCTTTTCCAATATGAAATGAACTGTTTTGAGTTTTTATCTTTTAAAGATAAATTGAAATGTGGAAATTGATTTGAAATTGTTTTTCAAATGGTTAAGTGTGGAAATTTTATATCTAGTAAAAGATATTTTGGAAGATGAAATAATTTGGAAAATTATTTGGAATCTGATGATGTTGCGCATCTTTATTGATAGTTAAATAACCGACTATCAATAATTACCTTTAGATAGGTATTTGTTGTGATTGGATGAATTTGAATGCCACACTTATTTTTAAAATAAACGCTCACTATTCGGGTTAGCCGGGAAAGGACCATGGGGTCGTATAACCCATTCCGAATATGTGATACGTCGTTATGAATCGCATTTGAAGACCGGTGTTGAAGACCGGATATTTTTGAAAACGGAAGGATTACCGTCGAGTTACTCTACATCGACTGATCTTCGATTTAGAGGTTTTATCACCCTTAGTGACGGGAAGTCCTGACGTGATTGAAATTATCCGGAAATGCAAGGGCTTCGTGAGAAGTGCCTTCGGTTCTGTTCAATCCCGGAACAGACTTGTATGGATAGTGTGTCTGACGTTACAATTTGAGATATAAAGCTGATTTCTTTCAAATACATTTCTGTTGGTGGCGGAGAATTTATTCTCTTAGCTTAACACCCTTCTCTGAGACGTACGAGCTCAGAGGTTATGTAGTTGAAATTTATCAGCGATATATCCCAATTTGGTAACGTGGCATACTGAGTGTTGCTGTGAAATGATCAGTGTTTGATCATTTGTGATATGATCATTTGTTTGATCTTATATCTTTGTGATCATAGGTTGATCATTTTGTTTGACCCGAAGCAGGGCTTTTTGTAGAAAGCGTAGCTCTGTGGACGAGACTTCGTCGAGCCTCACACCCCGGAAATGGTCGAAACAGGAAGAATGCAGCAAGGTTCTAGGGAGTAGCGCCCCTTAGTGTATGTCATTCCTTCTGGATAAAGGTGGTATCATGGTATGGAGCCCAGATACTTAACCTCTGTGGTTACTGCATTATTATTATCTATGTGGTTTGTTGGAATCGGGGATCCTCGGGAAGATCGGTGACGATCGGGGGATGGCATACGCGTGTCAGTAGTTACCTATTTTTGCAGAGGTAACCCGGCCTTGTGTTGGCAGAGATCCGGTTAGGTTCTCGGGTCGTCTATTCCAGGGACGTACCCATCGTGGATAGGAAGTTCCTTAGCCTGACCATTTGTTGGAAATCCAAAGAAACAATACGAGCCTTGTACGGTATTAGTTGTAGAACCTGCCATTCACTTATGGTGGCGCCCCACTGTTTGGATGGTAGCTATAGTAGGCATACGATACTGGTCGTATGTTGGCTAAGATTAATATTATACTTTCGAAATGTTTTCCACTATGCACTAATAATAATATCAAAAAGAATTTGATTTTTGCGTAGTAAGCATCTTTGACTATCATAAGAAGAAATCTCCTCCAAGTCTGCGTTTGCATTGTGTGTGTGGTGGGAGGTCTTATGGTAGTTTCATTTTCCAAAAGCATTGCGAATTGACATTTAAGTTTTCCTGTTGTTTATTTTAAAGAATAACTATTTTACGATCTCACACCAGTCACCATGACTGACTCGGAGTTTATTGTTCCCTTCTAAACTCTGGGTGCCCACCAATTTCCACACGGGCAGCCTAGAGTTATGTTATCAGGATATTCTGGATATTCTGGAGCTTGGAAGCGAGCTGGATGACGAGACGTAGTATTTGTATCTTATAGTATTTATTCCGCTGTGTATTCTGTATGAGGACAAGTTTATATAACTGTCCATTGTTGTACTGAGTTGTATAGTGACTCTGATGATTGATGTATGTTATAAAATGATATAGTTCTTTGTTTAAAGATTATTCATTTATCTATTATATATTGTTCCGCTGCGATGTGTAAGATTCTGATATGGTTTTCTGTTTCTGCTCTTGTTCTGTTGTTGTTCTTCTTTCTTTTTCTTCTATCTTCTTCTTCTACCTTTTTCTTTTTCTTAAAACCATAACTTTTCGGGTTTCCGGCATTCGATGGCTCAACAGTCGATAAAGTGAGTATCGATGTTGAATTTTCGAAAGTCGAAAATTTTCGGGATGTTACATTTGGTATCAGAGCATATGGTTAAGCGACAACCCTGCTCTGTTGGGTGTTACTCATTAGAGATAGAGTCAGTAGTACTCTAGAATGAGTTGAGTGTAATAATAGATATGAGCGCGTATTTGTTATTTGAATATAAAATTGTTTTATATTGTGATGATTGGTTTGTTGAGTGGTATATGGATTCTGGTCGGTATTGTCCGTACAACTCTATCGATAGGGATCTCTAAACACTTGAATAGAACAATTCGGCACAGTATTGTTTTAAATAGGGTAAATGAAATAATTTTACCCAAATCTATTTTTGTATAGAAAAGAAATGATTTTCTGTAAATTATTACAGTATATGGTTGCATGGATGTTAGGAAAGTGATGATATTGAAATGTTATCACTACTATTGAAATTAAATGAGAAATTGAAATCGTAACTTCAAAGTTAAGAAAATTAATCCATATACGAATGAAATCTGAGAATGTAAATTATAAATGTGATTTGTAATTTGAGACGGAATTCCAGAGAAGTTTTTGGAAATGTTTGAAAAGAATTTGAAAATTTTGGAGATTTGAAAAGTTTAAATCTTTTTGATTTGAAAATGAATTTCAAAGGTTTTGAAAAGTATTTTGAAGAGATGAAAAGCTCTAAACTCTTTTCGGTCGCTGGAAAATAACTTCGGTAATGACTGCAGCATTACTGATGTTCATTTTCGGGTTTCCAAAAGAGGTATTGCTGCCAAATTGTTTTAAATGAAAGTTGTTTGAAAATTTGGATTTTGTTTTGGAAAATTCAAAGGATAAATTGAATTGTTTTCAACAATGGTTTTGAAAGGTTGAATATAAGTTGTATAACTTATAAAATGAGAAAATGTAAGTGAAATAAATGATGTTTAAATGGGAATATAACTTAAGAAATGATGAATGAATTTGATTTTGGTATCAAAATTTATTACTGAAATGAATATGAACTTGAGTTATATAAGTGAAATTCAACTTGAAATGTTAAGTGAACTAGCAATTGAATAAATAAATGTATTGGATGTTAATCAATCTAATGGAAGTAAATTGATATGGAAGAATGAATGTAAGTGTAAATTCATTAAAGCTAATTTAAAGGTGTTGAACTGAATTGAATGGAAATCAAATAATAATGGTTATGTTGAATATGCATTGATTTTTTTGATGATTGTTAGTTGATTGTATATAAATTCATTAAGTGTTAATGAAGTTGAATTGATAAAATTTAAAGAAAAGTAAAATGAATTCGAATTGGAAATCCAGTTTAAATGACAGTAGATTTAACCAAAGGGTAAATTGAAATCAAAATTTGGAAATGAACAAAAGTGAATGAAACTGGAATTGAAATTGAATGTTGGAAGCAAATCTGAATTTGTTAGTAGATTAGAATTTGAAATGAATTAGTAATTAAAACTAATTTAAAAATGATATAAGCAGTTTATACTAGAAATTTTGTAATCGAATTTGCAAAATGTTTGAATATATGCAACTAGATATAATGGCTAGTAGGATATACAGGTGTATAAAGGAAATTGAAATTGATTTCACAGATAATTTGAATTGCTCGACAAAAGGTATGTATTTGAATTATAATATGAGTTTTTGATGATTTCTTGTCTAGCCGCTTGGCTTTTTCTTTTCTTTTTGAAATCTGAGAGTCCGTAGGGACGTTTTGTAGTCGTGCCGTATTAGCCGCGCAAAGGAGACGCTGGCAAAATTTTTCGGAAATTTAGGGCGTTAGAAAATTTTTGAGAAAATTTTGAAAGTTTAAATTTGAATTTGAATTTAAATTTGAATTTTGAAGTTAAACAATATTGTTTGAAAACTATGAAAGGTTTGGAAAACTAGTTGAAATAATAACGAATCTTTAATAGAAAGATTTGTTTTGATAAATTGATAAAACTATTGATTGTGAAAAATAGTAGACGAGTTAAGGACCTTTCTTCCTGACTTCTAATTTCGAGGACGAAATTCTTTTAAGGGGGGAAGTTTGTAACGACCCAGAATTTTTGATAATTAAAATTCGAATATTTAATTAATTTTAAATACTGATAAGTGGAATTAAGAAGTCGAATAATTTATTATTCGAATATTGGATTTAATTGGATAATTAAATCGATAAATTTAATAGTGAAATTCCAGAGATAATTGAAAATCGAGTTTAATATGATTGAAAATGATTTGTAAAATTTTATTTTATCATACTGGAGTTATAGAAAGGTTATAGAACTCTTAGAATCGAATTTGGAGTTAATTGTGAAAATTGAATATTTTAGTATTTAATTATCGACTGAAAAATAGCCAATTTTCGGACAGTCTCAGAATTGAACGAGACCAGTTCCATTGGATCCGTAATAGTTAGTTATTATCGGATTTCAATTTTCGTATCAATCGGAATTGTCATTTGACCGGGGCAACTCGAAACGCATCGATATCGTTTTAAATTTAATTCGTCGAGTTAAAAATAGTCATTTTTCAAACGGTCTCGGATTTCGACGAAACCAGTTTCATCGGATCCGTAATGTGATATTATTGTAAGATTTCAAATTTCGTAATTTTTGGATTTACCGTTTGTCCGGTACGAATTAAAACGCCCCGAAATCAATTTAAATCGGTTTAATTTAAATTGATCGTTTATTTCCATATCTCACACATACGATCGAATTAGCTTCCGAGACCTGTTCCATTGCGTTCGGAACGCGGGGTAAACCTTAGAAACGTCAGCCGGCACGCTCAATTTCGAGTTCGAAAAATCCGGATGAACAGTAAATTGGAAATTTTTCTATACAAACCCCTACATCTTTTCATTTGCAAAGAAATTCAACCCTAGGGTTTCATCACGTTCAGCCGCCAGTTTTGAGATAAATGGCCGGAAACTCTCGATCTTCTCTCCCTCTTATCTTCAAATCCATTAAGTTTTGGCAAAAATCTCCAACTAGAAAAATGTTAAACTCAACGTGACTTATCCATTCAACGGTGGAGATGGGATTTCGAGCTGCAGATTGGAAGCTTTTGGCCCGCGTTCGTGCTCGAGTCGAACACGTTTTTCACGCCATGGGGACCACCGAGCTTCGAGCCCTTCCAGCTGATGGTGGAGCTCGTCATGGCGAGTTGAAGGGAGGCCTTTGATCGACGAGGAGATGAACGGTGTGGGTTGCGAAATTGATGGGGAGGGGCGGCGGTTTGGGTTTCGTTGTCTCGAACGAAAACTGGAAGGAGGGAGGATGTTGCGTTTCACGGTCCAGATCTTGGGGCTTAGCAACGAACGGCCAGGAATTGTCTAAGGTTTAGAATTAAAAGAAAATTGTAATTATTAATTATATTTAAATTTGTATAAACTTTAAACTGCGATATCTCTTTCATACGAGGTCAGAAAATTACGAAACGAATTGCATTGGCTTCGTTTTCTCGAGCACTACGTGATGCAATTGGTTTGGAGTCGATTGGAGTCAATGAAAATTTTGGGTAAAATTAAACGTCTGTTTAGTTTTATCCGAAATAAACGCTGGAACAGAATTAAAATCAAGGTGAGATTATTTTCTCACTCAAATTGAAAAGTGGAATTTTCAGTTATTATTTGATTGTCTGTTTGGATTGTTGATATTAGATATTATAGGATATATCTATATATAGCAATATATACATATTGGCATATGTATATATTGGATTGATGATTTCCCGCCTCGTATAGCGGATGAGACCCTATTGCGCCGTTAGTAAGCGGATAATATTTATTAAACCCATATACCGCGATAATTCCGTACTGGAGCGGAATTGGTATTGTGCTAACATCTGTGGATGCAGGGAAACAGGTTGGAGGGATCCAACTGGATTCCTCACCGTATTGATTATTTACAGATATTTTTGATATATTTTGTTATCATATGATGATATATGATATTTGATTGTTGTGATTGATTGTTTGGTGCTGTTGCATCATCGGATCCATTTTTGAAGTTTAAAAATAACGATATTATTTTTAAAAGGATTTCAACATGATTTTTGAAAGTATACGTTTTATTGAATTTTGGAATTAATTCATTTTAAATAAATAAATGTTATAATTTTCGTGTTATAAAAATTATGAGATTTGTGAAATATAAGCGAAAAGTGGTTTTTGAATATAAGTTGATTAAATTGTAATTGGTTTAGATTGAAATTTTCGACTTATTATAAATGGATTATATTTATAGAAGATGTATAAAATTGTTATTTTATAAATAAAAATAAGGAGATTATTTAGGAGTTCTATAAATGTTAAAATGAACTTATAAACAGATTTTATAAGTAAGTAATATTGATAGATATACGATTTGTGAAGTTATAAGATGAAGGACTTTGAAACTAAATGAATTATAAGTTATCAACTTATGATTTGAATTTTTGTTATATAAATGAGTCAAATGGAATTGTTTAAATAAAGGGATTTCATAACTTGAAGTTGTTATAAAATATAAAATTGTGATTTATAAACGTTGTTTATAAATCCGAAATCACTTATTTTGATAAGTGAATTGTAGAAGTTAATTAAAGGAATTATATCCACGATTTTGGACAGTGGATAAGCTTTTAAATAAAATGTGTAGAAATGTGGAATTTGGATAATGAAGTATATTCACGATTTTGGACAGTGAATATATTATTAAATAAAACGGAGATGTTTTAGAGAAGTGATATTACGAAATGAAGTAATTGTTTTAAAAGATGTTTTTAAAACGCGTTAAGTATCGAATACATAGATTTCAACATTTATTGTTGAAATAGACGTTTTCGAGAAATAAGGAAATGATGGACTATAACACTATTGTTATAGTAAATGATTTTCGAAAGGAAATGTTTTGATGTAGTATTGGGATTTATATATCTTAAATTTCGAATCCCTATACTAGTGATTTTGAGTCGTCGTAACGATGTTTTACGTAACATTCGTTTTGACTCAAATAAATGTGTTTAAAGAGAATGATTTCCTTAAAGAATGAATATATACTTAATATTGATTTAAGTATATCGAATATGTTCAAATGTTGAAAATAAATGATTTGTGAATTACTTATTATTAAATAAGTATGGAATTGCTTTTCCAATATGAAATGAACTGTTTTGAGTTTTTATCTTTTAAAGATAAATTGAAATGTGGAAATTGATTTGAAATTGTTTTTCAAATGGTTAAGTGTGGAAATTTTATATCTAGTAAAAGATATTTTGGAAGATGAAATAATTTGGAAAATTATTTGGAATCTGATGATGTTGCGCATCTTTATTGATAGTTAAATAACCGACTATCAATAATTACCTTTAGATAGGTATTTGTTGTGATTGGATGAATTTGAATGCCACACTTATTTTTAAAATAAACGCTCACTATTCGGGTTAGCCGGGAAAGGACCATGGGGTCGTATAACCCATTCCGAATATGTGATACGTCGTTATGAATCGCATTTGAAGACCGGTGTTGAAGACCGGATATTTTTGAAAACGGAAGGATTACCGTCGAGTTACTCTACATCGACTGATCTTCGATTTAGAGGTTTTATCACCCTTAGTGACGGGAAGTCCTGACGTGATTGAAATTATCCGGAAATGCAAGGGCTTCGTGAGAAGTGCCTTCGGTTCTGTTCAATCCCGGAACAGACTTGTATGGATAGTGTGTCTGACGTTACAATTTGAGATATAAAGCTGATTTCTTTCAAATACATTTCTGTTGGTGGCGGAGAATTTATTCTCTTAGCTTAACACCCTTCTCTGAGACGTACGAGCTCAGAGGTTATGTAGTTGAAATTTATCAGCGATATATCCCAATTTGGTAACGTGGCATACTGAGTGTTGCTGTGAAATGATCAGTGTTTGATCATTTGTGATATGATCATTTGTTTGATCTTATATCTTTGTGATCATAGGTTGATCATTTTGTTTGACCCGAAGCAGGGCTTTTTGTAGAAAGCGTAGCTCTGTGGACGAGACTTCGTCGAGCCTCACACCCCGGAAATGGTCGAAACAGGAAGAATGCAGCAAGGTTCTAGGGAGTAGCGCCCCTTAGTGTATGTCATTCCTTCTGGATAAAGGTGGTATCATGGTATGGAGCCCAGATACTTAACCTCTGTGGTTACTGCATTATTATTATCTATGTGGTTTGTTGGAATCGGGGATCCTCGGGAAGATCGGTGACGATCGGGGGATGGCATACGCGTGTCAGTAGTTACCTATTTTTGCAGAGGTAACCCGGCCTTGTGTTGGCAGAGATCCGGTTAGGTTCTCGGGTCGTCTATTCCAGGGACGTACCCATCGTGGATAGGAAGTTCCTTAGCCTGACCATTTGTTGGAAATCCAAAGAAACAATACGAGCCTTGTACGGTATTAGTTGTAGAACCTGCCATTCACTTATGGTGGCGCCCCACTGTTTGGATGGTAGCTATAGTAGGCATACGATACTGGTCGTATGTTGGCTAAGATTAATATTATACTTTCGAAATGTTTTCCACTATGCACTAATAATAATATCAAAAAGAATTTGATTTTTGCGTAGTAAGCATCTTTGACTATCATAAGAAGAAATCTCCTCCAAGTCTGCGTTTGCATTGTGTGTGTGGTGGGAGGTCTTATGGTAGTTTCATTTTCCAAAAGCATTGCGAATTGACATTTAAGTTTTCCTGTTGTTTATTTTAAAGAATAACTATTTTACGATCTCACACCAGTCACCATGACTGACTCGGAGTTTATTGTTCCCTTCTAAACTCTGGGTGCCCACCAATTTCCACACGGGCAGCCTAGAGTTATGTTATCAGGATATTCTGGATATTCTGGAGCTTGGAAGCGAGCTGGATGACGAGACGTAGTATTTGTATCTTATAGTATTTATTCCGCTGTGTATTCTGTATGAGGACAAGTTTATATAACTGTCCATTGTTGTACTGAGTTGTATAGTGACTCTGATGATTGATGTATGTTATAAAATGATATAGTTCTTTGTTTAAAGATTATTCATTTATCTATTATATATTGTTCCGCTGCGATGTGTAAGATTCTGATATGGTTTTCTGTTTCTGCTCTTGTTCTGTTGTTGTTCTTCTTTCTTTTTCTTCTATCTTCTTCTTCTACCTTTTTCTTTTTCTTAAAACCATAACTTTTCGGGTTTCCGGCATTCGATGGCTCAACAGTCGATAAAGTGAGTATCGATGTTGAATTTTCGAAAGTCGAAAATTTTCGGGATGTTACATCCTTCTTCTTCTACCTTTTTCTTCTTTCTAAAACCCTCACTATTGGAGTTTCCGGCACTCGATTGCTCGGCAGTCGATAAAGCGAGTATCGATGTCGAATTTTCGAAAGTCGAAAATTTCGGTACGTGACACCTACCATGATACAATATCTTCCCATAATACATGTTCATGGAACAATTGATAAAATGATCCTAGATTTCCATGTAGGTTACAAATAGATGAACCGTCAAATCCAGGAAAATCTATGGTGTAAATTAGTGTTGATTTCAGAATATTTAAGTCTAAAATAAGTGAAAACCTCTTCTATTTCTCAATCCTACATACCTCAATGTTCCTTTTATGTTATATTAAATAAAAACTAAAGGCTTAGATCCCTTACAAAGCCACCGCATAGTGCAAGTGTCATACTTTTCTTAGATTATATGAACATATACTTCTAAATCTTGAAAAGAAAATCATATCAAAATTTTCATTGTAAAGTGTGCAAATCTTATAGGTATATCATTCAATTATTCAAGTTTTGGAAAATGCAATAAGATTATAGGTTAGTTTTATTGCTCCACCAATGATTAGTCCATGCGAAGATGACAACCTTTAGCATTTGCTTCGTTGCACATTAAAAGGGAGTAGAAAGTCTTACATGTAGATGATGCACGAACATTTCTTCCATAGTGGACAGTGCATTAGTTACTTGGATTCCAACTTTCCTTTGCCTACACATCTTTCTCAAGCTTATTGGATCAAGCCATCAATATAAGTAAAATTCAATGATCAATAACAAAATCAATTATATAACCAATTAAAACTGTGTTTGTAATTCAAATATCTAACACTAACCTTACATCTATAATACTATATGGACATGGTAAGATAATTGTTACTTGTACAGCTCTTCAGCTATCTTCATATAGAGTACCGAATACCAAATGCCAAACACCAAACAGAGCATTGAAAGATAATTTGGTTAAATACACACCTTTTGGAATGCCCCATTGCACAGTGATCTATACAGTCAGCAATTGACACAAAAGTAAGGTATTAAAATGAGCAAGAAGACTTCACCATTGACCCTAGCATGTTCAAAATTCACATTTGAAGGTCACAACATCTCAAATAATCCTCTATTGCGCTAAACTGGAGACGCTGAACAATTCATTTTCACATTCTCTCCATTTTTGTTTTAGCATTCGATTTTTAACATACACGATACCAAGTCTGAAATGCAAGAATTTTACTGATTATAACATCAACAAAGAACAGAATTTTACTGATTACTGATTATAACATCAACAAAGAACCATATATTTACCATAACAGAAAAAGCAGATAACAAGAGAGCACAAATAAACTCATGTTGTTTGCCTTAAATCTCGGTTATACCCCCCTTAAGTCATTTATAAGTACACTTACCATCTCTATTTCCAAAATATTAGCCAAATTTAATGAGTTCAAACAAGTGAAGGTTATAAATGTCTCAATGGTGGAAAGTGTAAACCAAAAGAAAGAATAACACACATAACCAGTTAATGAATAAGATATAAGTGCTCACCTTCAGCTTCATAAGCTTCAGCTCTCTGTTTTGCTTTATTTGATGATATTACTTCTCCACAGTATACAAAAATAAGTTTTCCAACCTGAGTATTACAAACTGAGTTTTAAAAAAAGTTTTAATAATACTTCCAAATGTTTTAATAAATGGCATCAACACCACCATTTAGATTCATGCGCAAGCATCTCTTCCAGGCAACAATATGGAATCTCAAGCGACATTTCAACTACGGCATATACTCCGATTATTCAGCAACGTCAACCAACTTAATGACGATGCGAGATGAAGAACTTTGACAAGACGTAAGCAACGTCATTCAGATATCGATTGCAATCTTCTGACCACGATAACATCTCCGACGAAGCAATTTCTAATCGACAACAGCCTCGAGGTTCACGCGACTTCAGGTCCAACGATTCAAGACGAAGAGCAACGACATGCGACTTCCCTGACAATCTATACTCGAGCCAACGACATCTTGGAGAAGAACAAGGAGTGAGTTTTTCAGGCTGAGACCTTTTAGGCGGTGCAATTTTGAGATTTGTGGAGATTGCGAATTTTTTTCGATTGAGGGAGAAAAAAATTAAAATGGAAGAAAGCGTGAAAAAGGATTTGTGAAGATTGTGAATTTCTTTTGGTTTTCCTTTTCAAGTAAATATAATAACATAAAGAGGAAAGGGAAGAAAAGTAACGAAGTGTTTGTGCAACGCACATTTTTTGACCTAAATTATTGGCGGGACGGACGGGCGGTAAACATTTTAGCAGCGTTAAAGAAATTTTTTATTAATTGAATCAATAGTAGTTGCACTTAGAAGGAAATGCTACCAATATTTGCTACTGAAACTAGATTTTCTTGTAGTGTATGCTCATTAAAGATCCAAAATGGCTAATTTTTTGAAATTCACCCATTTCTTCCGGTGCGGGCTGGACTAGTTCCTTCAGGGTCCACTTCGGGGTTGAGGTATTAAATGGCTATTGGTGGATCTGCCTCTTTCCAATTAAAGAAATATTAAGTGACCTTATGGGATTTCTTACGTGGTCAACTAGAAAATACCAGAGAGGGATTCGCCTTGGGTCTAGATATTAAAAGACAAAGATCTGCCTAGGGTATAGTATTAAATGGTTAGAGTCTGCCTTTCTCCCATTAAAGAGGTATTAAGTGACCCAGGTACTTTCCCTCGCATTGTTAAGACATGGTTCACAGAGATCGTTGGACCCAATATATTCCATAGTTGCATTGCACCCGCATTATATATACAAAGTACGACTAGAAAAGGGCTACTGGCCTCAGTTAGAGATATATTATGGAGCTAGACTGGAAGAGCCTTTGGCTTACAATGGGAGGTATACTCGAAAGGACATAGTATAGGATATGTAAGTCAAAATACTCATCTAAATGATACTACCCAAACACTGATACTGCTAGGGGTATGCCCTAGGGGAAATTCTGTAATTTATTAACTACGAAATCAATTCTTGTTCGAAATAAAGGTGTTTCTTCTTCCTGTTATATATTTGTCATAACGTGTTATAAATAATTAAATGTTTAATTAAAAATATATTTAACAGAAAATCCATAAATGACGTGTTTGTGATAGTAATTACAATTAATTGTAATCATGAGTATTGGATCACATTGTTACAAAACACATCATTTTAAATGTTCTTAGTCAAGATGCATCGACACTGGATATCGATGTATCCGTTGAGACTAGAGTACGTAATGCTCTCCAAATGTTGGACAGTGTATTACTCATGGTTGTTGGGAGCACCTAGAGGTTATGTACTGATAGTTATTGGATAGCTATAGAACAACTCACTCAGTAGTTTTCTGTTGGTTAATATAACTAAGGTCAAACAGAAAATATCGATGTGACTAATTTACACAACTCTTTTGACTTGAGAATACTGTCAACCTTTAAGATGAAAAACTCTGCTTTGATTTTAGTCAAATCATGGAACGATATCCAACAAGTGATTATAGTTGGGTCGAGTGGAAGTATTGGAAGGAAGACACTATTCAAGAGAGGATTGTCACTTCAGTTATATGAGGTTAGTATCATGGTCAACTCAAGTCAACCCAAAGTCAAAATCCCTGGCAAGAGTAGTACGGTTAATAATAATTGTTATTATTGAACCAAGGATTTTGTGTTTGGAATATAGAGTTGAATACAGATAATATTGGAATTTTGACCATTACCAAATTCCATAAATCCAAAGTGATACACTTTTGACGAAGAGAATTGGTGTATATAAATGTCACTAACGGGTAACGCTTATTAAAAATTAATTAAATAAGATTTTATTGAAAATGAATAAGCGATAAATTTGGCAATAATGTCACACCACTTGCTAAGTGACGTGTGAACGTTAACATTCGAATAGTTATGTGTTAATTGCTGACCAAATTTACACCCAAGAGTTACACAACTGAAATGATGAATTCCCTTAAGACCGAATGATTTAATTAGTTTATAATTGTTATAAATAAATTAAATTAATTTATATTTATGAAATATTAATTATAAAAATTTGAATATGGTTTGAGAAATAAAAATTGTTATATATTTATAATAGTTATAAATGTACTAATCGATGTACGACATCGATAAGCGATTAAATTAGATTTAATTGCATAGCATTTTGGCTTGGGCTTAAATGGGTTTAAAGCCCATCATTAGGGCTGCAAATTTTGGTTTTGAAAAGGTATTGGAGGCGGCTAAAACTTAGGATTAGACCTAGAGATCGATGGCTAAGATTAGGAGAGAATAGGTAATGAGATTGTCCTAATATCTCTCTTGTACAAGGCTATATATATGGATCTCTAAACCCTTAATCAAAAACAACATTTGGCTGGCATAATTATCAATTTTGCTGGCCGACATTAATCCTCATATCAGTTCTAAGAATCTCAAATCAATTCAAGTTAAGTAAAAACACTATTTGATAGAAAAGGTCGACGATTCCAGACTTGCAATCTGACGGATCGAGCATAACTATAGAAGGGAATTCATTGATTCAAGTGGACCCAAAGGCATCATCAATTCATATTTTATTTATATATTATATTAATCATATCATATTTTATGATTTAATATTGATTAATCCAAAATATGTATATATAATAATGTTGTATATCTAGTTAGGTGAGATTTTCGTAGGTATATGTAGTTGTCACAAATTAGTTTGGTTATGTGCATGGTTATATTATTATGTGTTATAATTTATGTATAAATAAATCTAATTTGATGTAAAAAAATTAAATTTTGTCATTATTAATTATTTTATGTATATTTATATATTAATTTAAATATATATTAATGTATATTTTAAACATATAATTACATATATGTATATTTATAATGTATAAATAGCTTAGAATTTTTTCTTATACCTATTTATAAATAATATGAATTATCAAATTCGAAAATAAATTTTTTATACAAATAAATAATTTTAAATTATCTTTTATTGATTATTTAATTATTTATTATATCTAAAATAGTTATTGCACTGAAAATTCGATTTTATATTTTTTTTAAATTACTACATCTATGCAATAACCCACGGAAAATTTTTAGAATTTTTTGTTAAAATTTAATATTTTTAATAATTAAATTACTTCAGTTGAACATTTCTTTTATTTATTAAAAATAATATTTTATTTCAAAAAATCATGAAAACTTTTTTGAACCTATATTTTATGATCCTAAATTTTCATAAATTTTAAATTTTGATTTTTTCACATTTATTACTAATATTTTTAATTATTATGATCAAAACTATTTATTATATATATATAATGATGATAAAATTATAAATTTTTTTTGTTATGCTAATTTCGATATGGAAATAATTGTAAAATATATATTCATAATTTAAGTATTTGAATGTAATTAATTATTGATATATATACATTTTATTTAACCTTATATATATAATTTTAATTATTATATATATATGTATGTATAATTTTATATGTTTAATTATGTATATATATTTGTACAAATGTTTTAAATTATATATATATATATATAATTTTGAGACTTTTAGTTATAAAATATATTATAAATATATGTATTCGTATTTATATAAATATACTTTGCATTATAGATTTATGCACATATTTAGACAACATACAATACATACGAAATGAGCTAATGTGTCCGTTGTGATGTAAATCTCAACATCTATATATGGGCATGTTATACCCTTCATGGATTATTATGTTACACATGCACACACATATGTATATTTATATGATACATGTATATATATAAATTAAATCATTCAAATTAACTTTACATTACTAAATACTTAAAATTAAAAAAATTCATGATTTTATTTAAAACAAATTTAGAATTGTTCTAAATGAATTAGACTTCATAGGCCCAATAAAGATCCAATAGGGTAATAAATTTTGAAATACACCCACCACTACCGCTGCGGGCTGACCCAATTCCAACAATGGTATCAGAGCCTAATAGCCTATGCGGTCTAAATTAGTCATGTTAGGGCTAACTTATTGTGCTTGCCCACTCAGTACGGTGTCTAGAAAGGTAATGTCTGGGATTGGAATTGGGTAATCAAGTATCCTGTCCTACTTGGTTACTGGCCTGGCCTGAAAGGTGAAGTGAGCCCAAAGGTTGCCGCTAATAGAAATGGGTTAACTTAATTTGGGCCTTGGGCTAATTTTCAAAATTGTCTTGAAAAATAAAGTAAAAGATTTTAAATTTAATAGTTAAATTTAAAATAAAATATATGTTTATTATAGTAGTTATAATGTAACATATTTTTCAAAATTTTTGAAAAACAAAATAACATAATTTTCGAAAATTATAAATTTTATTAATAAGTTAATTAATAAAATGTATGTGCATGTAGTAAATATATTATGAAATATGATATGATATTTTAAAACTTTTAAGATATCATAAATATGCATGCATACATTTGAATAATGATTTTCGAAATCAAGATAATTTAATTAATTTAATTAAAAGGCTAATGGATTAAAATTATAATTACACATGTATATGATATATGTGTTATACTATAAAGGTTATAGTACATAATAAATATAAACGTTATATAAATATAAAATTAATTAAAGTGTTAATTAATTAAATATGATTTAATTAATATAATATTATACACAAGACTATTATATAAGTAATGTGAAATATAAAAACTATATAAATAAAACTTATATAATATGAATGTATAAAATCCATAATAGACTTAAGAAATAAAAACATACGTAATCCTACTTATATCATGATTTCTGATGTGTTCGACACTTGAATCACGAGGGTAGTTCATAAGAATTAAATTATTTCATAAGTCGATATCACTCAATTTAATGTTGTCCTCTACCATGTATATGTTAATAAATTACTTGCATACTCCTTAGTTGTTGAGCAAACTCAAGCTAAGGATGTTGTGTGTAGTATTATTAATATATTGAATAGATGAAGTAAGATAACTATATGTATTTGTTGAGCAAACTCAAGGTATATATACTATATTTAGGCCATCACGATATGGTAGGTACGAGTGAATAATTTCATTTTGATTTGTTGAGCAAACTCAAGGTCAATATGAAATTAGAACAAGGTTCCAAGGGTTAGGAGTTTTATGTGATACAACAGATAAAAGGTTATCCATTGTTCGTGGAGCTATGACTTGTTGAGCAAACTCAAGGTCAGAATTCCAAGATGGACAAGTCCTAACACCTACTAGTGAAGTCATAAGACTTCTATTTTTTGACTTAGGGTTTGGCGAAACATAAAAGACTAGTGGGAGCTTATTAGTAAAATGAAACATAGTGTTTAACCTTACTAATATTATAAGAACATCTATTATATTTTGTCCTAGTAATCTACCATTTAAACTTGCAGAAAATGTCAACTCTAAAACTATTTTCTAAAAGTGACAAACTCACCGGACCTAACTATACCGACTGGCTAAGAGCAATTAAAATAACATTGACTTATGAGCGCCTTTAGACTTCTGTTACATGAGAACCCATAATAGAACCCGCTGATGGTGCAAACCCTAAAGAACGACTTGCTTATTTAAAGTGGCAATCTGACTTAGAGATCGCCCAAGTTTTCGTGTTGTCTACCTTAGACAAACCGTTGCAAAGGCAACACGAGAACATGTTTGTCCATGAGATTTTTAATAGTCTCAAAGCTCTTTTTGATGAACAGTCCCGTTTCGCAAGGTATGAGCTTTCGAAAAAACTGTTTAACACCAAAATGACCAAGGGACAGAAAGTGGACGATTATGTTCTAATAATGAAAGGCTATATTGATAGACTTGCACAATTAGACATAGAGATAAACAATGAAATGCAAGTAGACTTGGTCCTTGGTTCTCTCACTCCTCAGTATGATCTGTACATACTGAATTACAACATGAACCAATCAAATGTGAATCTCATGGAGCTCCTCAATATGTTGAGGTCAGCCGAGTCAACATCTAAAGATCAAGGAGCCGTACTTGCTGTGAAGAGAAATGCATCATCTTTGAAAGGTTCGAAGAAGCGGAAAAGAGATAGTAAGAAAAAGAAAAGTAAGAAGACCGATGACAAGGGTGAATGTCACCATTGCCACAAGAAAGGTCACTGGAAGAGAAACTGTCCCGACTACTTGAAGGTTGTCAAGGAAAGGAAGCAGAATGGTTATGCAGCTCCATCAGGTACATTTATGATTCAAAAAGGTTTTGTAATTAATAAAATGTCATGGGCTTTAGATACTAGATCCGGTACTCATATATGTAATTCGTTGCAGGGGCTTAGGAACTGGCATCACGTGGCAAAAGAAGAAATGAAGCTCCAAGTTGATGATGGATCTATAGTAGACGCAACGGCAGTAGGGGAGTATCATTTATATTTGCCAAGTGGATTCGTATTAGTATTAATTAATTGCTATTATGAAAATACTTTATTTGTGGAATTATCTATGTTTCTAGATTGTCTAAGATTGGATGTATTTTTCATTATGCAAATAATGTTATGAACATTAGTTTGGAT
This sequence comes from Allium fistulosum, assembly GCA_030737815.1. NCBI lineage: Eukaryota > Viridiplantae > Streptophyta > Magnoliopsida > Asparagales > Amaryllidaceae > Allium > Allium fistulosum. The sequence goes on from CM060904.1 coordinate 814,967,112, forward strand.
GGAATTAAAGTCTGCAAAGGTGTCCTTGAAAATAGCATTTGTGTGATTAATACTAATTATGTATGTTCTATGAATGAATTTTCTAATAAATTAAACGACAATTATCTTTGGCATTGTAGGCTTGGTAATATTAGTGAGAAACGACTACAAAAATTAAAAACCGATGGTTTTCTACTGTCAATTGATTCTGAATCATTTGAAACTTGTAAGGCGTGTCTTAAAGGTAAAATGACCAAGCAGCCTTTCAGTGGGAGCAATGAAAGAGTTAATGAACTCTTAGGGTTAGTACATAGTGATCTATGTGGCCCAATGCCTATATTAACCAAAGATAATAGTTCATACTTTGTTACTTTCACTAATGATTTCTCAAGACTAGGATATGTATATCTTATGAAGAAAAAATCCGACGTTTATGAGAAATTTGTTGAGTACAAAAAGGTAGTAGAAAATCAAATGGGCCATAAAATTAAAATTCTTCGATCAGATCGAGGAGGTGAGTATGTTGGACAGGATTTCCAACAATACTTAAAAAGATAATAGGATTATCTCTTAAGTTACTCCACCCTATACTCCGCAACACAATGGTGCGTTGGAGCGAAGGAATCGAACCCTATTAGATATGGTTCGTTCCATGATGAGTAAGGCAGAGTTACCTCTGTCCTATTGGGGATATGCACTAGAAACTGCAGCACATATTTTAAACTTATTACCCACTAAATCTGTGCTCAAAACATCATATGAGATGTGGTGTGGTAAGCAACCCCAACTCAAATATTTGAAAGTATGGGGTTTTCCAGCATACGTTAAGAATGTTGGTCCAAATAAACTAGAGGCAAGATCGGTACTATATGTAAGTTTATAGGATATCCCAAAAACTCGATGGGATATATATTCTACAATACCGAGGAACAAAAGGTCATTGTTTCTCGACACGCTGTCTTTTTAGAAAAGGAATTTCTGTTAAAAGAAATTAGTAGCGAAGTTGTAGACTTGGATGAGATCCGAGAAACTAACACTGAAGCCGAAACAGTGGGAGAAACAAGGTCATTCGTATACGAAAACGCGCAATCTATTAAAAGGTCTAGTAGGGAATCCCGTGCACCAAAGAGATACTATGGTTTTCTCGTGGATGGCGAAAACGAGGACTGTGTCTTAGATAGCGACACTCCTCTGTCTTTCCAACAAGCACTGAAAAGTAAAGACTCTGCACTCTGGCTTGAAGCTATGAAATCCGAGATGGACTCCATGTACGAAAACAAAGTTTGGTCTTTGTCGGATGTACTCGAAGGGATAAAACCCATCGGCTGCAAATGGATTTTTAAGAAAAAGCTAAATGTGGATGGAGAAGTGGAGACTTATAAGGCAAGGCTAGTTGCAAAAGGATTTCGTCAAATTCAAGGTGTTGATTATGACGAGGACTTATCGCCCGTAGCCATGCTTAAATCTATTCGGATTATGATAGCCATTGTCGCATTCTATGACTACGAAATATGGTAAATGGATGTAAAGACAGATTTTCTAAATGGTGATTTAGAATAAATCATTTATATGTCACAGCCAGAGGGTTTTGTAGTCAGTGGGAGTGAAGGCAGAGCTTACAAGTTGTTAAAGTCCGTTTATGGACTCAAACAAGCTTCAAGGAGTTGGAACAAGTGTTTTGATAAAGTAATCAAACAGTTCGGTTTTTATCAGAACATAGAGGAAGCGTGCATATACAGAAAGGAACAGGGAAATGCTATCGTATTCTTAGTACTCTATGTTGATGATCTATTATTGATTGACAATGACACTTCATTATTGCAATCTGTGAAAGCTTGGCTTTCCAAAAACTTCTCCATGAAGGATTTGGGAGAAGCAGCTTATATACTTGGTATAAAGATCTATAGAGATAGGTCTAAGAGGCTGTTGGGACTGTCCCAATCCCTATACATAGACACTATACTAAAATGGTTTAGTATGGAGAATTGCAAGCGTGGAAGTGTTCCAATGCAATATGGAATTGTCCTTTCTAAAAAGGACGCTCCTCATACCGATGATGAGAAAGAGCGTATGAAGAGGATTCCCTATGCTTCAGCCATAGGATCCATAAAGTATGCTATGTTATGTACTAGACCGAATGTAGCATACGCATTAGGATGTGTAAGCCAATGCAAGTCTAATCCCTGAGAAAAACATTGGATGGCCATAAAATGTATACTTAGGTATTTGAGAAATACTAAGGACCTATTCCTCGTTTTTGGGAATGGAGACCTCCTTATGAAAGGGTATACGGATTTGAGCTTTCAAAGTGATATAGATGATAGTAAATCAGTGTTCGGCTATATCTTTGCACTAAATGGTGGAGCTGTTAGCTGGAAAAGTTCCAAGCAAGAAACAGTTGCCGATTCCACGATGGAGGCCGAGTATATCGCCCTCAATGAAGCAGGAAAAGAGGCAGTATGGATGCGCAAGTTTTTGAGTGAGCTCGGAGTGATTCCCGATACTGAGAATCCAATGACATTGTTTTGTGACAATAATGCAGCGATAAAGATTGCAAAGGAACCAAGAGCACATAAGAAGTCATGACACATTCTTCGAAACTTCCACTTGATTGGAGAATTCATTGAGAAGAAAGAAGTTGTGATTCAAAGGGTAGATATTAAGGACAACATAGCAGATCCATTTACTAAAGGTCTAACTTGGCCAGTTCTCTAGAAACTGATTGAGAGGATGGGATTGAGATTCCATAATTGGCCCCAAGTGCAAGTGAGAGATTGATAGTGCTAGGGGTATGCCCTAGGGGCAATTCTGTAATTTATTAACTCCGAAATCAATTCTTGTTCGAAATAAAGGTGTTTCTTCTTCCTGTTATATATTTTTTATAATGTGTTATAAATAATTAAATGTTTAATTAAAAATATATTTAACAGAAAATCCATAAATGACGTGTTTGTGATAGTAATTACAATTAATTGTAATCATGAGTATTGGATCACATTGTTACAAAACACATCATTTTAAATGTTCCTAGTCAAGATGCATCGACACTGGATATCGATGTATCCGTTGAGACTAGAGTACGTAATGCTCCCCAAATGTTGGGCAGTGAATTAGTCATGACTGCTGGGGGGAACCTAGAGGTTATGTACTGATAGTTATTGGATAGCTATAGAACAACTCACTCGGTAGTTTTCTATTGGTTAATATAACTAAGGTCAAACAGAAAATATCGATGTGACTAATTTACACAATTATTTTGACTTGAGAATACTGTCAACCTTCAATATGAAATACTCTGCTTTGATTATAGTCAAATCATGGACGATATCCATCACGTGATTATAGTTGGGTTGAGTGGAAGTATTGGAAGGAAGACACTATTCAAGAGAGGATTGTCACTTCAGTTATATGTGGTTAGTATTATGGTGAACTCAATTCAACCCAAAGTCAAAATATCTGGCCAGAGAAGTAGGGTTAATAATAATTGTTATTATTAAACCAAGGATTTTGTTTTCGGACTATAGAGTTGAATATGGACAATATTGGAATTTTGACCATTACCAAATTCCATAAATCCAAAGTGATACAGTTTTGACGAAGAGAATTGGAGTATATAAATGTTACTAACGGGTAATGCTTATTAAAAATTAATTAAATAAGATTTTATTAAAAATGAATAAGCGATAAATTTGGCCATAATGTCACACCACTTGCTAAGTGACGTTTGAACGTTAACATTCGAATAGTTAGGTGTTAATTGCTGACCAAATTTACACCCAAGAGTTACACAACTAAAATGATGAATTCTCTTTAGACCGAATGATTTAATTAGTTTATAATTATTATAAATAAATTAAATTAAATTAATTAATATTTATGAAATATTAATTATAAAAATTTGAATATGGTTTGAGAAATAAAAATTGTTATATATTTATAATAGTTATAAATGTACCAATCGATATACGATATGGATAAGCGATTAAATTAGATTTAATTGCATAGCATTTTGGCTTGGGCTTAAATGGGTTTAAAACCCATCATTAGGGTTGCAAATTTCGGTTTTGATAAGTTATTGGAGGCGGCTAAAACTTAGGATTAGACCTAGAGATGGATGGCTAAGATTAAGAGAGAATAGGTAATGAGACTGTCCTAATATCTCTCTTGTAAAAGGCTATATATATGGATCTCTAGCCTATTTATATATTTATATTTATATGTATATTTATATGATACATGTATATATATAAATTAAATCATTCGAATTACCTTTACATTACTAAATACTTAAATTTAAATAAAATACATGATTTTATTTAATACAAATTTAGAATTTTTCTAAATGAATTAGACTTCAAAGGCCCAATAAAAATCCAATAGGATAAAAAAAATTGAAATACACCCACCTCTACCGCTACGGGCTAGCCTAATTCCAACAAATACTATCATGGTAAGACTTGAGATTTTCATTTACCAAACATTTTTATTTTGACTCCTTCCTCATTACAAACCATATGTTAGGAGGAACAATGTTGATGAAGATTGTGAAGGAGGCGGTGAAGTCCTATAGAAGTTTAGTTATTTATCTATGTTTTTGATTCTGATGTACCTATATTTTAAACTTAATGATGCTCTATTTTGAGACATTGTGTTATGGATATTTGGAGTATTGTATTTATGAGATTTGGAATATGTGAAATGGGTACTTATTTTGTTATTATATTATATCCCTTCCACTGTGAGATTTTTAAAGCTTAGATAGATAGCTCTGTATATTATTTATTTTGATTAATTTCACCAACCATCAATCAGCTCTGGGAAGGACCTAAGCTTCAACGAGTTTTTATTTGGGCGAAAATTAGGCATATTCCGTAGAGGGTTGTTACAACCCGAATGCAAATGGGTTTGGACGGAATTAGAGAAATTTTTACCCACCAATATTGTGAAAACCATAGTTTTTAATCTTTTAATCTCTTTAGAAATGAGCTTCTAATTTCGGTTTGATTTCCCTTTTATTCTTCCTTGGAATGACTGACCTTGTATTTTCGTTCTTTGTTTACTTTTATATGAATGCAAATGAATAGGAAGAAGCAGTGATATGCTTAAGGGCCTTTACCTTTTACTTAGGCTAAATTCTTTATTATCTAGTCTCATTCATTTATTTCCCTTTAATACAAATATCCTCCATTCTTTATTCATTTAAATCACCTTTGATAACTATTTTAATTAAATTCTCTTAGTTATTTTTAACCAATTATATTATTAATTTTCTTCTTCATATTATGGCTCTCCAAAATATAAGGTGTTATAGTTTCCCTCCTTGTAAGAATTTCATTCTTTAAATTCATACAGGCATCATAATTACCACTGTAATTAATTCAATGTACATGTAAGTACAACAATTACAATAATTCTCTACTAATGTAAATCATAAATCATAAATCACAATGTATTAGTGCCACTACTAATAGATAATAATATCATATCACGAAATCATACTAGTACCACTACTAATTTATACAGCAAAACATATATGTCCAATCATACTTGTCAAAATAAATCGGGATAGAAATGTTTAGTCTTATCCTCTACCTCCTAGGGTACAATCATCTACACCATCACTCCACTGGAAACAAACATGTTTAATAACTTTGTTCCTCCATTCCTTTATTCCCAACTTACTATTCCTTTCGGTCATCTAACACACGTAAAGTCTGGTTCGATAGAAAAACCCTCAACTCCCTTCATTTCCACTACTGAACCTGGGTCGCACACACATTTCGTTAAAAGTGATATATGAAAAATTATAAACACCCACAATTACTACTTGGTAACTTGACTCGGTATTCGAGTTTACCAATCCTCCGAATCACTAAAAATAGACTTACATACCAGGTGCCAATTTCTCTGCCTTCCCAAAGCACATAAGACCTCACATTAGTGAAACTTTCACAAACACATAATCATCTACAATAAACTCTAGCTCTTTTCTCCCTTGTTAGCGCAACACTTTTTCTTTGATTGCACCACCTTCACTCTAATGATTATCAATTTCACCTTCTCAGTAGCATCTCTTACAAGATCGGGTCCTAAATTGAGCCTGTCTCCGATGTCCAACCTAAAAGAGTTAGTGGTATGCCCTAGGGGCAATTATGTAATTGTTTCATACATCTAACTCCATAGTCAATCTTATTCGTAATAAAGGTATTTTTTATATGCTTTATTATATTGTGGTATAAATAATTAAGTAACTGATATAAAGTAAATAAGAAAATCCTTAAATAAAATATTATGTGGTTGTAATTGCAAAGGGTTGTAATCATGAAGAACTAATCACAATATGAAAAAACATTTTGTTTTAAATATTCCTCGTCATGATGTTTTCATGAAAGGATATCGATACATCCATTGAGACCGGAATGCATAATGCTCTCCGAATGTTGGACAGAGTATTACTCATGGTTGCTCGAGGCACCAAGGGGTTACGTACTCAAATTTATTAGATAACCATGGGATGTCACGTTTGAGAGATTCCTATCGGTTAATAACTACTAAGTCAAATAGGAAATCTCAAGGCGACGATGTTACATGGTTCCCTCGACTTGAGAATACTATGGACCTTCAATGTGAATACTCCACTTTGATTATAGTTAAATCATGGCATGACAATCCATCAAGCGAATATAGTTAAGTAACACAATGTAATAGTATATTTGTCTCCTAGTTTGTAAGATGTTAGTATCATGGTCAAACGTAGTCAACTCAAATTCAAAATCTCTGGCTTGGGTAGAATAGTTAATAATAAATGTTACTATTAAACCTAGGACTTGTTCATAGGCTAATCAAGTTGATGTGGACTGTATTCAAATTTTGGCCAGTACTTGGCTCCATAGGTTCTAATGTGATATAGTGTGGGCAAAGAGAATGTGTGTAAATTATTGTCACCATTGTTACTGCTTAAGATAATATAAAATATGATTTTATTGAAAAGTTATGTAAGTGCTAAATTTGTCCAAATTGTCATAGAACTAACTAAGGTGACATGTGAACGTTAATATTTGAATGTGTTCAAAATTAATGCTAAATGAATTTGAACCTTTGATCCTCACTGCCGTATTTCTGAATTCTCTTAACCAAGCAATTTAATTGATTTATAAATTATTGTAAATTAATTGATATTTGTGAAATGTTGATTATTATTTAATTTATTTGATGTATTGGAGTTGTTTGAATTATCTGATGCATATATGAAGTTATATTTGCATGCATCGATATACGATATCGGTGTATCTTTAACCGGGTTTAAATAAAAGGCAATTGCTTGAAGGGATTTTAAAACTTCGTGTCATATGATGGTAATCTAGGGTTGGTCACATCAAGAGAGAGAAGGATGGAGTAATTGAAAATTGATTAGGAATTAAATGCTTAAGGTTTTAAGAATAGGAATGGTTTCTATTCTTCCCTTAAAACAAATTCTTTTCATTCATTTCACTATTCCTTTTTCTTCATTCCTCCTTGGCCTAAAATTTCTTCATCTTTTTCCAAACGGTTTTAACTCCAAATCAAATCAAAACATCAAAAAAAATTAAAAACTAGGTGCTTCATCCTTCTTTTGCAATGTTGGATATGGATTTACTTAGAGGTCTGAGGAGAAATCCCAAATTAAGGTGTTACAAAAGGCTAAGACTTTTCAGGTTTTATTCTTCTATTTTATTTTATTTATTCATGATGTTTAACCCTGACCGAATATACACACAAACACACACACACACACTTACATGTATGTATGTATGTATGTATGTATGTATGTGTGTATGTGTGTATGTGTGTATGTGTATATAATGTGTATATACAGATTACCACTTATTAAATGTAATCTAAAATCTCCTGTGTATAGTTATTAATTATAAGATTAATCTTGTGCTTAACTTATTTGTGCATTCAAATTGTTTATTGAATCTGAAATTATTAGTAAATGCAGATCTGAATTCTTGTAATAAAATTTACATTTGTTATCACAATTTAATTCGCTTGTGGTTATGGATCTAATATTCAATTAATTGAATTTTGTGTGTGTGTGTGTGTGTGTGTGTGTTTATGTGTGTGTGTTTATATGCTTTATTTTCATGCTATCCAAAATTGTAAGCAATTTCAAGTTAGGTCTTTTGTTTTAATTAATTTTTCACAAACTAATATATTCAATATTTATTGTTTAGTCAAGCATATGCATTTGAAATTTAAATTATAAATTAGAATACACACGTATTTATATTTGCAATGCTTTAAATTAATCATGTTACCGAGGTATATATTAATTGTGAAACTACTTTATTATAATTTTGTTTTCGTATTGAATGTATGTTTTCAGATCTATAATTTTAAAACCTAAATTAATTTTGTTATGATTAAGCATGGAATTATTTCTATATAGATATTGAACCTATTATTGACTAGTGTATGTAAAAGAAAAATCTAAAATATTATCTTATTCTATTTCCTTTTTAGTTCTAATTAGATTAGACCTTGATCTAATGTAAAATATATTTCCATCTTCACTTTGCATCAATCATTCTCTTATTTGAAAATGTCTACTTTTATTAAACAGATTTGTTTTTATGTATATACATATACATACATGAATACACACACAAATATATATATATATATATATATATATATATATATATATCCATACATACGTATATATATAAATGGCAACATAAATATCACATATATTTACATATATGTTCGAACTATTATATGGTACTATAAATATTTATATAAAAACTATATACACATATTACAATATACTTGACATATGTATATACTTAAGTATTTATATTCTTGATATTAATATAAAATAGTCATATGTATACGTAAATATAACAAATATGTGTACACAATAGAAATAAATACCAATATATACATACATATATATACAGTTATGCACATGTTTGTTAGGATTTTTCCTAAGATTCCTACACAATTAGATTATAGAAGAGATAAAAAGTAAAGAAAACAATGAAAAACAAATTCCTCCAAACAAAACCTTTATCAATTCACCAAATGATTACAAGAGAAAGCCCAAAAATTGAGAATGCATCTCAATCCCCAAAACCCCAAAAAATAACCTTTTTCTCACACATCTAAGAACTATATACATGTCTATTTATAATAGCCTTGATTAAATGCATTCATTAATTAGCCGTTGATTATTTCCATCTCCAAAATAAATCCTTCCCATGTAGATAATTCTTTGCCCTTTTTAATGCAATAAAATAGGAAATTAACTATCTTTGAAATCTATAAAATCCATTAAAGAGGCAATATATTTGGGCTACAATTCGACCTTAACTAAAATATCTCCAAAATATATTTAAATATGGAATATTGTACCAAATCTAACAATGTTTATATTTCATTATGCTATGCTGTTATATCATAGAATATATATATATATATATATATATATGATACATCCAAATAAATATTTAATTGAATTAATTAATATTATTCAGCCTTTTGATCAAGCCGTATTTGGACGAATCTGACTAATCGAACTGGAAAGTTATCAAGGCAGTGAGCCTAGAGAGATAACTAGCAAATTTAGAAGCCAGTATAAGAAAGATTACAAGTTCGAGATAATAACAACTAGCCTCTAAGAAGAAGCCAACATCTACGTGCTTCGACATCCATAGTTCAAAATCCATAAACGGGAAGACTCGACGGTCGGCATTGATGCCTACAAGAGGGTTGTTTCCAATCCCCACTTCTTCAACAAAATCATTCATCACCACTTCCACCTTCAAGCTATGTTGTTTACAACCTATTCCAAGCTTCATTGGATTATTTGCAAGCAAAGCATCTCATATACATGAAACCAGGAACTCAATTCCACCATCGATCTAAGTATTCCATCTAGGAACAAGCTTCAAGCAAAGCAATCAAGATGGAAAACATGACGCCACAAGCAATTCGCATCCAACCAAAGCTACGAAGATGATCCATGGAGTGGTCTTATGGATCGATACCGATCCTTTGTTATGGATCGGTACTAATCTCTGAAAATTGGTGATGTGGCCATGATCTTTCGAGCATCTCTCTCCATGAATGTGGGGAATGTGGCTATGAATGTGGTGAAGGAATTTCCAGCGACCGTTAGCTATAAATAGAGGTAGAGGGTGATGTTTTGTGGGATCATTTTCAATGGTTTACGAATTTCCATAGATTCCTTGTAATCCCGAGAATCATTATAAATCCATAAGAACAGTGTTTGTAAACAACAATATAATTAGCAATAAAGCTAAGTGGACCTAGGTAATGTTTAGCCTTGCTTTTTACTCATTATCATTTGATTTCTTCACTTATTTCTCTACTATAATTTCTTGGATTATTATGCCACATTTTGGTATGAAAAATTTGGTACTTCCACTGACAACGTTATTCTTAGAATATTTGGATCAATCATCTACTGTTAGATTTCTTTAATCTGAGAGATCGATCTGTTTTCATTGTTTTTGCATTTAGAACTACTCAGATTTCCATGAAATCTATAGAAAGCTGCTTTGTACAATGGCGCTACGAAGAGATCGATCCACTGCTTCTAGAGCTGCAGATGATTTTGAGAATGTTGGCTCTCAACATGTGGAAGAAGTTGCATAACCAACCGCTACTGAAGTCTAAAATCCATCAGAGGTGATAATGATGGTTGAGATAGATCGTATAATGTACAGATGGAGGATAAGTTGCAGGAGAGTCACAACGAAATGAAACAACGGATGCAGGAGAGAATCAGCTTGCTGAATCAACTAATCCATAGCCCCAGAAAAAGAAGAAAAGAGTTAACACCTTTTGATTTAGAGGATCACTGTTCTTCATCATCCAAACAAAGGCATAAGGAAGGTAAGAAGAAGATGGTCAGAAAAAAGACCGGTATTTCAAGGCAGAAGATGAGTACTGGTTATGAACTGAGTTTTGGGATCGGTATCGAACCCCAAGTGGGGGTCGGTACCAAACCACTAATCAACTTGGTGGATGAGCAAGTTGATGTCCTGGGTGATAATGTTGGAGTTACGTCTAGTCGTGCTGTTGATGGCTAGAATGCTGGAGATCAGGTGGTCGTTGTCGATCGGCCATGTAGAAAATGAACTAGTAGAATTGCTAGACAAACGGTTCTCCTAAAGTTAGAAGAACCCAGGTATGGTGAACCTAACTGAGAGCATTTGCCAGCCAAACACTCAAGACATACTATGATTACCGCTATTCAATGGACTCAGCAGAGCAGAGTACTTGGCTAAGATGGTGAGAAAATTGGTGAATGAAAATCAACACCAAAGTAATGATGAATAGGGTTAGTCTCTTAGCCGGAACCCATTCACTGAGTAGATACAACGTGAAGAGTATAGTAGGAAGTTCATGATGCCATCGATGCCATCGTATAATGGAAGGATGGATCTGAGGAAGAGTTTGATGAAGTATGAATGGCATATGGATTCCGCCAAAGCGACTGATGCTGTCAAATGCTGTTGTTTTTCGATTTTCCTCGAAGGTGTTGCGACTGTGTGGTTCACTGGCTTCCACTGAGATTCGTATCATATTTTCATCATTTAGCATGAAAGTTTATCGAGCAATTCCATTTAGACACCACTCATCCCAAGGATGTAATGTCACTGTCAAACCTCTTCCACGAAGCAGGAGAGTCGTTGAAAGATTTTTGAATAGATTCCACATAGTTGTGATGCAAGTTAGTAACGCTCAGAATGATATTGTATTGATGGCACTGATAAGAGGGATTCATCTCGATGCTAATTTTGGGAGATTGCTGAATATAAAACCCCTGCCGACGATGGATGTGTTTTACATAAAAGCGAGCCAATTCTTGTGGTTGGAAGAGGAAAGTACTACCATCAAGAAGGTCAGTGTCAGGCAGTCGGCAGAAGTTATTCAGAGTAATTTTGCTGTAAAGCAGTCTGGAGGGAATTTCGAGAACATTGATATTAACATTGAGAATAAAAGGGGTGGCCAGAGAAGGAATGATGACTGGGCTAGAGATCGAAAACCTGATTCCCGAAGATGACCTAAATTTCCAAAGTACGACAATTACACCCAGTTGTATAATTTGTTTAAGAACATATACCCTACGGCCCAAGGTATAGAGCAATACAAGAAACCGACTCTGAGGCAGTCGACCGAGAAGGTGAAGAAATCTGGAAAGTATTGCAGATTCCATGAACCCACGATCACAACATTAATGAGCGTAGACACTTGCATGATATGATCGAAGATTTGATAAGAAAGAAAAAGCTACACCGGTTTGTCAAAGTTCCGTAGGATGGCGGGTAAGGACGTTATAACCCCCAAGGACCGTCGTTCCAATGGGGAAAAGTCGGGCCTGGTGAGGATAAGCCCAAGCGGCTTGAAAAGAGATTGATCATTAACACCATTTCTGGAGGACCACAACCAACAGAGGATACTGGAACGAAATTGAAAGATATGCAAGTGCTTTGAAACATGCAATGATTGAGAGTTGCTTTGCCATCAAAGGCAGAGCTCTAGCATAGTAGCTCAAGACCATGATTGACGATATTGTTTTCAGAGATAGGGATGCTGATGGGTTGAAGCCCAAACACCAGAGCATTTGGTGACATCGGCCATGATTGGGTCGACTACTGTGAAAAAGGTGCTGGTTGACTATGGCAGTTCAGTCAATATTCTATTTAAGAAAGCTTATGACCAGATGCTTTTAGAAGGCAAAGACTTAAAACTATGTCAGTCTCATATTCAGGGGTTTAATGGGACATTGACTGAACCTATCGGGTATGTGGGTTTGCCTATGGTGCTGGGAGAAGGTGACTGCAAGAGAGTGCGGGTTGTAACCTGATGTAGCGCGGTACAACATTAGGTCGCAAATTTTAGGTCGCGAGCGACCTAAAGAGCAAACAAAACAAGCCAAGCCATTTCGGTCATTGCCAGCGACCTACGACCTAGTTAGGTCGCGTGAAGAAGATCCATCGACCTATGATAAGTCGCCGAGCGACCTAACTGAGAGTTATGCACGAAGAGATGTTCCAGCGACCTATGATAAGTCGCCGAGCGACCTAACAGTGAGCTATGTACGAAGGAATGATCCAGTGCAGCGATCTTACTTAGGTCGCTTTCCTATGCCGCTTTCTTTAGGTCGTGAACGACCTACCTTAAGTCGCTCAAGTATTAAGTCGCGTGAAGATTTCCAGAAGCCTTGTTCTTAGGTCGTTGCTGCCGTGTGTTCTTAAGTCGCTGCTGCCGTGTGTTCTTAAGTCGTATGATGTTTAGGTCGTATGTCGTTTGTATTTGTATTTTCTTAAGTCGCGATGGCCTTGTAATGTGTTGTAAAGTGTTTTCTTATGTCGCTTTGTATATAAGTCGTAGGTCGCGACCAATGTTAGGTCGTTTGTGTTAGGCCATTTGTGTTAGGTCGTTAACGACCGATCTTAAGTCGTGTAACTGTGTTGTAATCTCTATAAATAGCGAGTGAGTTGTAACATTTGAAGTTAGTTGATTTTGAATAAACTTTTGTTTGAGAGCTTTGTGCCTTTTCTCAAATTGGTAGTTGAGTGTGATCTCCTACCTCCACCTTCGGTATTCGAGTGCGCTCGAATCAACGATTGTTGAAGCCGATTCACGGAATCAAGTGCGCTTGATCAACGTCGAAGAATCATAGATCTTTAAACACGGTATCGTGCGCGATCAACGTGTTTGAGATAGCTAGAATCTGGTATCTTTGGATCAACGGATTTGGGCCTTTGGTATTTTTAATCCACCGATTGCTACTTTCATCGTTTCATACATTTCTGTTATTCGCTGCTGCGTCATTTGGTATCAGAGCTAGACTTAGCCAATCATAGCTAAGCCGAATCTTGGAACCAATTCTTATTGAAGAGTTAAAGCCGAGGGCTAGAAGTTGAAGTTGTGCATCACTTTGTTGATCAAGGCCGAGAGTAGATCCGAGCTTAGTGAAGAAGCCGTGCATTATTTTGTAATTCAAGGACGAAAGTTTAAAGTTGAAGTTGTGAAGTTTGACAATGCCGCCGAGAAGAGCTAATCGCCATCAAAATGTCGAAGCGTTGTATAGAAGAGAAGAAGCCGAGCAAATGGAACAACGTATCAATGACAAGTTTGATGAAGGCATTGGGAAGTTAGAGAAACTGATGAATGATATGAATCAAAGTCAAAGGAGAAGGTCGCCAGTCTCGAACCATGGAGGAAACAGAGTTTCGCCATCGGTTACAGAAGCGAGGAGGGTGTCGCCACAATCTTATCGAGAAAGAAGAGAATCTTCAGTTTCATTGAGAAGAGAACATCATGAGTATAGAGATGAAGAGAGAAGAACTCCACGTGAGTTTGAACATGAACCATACCGTGATGATGAAAGACAAAGTAGAAGAGATATGTGTGATCATAGAGATGTGGGTGGTCGAGATCGTTATCGAAGTACATCTGTTTTTGATGAAGATGGTGGTAGATGTAGTGTTCATTCTCGAGATCGAGACCAAGTACGAAATGCATATCGGGATGTTGAAGATGATCATCGATGGGAATCGGGGATGAAAACTGAAATTCCAGAATTCAAGGGTGGAATGGTAGTGGAAGAATTTTTGGATTGGTTGTCTAATGTGGGAGAAATTTTTGACTTCAAAGAAATACCCGAGCATCGAAGAGTGAAGTTAGTTGCTACTCGTTTGAAAGGAAGAGCTATGGCATGGTGGCAACAAACTAAACTTACACGGGAGAGAATAGGGAAGTCAAAGATTGAGTCATGGGAGAAGATGAAGAAGTTGATGAAAGCTACATTCTTGCCGTATAATTATCAGTCTCTTATGTATCAACGATTACAGAATCTGAGACAGGGAACAAAGTCAGTGAATGATTATGCGGATGAGTTCTATCAGCTGATTGCGAGGAATGATATCATGGAGACCGAGGAGCAGTTGACAGCTAGGTTTGTTGGAGGGTTGAGAATGCAGATTCAAGATATGGTGAATATGTTTGATCCCAGATCTGTTGCTGAAGCACATCAAAAGGCTCTAGCTTGGGAGAAGCAAGGTAGGAGAGGTGGTGGTGTGTTTACAAATTCCAACAATCAAATGAAAGGGGCTAGTAGCAATGCGAATGTTTCTAAGGCTGTTGCAAAACCAGTTGTAAGTGAAGTTGCTAAGTCCAAGATCAATAGTGGTATCAAATGTTTCAATTGTCAGGAGATTGGTCACAAAAGCAATGAATGTCCAAAGCCAAAGAAGCGAGTGATGGTTGCTGAGGCAGAGGATGAGGATGCAGAAGCTGAATGTTCTAATTCACTACATGATGAGGAGGACGAAAATGTGTTGGGAGATGAAGGGTATTCATTAATGATGAAGAGGTCTTGTTTAACACCAAAGCAGGAGGAAGAGACTAGCTGGTTGAGGAGTAACATCTTTCAGTCAACGTGCACTATCTTGGGAAGGGTTTGCAAGTTTGTCATCGATGCGGGAAGCTGTGATAACATCATTTCTACCGAGGCTGTGAAGAAGTTAGCATTGAAGACTGAGAAGCATCCGAAACCTTACAAGTTAGCTTGGTTGAGGAAAGGTGGGAGCTGAAGGTTGGACGGAGAGATTGTGTTAATTTTTCGATTGGGAAGAAATACAAAGATGAAATTTGATGTGATGTTGTGGATATGGATGTATGCCATCTGTTGTTGGGGAGACCATGGCAGTATGATAGAGCGGTGCAACATGATGGTTATACTAACAGTTATAGTTTCATGTTTGAAGGTACTAAAATCACTTTAATTCCTAAGAAGCGACAACAAGAAGAAAGCAAGTTGGAGGAGATTGAGGAACTTAAAACTTTGCTATCTTTGAAGGAGTTTGTTAAGGAAGTAGAAGAGGAGCCTGAAGTGTTTTTGTCTATTGGACGTGAGAGTAATGAAGTGGTTGAAATTCCTGAAGAAGTAAAGCCAGTGCTGGGAGAATTTGACGATGTATTTCCTGAGGAGCTACCAACGGAATTACCGCCATTAAGGGACATACAACACCAAATAGATCTTGTTCCAGGAGCTGTGTTACCACATAGACCACATTATAGAATGAGTCCAAAGGAACACGAGGAGTTGAGAAGGCAAGTGGAAGAGTTGCTTGAACATGGGCGTGTATAGGAAAGTTTAAGTCCTTGTGCAGTTCCAGCTTTGTTAGTGCCGAAGAAGGATGGAACGTGGAGGATGTGTACGGATAGCAGGGCACTCAATAAAATAACTGTCAGATACAGATTTCCGATGCCGAGGCTTGATGATTTGTTAGATCATTTGAGCGGGGCTACTATCTTTTCGAAGATCGATTTGAAGAGTGGTTAACATCAAATTCGAATTAGACCAGGGGACGAATGGAAGGCAGCATTCAAGACGAGAGAAGGGTTGTACGAATGGCTGGTTATGCCGTTTGGTTTTTTGAATGCACCTAGTACATTTATGCGGGTGATGAATCAGATCTTTAGACCATTTATTGCGAAATTCGTGGTGGTGTATTTTGATGATATACTGATATATAGTAGAAGCACAGAAGAACATTTGCATCATCTGAGAGAGGTGTTGATGATACTGCGACAGGAACAATTTTATGCTGCAATGAAGAAATGCGTGTTCATGACGCATAGTGTTTTATTTTTGGGATATGTTATTTCAGAAGGAGGTATACAGGTGGATCAGAATAAAGTTGAAGCAATCAAGAATTGGCCACAACCCAAGACGATAACAGAAGTTAGAAGTTTTCATGGTTTAGCATCATTCTACCGAAGATTCATTCCACACTTCAGTAGCGTGATGGCACCAATTACTGATTGTATGAAGAGGAAGCAGTTTTCATGGTCGGAGGAAGCAGGGGTTGCTTTTGAACGAATCAAAGAACTCTTAACGACAGCACCAATTCTAGTATTGCCGGATTTTCAGTTGTTGTTTGAGTTACATACTGATGCATCTAAGGTTGGAATTGGAGGGGTGTTAAGTCAAAGGGGACATCCTATTGCATATTTCAGTGAGAAGCTATCGGGAGCCAAGATGAGATATAATACTTATGATGTGGAATTCTATGCTATTGTTCAAGCTATAAAACATTGGAGACACTATTTGTTCCATAAAGAATTTGTTCAATATACTGATCATGAAGCACTGAAACATTTGCAGGGGCAGGACAAAATTGCAGCCAAGCATGCTTCGTGGATCGCATACCTGCAACAGTTTACATTTGTGGTGAAGCATAAGTCCGGAATTACAAACCGTGTGGCAGATGCATTGAGCAGGAGAAATCATTTGATGACTACCATGAAGGTTAAAGTGACGGGGTTTGATGTGTTGCCAGAACTGTTTGTTAATGATCCTTATTTTGCGAAGTTTGTTGATGAAGTCGAGAAGGGAAAGACAGATGAGTTTGTATTGGTGGATTGTTTTCTTTTTAAAGGGAATCGATTATGTATACCAGAGTGCAGCTTACGAATGAAGATTGTGAAGGAGTTGCATGAGGAAGGTCATGTGGGTAGAGATCGTACTTTGCAGTTGATTTCTGAATCATATTTTTGGCCGACAATGCGAAAAGAAGTTGAGAGATTTGTGGAGAGATGCCATATCTGTCAAGTTTCAAAGGGAACCGCTACAAATGCAGGATTGTATATGCCATTACCTGTGCCTACTAGACCATGGGTTGATGTGAGCATGGACTTTGTTTTGGGTTTGCCTAGAACTCAAAGGGGAAATGATTCCATATATGTGGTGGTGGATAGATTTTCCAAGATGGCGCATTTCATAGCTTGTAAGAAGACAGCTGACGCCGTCCGTGTTGCTCAATTATTCTTTAAAGAGGTGTATCGATTACATGGGCTACCTGAATCTATTGTTTCTGATCGGGATACTAGATTTCTAAGCCATTTTTGGTTAAGTTTGTGGAAGATAGTTGGAACGAAGCTGAATTTTAGTAGCGCCTATCTTCCGCAGACAGATAGGCAAACAGAAGTGGTGAACAATCGTTGGGAAATTTGTTGCGATGTCTTGTGCAGGATAATTTGAAGAGTTGGGATATGAAGTTGTGTCAGACGGAATTTGCACATAATCACGCTATTAATCGAAGTACTGGTCTCAGTCCATTTCAAGTTGTATATTCAACAAGTCTGAAGGGACCGTTAGATTTGACGACTGTTCCATATCAGAAGGGAGTTGTTAAGCGAGCATGTGATTTTGGGACTGAATTGCAGGAGTGCCACAGAACTGTGCATGAACGATTGCTTGCATCAAATGAGAAGTATAAACAACTGGCAGATAAAAAGCGAAGAAGTGTGAATTTCAGAGAAGGTGATTTGGTTTACGCCGTGTTGACAAAAGATCGTTTTCCAGTGGGAATGTACGATAAGTTGAAAGCTCGTAAAATTGGTCCAGTGGAAATTTTGAAGAAGATCAATGATAATGCGTATCAGTTGAAATTGCCAGATTATATTCACACTGCAGACGTTTTCAACGTCAAATACCTGATTCCGTATCATGGGGATGAGCTTGATGAAGGAGAGGAAGATGCAAATTCGAGGACGAATTCTTTTCAACCGGGGGAGGATGATGCAGCGCGGTACAACATTAGGTCGCGAGCGACCTAAAGAGCAAACAAAGCAAGCCAAACCATTTCGGTCATTGCCAACGACCTACGACCTAGTTAGGTCGCGTGAAGAAGATCCAGCGACCTATGATAAGTCGCCGAGCGACCTAACTGAGAGTTATGCACGAAGAGATGTTCCAGCGACCTATGATAAGTCGCCGAGCGACATAACAGTGAGCTATGTACGAAGGGATGATCCAGTGCCGCGATCTTACTTAGGTCGCTTTCCTATGCCGCTTTCTTTAGGTCGCGAACGACCTACCTTAAGTCGCTCAAGTATTAAGTCGCGTGAAGATTTCCAGAAGCCTTGTTCTTAGGTCGCCGATGCCGTGTGTTCTTAAGTCGCTGCTGCCGTGTGTTCTTAAGTCGTATGATGTTTAGGTCATATGTCGTTTGTATTTGTATTTTCTTAAGTCGCGATGGCCTTGTAATGTGTTGTAAAGTGTTTTCTTATGTCGCTTTGTATATAAGTCGTAGGTCGCGGCCAATGTTAGGTCGTTTGTGTTAGGCCGTTTGTGTTAGGTCGTTAACGACCTATCTAAAGTCGTGTAACTGTGTTGTAATCTCTATAAATAGCGGGTGAGTTGTAACATTTGAAGTTAGTTGATTTTGAATAAACTTTTGTTTGAGAGCTTTGTGCCTCTTCTCAAATTGGTAGTTGAGTGTGATCTCATATCTCCACCTTCGGTATTCGAGTGCGCTCGAATCAACGATTGTTGAAGCCAATTCATGGAATCAAGTGCGCTTGATCAACGTCGAAGAATCGTAGATCTTTAAACACGGTATCGTGCGCGATCAACGTGTTTGAGATAGCTAGAATCCGGTATCTTTGGATCAACGGATTTGGGCTTTTGGTATTTTTAATCCACCGATTGCTACTTTCATCGTTTCATACATTTCTGTTATTCGCCGCTGCGTCATAACCTTTGTTGTGTTTGATAATTTCTTAGCACATAATGAATTTCCGGGCCAATTGGCCATAGTTGATTTTCGGGCAGCCATTGCCACATAATGCTTGATGATGAAATTCCCTATAGGGAATGGAGAGATAGTTATGCAGGGAGACCAGGGGCTTGGACGTGAATGCTATGTCAAGGAGCTGAAAGAGATAAGGTGACGCGAGAAAGGAAAGGATGTGGAGAAGACTCTCTAAATCAAATCTTTACACACAAAGCAACCACCGCCTAAGCCCTGGCTCAGGCAGCAAAGTTGGTTCCATAAGGATATGGTTCCAAGGAAAGTGTCGAAGGATGCCAGGACGGCTTCCGTGGAGTTGACGATCAACATCCTGGTTAGTCAGGACGATCCTACACGAGCCTTGAAGATCGGATCTCAACTCGGCATAAGGATGATGAAGGAATAACTGGTTTTCTCTAGGCAAACCTGGATGTGTTCACCTGGATGCATTCTGACATGTTAGGAATATCACTGAAGATAGCATGCCACACATTGAATGTTAACCCCAAATGCATTCCTATGAAACAAAAACACCAAAGCCTGGGTCCGGAGAGATCCGCTACACTGAAGGAAGAAGTAGATAAGTTGAAAAATAACGGTTTCATCCACGACGCTCTATACCCAGAATGGGTATCCAATCCAGTCCTAGTAAAGAAGTCCAACGGGAAGTAGAGAACGTGCATTGACTATTCTGATCCGAATAAGGCATGTCCGAAAGTCGACTTCACGCTCCCAAAAATCGATCAGCTAGTGATTCAACCATTCAACACGAATTGCTATCATTCATGGATGCCTACTCCAGCTATAACCAAATTCTGATGCATGTCCCAGACCAAGAGCACACTAGCTTTATTACCGAACTGGGATTGTATTATTATCTTGTTATGCCCTTTGAATTAAAGAATGATGGAGTAACTTACCAGAGGTTAGTGAATTCAATGTTCAAGGAATAGATTGGGCATTCAATGGAAATCTACATGAATGATATGCTTGTAACGTCACGACGATCGATGAACCACATTGATGACTTAACGGAGATGTTTGGTTTACTCTACAAGTATGGAACGAAGCTCAATCCACCAAAATGTTCATTTTGAGTTGCATTGGAGAAGTTCTTGATATCAAGTGTGAACTTGAGAGGGATAGAAGCAAATCTTGAGAAGATTCAAGCACTGGGGAATATCATAGTCCAGAAGTTATTGAAGGATGTACAGAGTCGGACTGGGAAGGTGGCCACACTAATTTGAACATTTGATAGTGCTGCAAATTATGACGACCGCCCATGACCCCTGCACTGAACATAGAAAGGTGCGCTGTAAAGTGTGCCAGGCAGCCATGGACGATTGCCAAGGTTAAGTTAAAACAACAGAATCTATCGTCTTACTCACAGCGCATGGATAAAATACAATAGAAAGTATATATAGTGAAGCTTTACAGAACAGAATCTCAATTAAACCTCATAATAGTTTGGTACAACATCTGAATAGTCAATACATCAAGCCTCATTACATATCACTCAGAGAATATACAAGCAGCGGAACATCCAGTACATATAGTAAGAAACTAATACGCAAGCCTCCAGCTCGTCTTCGTCATCAGCATCGTCGGTCACTAAGAACAGCACCTGTCACCTGCTACCTAGTCTGCCCATTCCAAAATGAATGAACAGCCCAAGGTAATAAGAGTAGAACATAAAACCTTGAGTCAGACAACAGTCTTAGTGAGCGGTAAATTAACTAACAACATACCAAAAGAGCATAAAGGTAAAAGGAATAGGAATCCAACCCTCCCACTCCACCTCTATCTACAGTGATAGCCCCCAGGCACACTAAGCAGAAATAAACATAGCAAAGCAGACATTTAAAGTAAAGCAATTATCACTCGAGTCAAGGTCGGTGTTTTCCAAGTACAAACCCTCAAGGCCTAAACCAATATCAGATAAGCACCCAGAAAACATCGCTCTTGAGATCGAATGACGATACAACCAAACATCCATGACTCTGGCTGTCATTGTTATCTTTGCTTCGATACCACCGTTAATTGAATGACTGGCACATTCTTTCAGCCGTCCGTCTAGGGTTAATGGCAACCCCGGTTCTAGACAGAACTCCGAACGTCGTCGCAGCCCGTGCCTAGGACTATCAAATCTGCCCAGAGTACTCGACTACAATCATAGTCTTTAGGGACTATCAAATCTGCCCAACGTACTCTTGCTTTGAGCCTGCTAGAACCTTCATCAACGATGAAATATCAGCCTCCTAGTCATCCTCCTCGACGACTATTTCCATACTAGCCCAAGCGCCTCTCGAGCCAACCATTATCCTCAACTCGAACCATTTCACCGAGTTATCAACATGCTTGGAATGATTCCATCTGGATTAAACCAAGGCTATCTCATACTATGCCTCGCTTCATCTCATCTTAGCAAAGCCTCATCTCAACATCGACATCATCAATCTATCCATATGAGCTTCATCATCCGCCACATATGCCACGAGCAGCTTTTCCAATTCAAGAGCCTTTCCCTTAGCTTTTGAATCATCTTCGACTAACTTGTCCAAATCAAATCATCAATCAAATAATTTACAACAATCAATCAAGTCAAACATTAATCCAAGTAGTCAAGCATTCAAAAATGATCAAATAAACAATTATAACAAAAATGGCAATCTTGTAATTAAAGAGTCTAAATCTAACAAGCATGAATCATGAGCAATAACTCTACAACTTGATGAATGAACTTGCATAGGTTAACATGTAGTAAAATGGATGTCAAATCATCATGAACAATAGATCTACACTCAAGTTTATGAAAATGCATGGAAATCACTATTTTAACACCAAATCTAGCCAACAATCCGATATACTCCTTTGGATCCATGTGAGAGATAATCACCACTCATCAAATCACCTAAACACCTCAAAAGCAACACACATCAGATCTGGACAGCGAAGAATCTAACTCGATCTATCAAAACTCCGCTTCAAACGATGAAATCTCTCTTCGATGGATGAAGATCTTCAATCTAAGCTTTTGGATCTTCGATTTGATCTCCGATTTTGATGGAAGGAATCACAAGATTAAAGTGGAGAAAAGAAGTGAAGAAGTATAGAACTCGAGCTCTCAAAATAGCAGCACTTCGTCGCTTCAAAATCCAGATCCCAAAAATGAAGAAGAACCCGTGTATTTATAGGCAGAAATCCCCTTAGGTCGTCCGCCCCCTTAGGTCGTCCACGACCTAACAAATCCTCCGACCTAACACTCGCGCGACTTAACACATACGCACGACCTACGATTTACGACTTAACAGACCTGCGACTTACGACTTAGCGCACACTCGACTTAACGACTTAACAGAAACCACGACCTATCTTTAGCTCGCACCTAGGTCGCTCACGACCTAACACTCAGCGACCTAACCCCTTAAGCCTTCACGCGACTTAACCACACACACATGCGCACAACCTAGCGACATATGCGCTTCCACGACCTAAAAATGTCATGACCTAAGACTCAACACTAATGCCCGACCTACGACTTTTAAGCCCTTGCGCGACTTAACACCCTACGACTTAACTCTTAGCGACTTAACACTACACGACCTAACAACTTAACTAGGATACGACCTAACATCCACGCGACCTAACGACTCATCCCACTTATCTCCTTAACTCGTCCACGACCTAACCTTCTTAGGTCGTTAACTCGCTTAGTTCCTTAGGTCGTTAACTCGCTAACTCCCTTAGGTCGCTGTCTTTCCTTAAGTCGCTCAAACCTTAGGTCGTCTACTCCTTAAGTCGCTGATTCCTTAAGTCGCCGATTCCTGTAGGTTGCTAACTCTTAGGTCGTCCACTACCTTAAGTCGCCAACTTCCTTAGGTCGCTCCAATCCCTTAAGTCGCTCACCCGACCTAACTACTACTCGACCTAACCTACCCCACGACCTAAGCCACCACACGACTTATCTTCCAAACGACCTAAGATACACATGGCTTATCTTCTATACGACCTAATGACAATTGTTTTACAAACATTCGATCCGTAAAAATACGGGTCGTTACATTCTCTCCCCCTTAGGAATTTCGCCCCCGAAATTCGAAACAAACAAGAGCAATCAAAAGCTATTCTGCATGCCTACCATCCATAGAAATCAACAAACCATGCATCCAATTCTAGCCTAGCATGCAGAATTCTAAAATTAGAACAAGTTACAATGTCATGAGATGTCACGACATCTTATGGCCATACCTCGAAGAGTTCAGGATGAGCTGCCTTCATCCTCTCTTCCACCTCCCATGTACAGTCGTTAACATCATCACTCCATTGTACCTTGAGCAACCTAACTACCTTCCTCCTAAGTTGTTTTGTGTCAGTTTCCACAACACGAAGCGGCTTACGAGGTCTCTTATCGACTAGATAAATATCAAAATTTTCACAGCTATCAGCAGAAACCACTGTATTCGAGTCGTGCACATACTTCCGTAGATATGATACATGAAAAACATTGTGCACACTCGACATCTTTTCTGGTAAATCCAATTTATAGGCGAGCTTTCCAATTCGCTCGATGATTGGGAATGGTCCAACAAATCTCGGAGTCAATTTTCCTTTCTTCCCGAATCGAATAACATTCTTCAGTGGAGAAATCTTCACAAAAACCATATCACCTACGTCGAATTCCAAATCCTTACGACGCTTATCGGCATAACTTTTCTGACGGTCTTAGGCTGCCTTCATTCGTTGCCGAATGATCTCTATGCAATCCGAAGTCTGTCGAATCATTTCTGGCCCAAGTATCAGATTTTCTCCTGTTTCTAACCAACATGTCGGAGAGTTACACGGTCTTCCATACAATGCCTCATACGGTGCCATACCAATGCTTGACTGGTAACTGTTATTATACGAAAATTCCACCAAATGAAGATGATCTTCCCATGATACTCCGAAATCTAAAACACATGCTCTGAGGAGATCTTCCAAAACTCGGTTGACTCTCTCAGTATGACCATCTGTTTGGGGATGATAAGCTGTACTCAAACACAACTCGGTTCCCAAAACTTCCTGGAAGCTCTTCCAAAATCCACTAGTGAACAATGGGTCTCGATCGCTCACTATACTCTTTGGAATACCATGGAATCGAACTATCCACTTAACATACAGCTCAGCCAATTTTGATGCGGTCCTGGTTGATCGAACAGGAATGAATCTTGCACTCTTAGTCAAACGATCTACGATGACCCAAATCCCTTCATTTCCCGCTCTTGTTCTAGGTAACCCATCGATAAAATCCATCGATACTTGCTCCCACTTCCATGTAGGAGCTTCTAATGGCTGAAGCAGTCCACTTGGCTTCTTCTGTTCGGCTTTTACCAACTGGCAGTTCATGCACTTGGAAATAAAATTTCCAACATCCTTCTTCATGCCTTCCCAGTAATAGGTTCTCTTCATATCCCGATACATCTTATTTCCACCTGGATGAATTGTCAACTTCGAGTGATGAGTTTCCTTCAGAACTTCATTTCTCAATTCATCTATATCGGGAACAACTAGTCGTCCTTGCTTCCGAAGCCAACCCTCTCGATCGACCTGGAATCCTTTATCCTTTTCTGGGTCCAATCCAGATTCCAAATCACGGATAATCTTGACAAGCTTATCGTCTCGCTTTTGGCTCTCGCCAATTCTTTCCACAAGAGTAGGTCTTATTGATAAGTTTGCCAACATCTCAGGTTCCAATTCACATCTAGGCCTGAAGTCAAATCCAGCCAAATACTCGAGACTCTTCCATTCCGAAAACATGGCTCCCAATCCTGCATGTCTTCGACGTAACGCATCTGCCACTGCGTTACCCATTCCCGGAGTATAGGCTATACCAAAATCATATGATGCTAAAAACTCTAGCCATCGTTGCTGCCTAAGATTCAAATCCTTTTGGGAGAAAAGATACTTCAACGACTTATGATCTGTAAACAACTCGAATCGAACTCCCAATAGGTAATGTCTCCACATCTTCAGAGCAAAAACAATCGCCGCTAACTCCAAATCATGAGTCGGATAATTCCTTTCATGCGGCTTCAGTTGTCGACTTGCATATGCAACAACTTTACCCTTCTGCATCAGCACTGCTCCAAGACCAGTACCACATGCGTCGGTGTAAACCACCATCTCTTCATTACCACTTGGAATAGTCAAAACAGGAGCACTTGTCAATCGCTCTTTCAGGATTTCGAAAGCTTGCTCACACTTAGCATCCCATCTGAATACCTGATTCTTTTTCGTCAATCCTGTTAACGGTGCAGCCACCTTGGAAAAGTCTTTGATAAATCGACGATAGTATCCTGCTAATCCAAGAAAACTTCTCACATCAGATGCATTCTTAGGTCTACCCCAATCCTGGATTGCTGCTATCTTGGCGGGATCAACTGCTATTCCGCTTCCAGAGATAATATGGCCTAAGAACCTCACTTCGCTCTTCCAGAAGTGACACTTCAAAAACTTAGCCTTCAGCTGATGTTTCCGTAAGATTTCCAAAATAATACGCAAGTGCGTCTTGTGCTCTTCTTCAGTTCTGGAATAAATCAAAATATCATCCACGAACACTAGTACGAACTTGTTCAACTGATCTCTAAACACTCTATTCATAAGATCCACAAAATATGCTGGCGCATTGGTTAATCCAAACGACATTACCAGCCACTCAAAGAAACCGGATGGTGCCCTCAAAGCAGTCTTCGGCACACTATCCTTAGCCACTCTTAACTGGTGAAATCCTGTTGCCAAATCCATCTGAGAAAACACCTTAGCTTCGTGAAGCTGATCAAACAAGTCATCTATTCTCGGCAATGGATACTTGTTCTTCTTAGTCACTTTATTCAGCTCACGATAATCCACACACAACCTCAACGATCCATCCGCTTTGGTTACCAACACAACTGGTGCACCCCATTCGGACACACTACGCCGAATGAATCCTTTCTGTAAAAGATCGTCAACTTGCACCCTCAACTCTTGCTGTTCCCTAGGCGCCTTTCGCCTAAGAGGCATCACAACAGGTCTGGCTCCTTCAACTAAATCGATATGAAACTCGATCTCCCTATGCGGCGGTATCCCTTTGACCTCATCAAAGACATCCTCAAATCCATTAGCGATTGGCACCCATGACAGTCCATCCCATGGAACAACCAGCGAATACATGAAGCTCATGAAGACGCCTTCCTCATGCTTACATCGTATCACAACCTTTCGCCCTTCCACATTCTCGACTGTCACCTCCAATCTTTCACAATCAACCTTTGCCGCATACTTCCTAAGCCAGTCCATACCCAAAATAATTCCGAACCCCGCAAAGTTCAGAACAAAACAATCACAAACAAAAGAGCAATCATGAGTCGATATAATCAGACCATGGCATAGCATACACAGACAAGACGAACCCCCAACTGGATTAGTCACAACCAATGGCCTATCAACAATATCCGGTTCTAAACCCAACCGGCCTACAAGTTCATTACAAACAAAAGAATGCGACACCCCAGTATCGAATAACACTCTAACTGGAACACCACATATGGAAAGAGTACCTTGAACCACCACACTCTTTCCTTTCTCTTCAGCGGTAGGAGCTTTCGAAGATGATGAAACAGCCCCCAAAGCATAAGCTTGCATAATCTGCTTGTCCTTCCGCGGTTCCGAACAATTCTTCCTGATATGCCCCGGCTTGTCACAGTTGTGGCACTTAACCGGCACCTTCGGATTCTTGCAATCTCTAGAGAAATGGCCCTTCTGCTGACAATTGTAGCAGGTCACTTCGCCCTTCGGCTTCTTCTGGCCATCCTTACCCTTCTGCTGCTGCTGCTTCCTCTTCTTGTTTCCACCCTGTTGTGGTTTAGACTCTTCCTTGGTTACAGCAACAACAGATCCTTCTTTAGGAAACAGATTCTCATGTCTGAGAGCTTTCTCCACAAGCTTCTCAAATGGATCGTCCAAATGATCCACCAACTGCCTCCCAAGATAACTGTCCAAGCCTGTCACAAACTTCTTGTTCTCCTGATATGAAGATTCAATATACGACCGGGCATACTTGGACAAAGCTTCAAACTCAGAAACATACTCAAGAACTGGTCTCCCACCCTGCTTGAGCTCCACAAACTTCTTAAACAGAACAGACTTCTGAGCCGTAGAAATGAACTTAGCTTCAAATCTGGCTTGGAATTGCTCCCAAGTAATTTCTTCCTCCAGAGTATCAATGGTGATAGAGTTCCACCAGTCAGAAGCTCTCCCTTGAAGCTGTCTTGATGCTAGCTTCCTTTTGGTTGCATCCTCGATTCCCAAGTCACCAAAGATCCTTCTACAAGCATCTATCCATCTCTGAACTTCAATGGTTGACTCTGTTCCCAAGAAAACCTTTCCTCCAAGAGCAGTATAGTCTTTACACAGCTTGGCAAAATCCACCGGTTTAGGAGTTTGAACTTGAACTCCAACATCTACTGATGGCCCCGGAGCTGGCATCCTTCTCATAATTGAAGTCATCATAGCCTCGAACATAGCAGTGTAATCAGCGGCCCCCTCAGTAGCACGGCCTTCCCTAGCAGCTGGTCTCCCTCTTCGACTCATCCTTAATATCTATAAAAAGGGATGATTAATACACCTTGAGAACAACTGCGTAAAGGGTTCAAATCATTCTAAGCTACTATATTATATGTAGTAATCATTCATCAAAATACAATTACGTCTCTCATACGTAGTTACGTCAGCGAGCGTTGGGTAAAATCGATTAACCAAAGCTCCGATACCAAATGTAACGACCGCCCATGACCCCTGCACTGAACATAGAAAGATGCGCTATAAAGTGTGCTAGGCAGCCATGGACGATTGCCAAGGTTAAGTTAAAACAACAGAATCTATCGTCTTACTCACAGCGCATGGATAAAATACAATAGAAAGTATATATAGTGAAGCTTTACATAACAGAATCTCAATTAAACCTCATAATAGTTTGGTACAACATCTGAATAGTCAATACATCAAGCCTCACTACATATCACTCAGAGAATATACAAGCAGCGGAACATCCAGTACATATAGTAAGAAACTAATACGCAAGCCTCCAGCTCGTCTTCATCATCAACATCGTCGGTCACTAAGAACAGCACCTGTTACCTGCTACCTAGTCTGCCCATTCCAAAATGAATGAACAACCCAAGGTAATAAGAGTAGAACATAAAACCTTGAGTCAGACAACAGTCTTAGTGAGCGGTAAATTAACTAACAACATACAAAAGAGCATAAAGGTAAAAGGAATAGGAAT
Source organism: Allium fistulosum (assembly GCA_030737815.1). NCBI lineage: Eukaryota > Viridiplantae > Streptophyta > Magnoliopsida > Asparagales > Amaryllidaceae > Allium > Allium fistulosum. The sequence continues at coordinate 814,995,996 of CM060904.1, forward strand.
CCAACCCTCCCACTCCACCTCTATCTACAGTGATAGCCCCCAGACACACTAAGCAGAAATAAACATAGCAAAGCAGACATTTAAAGTAAAGCAATTATCACTCGAGTCAAGGTCGGTGTTTTCCAAGTACAAACCCCCAAGGCCTAAACCAAGATCAGATAAGCACCTAGAAAACATCGCTCTTGAGATCAAATGACGATACAACCAAACATCCATGACTCTGGCTATCACTGTTATCTTTGCTTCGATACCACCGTTAATTGAATGACCGGCACATTCTTTCAGCCGTCCGTCAAGGGTTAATGGCAACCCCGGTTCTAGACAGAACTCCGCACGTCGTCGCAGCCCGCGCCTAGGACTATCAAATCTGCCCAGAGTACTCGACTACAATCATAGTCTTTAGGGACTATCGAATATGCCCAACGTACTCTTGCTTTGAGCCTGCTAGAACCTTCATCAACGATGAAATCTCAGCCTCCTAGTCATCCTCCTCAACGACTATTTCCATACTAGCCCAAGCGCCTCTCAAGCCAACCATTATCCTCAACTCGAACCATTTCACCGAGTTATCAACATGCTTGGAATGATCCCGTCTAGATTAAACCAAGGCTATCTCATACTATGCCTCGCTTCATCTCATCTTAGCAAAGCCTCATCTCAACATCGACATCATCAATCTATCCATATGAGCTTCATCATCCGCCACATATGCCACGAGCAGCTTTTCCAATTCAAGAGCCTTTCCCTTAGCTTTTGAATCATCTTCGACTAACTTGTCCAAATCAAATCATCAATCAACTAATTTACAACAATCAATCAAGTCAAACATTAATCCAAGTAATCAAGCATTCAAACATGATCAAATAAACAATTATAACAAAAATGACAATCTTGTAATTAAAGAGTCTAAATCTAACAAGCATGAATCATGAGCAATAACTCTACAACTTGATGAATGAACTTGCATAGGTTAACATGTAGTAAAATGGATGTCAAATCATCATGAACAATAGATCTACACTCAAGTTTATGAAAATGCATGGAAATCACTATTTTAACACCAAATCTAGCCAACAATCCGATATACTCCTTTGGATCCGTGTGAGAGATAATCACCACTCACCAAATCACCTAAACACCTCAAAAGCAACACACTTCAGATCTGGACAGCGAAGAATCTAACTCGATCTATCAAAATTCCGCTTCAAACGATGAAATCTCTCTTCGATGGATGAAGATCTTCAATCTAAGCTTTTGGATCTTCGATTTGATCTCCGATTTGGATGGAAGGAATCACAAGATTAAAGTGGAGAAAAGAAGTGAAGAAGTATAGAACTCGAGCTCTCAAAATAGCAGCACTTCGTCGCTTCAAAATCCGGATCCCAAAAATGAAGAAGAACCCGTGTATTTATAGGCAGAAATCCCCTTAGGTCGTCCGCCCCCTTAGGTCGTCCATGACCTAACAAATCCTTCGACCTAACACTCGCGCGACTTAACACATACGCGCGACCTACGACTTACGACTTAACAGACCTGCGACTTACGACTTAGCGCACACTCGACTTAACGACTTAACAGAAGCCACGACCTATCTTTAGCTCGCACCTAGGTCGCTCACGACCTAACACTCAACGACCTAACCCCTTAAGCCTTTACGCGACTTAACCACACACACATGCGCACGACCTAGCGACATATGCGCTTCCACGACCTAAAAATGTCACGACCTAAGACTCAACACTAATGCGCGACCTACGACTTTTAAGCCCTTGCGTTACTTAACACCCTACGACTTAACTCTTAGCGACTTAACACTACACGACCTAACAACTTAACTAGGATACGACCTAACATCCACGCGACCTAACGACTCATCCCACTTATCTCCTTAACGCGTCCATGACCTAACCTTCTTAGGTCGTTAACTCGCTTAGTTCCTTAGGTCGTTAACTTGCTAACTCCCTTAGGTCGCTGTCTTTCCTTAAGTCGCTCAAACCTTAGGTCGTCTACTCCTTAAGTCGCTGATTCCTTAAGTCGCCGATTCCTGTAGGTTGCTAACTCTTAGGTTGTCCACTACCTTAAGTCGCCAAATTCCTTAGGTCGCTCCAATCCCTTAAGTCGCTCACCCGACCTAACTACTACTCGACCTAACCTACCCCACGACCTAAGCCACCACACGACTTATCTTCCAGACGACCTAAGCTACACATGGCTTATCTTCTATACGACCTAATGACAACTGTTTTACAAACATTCGATCCGTAAAAATACGGGTCGTTACACAAATGATTATCTAACGAAACCCAATTTGACAGTGCCGAGTTCATATACTTATGTCGCAGGCATTGTATGGTGAAGAGATTTTCCATGGTAGCACATCCACAAGCAAACAAACAGGTACAAGCTGTGAACAAAATCATTATGTCCATTCTCAAGAAATGACTAGAGAAGGCAAAGAGAAAACGGGTCGACGAACTACCATTAGCACTCTGCGCTTACAGAACGACCCACAAGGTCGTAACTAGTCACTCTCCATTTGCCCTAGCCTACAGATCAGAAGCTATGATTCCAGTCGAATTCGAAATACCTTCTCATCGAGTAACTCATTATAACCTCAGAACGAATAAGGAACTCCTGCTAGAGTCTCTCGGCCTGATCGATGAGAAGTGTGATGAAGCTGATCTGAGAGCAGCTGCACACCAAAAACGAGTCACCCAATATTACAATCCTAAGGTTAGGAGCCAGACCTTTAAGATTGGCGATCTCATTCTCAAACAAATCTTTCTAGGCCCCATGAACATAGGCCTGAATTGGGAAGGTCCGTATGCAATTGAACACAAGCCTAAAGACAGAACGTTTAAGCTATCAATCGTCAATGAGATTTCACTCCCACGGGCATGGAATGGCGAATGCTTGCAATGTTATTTCACATAAAGATCTGACTTTGTAAATATTTGGTCAAGTTTGATGTAACAAGAAAGAACCTATCATTTCCTATGAATATAAGATGAAATGACTTCTTGAATCTGTTACTCTATCCTTGTTTAACCATAAATTATAGATTATGGTGAATATGAATGAATCTACATATGTGTAATGCAATTTGTGCAGGTACCAGAGATATGTGCCAACTAAACTTGTACAGTCTATGATCGGACCTTCGAAGTAAAACTACTCCTAGCATCTGGAGATAGGTTCATACTAATTCCTTTAACCCATGACTCGGGGGTAGGAGTATAAACATGCAAGGGAAAAACGAGAAATTTTGCCCCAGCAGCTCGTGCTCGGAGTTTGGCAGAGCACCCAAACCTTACTCATAGAATACAAAGGTGAAAGATCGATGCCTAGAGTCTGGCAGGATCTTATTCAAACCCCGACCAATGCTTGCGGTTAGGCTTGGTCGAAGAAAAAACATCCTCGGAAGGGATGCCCAAATTGCCATCTCAGGTGAATAGTAACAATCAATGCCTAGAGTCAGGCATGGTCAGGTTCAAACATCTCGGAGAAGGATGCTCGAACCACCATTCCAAATGTTCAGAAATTGGTCGAATCACAGTTGAACATGGTCAAGAAAAGGCGCTCAGAAATAAGTGCTCTTGGCTGTCGCTTCGCACTTATAAAAATGAGGCAATCTCAATTGTGGCCATTAATCAGACAGGACATAACCGAAAACAAACAAGATGGGTTAACAACTTGGCTATATGACGATGAAGAAATGGTTTACAAGTGTACAAACAAGATTATGAAGCACATTTCTCATAACTCAAACAAGTGAACACAGATTTTGAAAAGAAACCCAAAGTATTATTAACACGACATTAAAAAAAAGCAGGGGCCAAACCCACACAAAACTGCCCAAGAAAAAAGTAAATCCTATTGTTATACATAAAAGCGAGTAAACAATCACTTTTGGTGCTTAAGTTTCTGTAACAACCCACCCTTCATAATACCCAAAAGTCTGCGCCTTACATCATCCTACGACTTTCAAATACCACAAAAGACAGATCGTCGGGGTAAAATTAGAACAAAACACTGAACCAAGACATCGATAAGATCTCAAAACAGAATGGCAACATATATTTTACTGAATATACATGAACATAATAGAATAACAATATATAAGAGACCGAACTAGCGAAAGCGACTGACAAATAATATAAGTACAGAAAATAAAAATACATCAACTCCCAAAAGCACGAAGTTCCGAATGAATATCTGATACAACGGTCTCATGTACAAATTATAGATTTGTCATGTACAAATAAATAACAACTATATATATCTCTAGACATCGATGCCACGCCTCCAAATATACTCCAACTGCGCACTCTACTAGCGTATCCCCAAAAGCACCTGACTTTCGAACTACTCAATCAAGTATCCGATAGTTGTCATGACATAAGAGGACAAAAACTAAACACGGGTCAGACATAAAGTCTGATGTGAGGGAAACTATCTCAAAATATTGTATGTAAAAACTATATACAGATAGACAGGAACTACTAAATTACAGCCGGTCCATTCTACAAACGTAGCTCAAGGGAAATCCAAACGACCATAACTTCCAATCTGTAACTCCAAACAACTCGTCGTTTCTTCCATTGCGACCGTAGCGAAGTCCTCTTCAATCTAAAGACTTCAAATCATGAATTTACATTTTATTTTTCCTTGTGCATAGCCCTAAGTGTGTCGATGCTCTCATTTGTGCATGCCTATGCACACATGTTCATACAAACGCACAACAAATCACATTTCGAACTTCACCGAGACGATTGCTCGGTCCGGTATATTCTCATGCAACTTAGTGCACGTGATAGTCTCATGGCTATTGAAATGCACACAATGGACTTGCAATCAATTATATTTCTATATAATTAAACAATTGCAAACGTATATAAATAACCAAACACACAAAAATTCTAGTTACAATATTATATTTGTTTTAATTATTACTTAGCTCCTAATGCACATATAAGTATACTCACATGCATATATACGTACCAAGACATCTATCAAGATCTAATAATATGCATGACCACTAATATAAGGCCCATACAATGTATGATTACTAATACAAGATCAATATTGTGTACGGTCACTAATATAAGGCCGATGCGATATATCTAACTATATGTACCCTAGAGTAAACTCTCGAAGGTAGGAATTCATTATTGCCAATCAATGATATGCGCTTAATTATATCATATTATTAACATCTAATCAATCAATAATAATCAACAACAAACAACAATAAGGTAATGAGAAACGATCAAATCATAGCAAGCAAGAATAAGCAACAATAACTGGCATACAAATTATTAAACATGCAAACAAGCAATCGACAAGAATTAACCAACAATAGAAATATGCCAATAGCAAAATCAAACAACATCAAACAATAACAGGAAAACATAAGCAGCAGCAACTACAACAAGAAACAAGCAATAACAAACAACAAGCAATAGCAAGCAACAAAACAATGAAATATTTAAAAGAGTCTATATCAACATGCCCAGGAACCACCAAGAGTCAAATACCCATGTTGAACCATAAACTCCAATGAGTCCATCCGTAATTCAAAAGGAATAAACGCCTAAGTAGTGTAAACCCTTTTGTGAATATGACACATGAAAGACTATTACACCTCATGAAATGAAAAGAAAAACCTATACAATATGCAAGATCATCGAGTCTCAAAACTCTCGAATGAACCAACAATCAATGCCTCAACTTTCTTTTTCTTTCGAATAAAACTCAGTCTCTATAAGAGAAAATTATACTAATAAAATCATCATTAAATAAAGACTTACAATTATCTAGGCTTGCTCGAGTTCAAACTCACTTCGACCGCACAATGTTAGTAAGGATAATATACTAAGTCTACTACGACGCTCACCTAGGGAGTATCATCTCATTACTTAGGATATTATCCATATCGCCAGAAAACTAGTCGAGAAATCCTTTCCTGAATTCACCCGTGCAAAAATTATAGTACATTAAAATTTCATAATTTTTAAAGATTATTCCAAATGACATGATACCAATTCCAACCCTTTGTTTGTTTGCAAGATTACTTTTTTGAATTAGAGTCGGCCACCTGACTCCATCCCTGTGAACTCCGATCTGGTTCCTTGATCCAACTACTGAAATCTCCTCACACGACCAAGGCCATGTTTTGGAAATCCCTCATTCATCCCAAAAATCCCACTCAAGTGCTCGTCTATCAAAGTCAAGTGAAAATCCTTTTCCAACTGGTTCAAATCACCTAGAAATTCTACATTCAAACTATAGGTTAAGAACTGGAAAGCCAATGGACCAATCTTTAGAAAATGTCCCCTTTGGCACATAGGATTACTCTCATCACCTAAGGTTTACTGATAAAATGGAAAACAATTATACCATGAACGACTTTAAACAACTGCCTATAAGCCATTCGCTCAGTCTCTGCTTATTACTTGGCATCCATCGAACCTTTACCCGGATATAAATCCAAATTACACTTCATCGACCGAACCTACTCAACTTGAAAGCTCATGCATCAAGTTCGAATGGTAACACTTCGATCGCTTCACCTTAGTTTTTTCAACTAAGATGACTCATACAAGATTTATCTCTACCGAAAATTTAACTACTATCAAAGGTGTCAAATTTAGCCTATTTACTTAGTAACTAGCAACAAATAAAATATACCACTCAAGTATTGGAAGGAACAGAAGTGAGTTTTTTAAAATAGAGCATATCTCACTAAATAAGCCACTTCTAATTTTCCTGAGCCATTAGCCTGCTAGGACCCGGTAATGCCTAAAAGGCACAAGTCATCATCACTTACACATCGTTCAAAAAGGTAGAACAGTCCTTCTTCAAGTGATCAAGTCGATCGCAAATGAGGCACTTACGCTTCACTCTAGCTGGATGGCATTTCATAGCAAAATGTATCCATTTTCTATAGGAGTGACATACTAAGCCAGCTTTTCTTTTTCGAACAAGCTCAGTCTTCCTTGTATCATGGTCGTTACACCTTGATTGGAGTTTTGGTCGCTTTCCACTTCCATTGCTCTATGATATCTCATGGGCCTTCACACAAAGGAGAACCATCCCAACGAGATATTCAAAATTGGACCTTAACAGGGATAGGGCTAAGCAATGAACCCCGAACCAATGCTTAAGACCTAAGGCAAATCTCTTTGCCCACGACAACGGAGTATCGACCACCTCAAACCCTGTAACATTGAGGCTCGAAACTAACCTCTTTAGATGCTATAGTCATCTATTGTATTAATTTCCAGTGATTAAATGCGGTAATATTAATGGTATTCACAATATCAAAAGCACAAGAATATGAAATATTTCAAATATAATTTCAAAACAACTTTTCTCATTACATTTCAAATCAGGATTTCATATTCAGTACATTAACGTTGCCTAGGTATAGATAAATATAACTATTACAAAATATGCCAAGAGTGACATATGAAGATACCACTTGGATGATCAGATTTACTAAATAGACAGTATAACATTTTCTATTACATACAGCATTCAATCACAGCAGTATAGATAAATAGATAATCTCCTACATAACAAATCTTCGCCTCCTACACGTCTTTGGAAGCTTTATTCACCAAAATTTACTAAACCTGAAAATCTTAACTCTCAACCTACTCCAATTAAATTTTAAGCACTCGAAAGTTTAAGGGAAAAACATAAACTTCGAGTCAGAAAGAAAGCCCGGTGTGAATAATAATATGACATCTTGGTTTATTGATATTACGTGAGACCACACCGCCTAGCGGAATGGGTTTCCCCTCAAAAATATTCTTTAAAAGCATACCTTTTGCAATAAAAATCCTGTAACCAAACTGGTTATAATAAACGATATAACGATAACTTGTATGCATACAATATAGGTAATCAGTGGACTCTCTATCCCAACATCATAATTTTAGCAGACTGACTATAAACTTAAGGCTGACTTGGGCCTACCGGACATAATAAATGTTCTAACTTACTGTTAGAGGAAAACTGGATGCTCTATTCGTAACATACTACTTCCAAGGTCAACCGATCCTAATGGTTTTGCGAGTTCACGAATAACCTATCTCTACTCTATGTATTCCTTTTTGTGTGTAACCTACTTTTAGTCTTACCTATGACAAGCCCTACACACTGGAATTTTGGACTTATATTAACTAGAGGCTACTAGCAAAAGTATAGGACGTAACACCACACCGGTCCTATTTGGTTTTCTAATCTTTGAGACATTCATTTAGTAAAATTTAGGGTTAACTATTCTATCGATATTTCCTTGAAAACATAATCTTTGTAAATGATTTAACCCTTGAAATCATACTTAAATAAGAAAACATTGGTCCTTTACTTTACTCAAAATACTTATGCCATGATATATTCTTTACAAAACATTGTTGATGATAACTTGAAATCATTAGGGTCTTCGACCCTCTCAAAACTTAGCTAAAAGGCCAAAACTATATAAAACTTTTACAATTATAAAACTCAGCGATGTCATCGCCATTAAAGATCTTTGCCTACAGAAAAGTATGTCGAAGTCTTTTATTTGAAAAATACATGGGGATGATGTCCAAGTTATTACTTCATAAATCATAGTGTTAAAACTATAAAAATTGAACTTTGATAACACATAAAAACATTGGCCCCAAAGCCTCGTCGAAGGTATAAAATTTAGATTATGGGTTTAGCTCGATGACTATAAAAAAGCATGGGTTAGGCTCGAAGAATAGTTAAAAGCAGCATTGATTAGGCTCGATAAAAATATTAAAAGTGGCATAGTGTAGGTTCAATGACCATCTGGTCGACAAAGTTGAAACTCGAAGTCACTTAACAAAACAATGCGACGTCGAGGTTATAGGGGTCAGCGAGTCGAAAGAACACATGAGGCTACAAGCCGCTTTAAATAAAATGTGGTAGCTTGCACATCGACATGGCCATGTCATGGGCCATCCCTTTATATTACTGCCTCGACGAGCTCCAAACCAATCGGCTTCATGTTAAGCTCATTGACATCATGCGTATTGGTTTTTTCTGCGTCGATGACGATGAAGTGTGGTGAGATGTGACTCGACATAGACAACCTTAACAAGGTAAAACTATAATTAACTCGAAAACTGCCAATTTACTATAAAAAGTAGTATTTTTTCACTAAACCTCTATAATTTGACAAAATCTCATTGGCCAATAAAAACTATCAATTTATTTATAGAAATTTTACCACACGTGATAGTTTGAAATATTAAAACATTTTACATTTTAACCTTATAGCTTAATGTCGCAATAAAATAATTAAACCCCCTTTGCTTAAATAATTTATTCACTATATTTAAACACTTAGGAAAAATCCCTAAAATTTAAATTAAATCAATTTAATCATACTCTTCATCTTATAAAAATTTTAGGGCCAAAAACTTATTTTAATTATTTTTAATAATTAAAACCCAAAATTAACCAATTTCTCCACTTAGAAAAGTAACCATTTTCAAGGTTGGAATGAAAGCTATTCCCATTTTACCTGTATAATATTCCTCCTTCTTATTCTAACCTATATTTCCCTAATTAGTTTATTAACTAAGGCATGGCCTTCTTAACTTATCAAATCTCATTCTTCTCATCAAATCACATTATTTAATTTAATTTGACGAATTAAATGTTTGATAATGTTAATATAGATTAGGGGTGTTACAGACTCTCATCATTAAAGAATTTCATCCTTGAAATTACAATAAGGTACATACATCGATCAAACATAATGGTAAAACATACCATCAAACAATTCAGGATAAGTGTCTGTAATCCTGCTCTCTGTTTCCCAAGTATAGTCTCCCTCGTCGTCACTCCATTGGACCTTTACTAATCTGACTCTCTTGTTCCTTAGCTTCTTCTCATCTTTAGCCACTATACGAACTTACTGTTTAACTATACACATGTCCGCTACTAAGTCTTCTAATGCAATCGGAGTAATGGTAGCTTCTGGATCTCGAACACACTTCCTTAGATGAGAAATATGGAAAAAATTATGGACTACTACTAAACTATTTGGTAACTCTATCTTATAAACGAGTTTCTCGATCCTTTCTATAATAAGAAATGGTCCAACAAACCTCAGTGCTAATTTTCTTGACTTCCCTAACCTTATTACACCCTTCACCGGTGATGCCTTACGAAAACATGATCTCCAACCAAGAACTCTAAGTCTTTTTGTCTCTTATCTGCATAACTTTTTTGCATTAACTGAGCTTCCTTCATTTTAGCCCGAATTAACTCAAACTTTTCCACGGCTTATCTTACCATATATGGACCAAGAACTAATTTGTCTTCGGTCTCTAACCAATACATGGGAGATTTTCACGATCTTCTGTATAAAGCTTCAAATGGTGCATCCCTATACTAATCTGATACTATAGTTATACGAAAACTCGACTAGGTGTAGATGATCTTCCCATAATCCTCCAAAATCGAGCACACAAGCTCTTAACAAATCCTCCAAGACTTTGTTAACTCTTTTCGTTTGCCCATCGGTCTGTGGATGGTAAGCGATACTCATCTTGAGCTTGGTACCAAAAACTTCTTGTAGACTCTTCCAGAACTCACTAGTAAACAAAGAATCTCTGTCACTTACTATACTACTACGAATCCCATGCAGTCTAACTATATTCTTCACGAATAACTTAGCTAAGACCAATGCCATTCTATGCGACCTAATGGGTATAAAGTGTGCACTTTTAGTCAATCAATCCACTGTAACCCAGATACATTCATTACATTATGCCACAAAGTGAATCAGATAATAGTGATCACACGACATAAGGTAGATTTTCTGTTATCCCACATTTTCACACAAGACATGACAAAACCATTTGTTGTCTGAAGAGCCACATAATCTTTCATCTATTGTCTGAATGGCCCGTGAAACCCTATGTACAAGCTTGTTATTCAGACAACATTTTATATGTCGTTTTAAGTTATCAAAATTTTTATTTCTGGCTCCACCTTTTCCCTCTTAATTATTTCGTGGCCGCTCTTTTGTTCGATTCCCCCCTTTATTATTTTGTTCCCCCCTTTATTATTTTGTTCCCCCCTTTATTATTTTGTTCCATTCCCCCTTTATTATTTCGTTCCCCCTTTATATTTTTATTCAGGAGAAAATCGCCATCTTCTTCTCATCGTTAACTTAGGGTTTTATGAAATTGAAGTCGTCTCCTTCTCATCTTCTCGTCTTTATGCAAATTGATGGTTGCGTGCTTCATTCCTTAAGGCTTCCTAATCAAACCGCCTTTTTTGTCTTCGTTCTGAAATTAGGGTTTCTTGAAGGTCACTGCTTGAAAGTTAAGCTTTGAATCACCATGCTTCTTTCCTCACTGACTATTGATGGTTGCAGCTCCTCCTTGTCGAGTGTTCTTCGGTTGATATTGGTATGATTTATTCCCCTGTCGATTTATATTGTTCTCAACTTCTAATCTCTGGCCGATGATGATTTGGGTTTCTTATATAGGAATTTATTTCCTAAATATGCGAATATATGATTCGATTTGATTCTTAAATTTTTGTTTTGGTTTCTGTTTGATTTGGTTTTCTAATTCTTGAATTTTTTCTTTGGTTTCCATTTGCTAATTTTATTGCTAGGTTGGACCTTGTTTTTCACTATGTCACCTGACCATATACTCTTGACTTCATGTCGAAGTTAGGGGATTGCTATGTTGGACCTTGTTGTTTAAAGCAGTGTTGACTGAAACTGCCTTGTTCAAGGCAGTGCACTTCAACACTTGATATGTCTTGTTGTATATACTTGTTGTATATGTGTCCAGTTTCTCGAGTCTTGTGTTAAATTGCAGGTCCATAGCACCGCCTATTGCTGTGAGTCTTGTTGGTCCTACCTTGTTTTAATTTGTGTGAATGTTTATACTTGTGTTCATGTATTCATATATATATATATACACACACTTGTGTTCATGTGTTCATATGTATATATGTGTAATAGGATTTCAGTTTTGAGATATATGGGATTTCATTGTTGCATATATACATGTATACATGTATATACATATGTGTATATGTGCTATTACATCTTACTTCGTTTCTGTATATGTGTGAAAAGTCTGTATAATTATACCCTTGTATGTGTGTTATGTTGTTTCAGTTCTCACATATTCTTGTATGTACTTGAGCTTGAACCATTTTGAGTCTGTACATATATACATGTATTTACATATGTGTATATATGTATATTAGTGTGCCAATTACATCCCACTTCATTTCTGTTTTGCTGGTTCATTTATGATCTGGCCTGGTCTTGTGCCTAGAACTAATTAATTTCTGCACTTGAACTGGTTCGTTTATGATCTGGTCTTATGCGATGAGTCTGGGCCAAGTGCATTGAATTATTCATGTGTTCATATGTTTTATATATACATATATATATGTATACATGCATATACATACATGTATACATGTATGTACATGTAAAATCCCTTAACCAGATTTTGAATAGCTTTGAGCTGCTTTTGAATTGTTCATGTGTTCATGTATATGTGTATATACATATGTGCTTTGAGCTGATTTTGAATTGCTTTAAGCTGCTTTTGAATTGTTCATAGGTTCATATGTTGAATTTTTGATGCATTTTGCTTTGATACTTGAATGGATTTTGCATTGATTGCTTTCACTGAACCTTGAATGCATTTTGATACATGTATACATCCTTTTGTATGCATTTTGGTTTATACATATATACATGTACACATTCAAGGTTTATACATATACACATGTATGCATTTTGCTTTGAATGGTTTATACACACACACATGTATCAATTTCAGGCCATTCAAGTATCAAAGTAATCAAAGATTTATACATGTATATATGCTTTGATACCAAAATGCATTTTTCTTTGATTGCTTTCCTTGAACCTTGAATGTATACATCCTTACCTTCCCTGAACCTTGAATTGCCTGAAATTGATACTTGAATAACCTGAACCTTGAATGGTCTGAAACCTTGAATGGTTGTTACTGCTATATGCAGTCTTCTTGCTTGTTACTTCCATGTATACACACACATACATATGTATTATATATGTGTGAAATATTGCCATGTTTTTCCTTGTTTTTGTCTGGTTTATACATGTGCACTTTAGCTTTGTCATGCTGCTCCTATGTGCACTATGCATAAACTATTTTGAGATATCTTGCCTTGTATTCACTATGTACTCTTGTGTTTGTTGAATTGATGAAACTTGTATTCACTATGTACTCTTGTGCATTTTCCTCGCTGCACTTGTATATTTCTGGTTGGAGCACCTGAGTGTGCACCTGAGTTTGAATTTCTGGTTTGTATATTTCTGGTTTGTTTTTCTGATTTGAGTTGCATTTCCTTGTGCACCTGAGTTGAGCCCGATGAGGTTTGGGCTTGACCTTGTGGACATTTGCACTGTGTTGAGCCTTCGGGCTTGACCTTTGCAATAGTCCGTGAGATTTAATTGATGTTTGGTCTTGTGATATTCATAGTGATACATTGTGCATATCATAAGTTGTCCATGCACATATATATTTGTCCGGCCATGTCTAAAACATGAAGAGAAAACAAACCCATAAACTGAGGCAATATTAATATTCAAATTTAATTTAATTTTTGCAATTTAGGTTTGTTTCCTTTTCCATTTTACCGCATTGTTTATTTGACAGGCATAAGAGATGACTGGACACAAGCTGGAGCAAGCAAATGAAGATCAATATCAAAAATAAACTCGAGTGAGTGTAAGTGAGTGCTAGTAAAAAAATGTTATATATGAGAGTGTAGAGAAAAGTTGTATATATGAGAGTGATAGTGAAAGTTGTGTTGTATTTGAAAATGTAAGAATAGCGAAAGTTGTATTGTATTTGAAAATGTAAGTATAGTAAAAGTTGTATTGTATTTGAATTTGATTTGAAATAAAATATTTGTTTAAATAAAATTGTGATTCATTATTTCATTTTGAAAATATAACATAGGTGTAATTAATATGCATATCAGTCAATATTTATATGTTGTCTAGTAGAAAATTTTAGAAATGATACTATAGCATCAGACAACATATGGTTTTTTTCCTTTTGATGTGTTAGTACATATCAGACGATGGTGCATATCTGTGGTCTGATATGTAATGAGACGGCATAGAAATAGACGACAGATAGGTATTCATTCGACAACGGAGCATATCTATCATCTGATTCGTTTTTTCTCATAGTGTTTTCTCTATTTGACCTTGGAATCCAGTCTATGAAATCCATATATATATATATAGAATCCTACATCCAAATTGGAATATCTAAAGGCTGAGGTAACCTACTTAGTTTATGATGTTCGACATTCACTTGTTGATAGTTCAAATACTACTTTACCTATAAACCTACATCCTTCTTCATATCTTCTCGGAAGAAACTCCTTTTCATATCCTGAGACATCTTAGTTCCTCCTGGATGAATAGTGAACTTTGATTGATGACACTCCTTAAGAACTTCCTTCCTTAAGTCTCTGATATTCGGAACACATAACCTTCCTATCTTCCTCAACCACCCATTTTGGTCAAGACTGAAATCCTTTAAATCATCAATCTCAGTCCCACTCTTTAACCTTCTGATTCGTTCAGCTAGTAATGGATCATCTCCTTATTTAGAAGCAATTCTTCGATCATTACTGGTTGAACTTCTAAACATGACAACATCGCTGTCTCTTGACTAGAACTAACTGTAGATCTTAACTGTACTCCACATGTTGTCAATGACTCTAAATCTTTCCACTCAGCTATCATTTCCAATACCACAATCTGATGCCTTCTACTGAGTGCATTTGTAAGTTTGTTTCCTTTTCTCGGTGTGTACTCAATCCAAAAGTCATAAGCAACTATAAATTCAAACCATCTCTGATGTCTCATATTCAATTCCTTCAGAGAGAATAATTATCTTAATGACTTGTGATCCGTAAATAACTTGAATCTCTCTCCCAAAAGATAATGTCAACACACCTTTAATGCAAAAATCGTCGTAGCTAATTATAAGTCATGCATCAGATATCTAACCTCATGCAGTATAAGCTATTAAGAAGCATAAGCAATCACTTTCCCTCTCTACGTTAACACAACTCCTACACTTGTTCCACACGCATCTGTATACACTACTAACTCTTGATTCCCATCTGGAACCATTAACACTGGCGCATTAGTCAATAAGTGTTTCCGCTTTAGGAAGGCCCCCCTCACATTTATCGATCCAAACATAATTTACTTCTTTCCTTGTCAACTTAGTCATCGGTGCTGCTATCTATGAGAAATCCTTAATGAATCTCTAGTAATAGCCAGCTAATCCAAGGAAACTCTTTATCTCGGTCACTGTCTTGGCTCTCCCCTAGTTATTAACCGCTTCTATCTTAGTTAGATCATCTGACAACCTTTTTTTTGAGAGTACATAACCAAGAAACTTCAACTCCTTCTTTCAAAAATGACACTTTGAAAACTTTGGTTTTGATTGATGCTGTCTTAGTGTCTCAAGGACTATCCTAAGATGAACTTCAATGGTCTCTTTCAACCTTGGAATATATCAAGATGTCGTCTATAAACACCAACAAGAATCTACCCAAATGCTCTTGAAAGATCTGATTCATTAAGTCTACAAAGATGGCTTGCGCATTAGTTAATCCGAATGACATTACTAACCATTCGTATGATCCATATCTTGTCCTAAATGCCGTCAAAGGAATACCATCCTCCGCTACTCTTAGTTGATGGAACCCTGTTGCCAAATCCAACTGAGAAAATACTTTGGCTCCACTCAACTAATCGAACAAATCATCAATTCTAGGCAATGGATATCGGTTCTTTATCATCCTCTCATTTAACTTACGATAATCGATACACATCCTTAACGATCCATCAGGTTTCTTAACAAATATTACAACTCCTCCCCAAAGAAAACTGCTTGGTCTAATAAAACTCTTCCCTTCTACATCCATCAGTTGCACATTTAGCTCCCTCATCTCGATAGGTGTCATCCTACTTGGCGGTACAAGACCATTCCGAAACTCAATAGCTCATTTCGACGGTAATCCTATCACCGGTTCAAAGACATCTACGAATTCTCTAATGATGGAAACTCAATTCAACTCGTCTTCCTCCTCCATTACACCTAATAAAGCAGAAACATCAAAGCTCGGGTTTTCTATAGAATTTATAATTCGATCACTAATACTAGGGTGTATTAGTGATATTTTACTATTGTGGCAAAATATCCTAGCATCATACTTACTTAACCAATCCATACCCAAAATAATTTCAAAGCCTATGAAATCAAACACGTGCAAACTACAAGCAATATATATATGACCTAACAAATCAAACTCTAACTGTTCACATCTCATCCCAAGAGTTGCATACCTCCCTATTGATTTGCAACCCTTAAGGAAGTAATTAGGTATGAGGGTTATATGTTAATCTTATCTACCAAACAATGAGATATGAGAGAATGTAATGCATCAGTATCAAATAGAACTCTAACAGGTATAACATGAATCAAAAGCGTACCTCCCATCACAACCTTTCCCTTCTCAGCTGTTGGTCTGGAGGTAGCTGGTTCTAATGCAAACACCTTGCCCCTTTCGGCTTTAGCTAGTTCCTTGCACTCGTTTTTACAATGACCGATCTGATCACAGTTGAAGCACGTGATATTTTTCCTTCCAATCACCTTCTTTCCATCTCCAGAATGACATTTATTTGCGAAATTCCATTTCTTATCACACTTATAGTAGATAATATCAGAATTTCCTTTCTTGGAAGCCTCACTCTTCTGAGCTCCCTTCTTATGAAAGAACTTCCTCTTCTGATTCTGCCTACCTTGAGCCTCCACTGCTTTGTTACTACCAAAGAAAGTAAGCATCTCTTCGTTCCTTAAACCATTTCTACCACTACATCACATGGATCCCTAAGACGTGGCAAAGTTTCCCTAGCAAGCTCAGGTTTTAGTCCATGAATGAACTTCTCGTTCCTTTTAATTACTGTATCCACGGTAGCATACCCATACAGAGATAACTCCTCAATTCTTATAGCATACACCAACACTGTCATGTCTCCCTGCACCAACTCAGCAAACTTTCTCAATAGAGGAGACTTAGTGATCTCTGACATAAATCTTTCCTCGAACCTTCTCTTGAATTTTTCCCAAGTCAATGTTTCCTCCGCTAGTCCAACAGCTACACTGTTCCACCAGTACAACGCAGTTCCTTGCAGTTGTATAAATGCCAACCTCCTCTTTTTCTCATCATTCATTCCAAGATCAGCGAAAATTCTCTTGCAATGAAGCAACCAATTCTCTACTTCAATTGCATCTTCAGTTCAAATAAATGGTCTTCCTCTAAGCTTTGCATAATACGTACTCAACACAGCATAGTTGTTGACCACCGAAGCTACTTGATTCACTCCTATGATATTTCTACCTACTAATCCACCAGTAGCTCCTGCTTGCATCATGTTGACAAAGAATTGATACGTTGCTCCCATATAAACCTGTGGTGTTCCAACACCTACATTAGCAGCTTGTGCCCGACCCAGATTCCTTCTTGTATTGGGTCCGACTTTTTCATTTGTTATGGTGCTTCCTCCACCGAGATTCACTCTTCCATTTCCTGCCTCTATGTCTTAGTTTCCTTTTAATCTGCATTTGAACCTTAGTAAGACACGGAAGAACGGTCTAAGAGAGATGAAAGAATAGAGATAAAGCATATTCTTATATAGTAAATACAAGTACGTTACTATAGTGTTGTCCCATACCCTAATCTTATTCTCTAAATCATTTGGATTATGTTTCAAAAATCATTTTAGGTTCAAAATTCTTTTAGGTTTTACATAAACCTATGCACTAATACCAAGTTGTAACATCTCTCATTTTGAGATCCGAAACTAACAGCTAAAGATTTTGGAGTCATCTATAGTATTAATTTCCAATGACAAAACGCAGTAATGTTAATCATATCCATAATATTAGAAGCACAAGAATATGAAATATTTCGAACAAAATTTCAAAACAAATTTTCTCATTACATTTCAAATCAGCATTTCATATTCAGTACATAATCCCATAACGTTGCCCAAGTTCAGATAAATATAATTATTATAATATACGACAAGAGCGACATATGAACATGCCCCTTTGGATGATCAAAGTTACCAAATAGACAATCATAACATATGCCATTACATAAAACATTCAATCACAGCGGAATAGATAAATATATAATCTTCTACATAGCTAATCTTTGCCTCCTGCATGCTTTCGAAAGCTTTATTCGTCAAAACCTACTAAACTTGAAAACCTTAACTCTCAACCTACTCAAATTAAATTTTGAGCACCTGAGAGTTTAAGGGGAAAAAATAAACTTCAAGTCAGACAAAAAAGCATAGTGTGAATAATAATATGACATCTCGGTTTATTGATATTAAGTGAGACCATGCCGCCTAGCAGAACGAGTTTTCCCCTTACTAATATCCTTTAAGAGCATGTCTTTTACAATCAAAATTCTACAACCAAATTGGTTATAATAAACGATATAACGATGCCATTTATGCATACAATATAGGCAATCAGTGAACCGTCTATCCCAACATCATAGTTTTATCAAGCTGACTATAAATCTATGGCTGACTCGAGCCTACAGGACATAATAAATGTTCTAACTTACTGTTAGAGGAAAATTGGGTGGTTTGTCCATAACATACTACTTCTAGGGTCAACTGATCTTAATGGTTTTCCGGGCTCACCAATAACCTATCTCTACTCTATGTATTCTTTTCTGTGTGTAACCTTCTTTTAGTCTTACCCATAACATAGCCCTACACATTGGAATTTTGGACTTATATTAGCTAGAGGATACTAGCTAAAGTATAGGGCACGACCCCACACTAGTTCCATCTGGTTTTCTAATCTCTAAGTCATTCTTTTAGTAAAATTCTGGGTTAAATATCCTATCCATATTCCCTTGAAAATAAAATCTTTGTAAATTATTTAACCCTTGAAATCATACTTAAAACAAGGAAAACATTGGTCCTTTACTTTACTCAAAATACTTATGACATGATATATGCTTTACAAAACATTGATGATGATCACTCGATATCATTAGGGTCTTCGACCCTCTCAAAACATATGCTATAATGCCAAAACTATGTAAAACCTTTACAATTATAAAGCTCAGCGATGTCATCGCCATTAATGATCTTTGCCCACGCAAAAGTATGTCGAAGTATTTTATTTTAAAAATACATGGGGATGATGTCGAAGTTATTATTTCATAAATCATATGTTAAAACTATAAAAATTGAACTTTGATAACACATAAAAACATTGGTCCGAAAGCCTCCTCAAGGGTATAAAATCCAGATTATGGGTTAAGCTCGATGACTATAAAAAGCATTGGTAGGCTCGAAGACTGGTTAAAAGCGGCACTGACCAGGCTCGATAAAAATATTAAAAGTGGCGTAGTGTAGGAACGATGACCATCTGGTCGACAAGGCTGAAACTCGAACTCACTTAACAAAAACAATGCGACGTCAAGGGTATATGGGTCAATGAGTCTAAAGAACACATGCGGCTACAAGCCTCTTTAAATAAAATGCGGTATGCTTGCACATTGACATGGCCATGTCGAGGGTCATCCCTTTATCTTTATTACTTCCTTGATGAGCTCCAAACCAATCTGTTTCATGTTAACCTTATGGACATCATGCATACTGGTTTGTTCCACGTCGAAGACGATGAAGTGCAGTATGATGTGGCTCAACATGGACAACGTCAACATGGTAAAACTGTAATTAACTTGTAAACTGCCAATTTACTATAAAAAGTAGTATCTTTTCACCAAACATCTATAATTTGACGAAATCTCATTGGCTGATAAAAACATTATCAATTTCTTTACTAAAAATATTCCACACATGATAGTTTGAAATATTAAAACATTTTAAATTTTAACCCTATAGCTTAATGTCGCCATAAAACAGTTAAACCCTCTTTGCTTAAATAATTTATTCACCATATTTAAACACTTAGGAAAAATCTCCAAAAATCAAATTAAATCACATTAGTTATACCCTTCAATTGAAAATTTCAGGGCCACAAACTTATTTAATTATTTTTAATAATTAAAACCCGAAATTAACAAATTTCCCCACTTAGAAAATTTATATAAAATCCATATTTGCTTGGAAAATTATGAAATTAAAAACCACTTCTAAAATAATATTTCTAACATCATATCAAAATCTCAAGACATTTGGGTATCATATGATAGGTTTTCCAACTCAAACATATTACTAAATTTCATATTTAAGTTCCTGAATATCACCAAGAAGCATATAATCATTCAAACTACTAAAACATGGCATAATACTTGCAAAAGAAATGAGTTTACACTTAAAACTAAAAAAAATAAAAAACGTGAGATGTATATTCATTATTCACCTTGATTTGGATGAGAAAGAAAAGATTTGGTGTAGACTTGATTCCTTTTAGCCTTAATTCCTTAATCTTTTAGTTTCCTTCTTGTTTTTCCTTAACGATGGCCGACCATACTCTTTGTTTAGTTTGTATGTGTAAAAATTAATGAAGAAGGAGATAGGAGGGTTTAAGGAGTAGGAATGAAGGCTTTTCCCATTTTACACTTGTCATATTCCTCTTTCTTATTCTAACGTATATTTCCCTAATTAGTTCATTAACTAAGGCATGGCCTTCTTAACGAATCAAATCTCATTCGTCTCATTAAATCGCATTGTTTTATTTAATTTGACTAATTAAATGTCGTAATAATGTTAATATAAATTAGGGATGTTACAAACCCTAAAAAAAGTTGAACCGATCAACACTCCTTTACTGATAAGATGTCATGCTCACGATGGATGGAATACTCAGGTTACACGCTCCTTTCGATATCAAAAATGAATTGAGAACTTAAAAGCAACGCTTGAATAAATTCAAAATCGCAGTTCTACTTATCTGCCATAGAAACACTGCATTCTACCCAGCCAAAATTTCCCTTCTCAAAATGTCGGCAAATAATCCTCCTTAAAATAACATTCCCTAGATCTATAACGATGGAAGCATTCTCATGCATATGTCCAAGACCGCACCTCAACAATAGTCTCAGGACTCAGATACGGCTCCTCTCTAAAGCTAAGGAAATTTCGACATTGCTTCGAAGAGTCTAAAGCTGGTGGAGCTAGAAATATTGTGCCTAAAGGGCCACACCACTTCTAGCGCTAACCACAATTAGTTGGACATGTTCATGGGCAACAAAACATCTTTGCGGTTGCTAATAGTCTCTAAACAAATTAGGCATCTCAGACTGCCTATCCACGGTCCCTCTTGTATTTCATCTTCAAATACATGTAGCCCGACAAAAATTCCTTAGCAACTAGTGGTAGAAGTAATTTAAGTTCAGAAGACAAGCAGTGTATACAGAATTATATAGTATAACAATACAAGTACGCTCTCTCAATGCATCTCCTTTGACCATATTGATTAACTCAAACTGGTGTACTTAGTCCGGGTGTTGAGCCTAAGCTTTGATACTAACTGTAACAACTTGCCCTTTGTAATACATAAAATTCAATGCCTTACATCATCGCATGACTTTCGAATACCAAAAAATATAGATTGTCGGGGTAAAATTAGAACAAAACACTAAACCAAGAGATCGATAAGATCTCACAACAGAATGACAACATATAATATGCTGAATATTCATAAATAGAATAATTTAATGATATATAAGAGACTACACTAGCGGAAGCAATATACAAATAAATATCGGTACATAAAATAAGCATACATCAATTCCTAAAAGCACGGAGTTCCGAATGAATATCTGATACAACAAACTCATATACAAATAACAGGTCTGTTATGTACAAATAAAATAACAAGTGTGTGTATATATATATAAATCAATGCCACACCTCCATAAATGCTCTAACTACGCACTCTACTAGCATATTCTCAAAAGCATCTGCTGCCGAACTACTTAATCGAGTACCCAAACATTGTCATGACATAAGTAGACAAAGACAAAACGCGGGTCAGACATAAAGTATGGTGTGAGGGGAACTAACTCAATATATTGTATATTAAAACTATATACAGACAGACAAAAACTACTAAATTATAGCCGACCCTCTCTACAAACCTGGCTTATGGGAAATCCAGACTGCCTGTAAACAAGTACAGTAAACCCATCTCAAATGTAGGGGATCATACCATAACCTACTCTTTCCCTGTAACAACAGGTTAGCACAATATCTTCCATTTCACTACACTAGCTCAAAAATACTAATAATTTAGTACAAATATACCATAATCATACCGTGATTCCAAAACAATGATCACTACTACTAAGATCGATAAGATTCGCCCCAACTTGTGTGGTCACTACTGCTAAGACTGAATTAGTATGCCACAACGCTTGTGGTTACTACTGCTAAAAACAAACAGGTATGCCCTAACATCTATGGTCACTACTGCTGAGACCAAATAGGTATAGCACAACATGTATGGTCAAAACTGCTAAGACCAAATGTTCGTAAGATTGCAAATGTAGGACCCAAAAATGTCCAAGTGATCACAACAAGATAAAGTTATTCATGGTCCCTCTAAGATCGTGTCGAGTGTGTTGTGGCCATCAATAACACTCTAGGTACACCACAACAAAGTCGACACCTGAGTAGGTCACCTAAATCCATACACTGGGTTGGTCACATAAATCCATACCCTTGGTGTGTCATAACAAGTCAACACCAAAGAAATCGTATATTACTCTAAAGTAGAAATCTTAGAGTACGGACTCACTCTTTATGTAACCTATGGAGTCGCCACACATGGTCCAGTCACCAAGGCCTAAAAACCCACCGGGCACTCTAACAAAACCAATACTAACCTAAATTGCATTCTAAGTGAAATACATGACCACAATATCATAATTCTCCTCCGGTATACCATCTCGGTCTACCTCAAAATCTACTATTTTGGAATACGTGCCATGGTAGGTCACATGTGGGCCCCAAAATAAATTACTCCAAAACCTACCAAAATTTCAAAAAAATTCACATATTATCCCTTGAAAAATTATGAATACTGGTTCAAACTGCGCCTCAATCCAAGTTAGTATGCAAAAGATATCGCATTTTAAAATTTCAATTGATCAACCGACAAAATTCGAACAGCAAGTATTCAAACGTCTGAAACGTTATTCAGACATCTGAATTTTTAAGGCTAGATGATTGAATAGTATTTCAGATATCAGAAACCCCAAAAAATGTAATAATTCAATTATGCTTACCCCCGGCACTTATCCAGACACTACTAAACTCAGACGTTCGGATGCCTGTCATGGGCAGGAGCAACCTTCAAACATTTATAACTTCCAATCTGTAGCTCCAAACAACTCACCGTTTCTTCCTTGTGACCGTGGCGAACTCCTCTTCAATCTGGAGACTTCAAATCATGAATTTACATAATTTGAATATTCTTCTTGCCTTGTGCATAGCCCATACAATGTGTCAATGCACTCATTTGTGCATGCCTATGCAAACAAGTTCACCCAAACAAACAATAAAACACAAATCACATTTCAACTTCGCCGGGATGATTGCTTGGTTCGATACACTCTCATGCAACTTAGTGCAGGAGATAGTCGCTATGGATATGTGAAACTCCCGCAATGCACTTGAAATCAATTATATTTCTATATATTCAAACAATTGCAAATGTATATAAACAACAAAATACATAACAATTCTAGTTACAATACTATATTTATTTTAATTGTTGCTTAGTTTCCAAATGCAAATATAAGTATACCCGCTCTTGCACAGATACATACATACATATTCAGATAAGTGATTCCATTATTACTTAAATCAAAACTTATTTCCGTTTACAAAACTTCTTCAATAAAAGTGAAACATCTCCTTATATCATTTTATAATATCTATTACTATTTAACAAAATATCATACTTGCTTATAGATCGCTTTATAGCCTTTCAAATTACTTAATCACTTCATTAAAATCAAGTATCCTCATTTTAATTTTTTATAAAATCTCATATCTATTTTATAAAATATATACTTCAATTATAAAATCATAAAATCCATTTTATAAATACTAATTAAGGCTCATTGGTCCTCTAATCACTTTTAGGAGGAGTGTAGAGCTCCGAAACCCTTTAATTAGCTTACTAACTTTTTGTAAATCAATTCAAACGGATTAACTAATAATTTCTAATGACATGCACATCATTATACTACTTAAATAATCACAAATCAAACCATAATCACAAACAATCAACCAATTTCACCCCAAATCAACCAAATCAATTCTAGGGCTTACTAACTTTTCAAAATATAGTAATTAGTATCTTTAATTAATGGGTTAATGTAATCATGTTTACAACATAAACACAAGTCCAAACTAACCCAATTATTCTCCAAACCACTTTATATAATTCAACATTAGACAATAAACGAAAATATTAAGTATAACATATAAATTGGTACGGAGAATCATCCCACTCACCTCTTCTCCAAATCACCAAAATTCAATTCCAAGCTTTCTTTAAATTTGAGATCTCCCACGAAACTCCACTTCACGCCAATCCCTTTGTGGGTTTTGTCGAGAATGAGGAGAGAAGATTTATGATGATTTTTATTTGATTTTAGGAAATTTATTTGGAGGGGTTAGGGCTTGGGGATTAAGGAGGGCTTAAGGGGTGATTAGAGAAGACATTAAAGAGGAGGAGAAGAAGACAACTTGGAAATGAAAAGTGACTGAGAATTAAGTATCATTAGCCACATATAGGCTACTAATTTGCTATGCCCCAATTCTCTCCATCCGGCACTATTCGTCTTCAAAAATTATCGACTTCAAATATAGTCAAGTTTATACACATTTTACTCGCCTCAAAAAAGAAAACTCAACCATAGGTGTATTGAGTTCTAATTTTCTCATTTGTAAAAATCAAGTATAAGAGGCTTTCCATCGCTTAATGATTAAATATTTAAATTAATCATTTAAATATTGAATCATTAAAATTACGAGGTGTTACAGTTTCCTTTTCCTTTTCTCTTTTCCAAAGGAGTGTGCACTAGGCTCCTCTGGCTTTCTTTTGCTGGTACCCGGCTTCCTTGGCCCTTGGATGAGGTACTTTGTGAATATCCGACAGGTACACTCTGAGTGCTTCTGGGTATGGGAAAAGTGACCAGAGCAAAGATAGTCTAGTCGGGTGGAGCTATGGAAAAAAGAGGAGGAATGAATTTAATTTGCTCTTACTTGATCTCTTGGCTGACAGAACTTGAGCCTAAAGCATCTCCCATGTGGTGGGCCCTGAATGAGGCTCGGAAAATCTGGTTATGTGAACGTCCTCATTAGTTAGAATACCCAGGAGATCACCAGTCACCTCCTCTTCCAGAGCATAGATTATCTGTGCACCAAGTCCGGGAGCCGCACTAGTTGAAATGTTCGAAAGGGTCTGAGAGTCAGATATAACCATTGATTTGAAAAAATTGTATTTAAAAACTTATATATATTTTTATACTTTATTCTGTAAGTACAATTTGTTTGTATTTTATTTTGTTTTATAATTTATAATTTTGTAATATAAATGAAATTCCATATTAAATTTGATGTTAGAATTTATCTAATGTTGTAATTATATCTTTTCATTGTTTTAAAGTTTAAAATAAATTTCTATGTTTAATATAGATTGTTTATATTTAACTAAATTGGTTTACTATATATAATCTCATTTCTAAACCATTTCTTCATGATTTAAATTCATATACAAAAAATTAAATTTAAACGATTTATACAGAATTTATTTTACTTCGGGAAAACTCGCAACACTAAAATCAATTTATTTCGCAAATCTTTATTCAAAAATTAATTAATTATCAATTTAAATATATATAAAATTCGGGGTCGTTACACTGCCGTTCTGGTGGCCGTCGCCACCCTCGGCAAATCATAAATTCCCCTTACACTCGAAACCACAACTCGATTCGACACAAGGAACTCGAGATCAAAATTTTACCCTTTCGTGCAACTGAAGCTCGAACGTAGCCAACCTAAAACGCCTCGTTCTCCTCGCACAGTCCACCAGAAAATTCGCGACTCCGGCCATAGCACGTCAACACCCTAAACTACCTTTCCCCATCGTTGTGTGCAACTCGATCACTCCTAGGTGATGAAATCATTCCGCGTTCTACCCAATGCAAAACTCAGGGTTAAACCCTAACTGCAACTCGTTCGAACAATTCTGGTGTTTGAAAATTAATTCAACAATTTTCCCAACATCCTAGATGTTCAAGGATACTTTAGTACAAATTTCGAAATTTACTTATAATCCGATTATCAGGAATTTAGAAAAATGTAAATTGATCAAAATTTCAAACTACTCTTGAAACACTTCATTAAAAATTGTAAACTTGATTTTAAAAATCCTATCTTTCATATACGATTCCAGATATATATTTAAATCAACAAAATTTAACATTTGATTTTTAACATATTTCAAGTTGCTCTGTGTTTTCCAATTTTTTCCAGACAATGTTTTCTATCTATAATTCTTGCAACTATTTTTAAAAGCTTAGTTAAGTTTAAAACAACAACTTTGTTTTAACTACTTAAGCCTAAAGAAGATTAGAGTAGGAAGAAATTTGAGGTTTGATCTAAGTTTAAATTTCTGGAATTTAGGAACAGAGATGGTTACAGTAATTAACTATTCATACACACTTGTTTCCAGAGTTTTAAAAACCATCATATCAACACATTTCAAACATACATACTTCACAAGTTACTTCAACCATAGGTCATCTACATCAAAACTGAAGGCATCTCACGTTAACAGGTTAAAGACAGAGTCTTGAACAAAGATCAGAGAAGTTTATAAACAACAGATATGCACACATCATAGATTCACAAAGAAACTTGCACATACATATAAACATATAAACAAATCATAAGCACAGAGATTTCCAGATTTATTTAAATTTTAGTTTAAAAGTTTACTCACCTGTCTTCAAAACAGAGAGCTAAATCTTTTGTTTGAAAAGAGGAAAGCTTGAACTGGAATGTGAAAACTTTGCATGTTTTTGTTGTTGATTACAGAAAACTTGAACTAGCTTGAAACTAAAGTGCTTTGTTTTTCTTATTTGATTTCAGGTTACAGGGTTGTATATTCCTTCTACTCTTTCTTTTTCTTAGGTTGTATTTGTTTAAGATTTTTAGGAACTGGAATTGCTTGGCTTTTGTATACGAAATGAAATGAGGCAAGGTTGATAAATAAAACAAGTAAAGAGAATTGTTTATTGACCAAGTACACAAAATTCAGAGATTTTTATCTTCTATGGAGCTGAAAGTATTTTCGAACAGACCTTGTTTTGTGCTAGGATGAAAAGCATTAAATGCTAATGTACCTGATGTATCATACTTTCCTACTTTGTATAAAGATGTATTATATTTTTACTTTGTTTATACACTTGGATTCTTACCTGCATACTTATTTACATGCCTATTTTACTTGCCTACCTATGCTATTGTACTTATGTACATAGATATTTTATTCTCTAACTTACCCAGTCACATTCGTATGTATTGAAATGATTCTACTGCCTGCACCATGTATTTGCTATAGGGTATATAATATCTTACTTAAATTTTTACTTAAGTGTATAATTTAAAGGTTGTTATGGTTATTGTTATTAGGTTAGCTTGCATATTTATTTCTATCTCCAACATAAGTGTGTTTATTTTTATTTCAAGACTTAAACTATCAAATATTTAGTTACCTATTATTATTTTATTTTATACTTACTTTAAATATTTATAAGGTATATTTTATTATCTATATATTATATTTATTTTAGAGATTTATATAAATTTTAAAACCATAATTTCTTTTTAAAATATATATAACAATTTTTATTTATAATAAAAATCTACTTGTATAGACATTATATTATAAATAAAGCTCATTATTACATTAAAATAATTCATAAAAGAAATTATCACTTTATTACTAATTTTTATCAAACTATACTTTAAAAAGAACAACAACCCTTTTGTTTAATTTAAATTTAAGCTAAAATCATTTAAACAATTTTAACTTAAATCTTGAGTATATTTTAAAGCCAAATAGTTATTTATTAAATATTGAATTTAAATCAAATTTAAAACAAACATTGACTATTTACAATATACACAAATATATATATAAATATATAGAAAACAATTTATTAGCCTTTAAAAGATAATTTATCAGTTAAATATTCATTTAAATGAAAATTATTAAATCAATTCATATCTTATTAACAAAGATATATCAAATCAATTTAATATTTAATATAGATTATTAAATTGATATTGCTTGAAATTCCGGGATATCACACTTTCCAATTGAAATGACCCTCCTATTTCCACACTAATTTTATTGGTGATTTTTTTTTTTGCAATAGAGATGATATATAGATATATCATCTATTACAAATATATTTTAGAGATGATATATAGATATATCATTTATTACAAATATATTTCCCAGGGTCATTTTCTTTTCTCTAATAAACAAAAATATATCCAGGATCTTTCACAATATAGAAATATTGTTTTAATTCTAAATCATTTTTAACATACATATATGAAGATATCTATGTTATATTCTACTTGAATCAGAGCATAATAATAAGTAGAAATCCTTTTTAAATTTGCATAAATGTGATAAATTCCCTTTTAAATTAAAACTTAATGTATCCAGATTTTTGACTATAGTGTCCCCTGGAAATATGTACCTTAGACTGTTATTATAATTAAGAAATAACCAAGCAATGATCAGTGGAAAGCAAGCTTATAATATGGATGATTATCTTAAAGTCTGAATATTATCAAACTCAGGTTAAAAGAAAGTGGATCCTAAGTGAACACAAGCAACATCTAGGCGTAATGGAAACGCGCCTAACTTATTCATGCAAGGTCACTAGTTCGAGTACTATGCTGGTCGGTTCAAACACAATTTTTGTTTTTCTTTTTATTTTCTCCTGTATGGCTGAAATCTGTTACCTACCTATAATTGTACATATATATTTAATTTTTGCCTATAACCTATCATACAAAACAATTCTTCTTGCATAACTATTTTTGAAATCCATTCTTTCAACTGTTTTAAGAATTTACATCTATATTTTTGCCCAATATCTACATGTACACAGATATACATGTACATGTCAGTGTTTTTGTTCTTTTTCCAGAAAACTGAGCTCAAATGTTCCATTGCTTCATTGATCTGAAGTGAAACATTTGGCCTGACCTATGGCCTAACCCTGTGGTTACTCTGGCCATTCTTTTTGTTTGCATTTTTACAACCCAGATTATACACAAAACATTGTTACCTTTTCTTTCCAAAAGCATGTATATATATTTGTATGAATCAGACATTTTGTGATCAGATATATATCATTCTTCCTAATCATACTTCTCTTTTAAAAATACATCTTTAAAGTATAAACACTTTTTCTTGCATCTGGACTTATGCCAATATCATAAATTGAAGATATAGCAGTTTAATTCTTTTCTGGTTTTCCCAATATTATTTTCTGTATATCTATATTCTTTTTGAAAGAACTCAGGATTACTGAAATCATCTTAAAATGATTATGCTTATAAAATCCAGGTTTTACCTCTAAATCGAAACAACTTTAGCAAATAGGTTTTCAAATCAGTTCAACATCAATATCCTTAGTACATACCAAATCAGAAATAACCAGAAACAACATAGCACATGTCTCTTACAAGTTCTTCCTACTTAATACATTTAGATAGCCATATTAATCAGGGAATACATGCATGAATTAACACATTTTAGCTTTTATTTCTAATTATCTTAGCATCCTCTATTCCATATCTTTTTAATCTTGCTTACTTAGCTCCATCATAACCTGCAAAAGCATTAGTGGCTGCCTCATTATAAATGAGACACCCCCATGTGCCATGAGCAATAAGGGTCAGATCTATGATCTGGTGTGAGCATTTCTAACATATCCATGATATTAAGCTAAGGATACAGCATAGATATACTTTGCATACTTGACAGGTATTATCATGTACAATACATAAGAGCAAACATATGCAACAAAACAACTTTTATCTGGAACTACTAGGTTGCCTTTTCTTTTTCTTATAAATTCCTGGCCTCATCTGCTATAAGGAATCAAAGGGACACATTGCCATGAACTAATTAACATTATGGCACAAAGATCTCAGGACTTAAACAAGCCATGTGCCAACTTGTCTACTTCAAATAGGACAAGCATTCCAGCAGCCTTCTTGGCACAAAATCCTTAGTTATATCACTAAGTGTATTTATGTTCATTCTATCAATGATAGCTAGGTGTACATAACACCAGTACTCATGAAACATACTAGTTACCTTGCAGACATAATATTGCAAGCAAGTTAAAGGTTACTTTCTAGAGATATACCACCCCAATCATTCCATCTCACATTATTTAACATAGAAACACCCTATTCAAGCATATACCAGAATGTTTGCAACTGAGAATAAATACATGGCTCTATTGAGTTTATTTTGATTTTTCAAGCAACTATATTTAGCCAGATTTTCAATCTTGTTTAAACATAGTTTTTAGGCTTGTAAGTTTCTGTTTGGTTTAGGGCTCAGCACTTATAGAGAAAAACTCCATTGCACCCTTAACCAATTATTTCAAGCCTCAGCACCATACCAATGTATATGCAGCTCATAGTTTTCTTTATCTTTTCATTCTTTGTCTTAAGCCATTATTCAAACTAGTTACAAATACTCTGATATATGTTCCTTAAGGTTTTGGTATAATATACAGAGATGAAAATAGAACAACAAAGTTAAACATCCAGCATAGCAGATCATATCTCATCAAACATTCATGAAACCATCAGCAGCCAACATAGTTTGTAAATCAAAACATGCAAAATATAACATATAAAAGCTTGGCTGCCTAATCCCAGGTCTTAATGCCATGTATATGAGTGAGGATACTCACTTAAATGCTTACACAAACTCAAACCAGAAAACCCTTCAAATCTTTAGCCTTATCTTCCTCTTCTTCCTTAGGTTAATTAATTAGTGAGAGAGCAGTTTTCTGATTGGGCTCTTGGTATAAATAAGGGTTCTGTCTAGGGTTTTGAGTGATGCAAAATCCCTATTTTAGCCCAGATCAGAATCATGCATTTGGCATTGCATATTCCCTCCTTCCTAATCCCTTAATATCCCGGCCAATATTTTAAAACAAGACTAAATTGTGCCTATTTTCCTTTCTTTTCAGAAAGTGATAACTTTAAGTATTTTTATTATATTTACTTCAAACATGATAATGGTGTGACTTTCTATTTTCTGCCTATGTACATTTTCTTTCTTGCACTTTGGTTCTTACTGTTTTAGTGCTTCCTTTATTTATTTTCTGCTCAAATAATTTCTGGATATAAATATACATTTATACAACTATGGGTGTTAATTTAATTTTAACCATTTATTTGCAGAAAACATGTGCATACTTATGTGCATTTCTACACCTATTTAAAATTTCACTTATTCATTATAAATCAATGTTTTCTTCTGCCTTAATTTTCAGACAAGTCTTACATAGGCATATATATAGATATATATATATATATACACACACATCCTCAGGAATTTTTAATACTCATGTCTAGGTCTATATTTTCTTTATTTAAAACATTTTATCTAAATGTTTTCCTTCCTTGCTTTATTATTCAGGAATTCTGGATTTTCTCTTAGTGCCATAACTAGTGTGCACGTGCACACATGCACACAACCTTGCACCACTGAAAATCCCACCTATATAATAATTCTGATTTTCCCCCAGAATTTTAATCATTTATTAAAAGAATTTTCCTCAAAATCTTGGGGTATTACAATCACCCCTCCTTTTAGGAATTGTGCCCTCACAATTTACAACATATTCTTTGAGTACTCCTACTTTCTTAGGAAAATTATTCAAATATGCATGAGCAATTTAAATAGTCACTGTCTATCATACATATCAAATTTTCTTAGTAATCTAAGAATTTACCTTTTAAATTTGCAAAGAGCCTAGGGTAATCCATCCTGATTTTATCCTCTAGCTCCCAAGTACAATCACTAGGATCTATACTCCATTGAATCTTTACAAGCTTCAATGTCTTGTTTCTTAATTTCTTTTCTTCCCTTGCCACAATTCCCACTGGCTCTTTCTCATAGATTAGATCTGGATTAATCTGAACTTCAGTAGGCTTTTCTAAGATTTCCTCCTTGTCATGTACCCATCTCCTTAGTTGTGACACATGAAACACATTGTGCATTGCACTCATCTTCTCGGGAAGCTCCAGCTTGTAGGCTAGTGAGCCTATCCTCTCCAAAATCTTGTATGGTCCAACATATCTGGGTCTGAGTTTCCCCTGCTTGCCAAATCTCAAGACTTTCTTCATTGGTGAAACCTTAATGAAGACATAATCACCTACTTTGAATTCCACTGTCTTCCTCTTTGCATCAGCATACTTCTTTTGCCTATCTTGAGCTATTGCCATCCTCTTTCTCACCAGTTCTATTTTCTCTGTGATGTCTTTGACATATTCTGGCCCTAGGATAGCTTTCTCTCCTGCCTCAGCCCAACACATAGGTGATAGACATGGCTTTCCATATAGGGCTTCAAAGGGTGCCATTCCAATTGTACTTTAGTGGCTATTATTGTATGTGAATTCTGCCAAATGGAGGTGGTCCTCCCAATTTCCTCCAAAGTCTAACACACATGCTCTAAGCAGATCCTCTAAAATCTTGTTTACCACTTCTGTTTGCCCATCTGACTGGGGGTGATAAGCAGTGCTTAGGCACAATTCACTCCCCATAGCTTCTTGGAAGCTCTTCCAGAATCTTGAAGTGAAGATTGTATCCCTATCACTCACTATAGTTTTAGGAACACCATGCAGTTTTACCACTTCTCTCATAAAAATTTGGGCTAACCTAGGTGCATTTCTGTCTGCTTTCACTGGTATGAAGTGGGCTACTTTAGTCAGCCTATCTACAATCACCCAAATACTTGTATTTCCCCTCTTGGATCTAGGAAGACCATCTATGAAATCCATAGATATGTCTTCCCACTTCCACTGTGGTATGCTAAGTGGCTGCAACAACCCTGAAGGTCTTTGGGTCTCAGCTTTTATTTGTTGACAAACCATGCACTTAGCAACATATCTGGCTACATCAGACTTCATTCCCTTCCACCAATAGTCCCTTTTTAAGTTTTGGTACATTTTGGTGCTGCCTGAATGTATGGAATATTTGCTCCTATGGTACTCATTAAGGATTTCTTCTTTCAATTCTATGATGTTTGGGACACATATCCTTCCCTTGTACCTTAAGTATCCTTTTACATCTATGTGATAATCCTTCACTTCTTCCTTCTTTAATAGGAGAGACCTCTTTTCTGCTAAGTCTTGATCTTCTTCTTGCATTTTTGCCACCTTCAAGGCCAAGTTTGATTGTAAAGTAATTAAACTTAACCTTCCTTTACTCCTTTCTTCCTCAATTATTTCCATACTCATCCCACTGCTCTCATCTATTTCCAAATCAGTGAGCATGGTCAAGTCTCTAAACTCCTCCATCATCAACATGGCCACTTTTGCATGCTGCCTACTCAATGCATCTGCCACTTTATTAGCCTTGCCTGGTGTATAAAGTATATCTAAGTCATAAGCAGCAAGAAATTCAACCCATCTGTGTTGTCTCATATTTAAATCTTTTTGTGAAAAGAGATATTTTAAGGCCTTGTGATCAGTGTATAAAATGAACTTTGCACCTAATAAGTAATGCCTCCAAAGCTTCAAGGCATAAACTACTGCTGCCAACTCAAGATCATGAGTTGCATATCTAGTTTCATGGGGTTTTAGTTGTCTAGATGCATAGGCTATGACCTGATCTTGCTGCATCAACACAGCCCCTAGCCCTGACCCACATGCATCTGTATATACAACTAATCCCTCATTGCCTTCTGGTACTCTCAACACTGGTGATTTTACCAAAGCCTCCTTGATCTGGGTGAAAGCTTGTTCACACTTATCAGTCCATATAAACTTTTGGTTCTTCCTAGTCAGGTTAGTGAGTGGCATTGCTATTTTAGAAAATCCTTGTATGAACCTCCTGTAGTATCCTGCCATCCCCATGAATGACCTAACTTCACTAACATTGTTAGGCTTCTTCCATGCTTGGATTGCTACTATCTTATTGGGGTTTACAGAAATTCCCCTAGCAGAGACAACATGTCCAAGAAAGTGTACTTCCTCTTGCCAGAACACACACTTAGAGAATTTTGCTTTCAAATCTTTTTCTCTTAATCTAGATAAGACCAAATGTAAGTGGTTCTCATGTTCCTCTATTGTTTTAGAGTAGATTAGAATATCATCTATAAAAATCAGAACAAACTTGTCTAAGTAGTCTCTGAATATCCTATTCATTAGGTCTACAAAGTAAGAAGGGGCATTTGTTAGCCCAAATGGCATAACCAGAAACTCATACAAACCATATCTTGTGTTGAATGCTGTATATTTAATACTTGATTCCTCAACCTTCATCTGATGAAACCCAGATGCCAAGTCTAGCCTAGAAAACACTTTAGCTCCACTGAGTTGATCAAAGAGATCATCTATCCTGGGTAATGGGTATTTGTTTTTGATGGTTACTTTGTTTAATTCTCTGTAATCTATACACATTCTTAAAGTACCATCATGCTTTTTAACAAATACTACAGGAGCACCCCAGCATGAATTACTTGGCCTTATAAACCCCTTGGCTTCTAATTCTTCCAGCTGGTTCTTTAGCTCTTTTAATTCACTTGGCCCCATCCTTGTAGGCTTTTTGATAACTGGGCTAGCCCCAGGCATAAGGTTAATCTGGAATTCAACAGGTCTATGGTGTGAGACACCTTTTACTTCCCCAAATACATCCAAGTATTCTTTAACTATGGGGATTTCATTAATAGCTATTTCCCTGGGATTATTTTCTAATTCAATTAAATGATTTAGACTGTTTTCTTTGATAGGTTCACATAGAATTGTAACCCTTTGGCCTTTAGAATTTTGTAGTGAAATGGTGGATGCATCTAGGTCAATTATGGCTTTGAATTGTCTTAGCCAATCTGCCCCTAATATAACTCCTATATTTGGGAAATTTAGAACATACAAATTGGAAACAAATGTGTTTCCTCCTATGTTCAAATTCACATCCACACAGATCATATCTAATACACTAGAACTTCCTAAAGGGCTTTGTATTAACAGAGGTACTTCAGCCAATTTGCAGTTCATTTTCAACCTTTTAACTATTTCATGGGAAATGAGTGAGTGGGTTGCCCCGGTATCATATATTACAGCTAAAGGTATGGTACAAATAAATAGTGTACCTTCCACTTGACCATGGTTTTCAGCATTAGCCTCAATTATGGCCTTGCCCCTACCTTCCAGGTTTGCCACTTTCCCTTGTTGCTTGTTTTCTGGGCAATTTCTTTTCATATGCCCTTCCTTCCCACATAGATAGCATTTGAAAGCTCCCCCTTTAAGCTCTGGGCATCTTGGCTTAATATGGCCTTCTTTCCCACAATGGTTGCAAACTATTTTTCTTTTGGCTTCATTGGGCTTTGCATCTACTGCCTTCTTACCATCTGCCTCTCCTTTCTTCTTATCATAAGGATGGTACTTTCCTTTGTTCTTCTTGTTACTATTGTTTTTGAAGCTCCTAAACTTATCTCTTTCCTTGTCATGCTGCTCAATCTTCAGAGCCAAATCTATCACTTGATCAAAAGTTCTGTCAGCATAGGGTAGTATAGCCCTGCTAAGCCCTGGGTTCAATCCCTTGATGTATCTATCATTTTTGGATGCTTCATCAGCCACTAACATTGCCCCATAGGTAGACAATCCCTCAAACTTCTGGGTGTATTCTGTGACATTCATAGTCCCCTGTCTAAGTTTGATGAACTCCTCAAGTAAAGTGGTTTTTGCTGAGGCTGGAACAAACCTTGCCTCTAACATCTCCTTAAATTGATTCCAATTAATATCATTTTCATTCCGGCCAGCTATGATCACCTCCCACCAACTCAAAGCTGCACCTTTTAATTGCCTTGAGGCCACTTGCCTCTTCCTTTGGTCATCTAGTTGCATATCAGTGAAGATCCTCTCTAATGTCCTCAGCCATGCTTGAATCTCCATTACACTTTCAGTTCCTTCAAAGCTCTTACCTCCCAAGTTGGTATAAGTCTTCACTAACTTGGAGAGCTCCTCATGTGGGTTCTCAGGTCTGTGCCCAATTCCATCTCTCAAAACTCTCACAAATTCCTGCATGTCAAGCATTTGTGGTGTGCTAGATCCTCCTTGATGATGATGAGACCCTCTTCCTACCATATTTCTAAAAGTATATGTATTTCATCTTATTAGTTTATAACACTTAGCTTTAATTTTAAATTGATTGTATCTTTCCTATTTAATCATTGTGTATGTCACATGCACACACATACATACATTCAGGGAATACTTATAAGCAGTCAAATATACAAACAAACCTAGTATAAACATAAGCATACAAACATTTGCTATGTTAATTAAAACATAGCTCTGATACCAAATGAAATGACCCTCCTATTTCCACACTAATTTTATTGGTGATTTTTTTTTTGCAATAGAGATGATATATAGATATATCATCTATTACAAATATATTTTAGAGATGATATATAGATATATCATTTATTACAAATATATTTCCCAGGGTCATTTTCTTTTCTCTAATAAACAAAAATATATCCAGGATCTTTCACAATATAGAAATATTGTTTTAATTCTAAATCATTTTTAACATACATATATGAAGATATCTATGTTATATTCTACTTGAATCAGAGCATAATAATAAGTAGAAATCCTTTTTAAATTTGCATAAATGTGATAAATTCCCTTTTAAATTAAAACTTAATGTATCCAGATTTTTGACTATAGTGTCCCCTGGAAATATGTACCTTAGACTGTTATTATAATTAAGAAATAACCAAGCAATGATCAGTGGAAAGCAAGCTTATAATATGGATGATTATCTTAAAGTTTGAATATTATCAAACTCAGGTTAAAAGAAAGTGGATCCTAAGTGAACACAAGCAACATCTAGGCGTAATGGAAACGCGCCTAACTTATTCATGCAAGGTCACTAGTTCGAGTACTATGCTGGTCGGTTCAAACACAATTTTTGTTTTTCTTTTTATTTTCTCCTGTATGGCTGAAATCTGTTACCTACCTATAATTGTACATATATATTTAATTTTTGCCTATAACCTATCATACAAAACAATTCTTCTTGCATAACTATTTTTGAAATCCATTCTTTCAACTGTTTTAAGAATTTACATCTATATTTTTGCCCAATATCTACATGTACACAGATATACATGTACATGTCAGTGTTTTTGTTCTTTTTCCAGAAAACTGAGCTCAAATGTTCCCTTGCTTCATTGATCTGAAGTGAAACATTTGGCCTGACCTATGGCCTAACCCTGTGGTTACTCTGGCCATTCTTTTTGTTTGCATTTTTACAACCCAGATTATACACAAAACATTGTTACCTTTTCTTTCCAAAAGCATGTATATATATTTGTATGAATCAGACATTTTGTGATCAGATATATATCATTCTTCCTAATCATACTTCTCTTTTAAAAATACATCTTTAAAGTATAAACACTTTTTCTTGCATCTGGACTTATGCCAATATCATAAATTGAAGATATAGCAGTTTAATTCTTTTCTGGTTTTCCCAATATTATTTTCTGTATATCTATATTCTTTTTGAAAGAACTCAGGATTACTGAAATCATCTTAAAATGATTATGCTTATAAAATCCAGGTTTTACCTCTAAATCGAAACAACTTTAGCAAATAGGTTTTCAAATCAGTTCAACATCAATATCCTTAGTACATACCAAATCAGAAATAACCAGAAACAACATAGCACATGTCTCTTACAAGTTCTTCCTACTTAATACATTTAGATAGCCATATTAATCAGGGAATACATGCATGAATTAACACATTTTAGCTTTTATTTCTAATTATCTTAGCATCCTCTATTCCATATCTTTTTAATCTTGCTTACTTAGCTCCATCATAACCTGCAAAAGCATTAGTGGCTGCCTCATTATAAATGAGACACCCCCATGTGCCATGAGCAATAAGGGTCAGATCTATGATCTGGTGTGAGCATTTCTAACATATCCATGATATTAAGCTAAGGATACAGCATAGATATACTTTGCATACTTGACAGGTATTATCATGTACAATACATAAGAGCAAACATATGCAACAAAACAACTTTTATCTGGAACTACTAGGTTGCCTTTTCTTTTTCTTATAAATTCCTGGCCTCATCTGCTATAAGGAATCAAAGGGACACATTGCCATGAACTAATTAACATTATGGCACAAAGATCTCAGGACTTAAACAAGCCATGTGCCAACTTGTCTACTTCAAATAGGACAAGCATTCCAGCAGCCTTCTTGGCACAAAATCCTTAGTTATATCACTAAGTGTATTTATGTTCATTCTATCAATGATAGCTAGGTGTACATAACACCAGTACTCATGAAACATACTAGTTACCTTGCAGACATAATATTGCAAGCAAGTTAAAGGTTACTTTCTAGAGATATAACACCCCAATCATTCCATCTCACATTATTTAACATAGAAACACCCTATTCAAGCATATACCAGAATGTTTGCAACTGAGAATAAATACATGGCTCTATTGAGTTTATTTTGATTTTTCAAGCAACTATATTTAGCCAGATTTTCAATCTTGTTTAAACATAGTTTTTAGGCTTGTAAGTTTCTGTTTGGTTTAGGGCTCAGCACTTATAGAGAAAAACTCCATTGCACCCTTAACCAATTATTTCAAGCCTCAGCACCATACCAATGTATATGCAGCTCATAGTTTTCTTTATCTTTTCATTCTTTGTCTTAAGCCATTATTCAAACTAGTTACAAATACTCTGATATATGTTCCTTAAGGTTTTGGTATAATATACAGAGATGAAAATAGAACAACAAAGTTAAACATCCAGCATAGCAGATCATATCTCATCAAACATTCATGAAACCATCAGCAGCCAACATAGTTTGTAAATCAAAACATGCAAAATATAACATATAAAAGCTTGGCTGCCTAATCCCAGGTCTTAATGCCATGTATATGAGTGAGGATACTCACTTAAATGCTTACACAAACTCAAACCAGAAAACCCTTCAAATCTTTAGCCTTATCTTCCTCTTCTTCCTTAGGTTAATTAATTAGTGAGAGAGCAGTTTTCTGATTGGGCTCTTGGTATAAATAAGGGTTCTGTCTAGGGTTTTGAGTGATGCAAAATCCCTATTTTAGCCCAGATCAGAATCATGCATTTGGCATTGCATATTCCCTCCTTCCTAATCCCTTAATATCCCGGCCAATATTTTAAAACAAGACTAAATTGTGCCTATTTTCCTTTCTTTTCAGAAAGTGATAACTTTAAGTATTTTTATTATATTTACTTCAAACATGATAATGGTGTGACTTTCTATTTTCTGCCTATGTACATTTTCTTTCTTGCACTTTGGTTCTTACTGTTTTAGTGCTTCCTTTATTTATTTTCTGCTCAAATAATTTCTGGATATAAATATACATTTATACAACTATGGGTGTTAATTTAATTTTAACCATTTATTTGCAGAAAACATGTGCATACTTATGTGCATTTCTACACCTATTTAAAATTTCACTTATTCATTATAAATCAATGTTTTCTTCTGCCTTAATTTTCAGACAAGTCTTACATAGGCATATATATAGATATATATATATATACACACACATCCTCAGGAATTTTTAATACTCATGTCTAGGTCTATATTTTCTTTATTTAAAACATTTTATCTAAATGTTTTCCTTCCTTGCTTTATTATTCAGGAATTCTGGATTTTCTCTTAGTGCCATAACTAGTGTGCACGTGCACACATGCACACAACCTTGCACCACTGAAAATCCCACCTATATAATAATTCTGATTTTCCCCCAGAATTTTAATCATTTATTAAAAGAATTTTCCTCAAAATCTTGGGGTATTACACCAATCTACCAATTCCCTCATCAAACTTCTCATTGAATTTATCACTAATTCGTTGCTCCATTTGTTCAGCATCTTCTCTTCGATACACATCTGCAACATTCTTATGACGATTAACTTTTCTTCGAGGCATTGTAAAATCTTCAACAAATTCAAACACAAACTTCAAAAACTTCACACCCAACGAACTTGGAAAAGTTCGTCTCCTATCTCTGATACCAAATGA
Organism: Allium fistulosum; assembly: GCA_030737815.1. Classification (NCBI taxonomy): domain Eukaryota; kingdom Viridiplantae; phylum Streptophyta; class Magnoliopsida; order Asparagales; family Amaryllidaceae; genus Allium; species Allium fistulosum. Next base: position 815,036,498 of record CM060904.1, read on the forward strand.
CGCAGCACAGAAGTAGATCTGAACTAGCGGTCAAGTCTATCCAGGATACAATCACGAATTGTGGAAGAATGAATCGATGAAACAAGATGAATCGATGAATTGAAGATACCCAAGTGCCCAAATCCGTTGATCTCTCGAGATACCGGATTCTTGCTATCTTCAACATGTTGATCGCGCACGATACCGTGTTAGAAGATCTACGATTCTTCGACGTTGATCTCGCGCACGAGATTCCGTGAATCGGCTTCAAGTTCGTTGATTCGAGCGCACTCGAATATCCGAAGATGGAGAAAGGAGATAACACTCAACTTACAATTTTAATGGAGGTACAAAGCACAAACCAAATTTTTATTCAAAAATCAACTCCTTTTACAAATGACAACACACCCCTATTTATAGGGAAAGTTACAACACACACACACGACTTAACAATTTACAATATCATATGACTTAAGAAAAATACAGCACAAATAGTACAAACGACTTACAAAACAAACGACATAAGAAAGTAACAACCTAAACAATGCACTAGTTACAACATATGACTTAACAAAACCAGGCAGCGACCTAAGGAAATCTTCAGCGAAAGTAATCAGCGACCTAAAAAGCTTCGCGACTTAAAGTCTGAGCGACCTATGATTCACGACCTAAGGAAGAAGCGACATAACACTTTGCGACCTAACTTCATTTGCGACCTTCGCTTCAGCGACCTAAGGATCTTCATGACATAGGAGACTCGCGACCTAAGATTCAGGAAAGTCTTCGCGACATAGTAAGGTCGTTCGCGACCTACTGGGTTTCTCCATGACTTGAGGAGGAGGAGGAGCGACCTAGGCATGCCGCGACTTAGGGAATGTCGCTCGCGACTTAGCTGCCGTTCGCGACCTGCTGCTTCGCGACATAGGAAACTAGAAGCTCGCGACCTAAGGGAGGTAGTTCGCGACTTAGAGTTCGCTTGCGACCTAAAGAAGGTCGTTCACGACTTAGGAAATCTTGGAGTTGCTTCTTCCTCGCGATTTAGGAGGAGCGATCTAGGGCTTCGGCGCCGATTTGAGGTATGCGCTGCATCTGATACCCTTGGATATATTATAACTATCGATATGGTTATGCATGGAAAAGAGAGCGCCCGATAGGGTGGGAACACCCGAGGTGATAACATATTCGGTACTATCAAATAAGGAGTAGGTCGGTCTTGTATTGGCAGGGATCGTTAGGTACGATCTCGGTATATTTTTTCTAGAGATGTACTGTGATAGGAGGTACCCCAGTAGCCCAGTTATGGTATGGAATCTAATATCTATAACGAGCCTGTATGGTTTTGATGGTGCCCAACTATGCTGAAACGTGAGATGCATGCATTTTAGCTTTTTTCTAGTTTATTTTCTATAAACACTATTATAATATCATATGATTTTGATATAAAATGTTTTGTTTATCGTAAGGTAAAAACACATCGTATTTATGGGTGGCGTGGTCTTACGAGATACCTTTGTTTTCAAAATAATTTTGGCAACAATAATAATTCAAATTGAGTGTGTTTTCTCATGCTAGTTTTCCAGACCGACTCGGGTATTATTTTATTATAATGCTTGGGTCAGACCGAGTATTATAGATTCAGTTTAGGATACTATGGAGATCAGGATACGAGCTGGAGGATTCAGTATTTGTGAGGATAAGTTATTATAACTGTCTGGATTGATTGTTGATTATTGTACTCTGATGATTGTGTATATATTAACACTTACGGATTCTTTTGTATAAAAATATGCTATTATCTATTATATATTGTTCCACTGCGATTGAGAAATACTGTATTGTTGTTTCTGTTTCTTTTTGCATCCCTTTTTCTTCTTCACCCTAAAGATTCGTATTTCCATTCAATTTGAGTTGGACACATATGATTTTTTGTTTACTCAAAGGGTACGTAGATACGGGCCTTTACAAACATCATATATGAAAGTTGATAAAGAAATCACCACGAAAACAATGGTGAAAGTTTCATAGTCAAATTATGATGTTTGTGAAAATTCTATTTTTAAGTTTTAATAATACTTTATTAATTCTTTTTAATTAACTACTATTTATTTTACGAGGTGTTACATTCTCCCTCCCTTAAAAGAATTTCATCCTCGAAATTCCTCAAGGACCGAATTATATAATATAGCATGCAACCATTCTAAACTATTCAACCAATTAGTCTGCAACCAATTTATAGCCAATCGTGCACAAGTGCACGGTGTATCACAACACATATGGTATGCATGTTGAATAATACTAAATCAGTGCCTTCTATACGAATGCATTCTTCAAAACAATGTTTAAAATATTCTGTAAATAACTAATATATACCGCGGTTCAATATATATGCAAGTTTTTAGCAACCAAAATCTTTGTTTCACAGAAAATTTTTCCGCACTCCTACGAATAGGAACATGCTTCAACCAAATTTGCATCCAGTCCCTACCATCCAGTCCCTACTACATAATTTCTAATATTCAAAAGTTTGAAAATTCAACTTTCCTAAATCTGTACTCTTATGCCTGAAAAGAGAGATAGAGAATTATATATTTCCATCCTTCTTTTATGTACCCATTCCATTGTACCATGCAACCTTTTCTCTTGCCCCCAGATCTTTTCTAACTTTTCTAAGTACTATTTGCATAAGGACGTTTATTTTTAAAATTTTAAAACGGAAATATTTTATAAATTTTTTTTGTTTTACTATCAATGAGGCATGGAAAAGAAATTTCAAAGGTAAAATAGCTTTTTCCCTTGTCATTATCTATGTTTTACATATTGTTACACTTACTGAACAGTAAAACTCATGTTCACTAACATGTCGACTTTCTACCTACGCTAAGCATGTGGCATTTCTAAAGTCAAAAAATTTCTCCTTTTCTATTCAAATCCCCTTTCTATTTAAATTTATAAAATAAAACTCACTCTTCAGTTTTTTTTAAAAGTATTTGTTTTTACATTTTCAAAAAAATTCAAGCCATATCCCAACATAATCGGGATTCAATCAAAGAGTTAATGCATATGATCTACCCTAGCCTATTGTGTAGTTAAAATTTAAATAAATGAGTACGTTTTCCTTCATTACTTTATAACAACAATCAACACACAAGAACATGTAAAAATTTCAGCTTTTAAGGCATAAGGGTAGTGATCCGTGGTTCCGCAACAACCTTTTCCTGTCCTTCGCATATTAATATTTATTTTTTTTGAAAATTTTAAAGCTTTTGGGATTTAAGCATTATTTATTTTTGGTTGCTAATTTAATTAATTTTCTAATTTATTTTATAAATTTCCAGTCATACTTTAGATTCATCACTAGTTAAGTATCCTTATAAGATTTCCTTCTTTAAACGCTTTCCAATATATATATATATAGTAGTCAAAGCTCTTTCAGAAAATCAACACGGTAATAAATAGAAACACATCTCATATCATATTATACGCATTCAATATTATGAAAGATACAACTAGCAATTGCAACCCAGTTAACCTAAAAGATACAATTGCTGGAAGCCATCCTTCAACATCAGCTGGCATTATTGATGTTGTGGCCTTATCACTATTTACTTGAATAAAAAAAACATTTTTGATATGCCATTCTTCACTGACCCATATGTCTTAACTTACCCATTTTGAATTCTAACAAATAAGATCAATCTATTATTTCAATTATCACAACCAAGTACATTAATATCTTCTTTTAATCCAAATCTCTTGATAGTATTCTTAATTTTGCTATATACATTCTTTACTTTAATCTTTAATGCAAGTATACTCTAGGACTCATAGAAATGTACTTTGGTACCATTCTTCATTCCTTTGTGGGTTCTTCTTATGGCTTTCACACGTCTAAAACATTCCTAGGTTCATACCAATATTCCTTATATTCTACGGGGATTCATTTTTGTTACCCTACGAGAATTCATAGCTATTTTATTCAAAGACTTAACTTTTACCCCCGTCTTACCTAGGCAGTCATCTCTATCTGATCCATATCAAATTTGGTTTGGTTTTCACAACTCTTTATAAATGTTATTAATCTCACAATCATGAAGTACCTAACCCAAATTTTTTATCTTTAAAATATAAACTTAGAACTTTTAAAACTATATTTTAGGATTTATGAAGCAAGTTTATTTGTTAAGTTCCAAAAGTCAATGTTATAAATTTAATTTAAATTGATCCTTTCCTTAAAGCCTTTTCACAACAAAGATATTACTTCTTAAAAATTATGGTTTTTAACTCAAACCATTTATTAAGTTTGTATTTCAAAAACTCAATTACTATACCAAACTATTTTTTAGAAATGCACTTTGTAGTGTTTCCCAAACATATTTCATAACTTTAAACAATAAAAACTAGAGTAGACAATGATAACTTCTATTATATTATTTTCCTATCACTCATTTTATTTCCGCTTTCAACCTTAGCGGAGACTCTGATAGCATATGAGAGAGACTTTTAAAAGATATGTTCAATTACTGCATATATTTTTGGAACTATCCCTTTTTTATTTTGACTTCCAATATTATTTCAAATTAGATTACTAGCATTATTTTATATAAATTCCAAACGTCATTTCTATTTTTATTTCCTAATGCTACTATTGTTTAAAGTCCTTCTACCTAAAGTGCTCTTATTTAAATGACTTTTTTTAATTTATAAATCTATTTTAGCTATTTTTCTCCATATTTTCCTTATACGGGAATATTCTTTCCATCTTCATTATCGAGTGTTCTTACCCATCCATTCTCTTTACCCTATTTAAAACTGGTACCACTTCCTATTGTCTACCTTTTAAAAGAATTTTATAACTTCGAGTTTACAAAATCATAAAAACCGTCAAGCTATACATATACTCTATTTCTAGGCCAATTAAAATATAAAAAGATATTTTATTTTGTAAAAAATTATAATATTTACTTACTTCTCAAAAATATGGTTTTTGACCTTTAAATAAATCATTTGAAAACCTGTTAAATATTTTTAAGAAAATTTAAAATCTTTTATCAAACTCTTTCATATGGGGTCGGGCTCAAAGTAGGTTTTATTTGCCTTTTCTTTTGAACTTTTCTTCTTTTCCACTTACTTTCTAACTTATCTTCATTTAGAATATATGTTAAAAATTCGGATATCATCTTGAAGCGATTAATACACATTTTCCTTTAAGAACTTACTCAATTCTTACTTTTAAATATTGGCAACATACAGATTCTTTACTTCGCACTTATCTGGATCTAACGTACATTACCAATCGACAATCCAATGGGGATCCACAACCATATGGCAATCTAGGCCAAATAAGGGAGTCAAGCGTCATCTAACTTCAAGGAGCCTTCTATATATTGTACTCATGCTCTTCTTAAGTCAATGCCTTACAGTACGACCTATCTCCTATGAGGTGATTGGGATAGGCATATATTTTTAACTTTATTTATTATTCTAACTCATAGTTGCCTTATCCATCTTTTTAGAATATGGTCACAATCACAACTACTTCTATAATCAAAATTTGTAGAGTTAGAGTATAATATATATATAATTATAATTATAATTAAAAATACAAATACGTTTACTCAATGCATCCTAATTCCTATGATCGACTAACCTAAGCTCTGATGCCAAATGTAATAACATGAAGCTTAATGGGCATGATTTTTCGACAAACTGAAAAAACAAATTCCATTAGAATATGGATTGTTGTTGTTGGTATTCAGAAATAAATATGAATCTATCAAAGAGCTATCAATAAGAACCCACATCGGAAAAATAAAGTATAATAAAACAAATATATATTGACTAAAGCTAATACCTTGGAACCAATATCGTTACTTTGATATCCAGTGCCCTTGTCGGTGCAAAGCTTGCATGAGGAAATCTGCCTTCTTATCGTTCCCACCTTATATCAGTACCTATACTTCTAAATCTATCATGTAGGTTATAATGAAAAGGAAGTAAGAACAACATTATTCTGACTGGTAAATTACATACTTTATCTGTAAAACTAGTTTATGCTGATTGGTTTCCAATACTTCTTATGTTTATTATTCATAAATTAGTCATTTTGACTTCATACACGTGTATAATAAGTCCAACCTACCCCGATGTATAAAATACATATGTGTGTTTGTGTATGTATGTATGTATGTATGTATGTATGTATAAGCATCATTGTCCCCTGTAGACAAGGACATATTCCCTGCTAGTATCCCCAATCATGCACCGCATCGGGCATCCATAATAGTGTCTAGGTTGAATTGTTCACGTCCATAGGGGAACCTCTCATTGGTGCCTAAAAATGACATTACAACTAATTAGTTGTTTTGCTAACAATGACATTACAACTTAATTAGCTATATTAATAATGTGTCTCGAATACCTATATAAGGGTTAACTAGCCCATACTCCTAAAGATAACAAATAAACAAAATTAGAGGCAATTGCATATCCCATATGAAACCTACACCAATAGGAAATATAGTCCGCCTCTAGGTGCAACCCAAGTCTTTTTAATAAATGCTTTAGAACTAATGACACTCTCGACCTAATGTATACAACCCTACTCCTTAAAAAAATGGTACCAACAACGCTGACATAGCATCGAGCTTTCGCCCATCGTCCAATTTAGATTGCCTAGTGAAAATCATAGAAATGACCACTAATTACTTAGTACCTCATGTTGGAATTGAAGTAAACCCCAATTGTCCATTTAAGACTTCAAATCCGAGGCCAACCCACTTTGATATATTCCCTAAACCTATACTCGAATATATGTGCCTATCGGTCCTACAGTTGGAGATACCTCACATTAGTACAATGTATAATCGATTGTTTGTAGCCATTTGTAGGGGGCAGACTTCTGTTGTGCAACATTACTGACCTCGCATCTTAACCCATACTAATAACCGGATCATTTATAATTAACCTAAATATTAGGCTAGACCTAATTATCCAGACTTGCTATAAACTTATTCTTGAGGCCATATAATTTCAACTGTAAAATTATTATGCCTTCTAAGTTCAATTATTAGCATTTATTTACTTGCCATAAACACACTTCTTATTTCATTAATGTAAATAAATATCATTTACTGCTTCTTTTCTATTAATACAATTAAATATCATTTATTGCTTCTTTTCAATTAATACAGTAAAGTATGAGTTATTGTTCTTTCCTATTAATATAATTAAGTATCATTTATTGCTTCTTTTCAATTAGTACAACTAAGTATTATTTACTACTTCTTTTCAACCAGTACAATTAAGTATCATTTGCTGCTTCTTTTCAATTAATGTTCGTTTTAACTTGATTACCGTAACTTCTCTAATTCTTCAATTCATTGTCTTATTTATATTTAGTGCTTATTATTTGTTTCCCAACCTATATTTAATCACATACATTTAATTGTCAACAAAATTATTATTATTTTTGTTCATAACACTTGTCTTACATTTAGGGATTTCCTTACCTTAATGCATTGAAACTGTATCTTTTCCAAAAAGAAAATGTTATCAATATAATTTCCCATAAATTGTCTAAAATAGGAATTGTGTTGTGTTTGGAATTACAAGGAATTATCTTTTCAGTTTTTATTGAAATAAATAGTACTAAATGCAGTAAACATCCCTATTTTGCACATCCCTTTCCTTTGGGCATATTCCTTGTTATTTCAAAAGATAAACTTTAATATGTAACTAAATAGTTGAACAATTTATAGAAATTCACATAAAAACATTCCTCATTCAAATAAATTAAAATATAAACTTAAATCCTAGTAAAATTTAAAACAATCTTTCGTTCCATGTTAATAACTTACAACATTCAAATATAAAAATCTAGAATTACAAACAATCCTATTAAAGACTTATCTCATAACTTTTAGTGACTGCTTTCACCCTTACATTCCAAATTTAGGTGCATACAACATTTAATCAAAGTTAACAATCTATTGAATATGTATGCAAGGATCTCAAGTTCATTTTAGATATTTTTAAGTCTATAATTCCATAATTTATATTCAGGCATAAAAAATAGATCCATAATGATATATATATATATATCCGATATTATGTAAAAATGTATGATTTTTCACTCCTCTCTAAGCTTCCAAATCTCCATGTCTAAATCCTTTCTCCTTATCACTCCTTTTATTTCTACCAAAATATGTATCAAAACACATTCATATTTATTAGAACTATAGATTCGAGAAGAGATTTGAATCAAGCATAGTTTAAATTTAAATCTAGAATTTACCACTTTTTCGTAGAATTGATTCACCTATATTCTTCTACCCTTTTATTTTCCGCTATTCTCCACTAATATATATGTATGAATGTGTGTGTGTGTATAATACTTTATAATTTTTACAATTCCTCGAATTAGCAGAGAAGAGAAAATGGCAGGGGTTCGCTCTTTGATACAGAAAACATGAGAAGGAAAGTGAGGGGATAGGCTTGTACTTATAGCCCACAAATCAATTCTATCCATTAGATTTTAATTTATTAAATCGTCATTCGACCTTAGTTCATTCTCAACCACCACTACATTGACCGGCCAACCGCTCCTTTAGAGGCGGTCGACCGCTTGCGATCGACCGCCCCATTAAAGGTGTCGACCAGTTAGTGTCAAGGCGTTGTATATATTATTAATCACATTAAATCTATTTTATTTTTAAACGTTGATTTAATTAGATTTACCTAATAGTCGCTTTGATGTTAAAACTTTTTTTTAACGTTAGGTTATTGATATTTATTTCCTTAATTGGTTCTAAATTATTTCTGATCCAAAAACTTCAAACGTTAATAACCCTTTGTTTGAACTTCAATTATAAAACTTCATATAATACATGAATGACTGTCAACTCCCTAGAATTGAAAGATGATGTAAGAAAAGTCCCTCCCGAATAAGTTATGAAAATTAGGTCCCTATTTTTAGATTTTGGCTAATTTATACTGCTTTTGCTCCTGAAAAGAATGCTAAGTCGATTTTCTAGAAGAGGACAGTTTGGTAAAAAATAACAAAATAGGGACCTAATTTACATGGGTTTATGAGCAGGGACTTTTTGTGCATGAGCTTTGAAAATAGGGACCTTTGGTCCAAAACCCCTATAATATATATACACTTTAATTTATTTTAACATTTACAATTATTTAGGTTATGTATATACTCATAAGCTTATCAATAGATACCCAAAAAATCTATAACCCATTCATATCCGTATTCGAAAAGCAAATAATTATCCAATATCTAAAAAAATGGATATGGATACGGATACGAAGGCATCCGCATCTGAAAATTTGTAACGACCCGTAATTTTCGATAATTAAAAATAGTTAATTTAATAAGGTTTTGTGATTTAATAATAAGAATATAACTGGAATGAAATGTAATAATATTAATTTAAGGTAATTGATAACTGCTTTAAATGTAATTCCAATTAATTGAAATGATAAAAGGTTATAATCGGTTATAGATTATAAATTAATTGTAATAATGTGTGTATTAATTGATAAATTGGATTAAATGAGTAATTGATAATTTAAATGTGTATTAATTAATGAAATAGTATGTAATTAATTGTAATTGATAAAAGTAGTGTTGTGGCAGTAGTTATGACATTTGTGTGTAGATAAAAAACTTACAAATGTTATTAAATTAAGAAAAGATAAAGATTGTCATTTGTTACCAATTTATTTAATCTGTTGAATTAAATTTAAAATCAATTGCAATTAAATGTAATTAAATGTTACTTTAATATGAGTTAAGACGATAACTATAAAAGGTGAATGCAAAAATGTACAGAAGTGTCAATTATATTCATAAGGCAATAATCGATTTAATAAAAAGAGTGAAACCAAGATAAATTAATTAATTGGGATTTCAAATTTTAATTAATGTGAAAATCGACAAAAATTCAATATAATTGGAATATTGCAACTAATATAGTAAAAGATAATAATTGTAGAATATTAATGCAATAAGATGTAAACAAATGTTAACTATGTCCATAGAGTAATGTTTGATTGAATAAAGGATTGAAATCAAATTTAACCAATTTATTGGAATTAAAATATAATTAATTGGATTTAATTACAGTTGAAGTTGAACACTATAATTAGTGAGATATTTAACATTGAATTGATATGTAAATGTAACGACCTGTCTTTTTGGACGGTTTAAATCGCCGATAAGACACACACGTCAGACTAAAACCATTCAAAAGGGCAGATTGTTATGGGGTAAATAAGAAAAAGCAGAGAAAGAAAGAAAAAAAATACAGAATCTCGCAGCGGAATGACAAAATATAAAATCAAATAAACAGTTCATGAGGCTGTTTTTGTAACAACCCTGGTTTTGGAGATTAACTGTAAATATAAAATTATAACGGTAGTTATGATTTAATATTGTGAATTAAAATAAAATGGAAAAATTAAATTGTTTACTGGGAATAAACAATGAATTTTGGAATTTAAAATGAGAAAATGAAATTGCAAACTTTATTTTATTTGTTTGGGTTAATAATGAATGGAAAATAATTTTTATTTAGAGAAAATGCGATAATTTTATTAATTATTGCCAATTACTTCTTTTAATAATTTTTAAAGGAAGTATTTGATTTTTAAAGGTTGTTTATCGAAATAAAAGGTGGAAATTGGGTTAAAAATAAGTTTTGGCTATAAATAATGTTTTGAAATGGTTTGAAATATTTTTGTAAGTGATAAAATAAATTTTGTGAAATTTTAGGAGTTAAAAACTTTGTTTTATTCATGTATTTTAGTAAATGGTGCATTTTTGTTAAACATAGGAATTTAATAATAAAAATATTTAGAAATACAAATTAATCATTTTATATGATAGAAAATGTTTTATTTTGTATGTATACAAGTTTTTATATTTTTCTTGTGCGTAAATAGGGAGAAAATGCATTTTTGCTTTGTGTATATGTGCCATAGGTTCATATGTTAGTTAAGTGTGAATTAATTAAAGTTAGCCTTTTTATTTTATTTTTATTTTTGGGTCCATTAGCCCATTAGTGTTCCTTAGCCCGATCAAGGAAGTAAGAAAACAAAAATTAAACTGTACGTACATTTCTATTACCCTCTTCTTCTTCCTCCAGTAAACATAAAATCAAACCCACTTCTCCTTTCTCAAACAAAGCCACAAATCTCCAAATTTATATCAAATCCTTGCTGTAATTAACAAATTAGAGACAATATATACAAGTAATCCATCTCTAAAACCAATATACTTCATCAAATCCTGATTTTTGTAGAAGTTGTTTTATGTAATTAAAATAACTTGTGTTGCATGTTTGTAAAGCTCCATTTTCAGGTTCTTGAAGCCAAATCCACCTCAAAGCTTCAATCTTTTTGCTTAAATCCGGATAATTGTGCAACTACAGCAAGGTGAGTGATAAACTCACAATTTCTAGCTGAAGCAAAGCTTCAAAAAAATCAAAATTTGAGCTTTTGTAAACATTTTTTTATAGTTTTCTTTCTGTGAATCTAGTTTGGGTTGCTTCTTTACATGCTTATATCTTTTGATTCCGGCAATGAAATGCCGCCGGATTTCTTGCATTTGGTAGCTTACATGTTGAAATTTGTTGCTGCAAAATTTGGTTGGAAAATATTGTCATTTGAGTGTTCAAAACTTTGCTGCAAAATCAACTCAAGCACAGATTTTTGCCTGTAGTTGTTTTCAGAGTTGCTGCAAACATGGCCTGAGTCCATGTTTGAGACAGCATAACTCATTCATTTCTTATTGGAATTCAATAATTATTATTTTTGTTTGAAAGACAAAGTTTTCTAGTATATGCATAGAAATTTTCAGCTCGATCCAAGGTAATTTGGTCCTTTGTTTCATGCTTGGAAGTTGAACCCAAGATGGTTTCAGGCCTGTACATTTTTGGTTTTTGAACTGTTGCAAACATGGTCCGAGTCCATGTTTGAGATAGCATAACTCATTCGTTTCAAATCGAATTTGAATGATTATTCTTTAAGATTGAAGTAGAAGTGTTGAATTACATTCCTGCAAAATTTGATAACAATCTGGGTTCGTTTGCTATTTCGATACTGCTGTCAAACTTGAACGCGCAGCCTGTTGGAATTCAGCGATTTAACCTTGTTTTTAGTCCAACTTTGAAACGACGCAGATTCTTCGTTTCAAATCGTATTTGAATGATTCTTTTTGCAGATTGAATTAGGAATGTTGAACTACATTTTTGCAGAATTTCAAGAAATTTTGACACTGCTAACTTGTTCAAACCTGATGTCGAATATTGAGTCGCAGCTTGTTTTAAACGAATAATACGGTGTAATTTCCATTATTTCGATGTTTTCTTGATATTTCTTTCTGGATTTCATACATAGGTATTATAATGTGTTTTAAAAATGTTTTTCAAATAAATGGGCTTTTGAAATTATTATTATATATTATTTTTTTAGTATAAAAATTATATACTCTAGAATAAGAGAATTTCAAAGGCAATTTCTAAAGCGATTTCGAAACGTTCCTAAAAATCGTTTTCTTCAACTTAATTTCTATATAAAACACACAATTTTGCACTTCGATCGAAGAGGGAGGAGAATTAAGTGATTAGATAAAACGCGTGCTATGAACACGTGCGTTTATCTTCTTAGTTAATTCCTAATCTATTCGTTTGATCGTTTTGACCTTTGGGTCTGGTTTACCGATGAGATGAGGTAAACTTTGTACTGATTTGAGTGTGGAATTGAATAACGGTTAGTAAACCGTTTAGTGCGAACGTGTGGTATGAGACACACGTTGACACTTTGCGGGTTCATATCCGAGGGGTTTGTGACACATATTGCCAGTTAGTGGTGTCCAGTACTGGGTCTCCGGACCTTCGCCACTACGGTTTGTTGCCTTCGGGTTTGTGCCTTCGGGTTTATTGCCTTCGGGTTTGTGCCTTTAGGTTATTTGCCTTCGGGTTTGTTGCCCTATAGTATCGCTTTTGGAGTTGGTCCTTCGTCACCGCTCGAGAGATACTTGGGTTTGTCGCCTTCGGGCTTGTGGATCCTTGTTTATACAGTACTGAGAACATGCATCTTTTGTTTCTTTGATATTTATATTTCCCTAGAGTATCGCTTTTCGGGGTAGGTCTTTTGAACCACACTATATATAGCGATTACCTTGTAGAAACTTGTGTCACCTTCATTGGTATTTGTTATTTGCCTTTTTGGCTTGATTTGGGATATTCATATCCTTTGTTTATTTGAGTTGCCGATGATATGAGGCTTGTTATGATTCATCTTTTGTTAGATGATCATGTTATCTCTTTTAGAGATTATTGTGATACTTTTTGACCTTGCATGTTCATTATCATTTAGCTTATCTAACTGATTGTTTAGTTAGCCTGACCCATGTATTTTTATACTCGGGTCAGACTGAGGTGTTTCAGGTTAGGTGCTTCGGACTTAGCCTATTTGCTTTTGCTTCTGCATGGACTTTGTTTTCTGCATATCCGCTAGCCTATCTTATTTAGTTTTTTTGTTGTCCTTATCTATTGACACTCTGATCTATGTATTATTCTTTTGGGCTCATGTATGAGTAGTGGTCGTCATACCACTTAGTTGTATCATTTTGGATTTGTACTGGAGAGATGTATTTGTATTTAGACATATGTATGTCATTCTGCTGTTCTGTGATGTTGTACATTTGAGTTGTTATATTTTGTTCTGTTAGATCTTATAGCCATTATAGTTTTGTATTAAATATCTATTGGATATGTCGATCCACATAAAAAAAAATATATGCTACATTTATCGACATATTCAGTAGATAGTTAAGACAAGGCAATAGATGGTCGCTCCTATCCAGCTCTATTCTCCGTATTAGCAGACGGTATTACCTTGTAAAACTCTTTTCTAATGTGGGTCTCAGAGTGGGGCGTTACAGCTTGGTATCAGAGCTGAGTTCAGAACAAAATATGATAAACAAGAATAGAAGCACATATTACGGTACATCAAAGTGTAATACAAATGTTGCGAATCCCTGGATCATCGTGCTTTTGTTCTTTTCGTGTCCTTTGGGGTAGATAAAATTTTGGGAATACGTCTAGGAATGCATTTTAATTCCGTAGTGTTCCATATTTGAATTAATGATATCTACCGTGTGAATAATCTTTATCTTATCTTAACTTTCAGTTAATGGCTAGAAGAGGCAGAGGACATCGTTCGGATGTAGGGCAGTCCAATGGCTCCCATTCGGATGGAGTATATATGTCTACCGATCAGTTCTTGGAATTATTTAGGAGCACCCAGCCTCCAGCTCCTACTCCAGCTTCTCCTTCGCGCAAGTCTCCTTTCGCGCGCATGTGCAGTGACTTTGCACATCTTGGAGGCAAGCCATTCTAAGGCTCCGAGTCTGTTTTAGAGGTTTAGGCTTGGATTTGTTCTTGCAAGCGGATATTTTCTCGCATGGATCTTTCGGATTATCACAGGGTTCTTGTAGCATCCAGCATGTTACAAGAGCGTACTCTTGATTGGTACGAGATATTCACTGACGAGCTCAATGAGTCTACTCTTACATGGACTCAGTTTTGGGAACGATTCGAGCTTAAGTTCGTTCCTGAGTCTGAGAAGGCATCTCTTGCCCATCGCTTCCTCGAGCTAAAGTAAGGGAAATCTTTTGCTTCTGATTATGTGTCTTCTTTCGAGGCTCTTTCTAAGTATGGCCTTGAGTATATTAGCACTTCATATAATAAGAACCTCAAGTTCGTTTCCGGCCTTAAGAAGTATTTAAAGAAATCTTTGATGTTGCAACTTAAGCTTTCTTTTGAGGAGCTAGTTGACTCGGCGCTTCATCTTGAAGCCATTGAGAAGGAGATCGATAGTGGTGATGATGTTGAGGTTTGCAAGAACCCCAACAAGAAGCAGTTTCCATTTCAGAAGTCCAAGTCTTTTCCTTCCAAGAAGAAGAAGACTGGTGGTTCTAACTCTCAGACTCAGTCTACTGGAACACCTTCCATTCGGAAGTGTTTCAATTGTGGTTCTCCTGATCATATGATTTGAGCTTGTCCTAAGCCTCTCTTCTGCCGCTATTGCAAGAAGGAAGATCATCATGTTTCCACCTGCCCTACTATTCCTGCTAGTACCAAGTCTGGTGTGACGACCCGGAATTTTTGAATATTTGAAATTGGAATATTTAATTGATTATTAAATATTTGAAAGTTGGTTTAACTTGAATTTCCAATATTTAAGAAATTTGGCAATTAAATTATTGAAATTAATTGTTTGAAATGGGACAAATATTGAATCTTCAGTTCTAAGCCTGTTAAAAATAATTTGAAGACTTGTAAAATTTATATTGATAATACAAGAGATAATAGAACTTTTAAAAGTTGGAATTAAAACTGTTTTGTTCAGTTTGAAAATATATAGTTTA
Source organism: Allium fistulosum (assembly GCA_030737815.1). Taxonomy (NCBI): domain Eukaryota; kingdom Viridiplantae; phylum Streptophyta; class Magnoliopsida; order Asparagales; family Amaryllidaceae; genus Allium; species Allium fistulosum. The sequence continues at coordinate 815,051,922 of CM060904.1, forward strand.
AATTGATATTTAAAAATAGCCTTCCAGGACACAGTCTCGGAATTCGACGAAACAAGTTCCATTGGATCCGTAATATTGTATTATTACTGGATTTCAATTTTCGTAGTGATTGGAGTTGTTGTGTGAGCATACGATATATAAACGCGCTGAAATTTATATCGAATTCAATATAATAACTGGGTCCAAAAAGCTATCTTCTCCATACGATCGAATTAGGACTCGAAACCTTTTCCATTGTGTTCGGAATAGGGGTATAATATTACAAACGCCTACCGACACACCTCGATAGGAGGTCGAGATTTTTAGTTGCAAAAATGAGACAATTTAAAATTTATATATATATTTATTGATGGACGCTTATATTCAAATCAAAACTTTATCATACACTTCACGGTTATTGTAGCTTATCCATTCAAGCACGCTACCCTTGTCTTCAATCTCACGCTTCTCACTCTTCTAAAATTTTCATGTTCCTCCCTATCTTCATTTCCAAGTAGGAAACCAAAAATCAAAACAAAGAATAAATGGCCGAAATTTTTATCTTTCATTTATAAAAATATATATATATATAGAACTTTCATTCATCTCCTCTTCCCTTCCAATATGACAATTTCGTATTTTGTCCCCTTCAAATTCAAATTTTAGTTCGCAACCCAGACCCGAGAATCCACCTCGAATTCAAACACCCTTCCTCTAACCCCCAAATTGAATCTAAACACAGTGAAAAGAGTGGACATCATCATTCAGTACGAGAAGGAAGGACCGGCGATCGATCTGGGATCGGGTATTTCAATTCAAGCTTGAATCGTGTTCACTCGATTGATTCGTGTTCGAATCGCGATGACAAATCGATACGCACGTGTTTGGGTGGGGGTCGCAACTGCATAGAAGGTCGAGCGTGAGAACGTAAGGCAGGCGACGAGGTGGTTTGAGCGGCGATGGCGCTTAGGCGCAAGCAAGGGGGAGGCTTGTTGAGGCTGAAGGTATTCAATTTATTCTTTTTTATTTTGATTTTATTATTTATTTATTTCTCAATTTAATTTTAATTTAATTTATATATGTATGTCTACATTACAGTAAGGTATAAAACTATTTATTATTTCAATTTAAAAGTTTATATTTATACGGGAGTGTTTACAGTAAAGAAAAGTAAAATTTAAATGTTGATATATATATGTATACATGCTTATTTTAATTATAGGTAAATAGAGAAAAAAATACTGGAACTTACAGTAAGTTAATAAAAAAAAATATATACATACATATTTTATTTACTAGTTTAATTTTAAAGGAATATATTTGTTTAAAATTATTTTGGTCACTAAAGGATTATTAAAGGAAATTAGTTTGAAATTTAATTATTCATTAAAAATTTAATCATTAGTTAAGATTAAATCATTTGCCAATTAAAATTATTATATGTAAATTGATTATTAAGTTAATTCAAATATTTATAAATTGTATAACGTTTATACAAGATTTAGAATCATGGAAACAAGCCAGTTTGGAATGGATTGCAAACAACAAAATAAAAGGTGAGTTAATCTCGCTCATCTGGGTTTAATTTAAATTTAATAGTTAAATTTAAATTTTGTTTGAATGATTGAATTGATTGGATGTGATAATATATATAGTAGTATATATATATATATATATATTGGAGTGATTGATTTCCCATATTATATAGCGGATGAGACCCTATGCGCCGCATAATAGCGGATGATATTATATTAATCTCATATACCGCGATATTCCACCTCGAAGTGGAATTGGTATTGTGTTAACATCTGTGGATGCAGGGAAACAGGTTGGATGGATCCAATTAGATTCCTCAAAATTATTTAGATTGTTTAATATTCTGTGTTATGAATATTTGATATTCTGTGATGAATTATATTGATCATATTGGGAATTGGAATTTATTGATTACTTTGGCTTGGTTATATATATATATATTAGAATTTGGGAATTGAAATATATATATATATATATATATATATGAAGTTTGGATTTTTAAAGTAAAGAAAAGGGAAACCTTCAAATAACATAATTATAAGGAATTTGGATAATTTAAAATGATTTGGAAGGATAAAAGTCGATTTTTAAATTTGTAACAAATAAATCCAAAGTATGGGAAAGAGATATTTTGAATAAATAAATTCAAGTGATAATATTTATAGGGAGTAAAGAATTTATTTTAAAATTCAAGGTATAAATTTATTTAAAAGGGATAAGAAAGGAATTTGGGAATCTGAAATTGGTATTCTCAGTTAAAAAGGATTTTCAAATCATAATAAGAAATAAAATCTGAGGTTAATGGATTTTGAAATAAATGGAGAAAGTAAGGAAATTTATTTCAAAATGAATAAATTGGAAATCAATTTGGAAATTGATTTAAGTGTTTTAAACCCTGGATTTTTAAAAGGGAATTGTGATTTTGAACTTATAAACTGAGTTTATAAAGTGAAATAAAATATCAGTGGATATTTGGAATCATAAATTCAAGGTGGGAATTTATAAAGGAATGTGAATTTGTTTTAAAATAAATAGAGGTTTATTTTAAAAAGAGTGTGGAAGAAAATAGAATTTCCCTGAAAAGCCAAGAAGTTTTCAAAACATACTTTTAAATAAAAGTTTGTAAGTTTTTAAGTTTGCTTAAAGGAATGTTTTTAAGAAATTTATTATTTTTGAAGTTGTTTAAATTTTAAAGGTAAACATTTATTTAAAGAAATTATAGCAGTAATTAATTAAAATGTTTAACTAGTATTATGATTTTAAAGATAATTATTAATATTTATATTTTATAAGATAGTCTTACCTTAAAGATGGCTGGGTTAAAGTTTTATTTGAAACTTGTATTGAATTTCGTAACCCTTATTTTAGATTTAGTATGACCTAACTTTTATTTTAAAAGAAAAATAGTTTATGTTTTATAAAGCAGTTTTATTTGTAATATTGTAAAAGTATATATATATATATATTCAATAAAGTATTTAAGTAGTTTAAATTTAAATGTTTAAAGTATTTTAAAACTAAAGTATTTGTACTTGGTGATTTCAGTGGAATAGAAAATATTTGGGAAATTTATTCCGTGAGAGGAAGCTGGTTTGAAAACTGTTTTCAAAGGATTGAAAATGGAAATATATCTTGTGAAGATATTTTGAGGTTAATAAATAATTTGGGAAAAATTATTATGGCTTGATGGATGTCTGTGAATGTTAATTGATAGTTAAATAACCGACTATCAATATTGGCCAATGCGCTGATCGTTTCGAAGAGACCGGGATCGGGATTTATTTTCCAAAAACCACTTGGATTCGGTTTGTACGTTTCGTGGGGAAATGAGTTTGGAATCAAAGATGGTACTGTGAAGTGCAAGGGCTAATCGCTACTAATCCTGAAGGTGATTCCAAAATGGATGTAGTAGGAATAGTGCCTTCGGTTCCGTTCGAACCTGGAACGGACTTGTATGGATGAATGCTTTTCGAAACATCGTCAGGTGAACGATGGGCATTCTAAGCAAAACGTTCTAAAAAGGTAATGCTTAGCCTCTAGCCTCATCAACCGGGAATGGCTGAAAATTAGGGGTTATGCAGCAAGGCTATGTGGGTAGCGCCCATTAGGGTGAGGTCTTCCTTGTCTACATGTCCCGTTTTATTCGGCTTAGTGGTGTGGTTGCTGATCCCAACCGTGGGGTGTTCTTACTCGGAATTACCCTTAGGTAGTTCCGGCTTTGTGTTGTAGGGGATCGGACGTGGTCCTCAGTACGCTGATCTAGACCAGGTACTGTGACAGGTGGTACCCCAGTGCCTAGTCATTAGTTGTAAATCCATTCTCCCTACGTGCCTTTATAGTTTTGTTTATATACCTATTAGCTGGAATTTAATAGATGTAACAATTCGGCTATTTGAATAAGTATTTGTATATAGACACTATTATAATATCAGAGGATTTTGATAAAAAGTGTTTTGGCTATCGTAAGGTAAAAACCCGACATGTTTATTTGTGGCGTGGTCTTACGAGTTGCTTTTGATTTCAAAGGATTTTGAAACTTTAATAATCCAATTGAGTGTGTTTTCTCACGCTGGTATTCCAGACTAACTCGGGTGTTATTTTATTATAATGCTCGGGTCAGATTGAGTATTACAGATACAGGATGTGATGCTGTGGAGCTCAGGAGACGAGTTGGAAGGCGAGACGTATCACTCGTACTTGGTATATATTCCGCTGTGTTGTGTACTGTGTATTCTGTTGTGGATCAAGTTAATATAACTGATCGGTATTTGATTCTGATTGTATTGTACTCTGATGATGTAATGTATAAACATAGTTGTTTTTGTGTAAAGATTAGTTATGCTCTATTATATTTTATTCCGCTGCGATGGTTAGATTTTGATGTTGTCTTCTATTTTCTTCTTCTACCTCTTGTTCTTTAACCCTGATGGTTCGATTTTTTGGGTATGAAAAATCGGGCTATTACACTTGGTATCAGAGCGAGGTTAAGCGAGGACCTTGGCTCTAGTGGGGATTACTCATTTGAAAATAGAGTCCATAGTACTCTTGAATGAGTGAGTGTATTAATAGATATGAGCGCGTATTTGTTAGTGAATATAAAAATTGTTTTTTATATTGTGTTGACTTATCGGTTAAGTGTTTATGGATTCTGGTCGATGTGTGGGACGCCACGACATCGATAGGGGTTTCTAAACTCTCAAATAAGATAAACCGACACAGTATTGTTTTAAAATAGGGTAAATGAAATAATTTTACCCAAATTATTTTTGTATATAATGGAAATAATTTTTCATAAATTCTTATAGATATATATGGTTGCTTGGATGGTAGGAAGTGATAATATTAAATTATTATCACTATTGTGAGGAAATTGGATAAGAAATTGAAATCATAACTTAAAGCTAAGAAATAAATTCATATACAAATGGGATTTGTAGATGTAAATTGTAAATGTGATTTATAATTTGAAATAGAATTCAAGAGAAATATTTGAAAATAAATTGAGTTGAAAATCCCAGAATAATGTTTGAATATGAATTGGAAGAATTTGGAATTTGGAATTTTAGGAATAGTTTAAATTACTTTGGATTTGAAATGGTTTCCAAAAGCTTTGGAGAAACAATAGTATTTGAGAAATATTTTGAATTGGATTTGAAATCTGGTGAGATTTGAAATTAAAATATTTGGAAAATGTTTTTGAAGAGATAAAAGCATTTAACTCTCTTTCGGTCGCTGGAAAATAACTTCGGTGATGACTGCAGCATCATCGATGTTCATTTTCGAGTTTCCAAGAGAGGAATTGCTGCTTGGAGATTTTTAAATTGGATATAATTGATTTCAAAGGTGATTTTGAAATTTTGGGAAATTGTTTAAACTCTGGAATCTTATTTATAATGTTTATGGAATAATAAAAATATATACTTGGCTAAATAAAATGTATAATCCCGAGTTAAAAAGTAAAATGTGAATGGGATTGATTGTAAATGGATGAAAGTATGGATATGAATAAGTTGTGACTTATAAAACTTAGAAGTGGAATAAATAAGCCAAAATAAAATTGTTTTATATTTTGGGAAATGAATAAAATCCAAAACTTGAATTATAAAATAAATTGAATTCAAGAAAATTAAGTGAAGTGATTTTTGAAGGTAAAAATCAAATATTGAATTAAAAGTGGGGAATGAACTAATTTGAACAAATTAGTTAAGTGAGTATGTTAATGGAATTTTGATTGGTTGAATAAAAATTGAATTATGAGTTAAAAATGGATTTTGTGAAGTTAAACTTGAGTTACAAACAAAATTCAACTTGGAGGTGTTAAGTGAATTGAATATGATTGAAATATGGTGAAATGAAAATGTGAAATGAAGTTTAAAATGGATTAAATGAATATACTAATTGAATTTAATGGAATGAAATTTATATAAATAGAGTTGGAATCAATTTAAATTGGTTATGAATGAAAGCAATAGGGTTGTAAACCATTTAAATAGAACAAATAGTGTATGGAATGGTCGAAAACAAGTGCATAAGTGTTAAGATGATATATGTTGCTTATGGACATTGTTGATGTGTATTGCTTCTAAAATTCATGTGTTTAACTAGTACAAATAAGTGGAAAGTTGTGAATTTCATATATACAGTACTTACGTGTTTAAACTGAGTAGGTGCAGGTGTAGGGAAGCCGTTTGGCAGGTTTTGATCGTGCAAAATGATAAATAAATAAGCCGCTTGCTTAAAAATACTAAATAAGGTACGCCTACGCAATAAAAAAAAGGAAATATGAACTATTGTTTGTTTTTTTGTTTTCCGATCATGTGGGTCGATGTATATATATTTATATCTCTTGTCAAATTGCAAAAGCTCCTCCCTACAAAGGAGACTGCCAAAATTTTCCAGAAATTTTGGGAGTTAGAAATTTTTTAAAATTTTCACTAAAGACAAATGATTTAAAATTTGTAAGAAAATAGAATTGAAAACTGAAGTATTGGAATTCATTTTGAATTGGGTCAAGTAAAATTGAAGAATTAATTCAAAATGGACTAGAATAATAAAAGGTTGGAAATTAAAATGGATAAGATAACGTGAATAGAATTCAATAGTTAAAATGAAAGGGACATTGGATTCAAATGAATTTGAAAATGAAAATTCGAATGCAAGTATGGATAAACCAAAGTGGTGAAGTGAAAATAATTATAAGAAGTAAATAAAACATTTATAACACTTAAGAGGGAATGGTGAAGTTCTTAAGTAAATTTGGTATTGGAAATATACTAAGTGAATAATTGAATGCAGATTAAAACTGAAAGTCGTGAAATGGAATAATTGTGGATAAGTGAATAGAAATCAAAATGAATGTGAATAAAGAGAGAATTGATATAGTTGATAATCAATTGGAATTAATACGTAGGATGTACGTATATAATTTTATTCGCATAACGATTTGACCTAGAATTCGAGCACAGAATTTCGATATAGTTATATCGATCTGAGTTAGGATTTTTCACTCGATTTTCGACGGCGAACCCTGGATATGAATTTTGATTAGTTTTGGAAATTCTCTATCATAGTTTACGGCTATGCAAGGAGAATGACGGTTTCTGATCAAGAGACCAGATCTGAGTCCGCACTAGGAAGTCGGGTGGACGATACTAGTTCGGAAATGAAATTGTGTGATCGAGTGAGCGATCAAATTTGATATTGCGTACGGATGATATATGTGCATCATACGGGCTTAAGTAAAGCCAATATTGAAAATTTTGAAAAGAAATGTATAAAATGATTTGGAACTGTGATTGGATATTATTGCTTAGTAAGATATACATGTATATAGAAGCAAAAGATAAATTGATGTTTTTGATTTTAGAAGATAAATATTGAATTGCTTGACAAAAGGTATGTATTTAGATTTCTGTATGAAATTTGATGATTTTCGTGTCTAGCCACTTGGCTTTTTGTTTTCTTTTGAAATTTGGAGGCCCGTAGAGGCATTTTGTAGTTGTACCGAGCTAGCCGCCCAAAGGAGACGCTGGCAAAAAATTTAAAAAATTTAGGGAGTTAGAAAATTTTTGATAATTCAAAAATTGGTTTCAAATTTAAATTTGAATTGATAAGTAAGTGATATTGTTTGAGACTTATGGATAAGTTTAGAAAGTAAGAGTGATAGTGTGTCTTGAATAGAAAGATTGTTTTGGAAGTCGTTTGAAACTGTTTGGTTTTGGGAAATAATAAGCGGGTTAAGGACCATTCTTCTTAACTAGCAATTTCGAGGACGAAATTCTTTTAAGGGTGGAGGAATGTGACGACCCGGAATTTTTGAATATTTGAAATTGGAATATTTAATTGATTATTAAATATTTGAAAGTTGGTTTTACTTGAATTTCCAATATTTAAGAAATTTGGCAATTAAATTATTGAATTTAATTGTTTGAAATGGGACAAATATTGAATCTTCAGTTCTAAGCCTGTTAAAAATAATTTGAAGACTTGTAAAATTTATATTGATAATACTGGAGATAATAGAACTTTTAAAAGTTGGAATTAAAACTGTTTTGTTCAGTTTGAAAATATATAGTTTAAATTGATATTTAAAAATAGCCTTCCGGGACATAGTCTCGGAATTCGACGAAACAAATTCCATTGGATCCGTAATATTGTATTATTATTGGATTTCAATTTTCGTAGTGATTGGAGTTGTTGTGTGAGCATACGATATATAAACGCGTTGAAATTTATATCGAATTCAATATAATAACTGGGTCCAAGAAACTATCTTCTCCATACGATCGAATTAGGACTCGAAACCTTTTCCATTGCGTTCGGAATAGGGGTATAATATTACAAACGCCTACCGACACACCTCGATAGGAGGTCGAGATTTTTAGTTGCAAAAATGAGACAGTTTAAAATTAAAATTTATATATATATATATATATATATATATATATTGATGGACACTTATATTCAAATCAAAAAAATTTCATATCACTTCAGGGTTACTATAGCTTATCCATTCAAGCACGCTACCCTTGTCTTCAATCTCACGCTTCACGTTCTTCTTAAATTTTCATGTTCCTCCCTATCTTCATTTCCAAGCAGGAAACCAAAAATCAAAACAAAGAATAAATGGTCGAAATTTTTATCTTTCGTTTATAAAAATATATATATATATAGAGAGAGAAGTTTCGTTCGTCTCCTCTTCCCTTCCAATACGACAATTTCGTATTTCCTCCCCTTCAAATTCAAATTTTAGTTCGCAACCGAGACCCGAGAATCCACCTCGAATTCAAAGACCCTTCCTGTAACCCCCAAATTGAATCTAAACACATAGAAAAGAGTGGACATCATCATTCAGTACAAGAAGGAAGGACCGGCGATCGATCTGGAATCGGGTATTTCAATTCAAGCTTGAATCGTGTTCACTCGATTGATTCGCGTTCGAATCCCGATGACGAATCGATACGCGCTCGTTTGGGAGGGGGTCGCAACTGCATAGAAGGTCGAGCATGAGAATGTGAGGCAGGCGACGAGGTGGTTCGAGCGGCGATGACGCTTAGGCGCAAGCAAGGGGGAGGCTTGTCGAGGCTGAAGGTATTCAATTTATTCTTTTTGATTTTGATTTTATTATTTATTTATTTCTCAATTTAATTTTAATTTAATTTATATATGTATGTATACATTACAGTAAGGTATAAAACTATTTATTAATTCAATTTAAAAGTTTATATTTATACGGGAGTGTTTACAGTAAAGAAAAGTAAAATATAAATGTTGATATATATATATATGTATACATGCTTATTTTAATTATAGGTAAATAGAGAAAAAAATACTGGAACTTACAGTAAGTTAATAAAAAAATATATATACATACATATTTTATTTACTAGTTTAATTTTAAAGGAATATATTTGTTTAAAATTATTTTGGTCACTAAAGGATTATTAAAGGAAATTAGTTTGAAATTTAATTATTCATTAAAAATTTAATCATTAGTTAAGATTAAATCATTTGCTAATTAAAATTATTATATGGAAATTGATTATTAAGTTAATTCAAATATTTATAAATTGTATAACGTTTATACAAGGTCTAGAATCATGGAAACAAGCCAGTTTGGAATGGATTGCAAACAGCAAAATAAAAGGTGAGTTAATCTCGCTCATCTGGGTTTAATTTAAATTTAATAGTTAAATTTAAATTTTGGTTGAATGATTGATTTGATTGGATGTGATAATATATATAGTAGTATATATATATTGGAGTGATTGATTTCCCGCATTATATAGCGGATGAGACCCTATGCGCCGCATAATAGCGGATGATATTATATTAATCCCATATACCGCGATATTCCACCTCAAAGTGGAATTGGTATTGTGCTAACATATGTGGATGCATGGAAACAGGTTAGAGGGATCCAACTGGATTCCTCAAAATTATTTAGATTGTTTAATATTCTGTGTTATGAATATTTGATATTCTGTGATGAATTATATTGATCATATTGGGAATTGGAATTTATTGATTACTCTAGCTTGGTTATATATATATAGGAATTTGGGAATTGAAATATATATATATATATATGAAATTTGGATTTTTAAAGTAAAGAAAAGGGAAACCTTCAAATAACATAATTATAAGGAATTTGGATAATTTAAAATGATTTGGAAGGATAAAAGTCGATTTTTAAATTTGTAACAAATAAATCCAAAGTATGGGAAAGAGATATTTTGAATAAATAAATTCAAGTGATAATATTTATAGGGAGTAAAGAATTTATTTTAAAATTCAAGGTATAAATTTATTTAAAAGGGATAAGAAAGGAATTTGGGAATCTGAAATTGGTATTCTCAGTTAAAAAGGATTTTCAAATCATAATAAGAAATAAAATCTTAGGTTAATGGATTTTGAAATAAATGGAGAAAGTAAGGAAATTTATTTCAAAATGAATAAATTGGAAATCAATTTGGAAATTGATTTAAGTGTTTTAAACCCTGGATTTTTAAAAGGTAATTGAGATTTTGAACTTATAAACTGAGTTTATAAAGTGAAATAAAATATCAGGGGATATTTGGAATCATAAATTCAAGGTGGGAATTTATAAAGGAATATGAATTTGTTTTAAAATAAATAGAGGTTTATTTTAAAAAGAGCGTGGAAGAAAAGAGAATTTCCCTGAAAAGCCAAGATGTTTTCAAAACAAACTTTTAAATAAAAGTTTGAAAGTTTTTAAGTTTGTTTAAAGGAATGTTTTTAAGAAATTTATTATTTTTGAAGTTGTTTAAATTTTAAAGGCAAACATTTATTTAAAGAAATTATAGCAGTAATTAATTAAAATGTTTAACTAGTATTATGATTTTAAAGATAATTATTTATATTTATATTTTATAAGATAATCTTACCTTAAAGATGGTTGGGTTAAAGTTTTATTTGACACTTGTATTGAATTTCGTAACCCTTATTTTAGATTTAGTATGACCTAACTTTTATTTTAAAAGAAAAATAGTTTATGTTTTATAAAGCAACTTTATTTGAAATATTGTAAAAGTATATATATATATATATATATATATTTTCATTAAAGTATTTAAGTAGTTCAAATTTAAATGTTTAAAGTATGTTTTAAAACTAAAGTATTTATACTTGGTGATTTCAGTGGAATAGAAAATATTTGGGAAATTTATTTCGTGAGAGGAAGTTGGTTTGAAAACTGTTTTCAAAGGATTGAAAATGGAAATATATCTTGCGAAGATATTTTGAGGTTAATAAATAATTTGGAAAAAATTATTATGGCTTGATGGATGTTTGTGAATGTTAGTTGATAGTTAAATAACCGACTATCAATATTGGCCAATGCGCTGATCGTTTCGAAGAGACCGGGATCGGGATTTATTTTCCGAAAACCACTTCGATTCGGTTTGTACATTTCGTGGGGAAACGAGTTTGGAATCAAGGATGGTACTGTGAAGTGCAAGGGATAATCGCTACTAATCCTGAGGGTGATTCCAAAATGGATGTAGTAGGAATAGTGCCTTCGGTTCCGTTCGAACCCGGAACGGACTTGTATGGATGAATGCTTTTTGAAACATCGTCAGGAGGACGATGGGCATTCTAAGTGAAATGTTCTAAAAAGGTAACGCTTAGCCTCTAGCCTAATCAACCGGGAATGACTGAAAATCAGGGGTTATGCATCAAGGCTATGTAGGTAGCGCCCATTAGGGTGAGGTCATCCCTGTCTAGATGTCCCTTTTTATTCGGCTTAGTGGTGCGGTTGCTGATCCCAACCATGGAGTGATCTTACTCGTAATTACCCTTAGGTAGTTCCGGCTTTGTGTTGCCGGGGATCGGGCGTGGTCCTCGGTACGCTGATCTAGACCAGGTACTGTGAAAGGTGGTACCCTAGTGCCTAGTCATTAGTTGGAAATCCATTCTCCCTACGTGCCTTTACGGTTTTGTTTGTATACCTATTAGCTGGAATTTAATAGATGTAACAATTTCGGCTATTTGAATAAGTATTTGTATATAGACACTATTATAATATCAGAGGATTTTGATAAAAAGTGTTTTGGCTATCGTAAGGTAAAGCCCGACATGTTTATTTGTGGTGTAGTCTTACGAGTTGCTTTTGATTTCAAAGGATTTTGAAACTTTAATAATCCAATTGAGTGTGTTTTCTCACGCTGGTATTCCAGACTGACTCGGGTGTTATTTTATTATAATGCTCGGGTGAGACCGAGTATAACAGATACAGGATGTGATGCTGTGGAGCTCAGGAGACGAGCTGGAAGGCGAGACGTATCACTCGTAGTTGGTATATATTCTGCTGTGTTGTGTACTGTGTATTCTGTTGTGGGTCAAGTTAATATAACTGACCGATATTTGATTCTGATTGTATTGTACTCTGATGATTTAATGTATAAACAAATTTGTTTTTTGTAAAGATTAGTTATGCTCTATTATATTTTATTCCACTGCAATGGTTAGATTCTGATGTTGTCTTCTATTTTCATCTTCTACCTCTTCTTCTTTAACCCTGATGGTTCGATTTTTCGGGTATGAAAAATCGGGCTATTACATCTGGCAAGCTTTATGCTGCTAAGGCTTCTGGAGGTTCTTCTCAGCCCATAGGTATATCTCCATCTATTTTGGAAGGTTCTATTTTATTTCATGACTGCAGTATTCGAGTTCTTTTCGATACGGGTGCTTCACATTCATTCGTATCGAAGAAGCTCGTGGAGGATTTGTCTTTGGACGTATCATGTATGGTTAATTTATTGAGGATTGTGAATTCTATTGGGGGATCCGCAACCCTTAGCATGCTTTGTAGTGATGTTGAGATTGCTTTATGTGTCTTTTCTTTTCGTGCGAATCTGCACGTTATTTCTTATTTGGGATTTGATATGGTTTTGGGTATGGACTGGCTAGTGCGATACGATGCCAGAATTATTTGTTCTGAGAGAATTTTATATCTTCGATATCTAGATTTGTCTTCTACGCTATCACTTGTTCTTCGGAATGTGGATAATTCCGAAGTGGCTTTATATTCTCTAGACTCACGAGATGCTGATGATATATCTCATATTCCTACTGTTTGTGACTTCTCTGATGTGTTTGAGCCTGTTGCGGGTTTACCACCCAAGCAGGCAATTGAGTTCCACATTGAACTCATTCCAGGTGCACAGCCAGTTAGTCGTCCTCCCACGAGGATGTCTATAAAAGAAAATGAGGAACTCAAGAAGCAGCTTTTAGAGCTTGAGTCCAAGAAGTTGATTCAGTCTAGTTCATCACCGTGGGGTGCCGCGGTTGTATTTCTGAGGAAGTCCGATGGTACTCTTAGGCTTTGCATTGACTATCGCTAGCTTAACGAGTTGACCATCAAGAATAGGTATCCATTACCTAGGATCGACGATATGTTCGATCAATTGAGTGGTGCTAAGATCTTTTCTCAGCTTGACGTTGCCACTGGTTTTCATCAGTTACGAGTCGCGGAGGATAGTGTTCCTCTTACAACTTTCCTCACTCGTTATGGTTCTTTTGTGTGGCTCGTTATGCCGTTCGGTTTGACGAACGCTCCTGCTTTCTTTGTCGATCTCATGAATCGAGTATTCTGGGAATATCTCGATAAGTTCATCCTTGTGTTTATTGACGACATCCTTATTTATTCTAAGTCCGAGACAGAGTATACCTACCATTTGTGGATTGTCTTGGATACTCTTCATCGGCATCAGCTCAGAGCCAAATTCTCCAAGTGCCACTTTTGGGAGAATAAGGTTAAGTTCTTAGGCCATGTTGTATCTTCCGAGGGCATTTCAGTCGATCCCACGAAGATCGAAGCTATCCAGATTTGGAAGAGGCCTGAGAATGTTCATGAGATTCGTAGTTTCCTTGGATTGGCGGGTTATTACCGTCGGTTCATTAAGGATTTTTCCCATGTTGTGCTTCCTCTTACCAGCCTTACTCGGAAAGGCGTTCGTTATATTTAGTCCGACAAGTGTAAAGCTTCCTTTCAAACATTGAAGGAACTTCTCACTAATGCTCCTATTCTTGTGGTTCCCGAGGGGAATCATGATCTTGTTGTCTACACTGATGCTTGTGGAAGTGGTCTCGGTGTTGTTCTTATGTAGAAGGATCGGGTAGTTGCTTATGCTTCTAGGAAACTGTGTCCAAATGAAGTTCGCTATGCCACTCATGATCTTGAGTTAGCCGCCATTGTCTTCGCTTTGAAGATTTGGCGCCATTACCTCTTAGGCGAGCGCTTCATTCTCTATACCGATCATAAATCCTTGAAGTATTTGTTCACTCAGAAGGAACTCAATATGAGACAACAGCGTTGGCTCGAGTTTCTTGCCTCTTATGATATTGATATCCAGTATACCCTTAGTAAGGTTAATCGTGTTGCTGATGCGCTTAGTCGCAAACACTCGGTTGTTGTTTCTATGATGTTAGCTGAGTGGAATGTTCTTGAGACTCTATCTTTGTGCGATATTAGGGATCGAGCCCCATCATCTGATTCGCCTATTCTATTGTTTAGCTTGGAAGCTCATCCTAGTTTGTTGGATCGTATCGTCGAGGCTCAGCGACAAGATCCAGAGTTGTTGCATCTTATTCAGCTTTGTGAGTTTGAATCCTGTGATGAGGCGTTGCGGGATTTCAACATTGATTTTCATAGGTGTCTTCGCAAGAAAAACCGTATTATTGTGCCTTTTGATTCTGCACTTAGGCATGACATTCTCGATGACTGTCATCGTTCTAAGTATACCATTCATCCTGGCAGTAGTAAGATGTATGCCGATATGCATCGCCTTTATTATTGGGAAGGCATGAAGTGCGATGTGGCGAGTTATGTGAGTAATTGCATGACTTGTCAACGTATCAAAGCCGAACATCAGCGCCCTTCTGGTCTCCTTCAGCCTCTAGAGATTCCATTGTAGAAATGGGATCAGATTTCGATGGATTTCATTGACGGCCTACCTCGTTTGAGATCGGGCCATTCTAGCATTTGGGTTATTGTTGATCGCCTCACTTAATCAGCTCATTTCATTCCTATTTAGTCTAATAGGAGTGCTTCTCATTTGGCCAAGTTATATGTTCATGAAATCGTGAGACTTCACGGTATTCCTAGTTCGATTGTTTGTGACCATGACTCGTTATTCACAAGTCATTTCTGGCAGAGTCTTCAACAAGCTTTGGGAACAAAGCTTAATTTTAGCACAGCTTATCATCTGCAGTCTGATGGACAGACTGAACGGGTGAATCGTATCTTGGAAGATCTCCTCCGTATTTGTATTCTTGATTTCATAGGTAGTTGGGAGGATCATTTACCCCTTGTAGAGTTCTCCTACAACAATAGTTTTCAGTCGAGTATCGGTATGGCTCCTTTCAAAGCCTTATACGGAAGGCCGTGTCGATCACCTTCTTGTTGGTTGGAATCTGGTGAGATGCTTATTCTTGGCCCAGATTCTGTTCATGATTCTTCTAAGAAGATTGATCTTATTCGTCAGAGAATGAAAGTGGAACAGAGCCCCCAGAAATCCTACGTGGACAATCGTAGGAAGCCTCTCGAATTCTCTATTGGTGATCTCGTCTTTATTCGTGTTTCTCCTTTAAAAGGGGTTATACACTTCAGTACGACTGGGAAATTAGCTCCTCGCTTTATAGGACCATTTCCTATTACTAAATGTATTGGCCCTGTGGCTTATAGAGTTTCACTTCCAGCTCATCTATTTGGCATTCATGACGTGTTTCACGTCTCTCAGCTTTGGAAGTGTCTTCAAGAGTTGGATTCTATTATCGATTCTCCTGATTTGCAAGAGCTTGAGATCTCACCAGACCTATCTATTATGCAGCAGCCTACTCGCGTACTTGCTTTGGAGGTGAAATGCCTTCGAAACAAGGACGTGCCGCTCGTTAAATTTCAATGGTCAGCTAATCCCAATGACTGCACTTGGGAAACCAGAAATTTATTGAGCGATCCTACCCTGGTTTTCTTTCTTCGCATAGCGATGGTGAGAATCTTTTTTTTTATCTCAAACTTATTTCTTTTCTTTTGATTGATGAAATTAAATAGTTGAATACAAATTCTTCTCTAGGAATTGCGAGGACGCACTTTTGTTAGGGAGAGGGGTCTGTAACAACCCTGGTTTTGGAGATTACCTGTAAATATTAAATTATAACGGTAGTTATGATTTTAATATTGTGAATTAAAATAAATTGGAAAAATTAAATTGTTTACTGGGAATAAACAATGAATTTTGGAATTTAAAATGAGAAAATAAAATTCCAAGCTTTATTTTATTTATTTGGGTTAATAATGAATGGAAAATAATTTTTATTTAGAGAAAATGCGATAATTTTATTAATTATTGCCAATTACTTCTTTTAATAATTTTTGAAGGAAGTATTTGATTTTTAAAGGTTGTTTATTGAAATAAAAGGTGGTAATTGGGTTAAAAATAAGTTTTGGCTATAAATAATGTTTGGAATGGTTTGAAATATTTTTGTAAGTGATAAAATAAATTTTGTGGAATTTTAGGAGTTAAAAACATGGTTTTACTCATTTATTTTAGTAAATAGTGCATTTTTGTTAAATAAAGGAATTTAATAATAATAATATTTAAAAATACAAATTAATCATTTTATATGATAGAAAATGTTTTATTTTGTATGTATACAAGTTTTTATATTTTTCTTATGTGTAAATAGGGAGCAAATGCATTTTTGCTTTGTGTATATGTGACATAGGTTCATATGTTAGTTAAGTGTGAATTAATTAACCTTAGCCTTTTTATTTTCTTTTATTTTTGGGTCCATTAGCCCATTAGTGTTCCTTAGCCTAATTAAGGAAGTAAGAAAACAAAAATTAAACTGTATGTACATTTCTATTACCCTCTCCTTCTTCCTCCAGTAAACATAAAATCAAACTCACTTCTTCTTTCTCAAACAAAGCCACAAATCTTCAAATTTATATCAAATCCTTGCTGTAATTAACAAATTAGAGACAATATATATACAGGTAATCCATCTCTAAAACCAAAATTCTTCATCAAATTCTGATTTTTGTAGAAGTTGTTTTTATGTAATTAAAATAACTTGTGTTGCATGTTTGTAAAGCTCCATTTTCAGGTTCTTGAAGCCAAATCCACCTCAAAACTTCAATCTTTTTGCTTAAATCCAGATACTTGTGCAACTACAGCAAGGTGAGTGATAAACTCAGAATTTCTAGCGGAAGCAAAGCTTCAACAAAATCAAAATTTGAGCTTTTGTAATCATTTTTTTTTGATAGTTTTCTTTCTGTGAATCTAGTTTGGGTTGCTTCTTTGCATGCTTATATCTTTTGATTCCGGCAACGAAATGCTGCCGGATTTCTTGCATTTGGTAGTTTGCATGTTGAACTTTGTTCCTGAAAAATTTGGTTGGAAAATATTGTCATTTGAGTGTTCAAAACTTTGCTGCAAAATTAACTCAAGCACAGATTTTTGTCTGTAGTTGTTTTCTGAGTTGCTGCAAACATGGCCTGAGTCCATGTTTGAGACACCATAACTCATTCATTTCTTATTGGAATTCAATGATTATTTTTTTTGTTTGAAAGACAAAGTTTTCTAGTATATGCATATAAATTTTCAACTCGATCCAAGGTAATTTGGTTCTCTGTTTCATGCCTGGATGTTGAACCCAAGATGGTTTCAGGAATGTACATTTGGTTTTTGAACTGTTGTAAACACGGCCAGAGTGCATGTTTGAGATAGCATAACTCATTCGTTTCAAATCGGATTTGAATGTTTATTTTTTCAGAATGAAGTAGAAATGTTGAATTAAATTCCTGCAAAATTTCATGACAATCTGGGTTCGTTTGCTATTTCGAAACTGCTCTCGAACTTGAACCCGCAGCCTGCTGGAATTCAGCGATTTAACCATGTTTTAGTCCAAATTTGAAACGACGCAGATTCTTTATTTCAAATCGGATTTGAGTGATTCTTTTTGCATATTGAAGTAGGAGTGTTGAGTTACTTTAATGCAAAATTTGATAACAATCTGGGTTTGTTTGCTATTTCGAAACTGTTGTCGAACTTGAACCCGCAGCATGCTGGAATTCAGCGATTTAACCTTGTTTTTAGTCCAACTTTGAAACAACGCAGATTCTTCGTTTCAAATCGGATTTGAATGATTCTTTTTGTAGATTAAATTTGGAATGTTGAACTACATTTCTGCCGAATTTCAAGTCATTTTGACACTATTAACTTGTTCAAACCTGCTGTCGAATATTAAGTCGCAGTTTGTTTTAAACGGATAATACGGTGTAATTTCCGTTATTTCGATGTTTTCTTGATATTTCTTTCTTGATTTCATACAGGTATTATAATGTGTTTTAAATATGTTTTTCAAATAAATGGGCTTTTTAAATTATTATTATATATTTTTATTAGTATAAAAATTATATACTTTATAATAAGAGAATTTCAAAGGCAATTTCTAAAGCGATTTCGAAACGTTCCTAAAACTCGTTTTCTTCAACTTAATTTCTATATAAAACACACAATTTTGCACTTCGAGCGAAGAGGGAGGAGAATTAAGTGATTAGATAAAACGCGTGCTATGAACACGTACGTTTATCTTCTCAGTTAATTCCTAATCTATTCGTTTGATCGTTTTGACCTTCGGGTCTGGTTTACCGATGAGATGAGGTAAAATTTGTACTGCTTTGAGTGTGGAATTGACTAACGGTTAGTAAACCATTTAGTGCGAATGTGTGGTAAGGGACACACATTAACACTTTGCGGGTTACTATTCGAGTGGTTTGTGACACATATTGCCAGTTAGTGGTGTCCAGTACTGGGCATCCGGACCTTCGCCACTACGGTTTGTTGCCTTCGAGTTTGTGCCTTCGGGTTTATTGCCTTCGAGTTTGTTGCCCTATAGTATCGCTTTTGGAGTTGGTCCTTTGTCACCGCTCGAGAGATACTTGGGTTTGTCGCCTTCAGGCTTGTGGATCATTGTTTATACAGTACTGAGCACGTGCATCTTTTGTTTCTTTGATATTTATATTTCCCTAGAGTATCGCCTTTCGGGGTAGGTCCTTTGAACCACACGATTGGTATTTGTTATTTGCCTTTTTGGCTTGATTTAGGATATTCATATCCTTTGTTTATTTGAGTTGCCGATGATATGAGGCCTGTTATGATTCATCTTTTGTTAGATGATCATGTTATCTCTTTTAGAGATTATTGTGATACTTTATGACCTTGCATGTTAATTATCATTTAGCTTATCTAACTGATTGTTTAGTTAGCCTGACCCGTGTATTTTTATACTCGGGTCAGACTGAGGTGTTTCAGGTTAGGTGCTTCGGACTTAGCCTATTTGCTTTTGCTTCCGCATGGACTTTGCTTTCTACATATCCGCTAGCCTATCTTATTTAGTTCTTTTGTTGTCCTTATCTACTGACACTCTGATCTATGTATTATTCTTTTGGGCTCCTGTATGAGTAGTGGTCTTCATACCACTTAGTTGTATCATTTTGGATTTGTACTAGAGAGATGTATTTGTATTTAGACATATGTATGTCATTCTACTGTTCTGTGATGTTGTACATTTGAGTTGTTATATTTTGTTCTGTTAGATCTTATAGCCATTATAATTATGTATTAAATATCTATTGGATATGTCGATCCACATTAAAAAAATATATGCTACATTTATCGACGTATTCATTAGATAGTTAAGACAAGGCTATAGATGGTCGCTCCTATCCAGCTCTTTTCTCCGTATTAGCAGACGGTATTACCTTGTAATACTCTTTTCTAATATGGGTCTCGGAGTGGGGCGTTACAGTTTTACAAATAACATTTGATGATAATTTTACAATATGGAATCAAAGTACATACAGAAGTAATAAGTAAATAATGCAGCGGAACAACATGATGCCGCGGAAAATTTAAAGCAAATAATATAGTAAATAGTAATATTATTGAATCTTCGTCGTCGTCCTCGTGAAAGCAGTCTTTGATAAACTGAAAAGCTCAAACTGACCCAAGCGAATTGAAAAGACAAAGCACTCGAGTTAAAACTAAAAGATCTTACGTAAGTTAAATCAACAGTAAATAAGTATGAGTGTGACGGCGTCGGAGATGTTTACGGGTTTTGACATCTCCTGTCAAGTGTCACGTGAGTGCAATAACTTAAGAGATGTTCGGGATTACCATCTCCTAAGGATCCGTTAAACTATCTATTATGTAGTAAAATACACTATTATAATAGTGTCTATAGTAAAGCAAAGTATTAAAATAGCGTTAAGGCGTTACCCATATCCCCCTTAACGCATTTTATATATTCCCATAGTTTATACAATACCGTAATTCCTCCGTAAACTGGAGGGCTATCAGAGGGCACTCCATAGGTATGGTATAAAACAAACTCGTAGAAGGCGCCATACGGCATGTGAACACGGCACTCGAGGCAATTCCAGGGTAGATATACCAATTGCACTCCCGGACTGGAGGTAACGCATAGCAGCTACTATCGCCCACCTCATACACACTCCCATCATCAAATCAAGGGGTGGCCACCAAATCAATCACAAAGTCATAATATGGTGTCGAAGAAATGTGCCCGATAGGAGGAATGGCCTCACTTGGTCCAGTATAGCTCTTGTTTTAGTCACATCTAAGCTGACTCACGGGAGTCAGGGTTACGTAAATACCTCATACAGAATCGTTTGCCAAACCATCATACTCCATTTCTGGAATCTCCACCACGTACACAGTTGTTAAAGTGGGTTTCGGTATTGGCAGAGAGTATGACAATATCTGATCCCAGTCTCTTTAACAACCAAACGCTTATTTCACACCGGATAGTTCTTTTACATTTTCAAAGCCATTTCATATTGATATCCAAAATATCATATTAAATTCAAACTGTATCACTTTCAAAATTATATTCACAATTAGGATTCTCATTTCAAAATCATCATATTTATCCAAATATGCCATTTCACCAGCAAATATCGTTTGAAATCCAAACTTATGTTATAACATTATTAACCCTTATTCGCTTTAAAATCAAGGCTTCAATTATAAACATTTCCACTTTACACCATCTGAAATTTAGAAAATAATTTAGATAGTTATAAATACTTTAATTAGTTTAACATATTTTAAATAGATATAAATTAGTTTAAATTGGTTTAAAATAAAATAAATAATTTTAAAATAATTTTTTTTTTAAAAAACTCCCTGATGAAATCGAAGGGAGCCCCACCTGCATGGTCCGACCACATACAGGTAGGAGGTTAGCCAGCCCAGCACAGAGATTTTTGCCCCCCACCCAGTTTTGGGTAAGCTAGAGGCCCATCTCCGCGCCTTGAATGGGAGTAGGGCAGACGGGGATCGAACCTGCGACCCTGTTACCGGGAAGCAAGTATCTTACCACTGCGCCACTACTTGCGGACAATTTTAAAATAAATTAAAATAGATTAAAAAACTTTAAATAGATTTAAAATAGTTCAAATGGTTTTAAAATAGATTAAATAGGTTTATTATGGATTACTTAGATTTAAAATAGATTAAATAAATTTAAAATAAATTAAATAGAATTAAGATAGGTTAAATATATTAAAATAGTTTAAAATAAATTAAAATAGATTTAGATAGATTAAATAGGTTAATTAGTTTAAAATAGGTTAAATTGGATTAAAATAAATTAAATAGTTTAAATTGATTAAGTTGGTTTAAAACATATTAACTTATTTTAATAGTTGAAAATCTTAAAATTAGAATTTTAAAGAATATTTACAGTTTATATTGAGGTAATAAATTTGAAATTAACATCAAATTTAACTATTTCTTCCATTTCAACAAATCTGGACCTTATCTAGATTTCAAATCAAAACCCAATTTCAAATCTTGAAATATCAAATTTAACTATTCCAATTTAATGGATTTTCAAAGTTACAGTTTCCAACATTTCAATAACTCAATTTTGATGAATGTTGTTTATACTTTAAATTCAACTTTAAAGTTTCAATTTAACTCCTTTAAATAATCGCTTAAAACAATTCAATTTATATCAGTCAAATTCTATTTCAAATATCGTTTAATTGGATTCAAAGTATAAAGATTTAAAATCATTAAATTTAACCAATCCGGTGTCCGTATATAATTCTCTACCCTATGGTCAAGTGATACGGATGTTTATCATTTCAATCCGCAAATATTTAAATTTATGGGTATATCATTTTAAGCCGCAATCCCAAATTAATTTCAATTAAAATCGCTTGGGTTTATCATTTCAACCCATAATGATTTTCCCTTATTCTATATGATCGTTCGAGTATGTATCATTTCAACCCATAGGGAACTTACAATGTTATAACAATATAAAATATAACATCCAGTCATCCAATATCAGCAAATCAAACATACATGAAAATCATCATCCAAATCAACCAATAACATCAATAAGTAACTGATTATCGGTAACAGATACTAAATTGACAATTAAATTTAGTATTAAATTAAACGATGATTAAATGCAATAAAAGTCAAATTTAACTAGAATGACGATTTAAATATACCAAACATCAACCTATCAATTTCTAATTACATCATAAATTTAATTTAACTAACATAAGATAATCTAGACGTTGTGAGTGGGTCAAAACACTCACCTTTGATTTCAAACCAGCGTCAAAATGTCCGGAATGTTGATACGATCACAACGCAAGGAACCACGCGTGAATTTGAGTTCATATACAAGAGATACGTCGATTAGAAGATTAAATTCAAAATTTAAATAATAATAAATAAAAGAAAAGGGAGCCAGTAGAATGTTACCACGTCACCAGACATGTACAGACAGACACGAGAAACCCTAGCTCAAATGATGTTCATCGTGCACGAAACAAGGTGCAGCTGCCACCTTCCACTACCATTCGCCGTCGCCAAGTCAACAAACACCTCGATCGAGACCCATCACCGCGACCCCCTCCCTGAGCCGCACCATCTGTGGCTGGGCGGCCAACTCCGGCCCCACTTATCTCCTCCGCCACCGTGATGAACTTCGGCCATAGATCATCGATTCTAGGCGAACCAAGACAACCGTGGGACAAACCAACCATATGGATGCGAGCTGCTAATCACCTCTTCGCAACGGCGCCTTCCGATCGTTGATCGGACGACGATCCACCATTAGATCAAAACCTCTGGGCATGGACGGCCGAGGTTAAATTGGAAATTTCTGGACAAACGGTACACCGAATGGAGAAACGAATTGCACCATGAATTATGCTCGTCGAGAGCTTCGAATCGGTATATAATTTGATAAGGTTTGGAGGGGTTTGAACTTTTGGAATTGATTTGAAATTGAATTTTAGGGTTTTGAGTTTGAATTGGTTTCTGCCATTGAGAAGAGAGAAGCAGATAGAATTGTACATACGGTAATGAGGAATAAAAAGGCTGCAAGTGTTTCGAGAGATCTATTTATATCAACACAACCCGATAAGAAATATAAATGCATATTGGATTGGTACGAATGACACATAGCGACCCAAAAAAAACCCGTACTGCCTCCTGAACGAAAGTGGGTCAATCCATATATCAAAACATATGTTTTCGATAGTTTTAAACTCAATGGAATAGATTTCAAGTCCTAATTCCATCGTATGAAGACGTTAGCTTTAAAATCAGCTTATTTCAAATTGATTTCAATTAAATTTAATTAAATTGATTTCTACGCGTTTCGAGCCCGTACGATCAAACGACAAGTCTGATCGCTACGAAACTTGAAATCCTACAATAAGTCACCGTTACTGATCCGATGGAACTGGTTTCGTCGGAATCCGAGATAGTGGCCAAAATGACTATTTTCACGTTAATTAAATAATCAATATTAAATTAATTAAATCACTAATTTCAAATTTAATAACTAACAATTTTCATCATTTTTGATTACTTGGACATTTACAATAAGTTAAAACAAATTTACATATCAATTCAATGTCAACTATTTTGCTAATTACAGTGTTTAATTTCAATTGAAATAAATACGGTAATTATTACTTTAAATTACAATAAATCCATTTATTTGCCTTTTCATCTTGTTATTAAATCAATTGTCATCTCATGGCTATAATTAACATTTGTTTACATCTTATTACACTAATAATTTACATTTATCATCTTAATTTTCATTAACGTAATATTTAATTACATTTAATTGCAACAAATCCAATTATTATAATTTAAATTCCCAATAAATTGATCAAACTTGATTTCAATCTTTATATTCAATCATTCATTACTCTATGTATACATTTAACATTGGTTTCTATCTTGTTACATTAATATTCTACAATCATTATCTTAATTCATTTTAACGCTATATTTAATTTCATTTATTGCAATTTATTTCTAATTTGATTTCAACAAGTTAAACAAATAGGTAACAAATAACAACTATCACCTTTTCTTAATTTAATAACATTTGTAAGTTTGTTATCTACACACAAATGTCATAACTACTACCACAACACTACCTTTATCAGTTACAATTAGTTACATATTATTTCATTAATTAATACAACATTTAAATTATCAATTACTCCTTTAATCCAATTATCAATTTATACACACATCATTACAATTAATTTATAGTCTATAACCAATTATAACTTTTTAATCATTTCAATTGATTGGAATTACATTTAAAGCAGTCATCAATTACCTTAAATTACTACTATTACATTTTCATTCCAGTTATATTCTTGTTATTAAATCATGAATTTTTATTTCTTCCAACATTAAATCACAAAATCTTATTAAATTAACTATTTTTAATTATCAAAAATTACGGGTCGTTACACTCTCCCCCACTCAAAACTTTTCGTCCTCGAAAAGGAAAAGAAAGAAAAGGAGGAATTGAGTAATCAATATATCTTATTCAAAATATTAAATTTATAAACAATTAATTTACATAATTAAATAATTTAAATAAATATATCAATTTACTAACCATTAAATCCAATTTATATTCAAGTTAATAAAATTTTGAAAACACTTCACAAAATTTTCTAAGTCCAAAATTCACGGAAAATTTTGGTAGAGTCTCCTTTGTACGGAGAGGTCCAGGAGAAATAATAATATCAATAATAACAATATATATCATATTTTCAAAAATAATATATTCCAAACCACGGGAAAACAATATAATATCGCTATAAAACCGTAATCCGAAAACGTACCTATTTGTCGGGCAAACAACGCTTATTTATGAAACCAAAAGCAGTAGCTATTGCTTCCATAATCTGTATTCACTTGTACAACCCAAAGAGGTTAATAATAAAGTAAAATAAAAATATTTAAGTTGTTTCAACTAATAACAACAAAACAATCACAACATAACAATAATAATTGGCAAACAAACAGTTAAACATCACTTCAATTAAGAAATCAATTATCCATCCATAGCAATTAAAACAAATGGTTTGTTTGGGTTCAGAAACTTTTAATCGTATAAAATGATAAATAAACTACTAAGTATACCATACAGTCAACAGTCTTAGATAAAACTCAATAGATTATTTGCACATTTTAAACAATTTAAAGTACCACTTCCGAATCATCCCATTAGTCAAAACAAACAATGATTTCAAGTATTATTAAAATGTATTCTTATAGATTTACTTTCATATCATTTACTGTTCATTTTTCTTCATTTTTACATGCTATTTTCCCATTAATTTACATTCATAACTTACAAATTCCATTTCCCATTCATTCATACAATGCCATTTTTTTTTCATTACTTTACATTCATTGCTGACGTGGGTTATTTTTATTTCAATTATTTAGATTATTCATTATTATGTAAGTCTCTTTGCAATTTAATTCACCATCAATAGATTATTTCTTTTTTTCACATTCATTCTTCCATATATAGTATTATTGAGTATTAAATCCATTTCTAAATCATCTCAATGTTTTCTGAAGTTATAACCATTCGATTAATACGGTACTCATTCTAATTATAAATGGCTTCAACATTAATTTAAGTTTATAATTATTTATTTACAGTATTCACCTTTTATTATTCAATCTGATCATAAATAGCTTAAAATGTTACCTTAAGTTTATAATCGATTTTCTTACATTATTCAGTTTTCTATTATATTTGATTAGTAACATTTCAACTATTAACCTAATTTTATAACATCAGAATCCTTATTTATAGAAAAATTCTATTGAACCCTTTCATTATACTTAAGAATTACTTGTATAATATTCTATTACATGTTTCTATTAACATTACAACTTTTAACATTTTAGTAAGTTATATATATGTCTTAAGAATGCAATTGAAAGTTACACAAGTTTACCTTGTTCATTTTTAGTTAAAATAATGTTCAACGGTTACATTTTCTAAATTT
The DNA here is from genome assembly GCA_030737815.1 of Allium fistulosum. NCBI lineage: Eukaryota > Viridiplantae > Streptophyta > Magnoliopsida > Asparagales > Amaryllidaceae > Allium > Allium fistulosum. The sequence goes on from CM060904.1 coordinate 815,078,359, forward strand.
CATATCTTTTTAATTTATAGAAGACAACCCTCAACTTCTTTACATTTCATTATCACTTAACTCTTAATTTCTTCTTCTTTTTTCTTTAGAAGTTTCCAATTATTAATATAGTCAAGATTTCATTTCATTATAATAACTGAAATTTCAAATTTATAGAAACTTAAGAACTGAACAGGTTTCCTTTTTAAATCATTTCAAAATATATACATATATTCATATATTTTATATATCAAATCATATTTGAAAATTAAATTTAAGATTTATTTATCAAAATAAATGTGTAGTAAAATTACTATAACAGTCTTCCCACTTTGGAACTCGAAATTGAACGTCAATGATGCGTGCACTCATCACCGAAATTATTTTCCAACGACAGAGAGAAGAGTAAAGAACTTATTTCCTTCAAAAATTTAAAACATTTCTTTCAAATCATATTGAAATATTTATATCTGAAAATACTTCCAAATAATACTGATATTATATTCCAAAATCTTTCGAAAGAAATTTTTGAAATCCCGGAACTTAAGTTCTAAATTTCCAATTTATATTTACTTTACTTGTAAATCCTATTTTACAATCAATGTTTATAAAATTTCTCTACCTAACAAACAACATATTACATCCAACTATATCATTTATAAAGCTTATTATTTTATATACAAAATATATAATAGGAAAAATTATTTCACTTACCTATATTTCAAAACAATATTGTGTCGGCCTATCCTATTTAGGGTATAGAAATTCTTATCGATGCCATAGCGTCCTATGTACCGACCAGAATTTTTTAAACACTAAACAGAACAAACTAACACACTACAAAACCTTTTATAACACTAACAAATACGCTCTCTCATATATATACACTCAACGACTCATTCTAGGGTATTACTACCTTGTTCTCTAATGAGTCAGACCTCACAAAGCTAAGGTTATCGTTAAACCTCGCTCTGATACCAAATGTAACGACCTATCTTTTTGAACAGTTTAAATCGATGATAAGACACACACGTCAGACTCAAACCATTCAAAAGGGCAGATTGTTATGAGGTAAATAAGAAAAAGCAGAGAAAGAAAGAAAGAAAAAAAATACAATCTCGCAGTGGAATGACAAAATATAAAATCAAATAAACAGTTCATGAGGCTGTTTTACAAATAACATTTGATGATACTTTTACAATATAGAATCAGAGTACATACTGCAGTAATAAGTAAATAATGCAGCGGAACAACATGATGCAGCGGAAAATTTAAAGCAAATAATATAGTAAATAGTAATATTACTGAATCTTCGTCGTCGTCCTCGTGAAAGTAGTCTTCGATAAACTGAAAGCTCAGACTGACCCGAGAGAATTGAAAAGACAAAACACTCGAGTCAAAACTAAAAGATCTTACATAAGTTAAATCAATAGTAAATAAACATGAGTGTGTCGACGTCGGAGATGTATACGGGTTTTGACATCTCCTGTCCAGTGTCACGTGAGTGCAATAACTTAAGAGATGTTCGGGATTACCATCTTCTAAGGATCCGTTAAACTATCTACTATGCTGTGTAGTTAATGCCCCGCTATAACTCTGCTATATCTCATAGCGGATTTCTGCTGCTACGATATTTTCATATAGCTCCAAATATAGCCTTTCCGCTTTAAGCCCCGCTATTTCCGCTATATCCCGTTATTTCCGCTATATTCCGTTGTTTCCGCTATATCTTCTTTAAAAGAAATGAATTGAAAAATGATATTTATACATTATAAAAATTATGAAATTAATTTATTTAATTGATTTTTTAATATATTTTCAGAAATGAAAATACTCTAATATTCTACTAAATTCAATTATGTTATATAACAGTTTTACGTTTATTTACAGTATATTCGCACATGTTTTTATTTAAAATTATTTATGTACTAATTATAATTCAATTGAATGTTAATTTTTCACTTAATTACTATTTATATATATGTAAAAACATTAAGTATGAGTTTTATATGCTATTTTAGAGTCATCCGCTATATCCCGCTATATCCTCGCTATATCCCCGCTATGACTTTTTGCACCTCTACCGCATTGGATCCACCGAGCGCATTAACTGCACAGCTACTATGTAGTAAAATACACTATTGTAATAGTGTCTACAGTAAAGCAAAGTATTAAAATAGCATTAAGGAGTTACCCATATCCCCCTTAACGCATTTTATATATTCCCATAGTTTATACAATACCGTAATTCCTCCGTAAATTGGAGGGCTATCAGAGGGCACTCCATAGGTATGGTATAAAACAAACTCATAGAAGGCGCCATACGGCATGTGAACACGGCACTCGAGGCAATGCCAGGGTAGATATACCAATTGCACTCCCGGACTGGTGGTAACGCATAGCAACTACTATCGCCCACCTCATACACACTCCCATCATCAAATCAAGGGGTGGCCACCAAATCAATCACAAAGTCATAATATGGTATCGAAGAAATGTGCCCGATAGGAGGAATGGCCTCACTTGGTCCGGTATAGCTCTTGTTTTAGTCACATCTAAGCTGACTCACGGGAGTCAGGGTTACGTAAATACCTCATACAGAATCGTTTGCCAAACCATCATACTCCATTTCTGGAATCTCCACCACGTACAGAGTTGTTAAAGTGGGTTTCGGTATTGGCAGAGAGTATGACAATATCTGATCCCAGTCTCTTTAACAACCAAACGCTTATTTCACACCGGATAGTTCTTTTACATTTTCAAAGCCATTTCATATTGATATCCAAAATATCATATTAAATTCAAACTGTATCACTTTCAAAATTATATTCACAATTAGGATTCTCATTTCAAAATCATCATATTTATCCAAATATGCCATTTCACTAGCAAATATCGTTTGAAATCCAAACTTATGTTATAACATTATTAATCCTTATTCGCTTTAAAATCAAGGCTTCAATTATAAACATTTCCACTTTACACCATCTGAAATTTAGAAAATAATTTAGATAGTTAAAAATACTTTAATTAGTTTAACATATTTTAAATAGATATAAATTAGTTTGAATTGGTTTAAAATAGAATAAATAATTTTAAAATAAATTAAAATAGGTTAAAAAACTTTAAATAGATTTAAAATAGTTTAAATGGTTTTAAAATAGATTAAATAGGTTTATTATGGATTAATTAGATTTAAAATAGATTAAATAAATTTAAAATAAATTAAATAGAATTAAGATAGGTTAAATATATTAAAATATTTTAAAATAAATTAAATAGATTTTGATAGATTAAATAGGTTAATTAGTTTAAAATAGTTTAAATTGGATTAAAATAAATTAAATAGTTTAAATTGATTAAGTTGGTTTAAAATAGATTAACTTATTTTAATAGTTGAAAATCTTAAAATTAGAATTTTAAAGAACATTTACAGTTTATATTGAGCTAATAAATTGGAAATTAACATCAAATTTGACTATTTTTTCCATTTCAACAAATCTGGACCATATCTAGATTTCAAATCAAAACCCAATTTCAAATCTTAAAATATCAAATTTAACTATTCTAATTTAATGGATTTTCAAAGTTACAGTTTCCAACATTTCAATAACTCAATTTTGATGAATGTTGTTTATACTTTAAATTCAACTTTAAAGTTTCAATTTAACTCCTTTAAATAATCGCTTAAAACAATTCAATTTATATTAGTCAAATTCTATTTCAAATATCGTTTAATTGGATTCAAAGTATAAAGATTTAAAATCATTAAATTTAACCAATCCGGTGTCCGTATATAATTCTCTACCCTATGGTCAAGTGATACAGATATTTATCATTTCAATCCGCAAATATTTAAATTTATGGGTATATCATTTTAACCCGCAATCCCAAATTTATTTCAATGAAAATCGCTTGGGTTTATCATTTCAACCCATAACAATTTTCCCTTATTCTATATGATCGTTCGGGTATGTATCATTTCAACCCATAGGGAACTTACAGTGTTATAACAATATAAAATATAACATCCAGTCATCCAATATCAGCAAATCAAACATACATCAAAATCATCATCCAGATCAACCAATAACATCAATAGGTAACTGATTATCGGTAACAGATATTAAATTGACAATTAAATTCAGTATTAAATTAAACGATGATTAAGTGCAATAAAAGTCAAATTTAACTAGAATGACGATTTAAATATACCAAACATCAACCAATCAATTTCTAATTACATCATAAATTTAAGCAAACTTCTTCATACAATGGAATTAGGACTTGGAACCTATTCCATTGAGTTTAAAAATATCGAAAACATCTATTTTGATATATGGGATGACCCAATTTCGTTTCAGAAGCGAAACGGGCTTTTTGGTCGCTATTCGTCGTTCGTACAGATTCGATATGTGTTTATTTCTTATCGGGATTTGTTAATAAAAATAGTCTTGTTTCCCCAAACCCTAGTAGTCATTTTTCTTATTCATTACGTACATCAACTTCTGTCTATCTCTTTCCTTTCAATGGCAGAAACAAATTCAATCTTAAAACCCTATTTCAATTTCAAATTCAGTTTCAAAATCAAACTTCTCAAAACCCTATCATATTATATACTATTTCAAATCTATCGATGAGCGTAACCCAGATCTGCAATTCGGTTTTGCCATCGAATCACCGTCTTTCCAGAAATCGAGGATGAACCCCAACCGTCCATTCTAGGTTTTGGGCGATCCAACGGTGGATCTTGGCCCGATCGATGATCAGGAAGCGGCGTTGGGAAGAGAGTGGAGAGCAGGCCTTGTGGTGGTTGTCGTTCATTGTCAAGTGGTCAAATTTTGCCAGAAACCATGGCTATAGGGCGTGGGAGCGCGAGGCGCCTGGAGGTGTTTCTGGTGGTCGCGCGGTCATCTAGGTGGCGGCAGGCTGAGGGGAGATGATCAGCGATGTTTGATCGTTACCAAAGTGATAGAAGCGGGGGCAAAATTGGTCAATGTGTTGGCGGTTGTCACTGTATTTGGCTCAATCATGATATTGAGGAGTTAGGTGTTTCGCGTGTGGAGTGTGCTGACGTGGTAGATTTTTATTTGTTTATGTTTTAGTTTATTTGAAATTTGAATTTCAATTGTTCTAATATACATAACTTTTGCATACGAGGTTGGATTTATGCGTGGTTTATTCTGCTGCGATCGTATCGGAATTCCGGACATTTTGACGCTAGTTTGGACAAATTCTAAGACTATTGAAATTTGGACCTTTATTTGGATTTCAAATCGATTTGAAATCAAAGGTGAGTGTTTTAACCCACCCACAATTACTAAATTATCTTATGTTAGTTAAATTAAATTTATGATGTGATTAGAAATTGATTGGTTAACGTTTGGTTTTAAATTGTCATCCCAGTTAAATATGACTTTTATTGCATTTAATCGTCGTTTAATTTAATATTGAACTTAATTGTCAGTTTAATACCTATTGATGATTATCAGTTAATTGATGTTATTTATTGATTGATTTTATGATGATTGTGATGAATGTTTGATTGTTGATATTGGATGACTGGATGTTATATTTTTATATTGTTATAACACTACAAGTTCCCTATGGGTTGAAATGATACATACCCGAACGATCATATAGAATAAGGGAAAATCGTTATGGGTTGAAATGATAAACTTAAGCGATTTTCATTTATTTTAAAATTTGGGATTGCGGGTTGAAATAATATATACCCGTAAAATTTAAATTATTTGCGGGTTGAAATGATAAATATCCGTATCACTTGACCCTAGGGTAGAAAATTATATACGAACACCGAATTGGTTTAATTAAATGATTTTAAATCTTTAAATTTTGAATCCAGCTAAATGATATTTGAAATAGAAATTGATTATATAAACTGAATTGGTTTAAATGAATGGTTTAAAGAATAAATTTGAAATTTGGGATTGTTTTCAGTAAATTGTTTAAAGAATTAAGTTTGGAATTTAAAAGTTAATTTGAAGTATAAACGAAATTATCAAAAATCGAGTTACTGAAATTGTTAAAGGATTAAACTTTGAAACCTATTGAAACTGGAATAGCTTAAAATTGATATTTTAAGATTTGAAATTGAGTTTTGATTTGAAATCTGGAAATGGTTCAGATTTGTCGGAATGGAAGAAATAGTTAAATTCGATGTAAATTTCAAATTTATTATTTTAATATAAACTGTTAAAAATGTTATTTCAAATTCTAACTAGCAAGGTTTTCAAACTATTAAACTAAGTTAATCTATTTTAAACCATTTAATAAATTTAAACTATTTTAATTTAATTTAATCAATTTTAATCTATTTAATCCAATTTAATCTGATTTATCCTATTTTAAACTAATTAACCCATTTTAATCTGTTTTAAATTTATTTAATCTATTTTAAATCTATTAAATCTATTTTAAATCTATTTAATCTATTTTAAATCCAATTAATCTATTTTAAGTCTAATTAATCTATTTTCATTTGACTAAAACTATTTTTAAGTCTATTTAAACTATTTAATCCACTTTTTAAATTAGTTTAAAGTATTTCAAACCATTTAAATTTTATTTTAAAACTATACTAAACTATTTGTAACTATCTATACTATTTTCTAAATTCTAAATTGTAAAGTGGAAGTGTTTATATTTGACTCCTTGGTTTAAAAGCAAATATGATTAAATGATGTAATAACCTAAGTTGGGATTTAAATAACATATTTGGAGTAAATATGATGATTTTAAAATGAGTGTTTAACCTATTTTAAAATTATGATTTCGAAAGTGATATGGTTTGAATTGAATATGATATTTTGATATCAATATGAAATACTTTTGGAAATGTAAAACAACCATCTGATGTGTAATAAGCGTTTGGTTGTTAAAGAGACCGGGATCAGATATTGTCATACTCTCTGCCAATACCGAAAACCACTTTAACAACTATGCATGTGGTGGAGATTCCAAAAATGAAGTAAGATGGTTTGGCGAATGATTCTGTATGAGGTATTTACGTAGCCCTGACTCCCATGAGTCAGCTTAGATGTGACCAAAACAAGAGCTATACCTGGGCCAAGTGAGGTCATTCCTCTGATCGGACATGCTTCTTCGATACCATATTTATTACTTTGTGATAGATTTGGTGGCCACCCCTCGATTTGATTATGGGAGTGTGTTCCGAGGTGGGCGGTAGTAGCTGCTACGCGTTACCACCAGCCCGGTTCTGCAAAACGATAGAGTCCTACCCTGGCATTGCCTCGAGTGCCATGTTCACATGCCTTATCACGCCTTCTACGAGTTTGGTTTGTACTATACCTATGGAGTGCCCTTTGATAGCCCTCTAGTTTACGGAGGAATTACGGTACTGTATAGACTATGGGAATATATAAAAATGTGTTACATAATATGTATATAAGTGTGTGTGTACGTATATACATAATATTAATTAAATTTATATAATCCTATAATATAAATATTATATATATATATATTAATTTTAAACATATGTTTAAAGTTAAAAATTAAAATTTGAATTAGTTTGACTTTTTAAAATCTGATTTATATGTTGCTGTAAGAATATAAGAATTTTTCAGTATAAATTTGTACGTATATATGATTCCTATCTATTTCCATACATATATATTAAAATTAAAATTTTAAATCTTCTAACTTTTGCATAATCTAAAAGAAAATATTACCTTTTCTATTTTTCAAAAATTATATGTACATATAATTTTTTTAGTATAAAACCCAAGTTAAATTATATGAATATAATATAATTGAATGTTATGTATTATTTGATTGTTAAAAAATTAATATTTTATGTTCAAAAACTATTTTTATTAATTTTATGGCTGAAATTAAAATGGGAATAAAAAGCATATGATCCTGTTATATATATATTTATGAAATAACTTATAAAGGAATTGTTACCTTTTCTGAACCCGTCAACCGTCGAATAAATTACTTGCTAGTTGTTTCCTTCCTCAAACTCCATGTTCCTTCTCCTTAATCTTGGATGCAACTCCGTTAACAAGGCATTGGTAATGTCTAATATTTCAAGTGTCAAAGAAGAATGAATGAGGTGACTATTTATAGCCAATTAGATCATCGATATATAGCCCCTTTCTCTCTTTCCTTTGAAGAAAAAGTCCTATTGCCTCTACACGCTATAACCCCCCACCCCAAAGCCTTCCTTGAAGTTTAGGCTTCCAAACTTCTAGCCAAATTGATTCAATCGTTTAATTGATTGTTTAATTAATTTTTTCAAGCCCTTTCTTTAATTAAATTAGTGTATAACTATTATACATCATTTTAATTGATTTTTAAACTTCGAATAATCAATTAAAATACTCTAAATTTTAATACAACAATTTTATTGATTCAATTATTAATTTAAAATATTTATAAATTATTTTTTATTGGTTAAACTCAAAAATTAATTAACAACACGGTTGTATTGACTCTCTTGTGTGAACTTGGTCCTCGGCCAATATTTAAACAGTTTAAATATTGAAGTTGGTACATACTTTGCTGAAGTATGATATCTAGCACAAGTTCAATCGCTTATAGATTATTTAGGTGAAATCCAATTTCTAATCTTTATTAAGCTACGCCTAGTAAAGATATTTTGTACACGTTTTCTTTTTGCCAACATTGTATTACTAAGATATCTAGAGTTTGGTTTAACCTAAAAAAACTCTCTTAATATCCATAGTTAATTGCGTAGACTAGATTAAAGTCCTTAGTTCAACATAATAACATATATTGATTAACCAATTTGCTCCAGCTAGAGATTTTGACTTTAAGCCGACTGTCAATTACAGTGATACTAACATTCTACAAAAGAAAGAAAGAATCCTATCCTGAGTAGTGTTGCACATGAAGTAGTTCACCATACACCCAACTATGGTCATAATATGGTCATTGTAACGACCCGACTTTCCAGACCCGGAAAATCGAACCATTTTAGTTAAGAAGAAGAGGTAGAAGAAGAAAAAATAGAAGACAACATCAGAATCTAACCATCGCAGCGGAATAAAATATAATATATATATATCAACAGATCTTTACACAAATCAAAACTATATCTGTTTATACAATATAGCATCAGAGTATACACCAGAGAACACATAACATACAACTGGACAATAACCATATCATGTCCTCAATACCACAGAGTACAACAATCAACACAGCGGAATATATATATATATAAACAAGTACGGGAGATACGTCTCGCCATTCAGCTCATCTCCTGAGCTCCACAGCATCATATCCTGTAACCTATAATACTCGGTCTGACCCGAGCATCATATAAAACAATACCCGAGTCAGTCTGGAAAACCAGCGTGAGAAAATCACACTCAAATTGATTATTAAAGTTTCAAAAATCCTTTTGAAAATAAAAGCATCTCGTAAGACCACGCCACAAATAAACATGTCGGGTTTTTACCTTACGATAGCTAAAACACTTTTTATAAAATCCTCTGATATTATAATAGTGTCTATTTACAAATACTTATTAAAATAGCTGAAATTGTTACATGATTAAATTCCAGCATACTAGCCACAAAGTGGGTAATACAAACAAAACTCGTACAAGGCACGTAGGGAGAATGGATTTCCAACGAATGACTAGGCACTGGGGTACCACCTGTCACAGTACGTGGCCTAGATCACAGTACCGAGGAGTACGCCCGCTCCCCTGCAACACAAGGCCGGAATCATCCCTTACTGGATAATTCCAAATAAGATCACCCCACGGTTGGGATCAGCAACCGCACCACTAAGCCGAAATAAAAGGGACATCTAGACAGGGATGACTTTACTCTCAAGTGGGTGCTACCCACGAAGCCTTGCTGCATAACCCCTGATTTTCAGTCACTCCCGGTTGATGAGGCTCGAGGCTAAACGATACCTTTTTCAGAACATATCCCTTAGAATGCCCATCGTCCACCTGACGATGTCACGAAAGCATTCGTCCATACAAGTCCGTCCCGGGTTCGAACGGAACCGAAGGCACTATTCCTACTACATCCATTTTGGAAATATCCTCAGGATTAGTAGCGACTAGCCCTTGCACTTCACTGCTCCATCTTCGACTCCGAAATCGTTACACGAAACGTACAAACCGGATCGAAGTGGTATTCGAGTCTCCAGACCTAGAATCCCGGTATACGGAAACTCGATCCCGGTCTCTTCGAAACGATCAGCGCATTTGGCCAATATTGATAGTCGGTTATTTAACTATCAATTAACATCCACAAACAACCATCACACAATAAATAATTTCCCACATTATTTATTTGCCCAAATATCTTTCCAAGATATATTTCCAAATTTTCAAAGCTCATTTGAAAACAATTTCAAACAGTTTCCGCTTACGGAATACATTTCCCCAAATATTTATTTCCACTGAATCACCAAGTACAAAACACTTTTAGATTTAAAAATAATTTAAAAGCACTTTATTATAAATATACTTTATACTATTGAAATTTAAAACCACTTTAATACTTTACTAAAATATATACTTTAAAATAAAACCATTTATAAATATAAACTAAATTTCTCTCTTTAAAAACATAATACCAAATCACTTTTATATAATTACTACAATAATAGATTTTTTAAAATACTACTTTAGGCTTTAACATTTAGAAATAATCAATTTTCTAAAATATGCTTTTAAAAACACAATTAGAACTTTTAACTTATATTTAAAATTGCTTTGGAAAAACGTACTTGGCTATCCAGAGAAATACACTTCTCTTCACATCCTTTAAAAATAAATCACACTTATTTTTAAACCAATTCATATCCCTTTATAAATTCCCACCTTGAATTTATATTTCCAAATATCCCCTGATATTTTATTTTACTTTATAAACCCAGTTTATAAATTCCAAAATCTCTCTTCTCTTTTAAATTCCAATTTTAAACAACCAAATCAATTTCCCATTGATTTTCCCATTTACTTTACTTTACTTTGAAATAAATTTCTTATTTACTTCATTTATTTCAAATTACATTTACTCTCAGATTTTATTTCTTAATTTTGAGTTAAAACCCTTTTAACTGAAAATACCAATTAAAACTTCCAAAATTCCTTCTTTATCCCTTATTAAATTTAATCCTTACGTTCAAAAATAATTTCTTTATTCTTTCCAATACTATCACTTTAGTTTAAAATTCATTATCCTCATGTTAATTCAAAATCCCCTTTAACCATATTTGTTCGAATTTAGAAATTGCTTTATTTCTTTTACAATTCATTATTTAAGTTATTCAAATTCACTAGAATTATTTAACTTGAATTTTACTCTTTTATTTCTTTCCAAAAATCCAATTCAATTACTTTTGATAACTCATTATACTGGGAAATTCAATCCAACCAGATTATCCAATATAAATCATCACAGGATATCAAAAATCATATCACAGAATATTTAACAAAATTAAATATTTTGAGGAATCCAGTTGGATCCCTCCAACCTGTTTCCCTGCATCCACAGATGTCAGCACAATACCAATTCCACTTCGAGGTGGAATATCGCGGTATATGGGTTTTATAAAATATCATCCGCTATTATGCGGCGCATAGGGTCTCATCCGCTATATAAATGCGGGAATATCAACAACTCAAATATATACATATGCCAATATGTATATATTGCTATATACTACTATATATAATATAGCATATTCAATCAATGCAACCATTCAATCAATTATTTAAATTTAACCATTTAAATTTAAATTTAACTGAGTGAGATTAACTCACCTTTGATTTATTGTTTGCTATCCACTCCAGACTGGCTTGTTACCATGATTTTAAACCTTGTATAATCATTATACCACTTATTAACATTTGAAATAACCAGACAAATAATTTCTACTTATCTATTTAATTGAAACAAATTAATTTCAAACTAATTTTCCTTTTATAAAATACTTGAACAATTTGAATAATCATTTACCATCACAAATCAAATTAACTAATCACTTCCTTGTTTACTGTATATATACATACGTTTTAAATTCAATATTTTCCTCCCAACTTTATCGATATAACTAAATTTTCTATTTTCTTATATAAAATAACATAGCTGTCTGTATAAATAAAAATTAAAATAGGCTAAATACCTCACGCCGCGACTACGACTAACCTCTGACATCGAAGAACCCTTCTCCGCCTCAAGCCTGTGAACGCACAAAGAGTCGCGAACCCCAAGCCCTACTGCCTCGAACTTGCAGTGGCCATAGTGATGCTCATCGATCCCTCTTCTCCTTTTTAAATCAAACGACGTCGAGATTTGAACACCTTCCCAAATCCCTGCCCAGACTGAGGCCGTGATTCATGAAAACGAGCTCTCGATTCGAACAGAATTTGTGCTCGATTGTATTGACGTCGAGCCACCGACCACCCACGCGATTCATCGATTGACCAAAACTCAGCATCCCCTTCTCTGACCTCGAGCACTCGTCCCACTCATCACGTGCTCGACCGACCTGCCAATGCCATTCCCAAAACTCGATCGCCAGAGACTCGAGATGATAACGAAGAGAGGGCCGCGAATCGAGTAGGAGCGCCTCATTCGATCGGGATTCTATCTCTGCCATTTTATTATTATTTTTTTTTTTTACGTCTGCGTTTAAAGAAAGAAGAGGAAGATGTGGACTGCCATTAATAAATTGAAATTTTCGTTTTAATGTTTCTTTCTGATATTTGATTTTAACAAGGGGAAAACTTTGACGTGATATAAAGCAGAGGCGTGTTAAAGAAGGTAGGCAAACAGTGATTTGAAAAAATAAAGTTTTGATGTGAATAGTTTGACTGGTCAAAAAGAGTATAAATTTAAACTGTCTCAAATAATTATCTCTAGGCGTTTATACACCGTAAGCTCACACAACAACTCCGATCACTACGAAATTTGAAACCCGATAATAATAAAATATTACGGATCCAATGGAACTGGTTTCGTCGAATTCCGAGACTGTGCCTCGGAAGGCTATTTTTAAATTCAATTTAAACGATAAAATTTTCAAAACTGAACAAAACATTTTTAAATTCCATTTTAAAAGTTCTATCATCTTCAGTATTAACAATATAAATTTTCTGAACCTTTGAACTATTTTTAACAGGCTTAAAATCAAGATTCAATATTTGACCCAATCCCGATAATTAAATTTAATAATTAATTATCCAAATAAATACTGTATATTTGAAATTAAAGTTAAAATTTAACCTTCGGATATTTAAAATAAATTAAATATTCACATTTCAAATATACAAAAATTCCGGGTCGTCACAGTCATCATGCCATGTTCTTGATAATAATCACAGTGCAACCTAGCTGCTTAAAATCAATAGTACCCTCAAGTCTGAACACCATTATACATCGTTACCATGAGATGTTCTATTTTGACTTAGTTGTATTAACCTATAGAAGACTCTCGTCGAGTCATTTAGTAATTATTCCGAACAACCACATGTCTGTAATCCCTTAGTGCCCCCAACGATTATGATTAATTCACCACCCATCGTTTGGAGAGCTTTACATACACTAGTTTCGGCAGATGTACTGTGTAATATCCCGTAATTTTCAATAATTAAAAATAAATATGATTAATAATTTTGACTTTTGGGTAAATCATCATATTTTGAATGTTTGAATTTGGAAATAAAAACGGTACCATTGCGACCATGAGACGACCTACCTTCTCTATCCCTAGAAATCGACACTAAAACATCGTCGGTATTCACATGCCGCAAATCCAAGTACCGAAGAGGCAGATTATCATGGGGTAAAATATAATAAAGATAGAAGATAGAATAATAATAGAATCTCACATCGTATTAAACAACTTGTAATCATATAGATAGTACATATAATCACTATCAAAATGAGATACCATAGTCATAGCAAGTACTAACCCAGCTAGGATAGTTATAATGGCCTATCCCTACAGGTGCTAGTAGATAGTTATATATAATACAGACACAGTGGAAAATGATGGACAATTTCAAAAAAAAGCTTAAAAATGCTTCATGCTCTATTCCAAAATAATCCAAATCAGCTAACTACTTGGCTGCATGAAAAAATAGGGCACCCAGAGTTTAAGGGGAAAAGAAAATAAACTCCATGTCAGTCATGGGACTAGTAAGAGAAACTCAAAATACAAATACTTGAAAACAAATGGTATCTCAAAAGACCACGCTGCACATAAACACGGAACAGTTTTTACCTTATGATAATCAAAACATTTGCTACATAAAATCTAAGAATATTTTTTTCAATGACATCCTTTGAAATATGTTTTTCAAATAAACATATTAAAATAGCCGAAATTGTTACATTGGTTAAATTTGACAGCATAATAGGTTTACAACTAAATTTGAAGGCACTTATTAGAGAATGGATTTCCATACAATGGCAGGTAAGGGACTACCTTACGTACAATACATCTCTAGAGGAATGTACCGAGGATTAACGTCTTTGAAATCTCTGCACCTAGCAAGACCGGACTACCCACAGACCCGCCTAATGGTGGATAGAACCGAATATGACATCACCCTGGTCGTAATCAACCTATTCGGGATCCCATAGTATACACAACATACTCGACATATAGAGAGTAATCTAGAAAGGTGATGACCATATCTTAATGGGCGCGACCCACTTAGCCTCACGGCATGCCCTGTTTAAGCCATTTCCGATTGATGAGGCCCAAGGTAACCATTACCTTTCACATAGCATATTCTATTTTGAATGCCACATTTCCATTCCATGATCACATAACTGATTTCTACAAATGTATAACTCCTGACCTCGAACGTTTTAGGAAAGGGTGTAAAGTTAAGAGAAGTTGCCTTCTCTACCAACAAATAGATAATACATTCATAAAGATCAATCAATGTAATTAGAAATGCAACGTCAGACGTTCAACCATACAAGTTGTCCAGGAATAAGATAATCCTAAGGCACTCTCTACCACATTCTATCGGGAATCATCCCTAGGATTAGTAGGGAGAAGTCCTTGCATCGAACATCTCAAATGAAGAACTACTACCACATAATATTATATGGGAATTCCCCCCGAGGGTCGGTGACAAGCAACCCTATATTCCATCTTCCAAATTCATTTCTATTTCTTCACTTCGAATATGTAAGTTGGTCCAAAGTGGTTTACAAATTAGAATTACTCAAATCTGACCCTGGTTCCTTCGAACTAATCATTGATAAAAAGATGTTAGGTGAATAGGGAATTATTATTTGATTGCTTAATTTCTTTTTATCAAAAATATCTTCAAGAGATATATATATATTTAAAACATTTCTTTTTGGTATAATGGAATCATTAAACCTCTCTTTGGAAAATTATTTATTTAAATCTTAAAAAAGATTTCTTAATCCAAAAATCAAAATTTTGATTAAGTTGAAACCATGTTATCTAGGATGTTAATTCAAAACCAGTAAATATTAAATGATAAGAATCCATAGAAATCATCCAATTCTACTTAATATCAATTTCTGTATTCAACAAGTACTATAGGTGGAATAACGATGAAACCACCTTTGAAATTCCTTGAATCGTACGAGTTCCCTCTTTGGAATTCAACATCAAGTATAAGAAGATTATCTCTATAAAATCCATGCTATTTATATTTGGAAAATTGTATCCTTTATACTTTAGAAAATTTTGATCCGAGTAAATCAAATTTACTATGCCCTCCATCACGCCAGTCTGGATAGCCAAGCAGAGCAGAAAACTAGTTTTCAAAACTCAAGCCTAGACACTATCTCTCTGTCACCCATAAGGTGGTCAGGTTATTTGATCGACTCTAAATCTTTTAACATACTTAATTAACTTTTAATTATTTATCTAACCACATTATAAATCCTTCAAATTACCATTAAATACTTTATTATTCATTTAAAAACATTACAAAAGATTTGGAAAAGAATGGTTGCGTTTAGAATTATATTTCAAAAGTTGTAGAAAAGTGCCGCGTAAAGTACTTTTTAAGCTGTATTGATCAAAACGGCTATTCTATCATTTGGAAATTCATTTTTATAACTCAAAACACTTTTAGAACATTTTAAAATATTTAGGGAATTTATTTCCTTTTTTAAAGAATTAAAAATATCTATTTTAAAATATTTACCGCTTTGGCCTCCAAACTGCCAAAGCACGATTTGATTCAAAATTTGATTTGCTTGTATTTTAAAATCTACTAAATAGAATCTCGATTTCCTCTCTTTGGTTGAAAGCTATGGATATAATAGTTTGAAAAATTCTTATCTCGAAGAATTCTTAGCTATATTCCATTATATATGTTCGTTTGACTTTTACAGCACGAAATTACGAACTACCGTTACACGATGCGCCTATTTTGACTCAATTTTCAATATTCATTTAAACTTTGTCAAAACACTTTTAAATGTTTATAAAACATTTATAAACCATATTAAACCATTTTTAAGAGGTTTAAACATTCCATATACATCGTTTCATTTATTAAGGGAAAGTGATTTTATTTGTGCTTATCGACGTGTATTTAAACGTGACTTTTATATATATTCAACAACAATATTAAACAACCAAACTTGGTGATCAAAGCATATTAAACATCCATTTCAAACATCATAACATTATCCAAAAATATAATATAAGTAAGAGTTTCTCATGTTGGTTTTCATTGGAAAAACGGCTATAGTTTCGCTATTCGCAAATTAAAGCTCATGATCCCTTGCACTAATTCTTCTAGGCAGCTTGGCCTAGCCTTGGGATGGCTAGAGGAGCTCATGGCCTAGAGTAGGGAGAAGAAAGGCTCGGCCTTTAATAGAGGAAGTGGTGGTCGTGGATGGTAGAGAGCACTGTTTTAAATCTCGGATATCTCGACCGAGATCTCGGTTGAAGGCATGGGCGAAACGAAACATGAGATATCGTTTGATATCTCGTTTCGAATATATCGGTCAAAATTTACAAATATCGGCCGATATTTGGAGCGAAACGATATTCCAAGATCTTCTCGGTATATTGTTTTTTTTAAAAAAGATATAGGCCCATCTCAACTCAAATTCAAAAAACATACAACCCTTTTCTTCATTATTCGATTAAACTTCTCAAAAATCACGTTGCTTATCAAATGTCGAATTCCCTCTTCTCTATAGAAAAAATCAAACTCTCTCTTCTAAAAAAAATCGAACACCCTCTGCTTAAAAAAATTGAACTCTCTCTTCCAACTTCCAACACCTCACGATTGATTCCAATTTCCGATTGCTCGATCGCTTTTGACAGTCTGCAACTTCGTCTTTGATCTATATCTCTACTTCTTACAGGTATGTAAATTAGGGTTTTTTCTATTTTAATGAAATTCAAAAATTGAATTTCCAATATAATTTAGTGTAGATTTGCAAATAGATCTAATTTGCAAGTATAATTTCATGGTTAAGACTACTACTTTCTTTGCTTAAACATTATATGTTTATTCAAACATTTATTTTGTGAATATTGGTGGCGCCGTGAATGCTCTACAGTAGGAAATAATGCAAGCATGAAGGGTAGAATTTCCTTGTTTATGTGGTAGGAAGTAATGCAAGCACGATGGGTAGCGTTTCCTACTTTATGTTGGTATTCACATAACAATGGTTCATGTCAGTTTAGAACTTTAATTATGTAAGTGGTGTTCATTTAATATCTTTGTAATGTTTAATTAGATATGTACGTGTTGTTTACTTGTTTTAAACTTTTAGTGTTGTGTAAACTTCATGGATATGGTTCTTTAATATTGTTTATTATATTTTAGTATTGTATGAACTGATTTGAAACATTGAAATATACGCCGATATGGTCCCAAGATGAACTTTAAGGTCCGATATGTAAATCCGATATTGGCATCCGAGATGCACTCGTCTCGTCCGAGATCTCCACCAATACGATACCGAGTCACTAAAATCGCCGAGACGAAACGTGACCGATATCCGAGATTTAAAACCCTGGTAGAGAGGAAAAGGTGGAGTTTTGGAATAGTTTGAGGTGGTTAAGTATATATATGTTTATATTATAATTTAAATTTATTTTGAGAAATATTTTGGCATTATTTCTTTTAGGTTGGAAGACATGAAAAGAAGAGAGAAAGCTTAGGAAATGAAAGGAGAGGAAGTGAGGAAATAAAAGGGAAGGTGGGTGGTGTTTATAGGTAAAGAGAAGGAGAAAAGTATATAACATTTTTCATGCTATATCACCTCCTACATCACCACCCACATGCACCATCATCATCACCTTCACCTTGTTATGCACGGCCGAAAGGACTCCCCACATGTACTTGCAATAATGCTTGTACCATGGTGTAAGAGGGTGGAATTTCAATTAGCTTAAGAAGTATGGAAAGAAGATAATATC
Organism: Allium fistulosum; assembly: GCA_030737815.1. NCBI lineage: Eukaryota > Viridiplantae > Streptophyta > Magnoliopsida > Asparagales > Amaryllidaceae > Allium > Allium fistulosum. The sequence continues at coordinate 815,096,767 of CM060904.1, forward strand.
TTTGATATTTTGTTTATATATACATATATATATATATATATATATATGTCATGTGTATATTTAAATTGTGTATGTGCACATGACAAGTTTGTGCATGTAGGGTTAAATAGATGTATGTGTGTGTTCTATATGTGTTCAAGTTAAATGAACAACGTTATACAACTTACATACATCAAACCGTTACAAATTCCAATTTCGATTTCCAATCACATTTTTAATTTTAAGTTAATATACATATATTTGTAAACAAAGTTTGGAAATGAATTTCTAATTATTATTAATTAATTAAAATGATCAAATCTGAATTGTAAAGCCATATAAATCAATAATAACAATTTTTCCAAAAATGGTTATTATATACCAATAAAGCGCTATCAATTTTTTTCTTATATTTTCAAATCAAATATATATATTTATAACTATTATAATTGATTCATTATCACTTTATAAATATAAAAAAATGAATTATAATCATTTAAAACCCTTATTAAAATAATTATAATAATTATTAAATCATTAAATATCAATTAAATTTCTATTAACTATAATGACCATCCTAATGATGTCATAATACATTTAATTTTTTTAGAAATAAATAAATTATTTTATTTCAAATTTGGATTAAAAATAAAAAATAAGTGTATATATCTAGATCGGTGTGTGATGTCAAATAGCTAAGGAGCTGTTTGCTGATAAAACGATTTATAGTTATTTTGTCGATATTTTAACCAAAGTATATATAATTGTAAATACATTTTCAAAATAAGTTTACCATTATTATTTATAATTTAAAACATCATCATTTATGTTTGAAAATCTTATTTTTGAATATTTTGATATTTTTCTGAAGTGATGAATTTACGGGTCATTACATACTTCCCTCCTTAAAAGAATTTCGTCCTCGAAATTAAGGATAAGAAGAAGATAATAAATATATATAAGGTATGGCAAGTGAGTACACCATAGATCGGTGAGTACATTATATTGATACAACACAAAACTACGTATCAATCCTAAACTCAGGATATGCTTTCTTCATCCTATCTTCTATTTCCCATGTGCAATACGCTGCATCACCACTCTATTAGATTTTTAGCAACCTTACAACTTTCTTCTCAATCGCTTTTCATCACGATATATAATTCGTATTGTTCGTATAACAACTGCCAATTTAGGTTCAACTTCTAAGTCTTCTTGGGTAGTTATTTCTATAATCTGTTTTGGGTCATGCACATTTTCGTAGGTGAGATACGTGGAAGACATTGTGCACACCAGACAATATTTCAGGCATTTCCACACGATAAGCTAATGGGCCAATCCACTCAATAATGGGAAAATGTCCAATAAATCAATGTGCTAACCTCCCAGCCAAACCAAATCTTACTACTCCTCTCATTGGAGAAACTTTCAATAATACATAATCTCCAACTGAGAACTCTAGATTTCTTCGCCTTTGATCAACATAGCTCTTCTGCCTGCTCAAGGCTTCTTTCATCTTCTTTCTGATCATATCAACCTTCTCTAAAGCTTCTCTAATCATGTCAGAACCTACTACTAATCGATCTCCGGTCTTAATCCAACATGCTAGGGATCTACACGGACAACCATATAAAGCTTCTTTTGGGGCCATGTCAATGCTAGACTGATAGCTGTTGTTGTAGGAGAACTCAAAACGATGAAGATAATTTTCCCATGATCCACCAAAATCTAAGATACAGGCTCTCAGAAGATCTTCCAACTCTCGATTTACTCTCTTAGTTTGCCCATTCGTCTTGGGGGGTCATATGCAGTGCCAATGTTTAGCTTTGTTCCCAAAGCTGTTTACAATGCCTCCTAGAACTTACTGGTAAAGATTGGGTCTCGGTCACTGACTATGCTGCTTGGGACACCATGTAATCGAACAATTACCATCATGTACACTCTTGAAAGAATTGCAGCAGTTCATGTTGGCTTTACAAGGATAAAGTGTGTGCTCTTGGTTAATCGATCTATGATAACCCAAATGCGCTCATTTTCCTTTCTTGATCAAGGTAAGCCGTCGATGAAATCCATCGATATTTGGTCCCATTTTCAATTTGGAATTTCAAGAGGCTAGGGTAGTTCTACAACCTTTTGTTGATCACTTTTTACCTGTTGGCAATTTGCACATCTACTCACATGGATGGAAATGTCTCCGTTGATACCTCCTCACCAGAAAGTCTTTTTCATGTCTCAATACATCTTTGTAACTCCGGGATGTATTTCGAGTAAAGAGTTGTGACATTCAATTAATACTTCCTGTCTAACCCCATCAACATCGAGGACACATATCCTTTCATTCATTCTTAAGATTCCTTGGTCATCCATTTTGAAACCTTCCCATGTTCCTTGTATTACATTCTTCTCTACTTCCCTAGCTATTCTTGCAATGATCGAGTCCTTGAGCAGATTCTCCTTTATACGACAAATCAATGCTGGACGGACAATTAAATGAGCTACGATGGCCTACTTTCTACTTAGAGCATCTGCCACAACATTGGCTTTTCTTGGTGTATATAGAATATCCAAGTCATATGATGCAAGGAATTCCAACCAACATTGCTGCCTCATATTCAAGTTCTTCTTGGTGAAAAGATATTTCAAAGATTTGTGGTCTATGAAGAGCTCAAACTTTTCACCTATTTAAAAAAGGAATATATTTACTAGGGTCAATCAAAGTTTATTTAAAATAAACTATAAGGAACTCTTACTAGTAGATAATGTCTCCACATTTTTAGTGCAAACACAGCGGCTAATAGCTCCAAGTCGTATGTTACATAATTTTGCTCCTGAGTCTTTAATTGCCTACTAGCATAAGCGATAACCTTTTCCATGCTGCACCAGAACAACACCTACTTCTTCCCCACAAGCATCACTATAAATGGTTAAACCGTTGCTTTCATCAATAATAGTCAAGACTGGAGTGGTAGTCAACCTCTTCTTGAGTTCCTGGAATGCTTCTTCACATTTTGGGGTCCATTCAAATTTGGCATCCTTCATAGTTAGCTTCGTTAGGTGAAAGGAAATTTTGTAAAAATCATGAATGAATCTTCGATAACATCCTTCCAATCCTAAGAAACTGCGAATGTCCTTCGGAGTTTGTGGCTGCTTCCAATCCAGAATGGCTGTAATTTTTCCCGGATCCACTAAGATTCCTTCCTTTGACACAACATGCCCTAGGAACCTCACCTTCTCCTCCCAGAAGTGGCATTTCAAGAACTTGGCTTTGAGTACATTTCTCCTTAATATTTCTAGCATAATTTCTAGATGCCTTTCATGTTCCTCTTCGCACTTGGAATAGATAAGAATGCCATCAATAAAAACCAATACGAATTCGTGGAGTGCTTCTCTGAACACTCTATTCATAAGGTCCATAAAATAAGCCCGTGCACTGGTCAGCCCAAAAGGCATAACCAACAATTCGTAGAAATTGTTAGGTACCCTAAATGCGGTTAAAGGAATACAGTCTTCTTCTATCCTTAGTTGGTGAAATCCAGTTGCTAGGTCCATTTTGGAGAATACCCGAGCACCATGAAGATGATCAAACAAGTCATCTATACATGGTAGAGGATACTTACTCCTAATTGTTTGTTTATTTAGGTCTCGGCGGCCATCTAAATTTGCAATGAAAACTACAACTGAGCTCCAACTTGAGCGACTTGGTCTTATTAGTCCTTTCTTTAATAATTCATCATTTTGTTTCTTTAATTCATTCGATAAGAGTGAAAAAAAGGTCTTGCGTCGGAAATCAAATCGATTCTAAACTCAATTTCCCTATGTGGGGGTAAACGTTTATCTTCCTCAAAAACATCTGAAAATTCCTTAACAATTTGTATTTTTTCTAGACGTTTTTGGGACAAATTTAGGGCATACATAAAACTATCCATTACTAGATTTGATTCTTCACAAGTTATTTTAAAACATTCAAGTCTTTTATTTTGTAATCATACTATTCTTTTGACACAATCTAAAATAGCTTTATACTCAGACAAGCAATCCATACCGAGTATAATACCAAATCCAATAAAATCGAGGACGGTTAGATCACATGAAAGGTTTTAGGATAGATAGGCAACTTGTACTTTTTCATAAACTATACCGAGATTAATTTTACCACTTATAGGATTGGAGACATAGATAGGGGTGTTTAATATCTTTGTGGTAAGTTTCAATTTATCAACCAATTCTTTAGATATAAAACTGTGGGAAGCCCTAGTATTAAATAATACTCTAACTAGATTTTCACTAATGCAGATATTACCTTATAGGACTCTCTTGCCCTTCACCTCGGTCAAAGTTGAGGGTTCATCTTTGATAGCAAAAACCCGTACCTATTCTCCTTTCTTTATCAGTGGGCAATCCTTCTTCTGGTATCCTGGCTTGTAACAATTATAGCAAGTTCCATCCTGTACCCTTAGATTCTTACAAGTGTTGGAGTAGTGGCCCTTCTGTCGACAATTAAAACAAATAACTTCTTTCAACCGATCTCCCTGGGATCCTCTTTCTGGCTTTCCTTACCCTGGCATCTTTCCCTACTAATTAAACTTCATCTTCTTCCAATTATAGTTGCTGTTCTAATTTGTGGGTGGATTCTTCTTATCCAGAGTTTCATATCGTAAACCCATTTCTAACAAATCTGCAAAACTCCCATTAACATGCATTGTCATCCTATCTTGATATTGTTCCTTCATTCCATATATAAACATTTCATTCTCCCCCAAAGGAGTGTCTATCAAACCTGGCCCAAATCATGACAATTCATTAAATTTGTTAGCATACCCTTTTATGGGCATCTCTCCTTGTTTTAAATCCATAAAACTCCTGTAAAGGTGTGATGTTCCAGCTGCAGGCATATACTGCTCTTTCAAGAACTCCTTGAATCGTACCCAAGAAAAATTGTCCTCCAATTGATTCATTGTAATGGACTCCCACCAGGTAAGAGCCTCATCCTGTAGTTGCCAAGAAGCTAAAAATCTCTTCTGCTTATCTCCAATATTCAACCCCTTAAAAATTCTTTCATAAGAGTGGATCCAAGCTTGAACTTCTATAATGGACTCCATTCCCTAAAACGTTTACCACCCGAACTGGTATAGTTCTTGTATAAGGTAGCGAAGTTAATTTGAGGTTGTACGGGAACCATTACTTCTTCAATCATTGTAGCAGTTGGAGTGAGACCATTTGTAGTCGTGGTACTGCTACCACCCCTTCCTCTTCCTTATCATTTTCTTCCACTCATCTCATACTATCTGCATATAGTTAGGAGATATATTTAGGATTATAGACGAGTTTATCTTAGGGAATGGCATAAAATTCGAATATACTTATTCAGATAAAAATTTCAAATGTGCGCTCTCTCAAACTAAACTCATTCTAGGGCATTACTAACCCTATCTATAATGAGTTGACCTCATCAAAGCTTAGGTATTCGCTCAACCATAAGCTCTAATACAAAATGAGATGACCCACCTCTTAGATCCCCAAAAATCGATACTAATACATCATCGGTATTCACGTGCCGCAAATCCAAGTACCAGAGAGGCAGATTATCATGGGGTAAAAGGTAACAAAGATAGAAGAAAGAATAATAATAGAATCTCACATCGTATTAAATAACTTGTAATCATATAGATAGTACATACAATCACTTTCAAAATGAGATATCAAAGTCATAGCAAGTACTAACCCAGGTAGGTAGTTATAACGGCCTATCCCTATAGGTGCTGGTAGATATTTATACATAATATAGAAACAAAGGAAAATGATGAATAATTTCAACAAAAAGATCCAAAATGCTCCATTCTCCATGCTCCATAAAATCCCAGTTATTTATATTTGGAAAATCAAATCCTTATACGTTGGGAAATTTTGATCTGAGTAAACCAAATTTACTATCCCCTCCATCGAGCCAGTCCAAATAACCAGGGAGAGGAGGAAACTGGTTTTCCAAACTCAAGCCTAGATTTGATCGACTCTAAATCTTTTAACATACTTAATTAACTTTTAATTATTTATTTAACCACCTTATAAATCCTTTAAATTACCTTTAAATACTTTTTTATTCGTTTAAAAACATTTACAAAAGATTTGGAAAAGAATGGTTGCGTTTAGAATTATATTTCAAAAGTTGTAGAAAAGTGCTGCGAAAAGTGCTTTTTAAGCTGTATTGATCAAAACGACTTTTTTATCATTTGGAAATTCATTTTTATAAGTTAGACCACTTTTAGAACATGTTAAAATATTTTAGAATTTAAAAAAAAATATCTATTTTAAAACATTTACCACTTTGGCCTCCGAACTACCAAAACGCGATTTTATTTTAAACTGATTCGCTCATAATTTAAAATCTGCTAAACGCAATCTCAATTTTCTTCCTTTGGTTGAAAGATATGGATATAATAGTTCAGAAAATTCTTATCTCGAAGAATTCTGAGTTATATATCATTCTACATATTCGTTTGACTTTTCCGACATGATATCGCGAACTACCTTATGCGACCCACCTATTTTTGACTCAGCTTTCAATATTCATTTAAACTTTTTCAAAACACTTTTAAATGTTTATAAAACATTTCTAAACCATATTAAACCATTTTTAAGAGGTTTAAACATTCCATATACACATTTTATTTATTAAAGGAAAGTGATTTCCTTTGTGCTTATCGACGTGTATTTAAACATGGCTTGTATATATATTCAACAATATTAAACAACCAAACTTGCTGATTAAAGTATATTAAACATCCATTGCAAACGTCATATCATCATCCAAAAATATAATATAAGTAAGAGTTTCTCACATTGGTTTTGATTGGAAAAAAGGCTATAGCTTCGTTACTCAGAAATTAAAACTCACGATCCCTTGCACTATTTCTTCTAGGTGGCTCAACCTAGCCTTGGGATGGCTAGAGGAACTCATGAGCTAGGGTAGGTAGAAGGAAGGGCCGGTCTTTGATGGAGGAAGTGGAGGTCGTGGATGGTATAGAGGAAAAGGTGGAGTTTTGGAATAGTTGAGGTGCTTAAGTATATACATGTATACATTATAATTTGAATTTATTTTGAGAAATATTTTGGCATTATTTCTTTTAGGTTGGAAGATATGAAAAAAAAGCTTAGGAAATGGAAGGAAAGGAAGTAAGGAAATGAGAGGGAATAGGGGTGGTATTTATAGGTGAAGACGAGGAGATAAATATCTTAGATTTTTCATGCTACATCTCCTCCGACATCACCACCCACAAGCATCACCATCATCACCTCCCCCCTTGTTATGCACTGTCGATAGGATTCCTCTCCATGTGCTTGCAATTATGCTTGTACCATGCTATAAGAGGGTGGACTTTTGGTTAGCTTAAGAAGTAAGAAAAGGAGATAATATCTTTGATATTTTGTTTATATATGTGTGTATGCATGTATGTATGTCATGTGTATATCTATGTTGTGTATGTGCACATGACAAGTTTGTGCGTGGAGGGTTAAATAGATGTATGTGTATGTTCTATATGTGTTCAAGTTATATAAACAATTTTATTCAACTTATATATGTCAAAGCGTTACAAAATTTAATTTCGATTTCCGGTCACATTTTTACTTTTAAGTTATGTACATATATTTTTAAAAAAAGTTTAAAACTAAATTTCTGATTATTATCAATTGACTAAAATTATCAAATTTGAATTAAAGCCATATAAATCAATAATAACAATTTTTCCAAAAATTGTTATAATACCGATGAAGCGATATCTATTTTTCTTATATTTTCAAATTAAAAAAATATATTTATAAAAGTATTATAATTGATTCATTATCACTTTATAACTATTAAAAGTGAATTATAATCATTTAAAACCTTATTTAAATAATTATAATAATTATTAAATCATTAAATATCAATTATTAACTATAATGACCATCCTGATGATGTCATAATACATTTAAATTTTTTCAAAAATAAATAAATTATTTTATTTCATATTTGGGTTTCAAATCAAAAATAAGTTTTTGTGTCCAAACCGGTGCACGATATCGGATATCTAAGGAGTTGTTTACTGATAAACGATTTATAGTTATTTTGTCGATATTTTAACCAAAGTGTATAAAATTGTAAATACTTATTCAAAATAAGTTTACCATTATTATTTATAATTTAAAACATTATCATTTATGTTTGAAAATATTATTTTTGAATATTTTGATATTTTTTTGAAATGATGAATTTACGAATAATTAGAGACCATCTCGTTTTTCTAATGCATGACATATATTTGTTTATCTGATGAGTCCAAATGTGAGAGAGTCGCACTTTTAATATTTTGAAAACTTAGATTTTTGAGTGGGCTAAGGCCATTTAAAATGAATGAACAATTACCTTAGCCTACAAATAGATTTCCAATTAGAGAATTTGAATTTCATTTCTCTCTACATAAATTTTTCTTCTTCTTCCTCACTTTAAATCAAATTCTCCCTTAAACCTTCTTAGAATTCAATGAATCAACCATTAAATCAAAGAGCAAGTCAAGGCCTTTGCTCTAATACCATATAGAATCACGGATACATTGATTTGGAGAGGAGGCTAATTCCAAACAACAAGCATTTTGGAGCTTTTCGGATCTTTATGAGTGGTTTATGCTTAATTTATTATATAACTAGTGGTTCTCTCATTATTCTAAGATGATTATGGATTTGGGTTTGAGGTTGGGTCTAATATGGATAATTTCTAAAATTATATAGTAAATAAATTAGTGTAAACCTAAAATAAAAATGGAAATTTGATTTATATAATCAAAGACAATAATAAATTGATGAAAATTATCAAGTTGTGAATAATGATGGATATTAGAGCAAAAGTTTAGAGATATTGGTTTACATTCATATAAAATGATTGAATAGATGAAATCAAAAATTTTAATTGCTTAAAATTAGTATATATGTATGTGTGTGTATATGTGTATTATATATAATGATTTAAATAAAGAGGATACTTGAAAATGAGTGTTTGAGGCATATATCTATAATATACAAAAATGTTATGGTTAAAGTGTAAAAATGGGTTATGAAATGATTTCTAGAATAAGATAGTATATTTCAGAGACTAATAATGATTTTTGTATGATTTTTAAATAATTTATATGAATCATACAAAAAATAATAGAAATATCAAGTTTAAATGGAAGAAGCTAGTTTATATCGAAAATATGATATAAAATACATATATAAATTATGTAAAAATATTTATAAAAATTCATATGTTATTTCAGATCATATTATATTTTGATTTCAAATTTATAGTGATTTTAAATGTATTTTAACGTATATATGTTACAAAAGTGTATTTATAAATCTTGAAGCTAGTTTTATAAATACCAACTTTTGAAGCAATTATAAATAAGTTTGACATAAATCTTTAGTGAAATCGAAGTAGAAAGGTAGAAGAGGAACATATCAAAATATGAAAGAAAACGGATCGAGAATCAGGTGTATAACGAATAAAAAAGAAGCTAATTAAAAACTGGAATATATATATATATAATTATAGCTTTACGAAATTTGATAGGTGCATCTGCTCATACCAATTCGTCCACCGCCAGTCAACTAGTGGTAAAGTCATGGGTCGATAGGTTACAGCTTGTTGGCTCAGGTTTTCCTTGACCTAACAAGGTCGGTTCCTATAGTTTTGCTCAATCAATTCGGGCCATTATCCCGGGGTTTCAAGGTAATGTTTAAAAGACACTATGATGTGATTCTCTATGTTTGAATGAATGGAATATTTGTATGTATATAGGATGCGTGTGTGTATAGATATATGTCTGTATATATATGTGTGTGTATGTATGTATGTATGTATGTATGCATGCATGGATAGTCAATTTCTATTAGTAATTTATCTGACTATCGATTGTTGTAACCTCTATTGGTTATCATGGTAACACGATCACTCGGTTATCCTAGTATTTTCTAAGGTGTGTGTTGTAGTATGGAAATAGGTCCATAAGCCGCGTATGGAACTGCATCCATTTGATGATTCACCCATATGTAATGCAATGTGGTTGGCTTAGCTTTGTATATGGGTTAGACTATATCGTCGAACATTGTCATTATATTGGACCAAGAACTTGTTTCATGAGTTAGATACGTTTGTTGTATTGTTTGACTGACTTGTTGGATGTAGGTGAAACATGACTAAGGTATGATGTTTACTATAGTTGTCTTTGTATTACTTGGGAATGGTTAAATTATGTAATAAAGTAGACGTACATCACTCAACAAACTATAGTCTAACCCTTTATATATTTTTTCCTTTTTGTTTCATCAGTGGGTTAATAGGAATTGATGTGGAGGTATCGAGTGATGCTTGATGGTGCGAATAATGAAGGCAATACTTACGTATATAAAACTATATATAAATAATCATCTAACATTAATAATGATTATATATGTGTGTATTTGGATTGGGTTTGGGGTTTGGATTTGTATATGACCTATTTCATAATATGAATATGATAGAGTTAGGGGATGCCTTAGAGGCAATTATGTAATTTGTTACATATGTCTAACTCGTTGAACAATCTTGTTCACAATAAAGGTGTTTCTTTATATTATATACTTGATATAATGTGGTTATATTAATTAGTTTTATTAAAAGTATATTTAATAGAAAATCCATAAATGGCATATTTTGTGATAGTAGTTACAAAGTGTTGTAACCGTGAGTAATTTATCACAATAAAACAAATATACCATTTTAAATGTTCCTAATCAAGATGCATCGAGAGTGGATATCAGTGTATTTGTTGAGACTAGAGTATGTAATGCTCTCTAAATGTTTGGCAGTGTATTACTCATGACTGTTGGGGCACCTAGAGGTTACGTACTGATAGTTATTGGATAACTATGAAATAACTCACTCGATAGTTTTCTGTTTGTTAATATATAGCTAAGGTCAAATAGAAAATATCGATGTGACTGATTTACATTGTTTTCTCGACTTGAGAATACTGTGGATCTTCAATATAAAAGCTCCTCTTTGGCTATCATTTAATCATGGTATGGCGTTCCATCGAGTGACTATAGTTAGGTCGAGTGGAAGAATTGAAAGTGAAGCACTGTTCAAGAGAGGATTCGTCTCCTCGGTTATATGGGGTTAGTATCATGGTCAACTCAAAGTCAAAGTCTCTGACCAGAGCATTTTGGTTAATAATAATTGTTATTATTAAACCAAGGACTTTGTGTTTGGATGATAAAGTTGAATGTGGGCGATATTGGAATTTTGACCATTACCAAATTCCATAAGTCCTAATATGATATAGTTTTGATGAAGGGAATTGCTATAAATAATTGTCACTATTTGGTACCACTTATAATAAGTAAAATTGGATTTTACCAAAAGATGTGTAAGCGATGAATTCAGCCAAAATGTCACACCACCTGCTAAGAAACGTGTGAACGTTGATATTCGAATTATTCAATATTAATCGCTGACTGAATTTACACCTTTGAGTCGCACAACCGTAGTGATGAATTCTCCGAAAAACCACATGATTTAATTAATTGATAAAAACTTGTAAATTAATTAAATTAATTTGTATTTGAGAAATATTAATTATTATTTATCTTATTTGATGTTCGAGAGTTTTTTTGTAATTATTTGAATGTATTTATAGAAGTTATATTTGCACGCATTGATATATGATATCATTGTGATTAAATGAAAGATAATTACATGCGTTAATTTATGGAATATTATGTCATTTGATGGCATGTAATTTTCAGCCATACCTGTAAAGAAATAGGAGTGAAAAGAGAAAGTTAATCAAGAGAATTGATTAGATAAGTTTTAATTAAAGAATGGGAAAGATTTCCTTCTTTCAATAAAACATATTCTCTGATTCATTATGTACGTACAATTCATTCTTTCTCATTCATTCTTTTTCTTTCTCTCTTCCTAACTTTTCATGGTAGAAAAAAATTCCAAAATTCTTTCAAATCTATATGAAAACATCAAAAATAAATAAAACAAAAGTGGTTCATCCATCTCTTGTAAGGATAGGATGGAGATCTTGAAGATCTAAGGAGATATCATCATTCAAGATGTGACTTCTAGGCAACATCTAAAGGGAAGTCCATTTTCAAGATGTGCTTCAAGGCTTTGGGTAATAAGGTATGTTTTTCATTAATAGATAATGACATTTGATGTAATGTTTGTTGAAAGAGAAATTTAATCATCATAATTTGTATGTACGTATCACTACCTCATTTAAGTTGAGAATTGTTTATGTAGCTTGAATTGTTTATTGAATGAATCAATTAGTGTTTTATTTAATAAATCAAAAATAATATTTGTATATGTTTAAATATAATGTTTTGTTTTGGAACTATGTTGTAAACATTGAATTTAAAGTCTAATTTTTAGATCAAAAATTTTATATGTTCAATTTGTCAATTGGTTTCTTATTTTCTTAAATTAGAATTAAAATTTATATGTACTTGAATATAATGTTTTATTATAGATCTATATTGTAAACATTCAATTCAAAGTATAATCCTTTAGATCTAAAATTTTGTATGTTCGTATTGTTTTGATTGGATTTTACTTTAACAAATTAAGCTAAAATTTGTTTATGAATATTACAACGTTTTATTAAAAGATTCATGTTTTAAATCATATAAAACAAAATGTAATTTTAGATTTGAAAGTTTACATGTATGTATTTTGTGGTTATATTGTTTTGGAAATTAAAAAAAGGAAGATGTTTTGGCAATAAATTTTAATTTGATTACTATAGTCTCTAATTTGTATTAATTATAGATATTTTAATGAATATTTCATACATACAGTTAATGTTTTGACAATAAACCTACTTTTGACTTGATTGCTATAAATCTCTAATTTTTATCAAGTAGCAAGATTTGATTTAATCTTATACACACACGAATAATTTTATACTTATGTTTGCGTATATAAAATTTATTACATGTATTTCATATTGTCAAAGTTTGATTAAATTTCTTTCCAAAAGTATGAAACAATTTAAATGAGGCAATAATATATACATGTGTTTATTTTCTTCTATTATATCCCTGTATTATGATGCCTATAATTTGTCATTTATATGCTGCATTAATAAAGTTTACAAAATAGGAAATTAATTCAATCATCGTTGTTACCCTTTATTTATTTCATGTTGCACTTAAAGAATTTACACTATAACATATTTGTTTAAACTTATATTCATGACATATATATGTTGCTAATTAATGACATTCATATGATCAATCAACTTAATTAAAGAGAGAGAAATGAAAGATTCTCTCTCAATAAAAATTTATGCCCATCATTAATCGAATAAATTAAGGGGAAGGAAATAAAAAGTTTCTTTCCCTAAATAAATTTATGACCCGTCATTAATTGAATAATTTAAGAGAGAGAAATGAAAAGTTTCCTTCCCTAAATAAATTTAATAAATTACTGTTAACAATTATGTACATAGGAGTATATTTGATATACTCTAATTTACATACACATTAAATTAAAGTGAAACTTTATCTATAAAGTTAAATAAAATATTGATTTTATTTAAAAGAAACTTAGAAGTATAATTAGAATTCATGGACCCATTAAAGATCCAAAATGGCAAAAAAATTGAAATCCACCCATTTTTTCCGCTGTTGGCTGGCCCAGTTCCTTCAATGGTATCAAAGTCCAATAGCATATGTGGTCTAAATTAGACATGTTAGGGCTAACTAATTAAGCTTGTTCACTTAGTACGGTGTCTAGAAAGGTAATGCCTAGATTGGAATTGGGTAATCAAGTATCCTGTCCTACCTGGTTACCTGCCTGGCTTGAAAGGTGATGTATGCCTAAAGGTTACTCCTAATAGAAAAGGCACAATTTGAATTAGGTCTTGGGCTAATTTTCAAAATAGTTTTGAAAATTCAGACATGATTTTAAATTTAAAAGTGAAATTTAAAAAAAAAAACTTGTTTACTGTAAAAGGTTATAATATAACATTAGTTTTCAAAATGTTTGAAAATGTAAAGAAAATTTCAAAATGCTTAAACTGTTGATTTCAAAATTTAAAATTTATTAATAAGATTAATAATATAAATTAATTAAATGAGTTAATTAATTAATACTTATATGCATGTATTATATATGTTGATATATGTTATGTTATTTTAAAGTGTTAAGATAACATAAGTATACATGTATGTAAAATAAGTTTTGAAATTGATATGATTTAATTAAATTTGTTTAATTAAATAAATAAAAAAATACACATATATAAGATATATGTGTTATACTATAAAGGTTATAGTATACACTATAAAGGTTATAATAGATATGTCCAATATAAAAGTTGTATTGGAATACTAATTTAAAATTAATTAAAGAGTTAATTAATTAATACTAATTAAATAAGATTTAATTAATAAAACATCATACATAGGACTATCATGTAAGTAATATGACATATAAAAGTTATTTAATAACAAAACTTATATGGTATGAATGTATTAACTAAAAGTGGAACATTAAAGAAACCCAAATAGACTTAAGGAATAAATACATACGTAAATGTAGGTATATTTTGATTTCTGATGTGTGTGACACTTGAATCATGAGGGTATTTCATAAGAAATACATTATTCCATAAGTCGATATCACTCAATATAATATATTGAAGATTATGAAATTTCAATATAACATTGTCCTCTACTGTAACGACCCTGAATTTTGAACGAATTAAATTGAAAATATTTAATTAATTTTAAATATTTGAACGACGATTTGATTTGTGTCCCCGATAAAATTTTGAAATTGGCGATTAAATTATAAAGTTTAATCTGTTGATAGTTGAGTTTAAATTTAAATCTTCAATTTTAAGCTGAAGAAAAATATTTCGAAAGCTTTTAAAATTCTTATTGATAATTCTGAAGATAACAGAAGCTTCAGAATCCAATTTCGAATTGATTTGATCAGTTTTGAAATTTATATCGTTCAACCGATATTTAAAAATAATCATTTTTCAAACAGTCTCGAAATTCGACGAAACCAGTTCCATTGGGTCCGGAATGTTGTATTATTGCCGGATTTCAATTTTCGTAATTTCCGGAGTTGATACGTGAGAAAACGGTAAGTAAACGCAGTTAGATTTGATCGAATTCAAATTGAATTTTAAAATTTTAAATTACGTCCACATCAGCTATTCCTTTTCCGTTGAATACGCCTGCAATCACGAGAATAACGTGCAACCCATCACGAAATCCATACCTTCCTCGATTTCAAATACTCTCCTTCACGTTCAAAGGATAGAAAACCAAACGAAACAAATTCGTTCAACTCAAAAACAATGGCCGCTTCTTTTAATCTCTTCTCCCTCCCTCTCAATCGAAAATAAACGGCCGAAGCCCTAAATCGAAATCAGTTAAGGCATCGTGAGTGGGGGTTCGACGTGGCAGGCTGGGGCGATTGGTCGCGGTGGGCTCGAGCTCGGCAGTGGCTCGAAGCAATGGAGATGACTCTGGCAAATGGGTTTCAGACGAAGGGCGAGCGCGAGGCAGTGGTCGCGACAATGTTCTGGGGGGCGCTCGAGCACGCGATGGAGGTGATCTGGGTCGACGTTCGGTTGTGAGGCGCGAAGCTCGAGATGAACGAGCTGGCGAAGGCGATGGGGTGGTCGCTTCTGCTGTCGAATGGATGTTCGATTTTGGGTATCGCGAGTGTGAACGGCGACGAGGCTAAGGAACGGCGATGGTGGCCTGGGCGAGCTCGTTCCTGGTATGCCAATGGTCGTAGCGGCAACGTGATGCTTCGAGTGCAGTTGTTCGGCTAGGGTTCCGATGGCAATCTAGGATTTCAATCGAGTTTAAGGTAATTTATATCTCTTATATATATGTATTTTTACTGATACCACTTAAGTTTAAGTTTTAAACTGTAAAGTTATAATTATTCACGTATTGGAATCAATTGCAAATTATAAAACAGTGTTTAAAATTTTATCGGCTATATATATATATATAATTGAATTTTTGATTTTACAACAGGGTAGAAATAATTCTGTTTGAATTCATTAAGCTATATATAGAGGCTGTTTATTTTAAGATGATTAATTAGTAAATTGGCTTATTATTTTTTCTAGTTTCTAAGGATACTTTATCAAATAGGAAATTGATCGATAGATTTGTTTGAAATAAGAATAAAATTTAAAAGAGGTAATTCAGTAACTCTTTTAAAAAGAAATTTGATCATTCGCTTTGTTCGAATATTAACAAATCATATATAATGTTTTACAAGGTCTTAAATAAAGAAATCAAAGCAGAAATGGAAATGGAATGCAAAATAAAAGGCGAAGGTGAGATTTTTCTCACTCAAAATGAATTGCAGTTATTGATTGCTATTTGGATGTGATATTAGATATAGTAGGATATATATCTATATATAGCAATATATACATATTGGCATATGTATATATTGGATTGATGATTTCCCGCCTCGTATAGCGGATGAGACCCTATTGCGCCGTTAGTAAGCGGATTTTTATAAAACCCATATACCGCGATAATTCCGTACTGGAGCGGAATTGGTATTGTGCTGACGTCTTTGGATGCAGGGAAACAGGTTGGAGGGATCCAACTGGACCCCTCACATTGATTGAATTTATTTCTACTGTGATGTGATAATCTGTGAATGATTATTGATGTTATTGAATTGATGTCTGGAAATTGTTGAAAGCTAAAATTTAGCTGAATGGATGTTTGATATCATTGGATTCCAAAAATAAACGAAATTGAATTTTTGGTAATTCAAGCAGAAAATTTTAAGTGAATTGATTTTTTTGAAATTGAATAAAATTTGAAGAAAAGAATTTAAAGGTATAAAAGTTGATTTTTATAGTATTATCAAATTTATTCCAGAATAAAGTGAAAATGTTAAGTAAATGGATTTCGTAAAATAGTGATTTTAAATTGAAGAATTTAATTTAAAATTTGGATTTTTAAAATAGATTGAAAGAAACGATTGAAATTTATTTTCTTAAAAAGGAATTTATTTAAGAGAAGATAAGTTGGAAATCCTATTAGAAATTTAATTGGTAAATTGAAACAAATTGGGAAATCAATGTAAAATGATTTCAAATTGAAGAATCCATTGTTAAAAACAGAATATTGAATAATTTGAGGAAAATAAGGAATTTACTTAGTAGTGATAAATAAATTTTTAAATCAATATCGAAATTGATTTGGGATTGAAGTTTTTATAAATAGAATTGGAATTTATAAAGGTTGTTTATAAATCCGAAATCACTTATTCTGATAAGTAAAATATTGATGTTGATAAAAAGAAGATTTATAAGTCGAGTTGTTACTAAAATAGGAATAGAATTTATAAACGTGTTTATAAATTCAAAATCAGTTGAATTTGAGAAATTAAATATAGAAGATTTTTAAAGAAGGTATATTCATGATTTTGGATAGCGAATTTTTATTGAGATAAAAATGTGTAGAAATGATTGAAATTGGGTTGAGTGAATTATATTCACGATTTTGGACAGTGAATATATTATTAAATAAAATGGATTTATTTTTGAAGAAGTGATATTAAAAATGAAGTTAAACATTTTAAAGATGTTTTAAAATGTATTATGAATCGAAAGCATAGATTTCCGCAGTTCTTGTTGAAATAGACGTTTTCGAGAAATTTAAGGAAATGGTGGACTATAACACTGTTGTTATAGTAAATGATTTCCGAAAGGAAATGTTTTATGTAGTATTGGGATTTTCATATATCTACCTTAAAATTTCGAATCCCTATACTAGTGATTTCGAGTCGTCGTAACGATGTTTTACGTAACATTCGTTTTGACTCAAATAGATGTTAGAATAAATGATTTCCTTAAAGAATGAATGTATACTTAATTTGATTTAAGTATATCGAATGTTTTCAAATGTTGAAAATAAATAGATTTGTGAAATACTTATTTTAAATAAGTATGGAAATGCTTTTCCAATATGAAATGAACTGTTTTGAGATTTTATCTTCAAAGATAAAATGAAATGTGGAAATTGATTTGAAAATTGTTTTCAAATAGTGAAGTGTGGAAATTTTATATCTAGTAAAGATATTTTTGGAAAAATAATAATTTGGAAAATTATTTGGAATCTGATGATGTCGTGCATCTTTATTGATAGTTAAATAACCGACTATCAATAATTACCTTTAGATAGGTATTCGTTGTGAATTGGATGAATTTGAATGCCACACTTATTTTTGAATAAGCGCTCACTATTCGGGTTAGCCGGGAAAGGACCATAGGGTCGTATAACCCATTCCGAATATGTGATACGTCGTTATGAATTGCATTCGAAGACCGGTGTTGAAGACCGGATATTTTTGAAAACGGAAGGATTACCGTCGAGTTACTCTACATCGGCTGATCTTCGATTTAGAGGTTTTATCACCCTTAGTGACGGGAAGTCCTGACGTGATTGAAAATTATCCGGAATTGCAAGGGCTTCGTGAGAAGTGCCTTCGGTTCTGTTCGATCCCGGAACAGACTTGTATGGATTGTGTGTCTGACGTTACAATTTGAGATATAAAGCTGATTTCTTTCAAATACATTTCTGTTGGTGGCGGAGAATTTATTCTCTTAGCTTAACACCCTTCTCTGAGACGTACGAGCTCAGAGGTTATGTAGTTGAAATTTATCACCGATATATCCCAATTTGGTAACGTGGCATACTGAGTGTTGCTGTGAAATGATCAGTGTTTGATCATTTGCGATATGATCATTTGTTTGATCTTATATCTTTGTGATCATAGGTTGATCATTTTTGTTTGACCCAAAGCAGGGCTTTGTAGAAAGCGTAGCTTTGTGGACGAGACTTCATCGAGCCTCACACCCCGGAAATGGTCGAAACAGGAAGAATGCGGCAAGGTTTTAGGGAGTAGCGCCCCTTAGTGTATGTCATTCCTTCTGGATAAAGGTGGTATCATGGTATGGAGCCCAGATACTTAACCTCTGTGGTTACTGCATTATTATTATCTATGTGGTTTGTTGGAAATCGGGGATCCTCGGGAAGATCGGTGACGATCGGGGGATGGCATACGCGTGTCAGTAGTTACCTATTTTTGCAGAGGTAACCCGGCCTTGTGTTGGCAGAGATCCGGTTAGGTTCTCGGGTCGTCTATTCCAGGGACGTACCCATCGTGGATAGGAAGTTCCTTAGCCTGACCATTTGTTGGAAATCCAAAGAAACAATACGATCTTGTATGGTTTTAGTTGTAGAACCTATCATTCACTTATGGTGGTCACCACTGTTTGGATGGTAGCTATAGTAGGCATAAGTGCGGAATGCCTATGCTGGCTAAGATTAATATTATACTTTCGAAATGTTTTCTACACTATGCACTAATAATAATATCAAAAATGATTTGATTTTGCGTATCAAGCATCTTTGACTATCATAAGAAGAAATCTCCTCCAAGTCTGCGTTTGCATTGTGTGTGTGGTGGGAGGTCTTATGGTAGTCTCATTTTCCGAAAAGCATTGCGAATTTACTTTAAAAATTTTTGTTGATTATTTTAAAGAATAACTGTTTTACGATCTCACACCAGTCACCATGACTGACTCGGAGTTTATTGTTCCCTTCTAAACTCTGGGTGCCCACCAATTTCCACACGGGCAGCCTAGAGTTATATTATCAGGATATTCAGGATATTCTGGAGCTTTGGAGATAAGCTGGAGGACGAGACGTAGTATTTGTATCTGATATTATTTATTCCACTGTGTATTCTGTATGAGGACAAGGTATATAACTGTCCATTGTTGTATATTGACTCTGATGATTGATATATGTATAAACTGATATAGCTCTTTGTTTAAAAAGACTAGTGTTTATTTATTATATATTGTTCCGCTGCGATATGTGAGATTCTGATATTGTTTTCTGTTCTGATGTTGTTCTCTTGTTCTTCTTTCTTTCTCTTCTATCTTTTCTTCTACTTTTTCTTTCAAAACCCTCACTATTGGAGTTTCCGGCACTCGATTGCTCGACAGTCGATAAAGTGAGTATCGATGTCGAATTTTCGAAAGTCGAAAATTTCGGTATGTGACAAAGTGGTATCAGAGCATATGGTTAAGCGACAACCCTGCTCTGTTGGGTGTTACTCATTAGAGATAGAGTCAGTGGTACTCTAGAATGAGTTTGAGTGTAATAATAAATACGAGTGCGTATTTGTTAGTGAATATGAAATTGTTTTGTATTGTGTTGACTTATCGGTTGATTGTTTATGGATTCTGGTCGGTGCAGTCTAGCTAACTGTAATCGATAGGGGTTTCTAAACTCTAAACAAGGTAAACCGACACAGTATTGTTTTAAAATAGGGTGAATGAAATAATTTTGCCCAAAACTATTTTTGTATAGAAAAGAAATGGTTTTCTATGAATTATCATAGTATATGGTTGCATGGTTGTTAGGAAGTGATAATATTGAAATGTTATCATTACTATTGAAACTGAATAAGAAATTGAAATCGTAACTCCAAAGTTAAGAAATAAAATTCACATGCAAATGAAATTTGAGAATGTAAATTATAAATGTGACTTATAATTTAAAACGGAATTCCAGAGAAGTATTTGGAAATGTTTGAAAAGAATTTGAAAATTTTGGGGATTTGAAAAGTTTAAATCTTTTTGGTTTGAAAGTGATTTTCAAAGGTTTTGAAAAATATTTTGGAGAGATGAAAGCTCTAAACTCTTTTCGGTCGCTGGAAAATAACTTCGATGATGACTGCAGCATTATCGATGTTCATTTTCGGGTTTCCAGAAGAGGAATTGCTGCCAGATTGTTTTAAATGAAAGTTGTTTGGAAAATTGAGTTTTGTTTTGAAAATTCAAAAGATAAATTTGAATTGTTTTCAAAATAGTTTCGAAATGTTGAAAAGACTCTGGAATACTATAAAAATAAGTGGATAACTTATACAATTTGAATTTTGATTGAATAAATTTAACGTAAGGAATTTTAAGTTGAATTAAAGTAAGTATAAGTTATATAACTTATAAAATGAGAAATAAAATAGTAACCAAAGATTTGAAAATAAATTTATTTAACAAATGAGAATTATTAATGTGAATTAAGAATATAAAGAGATGAATTCATATATGAATAAAATTGTAAATATGAATTTGTAAGTGAATAAAACTAGAATTGAATTTGATTGTGGAAAATGAAGTGAAGTATTAAACTAAAGTTAGTAAGTGAAGCTAATTGATTATTGACCAAATGAATAAGATTTGAACGAATTAAATTCAATGATTATAAATGAAGATAAATTGAATTTAAATAAGATTGAAATTGTGAATTAAATTCAAATGAATGTGAAATGTATAATTGAAAGAAAATGAATACATATAACTTCAATAACGAACTTAAAGATGATATAAGCAGTTATATTGAAAATTCTGTAATTAAATGTACGAAATGGTTTGAATGTGTAACTAGATATTGTGGCTAGTAGAATATACAGGTATAAAGGGATTGGATTTGATTTTCAAAGATGAATTTGAATTTTCTCGAAAAAGGTAAGTATTTGAATTATAATATGAGTTTTTGATGATTTCTTGTCTAGCCGCTTGGCTTTTTCTTTTTCTTTTTGAAATCTGAGAGTCTGTAGGGACGTTTTGTAGTCGTGCCGTATTAGCCGCGCAAAGGAGACGCTGGCGAAATTTTTCGGAAATTTAGGGCGTTAGAAAATTTTTGAGAAATTTTGAAAGTTTAAAATTTGAATTTAAACTCAAATTTGAATTGAGAGGTAAAATAATGTTGTTTGGAAACTTATGAATTGAAGTAAGAATGCTAGTTGAATTGACAACGAATCTTTAGTAGAAAGATTTGTTTTGATAAATTTGATAAAACTATTAGATTGTGAAAAATAGTAGACGAGTTAAGGACCTTTCTTCCTAACTTGTAATTTCGGGACGAAATTCTTTTAAGGAGGGAAGTTTGTAACGACCCTGAATTTTGAACGAATTAAATTGAAAATATTTAATTAATTTTAAATATTTGAACGACGATTTGGTTTGTGTCCCCGATATAATTTTGAAATTGGCGATTAAATTATAAAGTTTAATCTGTTGATAGTTGAGTTTAAATTTAAATCTTCAATTTTAAGCTGAAGAAAAATATTTCGAAAGCTTTTAAAATTCTTATTGATAATTCTGAAGATAACAGAAGCTTCAGAATCCAATTTCGAATTGATTTGATCAGTTTTGAAATTTATATCATTCAACCGATATTTAAAAATAATCATTTTTCAAACAGTCTCGGAATTCGACGAAACCAGTTCCATTGGGTCCGGAATGTTGTATTATTGCCGGATTTCAATTTTCGTAATTTCCGGAGTTGATACGTGAGAAAACGGTAAGTAAACACAGTTAGATTTGATCGAATTCAAATTGAATTTTAAAATTTTAAATTACGTCCACATCAGCTATTCCTTTTCCGTTGAATACGCCTGCAATCATGAGAATAACGTGCAACCCATCACGAAATCCATACCTTCCTCGATTTCAAATACTCTCCTTCACGTTCAAAGGATAGAAAACCAAACGAAACAAATTCGTTCAACTCAAAAACAATGGCCGCTTCTTTTAATCTCTTCTCCCTCCCTCTCAATCGAAAATAAACGGCCGAAGCCCTAAATCGAAATCAGTTAAGGCATCGTGAGTGGAGGTTCGACGTGGCAGGCTGGGGCGATTGGTCGCGGTGGGCTCGAGCTCGGCAGTGGCTCGAAGCAATGGAGATGACTCTGGCAAATGGGTTTCAGACGAAGGGCGAGCGCGAGGCAGTGGTCGCGACAATGTTCTGGGGGGCGCTCGAGCACGCGATGGAGGTGAAGGGATCTGGGTCGACGTTCGGTTGTGAGGCGCGAAGCTCGAGATGAACGAGCTGGCGAAGGCGATGGGGTGGTCGCCTCTGCTGTCGAATGGATGTTCGATTTTGGGTATCGCGAGTGTGAACGGCGACGAGGCTAAGGAACGGCGATGGTGGCCTGGGCGAGCTCGTTCCTGGTATGCCAATGGTCGTAGCGGCAACGTGATGCTTCGAGTGCAGTTGTTCGGCTAGGGTTCCGATGGCAATCTAGGATTTCAATCGAGTTTAAGGTAATTTATATCTCTTATATATATGTATTTTTACTGATACCACTTAAGTTTAAGTTTTAAACTGTAAAGTTATAATTATTCACGTATTGGAATCAATTGCAAATTATAAAACAGTGTTTAAAATTTTATCGGCTATATATATATAATTGAATTTTTGATTTTACAACAGGGTAGAAATAATTCTGTTTGAATTCATTAAGCTATATATAGAGGCTGTTTATTTTAAGATGATTAATTAGTAAATTGGCTTATTATTTTTTCTAGTTTCTAAGGATACTTTATCAAATAGGAAATTGATCGATAGATTTGTTTGAAATAAGAATAAAATTTAAAAGAGGTAATTAAGTAACTCTTTTAAAAAGAAATTTGATCATTCGCTTTGTTCGAATATTAACAAATCATATATAATGTTTTACAAGGTCTTAAATAAAGAAATCAAAGCAGAAATGGAAATGGAATGCAAAATAAAAGGCGAAGGTGAGATTTTTCTCACTCAAAATGAATTGCAGTTATTGATTGCTATTTGGATGTGATATTAGATATAGTAGGATATATATCTATATATAGCAATATATACATATTGGCATATGTATATATTGGATTGATGATTTCCCGCCTCGTATAGCGGATGAGACCCTATTGCGCCGTTAGTAAGCGGATTTTTATAAAACCCATATACCGCGATAATTCCGTACTGGAGCGGAATTGGTATTGTGCTGACGTCTTTGGATGCAGGGAAACAGGTTGGAGGGATCCAACTGGACCCCTCACATTGATTGAATTTATTTCTACTGTGATGTGATAATCTGTGAATGATTATTAATGTTATTGAATTGATGTCTGGAAATTGTTGAAAGCTAAAATTTAGCTGAATGGATGTTTGATATCATTGGATTCCAAAAATAAACGAAATTGAATTTTTGGTAATTCAAGCAGAAAATTTTAAGTGAATTGATTTTTTTGAAATTGAATAAAATTTGAAGAAAAGAATTTAAAGGTATAAAAGTTGATTTTTATAGTATTATCAAATTTATTCCAGAATAAAGTGAAAATGTTAAGTAAATGGATTTCGTAAAATAGTGATTTTAAATTGAAGAATTTAATTTAAAATTTGGATTTTTAAAATAGATTGAAAGAAACGATTGAAATTTATTTTCTTAAAAAGGAATTTATTTAAGAGAAGATAAGTTGGAAATCCTATTAGAAATTTAATTGGTAAATTGAAACAAATTGGGAAATCAATGTAAAATGATTTCAAATTGAAGAATCCATTGTTAAAAACAGAATATTGAATAATTTGAGGAAAATAAGGAATTTACTTAGTAGTGATAAATAAATTTTTAAATCAATATCGAAATTGATTTGGGATTGAAGTTTTTATAAATAGAATTGGAATTTATAAAGGTTGTTTATAAATCCGAAATCACTTATTCTGATAAGTAAAATATTGAAGTTGATAAAAAGAAGATTTATAAGTCGAGTTGTTACTAAAATAGGAATAGAATTTATAAACGTGTTTATAAATTCAAAATCAGTTGAATTTGAGAAATTAAATATAGAAGATTTTTAAAGAAGGTATATTCGTGATTTTGGATAGCGAATTTTTATTGAGATAAAAATGTGTAGAAATGATTGAAATTGGGTTGAGTGAATTATATTCACGATTTTGGACAGTGAATATATTATTAAATAAAATGGATTTATTTTTGAAGAAGTGATATTAAAAATGAAGTTAAACATTTTAAAGATGTTTTAAAATGTATTATGAATCGAAAGCATAGATTTCCGCAGTTCTTGTTGAAATAGACGTTTTCGAGAAATTTAAGGAAATGGTGGACTATAACACTGTTGTTATAGTAAATGATTTCCGAAAGGAAATGTTTTATGTAGTATTGGGATTTTCATATATCTACCTTAAAATTTCGAATCCCTATACTAGTGATTTCGAGTCGTCGTAACGATGTTTTACGTAACATTCGTTTTGACTCAAATAGATGTTAGAATAAATGATTTCCTTAAAGAATGAATGTATACTCAATTTGATTTAAGTATATCGAATATTTTCAAATGTTGAAAATAAATAGATTTGTGAAATACTTATTTTAAATAAGTATGGAAATGCTTTTCCAATATGAAATGAACTGTTTTGAGATTTTATCTTCAAAGATAAAATGAAATGTGGAAATTGATTTGAAAATTGTTTTCAAATAGTGAAGTGTGGAAATTTTATATCTAGTAAAGATATTTTTGGAAAAATAATAATTTGGAAAATTATTTGGAATCTGATGATGTCGCGCATCTTTATTGATAGTTAAATAACCGACTATCAATAATTACCTTTAGATAGGTATTCGTTGTGAATTGGATGAATTTGAATGCCACACTTATTTTTGAATAAGCGCTCACTATTCGGGTTAGCCGGGAAAGGACCATGGGGTCGTATAACCCATTCCGAATATGTGATACGTCGTTATGAATTGCATTCGAAGACCGGTGTTGAAGACCGGATATTTTTGAAAACGGAAGGATTACCGTCGAGTTACTCTACATCGGCTGATCTCCGATTTAGAGGTTTTATCACCCTTAGTGACGGGAAGTCCTGACGTGATTGAAAATTATCCGGAATTGCAAGGGCTTCGTGAGAAGTGCCTTCGGTTCTGTTCGATCCCGAAACAGACTTGTATGGATTGTGTGTCTGACGTTACAATTTGAGATATAAAGCTGATTTCTTTCAAATACATTTCTTGTAATATCCCGGAAATTTAGGACAATATCAATTTAATAATCTGTTTAAATAATTAAATTGATTTGTTAATCTTTGATAATAAAATTTGAATTTGGTTTAATAATCTAATTAAATAAATATTTAATTAGTGAATTTATCTTTTAAAAACCAATAAAATGATTTCTATTTATAATATATATATATATGAGTATATATTGTAAATAGATTGCCTTTGATTTGATATTTAATAAATAAATGAAATCTTGTTTTTATATTTCTAATATATATATTGATAATTTTGAAATTATGATTTAATTAATATTAACTTTTCAAAGCTATTTAAACAAAATAACTATATGGTTTAAAATAAGAATTATAATAAGATTTTTTTTTTAAATATTGTTAATAAATATGATTTAAGAATGTATATATGTTTAAAATATAATTTGCATATGATATGTAATTCAATTAGTAATAGTGATAATTTATAATCTCTTTTATAAATTATTTTAAAATTGATAAATAAGTTATTTTCAAACAATATTAATAGTGTATTGTTTTTATATAAATAGACTTTAATAGAAATAAGATTTTTATTTCAAATTGAATGTATGTTATAAATTGAATTTAAATTGGATTTTAAAATATAATTTGCATTTGAATTTAAATTAAAATTGAAATTCAAAAGGAGGTAATATTCAAATAGTTTTGAATATTATAAATATATGTATAAGCTTTTATATATATAGGTAAGTAATTTATAAACTAAGTAAAGGCTTTTTATTTACATTTAAAATAAATAAAATTATTTAAAATACAAGTGTTATCATATTAAGGCTTGTTTAAAACATGTGTACACTAATAAAACAATGAGAGAGACAAATGTCAAGTTTTAGATTTTTGTTTTTCTTTTTATTTGAATAAATCATATCTACCTATATATGTATATGTTCTCATCTTCTTTCCTTTTTCTCTTTCTTTTCAAATCTTAAAAGAAACTTTCAGCCTGCAATAAAATTCTCAAAACAAAATCAGTAACTCAAATCTATCTTCCTCTCTAAAAAAATCTGCAATTCAAATCCTATTTCTCTAGAACCAAATCAGTAATTAAATTTCTCTCAAACCAGATTCCTCAAACAAAGATCTGTAATGTATTTCTTCAAAAATCTGTAACCATTTTCCAAAAATCAAAGACAAGACCTGTTTTTCTTTACAAATCTGGAAGCCTGCAATTTCTTCTTTTCGAATCTGAAGTAAGCAACCTGATTTAGAGAAACATTTCAAGAAATCAAGTCTGCATGCAAGTTTATAAAGCTAACAACTCAAGTTTTAAATCAAAAACCAGAGGCTAAGGCTTTTCAAAACTGTTTCTAAAAGAGGGCTCTGTTCATCATAAAATAGGTGAGTAACTTACATTTTCTAAAAACTTAAGAATATGATATATGTTGGCATGTGATGATATTGGCTGGATTGAAGTTCTAATTTGAATTTATTTGTATTGGTATGAATATGTGTGTGAGCCTGTCTGTCTACATATAAAAAAAAACCTATCCCCTGTTATTTATCAAGTGAGTAACTTTCATATTTTTTTAACTTAAATTTAGGATATATACTTGCATGTGATGATATTGCTTGTATTGAAGTTCTTAATATGAATTTATATGAATTGGTTCAAATATGTTATATGACCCTGTCTGTTTATATAAACAAGTCTGTACCCTGTTTACAAGTGAGTAAACAATCATTTTATTTGTTTAATCTGCTTTAATTGGTTGATGTGATAAGTAGTTGAAGTAATGTTATTTACATGGATGAATTAATGTGGCTGCATGTATATAAAATTGTGAAGAATGTCTGTGCATGTCAGTATATACATTTATTCAATACTCTGTTTGATGTTAACAGACTAATCTAGTTTCAAAAATCCATTTCTCCTTCTCTGACTTCTTTTAGGTTAGGATTTTTAAAAGAAAATGGTTAGTAATAGCCATATTCAATTTTTAAAAATAATTTTAAGTAAAGATAACTAATAGGATTCCTGGAAACTAGAAAAGACTGTGATGATCAACATAAGACAGAAAACCAAATAATTTTAATTTCATGTTTTGATTTTACAACTAGATTCGTACTTAAGAATGGTGACTTTTGATATTAATATCAGGATTTTAAAATTAGAAATTTTGGAGATATTGCGAGTTGAACTGAATTGGGTATTTCATCGAATTCTGGTGATCACGGTGACATTGAATTTCGGGGTTCTGATCAGAGGAGGTCGAAGTGATGGGGGACAAGGGAAAAATGGAGATACGTTTTTCCAATCGCTGTGGTGGCTTGGCGGAGGTGATTTAGGGTTTAAGACCCTGAACGAGTCGACGTTGTTGTCGAGGTGAATGCGGCGTTGTCGTCGCATCGAGTTACATCAGAGCTAGGGAAAAAGGAGTAAGGGTCTACGGCGAAGGTCTGAGCTGAGGGATGTGGTCACCGGTAGTCGGAGTTAGGCGGTGCGTGGAGGTTTGGGTGATCAGGTTTGGTCCTGATGGGTTTCGAACTCGCTCGTTTTCGATTGACGTGTTCGTTTTGGTTTCTGGATAGTGGAGATGATTGAGTTTGTCTACGGTGACTTACTGGCGAAGGTAATGGTGATCGGAGCAGCGTCGATCTTCGGTGCACGTGCACCTATGCACATTGTATCAGATGAGATTGAGTGTTGTTGAGAGGAAGAAGCTAAGACGTACTCGAATAGTGATGGGTTTGGCTCGAAGGCTTGCTCGAGGAAATAGGTTTCTGGCTCGGGATCGTTTAGCGAACTCGTGTGGGTTATAACAGTTTGTAGAAAATTAAATAGGGGGAAAAACTCGAAGAAGTACTCGGGTATTTTGATGTTTTTCTCGGGTATTTTGGATGTTGGGCTCGGGTAGGCTATTGGGTTCAGTTTAAAAGGCTGGCAGGGTTTAAACTTTAAATTGAAGTTTAAAGGGTTAAGCAGGATTTAAAGCAAAGTTTAAATCAAAAATTTTAAAGTATGGATTCAATTTAATTTGTATCCTAGTTGAGATAAAATAATTTTTTAAATTATAATGTTTGAACAAATTTAAATGTTTTAAAGTATATTTTAAAAAGGTTTTGAATTTAAATAAATTAAATGTTAAGTGTTCTTTAACATTTGGTTTAAAAAGAGTTTGTAAAATTTGATTTAAATTTGGTTAAAGTTGAATTTGAAATTTAATTTAAATCTTTAAATTGAAATAAGAGAAAAAGGAAGATTTAAAGTAAAGGATTTCAAAACCTTTTGTAAATGATAATTAAAATGTTAATACTTAAATTTGGAGATTTAATAATATAGGAGTCATTCAATTTATAAGGTAATTAAGGAGTAATTTGGTAATTTAATTAATTAATGGTTTAATGTTAATTAATTAAATAATTAAGATTTTAAGTTAATTAATTGAGAGTTAATTAATTTGAAATTAAGAAATTATTAATTAGTTAAGTGTAGATTATTAATAAATGATAATCATTTGAAAAATTGGTTAAGTATAAATTACTTAATAAAAGTAATTAAAGAAATAAATTACTTAAGGTAATTAATTAAATTTGTTAAGTTTAAATTAATTTGTTTAATTAATTTAAGAAACCACTTGATGATTTGATAATTACTTAAGTATAATTGTAACGACTCAGAATTTTTGATAATTAAAATTCGAATATTTAATTAATTTTAAATACTGATAAGTAGAATTAAGAAGTCGAATAATTTATTTCTCGAATATTGGATTTAATTTGACAATTAAATCGATAATTTAATAGTTAAATTCCAGAGATAATTGAAATCTGGATTAAATGTGATTTTAAAATGATTTGTAAAATTTTATTTAATCATACAGGAGTTATAGAAAGGTTATAGAACTTTTAAAAGTGAATTTGGAGTTAATCTATGGAAATTGAATATTTTAATATTTAATTATCGACTGTAAAAATAGCCAATTTTCGAACAGTCTCAGAATTGAACGAAACCAGTTCCATTGGGTCCGTAATATTGTATTATTACCGGATTTCAAATTTTGTAGCTTTCGGGATTAACGTGTGATCGTACGAGGTATAAACGCTTAGACAATAATTATCGATCTAATTTAAATATCCTTATCCGAATGAAATCAAATCAACAGCCACCCTGTATTTCCTTTAGCCAACCTATCTCTGTTGTAGCCGACACGCAGAAACAAATTTTCACGCGAAACATCTTTTCCTGTTCCCTCTCGTTCAATAATATCTCGTCTCCTTCTGTACAAATCTAAAACGCAGAAGAAATCATTTCGTTCCAAAGAAATAAACAATGGCCGCTCTCGTCTGCTCTTTGGAAACTTCGTTCGAAATCAAATAAAAAGGGAACCGCTTCTTCTTTTATCTCAGAATCGAAAAACAAAAAACATTCCAAAGCAAAAAACGAAAGCTTCGACATTAAATCAATGGCCGAAGCCTGGGATTCGAATCGCGAGTTCGTTCGCATCTGGGTGCACGGGGGTCGAGCTCGATTCGCGAGCGCATGGCAGGCCAGGTTCTCGCGCTCGTAGTCGCGAAGGAGGGGCGATGTGGCAATGTTCTCGAGCTCAGTCAGGCGGCGCCACGGCGACGAGGCAAGGCAGGAGGCGGCGATCTGGGCGATGGGTTTCGTTCGCGAGGTCGCGAAGCAGTTGCAGGCGGCATGATGTTGGCATTCGCGATGGGGCAGTATCGCGTTCGATGATGGCAGCGGCGGTTTTGGGGGTATCGAAGACGTTGAGGCTACGTTGGAGTTGCAAAGGCTGGGTAGCGAGTCGAGTAGCTCGCGTTGACATGGAAACCGAAGCATGTCGCGACAACGTCATGGGGGTGGTGATGTCAGAGCGATGCCGTGTGGTAGCGATGGCGGCTAGGGTTTCAGCTGTGATGGGGGACGTTGGCGATCGCTTGGAGTTCACGCACGATCTGGCAGTGAGGTATATGTGGATGTTATTTCTATTTTCAATTTAACGAAATGTTAAGTATATATATATATATAGAAGAAAATTTCATACAGTGAATTTTTTTTAAGACAGTAAAGTATCTATATATACACGAGTTAAAGTGATTCTGTTAACAGTGAAGGTATTTTCAAATTTATTTTGTTAAATTGTAAAAGTTTATATATGTAGAGGAAAAAAAAATAGAGCAAATAGTTCTGTTTAAAAATTTCAAAATGTATATATGTCTGAAGAAAAAGAAAATTTATATAAAGGGAATTTGGTTTTAAATATAAAATTTGAGTTAAATAAATTTAGTTTTTGCTTTGAAATTTCAGTATTTTAAAATATGAAATTAAGTGAACCTTAATTTAATTCAGGTAAATCGTTTATTTATTTAGTTATCAAACATTAACAGTAAGATTATTTTGGAAATAATTTAGTTAAGAAAATATTGTTAAAAGAGATTTGTCAAAACTTTAAAGGTATTTATTTACAATAAAAATAAATTACGGATGGATTAAATTATCAATTGAAATTTAATTAGTCAATTGATTCAGATATTGATAAATTTTATAAAATTATTTATACAAGGTCAAAACGAGAAATCAAAGCGGAAATTGGAAAATGGATTGCAAAATAAAAGCTAAGGTGAGATCTTCTCACTCAGATTTAAAAATTGATTGCAGTTATTGATTGTTTGATATGATTGCTATGTGGATGTGATATTAGATATTTTAGGATATATCTATATATATAGCAATATATACATATTGGCATATGTATATATTGGATTGATGATTTCCCGCCTCGTATAGCGGATGAGACCCTATTGCGCCGTTAGTAAGCGGATTTATAAAAACCTATATACCACGATAATTCCGTACTGGAGCGGAATTGGTATTGTGCTAACGTCTTTGGATGCAGGGAAACAGGTTGGAGGGATCCAACTGGACCCCTCACATTGATTGAATTTATTTCTAGTGTGATATGAATCTGTGAATGATTATAGTGATGCTATTAATCATATTGATATCTGGAAATTGTTTGAAAGCTAAAATTTAGCTGAATGGATGTTTTGACATCATTGGATTCCAAAGATAAACGAAATTGAATTTTTGAAATTCAAGTAGAAAATTTCTAAGTGAATCAATTTTTGAAATTGAAGAAATTTTGAAGAAAGGAATTTTTAAAGTATAAAAAGTAAATTTTTATAATCGTATTGAATAAATTCCAGAATAAAGTGAAAATGCTAAATAAATAGATTTCGTAAAATAGTGATTTTAAATTGAAGAATTTAATTTAAAATTTGGTTTTTTTTAAATAGATTGAAAGAAACGATTGAAATTTATTTTCTTAAAAAGAAATTTATTTAAAAGAAGATAAGTTGGAAATTCAGTTTGAAATTTAATTGGTAAATTGAAATAAGTTGTGAAATCAATGTAAAATGATTTCAATTTGAAGAATCCATTTAAAAATGGAATATTGAATGATTTGAGAAAAATAAGGAATTTATTTAGTAGTGATAAATAAATTTAGAAATCAATATTGAAATTGATTTGATATTGAAGTTCTTATAAATAAAATTGGAATTTACAAATGCTGTTTATAAATACGAAATCACTTATTTTGATAAGTAAAATATAGAAGTTAATAAAAAGAAGATTTATAAGTCGAGGTTGTTATTAAAATAGAAATGGAATTTATAGACGTGTTTATAAATTCGAAATAGATTGAATTGGATAAATTTATTTATAGAAGATTTTTAAAGAAAAGATATATTCACAACTCTGGACCGTGAATATATTATTGAATAAAAGATATTTTAAAATGAAGTTAAATTGTTTTTAACGATGTTTTAAAATGTGTTAAATATCGAAAACATAGATTTCAACATTTATTGTTGAAATAGACGTTTTCGAAAAATAAGGAAATGGTGGACTATAACACTGTTGTTATAGTAAATGATTTCCGAAAGGAAATGTTTTTATATAGTATTGGGATTTACATATCTATCTTAATTTCGAATCCCAATACTAAAGATTTTGAGTCGTCGTAACGATGTTTTACGTAACATTCGTTTTGACTCAAATTGATGTTGTTATAGAAAATGGATTTCCTTAAAGAATGAAATATATACTTAATTGGATTTAAGTATATCGAATATTTTCCAAGTGTTGAAAATAAATAGATTTGTGAAATACTTATTTTTAAATAAGTATGGAATTGCTTTTCCATTATGAAACGAACGTTTTGAGAATTTATCTTTTTAAAGATAAATTGAAATTTAAATATTTGAAAACGATTGAAAATCGTATATCAGTAGATATTTTGAAAGATATAAATTCACTATGGAATTTATAAAAGAAAGCGAAGTCGTTTGAAAATAAATATTGATTTATTTTTGAAGTGTGGAAATTGATTTGAAATTGTTTTCAAATGGTTAAGCGTGGAAAATTTTATATCTAGTAATGATATTTTTGAAGATGAAATAATTTGGAAATTATTTGGAATCTGATGATGTTGCGCATCTTTATTGATAGTTAAATAACCGACTATCAATAATTACCTTGAGTAGGTATTTGTTGTGAATTGGATGAATTTGAATGCCACACTTGTTTTTAAATAAACGCTCACTATTCGGGTTAGCCGGGAAAGGACCATGGGGTCGTATAACCCATTCCGAATATGTGATACGTCGTTATGAATTGCATTTGAAGACCGGTGTTGAAGACCGGATATTTTTGAAAACGGAAGGATTACCGTCGAGTTACTCTACATCGGCTGATCTCCGATTTAGAGGTTTTATCACCCTTAGTGACGGGAAGTCCTGACGTGATTGAAAATTATCCGGATGTGCAAGGGCTTCGTGAGAAGTGCCTTCGGTTCTATTCGATCCCGGAACAGACTTGTATGGATTGTATGTCTGACGTTACAATTTGAGATATAAAGCTGATTTCTTTCAAATACATTTCTGTTGGTGGCGGAGAATTTATTCTCTTAGCTTAACACCCTTCTCTGAGACGTACGAGCTCAGAGGTTATGTAGTTGAAATTTATCAGCGATGTATCCCAAATTGGTAACGTGGCATACTGAGTGTTGCTGTGAAATGATCAGTGTTTGATCATTTGTGATATGATCATTTGGTTGATCTTATATCTTTGTGATCATAGGTTGATCATTTTGTTTGACCCGAAGCAGGGCTTTTTGAGAAAGCGTAGCTTTGTGGACGAGACTTCATCGAGCCTCACACCCCGGAAATGGTCGAAACAGGAAGGATGCGGCAAGGTTCTAGGGAGTAGCGCCCCTTAGTGTATGTCATTCCTTCTGGATAGAGGTGGTATCATGGTATGGAGCCCAGATACTTAACCTATGTGGTTGCTGCATTATTATCTATGTGGTTTGTTGGAAATCGGGGATCCTCGGGAAGATCGGTTACGATCGGGGGATGACATACGCGTGTCAGTAGTTACCTATTTTGCAGAGGTAACCCGGCCTTGTGTTGGCAGAGATCCGATTAGGTTCTCGGGTCGTCTATTCCAGGGACGTACCCATCGTGGATAGGAAGTTCCTTAGCCTGACCATTTGTTGGAAATCCAAAGAAACAATACGAGCCTTGTACGGTTTTAGTTGTAGAACCTATCATTCACTTATGGTGGTCACCACTGTTTGGATGATAGCTATAGTAGGCATAAGTGCGGAATGCCTATGCTGGCTAAGATTAATATTATACTTTCGAAATGTTTTCTACACTATGCACTAATAATAATATCAAAAACGATTTGATTTTGCGTATCAAGCATCTTTGACTATCATAAGAAGAAATCTCCTCCAAGTCTGCGTTTGCATTGTGTGTGTGGTGGGAGGTCTTATGGTAGTCTCATTTTCCGAAAAGCATTGCGAATTTACTTTAAAAATTTTCTGTTGATTATTTTAAAGAATAACTGTTTTACGATCTCACACCAGTCACCATGACTGACTCGGAGTTTATTGTTCCCTTCTAAACTCTGGGTGCCCACCAATTTCCACACGGGCAGTCTAGAGTTAGATCATCAGGATATTCTGGATATTCTGGAGCTTTGGAAGTAGCTGGATGGCAAGACGTAGTATTTGTATCTGATATATTTATTCCGCTGTGTATTCTGTATGAGGACAAGTTATATAACTGTCCATTGTTGTATTGAGTTGTATATTGACTCTGTGGATGTATGTATAAACTGATAAAATTCTTTGTTTAAAAGATTACTGATTTATCTATTATATATTGTTCCGCTGCGATGTGAGATTCTGATATTGTTTTCTGTTCTGATGTTGTTCTGTTCTGTTTTTCTCTTCTTCTTCTACTCTTTTCTTCTTCTTCTGCCTTTTTCTTCTTTCTTAAACCCTCACTATTGGAGTTTCCGGCACTCGATTGCTCGGCAGTCGATAAAGTGAGTATCGATGTCGAATTTTCGAAAGTCGAAAATTTCGGTCCGTGACAATAATTAATGGAAGTATGAATTCCTTAGGAAAGTAATTAAAGTTAATTAGTGGATGTAATTAACTGAAGATGATTTAATAGTAAAAGTAATTTGGGTTTAATTACTTTGAATAATTAATCAAGGGATTAATTAAAAGATAATTAATTAATGAGTAATTTATTTATGGAAGAGTAATTAAGGGTAGTTAATTACTAATTGAGATTAATCAAAGGTGATTAATAAATACGATTAATTAAAGATTAATTATTAAATGTAATTAATTTAAATGGAATAATTAATTTAAAAGTAATTAAGGATCATTAATTAATATAATTAAAGATGAAATTAAGGATTGATTAATTAAACTAATTAATCAATAATAAGTGATTAAAGTAATTAATTAATTGTAATTAATTAAAGATTAATGTAATTAAGTATGGTTAATTAATTATGAAGTAATTAAAGATTAATTACTGAATGGTTTAAGATAATTAATTGTGAAATTAATTAAGTATAAATTACTTAAAGTAATTAAAGGGTAAGTAATCAGGATTGATTAATTAAAATGGATACTTAAAGTATGATTAATTAATTGGTTTAATTAATAATTAAGTAAGTAGGATTTATAGGATGAAGTAATTAATTTAATTCACTTTAAATAAATTAGAGATGATAAATCATTACTTAAGAATGGATGAATGATATTGAATGCTTTGCATTGTTGATATCTCTGATAAGAGATGTGCTGATCTATGATATAGATGTTTGGTTGGATTGAAATGATAATATGAATTATCTATTGTAAATTATCTATCTGTGTGTAGTATAGATAAGAATTGAATTGTTTTAACCTTAAAACAACTTGGCCTTAAAAGATACGTTTTGGATTTCGATGAGACCGGGATCGGGTTTCCGTATACCGGGATGCCAGGTCTGGAGACCCGAATACCACATCGATCCAAATTTACGATATGTCGTGAATCTCAAGTGAAGATGAAGATTCAGAGTGCAAGGGTTATTGTCGTTAACTCTAAGGGTGATTCCAACACGAGTGTAACGAGATAATGCCTTCGGTTTCGTTCGAACCCGGAACGAACTTGTATGGATTGAATGCTATCAGAACATCGTCAGGTAGACGATGAGCATTCTAAGTGCTGTGTTCTGATTTAAAGGTAAATCGTAGCCTCAAGCCTCATCAACCGGGAATGGCTAAAACAGGGGAGGTGCAGCAAGGCTTCGTGGGTAGCACCCACTGAGAGTAAGGTCATCCCTGTCTAGAGAAGTTCCTTCTTTTATTTCGGCTTAGTGGTGCAGTTGGCGACGGCCATCTGTGGGGTGATTTTATTCGGAATTATCCAGTAAGGGATGGTTCCGGCTTTGTGTTGCAGGGGATTGGGAGTGATCCTCGGTACGGTGATCTAGGCCCCGTACTGTGATGAGCGGTACCCCGGTAGCTCTGCCATTGTATGGAAATCCAAATTCCAATAAGTGATAACGGACTTGATTGTATACTTATGTATGCTGGAATTTAATAATGTAACAATTTCGGCTATTTCATATTTATTTGAAAACCCTAGACCCTATTATAATACAATCGAATTTCCTATCAAATGTTTTGGTTATCGTAAGGTAAAAACTTTTCCGTGTTTATGTGCGGGAAGTCTTACGAGATACCTTTTCTTTCCAAATGGTTTTCAAAGTTAAACAAGTTTAACCTGTTACTCACACCAGACCCATGTCTGACCCAAGTTGTTTATTTCTGTTTTATAAACTCTTGGGTACTCAAATTTTTACGAGTAGCCAAGGGATTCAGGTTTAGCTTTGACGAATTGTGGAGGAGCAATGGAGCAGGAGGCTTCGGCGTTCGTAGATATAGTATTCCGCTGTGTTGATATCTGTGTTAGAGTCTTGTATTGTATTTGAGTTGTAATATATAGACAGATGTTTATAACTGTCTAGTATGTGTTGTATAGTTGTGTAAACTCTGATAAGTGTTGTATACTATGTAATAGTTTATGTTATTAATATAATTTATTCTTTCCGCTGTGAGATAGTTGTTGTTGTTTCTTTCTTTCTTCTCTTCTTTTCTATTTTCTACCCCTTTCTTTCTTATTAATGATGCGTCATTCTGTGGAATGAGTGGCGGGTCATTACAGTGGTATCAGAGCATAGGTTGAGTGAATGCCTAAGCTTTTGGTTAAGTGAATATCAGAACACTAGGTTGAGTGAATACCTAGGTTCGGAAGGATTGTTCATTAGAGATAGGATCTGTAGCAACCTGTTTGAGTCTGAGTGTATATATATACGAGAGCGCGTATTTGTTAGTTATATAAAATGGTTTTATATTGTGTTAGTTGATCGGTTGGGTGGTATATGGATTCTGGTCAATACGAGTAGCTAACGTTATTGATAGGAATCTCTAAACACTTGGACCAGGCCAACGGACACAATATTGTTTTAAAAGGGAAGGTGAAATAATTTACCCAGATATATTTTCTATATATAAAAAGTATCATTTTAAATGTATATGGTATTTGTAATGATTGGTTGAGATGATAATAATTTATCATCTAGGATTAGGAGTCTAAGTATTGAGGTTGGAAGTATCTGTTGAGACTGTAGACCGAATACCGTCTCGAGTAAACTTTGCTGTGGTGAAGGATTTCATCGATCTCCGAAGGAAACTGTTAAGGTTCGGAGTTTATTTTTGAAGTTGGATGAGTAGAGTTGGATCTGTCGGTCGGACAGAAGCGAGTAATGGTATCTTGATACCTCAAGTAATAGTAGCTGTGTGATGAGATGCAATGAATATGGATGTTCCCGAAGATGTTTTCTTTGGAACAAGTTAATGAAGTGTGTCTGCTTCGGTGTTGTGGCTGAGTTCAGCATGGTGTTTTTGTTTTGTTTGGGTCCGAGTTTCTCGAAGAGCTTTGGTTAGGAAATCTTTGGCATCTGGGGCAGCAGTGCAGCTCGGAGTGTTCTGTATTGGCAGGAAGTTTTCTGGCTGAGCAGTTTTCTGAAGGTGAAGTTCAGAAGCAGCAGAGTGGATCCATTTCTTCGATGGATTGGATAGTTAAGTATGAACTGTTCTGATTGGTAAAGAGAGAACAGTTTTCTTTGCATTTTGGTTAGGTTGATCGCAAAAGTGACTTGCGATAGTTTGAGTATTCTCTTGAGTTATCTGAGATTTTCTGGGATGTGTTGTCCAGTCTGTGCTTGTGTTCATCATCAGCATTTTCATTCTACTCCAGATCAGAGTGGTGCAGCAGAAGCAGTTTGGCGAGTGCTCCTGTTTGTCTTTTCCAGATAGGAGAAGTTAGTTCAGTCTTCTGATGTTTGTGAAGAAGAGTTTTGTTTTGGATTATGGGTGGATCGTGAGAGGATCATTCTGTTGAGTTATTCTTAGTCTAGTTTGTTTCTAGAAGTATCGGCGAAGGTTGAACTGATCAGGAAGGATTTGTAGGAAGTCCAAGATCGTTTGAAGGATTTTGTGGATAAGAGACGGAGGAATTTGGAATTCGAAGTTGGAGACTTCGTTGATATTGAAGTTTTCTCTGGTAAAAGGGAGCTATAAGATTGGGTAAGTCTGGGAAGTTAGCTCCGAGTTATTTTGGATCTCTTCTGTGATCTAATTTGGATAATAGTTTGATCTACTGGATTGAATTGTTAGTTTGGATAACTGGAATTCAATGTATTTTACGTATCTCTGAGGGAGTACGTGTTTGATCTATCTCGGGTTTTTGAACCAGCAGTTCTGGAGGATTTGGTTGTTGAGTCAGACTCGTCTGTAGTCTGATATCTTGTTTAGTTCTGTAGATCTAGATGAGTAGAAGCTCTATAGCTTAGTAGTATTGATTGTTTGGATTCTGTAGAGCGAGTATCCCGGTATATATATATACTTGGGGAAACTCGAGGAAATTTTATTCAGAATTTTGTCTGGGTAATTAAAATTGTTTGTTTGGATGAATTGTTTGATATGGTTGTTAGCATATGGATGATAATATATGCTTGTGATTTAAATAGATTATTAAATTACCTTTGTTTTAAATTTCGGGGACGAAATTATTTTAAGGGGGAAGGAATGTAATATCCCGGAAATTTGGGACAATATCAATTTAATAATCTGTTTAAATAATTAAATTGATTTGTTAATCTTTGATAATAAAATTTGAATTTGGTTTAATAATCTAATTAAATAAATATTTAATTAGTGAATTTATCTTTTAAAAACCAATAAAATGATTTCTATTTATAATATATATATATGAGTATATATTGTAAATAGATTGCCTTTGATTTGATATTTAATAAATAAATGAAATCTTGTTTTTATATTTCTAATATATATATTGATAATTTTGAAATTATGATTTAATTAATATTAACTTTTCAAAGCTATTTAAACAAAATAACTATATGGTTTAAAATAAGAATTATAATAAGATTTTTTTTTTTTAAATATTGTTAATAAATATGATTTAAGAATGTATATATGTTTAAAATATAATTTGCATATGATATGTAATTCAATTAGTAATAGTGATAATTTATAATCTCTTTTATAAATTATTTTAAAATTGATAAATAAGTTATTTTCAAACAATATTAATAGTGTATTGTTTTTATATAAATAGACTTTAATAGAAATAAGATTTTTATTTCAAATTGAATGTATGTTATAAATTGAATTTAAATTGGATTTTAAAATATAATTTGCATTTGAATTTAAATTAAAATTGAAATTCAAAAGGAGGTAATATTCAAATAGTTTTGAATATTATAAATATATGTATAAGCTTTTATATATATAGGTAAGTAATTTATAAACTAAGTAAAGGCTTTTTATTTACATTTAAAATAAATAAAATTATTTAAAATACAAGTGTTATCATATTAAGGCTTGTTTAAAACATGTGTACACTAATAAAACAATGAGAGAGACAAATGTCAAGTTTTAGATTTTTCTTTTTCTTTTTATTTGAATAAATCATATCTACCTATATATGTATATGTTCTCATCTTCTTTCCTTTTTCTCTTTCTTTTCAAATCTTAAAAGAAACTTTCAGCCTGCAATAAAATTCTCAAAACAAAATCAGTAACTCAAATCTATCTTCCTCTCTAAAAAAATCTGCAATTCAAATCCTATTTCTCTAGAACCAAATCAGTAATTAAATTTCTCTCAAACCAGATTCCTCAAACAAAGATCTGTAATGTATTTCTTCAAAAATCTGTAACCATTTTCCAAAAATCAAAGACAAGACCTGTTTTTCTTTACAAATCTGGAAGCCTGCAATTTTTTCTTTTCGAATATGAAGTAAGCAACCTGATTTAGAGCAACATTTCAAGAAATCAAGTCTGCATGCAAGTTTATAAAGCTAACAACTCAAGTTTTAAATCAAAAACCAGAGGCTAAGGCTTTTCAAAACTGTTTCTAAAAGAGGGCTCTGTTCATCATAAAATAGGTGAGTAACTTACATTTTCTAAAAACTTAAGAATATGATATATGTTGGCATGTGATGATATTGGCTGGATTGAAGTTCTAATTTGAATTTATTTGTATTGGTATGAATATGTGTGTGAGCCTGTCTGTCTACATATAAAAAAAACCTATCCCCTGTTATTTATCAAGTGAGTAACTTTCATATTTTTTTAACTTAAATTTAGGATATATACTTGCATGTGATGATATTGCTTGTATTGAAGTTCTTAATATGAATTTATTCTTGTGATCTTTCAATATTCTAACCTAAAAGATCACAAGTGAGTAAACAATCATTTTATTTGTTTAATCTGCTTTAATTGGTTGATGTGATAAGTAGTTGAAGTAATGTTATTTACATGGATGAATTAATGTGGCTGCATGTATATAAAATTGTGAAGAATGTCTGTGCATGTCAGTATATACATTTATTCAATACTCTGTTTGATGTTAACAGACTAATCTAGTTTCAAAAATCCATTTCTCCTTCTCTGACTTCTTTTAGGTTAGGATTTTTAAAAGAAAATGGTTAGTAATAGCCATATTCAATTTTTAAAAATAATTTTAAGTAAAGATAACTAATAGGATTCCTGGAAACTAGAAAAGACTGTGATGATCAACATAAGACAGAAAACCAAATAATTTTAATTTCATGTTTTGATTTTACAACTAGATTCGTACTTAAGAATGGTGATTTTTGATATTAATATCAGGATTTTAAAATTAGAAATTTTGGAGATATTGCGAGTTGAACTGAATTGGGTATTTCATCGAATTCTGGTGATCACGGTGACATTGAATTTCGGGGTTCTGATCAGAGGAGGTCGAAGTGATGGGGGACAAGGGAAAAATGGAGATACGTTTTTCCAATCGCTGTGGTGGCTTGGCGGAGGTGATTTAGGGTTTAAGACCCTGAACGAGTCGACGTTGTTGTCGAGGTGAATGCGGCGTTGTCGTCGCATCGAGTTACATCAGAGCTAGGGAAAAAGGAGT
Organism: Allium fistulosum; assembly: GCA_030737815.1. NCBI lineage: Eukaryota > Viridiplantae > Streptophyta > Magnoliopsida > Asparagales > Amaryllidaceae > Allium > Allium fistulosum. Next base: position 815,138,575 of record CM060904.1, read on the forward strand.
AAGGGTCTACGGCGAAGGTCTGAGCTGAGGGATGTGGTCACCGGTATTCGGAGATAGGCGGTGCGTGGAGGTTTGGGTGATCAGGTTTGGTCCTGATGGGTTTCGAACTCGCTCGTTTTCGATTGACGTGTTCGTTTTGGTTTCTGGATAGTGGAGATGATTGAGTTTGTCTACGGTGACTTACTGGCGAAGGTAATGGTGATCGGAGCAGCGTCGATCTTCAGTGCACGTGCACCTATGCACATTGTATCAGATGAGATTGAGTGTTGTTGAGAGGAAGAAGCTAAGACGTACTCGAGTAGTGATGGGTTTGGCTCGAAGGCTTGCTCGAGGAAATAGGTTTCTGGCTCGGGATCGTTTAGCGAACTCGTGTGGGTTATAACAGTTTGTAGAAAATTAAATAGGGGGAAAAACTCGAAGAAGTACTCGGGTATTTTGATGTTTTTCTCGGGTATTTTGGATGTTGGGCTCGGGTAGGCTATTGGGTTCAGTTTAAAAGGCTGGCAGGGTTTAAACTTTAAATTGAAGTTTAAAGGGTTAAGCAGGATTTAAAGCAAAGTTTAAATCAAAAATTTTAAAGTATGGATTCAATTTAATTTGTATCCTAGTTGAGATAAAATAATTTTTTAAATTATAATGTTTGAACAAATTTAAATGTTTTAAAGTATATTTTAAAAAGGTTTTGAATTTAAATAAATTAAATGTTAAGTGTTCTTTAACATTTGGTTTAAAAAGAATTTGTAAAATTTGATTTAAATTTGGTTAAAGTTGAATTTGAAATTTAATTTAAATCTTTAAATTGAAATAAGAGAAAAAGGAAGATTTAAAGTAAAGGATTTCAAAACCTTTTGTAAATGATAATTAAAATGTTAATACTTAAATTTGGAGATTTAATAATATAGGAGTCATTCAATTTATAAGGTAATTAAGGAGTAATTTGGTAATTTAATTAATTAATGGTTTAATGTTAATTAATTAAATAATTAAGATTTTAAGTTAATTAATTGAGAGTTAATTAATTTGAAATTAAGAAATTATTAATTAGTTAAGTGTAGATTATTAATAAATGATAATCATTTGAAAAATTGGTTAAGTATAAATTACTTAATAAAAGTAATTAAAGAAATAAATTACTTAAGGTAATTAATTAAATTTGTTAAGTTTAAATTAATTTGTTTAATTAATTTAAGAAACCACTTGATGATTTGATAATTACTTAAGTATAATTAATGGAAGTATGAATTACTTAGGAAAGTAATTAAAGTTAATTAGTGGATGTAATTAACTGAAGATGATTTAATAGTAAAAGTAATTTGGGTTTAATTACTTTGAATAATTAATCAAGGGATTAATTAAAAGATAATTAATTAATGAGTAATTTATTTATGGAAGAGTAATTAAGGGTAGTTAATTACTAATTGAGATTAATCAAAGGTGATTAATAAATACGATTAATTAAAGATTAATTATTAAATGTAATTAATTTAAATGGAATAATTAATTTAAAAGTAATTAAGGATCATTAATTAATATAATTAAAGATGAAATTAAGGATTGATTAATTAAACTAATTAATCAATAATAAGTGATTAAAGTAATTAATTAATTGTAATTAATTAAAGATTAATGTAATTAAGTATGGTTAATTAATTATGAAGTAATTAAAGATTAATTACTGAATGGTTTAAGATAATTAATTGTGAAATTAATTAAGTATAAATTACTTAAAGTAATTAAAGGGTAAGTAATCAGGATTGATTAATTAAAATGGATACTTAAAGTATGATTAATTAATTGGTTTAATTAATAATTAAGTAAGTAGGATTTATAGGATGAAGTAATTAATTTAATTCACTTTAAATTAATTAAAGATGATAAATCATTACTTAAGAATGGATGAATGATATTGAATGCTTTGCATTGTTGATATCTCTGATAAGAGATGTGTTGATCTATGATATAGATGTTTGGTTGGATTGAAATGATAATATGAATTATCTATTGTAAATTATCTATCTGTGTGTAGTATAGATAAGAATTGAATTGTTTTAACCTTAAAACAACTTGGCCTTAAAAGATACGTTTTGGATTTCGATGAGACCGGGATCGGGTTTCCGTATACCGGGATGCCAGGTCTGGAGACCCGAATACCACATCGATCCAAATTTACGATATGTCGTGAATCTCAAGTGAAGATGAAGATTCAGAGTGCAAGGGTTATTGTCGTTAACTCTGAGGGTGATTCCAACACGAGTGTAACGAGATAATGCCTTCGGTTTCGTTCGAACACGGAACGAACTTGTATGGATTGAATGCTATCAGAACATCGTCAGGTGGACGATGAGCATTCTAAGTGGTGTGTTCTGATTTAAAGGTAAATCGTAGTCTCAAGCCTCATCAACCGGGAATGGCTAAAACAGGGGAGGTGCAGCAAGGCTTCGTGGGTAGCACCCACTGAGAGTAAGGTCATCCCTGTCTAGAGAAGTTCCTTCTTTTATTTCGGCTTAGTGGTGCAGTTGGCGACGGCCATCTGTGGGGTGATTTTATTCGGAATTATCCAGTAAGGGATGGTTCCGGCTTTGTGTTGTAGGGGATTGGGAGTGATCCTCGGTACGGTGATCTAGGCCCCGTACTGTGATGAGCGGTACCCCGGTAGCTCTGCCATTGTATGGAAATCCAAATTCCAATAAGTGATAACGGACTTGATTGTATTCTTATGTATGCTGGAATTTAATAATGTAACAATTTCGGCTATTTCATATTTATTTGAAAACCCTAGACCCTATTATAATACAATCGAATTTCCTATCAAATGTTTTGGTTATCGTAAGGTAAAAACTTTTCCGTGTTTATGTGCGGGAAGTCTTACGAGATACCTTTTCTTTCCAAATGGTTTTCAAAGTTAAACAAGTTTAACCTGTTACTCACACCAGACCCATGTCTGACCCAAGTTGTTTATTTCTGTTTTATAAACTCTTGGGTACTCAAATTTTTACGAGTAGCCAAGGGATTCAGGTTTAGCTTTGACGAATTGTGGAGGAGCAATGGAGCAGGAGGCTTCGGCGTTCGTAGATATAGTATTCCGCTGTGTTGATATCTGTGTTAGAGTCTTGTATTGTATTTGAGTTGTAATATATAAACAGATGTTTATAACTGTCTAGTATGTGTTGTATAGTTGTGTAAACTCTGATAAGTGTTGTATACTATGTAATAGTTTATGTTATTAATATAATTTATTCTTTCCGCTGTGAGATAGTTGTTGTTGTTGTTTCTTTCTTCTCTTCTTTTCTATTTTCTACCCCTTTCTTTCTTATTAATGATGCGTCATTCTGTGGAATGAGTGGCGGGTCATTACATTTCTGTTGGTGGCGGAGAATTTATTCTCTTAGCTTAACACCCTTCTCTGAGACGTACGAGCTCAGAGGTTATGTAGTTGAAATTTATCGGCGATATATCCCAATTTGGTAACGTGGCATACTGAGTGTTGCTATGAAATGATCAGTGTTTGATCATTTGCGATATGATCATTTGTTTGATCTTATATCTTTGTGATCATAGGTTGATCATTTTTGTTTGACCCAAAGCAGGGCTTTGTAGAAAGCGTAGCTTTGTGGACGAGACTTCATCGAGCCTCACACCCCGGAAATGGTCGAAATAGGAAGAATGCGGCAAGGTTCTAGGGAGTAGCGCCCCTTAGTGTATGTCATTCCTTCTGGATAAAGGTGGTATCATGGTATGGAGCCCAGATACTTAACCTCTGTGGTTACTGCATTATTATTATCTATGTGGTTTGTTGGAAATCGGGGATCCTCGGGAAGATCGGTGACGATCGGGGGATGGCATACGTGTAACAACCCGCATTTATACGATAATATATTTAAATATTTTATATAAATATGACATCGTCTTTTCGTATTTAAAATCCTAAATATGAATTTTTATCGTGTTCGAATTCGTTGTTCTAATGGATTCAAATCGTGTTTTAAATATCACCAAAGCGTTTAATAAACATGGTTAAAAGTATTCGGGCTTTATAAATTTTTAAAATCTTGGCCCATGCTTGATCTGCTGTCGTGATAAGTGATAACCCATCCCCTTCATCCATTCGAAATCTCTAAGCCCAAAATCGAAGAAAAACGAAAGAATGGCGGTCTCGTCTCCTCCAAACTAGGGCTTCGATTTCGAATTCGCTCGTCTCTGTGATGCTTGGCCGCTTCCATGGAGTCGTTCTCGTCGCCGCTTCGAAGCAAGGTGAGTTAAACTCACATCTAATTCGAACTGTTACATGATTATCTTGAATTCGTTCGTATGTTCGATTTTCGTGACTTGGGATTTAAGTGATTTAGTAATTGATGGTTCGCTTAATTTGGGTTTGAACCCCTCGTTTTCATTCGTATATGGTCTTTGAATTGTGATGGTTCAGGTTTCTCGACTTGTTCGATTTCGTTCAATGTTGTTGTTTTTTTTGGCTTTGAAGGATTTCGTGAGTTGTCTCGGTTTCATGGCTTACTGTCGAATTACATTGTCCATTGCTTTATCTCGTGACACCCACTAACTTCTGTCACTTGATTGCGTGAGGGAAATTCCATGACTTTGTCTTATAGTTAGTGATCACCATTGCTTTGATAGTGGTTCTGACCGTTCCAATGTTTTGGGCCTTTGCCTTTTGTTTTGGTACCGTGCCTTATTCTCAATGGTGATACCTGAACTACCCCGTTTTGCTGTTGTACCATGTTGTATTGAATTTGATACCATTCTGGTTGAACTTTTGATGTTCGTTGGCCTTGAGTTGAACCTATTTTGAGACTTGGGTTTGACCTTGGTTTGATGTGTTAGCTGAGCTTATTTGTGTAGTCTTCATCTTGTTCAGTAGTACAGCAGGGTTTAACATGTCTCTGTTATTTACTTTTGCCATAAAAGCAACATTATAGTGTTCTTCACTGTTTGCATTTGCATACCACTGTATCTTCATCTATAATTAAATCATACATGCTTGCACCCATGTAGATGATTTACTGGTCATTTTCATGTAGCTGTAGTCTTTGTATATATGCATGATGTTGTGCACTTGATTGCACATACCTGGATTTCTTGATTGTTGTAGTTGCCTGTTCCATGTTGCGGTCTGGCTCATTTTGAGATGTCTCCTTTGCTCCATGCATATGTGCTCTGAAGTTTGTTATGTTGCTTACCGCCTTGACATTTTGTTTACTGGTGCCTTTGTTTCCCTGTGCCAGTAGCATTCATACTTCATTGTGTAGTTCTTTTGCCATTCACGTGTACATGTTTGATCACCTGCTAGTCGAGCTTGCATGTTGCCTTCATAGATTAATCACTGAGTTCTTCCCTGTTGATCTGTAGCTTCACTTGAGTTGTTGAACTTGAAGTTCTCCCTGTTGTGTCTTTCATCATTCAGTATACTTGCAATGGTCTCTTCATTTTAATTGGTCTTCGTGACAAATTCAGTTGGACTATGTAGCCCTGGTTTTTGATTTGTATTACCTGAACTATCTTGATCTTGGGTACTGCTTCATCTGCGAGGGGTATGTATGTGTATGCATATATATATCTATGTGCATACATGTATACTTGTATCTGCTTGACTTTGGATTTTCTTTGTGACTTCTCTGCAGTTTGTCTTCTTTGATGCACTGTTGCATTTGTACATCTGGACATGTATTTGTTGTCTGCACCTATGTACTTCGACTTTGGCATTTTACCTTGGTTCAAAACTGATAATTGTTTCTGGGCATTTCATTTTAGCAAATTATTAAGTTGTCTTGGTTTGGTTTCTTCCTCACTTCGGCCTTGGCTACTACGTTGCCCTGTGACCTATGCCTTTATGATTGAGTGTCACTGCATTGATCTTTTATGCCTTTGAATTATCACTTCATGTTACATCTGTTAGGTGTAATAGTATTGAACTACCTTATGTTCATATACATTTCCTGTTGAGTTTGCTCCATCCAGTTTCATGCATACTTGACACTGCAGTTTCTTCACTTGGTTCCTACTTTTATACACTGCATATCCATGTGTCATTTTCGCTTGCATCTGTTCATCCCTGAGCACTTGCTGACCTGCTGCATTTTCGTAGCAGTTTTACCCTTGTCCCTTGTGGTGACTTTATACTCTATTGTGGCGAGGCAGTGCACGCGTGCGTGCACTGCAGCCACACCGAATTGACAGATTTTAATCGATATCTCTTTTATTCTTTATTCATCGACCTGTTGCGTAATTCGTAGGCTGTATTGGCGAGGCAGTACACGTTAGCGTGTACTGCAGCCAATTAGCATTGATATTTTTAAATTGACATTTCAATTATTTAAACTGCTTTGGATTTCTGTTTCGTGGATTAACACTGTTTAGTGATATATCTGTCGTTATCCGGTTCTTTTATCGAGAAGTTGGATATACGATATTTCTGTAACTGTCATCTATATTGAGATTGATTATTATTGCTTCTATGCTCTAATAACTGATTTTGAATTAGACTGACCCGGGTATTATTTTCTTTTGAATGTAATACTCGGGTCAGACCGAGTATTTACAGGTTGTAGATTTTTAGCTTTGGGTTGCTGCTAGAGCTATGAAGACTTTTTATATCATTTGAAGTGGTCTTCGTCTTGTTGTAGTAGCCAGTGTGTCTGTTGTAAGATGATAATGTATTCATGTATATTAGTCGATAATGTACTTGTATATATAACTTCTTGAGTCGACAATTGTAGTTGTATCATTTGTATTGTGTCAAATGTATTGTAACTGATATCAGTTATTGTATATATGAGACTTTTCGTTCCATCTTTATTCCGCATTTATGTTATCTGTGTTATTTTTATATTTATTGTCCTAAACTATTATAGCCACTGTGTAGTAGCTTTGAGTTTGTAACGGTATGTCGGATTTCCTCTAAAAGATGAAATGCATGTTATTCTATCTGACATATCGGTGCTCGCACAAAGCAATTACATGGATGGTCGCTCCTCAACAGCCTTATTCTCCGTGCTAGTTGACAGCACTACACCGTAGTGTTCTTGGCTAGCGTGGGTATAGAGGTGGGGCGTCACAGCTTGGTATCAGAGCCTGGGGTTTAGGACAATTATAAAACATAACTTAGATGGAACATGTGTTACAACTATTTGTCGATGTTTTATCTCTCATCTTTACATATGATTATTTTTGACTGTTAGGTATGAATTCCTAACGCTTATTCTTGTGTTTTCGGCTTTGAATTGATTTAGCCGATGTTGATATTGTTTTAATTTGGAAAATTAAAGCCATTTTGACTTTTGGACTCTGTTCCACTTTTGTTCTATGCTATGAGTGTCATTGTGTACCTGTTACACTGTGATGAAAAATAGCTGGACCAGTTGCAAATTGAGTGATTTTGATTTCTCATTCACATCTAGTTCGAATCTCAGCGATTTTGAACTTGATATTTTGTGTTTTCCTCATCTTGAATTCCATTCGACTTCGGTCACCTTGTTTTTAGGAAAATTGCTAATTTCTTGATTTTCAAGACTCTGATTTTGTTTGCCGTTGGTTTCTTTGATAATGATGATTGATTCATTTTGTACCCGACTGCGGCTATTAACTGTTGGCTTCGACATTGACTTGATTCTTACTTTTGTTGAAGTCAATTATGCAATTCTACTCGTTTTGCTTTGTTTTTCCAGTTGATATCGATTCTTCTTTCCTAATTAATTGGTATCACCTTTATCGATTTTGATAACTTCTATTTCTGGAATTTTTGGGTGTTCCTATTTTAATAAATTCAGTATCGATTTCTTTGGATTCCATTCACGTCTTCGTATGTGAATTCTTGTGATTGATTGTTTCTACAATCATTTTTGTGATTTGTCACTTTAAAAATATAAAGGTTTTCTATACTAATAGTAAATATTAAAATCCTTTTCTCCAAACAGTTTCAAAACTATTTTACTACAAAACTCTTTTTCTTAAACGGGTTTCCAATCTATTAATATATACAAGCCTTTATTTCACTCGTATGAGAAATTGAATTAAACGGCCTAGTAAAACAAGTGGTATGAAACGCTTGCGTTTACTTCGTCGGTTAGCTCTTGGACTTGTTCGATTGAACCCTTTTTGTGACAATTTCCTAGTGAAAATTTACAGCTTGTTCGTAAATATTTAAGTTAAGCAAGTGGTTATGGGACATGAAGCTAAACTCATATATTTACTAGCTTGGTGTGATTGACACTTCCTTATGATCATGACGATCATTTTTGTGATTTAGACTAGCGATTGTGCGATGTCTCTTCGTCCGTGTGTCGGACTTGCCTTCGGGCCATCCGTGTGTTCGGAAAATTAAATGGATAGCTTTCCATCCGTGTGTTCGGAAAATTAAATGGATAGCTTTCCATCCGTGTGTTCGGAAAATTAAATGGATAGCTTTCCATCCGTGTGTTCGGAAAATTAAATGGATAGCTTTCCATCCGTGTGTTCGGAAAATTAAATGGATAGCTTTCCATCCGTGTGTTCGGAAAATTAAATGGATAGCTTCCCATCCGTGTGTTCGGAAAATTAAATAAATAGCTTCCCATCCGTGTGTTCGGAAAATTAAATAAATAGCTTCCCATCCGTGTGTTCGGAAAATTAAATAAATAGCTTCCCATCCGTGTGTTCGGAAAATTAAATAAATAGCTTCCCATCCGTGTGTTCGTAAAATTAAATGGATAGCTTCCATGAGATAGTTTCTCGTCCGTGTGCTCGGACTTCCTCCTTCTTTGCGTTTTCTGGATTTCGTGTGTAGATTTCTAGAATATGTGTTTTCTGGATTTCTTGTGATGATTTCTAGAATTTGTGCTTCACCAATTTTCGTGATTTCTATTGACAAGTTTCGTCAATTTATGTGTATTGGTGAATTCATGTGTTATTGACTTGTTATGAATACAAGTTTAGGGTATGATATCCCTTTCTATATTTGAGAAGATTCTTGTGACATCTTTGATGAATGAAAATTCATTTGGTATTATATTTTGATGCCAGTTATTTTAATGAGACTTTGACGTGTTAACTTCGGTAACCGTCAATTTTGAAATGGATTTACAAGCGGTTCTCCCGCAACACTGATATTGCTAATTTAATCACGTGTTTTCAAAATTCTTTATTTTTAAAAGTTGTTTCAAAAATATAAATTAAAATTGTTTTCAAAATTTTTACAGTTTACAATTTTCAAAAGAACGAGGAAGCGATTTAAACGTTTCAGCAAAATCGAGGACTATGACCCCTTTCTTTTACTGATTCGCTTAATTCCGGACTTGTCCGTTTGAGAATATGAAATGTTAATTTTTAAAACACACAATTCTGCACTTTCAAGAAAACGATAAAGAGATTTAAATGATTTAGCAAAAGTAAGGAGTATGGAACCATACTTTTACTACTTCGGTTAATTCCGGACTCGTTAATTGAATATATATGACTTCTGATTATCGTTTTTGATAATTAGATGTTTGTGATTTCTGATTATCGTTTTTGATAATCAGATATTTGTGAAATTTGATTATCGTTTAAGATAATTAAATATTTTTCGATTTGATTAATCGAATGTTTGTGTTTCTGATTATCGTTTTTGATAATCAGATATTTGTGAAATTTGATTATCCTTTGTGATAATTAAATATTTTCCAATTTAATTATCGTCTGAGATAATTAAATATTTTTCGATTTGATTAATCGAATGTTTGTGTTTCTGGTTATCGTTTTTGATAATCAGATATTTGTGAAATTTGATTATCATTTGTGATAATTAAATGTTTTCCAATTTGATTATCGTTTGAGATAATTAAATATTTTTCGATTTGATAATCGAATATTTGTGATTTCTGATTATCGTTTTTGATAATCAGATATTTGTGAAATTTAATTATCGTTTGAGGTAATTAAATATTTTTCGATTTGATAATCGAATATTTGTGATTTCTGATTATCGTTTTTGATAATCAGATATTTCTGAAATTTGATTATCATTTAAGATAATTAAATATTTTTCGATTTGATTAATCGAATGTTTGTGTTTCTGATTATCGTTTTTGATAATCAGATATTTGTGAAATTTGATTATCCTTTGTGATAATTAAATATTTTCCAATTTAATTATCGTCTGAGATAATTAAATATTTTTCGATTTGATAATCGAATATTTGTGATTTCTGATTATCGTTTTTGATAATCAGATATTTGTGAAATTTAATTATCGTCTGAGATAATTAAATATTTTTTCGATTTGATTAATCGAATGTTTATGTTTTTGATTATCGTTTTTTGATAATTAGATATTCGTGAAATTCGATTATCATTTTTGATGATTGAATATTTGCGATTTTTGAGAATTGAGCTTCGTCTTTTTCTCTGTCGATTCAGGTGAGTAATTTGATTTACTCACATTCAATTCGTGCAGTACGTAAATTCTGCTCTGATTCCTTTTCTTTTAAATGCTGGAACTCGATTGATTCTTGCTTTTTGATAGTCGTCTGATTTTGATTCCTTGATCCCCACGATGTTGATCCTTTTGACTTGAAACAGTCGAACCTTTTTGATTCTATGTCTGACACTTCCTTGATTTCAATACCTTCCTGTTGACCTTTGCTTTGCTTATGCATTCGACATTGCCATGCTCTTATGGTTGTTACCTTTTATCCATTTATTCCTTATGATTGCGAGGACGCAATTTCTTTAAGGAGGGAAGTCTGTAACAACCCGCATTTATACGATAATATATTTAAATATTTTATATAAATATGACATCGTCTTTTCGTATTTAAAATCCTAAATATGAATTTTTATCGTGTTCGAATTCGTTGTTCTAATGGATTCAAATCGTGTTTTAAATATCACCAAAGCGTTTAATAAACATGGTTAAAAGTATTCGGGCTTTATAAATTTTTAAAATCTTGGCCCATGCTTGATCTGCTGTCGTGATAAGTGATAACCCATCCCCTTCATCCATTCGAAATCTCTAAGCCCAAAATCGAAGAAAAACGAAAGAATGGCGGTCTCGTCTCCTCCAAACTAGGGCTTCGATTTCGAATTCGCTCGTCTCTGTGATGCTTGGCCGCTTCCATGGAGTCGTTCTCGTCGCCGCTTCGAAGCAAGGTGAGTTAAACTCACATCTAATTCGAACTGTTACATGATTATCTTGAATTCGTTCGTATGTTCGATTTTCGTGACTTGGGATTTAAGTGATTTAGTAATTGATGGTTCGCTTAATTTGGGTTTGAACCCCTCGTTTTCATTCGTATATGGTCTTTGAATTGTGATGGTTCAGGTTTCTCGACTTGTTCGATTTCGTTCAATGTTGTTGTTTTTTTTGGCTTTGAAGGATTTCGTGAGTTGTCTCGGTTTCATGGCTTACTGTCGAATTACATTGTCCATTGCTTTATCTCGTGACACCCACTAACTTCTGTCACTTGATTGCGTGAGGGAAATTCCATGACTTTGTCTTATAGTTAGTGATCACCATTGCTTTGATAGTGGTTCTGACCGTTCCAATGTTTTGGGCCTTTGCCTTTTGTTTTGGTACCGTGCCTTATTCTCAATGGTGATACCTGAACTACCCCGTTTTGCTGTTGTACCATGTTGTATTGAATTTGATACCATTCTGGTTGAACTTTTGATGTTCGTTGGCCTTGAGTTGAACCTATTTTGAGACTTGGGTTTGACCTTGGTTTGATGTGTTAGCTGAGCTTATTTGTGTAGTCTTCATCTTGTTCAGTAGTACAGCAGGGTTTAACATGTCTCTGTTATTTACTTTTGCCATAAAAGCAACATTATAGTGTTCTTCACTGTTTGCATTTGCATACCACTGTATCTTCATCTATAATTAAATCATACATGCTTGCACCCATGTAGATGATTTACTGGTCATTTTCATGTAGCTGTAGTCTTTGTATATATGCATGATGTTGTGCACTTGATTGCACATACCTGGATTTCTTGATTGTTGTAGTTGCCTGTTCCATGTTGCGGTCTGGCTCATTTTGAGATGTCTCCTTTGCTCCATGCATATGTGCTCTGAAGTTTGTTATGTTGCTTACCGCCTTGACATTTTGTTTACTGGTGCCTTTGTTTCCCTGTGCCAGTAGCATTCATACTTCATTGTGTAGTTCTTTTGCCATTCACGTGTACATGTTTGATCACCTGCTAGTCGAGCTTGCATGTTGCCTTCATAGATTAATCACTGAGTTCTTCCCTGTTGATCTGTAGCTTCACTTGAGTTGTTGAACTTGAAGTTCTCCCTGTTGTGTCTTTCATCATTCAGTATACTTGCAATGGTCTCTTCATTTTAATTGGTCTTCGTGACAAATTCAGTTGGACTATGTAGCCCTGGTTTTTGATTTGTATTACCTGAACTATCTTGATCTTGGGTACTGCTTCATCTGCGAGGGGTATGTATGTGTATGCATATATATATCTATGTGCATACATGTATACTTGTATCTGCTTGACTTTGGATTTTCTTTGTGACTTCTCTGCAGTTTGTCTTCTTTGATGCACTGTTGCATTTGTACATCTGGACATGTATTTGTTGTCTGCACCTATGTACTTCGACTTTGGCATTTTACCTTGGTTCAAAACTGATAATTGTTTCTGGGCATTTCATTTTAGCAAATTATTAAGTTGTCTTGGTTTGGTTTCTTCCTCACTTCGGCCTTGGCTACTACGTTGCCCTGTGACCTATGCCTTTATGATTGAGTGTCACTGCATTGATCTTTTATGCCTTTGAATTATCACTTCATGTTACATCTGTTAGGTGTAATAGTATTGAACTACCTTATGTTCATATACATTTCCTGTTGAGTTTGCTCCATCCAGTTTCATGCATACTTGACACTGCAGTTTCTTCACTTGGTTCCTACTTTTATACACTGCATATCCATGTGTCATTTTCGCTTGCATCTGTTCATCCCTGAGCACTTGCTGACCTGCTGCATTTTCGTAGCAGTTTTACCCTTGTCCCTTGTGGTGACTTTATACTCTGTTGTGGCGAGGCAGTGCACGCGTGCGTGCACTGCAGCCACACCGAATTGACAGATTTTAATCGATATCTCTTTTATTCTTTATTCATCGACCTGTTGCGTAATTCGTAGGCTGTATTGGCGAGGCAGTACACGTTAGCGTGTACTGCAGCCAATTAGCATTGATATTTTTAAATTGACATTTCAATTATTTAAACTGCTTTGGATTTCTGTTTCGTGGATTAACACTGTTTAGTGATATATCTGTCGTTATCCGGTTCTTTTATCGAGAAGTTGGATATACGATATTTCTGTAACTGTCATCTATATTGAGATTGATTATTATTGCTTCTATGCTCTAATAACTGATTTTGAATTAGACTGACCCGGGTATTATTTTCTTTTGAATGTAATACTCGGGTCAGACCGAGTATTTACAGGTTGTAGATTTTTAGCTTTGGGTTGCTGCTAGAGCTATGAGGACTTTTTATATCATTTGAAGTGGTCTTCGTCTTGTTGTAGTAGCCAGTGTGTCTGTTGTAAGATGATAATGTATTCATGTATATTAGTCGATAATGTACTTGTATATATAACTTCTTGAGTCGACAATTGTAGTTGTATCATTTGTATTGTGTCAAATGTATTGTAACTGATATCAGTTATTGTATATATGAGACTTTTCGTTCCATCTTTATTCCGCATTTATGTTATCTGTGTTATTTTTATATTTATTGTCCTAAACTATTATAGCCACTGTGTAGTAGCTTTGAGTTTGTAACGGTATGTCGGATTTCCTCTAAAAGATGAAATGCATGTTATTCTATCTGACATATCGGTGCTCGCACAAAGCAATTACATGGATGGTCGCTCCTCAACAGCCTTATTCTCCGTGCTAGTTGACAGCACTACACCGTAGTGTTCTTGGCTAGCGTGGGTATAGAGGTGGGGCGTCACAATACGCGTGTCAGTAGTTACCTATTTTTGCAGAGGTAACCCGGCCTTGTGTTGGCAGAGATCCGGTTAGGTTCTCGGGTCGTCTATTCCAGGGACGTACCCATCGTGGATAGGAAGTTCCTTAGCCTGACCATTTGTTGGAAATCCAAAGAAACAATACGATCTTGTACGGTTTTAGTTGTAGAACCTATCATTCACTTATGGTGGTCACCACTGTTTGGATGGTAGCTATAGTAGGCATAAGTGCGGAATGCCTATGCTGGCTAAGATTAATATTATACTTTCGAAATGTTTTCTACACTATGCACTAATAATAATATCAAAAATGATTTGATTTTGCGTATCAAGCATCTTTGACTATCATAAGAAGAAATCTCCTCCAAGTCTGCGTTTGCATTGTGTGTGTGGTGGGAGGTCTTATGGTAGTCTCATTTTCCGAAAAGCATTGCGAATTTACTTTAAAATTTTCTGTTGATTATTTTAAAGAATAACTGTTTTACGATCTCACACCAGTCACCATGACTGACTCGGAGTTTATTGTTCCCTTCTAAACTCTGGGTGCCCACCAATTTCCACACGGGCAGCCTAGAGTTATATTATCAGGATATTCAGGATATTCTGGAGCTTTGGAGATAAGCTGGAGGACGAGACGTAGTATTTGTATCTGATATTATTTATTCCGCTGTGTATTCTGTATGAGGACAAGTTATATAACTGTCCATTGTTGTATATTGACTCTGATGATTGATATATGTATAAACTGATATAGCTCTTTGTTTAAAAAGACTAGTGTTTATTTATTATATATTGTTCCGCTGCGATATGTGAGATTCTGATATTGTTTTCTGTTCTGATGTTGTTCTCTTGTTCTTCTTTCTTTCTCTTCTATCTTTTCTTCTACTTTTTCTTTCAAAACCCTCACTATTGGAGTTTCCGGCACTCGATTGCTCGACAGTCGATAAAGTGAGTATCGATGTCGAATTTTCGAAAGTCGAAAATTTCGGTATGTGACATCTACCATATATATATATATATTAATGAATTACTTGCATACTCCTTAGTTGTTGAGCAAACTCAAGCTGGGGATGTTATGTGTAGTATTGTTAATATAGTGAACAGATGAGGTAAGAACTTTATATGTATTTGTTGAGCAAACTCAAGGTACATATACTATACTTAGGCCATCACGATATGATAGGTATGAGTGAATAATCTCTTTCGATTTGTTGAGCAAACCCAAGGTCAAAATGATATTAGGACAGGAAAATAGGTTAGGAGTTGTATGTGATACAACCAATAAGGAGTTATCCATCGTTTATGGGGTTATGATTTGTTGAGCGAACTCTAGGTCAGAATATCAAGACAGACAAATCCTAACACCTACTAGTGAAGTTGAAAGGCTTCTATATTTCATCTAAGGGTTTGGAGAAACATAAAAGACCCTTATTAGAAAAATGAAATGGTAACATTTAACCTTTCTAATGTTGTAAGAACATATGATTAATAATTTTATAATTATCTACAATGATAAATTTGTGCATTTAATATGATTGATAAAATGTATATATACAAATGAACTGAATTGAAAGTTGACAAATGGAAATATAATACCCACTATTAAATTCCTATTGCATGTTAACGTTTCAACACCCATGCACGTGCCTGATTTTACAACTACTTCATGGTTTGGTCACTTATGCTTTTATTTGGTCAAGACCATGTATTGCATTATATGAATTTCGAACTCTAAAAACAATACAAGACTAAGGATATTTGATCCATATACAATTGCATATAAATTTTATATGGTGAATGATCAAAATTTGTAATGTACAATATTTCAATGAAATTGGTTCATTCGAAAAACAAAATAAACCTTAGTGCAAGATCAAGTATTCAATCTGATTGATTACATAAGGGATCATATTATGTTAATGTAACACAACACCAAAAACTACAGGATAGATCTAAGAACTCGACCGCTGAAATGTCATTTTGATCGGTTTGCGTAAAGTGCAACATATTTGATGTCCTTAAATGTTAAGGATACTCGAATGCGCTTTTGTAAAGAGTTTGTTATGATATTGTAGTAAGGTTTTCTTTTGAATAGTTTGACAATTTAAAAGGAAAACGAATGTATAAGAATAGATGTAATTTAAGGTACAGTTGGGATGAAGAGAATGAATAGTCGCTTTTACTTCATAGAGAAACGTTGGAAATGAGAATTGTAATAATAACTGATATTTAATATTGGAATAAGAAATATGATTTCTATTCCGAAATGTGCTTTCATATAAAATATTGTTTTCTATGAGATTTATTTCTTAGAGCTCAAGATATTTGATCAATGAACTATCCATTGTAAATAGTTGCAGTGTATGAAATAAACAAATTGTATTAAGTGAATGATGAACCTCCGAATTTAGTACGCTATTATAGTAATGGTGGAATAGTAGGAGCATGCCATATAACAATTATTAATTGCATCATAGTACGAAAATTGCTTCCGTAAAACTTACCATACATTATTTATGAAATAATGATTATTTTTCAGTATCGATTGAAAAAAATAGACATAGCTATATTTCAATAGGAATATTCTTTGTGAAATAAAACTATAATGTGGTAATTTTTTAATAACAAAAGTGATGCATTGGAAAATACAGAAGTATCTAATATTATTTATGGTTGTTTTGGAATTATAGAAGCCGTAGTTTTGAGAAATAATTTTATTGTATGATTTTGAATCATATGATACTTGTTAATTATATCTCAAATAATAAAGGGCTATGCACCCATTTAGTGGGAGTATCATAAGAGTTGATGAACTCTTCGGATTGATATATATAGATATATGTAATCGTAATTCTATAAATACCAAAACAGTTCCATGTACTTCGTTATATTCACCGATGAGTTTTCGTCATATTCACCCATGAGTTATCGTCGACATAACATGTGTATTTGATACGCATGTAGTATATCTATGGTAAACTTATAGAATATAAACAGAAGTAAATAAAATAACATGCGATAGAAATGATTTGATTTGAATGAATGAGTGAGTATATTTAAAAACGTTCTGAGCATACCTAAAATGAATAAAGGTTCAATCTCAAAATTACTCCTCCATGTGACACATAATGATGCATCGATATTGAGTAACTGAACTTTGTTGGATAATATATGATTAATTGTGAGTGAAGTTGAGTTACTTTCTTTTTATAATGTGATGTACTTAAGGATATTACACAAGGTTAATATTATTTCATCTGAATAACATTTTATAAAATTTTACAAGATAAGAGTTTATAAGAAACTCCAACATATCTTAGGCCAAAGAATTGGCAGGTTATGCGAGTCGAAAGATTGTGTAACAACCCAAGATTCCGCAATCACTTTGTTATCATCAAATGATGATTTGAATTATTGGCTAATCGCTGTGGAAGTCTTAATGGGTTGAATTCTTTTAAAAATCAGATCGAAATTCTTGTTGAATTTGTGAAATAGTATGCGGGCTTTAAGTTTTAAGTTGGCCCACGTTTTCACTTAGTTGTTTTGAGCCGCGATAATCATCTAGACCAACCGGACCCCTTTCTCATTTTCATTCACCCATAACCCGTTCCTTAATTTTCTCTGAAGAAAAAATGGTGGCTTGCGATCTGGAGAAAATTAGGGCTTCAAGCTTAGAGTCGCCACTTTCAGAGTTTGCCGATCGTTCGTTTCGAGCTCTGCTCGGTTGCTCCTCCTTCGCGGAAAAAGGTGAGTGAATTAACACTCACATCTCTTTCAATCTTAAGTCGCTCGACTTCGTAAGATGTTAATGTTTTTGCTGTCTTGGTTTGATTTCTGTACACCACGACACTTATTTTTGTTTGAAATCTGCTAACATGAGTTTAGAAAGTATAATTTTGATGGGTATTCAATCTGATTTTTTGTGTTTGATGGCTTTCGCTTCACTCTTTGGTTTCGTGAGTTTGGTGGCTTCGGCTTTGGCTGAGATTTTGTTTAATTATACTTCGGTACTCGATTTTAATTCGAGAATGATGTTTCCTCTTATTTAACGAAATTTGAAAAAAAAAATTGATTGAAACTTGATGCTCTCAGTTTTGTTTTGAGCTGGTTTATATCCTTAGCTATCACCGCATTGATTCTCAGTGATTTCGGTGTTGAATTTGACCTACAGTTATCTTCAGCATATATGTACTCGAATTTTCTTTGTTGCTGTTGACAGCTTCTTAGTTCATCTAGACATTTTGGTCCATGTCTGCATTGCATACATGCAATTGCATTTGTTGTAGATAAGTTGTAGCTTGGTCGGATGAACTTGAATTAGTAGTCTGCACTCATTTGTGATATTTGTTCATCTGAACCCTGGGTAGCTCTGGTTACTTGATCATCTTGTTCAATCTGGATATTGTCATTTTGAAGTTGCATTCATTCCAGTGTGGTTTGCACATGTCATTCTGAACTGTATACATTTGCTTGACTCGTATTGTAGTCTGCACCTCTGCCTTGATTTTGTGATGCCTTTATTCTTTGACTTCATTTTGACTTTGGCATTCACTAACTTGATATTGGGTATGTTGATCTTGTTCGACTGTGATGTGCATTACAGTTTTGCTTTGATCGATCACTGTCTTGGTTTTTACTTTGTAATAGTTGAACAATTTCTTTGTGAGCCTCTGGTCTTTGTTGCTGTTGCACTGCATTGTTGTACTGCATATTCCAGTGTTGCTTTATTGAGTTGCATATAGCTCGGTGGCATTTGAGTCATATTGGCTGTGAAGTCTGTTGATTTTTCTGCATGCACTTCTTGTTGTGTACTTGTAGTTGTATTTCATTGTTTCGAGTTTCATTGTTGTCTTCATTTTCTTGTGCATGTCTTTGCACTTGCACACTGTAGTTTGTTTAGTCTGGTGTTGTGCACATTGTATACTGTCTTCATTTTGTGTTGGTTTTGATCATGTGCACTTTTATAAATTTGAGTTTTGTTGGGTTGAGCTGATCATTTGATCTTCATGTGTAGCTTGTCTCGACTCAAGTCTGGTCTGCAGTTCTTGAAGTTCATTGTTATCTGTAGCATTGTTGGTGTTGTTCATGTCATTCTTGAACTTGTAGTTCGAACTGATTAGTCTCCAGTTTTCATGTATGTCTGGTCTTGTATTTCTTTTGAGTTATGGTAGCATGTACTTGAGTGATGGTGCCTTGTCTTTGTGTATGGCCATTGCATACAGTTTGGACATATTGATCTTGTTGCAGTTTGAGGCTCGATTATTTGAGTTTGTACACTATGTTGCACCTTTATCTATGCACACGAGTTGGCGGGGCAGTGCACACGGGTACGAATGCACACGTGTGTACTGCAGCCACCCAGAATTGACAATTTTGAATTGATATTTCCTTTGCGTCGTGATGCATTGATCTTCTATGCGGTATTGGCGAGGCCGTACACGCGTGCGTGTACGGCAGCCAATCGAATTTTTGATGGTTTTAAAATGACAATTTCAATTGTTTTAAATTGATTTAGTCGATATGATAAATTGTTTATTTATCTCTGTTGATGATTTAAATCTACTGATTTATTGTTAAACACTGTTAAGTGTTATATTTTCGTTATCCGATTTCTTTGTTAAAAGAGTTGGATAGACGGGAATTATTGTGACTGTCGTCTATTTAAATTATTATTGCTTCTATGCACTAATAACTGAGTTTGAATTAGACTGACCCGTGTATTATCTTCTTTTGAATGTAATACTCGGGTCAGACCCGAGTTATTTCAAGTAGTAGATTTCCTTCTTTGAGTTGCTGTTCGGGATTTGAAGACTTTTCACATCTTCCGAAGTTGTCAGTGTCATTTTGTAGTAGTCGTGTCATTGTATAGAACGATATGTATTCATGTATATTAGTCGATAATGTACTTGTATATATAACTTCTAGAGTCGACAGTTGTAGTTGTATCATATGTATCATGTCAACTATATTGTAACTGACATCGGTTATATATATATATATATATATATATATATATGAGATTTTTGTTAATCTGTGTTCCGCATTTATATTATCTGTGTTATTGTTATATCTAATGTCCTAAACTATTATGAACTATCGTAGTTTGTTTTATACTGATAATTGGATATGTCGATGGGAGTAAATAAATAATAGATGAAAAATAAAAAAGTATATACCACTCCTATCGAGATAACCAGTATTAGTGTAAGGCCAATTACGGATGGTCGCTCCTATCCAGCCTTATTCTTCGTAATAATAGACAGTATTTCTTTTAATACTCTTTGTTATTATGAGCATAGAGGTGGGGCGTCACAGTTGGTATCAGAGCTTGGGGTTTATGGACATAATATAAAACATAACTTAGATGGAACATATGTTACAACTATTGGTCGACGGTTTAATTGTATTTTGAGTCAATACTAAAGTTTTGAAATTTGGATGAAATTTTTAAATATCCTTATTTAAAAATAAAAGTGAATTTGTGTTCTGATGATTTGATTGATTTGAGTACTGTTTATCAGAGTGCGCAGCAGAAACAGTGAAACTGTCTTCGCTGAGTACAATTGATAATCTATTTGATTTAGAAATTGAAATGAATTTCATTTGTTGTTTACATAGCTGTAATTATTTTGTTTCTTTGAGAATTTCGAATCCGAATTGAGGATTCGAAGAAATTACAGTTATGTGATTTTTGTTGAAATTTCCGCTGGCTTTCTTTTGTACTAATCATCTATTGATTAGATTTCGTTGTTTTGATTTGTCTTCGATTAAGATATATTCGAATAATTTCTTTGTTCATTTTGTAGTACGTACAAAAATTTGAATTGCACGTTATTGCAATTATTTTACGTTGAACCGATGCTTGGTTATGATACGTATTTGGTTGCCGTTATTTTTATAACGAGATTTTTACACCAGTGCTATTTTGAAGCACGGTGTTTTGTGGCATTTCTGATGAGTGAAAATTCACTGATATTACATTTTGATGTAAATTATTTTGATGAAATTTTGACGTTTAAAAAAATTTCTGCTGCTTTGGCTTCAGTAACAGTCAAGTTGTAAAAGTGGATTTTCTAGCGGTTATTCCGCAATGCTGTTTTGTGACCGTTTTTACGGTATTTTGAGAAGTACAATTTCCTTATCGAAATTGTTACTGATTTGCTGCTTTAATCACGTGATTGGAAAATCGTTTTAAAATGAAAAGTGTTTTATAAATTTTTAACAGTTCGCGTTTTCAAATGAATGAGAAAGCGACTTAAACGATTCAGCAAAATCGAGGATTATGACCCCTTTCTTTTACTGTTTCGCTTAACTCCGGACTTGTCCAGTTGAGAATGTGAATTGTTATTTTTACAAAATAAATAAAATTGTTTTCAGAAATTTTAACAGTTTGCGCTTTCAAAAGAATGAGGAAGCGATTTAAACGTTTCAGCAAAATCGAGGACTATGACCCCTTTCTTTTACTGATTCGCTTAATTCTGGACTTGTCCGTTTGAGAATGTGAAATGTATTTTTACAAAATACACAATTTTGCACTTTCAAGGAAACGATGAAGAGAATCAAACGATTTAGTAAAACACGTGGTATGGGACATGTACGTTTGCTATTTCGGTTAATTCCGGACTCGTTAATTGAAATATTTGATGATTTTGTGTGCTTTCGAGCCACTATGAGGACCTTCGGGTCATTTGTTGGACCTTCGGGTCATTTGTTGGGCTTTCGGGCCACTCTGCGGACCTTCGGGTCAAATACCAGTACTAGACCTTCGGGTCACTCTACGGACCTCCGGGTCAATCTGATGGGCGCCAAAAATTATGTTGAGTACTTGGTAGGCTTCGGCCACTCTGAGATGCACGTGCGGCGAATTAAAAACTCGCCATCTGATGGGATCGATCCAAGCTTTTATGTTGATTTTCTAGTCTTCTTAATTGATTTCTAGATATTTGTTGCATCCAATTATCTGCAGGTAATTGGATATTTGTTGATATGAGTTCTGATTATCATTTTTGATAATCAGATATTTGTTGTTTCTAATTATCGCTTGTGATAATTAGATATTTGTTGATATGAGTTCTGATTATCGTTTTTGATAATCAGATATTTGTTGTTTCTAATTATCGCTTGTGATAATTAGATATTTGTTGATATGAGTTCTGATTATCGTTTTTGATAATCAGATATTTGTTGTTTCTAATTATCGCTTGTGATAATTAGATATTTGTTGATATGAGTTCTGATTATCGTTTTTGATAATTAGATATTTGTTGTTTCTAATTATCGCTTGTGATAATTAGATATTTGTTGATATGAGTTCTGATTATCGTTTTTGATAATCAGATATTTGTTGTTTCTAATTATCGCTTGTGATAATTAGATATTTGTTGATATGAGTTCTGATTATCGTTTTTGATAATCAGATATTTGTTGTTTCTAATTATCGCTTGTGATAATCAGATATTTGTTGATATGAGTTCTGATTATCGTTTTTGATAATCAGATATTTGTTGTTTCTAATTATCGCTTGTGATAATCAGATATTTGTTGATATGAGTTCTGATTATCGTTTTTGATAATCAGATATTTGTTGTTTCTAATTATCGCTTGTGATAATTAGATATTTGTTGATATGAGTTCTGATTATCGTTTTTGATAATCAGATATTTGTTGTTTCTAATTATCGCTTGTGATAATTAGATATTTGTTGATATGAGTTCTGATTATCGTTTTTGATAATCAGATATTTATTGTTTCTAATTATCGCTTGTGATAATTAGATATTTGTTGATATGAGTTCTGATTATCGTTTTTGATTATCAGATATTTGTTGTTTCTAATTATCGCTTGTGATAATTAGATATTTGTTGATATGAGTTCTGATTATCGTTTTTGATAATCAGATATTTGTTGTTTCTAATTATCGCTTGTGATAATTAGATATTTGTTGATATGAGTTCTGATTATCGTTTTTGATAATCAGATATTTGTTGTTTCTAATTATAGCTTGTGATAATTAGATATTTGTTGATATGAGTTATGATTATCGTTTTTGATAATCAGATATTTGTTGTTTCTAATTATCGCTTGTGATAATTAGATATTTGTTGATATGAGTTCTGATTATCATTTTTGATAATCAGATATTTGTTGTTTCTAATTATCGCTTGTGATAATTAGATATTTGTTGATATGAGTTCTGATTATCATTTTTGATAATCAGATATTTGTTGTTTCTAATTATCGCTTGTGATAATTAGATATTTGTTGATATGAGTTCTGATTATCGTTTTTGATAATCAGATATTTGTTGTTTCTAATTATCGCTTGTGATAATTAGATATTTGTTGATATGAGTTCTGATTATCGTTTTTGATAATCAGATATTTGTTGTTTCTAATTATCGCTTGTGATAATTAGATATTTGTTGATATGAGTTCTGATTATCGTTTTCGATAATCGGATATTTGTTGCTTTTAATTATCGCTTGAGATAATTAAATATTTGTTGATTTGAGATTTAATTATCATCTTTGATAATTAAATATTTGTTGATTTTTAATTTATTTATCGCTGTTAGATAATTAAATATTTGCTGATTCGAGGTTTAATTATCGTCTTTGATAATTAAATATTTGCTGATTTGAGATTTAATTATCGTCTTTGATAATTAAATATTTGTTGATTTTAAATTTAATTATCGCTGTTAGATAATTAAATATTTGCTGATTCGAGATTTAATTATCGTCTTTGATAATTAAATATTTGATGATTTGAGATTTAATTATCGTTTTTGATAATTAAATAATTGCTGTTTTGAGATTTAATTATCGCTTGAGATAATTAAATATTTATTGATTGAGATTTAATTATCGTCTGAGATAATTAAATAGTTGTTGATTTAAAATTTAATTATCGCCTGAGGTAATTAAATATTTTTTGTTTTGAGATTTAATTATCGCTTTAGATAATTAAATATTTGTTGATTTGAGAAATTTGATTATCGCTTGTGATAATCGAATATTTGTTGATTTGAGAAATTTGATTATCGTTTTGGATAATTGAATATTTTTCTTCTGACTATCGTTTGAGATAAGTAAATATTTGCGATTTTTGAGATTTGAGCTTCGTCTTTTTC
Source organism: Allium fistulosum (assembly GCA_030737815.1). Taxonomy (NCBI): domain Eukaryota; kingdom Viridiplantae; phylum Streptophyta; class Magnoliopsida; order Asparagales; family Amaryllidaceae; genus Allium; species Allium fistulosum. The sequence continues at coordinate 815,162,652 of CM060904.1, forward strand.
TCTGGCGATTCAGGTGAGTAATTTGATTTACTCACATTCAATTCGTGCTCTGTATGGGATTTCTGCTCTGTTTTTCCTTCTCTTTTAGTTGCTGGAACTCGATTGTTCTTGCTTTTGTTAGTCGTTTGATTTTGATTCTTTGATCCCCACGATGTTGATTTTTTGATTTGAATCAGTCAGACCTTTTGATTTCATTTCTATTACTTCCCCTGCTAACACTTGCTTTGCTTATACATTCGACCTTGCCATGCTCTTTTGGTTGTTACCTTTTATCCATTTATTCCCTAAGATTGCGTGGACGCAATTTTTATAAGGAGGGGAGTCTGTAACAACCCGAGATTCCGCAATCACTTTGTTATCATCAAATGACGATTTGAATTATTGGCTAATCGCTGTGGAAGTCTTAATGGGTTGAATTCTTTTAAAATCAGATTGAAATTCTTGTTGAATTTGTGAAATAGTATGCGGGCTTTAAGTTTTAAGTTGGCCCACGTTTTCACTTAGTTGTTTTGAGCCGTGATAATCATCTAGACCAACCGAACCCCTTTCTCATTTTCATTCACCCATAACCCGTTCCTTAATTTTCTCTGAAGAAAAAATGGTGGCTTGCGATCTGGAGAAAATTAGGGCTTCAAGCTTAGAGTCGCCACTTTCAGAGTTTGCCGATCGTTCGTTTCGAGCTCTGCTCGGTTGCTCCTCCTTCGCAGAAAAAGGTGAGTGAATTAACACTCACATCTCTTTCAATCTTAAGTCGCTCGACTTCGTAAGATGTTAATGTTTTTGCTGTCTTGGTTTGATTTCTGTACACCACGACACTTATTTTTGTTTGAAATCTGCTAACATGAGTTTAGAAAGTATAATTTTGATGGGTATTCAATCTGATTTTTTGTGTTTGATGGCTTTCGCTTCACTCTTTGGTTTCGTGAGTTTGGTGGCTTCGGCTTTGGCTGAGATTTTGTTTAATTATACTTCGGCACTCGATTTTAATTCGAGAATGATGTTTCCTCTTATTTAACAAAATTTGAAAAAAAAATTGATTGAAACTTGATGCTCTCAGTTTTGTTTTGAGCTGGTTTATATCCTTGGCTATCACCGCATTGATTCTCAGTGACTTCGGTGTTGAATTTGACCTACAGTTATCTTCAGCATATATGTACTCGAATTTTTCTTTGTTGCTGTTGACAGCTTATTAGTTCATCTAGACATTTTGGTCCATGTCTGCATTGCATACATGCAATTGCATTTGTTGTAGATAAGTTGTAGCTTGGTCGGATGAACTTGAATTAGTAGTCTGCACTCATTTGTGATATTTGTTCATCTGAACCCTGGGTAGCTCTGGTTACTTGATCATCTTGTTCAATCTGGATATTGTCATTTTGAAGTTGCATTCATTCCAGTGTGGTTTGCACATGTCATTCTGAACTGTATACATTTGCTTGACTCGTATTGTAGTCTGCACCTCTGCCTTGATTTTGTGATGCCTTTATTCTTTGACTTCATTTTGACTTTGGCATTCACTAACTTGATATTGGGTATGTTGATCTTGTTCGACTGTGATGTGCATTACAGTTTTGCTTTGATCGATCACTGTCTTGGTTTTTACTTTGTAATAGTTGAACAGTTTCGTTGTGAGCCTCTGGTCTTTGTTGCTGTTGCACTGCATTGTTGTACTGCATATTCCAGTGTTTCTTTATTGAGTTGCATATAGCTCGATGGCATTTGAGTCATATTGGCTATGAAGTCTGTTGATTTTTCTGCATTCACTTCTTGTTGTGTACTTGTAGTTGTATTTCATTGTTTCGAGTTTCATTGTTGTCTTCATTTTCTTGTGCATGTCTTTGCACTTGCACACTGTAGTTTGTTTAGTCTGGTGTTGTGCACATTGTATACTGTCTGCATTTTGTGTTGGTTTTGATCATGTGCACTTTTATAAATTTGAGTTTTGTTGGGTTGAGCTGATCATTTGATCTTCATGTGTAGCTTGTCTCGACTCAAGTCTGGTCTGCAGTTCTTGAAGTTCATTGTTATCTGTAGCATTGTTGGTGTTGTTCATGTCATTCTTGAACTTGTAGTTCGAACTGATTAGTCTCCAGTTTTCATGTATGTCTGGTCTTGTATTTCTTTTGAGTTATGGTAGCATGTACTTGAGTGATGGTGCCTTGTCTTTGTGTATGGCCATTGCATACAGTTTGGACATATTGATCTTGTTGCAGTTTGAGGCTCGATTATTTGAGTTTGTACACTATGTTGCACCTTTATCTATGCACACGAGTTGGCGGGGCAGTGCACACGGGTACGAATGCACACGTGTGTACTGCAGCCACCCAGAATTGACAATTTTGAATTGATATTTCCTTTGCGTCGTGATGCATTGATCTTCTATGCTGTATTGGCGAGGCCGTACACGCGTGCGTGTACGGCAGCCAATCGAATTTTTGATGGTTTTAAAATGACAATTTCAATTGTTTTAAATTGATTTAGTCGATATGATAAATTGTTTATTTATCTCTGTTGATGATTTAAATCTACTGATTTATTGTTAAACACTGTTAAGTGTTATATTTTCGTTATCCGATTTCTTTGTTAAAAGAGTCGGATAGACAGGAATTATTGTGACTGTCGTCTATTTAAATTATTATTGCTTCTATGCACTAATAACTGAGTTTGAATTAGACTGACCTGTGTATTATCTTCTTTTGAATGTAATACTCGGGTCAGACCCGAGTTATTTCAGGTAGTAGATTTCCTTCTTTGAGTTGCTGTTCGAGATTTGAAGACTTTTCACATCTTTCGAAGTTGTCAGTGTCATTTTGTAGTAGTCGTGTCATTGTATAGAATGATATGTATTCATGTATATTAGTCGATAATGTACTTGTATATATAACTTCTAGAGTCGACAGTTGTAGTTGTATCATATGTATCATGTCAACTATATTGTAACTGACATCGGTTATATATATATATATATATATGAGATTTTTGTTAATCTGTGTTCCGCGTTTATATTATCTGTGTTATTGTTATATCTAATGTCCTAAACTATTATGAACTATCGTAGTTTGTTTTATACTGATAATTGGATATGTCGATGGGAGTAAATAAATAATAGATGAAAAATAAAAAAGTATATACCACTCCTATCGAGATAACCAGTATTAGTGTAAGGCCAATTACGGATGGTCGCTCCTATCCAGCCTTATTCTTCGTAATAATAGACAGTATTTATTTTAATACTCTTTGTTATTATGAGCATAGAGGTGGGGCGTCACAGATTGCACGTAATAATTGTTCATGAGGGATCTTATATGAACCTCCCTAAAAGGATTTTGATAAGACTGTCATTGGATGACATATCTATGTTTCGAACATAATTTTTGTAAATTAAAACCAAATCAGTTTTATAAATAAAGAAATTCATAAAATGATTATAAATACCTATTCTATTGCACTAGAAACAATTGTTGTTTCAAGATATACCAACTTCATTATGAAGAAATTTCTTTGAGCAATTATTGGTAGTAAAATGGAATTGGATATGATCCACGAATAGAACTGATTATATGAGATGAAATGAAATTAACTCACCTAAACGAACGCATAGCATTAGAATGTCTAATAAGTATTCTCGCATATCGAAGAGAAACTATGAGTTTCTTATTAATGTCGAAAATATATAATCCTATATTTTTTCATTAAACCATTGAGAGTGTTGACTCTATATGGTATGATGCGCAAATCCAAAAAAATTCCAAGTACGCTTTCAAAATATAGATTTTGGTGGTCGTAACTGAAGGAATATGATCCATCGACCTCGACTGTGTCTTTGTGAGTAAGACTAATGCAGTTGGAATTAAATGAGCAATGTTGATAAGAATAATATCACAAATTTCAATTGTTGAAATTAACGTAATAGAGTCGACATTCAGCATATTCAAGTCAAATCGGATTAACTCACAAAATTACCACTTGATAAGTCCTAGTGTTTTGGTACATGTGTATTAAAACAGAAAATTCTAAATAATAATTTAGAGTAAGATGTTTACGCATGTTAACCAAAATGTCTCAAAGTCGGTAGGAGCGATACTGAGTTTGTGAGTCTTTGGATATGATCCAAGAAATGATACGAAAGTATCATTTTATAAGCATCAAGATTGAATAAGTATTTCGGGAATGTCCCAAATGATATGCAAGGACACCTTGTTAAAATGTTTAATATGGAACATGTAAGATTGATTCCTTTGCATTGGCAAAAGGAATTATCATACATGTTGTGTTGTCTACGATATCATGATTTGTTTATGTATTTGATACATGAAGCAAATATCAAATCCAAATTGATATCACTAAATGGTTGTTTGAAATGTTCTCGTGTAGTTTTGAAATAGTAGAGAATTGTTTACGGAAACAAAAACTCCTTATGAAGGGATGTTCGAACTCAAACTTCATAAGTCATATTGAGTATAGTATGTCAATAATAAATTCAAGTTAAGAATTTTTAAGTTGGAAATATTTCAAATAAAAGACTGTGGCTTATTCAATGAAAATAGGCTACGTACATCGCCTTGAATATTGCCACAATAAAAATAATGCATATAAAATTATAAGTGCACAAATTTATAACTGAACCGATTCCAAATGTTGAGGATCTCATAAAATTGTTATATGATAACAATGTCGTGATATGGTTCGTAATAGAACTTAGAGCTCATTAGAGGTCGAGAGACATGCTTCGAATTGTTCCACGTGATAAAGCAGTTTATCACCGTCGAAAAAAGTTGATTGACGGAGTAGATAATTGGAACATAATAGCATACCCATTCACAAAGGGACTGACCCAATTGGTTTTGAGAAACCGATTGGAGAAGTTGGAATAAGATTCCATAATTGACCCCAAGTGCAAGTGGGAGATTGATAGAGTTAGGGGATGCCCTAGGAGCAATTATGTAATTTGCTACATATATCTGATTCGTTGAACAATCTTGTTCACAATAAAGGTGTTTCATTCTATTATATACTTGATATAATATGGTTATATTAATTAATTAGTTTAATTAAAAGTATATTTAATAGAAAATCCATAAATGGCTTATTTTGTGATAGTAGTTATAAAGTGTTGTAACCGTGAGTAATTTATCACAACAAAACTAATATACCATTTTAAATATTCCCAATCAAGATGCATCGATAGTGGATATCGGTGTATTTGTTGAGACTAGAGTATGTAACGCTCTCCAAATGTTAGGCAGTGTATTACTCACGACTACTGAGGGCACATAGAGGTTACGTACTGATAGTTATTGGATAACTCTGGAACGACTCGCTCGATAGTTTTCAGTAGGTTAATATAGAACTAAGGTCAACCAGAAAATATCAATGTGTCTCATTTACACAGTTCTCTTGACTTGAGAATACTATGGATCTTCAATATGAAAGCTCCGCTTTGATTATAATCAAATCATGGCATGGCATTCGAGTGACTATAGTTGGGTCGAGTGAAAGTATTGGAAGTAAAGCACTATTCAAGAGAGGATTCGTCTCCTCAGTTATACGGGGTTAGTATCATGGTCAACTCAAGTCAATTCAATGTCTTGGGCCAGAGCATTTTGGTTAATAATAATTGTTATTGTTAAATCAAGGACTTTGTGTTTGGGCTATAAAGTTGAATGTGGACGATATTGGAATTTTTGCCATTACCAAATTCCATAAATCCTAATATGTTATAGTTTTGAGGAAGAGAATTGGTGTAAATAATTTTCACTATTAGGTACCGCTTATAATAAGTAAAATTGGATTTTACCAAAAGATGTGTAAGCGATGAATTCAGACAAAATGTCACACCACTTGCTAAATGACGTGTGAACGTTAATATTTGAATTATTCAATATTAATCGTTGACTGAATTTACACCTTTGAGTCGCACAACATAATGATGAATTCTCCGAAAAACCACATGATTTGATTAATTTATTAAAGGATGTAAATTAATTAAGTTAATTAGTATTTGAGAAATATTAATTATTATTTATCTTATTTGATGTTTGGGGGTTATTTGTAATTATTTGAATGCATTTATAAAAGTTATATTTGCGCACATTGATATATGATATCATTGTAATTAAATAAAAGATAATTACATGCGTTAATTTATGGAATCTTATGTCATTTGATGGCATGTAATTTTCAGCTATACCTGTAATTTGTTTATGTATTAGAGACTTCTTGTATTTGGGATTTCTGTTGTATTTTGTTTAGACTCTGATGTTCTGTAGTAGCTTCATGAACTACTATTTATATATTCCGCTGCTTATAATTATATTACTCCGTGTCTGTGATTCTATGATTGATTTATTTAATGTACATGCTAAGTTTTGCCAAATACAAAATAACAATCTGTTATTTTTTGCAATTCAAGTCTGACAAGTGTGGATGATTGTCGATTTGAATGGTTCGAAATAGCGGGTCATTACAGTTGGTAACAAAGCATTGGTTTAGGCAAAAGTTAGCATATAAAGTAAAAACTCATTAGAGATAGGGTAGTGATACCCTAGAATGAGTAGAATTAATCACAAAATCATCTTCGTTCGAGTTTGAAATTCTTTGTTTGGATCCTCTTTGATTTGGATTTCTTTGAATTTTGGAACTTTACCTTTGTTCTAAAATCCATTCTTGTCTTTTCCTGTTCGTGTTCTTTTTAATACTTCTGAATTTTGGAACTTTACCGTTGTTCTAAAATCCATTCTTGTCTTTTCCTGTTCGTGTTCTCTTTTATACTGGAGCATCCCGTAGCTTTATTTCTGTCGATCACTGTACTAATTTCGAGCACGTCTTACAACCTCCATTGGCAACTCCATCCTTATGTGTGACCAATCCCATCGGCGGTCCCGCTAGCCTTAGTATGATTTGAAAAGGGGTGAAACTCCTTTACAACAAGCGTCGATTCACCGGAGATTTCTACATCCTTGATTTTGATGCTGTAATTTCTTGTAAAGCCCGAACCGTTTCTCTAGCAGACAACCAGGGAAATTCTCTTGTGATCAAATGTTCAATGCCTCAGGATTATGCATGCAGTTTTATCTTTTTCGCTTGATGCTTAGCCTAGTGATCTTGACTCCACCCCGATAGTCAGGGATTATCGTAATGTTATTGGTAAAGTCGCTTCTCTGAGGGTTTGATTAGGCAGAGTTTTATGAATAAGGAGTAGTTGCGGTCTTTATCACCAAACCTGATTGTTCTTTGTGGATGTGTGTTGATGATAGAGAGATGAACAAGCTAACCTTTAAGAACATATATCCTATGCCTCATATCAATGATATGTTCGATCAGCTCTACGGAGCTAAAGTATTTTCTCAGCTTGATCTTGCCACCGGTTTTCACCAACTTCGTGTAGCTGATGAGAGCATTTCCAAGATGGCTTTCTGAACAGAGAATGGTTTCTATGAATGGTTAGTCATGCCCTTTGGTTTAACCAATGCCCCTGCCTTCTTCATCGATCTCATGAATCACGTTTTCCGTGATGTTCTCAACAAGTTTGTCCTGGTTTTCGTTGATGATATTCTCGTCTTTTCTAAGTCGGAGAAGGAGCATGAATCTCATTTGAGCTATGATCTCCAAACTCCAAGGAGTCATCAGTCGAAAGCCAAATTTTCTAAATGTCATTTCTGGAGGGATGAAGTCTGATTCCTTAGGTATGTTGTTTCTGAAAATGGAGTCTCGGTTGACCGGTTAAGGTCACCGTGATTAATTTAAGTCTATCCATCTTTCCTCTTTTGTAATTTAATTATCTTATCTTCCTTTTGAGCCTATCTTCTTAGTTAGAAATCTCATTAATTAGGGTTCCTCTAAATTTGAATCTCTATCCTTGTTCTAAAATCCATTCTTGAATCATCCTATGAGGGAGCATATTTGTAGTTGATATAAAATATTTTATATTGTGTTGTTGGAGTTTTTAAGTTTGAATTTTAGGGTTTCGATCGATTCGTCTGGCTAACGCTATCGATAAGAATTCCAAAACACTTGAAAAGAGCAAACTAACACAATATTATTTTCGAAATTAGTAAATGAAATAATTTTATTATGATTATATTTTATATGTAAAAGTATAATCTTCTAAATTAGCTAGTTAAATGAATTGGTTGTTAGAAATGATAGTACTATATTATCATTTATTATTTTGTCAACATTCCTAAACCATTAACTATTGTTATATGTTATAAGGAGATGAAATTTTCTAAAATGTGGTTTATAAATTTGATTTGCAAATGAAATGAATTTAAATTAAGGATTTGAGAATTTAATTTTCAATGCTTTTCAAAATTTGGTTTTCAAAGTTCTGAAGAAAAAAATATTATTTGAAAGTATTTTTGAATGGAAATTATTTCCAAAGAATTTTTAAAGAAGTAAGACGGTACTCTCCTCATATGTCGCTGGAAAATAATTGCGATGATGACTACAGCATCATTGACATTCATTTTCGAGCCTCAAAGTGAGGAGACCACTTAGTAGCTTTGCTACACTTTAGTTTTGAAAAATGGATTTGATTTGAATTTCTTGAGTATGATTTGAAGTATAAAAAATATATATATGTATATATTTATTTCAAAATGGCTTGAAGTGAAACCGGAAAATTAACTCTTAAGTTTTATGTTAAGTGATGGTTTTCAATTATTAAAATGAAGCAAAATTTTTGAATAATTGGAATGTCTAAAATGAAAAATAGAATTGAAACAACTTGAAACTGTAGAACTAGGATAAAATATATTTGTATACTACTCGATTGCATTCTATAACATATATAACTTACCTGATATATTCAAAAAGTTAAAATGTTAATATGAATATGTAATTGAAGGTTATACAAGTGAAACTTAAGTAATAAAAAAATGTTCAAATTAAATTTTGCTTAATAGAAATGTTGTAAATAAAAGGTAAATTTGTATAGTACTCAATTACATTCGGAAACATTCATAAAACTTACTTGGAAAAAGTTTGAATGTAATGAGAACATGTAACTAAATAGTATGCAATATAAATGTAAGTAATAAGATGTCCAAAAATGAAATTTATGTGGTTTTGAATTAATTGTTGTATCTGGTACTATGTATTTTGAATCTGTCTTTACTTTATGTTGCTTCTATTCTCTTATCTCGTTCCTTTTCGGGGATGAAAAGTTTTGAGTGGGGGAGAGTGTAACGACCTGAAAATTTTAACGATTTTTATAACGTAATTAACTAAAAAATTTATGAAATTAAACAATAAATTTTTTGTAGTGAAATTTGATATTTGGAATATGTCTATATTTTCACATAGCAAGTGGCAGATTTTCATCTGAAAATATGAAAGTTTGTTTGGTTGTGAAATTTCAATTTAAAATTTAAAACCAGTTAAAATTTGTTGGAAATAAAATATTTTTGAAATCTGAATATTTTTACATAATAAAAATGTAAATCATTTTTTGAGTGAGACGACATATTTCGTTTTGCCAAATTTGGACTGCTCTAGCCTTATTTATCTTATTTTGGCGATTTAGCAGCATTTTCGGCAGCGAAAATTGAGTTTTGATAGGAGGATCATGTCTCTCATATCTATGTACCATCTTCTTTATCTCGTCGCGCAGATCTCTGTAGTATATTCATTTGTGCATTTCGGTGTCCGGTACGCGGCGAAATCTGCGAAACGATTAGCCATATCGGTTTCGCATTTTGGGCCTTTTGGGTTTCTATGTCCTTTCAATTGTCCACCCGGAGAAGCTAATGGACGTTAGCCTTTTAATATTTCCAAAAATTAATTTTGACTTTATCTATTCCTTAAATTTAGTTTTGCTATTTCATTTTATTTCCTAGTTCATTTCTCTTCCCCCTCCTCTCTCTTTCGTTCTGCCATTGAGAAGAAAAAAAATATAATCCAAAGCTTTTATATAATCTGAAGCATGCATATATTGAGTTTGCTCGTCTCTTGCCTTTGCAACCCGACCCCGCATCTCACCTTCCCCTTTACAACCCATCATCGAACAGCAACCTAGTTCAGATCCGCCCCTCCAACGCCTTAGCCTTCCTCCACCAAACCCGATAACCCTCTGATTGATATAAAGTTGTATATATTTTTGTTTGATAAATCCTACTCCCTCCCCTTTTTTCTTCGACCTATTGCTACCCTCTTCACCCATGCAAGCCAAACCATCTCCTGACAGCCGCCTGAACCAAACTCATCCCCTCCCGCTTGTGCCACAACCACCGTCCAACCTACCTTCCTTCACACATTTGATCCTCTAGCCTCCAACAGTTGAGGCCACAACACAGTCCACCACAGCAAATCCCAACCTACCACCTTGCTCCCTCCACCGAACTCCAAACACCCATAGCCTTCCACAACAACACCTCCCAGTCCGCCACCCTCCTTCTTTGCCACAGCAGTTTGCCGAAGCCTATGCAGCCTTCCACCTTTCCACCACAAACAACTCATCTCCGCAGATAACAACATCTTCCTCGTCTCCCCAAGCCATACCACTTTCGCGCACGGCAGCTAACCCTCCAAACTTCACAGCTCCGTCCACTACAACATCGTGGCAGCCTCCTCCTCGCCTGAGTTTAGCCGAGCAGCTCCTCCAGCTTACTCCGCCTGTGTCGCGACGCCTAGCGCACAACCAAGCTTTTCTCCACTTCTATAAAAAAAAGATATATATATATATATATAGGTATATATATACCTATATACTTGATTCTTGAATTCAAGTCCAGCTTCGCTTTTTTGCTCCGTTGTCCTGACCAGTGTCGCAGTAGTTTTCTAGCATGCCGGTGTCCGGATCCGTATTACAGCAGTTTTCTAGCTTTGTCGTTGTCCCGCTTGTTCGATCTATGCTTATCCTTATTAGTTTTCTTCTTATTATTGTTTTTCCATAGCCTCAAAAGGTGAGCGATCACTCACGATTAACATTCTTATATTTAGTAAATTTAATTCACATGAAATGACAATTGAAATATGTTGTTAAATTTGAATTGGTTAGTGGATATGATATGTTAATATTTAAAATTTACCTATGAAAATGGCATAACATGTTATATATATATATATATTGTTTGAAATTTTTAATTATGATATATGCCTATCGTTGATATGTATGTTATTTTATATTATAATTCTATTATTCTCACACTACAAATTCCCTGTTAATTTAGAAAATCCTCATGGGTTGAAATGATACATACCCGAACGATCTTACATATTAGGGAAAATCTTTATGGGTTGAAATGATAAACCCAAGCAATTTTATTGATTTTGAAATTTTGGGATTGCGAGTTGAAATGATATATATCCGTAAATGTTAAAGAATTGTGAATTGAAATGATAATTGTCTGTATCACTTGATCATAGGATAGAAAACTATATACCGACACCATTGGTCTATTTTTAAATGATTTCCAAATTTTTGAGAAAAGAAAAATATATGTGTTTCGATTTTTAAATATAATATAAATATTTTATTTTATTTTATAATGTATGTAAAATTGAGATTTTTAAATTATATATTTGGAAATTTTAAATTTATAAGTTAAGTTTGAAAATGTAAATTTTAAGATTTTACTTATATTTTTATTTTTATTTTAAATATATAAAATAAGATTCAATATAAAATAAATTTAGTAACAAGGTTTATTTGAATAAAATTTAATTTAATTAGTATATATATAATATGTTTAAGTATTTATTTAAAATTATCTTAATATTTTAAAAAAATAGATTTTGTAGTAACTTTAATAAATTAAGGTTGGAATGATAATTTGAAATTGATTTGAAATTTTATTTGTTTAAGAATTGTATTTAAATAAAAATTGATTTGGATTTATTGATTTGAGATTTTAAATATATGATTTGATAACTTGATTTTGATTAAAGGTGATTAAATGAATATTTTCAAATTTAAATAAAATTGAAATTGAATATTTAATACTGATTTAAATTTGTAATTTGAGATTTAAATGTTATTAAAAATTATTAAGTGAATATTTATAAATTTTGAATAAAATTAAAGTTGAATTTTGAAATATAAATGAAATTTATCAAATTTTGATATATAAACTATTTTTAGTATATAAACTATTTTAATCTATAACCTATTTTTAAATATAAACTATTTTTAATGTATAACTATTCCAATATATAAACTACTTTCAATATTTAAACTGTTTAAGTTAGAACTGTTATGACTTAAAGTGAATAATGATTTTGAAAGTGATATGATTTCGAAAGTGATATGATTTTGAAACGAATATGATATTTTGATATGAAGTATGAACTGTTTGAAATGAAAATGACCACGGTGTGAAATAAGCGTTAGTTATTAAAGAGACCGGGATCGGATATTGTCATACTCTCTGCCAGTACCGAAAACCATTTTAACAACTGTGCACATGGTGGAGAATCCAGAATGAAGTAGGATGATTTGGCGAACGTCTGTATGAGGTATGAACGCAGCCCTGACCCCCGCAAGTCAGCTTGATATGACTAAAACAGGAGCTATACCTGGGCCAAGTGAGTTTGCACCTTCGATCGAGCATGCTTCTTCGAAACCATATCTATTACTTTGTGATTTGATTGGGTGCACCTTTGATTATGGGAGTGTGTCTCGAGTTGGGGTAGTAGCTGCTATGAGTTACCACCAGCCCAGTTCTGCAAAACGGTAGTATCCTACCCTAGGCATTGCCTCGCGTGCCTTGTCATATGCCTTATCGAGCCCTCTACGAGATTGGTTTATGTTGTACACTATGGAGTGCCCTCTGATAGCCCTCCAGTTTACGAAGGAATTACGGTACTGTGTAGACTACAGCATTTATATAAAAATGTGTTAAGGGGGATATGGGTAATGCCTTAATGCTATTTTAATATTTTACTTTACTATAGACATTGTCTATATAGGGTATTATATTATGTATGTAGATAGTTCCACGGATCCTTAAAGGATGGAATCCCAAACTTCCTTTAAGTTATATTGCATTTCACTTGGACATTTCACTTGAGTTGATTTACTTGCATAATAATGTTACTCCTGAATCGAGTGTTTTGTGTTTTGCTTTATGCATGGGTCAGCCTGAGTGTCACAGCATTTGAGACTCACCTTTGGAGCTTGGAGCTTTACTTGGAGATCAATCTTTTATCTATTCAGCTTTTCAATTATTTCCCGTTGTTTATGTTCTGACTTGTCATTTGTTTATGTATTAGATACTTCTTATATTTGGGATTTCTGTTGTATTTTGTTTAGACTCTAATGTTCTGTAGTAGCTTCATGAACTACTATTTATCTATTCCACTGCTTATTGTTATATTACTCTGTGTCTATGATTCATGATCGATTTATTTACTATACATGCTAAGTTTTGCCAAATATAAAATAACAATCTACTTTTTTGTGCAATTCAAGTCTGACATGTGTGGATGATTGTCGATTTGAATGGTTCAAAATAGCAGGTCGTTACAGTTGGTATCAAAGCTCTGGTTTGGCCAAAACATAGCATATGGAGTAAAAACTCATTAGAGATAGGGTAGTGATACCCTAGAATGAGTAGAATTAACCATAGAATCATCTTCGTTCGAGCTTGAAATTCTTTGTTATGATCCTCTTTGATTTGGATTTCTTTTGAATTTTGGAACTTTACCTTTATTCTCAAATCCATTCTTGTCTTTTCATGTCCGTGTTCTTTTTGATACTGGAGCATCCCATAGCTTTATTTCTATTAATCTCTGTAATAAATTCGAGCACATCTTGCAAGGAAACTTTATCCTTATGTGTGACCAATCCCATCGGCGGTCACGCTAGCCTTAGTATGATTTGTAAAGAGGTGAAACTCCTTTACAACAGGCGTCGATTCACCAAGATTTCTACGTCCTCGGTTTTGATGCTGTTATTTCTTACAAAGCCTGAACCGTTTCTCTAGTAGATGACCAAGGAAATTCTCTTATGATTGAATGTTGAATGCCTTAGGATTATGCAGGCAGTTTTATATTTTTGCTTGATGCTCAGCCTAGTGAACTTGACTCCACCTCGATAGTTAGGGATTATCCTGATGTTATTGGTGAAGTCACTTCTCTAAGGGTTTGATTAGGCAGAGTTTTCTGAATGGGGAGCATTCTGGTCTTTGTCACCAAATCTGATTGTTATTTGAGGATGTGTATTGATTATAGAAAGTTGAACAGGCTTACTCTTAAGAACACATATCATATGCCTCGTATCAATGATATGTTCGATCAACTCTACGGAGCTAAAGTATTCTCTCAGCTTGATCTTACCACCGGTTTTCACTAGCTTTGTGTAGCTGAGGAGAGCATTCCCAAGATGGCTTTTTGAATAGAGAATGGTTTCTATAAATGGTTAGTCATGCCCTTTGGATAACCAATGCTCTTGCCTTCTTCGTCGATCTTATGAATCGTGTTTTTCGCAATATTCTTAACAAGTTTGTTCTGTTTTTCATTGATGATATTCTCGTCTTTTCAAAGTCAATGAAGGAGCATGAATCTCATTTGAGATATGTTCTCCAAACTCTTAAGAGTCATCAGTTGAAAGCCAAATTTTCGAAATGCCATTTCTGGAGGGATGAAGTCTGATTCCTTGGGCACATTGATTCTGAAAATGGAGTCTCAATTGATCGGTTAAGGTCGCCGCGATAATTTAAGTCTATCCATCTTTCCATTTTTTTAATTTAGTTATCTTATCTTCCTTTCGAGCCTAACTTCATAGTTAGAATTCTCTTTGATTAGGGTTCCTTTAAATTTGAATCTCTATCCTTGTTCTAAAATCCATTCTTGAATCATCCTATGAGGGAGTGTATTTGTAATTGATATAAATTGTTTTATATTGTGTTGTTTTTGTTATTAAGTTTGAATTTTAGGTTTTTGATCGATTCCTCTGGCTAACACCATCGATAGGAATTCCAAAACACTTAAACAGAGCAAACTTGTAATGACCCACTATTTTGGACCATTCAAATCGATAATAATCCACACATGTCTGACTTGAATGGTTCAAAATAACAGATTATAATAAAATTTGGAGCAAATAAAATCAAATACAGAATCACAAACACAAAATATCAGAATAACTCACAACGGAAATTAAAATACCATAGTAGTTCATGAAGCTACTATAACAAAATCTCAAACAAATTACATAATATCAGTCTGAAAAAAACATATACAATAGAAATCTCAAATACATAGAAGTTTATAAATACCAGAGCTGAAATAGAACAACTGAAACTGAAAGGGAAAAGATAACTAGACAAGCAGAATCTCCAGCGATTCCTAGCTCCAGAAAAGAAATCCAAAGCTAAACTGTAAATACTCAGGCTGACCCGAGCGTAAAGTAAAACACAAAACACTCGAATCAGGACAATATATACTTATATAATGTAAACCAACTCAAGTGAACTGTAGTAGAAATGCACAATAACTCAAAGGATGCTTGGGATCGCCCATCCTTTAAGGATCAGTTAAACTATAAATTAAATACATCCCGTGGTTAAAATTTCAAAACGGTATTTTATACTTCAAAATCAAATATCATTTCAAAATTCAATATCCTTCAAAAATCCATTTCAAAATATCATATTTCAAAATAGTTTATATTTCGACACAAATTACTTCATTTAAATCATAAAAATGAAGTTATTATATTTAATAATTAAATTATTAAATTTCCAAAATTTTAATCTTTTTCTAAATTCATTTATTTACTTAAATTTATCAAAACAGTGAAAATTCACTTTTCGCAGCATTTAGAAAATGCTACGGAAAGTTATATTCAAAACAATTCAATTTAACAAAAGACAGCATGTAAAAATGCTGGAATAGGGTTACATTAGTTTAAAGAAAACTTAGTTAAATTCAACAATTATAGCACTTACAGAAATGCTATAATAACCTTTAATCCAAATTAGCTTTTTAGTTCATTATTATCAACTACAGCATTTACAAATGCTGTATTATCATTTACATTTGAATTAATAGCATTTGAGGAATGCGGCTAATTAACTGCAAATATTCAATATAATTTCACAAACAATTATATTTTTATTTAAATCATTTTTAACTTCTAAAATCATATAAATTCACTTTTATAATCATCATTTAATTTTTCTTAAATTCATGATTTTATAAAGTTAAATTTCCATTCAAAAATCAATATTTAATAATAATTCACTTATTCAATTCCAACATTCAATTTTAAATTCATTATAATTAAATTTTTAGCTTAACTGTTAAGTTTAAATTTCCAAATATAACTTAATTCCATTTTTATTTACTTAACTTAAAATTCACTTTTAAGCCAAATTCACAAATTTCCAATTTTAGTTATATTTCAAAATTTCAACTTAAATATTCATTCATTTCACATTTTAACTTTATTCAGAATCATTAATATAATATAAAAATCATTTAAATTCACTTTAATCCAAATTATCATGAATTTATCACATTTCATATTTAATTTAAATTCCAATTATCACCAAATTAAAATTTCCCAAAATAACTTACATTTCAAATTTTCTAATTTTACCATTAATTTATTTCACTTATAAATTTTCAGAAAATCAATAATGCTTTACAAAAAACATTTTTATTTAGTTTAAATCAAAATATTATAATATTTACATTTCTAAAATATTTTAAAAAAATTTATAAAAACATATTTTAACAACGGGTCTGTATTTCATTTTCTAGCTTAGGTAAAGTGATACGGGTAATTTATCATTTCAGCCCGTAATTTACAAAGATACCCGAGTTTGATAATTTCAAACCCGTAATCCCAAGTAAATGAAAATAATTGAAAATCATTCAGGCCTATCATTTCAGCCCATAACGATTTTCTCCTATTCTAAAGTCCGTTCGGGTATGTATCATTTCAACCCATAGTGATTCTAATCTAAAGGGAACTTACAGTGTGATAAACTGATAAAAATAATAGAACAGCATAATATAACAGTAACATATAATATAATAGGTGTTTAAGCATGGGTGAACATCATAAAATCATAACATAGCAGGTGTAACATGATAATGCATTTTACAGATTCAAAAGGGGTCAATTCACTAGTTATATATGTACATATTGTCTGGTGAGAATAACTCACCTGTTCAGAGCTGGAGATAGCTACCAAAGCAAACAATACTGACACAACGAAGGCACGACAACACGGAAATGACTTGAGAGTGGAGAGCCAAAGCTAATGGCCTTGATAACATTTACACAAAACCATACAAACAGCATAAGTTTTCAACCCAAAATTTCAATAAAACTTTGTTAGAAATGACTGCATAAAACAAATCCAAAGCTATTGCACTTCTTTCAACCACCTATGGTTCAGCTACAGGTCTGAAATGTATGGCTAAGGGGTGTATTTGGATCTGGTTTTGGGTTCATAGGTCGGCCATTGCCTGGATATAAAGGAGTAGAGAGATATGTGCAAAGGTATGAGCATGACACTACACTACAAGGCAACAAAACAATGGTTTCAAGGCAAAACAAGCCACGACCAAAGGCAAGTGGTCACGGCCAGGTCTGTTGGGGTCAGTAGGATGACATGGCAGTGGTGTTAGGTCAGGAATTTGCTGGAGATGGTGGTGCAAGTGGCGGCCAAGGTGATGGTTTGAGTGGTGGAACAAGATTGGTACTCGGCTAGGTTGAACAAGTGGAGTGTTTGCATAAACTTTGGTGGATCTAGTCATAGATGACTATGGCATGGCTTGGTCAGTGAGCTGGAGGAGATGGTGACCTGATGTGGTGATGGTGGAGGCGGCTATGGTGGTGGAGGAGCAAGGGCTGAACCATGGAAGGTAGAAGGCAAGTGCAAAAATCAAACAACAAGTAGAAAAAATGGAAAAAGAATATGAAAGTTTACCAAATTTTCTTTGTTCAGATGGAGACCGAAATTTTTGAGGTGAGAAGTGTTTCTATACGTGAAAAATGAATAAGAATGCAGCTGAAAGAATGAGATAGGGTCGGCAATCAATGAATGCAAGAGTTTAGAAATGAAAAGGTGGGAAAACCAAGAGACTTAAGCAACTAAAGGGTCACAAACCTTTCAAATTTCCATAATTCTTTTTGCAATTTTAAATAACTGAAAAATGCATATAAATTCAGATAAAAACACGAAAATTTAGTAAATAAACAAAAATAAATAGATAAATATTAATTATATATAATTTAATTAATAAAAAACAGCAAAATTTGCAAACTAGTCTTGAAAATATGAAAATAAATGCAATGAACTTTGGAGAATTTTTATGTACTTGAAAAATATTTATAAATAAAAATAAGAACACAAAATAAAGTGAATTCACAAAAATAAATAAATAAATTTTTATTTAAATATAATTTTAATGAAGAAAATAGCATAAAAATGGAAACTAACCTTTAAAAATAGAAAATAAATGCAATAAATTTTGGAAAATTTTTATTATCGCATTAAAAATATTAAAAGACAAATATATACATAAAATAACATATTAACACATATTAAAATAAAATATGACAAATAAAATATAATTTATATAATTTAAAATAAACAAAATTGCTAAATAAATCAAATTGCACTCCAAATTGAAATGTACATAACTTTTACAATTTAACTCCGCGTTCAAGTTACTAAATCTATTTTCATAATAAAAGATAAAATTTGAGAAATTTAAATATTTAAATTTGAAGTTTAAAAGTCAAAGTTTGACCAATTTGACCACAAATCCATTTTTATAGGAACATAAACAATTTATACCAGTTTGAAATTAAAATTCACATAATAATCAACATTTATTTTTAAAAATGAAATGTTTGAAATAAAACAAGTTTAAAATAGTTTTCAAAATATAATAATGTGACGACCGCCCATGACCCCTGCACCGAGTATAGAGACAGTGCACTTTAAAGTGTGCCAGGCGACCATGGACGATTGTCAAGGTAAATTAAAGCAACAGAATCTATTGTATTACTCACAGCGCATGGACAAAATACAATAGAACATATGTATAGTGAAGCTTTACAGAACAAAATGACATCATATAAAACTTCATAATAGTTGAATACAAGCATCCAAATAGTCAATACATCAAGCCTCACTACATATCTCTCAGAGAATACAAGACAGCGGAATATCCAGTACATATAAGAAGATAATATGCAACCCTCTAGCTCGTCTTCGATATCAGCATCGTGAGAAGAGAACAGCACCTGTCACCTGCTACCTAGTCTGCCCGTCCCAAAATGGACGAACAGCCCAAGGCAATAAGAATTAAAACATAAAGCCTTGAGTCAGACAACAGTCTTAGTGAGCAGTAAATTAACTAACAACATACCAAAAGAGCATAAAGGAAAAGGAATAGGAATACAACCCTCCCACTCCAACCTCATTCTACAGTGATAGCCCCCAGACACACACTAAGCAGAAGCAAACATAGCGGAGCATACAATTTAAAGTAAAGCTACTATCACTCGAGTCAAGGGAGATGTTTTCCAAGTACCAAGGCCTAAATCAGATAAGCACCCAGAAAATACCGCTCTTGAGTCCGAATGACGTAACAACCAAACATCCATGACTCTGGCTATCACTGTTATCATTGCTTCGATATCACCGTTAATTGAATGACCGGCACATTCTTTCAGCCGTCCGTCAAGGGCTAATGGAAACCCCGGTTCTAGACATAACTCCCGCACGTCGTCGCAGCCCATGCCTAGGACTTCGAATCTGCCCAGAGTACTCGACCATCAACAGTTGGCCGTTGGGACTATCGAATCTGCCCAAACGTACTCTTGCTTAGAGCATGCTAGAACCTTCAACAACGATGCTATCCAAGCCTCCTAGTCATCCTCCTCGACGATTATTCTCATATCCATTCATTATCCTCAACTCGAATCATATCACCGAGTTATCAACATGCTTGGAATGATCCCGTCTGGATTAGACCAAGTCTTCATCACATGATTGCCTCGCTTCATTACATCCTCGCAAAGCCTCATCTCATCATCACATCATCAAATCTATGCATAAGAGCTTCATCATCCCGCTACATATGCCACGAGCAGCTTTCCCAATTCAAGAGCCTTTCCCTTAGCTTTTGAATCACCTTCGATCTAAATCTAATCATCAATCATCTAGTTCATAACAATCAATCAAATCAAACATCAATCCAAGCAATCAAGCATTCAAAAATGATCTAAGTAGACAATTATAACAATAATGGCATTTTCGTAATTAAAGAGTTGAAAGTCCAATAAGCATGAAAACATGGATTATATCTCTACAAACTTGATGAATGAACTTGCATAGGTTAACATATGATAAAATGGATGTAACATCATCATGAACATTGGATCTATATGGATCTACACTTACGATGAAGAAAATGCATAGAAATCACTATTTTAGCACCAAATCGAGCCAACAATCCGATATACTCCTTTGGATCCGTGTGAGAGATAATCACCACTCACCAAATCACCTAAACAAACCCAAATCAACACGCTTCAGATCTGGACAGCGAAGGATCAAGCTTGATCTATCACGAATCCGCTTCAAACGAAGAAATCTCTCTTGAAAAGATGAAGATCTTCAACTTTAGCTCTTGAATCTTCAATCTTGATCTTTGATTTGGATGGAAGGAAGCACTAGATTAGAGTGGAGAAAAGAAGTGAAGAAGTGTAGAAGTCAAGCTCTCAAAATGGCAGCACTTCGTCGCTTCAAAATCCAGATCCCAAAAATGAAGAGAAGCTCTCCTATTTATAGCTGAAATCCTTATCTCGTCTGTCTCCATGAGTCGTTTACGACTCATGACTCAAAGCCCTACGACTCAACGACTTAACACACTTCAGCCTATGACTCACGACAAATCAGCTATCTCCTAAGTCGTCTCCGACTTATAGTATGCGCCTACGACTCACCAGACCCCCTGTCTACGACTCAAATGCGCACGCCTCACTTGGTTAGATGACTCAACTACTAACTCGTATACGACTCATCACAATGGCTACGACTCATCCACTTGCGCGAGTTATCACCTACGCGCGACTCAACAGCTTACGACTCATCCCTTAACTCGTCCACGACTTAACTGTTAGACGAGATAACCCATTCTACGACTTATCAAACAACAGGGATACGACTCATCAGATAACAGGGTACGGCTCATCAGATAACTCGGTCATGACTCATCAGATAACCTGGGTATACGACTCATAACAAAACAGGGACTTCGACTCATCAAATCCCACAAGCCTACGACTTATAACCTAACAGCCAACTACTGAGTCGGTCACGACTTAACAAATAGCTGGGGTTACGACTCAACTCATAAGTCGTTTACGACTCAACAGCCTACTGGGATACGACTCATCAAACATACGACCTACCAACTTAGCCCAGCTACGACTTATCTCCTTAGGTCGTCTACCTCACCCAGAAGTCCACAACCTAGCTATCTTAGGTCGCCAAACCCTGGGTCACTCCTATCTCCTAAGTCGTATACGACTTACGACTTATGCTAAGTCGTGAACGACTTAGGACTTGGCAAAATTTGCCTAAAATCTGAAATGGCTCAAAAGTTCTAAAAATCCAGATTTTGACCAACTTGTCGATCCGTAAAAATATGGGTCGTTACATTCTCTCCCCCTTAGGAATTTCGCCCCCGAAATTCCAAACAAACAAAGCAATCGAAGACTATTCTGTACGCCTACCAACCATAACAATCAGCAAACCATGCATCCAATTCTAGCTTAGCGTACAGAATTCTAAGACTTAGAACAAGTTACAATGTTATTAGATGATACGACACCTTAGGGCCATACCTTGAAGAGTTCAGGATGAGCTGCCTTCATCCTCTCTTCCACCTCCCACGTACAGTCGTTATCATCGTCACTCCATTGTATCTTGAGCAACTTAACTACCTTCCTCCTAAGCTGTTTCGTGTCGGTTTCAACAACACGAAGCGGCTTACGAGGTCTTCTATCGACTGGATCAACTTCGAAGTCTTCACAGCTATCAGTAGAAACAACTGTATTCGAGTCGTGCACATACTTCCGTAGATATGATACATGAAAAACATTGTGCACACCCGACATCTTCTCAGGTAACTCCAACCTATAGGCGAGCTTTCCAATTCGCTCGATGATCGGGAATGGTCCAACAAATCTCGGAGTCAATTTTCCTTTCTTCCCGAATCGGATAACATTCTTCAGTGGAGAAATCTTCACAAAAACCATATCTCCTACGTCGAATTCCAAATCCTTACGACGCTTATCGGCATAACTCTTCTGACGGTCTTGGGCTGCCTTCATTCGTTGCCGAATGATCTCTATACAATCTGAAGTCTGCCGGATCATCTTTGGCCCAAGCATCAGCTTTTCTCCAGTTTCCAACCAACATGTTGGAGAGTTACACGGTCTTCCATACAATGCCTCATACGGTGCCATACCAATGCTTGACTGGTAACTGTTGTTGTACGCAAACTCCACTAAATGAAGGTGATCTTCCCATGATCCTCCGAAGTCCAAAACACAAGCTCTAAGAAGATCTTCCAAAACTCGGTTGACTCTCTCGGTCTGACCATCTGTTTGGGGATGATAAGCTGTACTCAAACACAACTCGGTTCCCAAGACTTCCTGGAAGCTCTTCCAAAATCCACTAGTGAACAATGGGTCTCGATCGCTCACTGTACTCTTCGGAATACCATCGAAACGAACTATCCACTTAACATACAACTCAGCCAACTTTGATGCAGTCCTAGTCGATCGAACAGGAATGAATCGTGCACTCTTAGTCAGACGATCCACAATGACCCAAATCCCTTCATTTCCCGTTCTGGTTCTAGGCAATCCATCGATAAAATCCATCGACACTTGTTCCCACTTCCATGTAGGAACCTCTAATGGCTGAAGCAATCCACTTGGCTTCTTCTGTTCGGCTTTTACCAACTGGCAGTTCATACACTTGGAAATAAAATTTCCAACATCCTTCTTCGTACCTTCCCAGTAGTAGGTTCTCTTCATATCCCGATACATCTTATTCCCACCTGGATGAATTGTCAACTTCGAGTGATGACTTTCCTTCAGAACCTCACTCCTCAATTCATCTATATCGGGAACAACTAGTCATCCTTGCTTCCGAAGCCAACCCTCTCGATCGACCTCGAATCCTTTATCCTTTTCTGGATCCAATCCAGATTCCAAATCACGGATAATCTTGACAAGCTTATCATCTCGCTTTTGGCCCTCGCCAATCCTTTCCGCAAGAGTGGGTCTTATCGATAAGTTTGCCAACATCTCAGGTTCCAATTCGCATCTAGGCCTGAAGTCAAATCCAGCTAAATACTCGAGATTCTTCCATTCAGAAAACATGGCTCCCAATCCTGCATGTCTTCGACTTAACGCATCTGCCACTGCGTTACCTTTTCCCGGAGTATAAGCTATACCAAAATCATATGATGCCAAAAACTCTAGCCAACGTTGCTGCCGAAGATTCAAATCCTTTTGGGAGAAAAGATACTTCAACGACTTGTGATCCGTAAACAACTCGAATCGAACTCCCAACAGATAATGCCTCCACATCTTCAGAGCAAATACAATCGCCGCTAATTCCAAATCATGAGTTGGGTAATTCCTTTCATGCGGCTTCAGTTGTCGACTGGCATATGCAAAAACTTTATCCTTCTACATCAGCACTGCTCCAAGTCCAGTACCACATGCGTCGGTGTAAACCACCATCTCATCATTCCCACTAGGAATAGTCAAAACAGGAGCACTCGTCAATCTCTCTTTCAGGATTCCGAAAGCTTGCTCACACTTAGCATCCCAACTGAACACTTGGTTCTTCTTCGTCAATCCTGTTAACGGTGCAGCTACCTTGGAGAAGTCTTTGATAAACCGTCGATAATATCCTGCTAATCCAAGAAAACTTCTCACATCAGATGCATTCTTAGGTCTAAATCAGATAAGCACCCAGAAAATACCGCTCTTGAGTCCGAATGACGTTACAACCAAACATCCATGACTCTGGCTATCACTGTTATCATTTCTTCGATATCACCGTTAATTGAATGACCGGCACATTCTTTCAGCCGTCCGTCAAGGGCTAATGGAAACCCCGGTTCTAGACATAACTCCCGCACGTCGTCGCAGCCCGTGCCTAGGACTATCGAATCTGCCCAGAGTACTCGACCATCAACAGTTGGCCGTTGGGACTATCGAATCTGCCCAAACGTACTCTTGCTTAGAGCATGCTAGAACCTTCAACAACGATGCTATCCAAGCCTCCTAGTCATCCTCCTCGATGATTATTCTCATATCCATTCATTATCCTCAACTCGAATCATATCACCGAGTTATCAACATGCTTGGAATGATCCCGTCTGGATTAGACCAAGTCTTCATCACATGATTGCCTCGCTTCATTACATCCTCGCAAAGCCTCATCTCATCATCACATCATCAAATCTATGCATAAGAGCTTCATCATCCCGCTACATATGCCACGAGCAGCTTTCCCAATTCAAGAGCCTTTCCCTTAGCTTTTGAATCACCTTCGATCTAAATCTAATCATCAATCATCTAGTTCATAACAATCAATCAAATCAAACATCAATCCAAGCAATCAAGCATTCAAAAATGATCTAAGTAGACAATTATAACAATAATGGCATTTTCGTAATTAAAGAGTTGAAAGTCCAATAAGCATGAAAACATGGATTATATCTCTACAAACTTGATGAATGAACTTGCATAGGTTAACATATGATAAAATGGATGTAACATCATCATGAACATTGGATCTATATGGATCTACACTTAGGATGAAGAAAATGCATAGAAATCACTATTTTAACACCAAATCGAGCCAACAATCCGATATACTCCTTTGGATCCGTGTGAGAGATAATCACCACTCACCAAATCACCTAAACAAACCCAAATCAACATGCTTCAGATCTGGACAGCGAAGGATCAAGCTTGATCTATCACGAATCCGCTTCAAACGAAGAAATCTCTCTTGAAAAGATGAAGATCTTCAACTTTAGCTCTTGAATCTTCAATCTTGATCTTTGATTTGGATGGAAGGAAGCACTAGATTAGAGTGGAGAAAAGAAGTGAAGAAGTGTAGAAGTCAAGCTCTCAAAATGGCAGCACTTCGTCGCTTCAAAATCCGGATCCCAAAAATGAAGAGAAGCTCTCCTATTTATAGCTGAAATCCTTATCTCGTCTGTCTCCATGAGTCGTTTACGACTCATGACTCAAAGCCCTACGACTCAACGACTTAACACACTTCAGCCTATGACTCACGACAAATCAGCTATCTCCTAAGTCGTCTCCGACTTATAGTATGCGCCTACGACTCACCAGACCCCCTGTCTACGACTCAAATGCGCACGCCTCACTTGGTTAGACGACTCAACTACTAACTCGTATACGACTCATCACAATGGCTACGACTCATCCACTTGCGCGAGTTATCACCTACGCGCGACTCAACAGCTTACGACTCATCCCTTAACTCGTCCACGACTTAACTGTTAGACGAGATAACCCATTCTACGACTTATCAAACAACAGGGATACGACTCATCAGATAACAGGGTACGACTCATCAGATAACTCGGTCACGACTCATCAGATAACCTGGGTATACGACTCATAACAAAACAGGGACTTCGACTCATCAAATCCCACAAGCCTACGACTTATAACCTAACAGCCAACTACTGAGTCGGTCACGACTTAACAAATAGCTGGGGTTACGACTCAACTCATAAGTCATTTACGACTCAACAGCCTACTGGGATACGACTCATCAAACATACGACCTACCAACTTAGCCCAGCTACGACTTATCTCCTTAGGTCGTCTACCTCACCCAGAAGTCCACAACCTAGCTATCTTAGGTCGCCAAACCCTGGGTCACTCCTATCTCCTAAGTCGTATACGACTTACGACTTATGCTAAGTCGTGAACGACTTAGGACTTGGCAAAATTTGCCTAAAATCTGAAATGGCTCAAAAGTTCTAAAAATCCAGATTTTGACCAACTTGTCGATCCGTAAAAATACGGGTCGTTACAAATAAAGTCAAATAAAATATATACAAAAATCTAGGGCTGTTACACTCTCACCCACTCAAATCTTTTCGTCCTCGAAAAGGAAGGGAGCGGAGAAACAACTAGAAAGAACAATAGGTTGGAAGACATCCCGAAAGAAGGTAGGGAAGAAAAGTAGCTAGGAGGGAAAGCAGGTTGAAAGAGAAGGATGAACCATTATTTAAAATTGTTGGTTAAAGAGGTAAAATATTTAAAACACTTTAAAATCCTTTAAAAAGGAAATAACTGATCAAAGTATCATTTATATAATATTTTATCAAAATACTTTTATAACTCGATGTCTTAACAAGTTTATCCTCGTTCCTGCAGACTCTGGCAGTGCGTTGATCAGGCGCAAAGCTAGAATTCTCCAGGTACTTAGTAGACTTGTTTCAACACCCAGTGAAAATACTGGAAAACTTTTAAAAACAGATATGGAAAGTACAATCCAAAAAAAACAAAACATGTTGATCATGGATCGCGGATACACAATGGTTTCGCCTGGATCCCCCAGGAAACATCCGTACCCTTAGGCCACCCCCTAACCTTGCGATTACGCCATGAAGACTGGTAGTACTGCAGATACACAATGGTTACGCCTGGATCTCTCAGGAAACATCTGTACCCTAGGCTCTCGCAGCCCCTGCTGATTACGCTACCAAGCGACTCAATAGATCGCAGATACACAATGGTTACGCCTGGTTCTCCCAGGAAACATCTGTACCCGTAGGCCGCCCCCAACCTTGCGATTACGCTATGAAGTCGCGCTCGTAAGACCATGGAGTTTGCCATGTAATTCGCTGGAAACTCGAGTATCATATCCGGAAAACCAAAAATCAGAGAAATATCGATAGAATGAATCCATAATGTGGCCACAAAGCGGATATCAAGCAGAAGGCACTTTCCATATCTTTACTTCGAAAATATGTATCATATAGTACCTTTTCAAATCACTTTCAAATATCATACTTATATAAAGTCCATTATATATAAGATTTCATTTTCAAATCAAATACTTTCCAAAATCAATAGTATATCAAATCACACTTATATAGACTTCAATTATATAAGATTTCACTTTTCAAATTGAGTACCTTTTCAAATCCATAGTTTTCGAATCAACATCATACTTATACAAACTAAATTTTATATAAGTTCGATAACTCCCAAATCAAAGTATTTAAATAAACAAAGTTCTCAATTTCAAACCATTTCAATATCAATTCAGCTTCAAAATCATATATGATTTCACCAAATCATTTCTTCCAAATTACATAAATTTAGTTTCAAAGTTTCTTAAACAATAGATTTAGAAAATAATCCAAATTTCCAAATCAATAAAATTTAGGTAAAACAAATTCATTCCATTTCAAACATATATTCACTTCAAAAATCATAATACTTTCAAAGTTATAAATCTTTCGAAACCAAATACTTGAAATCATTTCACTTTGAAAATCATAACATTTTGAAATCATGCATTTGAAATCATAAAACATTCTTTTAATTCTTTACATTTCACAATTTATTCAATTAAACCAAAATCTAAAATTTCCAATTTTAATTCAATTCAAACCATCAGTTTCAATTCAATTTAGTTTTCCAACAAAACCATTTCAAATATTATCAAATTTCAAATAGAGATTTGATTTACAAAATAAACTATTAAATCTTAAATATGTTTCAAGGCTTAAATATACCATATTTCAAAACTAAATTTTATAATTTCATATATCTCAAATTTTACTT
Organism: Allium fistulosum; assembly: GCA_030737815.1. Classification (NCBI taxonomy): domain Eukaryota; kingdom Viridiplantae; phylum Streptophyta; class Magnoliopsida; order Asparagales; family Amaryllidaceae; genus Allium; species Allium fistulosum. The sequence continues at coordinate 815,190,496 of CM060904.1, forward strand.
CATTATTACTTAGTGTTCAAAAATATTTATTTCATAAATCCATTATTTTTAAATAAACTCAAATTACAGGTAAACCAAATATCCTTTCATACTAATATAAGCTTCAATTATTCATTTATCAAAATCAATGGTTTTCAAAATCATCTTATACTTACATAAAGTTTATCTTATATAAGGATCAAAATTTTCAAAAATAAACTTCGTTGCATGAAAAGCCATATGGGATTGAACATCTTTGCTTACTAAAAGATTTTTAATTAAGAATAGTTTTGTATATAAAATAGTTTGTATGAAAAATAGAATAAAATAGTTAGTTTAAGAAGAATAAAAGAAAAATAGTTTTGAAAAATGGTTTTAAATTTGATAGTAGTTTTCATATATAAAAAAAATTCCAATTAAATTACAAAGATATCCAACCCAAAAGCTTTCAATTTCAGCGTCAAGTATACCAATGATATTAGGATATAAGATGTACATATGTCATCATTTTGCAACGTTACATTCGATCGCTCGCTCGATCACACAAGTTCGCTTTCGAACTAGTATTGTCCATTCGACTTCCCTAATGCGGACTTCGATATGGTTTCTCGACTAGAAGCTATCAGTCTCCTTGCATAGCCATATACTATGATAGAGAATTCTAGAATCAAGCCCAAAATCCATATTAAATATTCGCCATCAAGAATCAAATGAAAAATCCTAACACGAAATGGTGTAATTCACCTCGAACTTGTGTACTCAAACTTGGATCAAATTAATTATGCGAATAAAACAGCATACGTACAACTTATGTATCTATTCCAACTTGTTAAATAAATAGTTTCATAAATATGTTACTAAGTTAAAACATTTAAAACCAAATTTTTCTCAAACATTTGAAGAATAATTTTTGTCCAAAACATTTCAAAACTAAATTTCATATTAGTATAATTCAAAATAGTATTATTTATCTACTTAACAAAACAGTTTCAACTTATACAAATCATATTATTTCATACTTGAAACATACAAACTAAACTTATATTCTTTATCAAATACCTTATACCTTTCAAAATTTCTTAGCTTTAAAAAGTTAACCTTGATTTGGAAGTGCTCGAACCTTCAAAATAGTCAAAGAAATCATATTTCAATCCAAGAGTTGGAAATCACAATTAAATCAGTAAATCAATTCCAAAAATAGGGTTATATCAAATCAAATCCAAAACTCAAGGACTGAACACCGGCTCATTTCAAATTGTTCAAATATATATACATATATCTTTCGAATATCACATCACACTTCGGAATTTGAAATCAAAATTGGTTTCACAAATCAATCGCATAGCAAAGCTACCGAAGTGGCCTCTCCCCCACTCTGAAACTCGAAAATCAATGTCGATGATGCATGCATTCATCACCGAAATTAATTTCCAGCGACATAAGTGAGTTCTGGACTTCAATTAACTTTGAAAAACTTCTTTGAAATTCCTTCGAAATCATTGAAATTCATTCGTATACATTTGAAACATTTCTTATTTGAAAAAAAATATCTTTAAATCATATTATTATTATATATTTTACAAAATCTTAAAACCGATTTCAAAACACCGGAGTTCGATTCCTCGAAATTCAAATTCAAAACCCTTCAGTTATAAATCATTTTTGTATAAATCAAGTTTCTTATAAATTTCAAAATTTCAAATCCTTTCAAAGCTTCAAATTTTCTTTTTAAAAGGTAGATAGATCCTTATAGAAAACATTTCACCTTTATATATAAAATATGGTCATCCTTATCAAAATAATAACTTCGATGAATACACAGTTTTCAAAAGACAATCAATCACAAATTTTCCAAGGAATGATTCAAGGATGGATTTCAAAACAAACAAAGATTCAAATTTAGAGGAACTCTAATCAAATAGAAATTCTAGTTCGAAGATAAACTCAAACGAAGATGAGATAATTTAATCATCGAATAGAAGATGGATAACCCTATAAAAATCACGGGCAACCTTAACCGGTCAACTGTGACTTCAGGAATATAATCAATTCGGAAATCTGAGGCAAATCGACATTCGATCGCCAGATATAGGATCCAGATAGAGCAGGAGATAGATAGCATCGACATCCGAGGATACAGAAATCTCCGGTGAATCAATGCCAACTGTAAAGGTGTTTCACCCCTTTACTGTGATATCCCGGGAATTTGGACAATATCAATTTAATAATTTATATTTAATAATTAAATTGATTTGTTGATCTTTGTTAATAAATTTGAATAAATTTAATAATCTAATTAAATAAATATTTAATTAGTAATTTATCTTTTAAAAGTTTAATAGAATGATTTCTATTTATAATATATATATAAGTGTATATATTATAAATAGGTGAGTGGGTTTGAATTTAACAAATAAAGTTATGTTTTCAAATTTCTAATATTTTGGTAATTTGGAAATTATGATTTAAAATAATATTTAGCTTTTCAAAGATATTTGATAAATAACTATATGGTTTTTAAATACTCAAGATAAATGTTAATTGTTTAAATTTATTTTAGTTTAAGTTTAAAATAGAAATTTATTAACAAAAAGGTTTGTTTTTATTTTATTTTTGAATATAGCTTGTTAAATATAATTTGAATATATATATAAGTATAACCTTAACATATTAATATAAAAAAATAGGAATTAATATATATAAAACAAGTCTAAACACTTGTCAATTAAGGAAATTATGAGAAATACATGTGTAAGCTAAAGATGATTTGAATTAACAAGTGGCAACAATTTTTCTTATCAATTATAATTTATAAATAAGTGTTATTAGAACAAACCAGGCTAATGCTCCTCTTTCCAATTTCTTTTCTTCATCTCTAAACTAAAACTGAAAACCAAATTCAAAACTAAAATCAAAAGAGAATCAAAACTACAACTTCAGCTGAAAACAAATTTCTCAAAAACAAAATCAGCGAGTAACACTCCTCAAAACCAGAAATCAAATTCAAATCAAAACCTGTAAATCATTTTCCAAGATCAAAATCAAAGCCTGAAATCATTTCTTAAACCTGGAAATAAGTCTGAACATCATTCTTCAAACCTGAGATAAGCAAGCAAATCTGGAATTAAAAGCAATTTCAAAAGCATGCAGTTTTAAATCAAAAATAAAGAAGCGACTCAAGTTTTCATAAGCACAAGACAAATGCCAGCAACTCAATTTTTAAAGATTCAAGTGCTGTTTTCAAAAATCTGGAGGCTCTGCTTCTTTTAAAATATGTGAGTAACTTTAAATTTTAAAATATAATTAGTTGAATGCAAGTATGGTTAGATATAAAAGTGTATTACATAAATGAATGTCTGATTTGGATTTTTATTTGTGTGCATGCTGTTATAAGTGTTCTGTTCATTATTGTCTAGGTGAGTAACCTTTATAAGTTTGAAATCTGAATTATGGTTGCATGATTTTATGTTGAGATGAAAAAGCATTGTATGTTATTATATGTAAATATCTGATGTAAGTATATATGTGTGCATGATATTTCTTTCTATTTGCCTGTTCTGTTTTGATTTTCCAGGCACAAAACTTCACTAAAATACTTATCATTTAATTAAGTTTCTGATAGAATGAAATTTATAAAAATGAAGCTGTTGATTATCTTAAGTTAATATTTAAAATTTTAAGTAAGTTAAAATATTAGTTGTTGTCTCTGGAAACATAAGAAATATCAGTGTATGTTGATTTTTATCAAAATCCAAACATGTTAATCTGGAAATTCAGTATCATAAATCAAAAGTACTAACTGAAACATGATTTTTAAATCAAAAATTAGGATTTTTAGTTAAGGGGTTAGGGCGCAGTTCTCTGTTGAACAGAAAATGGGTTTTTGATCTTCTCTGATGATCAAGTAATTTGGGATGAACGGGGTTGTTTCTGGAGCTAGATGGTTGATCAGGGAAGTAAGGAAAAATAGTAGAAGTGGTGATGGTTCACTGTGGTGGCGGCAATAAGTAGAACTAAGATTTTAACCTAGTTTGGTTGAGGGTCGAATGGGTGATCATTTCTTCGTCTCTGGATGTTCGAGTGGCTCGAGGCTACGGGTATATGTGGTGTAGGAGATTGGCAAGGAGTGGACGAAGTGATTAAAACTCTGGTGGTCGGAATTTGACTGGCGATGCTTTTTCCTGGAAATTGGTTTGGGTTCCAGTTCAACTGGATGGCTCGATTTTAAATCATGGCATGTGATGATGTTTTGATGTTTGCGATGTGTTACTAGAGCGATAGTGGGTGTGTGTGAAGGACTGGTGATGGTCGGAAGTACGCCGTTGGTGGTGCAAGGTGCACCTGATGTCAGTGTGTCAGTTGAATTGGGTTTGGGTTTCGTGGGTGTTTTCCTCGAAGTTGATCTCGGGGAAGGAGGCTTTTGGCTCGAGTAAATATAGGGAGGTACGCGAGTGTTTAAGTTGTAATTGTTTTAACAGTTTTAAGTTGCAAACAAATAGTTTTAAATTTACTCGAGAGGAACTTGGGGAAAAAGAGACTTGGGCTCAGGTTTGACTTCGAGTCGTTTGCAAGTGGAGTGAAAACAGGTTTTGACAGTTAAATTTTTTTTAAAAACCAAACTGTTTAAGGTAAATCAAACTCTGTTTAAAGATGAAGATATATTTGTTTATTTCAAGTATATATGAGTTTAAATCCAAAGTAAAAGTTTTAAACCAGTTTTTAAAATTTAAATAAAATAAGTTTTAAAAATTTAAAACAATTAAGTTAAATCAATTATCTTAAAATTTCATTCTTTGTAATGGAAAATTTAATTTGTATGATTTGTCTAACTTAATTGTATAAATTGAAACCTTAAGTTATTTTCAAATTTAATTTGGAAATAAGGTAATTAATAGAAAATGTTTTATCTTAAAACTTAATTGAAGTGATAATAAATGGAAATAAATAAAGAGTGATTTATAATTTAATTAGTTAATGGTTAAGGATGGCAAATTAACAATTAAAGTTTTCAAGATTTATTAACTTGTAATTAAGGATTGTTAATAAATAATTAAGGATAAGTAATTAATTATTTATTTTAAACTTAATTAATGATTTTAATTAAGTAAGTTAATTACTAAGATCAATTGTTTTAATGATAATGTTTTATCTTGAAATAATTAAGATTTTTAATGAATTAAACTAAATTAAGTTTAATTAATTTATTTAATTAAATTTTGATAGGGATTAATTAAGGGTTAATTAAAATAGTAATTAAGGGGTACTTAATAAAGTTTTATTAAGTAATAATTAAGTTTTCTTAATGTATAATTAAGAAATTATTAATCTAAAATAAAAGTTAATTAAGGATTAATTAACTATTATTAAGGGATTAATTAATTATCATTAAAGATTGATTAATAGATAATTATGGATTAGTTAAATTGGTAATTAAGGTTGTTAATTAATAATTAAGTTTTTAATTAATAACTAAGAATAATTAATTAGTTAATTAAGTTAAATTTATTTTTTTTATAAAAGTAATTAAGGATTGATTATTTTGTATTAAGAATATTGATTAATAATTAAGGTTTATTAATTAATAGTTAAAGAATAATTAATCAAGGATTAATTAATTTGTTAAAAGGGTAATTAAGGATGAGTTACTTAGTTATAATTTAAGAAATGAATGTGATTTATTTAAGTTAATTAAATTGTTAATTAATTAAGGATAGTCACTTGGTAATTGATTAAGTGTAGTTACTTAATAAGATTGGTTAAGTATAATTACTTAGTGTAAGTAATTAATAAATGAATTACTATATGTAATTGGTGAATTTAATCAAAAAGGATTTATGAAAGAAATTAAAGTAATTAAGAATAGTTAATTACTGTTAATGATTATTTAAGGTTGATTAATGGAAGTAATTAATTAATGCATGATTAATTAATGTAATTAATTAAGGAATAATGTAATTAATTATAGTTAATTAATTAATTAATGTAATTAATTAAGGATCATTAATTATTGTAGTTAATTACTATAAATGATTAAGGATAATTAATTTGTGAAATTAATTAAAGGGTAATTACTTTATGTAATTAATGAATAATTAATCAAGAGTGATTAATATTTAATGATTAATTAATTAAATGGATTGTAATTAATTAATGGTTGATTAAGCAAAGATAGAAATTAATTCTTAAGTAATTAATTTAATTTAAGTGGATTAAATTAATTTTAATAGAGATTAATAAATCATTGCTTATGAATGGATGATATTGTTTACCTTGAATGGTTTGAGATCTCAGATATGAGATAATTGATACTGTATGATTTGGATGCTTTGGTTGCATAATGATGATGATATGGATTATCTGCTTAAAATGATAATGTTGATTATCTATTGTAAATCTGTGAATTATCTATCTGTGTGTAGTATAGATAAGAATTGAATTGTTTTAACCTTAAAACAACTTGGCCTTTAAAAGATACGTTTTGGATTTCGATGAGACCGGGATCGGGTTTCCGTATACCGGATTTCCAGGTCTGGAGACCCGAATACCACATCGATCCAAATTAACGATAGGTCGTGAATCTCAAGTGAAGATGAAGATTCAGAGTGCAAGGGTTATTGTCGTTAACTCTGAGGGTGATTCCAAAACGAGTGTAACGAGATAATGCCTTCGGTTTCGTTCGAACCCGGAACGAACTTGTATGGATTGAATGCTTTCAGCACATCGTCAGGCGGACGATGAGCATTCTAAGTGATATGTTCTGATTAAAGGTAATCGTAACCTCAAGCCTCATCAACCGGGAATGGCTAAAACAGGGGAGGTGCAGCAAGGCTTCGTGGGTAGCACCCACTGAGAGCAAGATAGATCCCTGTCTAGAGGTCCCTTTTCTTTTATTCGGCTTAGTGTGTGGTTGGTCGCGCCAACTACGGGATTGTCTTGTTCGGAATTATCCAGTAAGGGATGGTTCCGGCTTTGTGTTGCAGAGGAGCGGGCGTACTCCTCGGTACGGTGATCTAGGCCACGTACTGTGACGGGCGGTACCCCAGTAGCCCTGCCATTGTATGGAATCCAAACTCCAATAAGTGCCGTACGTATTAGTTGTGCCCAACTATGTTGGAATGTGAGATGTAAGCATTTCAGCTATTTCTGTATTTTACTTGAAAACCCTAGACCCTATTATAATATAACTGGATTTCCTATCAAATGTTTTGGTTAGCGTAAGGTAAAAACTTTTCCATGTTTATGTGTGGGAAGTCTTACGTGATACCTTTGTTTTCAAAAGGTTTTGAAGTTAAACAAGTTTAACCTGTTACTCACACCAGACCCATGTCTGACCCAAGTGTTTATTTCTGTTTTATAAACTCTTGGGTACTCAAATTTTTACGAGTAGCCAAGGGATTCAGGTTTATCTTTGACGAATATTCTGGAGGAGCAATGGAGCAGGAGGCTTCGGCGTTCATAGATATAGTATTCCGCTGTGTTGATATCTGTGATAGTGTCTTGTCTTGTATTTGAGTTGTAATGTCTAGACAGATGTTTATAACTGTCTAGTAAGTGATGTATATGTTGTATAACTCTGATAAATTGTTGTAAACTATGTAATAGTTTATGTTATTAATATAATTTATTCGTTCCGCTGTGAGATCGTGGTTGTTCTTTCTTTCTTTCTTCTCTTCTTTTCTATTTTCTACCCCTTTCTTTCTTATTAACGATGCGACTTTCTGGGCATAGGAAGTCGGGTCGTTACAATTGGTATCAGAGCATAGGTTGAGCGAATACCTAAGCTATTGGTTAAGTGAATATCTGAACACTAGGTTGAGTGAATACCTAGGTTCGGAAGGATTGTTCATTAGAGATAGGATCTGTAGCAACCTGTTTGAGTCTGAGTGTATATATATTCGAGAGCGCGTATTTGTTAGTTATATAAAATGGTTTTATATTGTGTTAATTGATCGGTTGAGTGGTATATGGATTCTGGTCAATACGAGTAGCTAACGTTATTGATAGGGATCTCTAAACACTTGGACCAGGCCAACAGACACAATATTATTTTAAAAAGGTAGATGAAATAATTTTACCCAGATATAATTTCTATATAAAAAAAAGTATCATTTTAAATGTATATGGTATTTGTAATGATTGGTTGAGATGATAATAATTTATCATCTAGGATTAGGAGTCTGAGTGTTGAGGTTGGAAGAGTATCTATCGAGACTGTAAACCTAATACCGTCTCGAGTGAACTTTACAGTTGTGTAAGGATTTCACAATCTCTGAGGGAAACCTGTTAAGGTTCGGAGTTTATCTTTGAAGTTTGGATGAGTAGAGTTGGATCTGTCGATAAGGCAGAAGCGAGTGATGGTATCTTTGCAACCTCTGGAAGAAGTAGCTGTATGAAAAGATACAGTGGCTATGGTTTGTTTCCGAAGACGTTTTCTTTGGAACAAGTTAAGGAAGTGTGTATGCTTAGGTATTGTGGCTGAGTTCAGCATGATGATTCTGTTTGGTTTGAGGATTGAGTTTCTCGAAGAGCTTTGGTTAGGAATCTTTGGCGTCTGTGGCAGCAGTACAGCTCGGGAGTATTCTTTGTGTTGGCAGGAAATTTTCTGACTGAGCATTTTTTTTTGAAGTGGAGTTCAGAAGCAGCAAAGTGGATCCATTTCTTCAATGGATTGGATAAATAAGCGTAAGCTGTTCTAATTGGTAAAGAGAGAACAGTTTCTTTTCATTTGGCTGAGTTGATCGCAAAAATGACTTGCGATAGTCTGAGTATTCTCTTGAGTTATCTGAGATTTTCTGGGATGTGTTGTCCAGTTTGTGCTTGTGTTCTTCATCAGCATTTTCATTCTACTCCAGATCAGAGTTGACCAGCAGAAGCAGTTTGGGAGTGAATCACTGGATAGGAGAAGTTAGTTCAGTCTTCTGATGTTTGAGGAGTAGAGTTGGTGTTCTTTGTTTTGAAACCAGCAGTTCTGGAGGATTTGGTAGTTGAGTCAGACTCGTCTGTAGTCTGATATCTTGTTTAGTTCTGTAGATCTAGATGAGTAGAAGCTCTGTAGCTTCGTAATTTAGATTGTTTGTAGAACGAGTGTCCCGGTATATATATATATATATATATATATACTTGGGGAAACTCGAGGAAATTTTATCCAGAATTTTGTCTGGATAATTAGAATTGTTTGATTGGATGATTGTTTGCTATGGTTGTTAGCATATGGTTGATAATATATGCTTGTTAAATATTGAATAGATTATTAAATTACCTTTGTTTAAATTTCGGGGACGAAATTATTTTAAGGGGGGAGGAATGTGATATCCCGGGAATTTGGACAATATCAATTTAATAATTTATATTTAATAATTAAATTGATTTGTTGATCTTTGTTAATAAATTTGAATAAATTTAATAATCTAATTAAATAAATATTTAATTAGTAATTTATCTTTTAAAAGTTTAATAGAATGATTTCTATTTATAATATATATATAAGTGTATATATTATAAATAGGTGAGTGGGTTTGAATTTAACAAATAAAGTTATGTTTTCAAATTTCTAATATTTTGGTAATTTGGAAATTATGATTTAAAATAATATTTAGCTTTTCAAAGATATTTGATAAATAACTATATGGTTTTTAAATACTCAAGATAAATGTTAATTGTTTAAATTTATTTTAGTTTAAGTTTAAAATAGAAATTTATTAACAAAAAGGTTTGTTTTTATTTTATTTTTGAATATAGCTTGTTAAATATAATTTGAATATATATATAAGTATAACCTTAACATATTAATATAAAAAAATAGGAATTAATATATATAAAACAAGTCTAAACACTTGTCAATTAAGGAAATTATGAGAAATACATGTGTAAGCTAAAGATGATTTGAATTAACAAGTGGCAACAATTTTTCTTATCAATTATAATTTATAAATAAGTGTTATTAGAACAAACCAGGCTAATGCTCCTCTTTCCAATTTCTTTTCTTCATCTCTAAACTAAAACTGAAAACCAAATTCAAAACTAAAATCAAAAGAGAATCAAAACTACAACTTCAGCTGAAAACAAATTTCTCAAAAACAAAATCAGCGAGTAACACTCCTCAAAACCAGAAATCAAATTCAAATCAAAACCTGTAAATCATTTTCCAAGATCAAAATCAAAGCCTGAAATCATTTCTTAAACCTGGAAATAAGTCTGAACATCATTCTTCAAACCTGAGATAAGCAAGCAAATCTGGAATTAAAAGCAATTTCAAAAGCATGCAGTTTTAAATCAAAAATAAAGAAGCGACTCAAGTTTTCATAAGCACAAGACAAATGCCAGCAACTCAATTTTTAAAGATTCAAGTGCTGTTTTCAAAAATCCGGAGGCTCTGCTTCTTTTAAAATATGTGAGTAACTTTAAATTTTAAAATATAATTAGTTGAATGCAAGTATGGTTAGATATAAAAGTGTATTACATAAATGAATGTCTGATTTGGATTTTTATTTGTGTGCATGCTGTTATAAGTGTTCTGTTCATTATTGTCTAGGTGAGTAACCTTTTATAAGTTTGAAATCTGAATTATGGTTGCATGATTTTATGTTGAGATGAAAAAGCATTGTATGTTATTATATGTAAATATCTGATGTAAGTATATATGTGTGCATGATATTTCTTTCTATTTGCCTGTTCTGTTTTGATTTTCCAGGCACAAAACTTCACTAAAATACTTATCATTTAATTAAGTTTCTGATAGAATGAAATTTATAAAAATGAAGCTGTTGATTATCTTAAGTTAATATTTAAAATTTTAAGTAAGTTAAAATATTAGTTGTTGTCTCTGGAAACATAAGAAATATCAGTGTATGTTGATTTTTATCAAAATCCAAACATGTTAATCTGGAAATTCAGTATCATAAATCAAAAGTACTAACTGAAACATGATTTTTAAATCAAAAATTAGGATTTTTAGTTAAGGGGTTAGGGCGCAGTTCTCTGTTGAACAGAAAATGGGTTTTTGATCTTCTCTGATGATCAAGTAATTTGGGATGAACGGGGTTGTTTCTGGAGCTAGATGGTTGATCAGGGAAGTAAGGAAAAATAGTAGAAGTGGTGATGGTTCACTGTGGTGGCGGCAATAAGTAGAACTAAGATTTTAACCTAGTTTGGTTGAGGGTCGAATGGGTGATCATTTCTTCGTCTCTGGATGTTCGAGTGGCTCGAGGCTACGGGTATATGTGGTGTAGGAGATTGGCAAGGAGTGGACGAAGTGATTAAAACTCTGGTGGTCGGAATTTGACTGGCGATGCTTTTTCCTGGAAATTGGTTTGGGTTCCAGTTCAACTGGATGGCTCGATTTTAAATCATGGCATGTGATGATGTTTTGATGTTTGCGATGTGTTACTGGAGCGATAGTGGGTGTGTGTGAAGGACTGGTGATGGTCGGAAGTACGCCGTTGGTGGTGCAAGGTGCACCTGATGTCAGTGTGTCAGTTGAATTGGGTTTGGGTTTCGTGGGTGTTTTCCTCGAAGTTGATCTCGGGGAAGGAGGCTTTTGGCTCGAGTAAATATAGGGAGGTACGCGAGTGTTTAAGTTGTAATTGTTTTAACAGTTTTAAGTTGCAAACAAATAGTTTTAAATTTACTCGAGAGGAACTTGGGGAAAAAGAGACTTGGGCTCAGGTTTGACTTCGAGTCGTTTGCAAGTGGAGTGAAAACAGGTTTTGACAGTTAAATTTTTTTTAAAAACCAAACTGTTTAAGGTAAATCAAACTCTGTTTAAAGATGAAGATATATTTGTTTATTTCAAGTATATATGAGTTTAAATCCAAAGTAAAAGTTTTAAACCAGTTTTTAAAATTTAAATAAAATAAGTTTTAAAAATTTAAAACAATTAAGTTAAATCAATTATCTTAAAATTTCATTCTTTGTAATGGAAAATTTAATTTGTATGATTTGTCTAACTTAATTGTATAAATTGAAACCTTAAGTTATTTTCAAATTTAATTTGGAAATAAGGTAATTAATAGAAAATGTTTTATCTTAAAACTTAATTGAAGTGATAATAAATGGAAATAAATAAAGAGTGATTTATAATTTAATTAGTTAATGGTTAAGGATGGCAAATTAACAATTAAAGTTTTCAAGATTTATTAACTTGTAATTAAGGATTGTTAATAAATAATTAAGGATAAGTAATTAATTATTTATTTTAAACTTAATTAATGATTTTAATTAAGTAAGTTAATTACTAAGATCAATTGTTTTAATGATAATGTTTTATCTTGAAATAATTAAGATTTTTAATGAATTAAACTAAATTAAGTTTAATTAATTTATTTAATTAAATTTTGATAAGGATTAATTAAGGGTTAATTAAAATAGTAATTAAGGGGTACTTAATAAAGTTTTATTAAGTAATAATTAAGTTTTCTTAATTTATAATTAAGAAATTATTAATCTAAAATAAAAGTTAATTAAGGATTAATTAACTATTATTAAGGGATTAATTAATTATCATTAAAGATTGATTAATAGATAATTATGGATTAGTTAAATTGGTAATTAAGGTTGTTAATTAATAATTAAGTTTTTAATTAATAACTAAGAATAATTAATTAGTTAATTAAGTTAAATTTATTTTTTTTATAAAAGTAATTAAGGATTGATTATTTTGTATTAAGAATATTGATTAATAATTAAGGTTTATTAATTAATAGTTAAAGAATAATTAATCAAGGATTAATTAATTTGTTAAAAGGGTAATTAAGGATGAGTTACTTAGTTATAATTTAAGAAATGAATGTGATTTATTTAAGTTAATTAAATTGTTAATTAATTAAGGATAGTCACTTGGTAATTGATTAAGTGTAGTTACTTAATAAGATTGGTTAAGTATAATTACTTAGTGTAAGTAATTAATAAATGAATTACTATATGTAATTGGTGAATTTAATCAAAAAGGATTTATGAAAGAAATTAAAGTAATTAAGAATAGTTAATTACTGTTAATGATTATTTAAGGTTGATTAATGGAAGTAATTAATTAATGCATGATTAATTAATGTAATTAATTAAGGAATAATGTAATTAATTATAGTTAATTAATTAATTAATGTAATTAATTAAGGATCATTAATTATTGTAGTTAATTACTATAAATGATTAAGGATAATTAATTTGTGAAATTAATTAAAGGGTAATTACTTTATGTAATTAATGAATAATTAATCAAGAGTGATTAATATTTAATGATTAATTAATTAAATGGATTGTAATTAATTAATGGTTGATTAAGCAAAGATAGAAATTAATTCTTAAGTAATTAATTTAATTTAAGTGGATTAAATTAATTTTAATAGAGATTAATAAATCATTGCTTATGAATGGATGATATTGTTTACCTTGAATGGTTTGAGATCTCAGATATGAGATAATTGATACTGTATGATTTGGATGCTTTGGTTGCATAATGATGATGATATGGATTATCTGCTTAAAATGATAATGTTGATTATCTATTGTGAATCTGTGAATTATCTATCTGTGTGTAGTATAGATAAGAATTGAATTGTTTTAACCTTAAAACAACTTGGCCTTTAAAAGATACGTTTTGGATTTCGATGAGACCGGGATCGGGTTTCCGTATACCGGATTTCCAGGTCTGGAGACCCGAATACCACATCGATCCAAATTAACGATAGGTCGTGAATCTCAAGTGAAGATGAAGATTCAGAGTGCAAGGGTTATTGTCGTTAACTCTGAGGGTGATTCCAAAACGAGTGTAACGAGATAATGCCTTCGGTTTCGTTCGAACCCGGAACGAACTTGTATGGATTGAATGCTTTCAGCACATCGTCAGGCGGACGATGAGCATTCTAAGTGATATGTTCTGATTAAAGGTAATCGTAACCTCAAGCCTCATCAACCGGGAATGGCTAAAACAGGGGAGGTGCAGCAAGGCTTCGTGGGTAGCACCCACTGAGAGCAAGATAGATCCCTGTCTAGAGGTCCCTTTTCTTTTATTCGGCTTAGTGTGTGGTTGGTCGCGCCAACTACGGGATTGTCTTGTTCGGAATTATCCAGTAAGGGATGGTTCCGGCTTTGTGTTGCAGAGGAGCGGGCGTACTCCTCGGTACGGTGATCTAGGCCACGTACTGTGACGGGCGGTACCCCAGTAGCCCTGCTGTAACGACCCAGAATTTTAGATAATTAAAATTCGAATATTTAATTGATTTTAAATATTAATAAGTGGAATTAAGAAGTCAAATGATTTATTTTTCGAATATTGGATTTAATTTGACAATTAAATCGATATTTAATTGTTTGAAATTCCAGACTTACTTGAAATCTGGATTAAATATGACTGAAAATGATTTGTAAAGTTTTATTTAATCATACTGGAGTTATAGAAAGGTTATAGAACTTTCAGAATTGAATTTGAAGTTAAATTGTGAAAATCGAATATTTTAATATTTAATTATCGACTGAAAAATAGTCAATTTTTGAACAGTCTCAGAATTGGACGAGACCAGTTCCATTGGATCCGTAATGGTTAGTTATTATCGGATTTCAATTTTCGTATCAATCGGAGTTGTCGTTTGACCGTGGCAACTCGAAACGCATCGATATTATTTTAATTTAAATCGTCGAGTTAAAAATAGTTATTTTTCAAACGGTCTCGGATTTCGACGAAACCAGTTTCATCGGATCCGTAATGTGATATTATTGTAAGATTTCAAATTTCATAATTTTTGGATTTACCGTTTGTCCGGGGCAAGTCAAAACGCCTTGAAATCGATTTAAATCGGTTTAATTTAAATTGATCGTTTATTGCCATATCTCACACATACGATCGAATTAGCTTCCGAAACCTGTTCCATTGTGTCCGGAACGCGGGGTAAACCTTACGAACGTCAGCCGGCATGCTCGATTTGGAGTTCGGAAAATCCGGGGTGAATAGTGTTTTGAGACGTTTTCTATAAAAGCCCTTTATCATTCTATTTTTCACAAAACAACCGAGCCTAGGGTTTCATCACGTTCAGGCCGCCACCTATGGAATCAATGGCCGAAAACCCTTCGATTTTCCTCTGCTATTTTCGATCAATCCTCTCAATAAAATTGAAAACTCCCAACTACAAAGATAAAGAACACTACGAGAGCTTCGATCTCGTACGGATATGATGGATTTTAGAGCAGCGTAGTGGGCGTTTGGTGGCCGCGTTCGTGCTCCGTTCAAGCACGAAAATCGAGGGATGGGGGAGGCCGTTCACGTGCGGTCGGAGGCTGGGGGTAGCTCTTGGCAAGGCGAGTTGAGTGGTACTAGTTGATCGCGCTGGAAGTCAAGGGGGAGGTCGCGAAAATTGCGTGATGAAGGCGGCTGATGGGTTGGGTTTCACAGTCGAACGAAGACCTGGGAGAAAGACGAGTTGCGTGCAACGGCCTGGATGCAAGGGTTTTGAAATGCACGGCCAGGAATTGTCTAAGGTTTAGAATTAAAAGGAAATTGTAATTATTAATTATATTTAAATTTGTATAAACTTTAAACTGCGATATCTCTTTCATACGAGGTCAGAAAATTACGAAACCAGAAGCGTTGGAATCGCAGCGACGCGCTCTACGCTGCAGCGCAGATCTGGGCGTGTTTGGAATCAGTGAAATTTTTGAGTAAAATTAAACGGTCGTTTAATTTTATTCGAAATAAACGCTGAAATCGGAATTTAAAATCAAGGTGAGATCTTCTCACTCAATTGAATGTGGAATTATTTACAGTTATTGATTGATGATTGACTGTTTGGATGTGATATTAGATATAGTAGGATATATATCTATATATAGCAGTATATACATATTGGCATATGTATATATTGGATTGATTGATTTCCCGCCTCGTATAGCGGATGAGACCCTATTGCGCCGTTAGTAAGCGGATTTATAAAAACCTATATACCGCGATAATTCCGTACTGGAGCGGAATTGGTATTGTGCTAACATCTGTGGATGCAGGGAAACAGGTTGGAGGGATCCGACTGGATTCCTCACCGTATTGATTATTTACAGATATTTTGATATATTCTGTTATCATATGATGATATATGATATTTGACTGTTGTGATGGACTGATTGGTGTTGTGGCATCATCGGATTCAGTTTTGAACTTTAAAAATGACGACTTTTAATTTAAAAGGATTTTTAAAGTGATCTTTGAAATTATACGTTTTATTAAATTTCTGAAGTGATTTATTTTAAATAAATAAACGTTAAAATTTTAAAGTTACAAAAAAATTTATAGATTTGTGAAATATAACCGAAAAGTGATTTTTGGGATAAATAGTTGACTGATTTATGAAATGGTTTAAATTGAGATTTTTGAATTTCTGTAACGGTTCATATAAAAGATTTATGAAATTGATATCTGCAAAATTAAGAATGTTGAAATTATAAAATGAGTTTTTATAAGTGTAAAAAAATGAAATATTATGGAATCCGTAAGTGAATGAAATTTATAGATTTATAAATTGTGAAGTTGAAAATGAATGATAAGTTATTAACTTATAATATGGACTTGTGATATTTATATCGAGTATAACTCGAATTTGTTAATAAAGAAGATTTATAAATCGAAGTTGTTAGAAAATGGAAATCGAATTTATAAACGTTGTTTTATAAATTCGAAAATCAATTAAATTTGATTGATTTTAAATATAGAGATTATTAAGGGAATTTTATCCACGATTTTGGACAGTGGATAATTCTTGGAATAAATGTGTAGAAAATATTGGAATGTGGCTAGTGAAGTATATTCACGATTTTGGACAGTGAATATATTGTTAAGTAAAATGGTTATGTTTGGGAAAGCGATATCATGAAATGAAGTAATTGTTTTAAAAGATGTTTTAAACGTGTTAATTATCGAAATCATAGATTTCAACATTTATTGTTGAAATAGACGTTTTCGAGAAAATAAGGAAATGATGGACTATAACACTGTTGTTATAGTAAATGATTTCCGAAAGGAAATGGTTTTAATGTAGTATTGGGATTTATATATCTATCTAAATTCGAATCCCAATACTAGTAATTTTGAGTCGTCGTAACGATGTTTTACGCAACATTCGTTTTGACTCAAATTGATGTTGTTATAGAGAATGATTTCCTTAAAGATTGAAATTTATACTTAATATTGATTTAAGTATATCGAATATTTTCAAATGTTGAAAATAAATGATTTGTAAAATACTTATTTTTTTAAATAAGTTTGGAAATGCTTTTCCAATATGAAATGAACTGTTTTGAGATTTTATCTTCAAAGATAAAATGAAATGTGGGAATTGATTTGAAATTGTTTTCAAATGATTAAGTGTGGAAATTTTATATCTAGTAAAAGATATTTTGGAAGATAAAATAATTTGGAAAATTATTTGGAATCTGATGATGTTGCGCATCTTTATTGATAGTTAAATAACCGACTATCAATAATTACCTTTAGATAGGTATTTGTTGTGAATTGGATGAATTTGAATGCCACACTTATTTTTGAATAAGCGCTCACTATTCGGGTTAACCGGGAAAGGACCATGGGGTCGTATAACCCATTCCGAATATGTGATACGTCGTTATGAATTGCATTCGAAGACCGGTGTTGAAGACCGGATATTTTTGAAAACGGAAGGATTACCGTCGAGTTACTCTACATCGGCTGATCTCCGGTTTAGAGGTTTTATCATCCTTAGTGACGGGAAGTCCCGACGTGATTGAAAATTATCCGGATGTGCAAGGGCTTCGTGAGAAGTGCCTTCGGTTCTGTTCGATCCCGGAACAGACTTGTATGGATTGTGTGTCTGACGTTACAATTTGAGATGTAAAGCTGATTTCTTTCAAATACATTTCTGTTGGTGGCGGAGAATTTATTCTCTTAGCTTAACACCCTTCTCTGAGACGTACGAGCTCAGAGGTTATGTAGTTGAAATTTATCAGCGATACATTCCCAATTTGGTAACGTGGCATACTGAGTGTTGCGGTAAAATGATCAGTGTTTGATCATTTGTGATATGATCATTTGTTTGATCTTATATCTTTGTGATCATAGGTTGATCATTTTGTTGGACCCGAAGCAGGGCTTTTTGAGAAAGCGTAGCTTTGTGGACGAGACTTCGTCGAGCCTCACACCCCGGAAATGGTCGAAACAGGAATGTTGCGGCAAGGTTATGAGGGTCGCGCCCTTTAGGGTATGTCATTTCCTTCTGGAAAGGGGTGGTATCATGGTATGGAGCCCAGATACTTACTCATGTGGATACACTTTCTTTATGATGTGTGATGTTGGATATCGAGCGCTCGGATAAAGGTCCCAAAGGACCGGGTGATGACATATTCGTGAGTTACCTGTTACAGGGGTAACCCGGCCTTGTTTGGCAGAGAGCAGTTTGTCTCTCGGGACGTCCAGCCAGAGGCGATCCTATTCGGCAGGAGGAAAGGAAGTTCCTTAGCCTGACCATTTGTTGGAAATCCATTCTTCCAATACGAACTTTGTACGGTTTTAGTTGTAGAACCTGCCATTTACGTACGGTGGTCACCACTGTTTAGATGGTAGCTATAGTAGGCATACGATACTGGTCGTATGCTGGCTAAGATTAATATTATACTTTCGAAATGTTTTCTACACTAGACATTAATAATAATAATCCAATGATTGGCGTAGTAAGCATCTTTGACTATCATAAGAAGAAATCTCCTCCAATTCTGCGTTTGCATTGTGTGTGTGGCGGGAGGTCTTATGGTAGTTTCATTTTCCAAAAGCATTTCGAATTGACTTTAAAATTATCCTGTTGTTTGAATTAAAGAATAACTGTTTTACGATCTCACACCAGTCACCATGACTGACTCGGAGTTAATTGTTTCCCTTCTAAACTCTGGGTGCCCACAAATTTTCCACACGGGCAGCCTAGAGTTATGTTATCAGGATATTCTGGATATTCTGGAGCTTTGGAAGCAAGCTGGATGGCGAGACGTAGTATTTGTATCTGATATATTTATTCCGCTGTGTATTCTGTATGAGGACAAGTTATACAACTGTCCATTGATGTGATGTATTGTATTGAGTTGTATATTGACTCTGATTGATGTATGTATAAAATGATATAGTTCTTTGTTTTAAAGATTATTCATTTATCTATCATATATTGTTCCGCGGCGATATGTGAGATTCTGATATTGTTTCTGTTCTGATGTTGTTCTTTTGTTTCTTCTTTCTCTTTTCTTCTATCTTTTCTTCTACTTCTTCTTTCTTTTAAAAAACCCTAATGGTTCGGTTTTTCGTTCACCTTGAGTAAATAGATGGAGATTAGTGTCTATTCAAGGGGTACGGAAAAGCGGGTTATTACATTTGGTATCAGAGCATATGGTTAAGCGACAACCCTGCTCTGTTGGGTGTTACTCATTAGAGATAGAGTCAGTAGTACTCTAGGATGAGTTGAGTGTAATAATAGATACGAGTGCGTATTTGTTAGTGAATATAAAATTGTTTTATATTGTGATGATTGGTTTGTTGAGTGGTATATGGATTCTGGTCGGTATTGTCCGTACAACTCTATCGATAGGGATCTCTAAACACTTATATAGAACAATTCGGCACGATATTGTTTTAAAATTGGGTAAATGAAATAATTTTACCTTGATTATATTTTGTATATAAAGAAATAATTTTTTAAGAATTATTAAAGTGTATATGAATTGATTGTTAAGATTGTTTGAATAAGTTGAATTAAAACAACAATTGTGAAAGAGTAAATTGTATAAAAGAATGAATTATAAAGGGTGAAGTTATAATTGATATGATTTACAATGGTAAAATAATCTTATATGTAAGAAGTGAAATTATGTGCAAAGAGATTTATAAATGTGATTTATGAATAAAAGGAAATTTTTGAAAAGAATTTAAGCACTGATTTCACTATTGTTGCTGGGAAATAATAAGGGTGATGACTGCAGCATCATCGGTATCATTTTCGAGTTTCTGTGTGATTGATTTGCTACCATAGTAAATTGGAAATTGAGGTTTTGTTGTGATAAACAAATTTGAAAATTTAAGTCCAAATTTAAATATGGTAAATATAAGTGAAATAAGATTTATACTTATGATATGAGATAATAGATTTAACTTTGGTAAAGTTAATGAATTTGAGTAGCATAATGAAATATGATGTGAAATTTAACTAAAAGAAAGTCAAATGTGATATAAATTTGAATGATTGATGAAATTTGATTTTGGTAAAAGGTTAAATGAATTTTGTTAAGAAAAACAAAATCTGAATTGGATTTATAAGTGGAGACTTAAGTTAAGTTGAACAAATGATGTTTGAAATGGAAAATAACTTAAGTGATGTTGAAGTGAAGTTTATTTTGATATCAAAGTAAATTAATAAAGTGAATTTATTAAATGAATGTGAACTTGAGTTATATGAAATTCAATTGTATTTGTTAAAATGAATTAGCAATTGAATAAATAAATGGATTGGATGTTAATCAATCTAATGTAAAGTATTGATATGAAATAATGAATATAAGTGTTAATTCATTAAAAGCTAATGAAGTTGAGAAATTAAATAAATCGAATGGAAGTCAATTTAATTTAAAAGTGTTGAACCAAATCGAATGTAAAATTTATAATTTGGTTGTGTTGAATATACATTGGTTGTTATTTGATTGTTAGTTGATTGTGTATAAATTCATTAAGTATTAATGAAATTGAATTAGCAAATTGGAAAGCTATGTGATTAAATTCAAATTGAAAATGAACCAACATGAATGTAAATTAGTAAATGTAAACTAATTGGAAACAAATGAATGGAAGCTGATAAAATTCAATATTCAGAAGATAAACCGAATCCAAATTAGATTGGAATTGTGAATTGAATTCAAATGAAATTTGAAATGTAAAATTTAATGATAATGAGTATGTAACTTCAATAGTAAAGTGAATATGTATATGAAGTAAGTGTTGAAAATTTTGTAATGGAATTTGCAAATTGGTTTGAATGTTATAACTAGATATAATGGCTAGTAGGATATACAGGTATATGAAAGGAATTGGAATTTAATTTCGAAGATAAAATTGAATTGCTCGAAAAAGGTATGTATTTTAAATTTCTATATGAGATTTGCTGATTTCTTCTCTAGCCGCTTGGCTTTTTCTTTTTCTTTTTGAAATCTGAGAGTCCGTAGGGACGTTTTGTAGTCGTACCGTATTAGCCGCGCAAAGGAGACGCTGGCGAAATTTTTCGGAAATTTAGGGCGTTAGAAAATTTTGAGAAAAAATTTAAAAGTTTAAAATTGAATTTAAACTCGAATTTGAATTTAGAAGTTAAACAATGTTGTTTGAAACTTAAAATTTAAGTTGGAAAGTTAGTTGAGATGATAACGAATCTTTAGTAGGAAGATCCGTTTGAAAAGTGATAAAACTATTAGATTGTGGAAAATAGTAGACGAGTTAAGGACCATTTTTTTTTCCTAACTTGTAATTTCGAGGACGAAATTCTTTTAAGGGGGGAAGTCTGTAACGACCCAGAATTTTAGATAATTAAAATTCGAATATTTAATTGATTTTAAATATTAATAAGTGGAATTAAGAAGTCAAATGATTTATTTTTCGAATATTGGATTTAATTTGACAATTAAATCGATATTTAATTGTTTGAAATTCCAGACTTACTTGAAATCTGGATTAAATATGACTGAAAATGATTTGTAAAGTTTTATTTAATCATACTGGAGTTATAGAAAGGTTATAGAACTTTCAGAATTGAATTTGAAGTTAAATTGTGAAAATCGAATATTTTAATATTTAATTATCGACTGAAAAATAGTCAATTTTTGAACAGTCTCAGAATTGGACGAGACCAGTTCCATTGGATCCGTAATGGTTAGTTATTATCGGATTTCAATTTTCGTATCAATCGGAGTTGTCGTTTGACCGTGGCAACTCGAAACGCATCGATATTATTTTAATTTAAATCGTCGAGTTAAAAATAGTTATTTTTCAAACGGTCTCGGATTTCGACGAAACCAGTTTCATCGGATCCGTAATGTGATATTATTGTAAGATTTCAAATTTCATAATTTTTGGATTTACCGTTTGTCCGGGGCAAGTCAAAACGCCTTGAAATCGATTTAAATCGGTTTAATTTAAATTGATCGTTTATTGCCATATCTCACACATACGATCGAATTAGCTTCCGAAACCTGTTCCATTGTGTCCGGAACGCGGGGTAAACCTTACGAACGTCAGCCGGCATGCTCGATTTGGAGTTCGGAAAATCCGGGGTGAATAGTGTTTTGAGACGTTTTCTATAAAAGCCCTTTATCATTCTATTTTTCACAAAACAACCGAGCCTAGGGTTTCATCACGTTCAGGCCGCCACCTATGGAATCAATGGCCGAAAACCCTTCGATTTTCCTCTGCTATTTTCGATCAATCCTCTCAATAAAATTGAAAACTCCCAACTACAAAGATAAAGAACACTACGAGAGCTTCGATCTCGTACGGATATGATGGATTTTAGAGCAGCGTAGTGGGCGTTTGGTGGCCGCGTTCGTGCTCCGTTCAAGCACGAAAATCGAGGGATGGGGGAGGCCGTTCACGTGCGGTCGGAGGCTGGGGGTAGCTCTTGGCAAGGCGAGTTGAGTGGTACTAGTTGATCGCGCTGGAAGTCAAGGGGGAGGTCGCGAAAATTGCGTGATGAAGGCGGCTGATGGGTTGGGTTTCACAGTCGAACGAAGACCTGGGAGAAAGACGAGTTGCGTGCAACGGCCTGGATGCAAGGGTTTTGAAATGCACGGCCAGGAATTGTCTAAGGTTTAGAATTAAAAGGAAATTGTAATTATTAATTATATTTAAATTTGTATAAACTTTAAACTGCGATATCTCTTTCATACGAGGTCAGAAAATTACGAAACCAGAAGCGTTGGAATCGCAGCGACGCGCTCTACGCTGCAGCGCAGATCTGGGCGTGTTTGGAATCAGTGAAATTTTTGAGTAAAATTAAACGGTCGTTTAATTTTATTCGAAATAAACGCTGAAATCGGAATTTAAAATCAAGGTGAGATCTTCTCACTCAATTGAATGTGGAATTATTTACAGTTATTGATTGATGATTGACTGTTTGGATGTGATATTAGATATAGTAGGATATATATCTATATATAGCAGTATATACATATTGGCATATGTATATATTGGATTGATTGATTTCCCGCCTCGTATAGCGGATGAGACCCTATTGCGCCGTTAGTAAGCGGATTTATAAAAACCTATATACCGCGATAATTCCGTACTGGAGCGGAATTGGTATTGTGCTAACATCTGTGGATGCAGGGAAACAGGTTGGAGGGATCCGACTGGATTCCTCACCGTATTGATTATTTACAGATATTTTGATATATTCTGTTATCATATGATGATATATGATATTTGACTGTTGTGATGGACTGATTGGTGTTGTGGCATCATCGGATTCAGTTTTGAACTTTAAAAATGACGACTTTTAATTTAAAAGGATTTTTAAAGTGATCTTTGAAATTATACGTTTTATTAAATTTCTGAAGTGATTTATTTTAAATAAATAAACGTTAAAATTTTAAAGTTACAAAAAAATTTATAGATTTGTGAAATATAACCGAAAAGTGATTTTTGGGATAAATAGTTGACTGATTTATGAAATGGTTTAAATTGAGATTTTTGAATTTCTGTAACGGTTCATATAAAAGATTTATGAAATTGATATCTGCAAAATTAAGAATGTTGAAATTATAAAATGAGTTTTTATAAGTGTAAAAAAATGAAATATTATGGAATCCGTAAGTGAATGAAATTTATAGATTTATAAATTGTGAAGTTGAAAATGAATGATAAGTTATTAACTTATAATATGGACTTGTGATATTTATATCGAGTATAACTCGAATTTGTTAATAAAGAAGATTTATAAATCGAAGTTGTTAGAAAATGGAAATCGAATTTATAAACGTTGTTTTATAAATTCGAAAATCAATTAAATTTGATTGATTTTAAATATAGAGATTATTAAGGGAATTTTATCCACGATTTTGGACAGTGGATAATTCTTGGAATAAATGTGTAGAAAATATTGGAATGTGGCTAGTGAAGTATATTCACGATTTTGGACAGTGAATATATTGTTAAGTAAAATGGTTATGTTTGGGAAAGCGATATCATGAAATGAAGTAATTGTTTTAAAAGATGTTTTAAACGTGTTAATTATCGAAATCATAGATTTCAACATTTATTGTTGAAATAGACGTTTTCGAGAAAATAAGGAAATGATGGACTATAACACTGTTGTTATAGTAAATGATTTCCGAAAGGAAATGGTTTTAATGTAGTATTGGGATTTATATATCTATCTAAATTCGAATCCCAATACTAGTAATTTTGAGTCGTCGTAACGATGTTTTACGCAACATTCGTTTTGACTCAAATTGATGTTGTTATAGAGAATGATTTCCTTAAAGATTGAAATTTATACTTAATATTGATTTAAGTATATCGAATATTTTCAAATGTTGAAAATAAATGATTTGTAAAATACTTATTTTTTTAAATAAGTTTGGAAATGCTTTTCCAATATGAAATGAACTGTTTTGAGATTTTATCTTCAAAGATAAAATGAAATGTGGGAATTGATTTGAAATTGTTTTCAAATGATTAAGTGTGGAAATTTTATATCTAGTAAAAGATATTTTGGAAGATAAAATAATTTGGAAAATTATTTGGAATCTGATGATGTTGCGCATCTTTATTGATAGTTAAATAACCGACTATCAATA
This sequence comes from Allium fistulosum, assembly GCA_030737815.1. Taxonomy (NCBI): domain Eukaryota; kingdom Viridiplantae; phylum Streptophyta; class Magnoliopsida; order Asparagales; family Amaryllidaceae; genus Allium; species Allium fistulosum. The sequence continues at coordinate 815,215,297 of CM060904.1, forward strand.
ATTACCTTTAGATAGGTATTTGTTGTGAATTGGATGAATTTGAATGCCACACTTATTTTTGAATAAGCGCTCACTATTCGGGTTAACCGGGAAAGGACCATGGGGTCGTATAACCCATTCCGAATATGTGATACGTCGTTATGAATTGCATTCGAAGACCGGTGTTGAAGACCGGATATTTTTGAAAACGGAAGGATTACCGTCGAGTTACTCTACATCGGCTGATCTCCGGTTTAGAGGTTTTATCATCCTTAGTGACGGGAAGTCCCGACGTGATTGAAAATTATCCGGATGTGCAAGGGCTTCGTGAGAAGTGCCTTCGGTTCTGTTCGATCCCGGAACAGACTTGTATGGATTGTGTGTCTGACGTTACAATTTGAGATGTAAAGCTGATTTCTTTCAAATACATTTCTGTTGGTGGCGGAGAATTTATTCTCTTAGCTTAACACCCTTCTCTGAGACGTACGAGCTCAGAGGTTATGTAGTTGAAATTTATCAGCGATACATTCCCAATTTGGTAACGTGGCATACTGAGTGTTGCGGTAAAATGATCAGTGTTTGATCATTTGTGATATGATCATTTGTTTGATCTTATATCTTTGTGATCATAGGTTGATCATTTTGTTGGACCCGAAGCAGGGCTTTTTGAGAAAGCGTAGCTTTGTGGACGAGACTTCGTCGAGCCTCACACCCCGGAAATGGTCGAAACAGGAATGTTGCGGCAAGGTTATGAGGGTCGCGCCCTTTAGGGTATGTCATTTCCTTCTGGAAAGGGGTGGTATCATGGTATGGAGCCCAGATACTTACTCATGTGGATACACTTTCTTTATGATGTGTGATGTTGGATATCGAGCGCTCGGATAAAGGTCCCAAAGGACCGGGTGATGACATATTCGTGAGTTACCTGTTACAGGGGTAACCCGGCCTTGTTTGGCAGAGAGCAGTTTGTCTCTCGGGACGTCCAGCCAGAGGCGATCCTATTCGGCAGGAGGAAAGGAAGTTCCTTAGCCTGACCATTTGTTGGAAATCCATTCTTCCAATACGAACTTTGTACGGTTTTAGTTGTAGAACCTGCCATTTACGTACGGTGGTCACCACTGTTTAGATGGTAGCTATAGTAGGCATACGATACTGGTCGTATGCTGGCTAAGATTAATATTATACTTTCGAAATGTTTTCTACACTAGACATTAATAATAATAATCCAATGATTGGCGTAGTAAGCATCTTTGACTATCATAAGAAGAAATCTCCTCCAATTCTGCGTTTGCATTGTGTGTGTGGCGGGAGGTCTTATGGTAGTTTCATTTTCCAAAAGCATTTCGAATTGACTTTAAAATTATCCTGTTGTTTGAATTAAAGAATAACTGTTTTACGATCTCACACCAGTCACCATGACTGACTCGGAGTTAATTGTTTCCCTTCTAAACTCTGGGTGCCCACAAATTTTCCACACGGGCAGCCTAGAGTTATGTTATCAGGATATTCTGGATATTCTGGAGCTTTGGAAGCAAGCTGGATGGCGAGACGTAGTATTTGTATCTGATATATTTATTCCGCTGTGTATTCTGTATGAGGACAAGTTATACAACTGTCCATTGATGTGATGTATTGTATTGAGTTGTATATTGACTCTGATTGATGTATGTATAAAATGATATAGTTCTTTGTTTTAAAGATTATTCATTTATCTATCATATATTGTTCCGCGGCGATATGTGAGATTCTGATATTGTTTCTGTTCTGATGTTGTTCTTTTGTTTCTTCTTTCTCTTTTCTTCTATCTTTTCTTCTACTTCTTCTTTCTTTTAAAAAACCCTAATGGTTCGGTTTTTCGTTCACCTTGAGTAAATAGATGGAGATTAGTGTCTATTCAAGGGGTACGGAAAAGCGGGTTATTACACCTGCCATTGTATGGAATCCAAACTCCAATAAGTGCCGTACGTATTAGTTGTGCCCAACTATGTTGGAATGTGAGATGTAAGCATTTCAGCTATTTCTGTATTTTACTTGAAAACCCTAGACCCTATTATAATATAACTGGATTTCCTATCAAATGTTTTGGTTAGCGTAAGGTAAAAACTTTTCCATGTTTATGTGTGGGAAGTCTTACGTGATACCTTTGTTTTCAAAAGGTTTTGAAGTTAAACAAGTTTAACCTGTTACTCACACCAGACCCATGTCTGACCCAAGTGTTTATTTCTGTTTTATAAACTCTTGGGTACTCAAATTTTTACGAGTAGCCAAGGGATTCAGGTTTAGCTTTGACGAATATTCTGGAGGAGCAATGGAGCAGGAGGCTTCGGCGTTCATAGATATAGTATTCCGCTGTGTTGATATCTGTGATAGTGTCTTGTCTTGTATTTGAGTTGTAATGTCTAGACAGATGTTTATAACTGTCTAGTAAGTGATGTATATGTTGTATAACTCTGATAAATTGTTGTAAACTATGTAATAGTTTATGTTATTAATATAATTTATTCGTTCCGCTGTGAGATCGTGGTTGTTCTTTCTTTCTTTCTTCTCTTCTTTTCTATTTTCTACCCCTTTCTTTCTTATTAACGATGCGACTTTCTGGGCATAGGAAGTCGGGTCGTTACATTTACAAATCATTCAAAGATTTACGGAATCACCGCTCTTTAGAGAGGTCATTCCAAAGTGGGGTTACGGAATGCCCCAAAATCAAAAGGGTAAAAATAGGGAAGACAAGACTGGATTTCAGAACTAGTGGGAGCGTTCCATAGTTCAAGGAATCCAAGTCGATAAGAATCCTAACCAAGAGATTTCTAACAAGGTGGATACCGAAGAGATGAAGTTTAGAAAAACTTGATTTCAAAATAAGAGGATTTTTATTCCAAAATAATCTTTGAAAATCCTTTAAAAATCATTTAGAAATCATTTTATACTTCGAAAATACGTTCTCTCACAAAGAAAGGATTCTGAGATTGATTTCACTCATTCTAGGGTATTTCTACCCTATCTCTAATGAGTTTTTGCTCTGCAGGCTATGGTTTGCCTAAAAACCAAAGCTCTGATACCAACTATAACGACCCACTATTTTGGACCATTCAAATCGACAATAATCCACATATGTCTGACTTGAATGGTTCAAAATAACAGATTGTAATAAAATTTGGAGCAAATAAAATCAAATACAGAATCACAGACACAGAATATCAGAATAACTCGCAGCGAAAATTAAAATACCATAGTAGTTCATGAAGCTACTATAACAAAATCTCAAACAAATTACATAATATCAGTCTGAAAAAAACATATACAATAGAAATCTCAAATACATAGAAGTTTATAAATACCAGAGCTGAAATAGAACAACTGAAACTGAAAGGGAAAAGATAACTAGACAAGTAGAATCTCCAGCGATTCCTAGCTCCAAAAAAGAAATCCAAAGCTAAGCTGTAAATACTCAGGCTGACCCGAGCGGAAAGTAAAACACAAAACACTCGAGTCAAGACAATAATACTTATATAATGTAAACCAACTCAAGTGAACTGTAGTAGAAATGCACAATAACTCAAAGGATGCTTGGGATCGCCCATCCTTTAAGGATCAGTTAAACTATAAATTAAATACATCCCGTGGTTAAAATTTCAAAATGGTATTTTATACTTCAAAATCAAATATCATTTCAAAATTCAATATCCTTCAAAAATCCATTTCAAAATATCAAAATATCATATTTCAAAATAGTTTATATTTCGAAACAAATTACTTCATTTAAATCATAAAAACGAAGTTATTATATTTAATAATTAAATTATTAAATTTCCAAAATTTTAATCTTTTTCTAAATTCATTTATTCACTTAAATTTATCAAAACAGTGAAAATTCACTTTTCGCAGCATTTAGAAAATGCTACGGAAAGTTATATTCAAAACAGTTCAATTTAACAAAAGACAGCATTTAAAAATGCTGGAATAGGGTTACATTAGTTATAAAGTAAACTTAGTTAAATTCAACAATTATAGCACTTACAGAAATGCTATAATAACCTTTAATCCAAATTAGCTTTTTAGTTCATTATTATCGACTACAGCATTTACAAATGTTGTATTATCATTTACATTTGAATTAATAGCATTTCAGGAATGCAGTTAATTAACTACAAATATTCAATATAATTTCACAAACAATTATATTTTTATTTAAATCATTTTTAACTTATAAAATCATATAAATTCACTTTTATAATCATCATTTAATTTTTCTTAAATTCATGATTTTATAAAGTTAAATTTCCATTCAAAAATCAATATTTAATAATAATTCACTTATTAAATTCCAACATTCAATTTTAAATTCATTATAATTAAATTTTTAGCTTAGCAGTTAAGTTTAAATTTCCAAAAATAACTTAATTCCATTTTTATTTACTTAACTTAAAATTCACTTTTAAGCCAAATTCACAAATTTCTAATTTTAGTTATATTTCAAAATTTCAACTTAAATATTCATTCATTTCACATTTTAACTTTATTCAGAATCATTAATATAATATAAAAATCATTTAAATTCACTTTAATCCAAATTATCATGAATTTATCACATTTCATGTTTAATTTAAATTCCAATTATCACCAAATTAAAATTTCCCAAAATAACTTACATTTCAAATTTTCTAATTTTACCATTAATTTATTTCACTTATAAATTTTCAGAAAATCAATAATGCTTTACAAAAATCATTTTTATTTAGTTTAACTCAGAATATTATAATATTTACATTACTAAAATATTTTAAAAAAAATTATAAAAACATATTTTAACAACAGGTCTGTATTTCATTTTCTAGCCTAGGTAAAGTGATACGGGTAATTTATCATTTCAACCCGTAATTTACAAAGATACCCGGGTTTGATCATTTCAAACCCGCAATCTCAAGTAAATGAAAATAATTGAAAATCATTCAGGCCTATCATTTCAGCCCATAACGATTTTCTCCTATTCTAAAGTCCGTTCGGGTATGTATCATTTCAACCCATAGTGATTCTAATCTAAAGGGAACTTGCAGTGTGATAAACTGATAAAAATAATAGAACAGCATAATATAACAGTAACATATAATATAATAGGTGTTTAAGCATGGGTGAATATCATGAAATCATAACATAGCAGGTGTAACATGATAATGCATTTTACAGATTCAAAAGGGGTCAATTCACTAGTTATATATGTACATATTGTCTGGTGAGAATAACTCACCTGTTCAGAGCTGGAGATAGCTACCAAAGCAAACAATACTGACACAACGAAGGCACGACAACACGGAAATGACTTGAGAGTGGAGAGCCAAAGCTAATGGCCTTGATAACATTTACACAAAACCATACAAATAGCATAAGTTTTCAACCCAAAATTTCAATAAAACATTGTTAGAAATGACTGCATAAAACAAATCCAAAGCTATTGCACTTCTTTCAACCACCTATGGTTCAGCTACAGGTCTGAAATGTATGGCTAAGGGGTGTATTTGGATCTGGTTTTGGGTTCATAGGTCGGCCATTGCCTGGATATAAAGGAGTAGAGAGATATGTGCAAAGGTATGAGCATGACACTACACTACAAGGCAACAAAACAATGGTTTCAAGGAAAAACAAGCCACGACCAAAGGCAAGTGGTCACGGCCAGGTCTGGTGGGGTCAGTAGGATGACATGGCAGTGGTGTCAAGTCAGGAATTTGCTGGAGATGGTGGTGCAAGTGGCGGCCAAGGTGATGGTTTGAGTGGTGGAACAAGATTGGTACTCGGCTAGGTTGAACAAGTGGAGTGTTTGCATAAACTTTGGTGGATCTAGTCATAGATGACTATGGCATGGCTTGGTCAGTGAGCTGGAGGAGATGGTGACCTGATGTGGTGATGGTGGAAGCGGCTATGGTGGTGGAGGAGCAAGGGCTGAACCATGGAAGGTAGAAGGCAAGTGCAAAAATCAAACAACAAGTAGAAAAAATGGAAAAAGAATATGAAAGTTTACCAAATTTTCTTTGTTCAGATGGAGACCGAAATTTTTGAGGTGAGAAGTATTTCTATACGTGAAAAATGAATAAGAATGCAGCTGAAAGAATGAGATAGGGTCGGCTATCAATGAATGCAAGGGTTTAGAAATGAAAAGGTGGGAAAACCAAGAGACTTAAGCAACTAAAGGGTCACAAACCTTTCAAATTTCCATAATTCTTTTTGCAATTTTAAATAACTGAAAAATGCATATAAATTCAGATAAAAACACGAAAATTTAGTAAATAAACAAAAATAAATAGATAAATATTAATTATATATAATTTAATTAATAAAAAACAGCAAAATTTGCAAACTAGTCTTGAAAATATGAAAATAAATGCAATGAACTTTGGAGAATTTTTATGTACTTGAAAAATATTTATAAATAAAAATAAGAACACAAAATAAAGTGAATTCACAAAAATAAATAAATAAATTTTTATTTAAATATAATTTTAATGAAGAAAATAGCATAAAAATGGAAACTAGCCTTTAAAAATAGAAAATAAATGCAATAAATTTTGGAAAATTTTTATTATCACATTAAAAATATTAAAAGACAAATATATACATAAAATATCATATTAACACATATTAAAATAAAATATGACAAATAAAATATAATTTATATAATTTAAAATAAACAAAATTGCTAAATAAATCAAATTGCTTTCCAAATTGAAATGTACATAACTTTTACAATTTAACTCCGTGTTCAAGTTACTAAATCTATTTTCATAATAAAAGATAAAATTTGAGAAATTTAAATATTTAAATTTGAAGTTTAAAAGTCAAAGTTTGACCAGTTTGACCACAAATCCATTTTTACAGGAACATAAACAATTTATACCAGTTTGAAATTAAAATTCACATAATAATCAACATTTATTTTTAAAAATGAAATTTTTGAAATAAAACAAGTTTAAAATAGTTTTCAAATTATAATAAAGTCAAATAAAATATATACAAAAATCTAGGGCTATTACAAAACTAACACAATATTGTTTTCGAAATTGGTAAATGAAATAATTTTATGTATGATTATATTTTATATGTAAAAATATAATCTTCTAAAATTAGCTAGTTAAATGAGTTGGTTGTTAGAAATGATAGTACTAGATTATCATTTATTGTTTTGTCAACATTCCTAAACCATTAACTATTGTTATATGTTATAAGGAGATGAAATTTTTTAAAACATGATTTATAAATCTGATTTGCAAATGAAATGAATTTAAACTAAGGATTTGAGAATTTAATTTTTGGTGCTTTTAAAAATTTGGTTTTCAAAGTTTTGAACAAATATATTATTTGAAAGTATTTTCGAATGGAAATTGTTTCCAAAGAATGTTAAAAGAAGTACGATAGTACTCCCCTCTTATGTCGTTGGAAATAATTTCGATGATGACTGCAGCATCATCGACATTCATTTTCGAGTCTCAAAGTAGAGAGACCACTTAGTAGCTTTGCTACACTTTTGTTTTGAAATATGGATTTGATTTGAATTTCTTGAGTATGATTTGAGGTATAAAATATATATGTGTGTGTATTTATTTCAAAATGGTCTGAAGTGAAACCGAAAAATTAATTCTTAAGTTTTATGTTAAGTGATGGTTTCAATTATTGAAATGTAGAAAAAAATTTGAATAATTGGAGTGTCTAAAATGAAAAATAGAATTGAAACAACTTGAAACAATTGAACTAGGATAAAATATATTTGTATAATACTCAATTGCATTCTATCACATACATAACTTACCTGAAATATTCAAAAAGTTAAAATGTTAATGTGAATACGTAATTGAAGGTTATACAAGTGAAACTTAAGTTATAAAAAAATGTTCAAACTAAATTTTGCTTAATAAAAATTTTGTAAATAAAAGGTAAATTTGTATGGTGCTCAATTACATTCGGAAACATTCATAAAACTTTCCTGGAAAATGTTTGAATGTAATGAGAACCTATAATTAAATAGTAAGCAATATAAATGTAACTAATAAGATGTCCAAAAATGAAATTTATGTGGTTTTGAATTAATTATTGTATCTGGTACTATGTATTTCGAATTTATCTTTCCTTTATGTTACTTCTGTTCTTTTATATCGTTCCTTTTTGGGGACGAAAAGTTTTGAGTAGGGGAGAGTGTAATGACCCGAGAATATTAACGATTTTTATAACGTAATTAACTAAAAAATTTATGAAATTAAATAAATTTTTTGTAGTGAAAATTTGATATTTGGAATACGTCTATTTTAACATAGCAAGTGGCAGATTTTCATCTGAAAATATGAAATTTTGTTTGGTTGTGAAATTTCAATTTAAAATTTAAAACCAGTTAAAATTTGTTGGAAATTAATTTTTATGAAATCTGAATATTTTTACATAATAAAATGTAAATTATTTTCTGAGTGAGACGTCATATTCCGTTTTTCCAAATTTGGACTGCTCTAGCTCCGTTTATCTTATTTTCAGCGATTTAGCAGCATTTTCGGCAGCAAAAATCTAGTTTTTATAGGAGGATCGTGTCTCTCATATTTGTGTACCATCTTATTCGTCTCGTCGCGCTGATCTCCATAGTATATTCATTTATGCATTTCGGTGTCCGGTACGCGGCGAAATCTGTGAAACGATTAGTTGTATCGGTTCCGCATTTTGGGCCTTTTGGGTTTCTGTGTCCTTTTAATTGTCCAGCCGGAGAAGCTAATGGACGTTAGCCTTTTAATATTTCCAAAATTAATTTTGACTTTCTCTATTCATTAAATTTAT